>OX438987.1:14099461-16499461 GCA_949316085.1 Hypercompe scribonia
TTGGAGAGTAGATATTTCCATAATCAATTACATAACCATGTAATAATTATGCAGATAACACGATGGCACCATTCATGTACGCAACAATGGTCATCGACACTCACGTCTATGAATCATTGGTTTAGTAATAACTATTCAACATTATGGAAATTAAAGTGCTGATAATCAGAAATAGTGACTAACTGTCCTATTAGAAATACTTTTTAGCGACTATTAGTGAATGAGGTTTACCTCTTTTAGTTTTAATTAATTAGTTATGGATCATTCGTATGTATTATGTACTAAAGTAGGCTATTAGAAGTAATGCCTTCCTTAATACGTAATACCTACTATTGATCGTAATACGACAGTAATGAATAAATGAAATCAGTTATATACGAAGGAAAGGATAAATTGTAAAATTAAACTCTATGTATATTAAAATAAAGTATAAAGCTACTTATTAGTGTAACATATTTGTATTTTGTTAACCGACTTTAGAAAAATTCGATTGTTTCATTCATATGAAAGTTACATACCTCATAACTTGTTACTAGGTGCACCCATTTTAATGATTCTTTTTAAACTCAAAACCTGGTGCTTGTCATGTGTGTGGTCCCATTTAAATTTTAATGCGATCTGACGAGTAATTTTTGAGATATCCATAACAATAAGTATTTAATTAGCTTCGGTTACATTAATGATGCTTTCTATATTTACTTGTCGATGTAAAATGAACAAAGATAACTGAATATGATGTTACTATTGTATACGATGGTTTAGAAGAGCTTCACAGTATTTCGAGGTGGTCCTTTTCTAGTTTGGTAATGTTCTGATGAAGTTCTTCGGTGATATACAATGGAACTCTTCAATAATTGACAGCAAATCCATCGTGATTGCTGTAATCACATGTGTATATACGTATTATTTAGTCTATGTGGTGACGGATTAAGAATACATAGTATTACCACCCCTATTCATCCAGTGGGTGTCGTAAAAGGTGACTAAGGGAACCAAATATGCAAGACAACATCATTACAGAGAGAAGGAAAACTTGAAACAAACCCTTT
Organism: Hypercompe scribonia; assembly: GCA_949316085.1. Lineage (NCBI taxonomy): Eukaryota > Metazoa > Arthropoda > Insecta > Lepidoptera > Erebidae > Hypercompe > Hypercompe scribonia. The sequence continues at coordinate 14,100,511 of OX438987.1, forward strand.
TTTTTTTTTTTTTTTAACGTGTGGAAACCCCCACGGGCCGTCACCCCACCGGGGTTTACGGCGGGGCGGTGTGTCGGAATCGGACCGACTAAAACCACACGGTGTGCCACTCTGCGCCTGAGAGAGGAGGGATTCGGGAACAGCTGTTATTACGACATCCTAATCCCTCCTAGCGCCTGCCCGCTTTCGTGGGCGCCATCTGCGGATAAACTCTCCATTTAGGTGACGTCCGGCACACGCACACGTCACCTCCTCGCGGCTGGCCACTATAGCGGATGGAGGGGAAAACCCGTCCCGTCCATCCGCGGCCACACTCAAGGCGGCATGAGGCGCTGGTATGCGCGTCTCCGCCGCCCGGCTCGCCGGCGGCGAATTGGGTCCGAGTGGATATCGTCCTCCCGGGCCTTCTCCGCCGCCTCCTTCCGCGAAATTATGTCTTCGCAGAAGGTTGCGACCGCGGTAAAACAACTGTCGCTACCGGCCATGGAGCGTATGACGGCCGGTAGCGAGAGATCTCCTCCAATAACTGCAGTGAGGACCCCACGCTGCGCCGCCCAAGCGGAACAAACCGCTAGCGTGTGCTGAGCCGAGTCCTCACTGCAGTCGCAGTGGTGACAGGCGGGACTCAATTCCCTCCTGGCGACCGAGTGCAGATACTTGCCGAAGCAACCGTGCCCGGAAAGGACCTGCGTCAGTCGGAAGGAAAGGGTCCCGTGCTGCCGCCCTGCCCACTCGGCGATGACCGGCTGGAGAGCCTCCACGGCGGCAAAACCAGCACGTGGAGCCTCCAGCCGGGATGACCAACGAGCCATTGTGGCTCGACGAGCGGCCTCTCGCCACTCGCGTATCTCTTCGGGCGGGGGCCGTATGCCGCTACGCGCCCGGAAGTCAGCCGTCCGCCGATAAACTTCGGCGAGCACTTCCGCCTCCAAATCCCACGGGGGAGTTCCGGCCAAGGCGCACGCCGCCTCCGTCGATACGGTGCGGTAACCACGTATGGCTCTAACCGCCAATATCCTCTGAGGGCGCCAGAGGCGAGCCCTATTCTGGGCGGTCAGAGCCGCCGCCCACACCGGTGCACCATACAGCGCCATTGACCGGACAACCCCCGTGTATAGCCGTCTTGTCGCGACGCTAGCTCCACCCAGATTGGGCAAAAGTCGCCCAAGGGCAGAAGCAGCGCCGACCAGCTTTGGAGAAAGCTGTCGGAAGTGCTCGTCGAAGAGCCACCTGCCGTCGAGGATCAGGCCCAGATACTTTATCTGGGCCTGGACCGGTACGAGGACCGAATTGACCACGATGGAGGCGCCGGAGGGTGGACCACGACGGGGCCCATGGAACAAAAGGGCTTCCGTCTTGTCCAGGGCCACCCGCAAACCCAGCGCCTCAATTCGCCCGACCACCAGTGAGACACCGGTGGTGGCCAGGCGCGCCGCCTCTTGAAAGTTCATCCCCCGGGCCGTGACCAATGTGTCATCTGCGTAACAAAGTACGCCCAGCCCGGGGGGAAGACGACCTCGAAGGGCCCAGTCGTATCCCATGTTCCACAGGAGTGGTCCGAGTACAGACCCCTGCGGAACACCGCACGACATAAGCCGCCGCCTTAGAACACCGTCTCGGTCCTTGTACATGACGGTACGCTCCTCAAGATAGTCTGCCACAAGCCGCCTCAGGTACTTTGGCACCCCGTGATAGTGGAGTGCTTCCCTGATGCAGCTAAATGGCAGACTATTAAATGCGTTGGCGATGTCCAACGACACCGCCAACAGCACGCCGCCACAGCTCACCGCCTCTTCGGTAACGGCCCTCAGGCGCAGCACGGCATCGACCGTCGAACGCCCCGCCCGAAAACCAAATTGGGCGTCCGACAGATCGGGGCCCACCTCGCGGAGGTGCCGGACGATGCGGGCAGAGAGTATCCTCTCAAACAGTTTACCCGCCTCGTCCAGCAGCACGATGGGCCTATAGGCCGCTACCGATTCGGCTGGCCGTCCCGGCTTCCTCAATAGGACCAGCTTCCCGCTTTTCCAGCACTCAGGGAAGCGTCCGGACGCCAAGCTAGCGTTCAGGACCTCCCTGAGGCGGTCCGACATGTGTTCGAGGGCTCGGGCCAGCACTCGGGCAGGTATCCCGTCCGGCCCGGGGGCGGTGTTCTTGGAGCGGATCCGTAGAACAACCGCCCCTACCTCCGATTCCCTGACGGGCGGAACATCGTCCTCGTTCCCCCCGTCGTCTCTGACCATGAAGGCCATCGACGGGGGTGTGTGCTCCACCCGCTGCGGGAAAAGGCCCTCGACCACTTCCCGCAGGAAGCTGGGCTGGAGTGTCTCTGTAAGGGGGGGCCCGACGTGCGGAGCTTCTGTCGCGCCGCACGATAAGGGCGACCCCAGGGATCACGATCGAGACCCTCCAGCATCTCCTTTCTCTTAATTTCTTTGGCGCGGCTTATGGCCAGCTTCAGAGTTTTCCGCGCCTCTCGGTACTCCTCATGAAGCTGGTCCTCCCCGCCTTCTTCGCGGTGTCGCCGCCGACTACGGGTGTAGGACCTCCGGGCACGAGTACAGGCCGCACGGAGGTCCGCCAACTCCTGGGACCACCAGTAAACCTCCTTCCGTGGAGGCCGGCAACCTCGGATGCGGGGCATGGCCGCATCACAGATTTGTGTAATCGCTTCGCAGAAGCGACCAGCCCCCATGTCGACCTCCTCGGTCGGGGCCTGCGGAGACAGCCAAGAGTGAATAATGGCCGCCTCCTCTAGTAAGTCCCTATTTAATTTGGCTACAGCCCACCGCGGAAAGCGAGAAGAACGCCGCGCCGCGTGACCCCTACTGGCGTCCTGGGATCGGGAGAGCTCAAATCGGATATAAAGATGGTCCGAGAGCGTCTCAACCTCTTCCAGGACACGCCAGTTCCTTACTCGTGCGGCGAGGGCAGGGGTAGCGAACGAAAGGTCCACTATCGACCCTCCCTGCTGTCGCACGCACGTGTTGTTGGAGCCCCTGTTTAGTAAACAGAGGCCCACCGAGGCCGCCCACTCCTCTACGGCCTCGCCCCTAGCGTCCGTCCTGGGGGAACCCCACGCAATGGACTTTGCGTTGAAGTCCCCCAGCACTAAGACGTGCCCAGACGTTAGACGCCGCATCGAGGTTTCCAAGTTGTTAAGGAAAACCTCGAAGACGTTCAAACTCCGGTTGGGGGAGAAGTATACACCATACACAGTGATCCCCCCCCACTCGGCAGCAACATATCCAGTGCCCTTGTCTCTTAGCGACAAGGGCGGGGAATGAGCCGCCGTGGAGCCGACGACTGCCACGGAACCGTCCCGGTCACCCAACCAGTTTGGACGGGGAGGAAACTTGAAACAAATCCTATTTCAACCCATCTGGCCAGCGTGTTATAGTAGGCCAAAACCTCCTTGCTAAGGAGAAGCCTATGTCCAACAGTGCACTTTAAAAGGTTGTTGATGATGTATTATTTATGCAATACCTTCTACATATAACATCACACCTGTAGCCTCTGTAGGGGCAGATACGTTCAATATATTTCGGTCCAGTCTATAATGAGACAGTGATTTAGAAATCATTAAAAAGTTATAAATAAAAATATCATAAACGAAAAAATTAGAACTTTATTTGTAAAATAATACTGAAGTCAAAATATTTATTCCTAAATCTCTCTCATTTGGTGCTGTTCTGACGGAGGTCTTCGCTGAGGTATATTGTCTTGTGCGACTGTACAACTCAACAAAGTACGCAACAACTCTCGATCTAATAATGATTAGGCACCAGAGTTCCAGAGTAAAACATAACATTAAAATTTGCTTTTTCAAGTCACCTCGCTTTGTAAATAAAAATATTTTTGTGCTCTTCACAAGTCTGTTTTGATATGACCCTGAAGGAGGTTTTTTCATTTTGAGTTAGGCAGTGCTTTTCTTTTTTTTATTTAGAGCAGCGCATTTAGGAGGACTACTCATATTCACACAAATAAAACACTCATGGAACTACATATTTTCAAAGAAAGGCAATATACAACATTTTTAACAAAAAAGTCAAAAAATATTAAAAAACATTCTTTAACAAAAAATGTACTAACAAGGAAAGAATGTATATTAATTACATATTGTTGTGTATGTTAATTATTGTTATTTTTAGATTTTTTTGTTTATTTTTATTTTTTTTTGTTTTCTATATTAAGAACCTGCCAAAGTGACTCTACTTACTCTGCCTGATGGAAAGCATGAAAAGAATCCAAGAGTTGTGGTCACCATACTCATTGTAAATGCAGACAATGCAGTATGGTGACCAACACTATGGCGGCCTTGTGAGATGCTTTTTCAAACCCCGCTTGGTGACGTAAAAGGCATGACAGTCATCGTGACAGTGTAAGGCTTACACGGTTACCACGATAACTGTCACCACTGAATCAATGGGCCGTCGGTCTCACACTCACCAATGAAACATGACAATACGGATGGTGGCGCTTTAGGTTGGTCGTCTGCGGGAGGGTAGTACTGCCCCGGTCAAACCGGCCCGCTCGTGTTGAAATTAGCGTGGCTTTACTACCTACCTATTTTATATATTTGGTTTATCTTATATTTTTTATTTTATTTATTTTATATATTTATGAGTAAATGCTAACGTTATACAGACTTCAATAAAATAGTCAGTCTGCGAGTTCGATAATAATAGACAGACCAGAAGCCCTTGTTTTGAACACTGGTTGAATGTTACTTAGGCAAGGCAAAATGACCGTTCACATCACTACGCCATTTATAATCGGATCGCTAAATATTCATAGTTTATGGATCAAATCCAGACTAACTTACAGATCATTGCAGTGCCTCTATTTGTTTCTCGTTGATACAGCACTCTGATTTAGAACCTGATATGTCATGCATTCTGTACTACACAGCGGTAAGAGTTAAATAGATGTTTTGTAACTTGGAAAGGAGTCGATAATCATGAGAAACAAAAGAAATTTAGGCTTTAAAGTCGTTTTAGTATTTATAAATTAGATAAGGTAGTAGAGCCACGCTGATTTCAGTACGAACGGGGCGGCTCGACCGGAGTGGTACCACTCTCCCACAGAAGATCATCCTAAAGCGACAACATCCGTGCTGTCGTGTTTCGTTGGTGATTGCAAGACTTTTAGGGAACAAAGTATGCAAGACAACATTTTTACAAAGAGAAGGAAAACTTGAAACAAACCCTATTTCAACCCGGCTTTCCAGCGTGATATAGTAGGTCAAAACCTCCTTGCTAAGGAGAAACCTATGTCCAGCAGTGAACTGTAAAAGGCTGTTGATGATAATGATGATGATGATGATGATGATATTTAATGACAATATTTTTTTAATTGAAGTTTTAGACATACTCATTTTAGACATGATCATAGTAACTAAAAATAAGGAGAACGTAAATATTTTAGTCCGATAATGTTGCAAACTAGTCAAAACTTAAACATTGATGTTCAACTATCAAAATCCCTATACATTATAATTATAAAGACTAGAAATTAACGTGATTTAGTCAAAATACCTAAATAAGTTATTTCTCAATATTAAAACCGATAATTTTGAAGAGTTGACAGGTATTATTCATTTGACCGGTTTGTAGATTGAGTGGTTTCTTAACGAAAAGATGCAATAGCAGTTCAGTGTCAACATTAAATACTTGAAATACTCTTTGTGACCAAAATAGTACAGTGTTGTTTTCGGTTTATTGCTTTAGTGATAAGATACTTTATTTTGACGATGTCTTCTTTCTTCTGAGGCAGAAGTTGATCTTACTGCGGTTTATATATCTTATTAAAAAATTAGGTATTATATTTATTAGGTAGTAGAGCCACGTTGATTTCAACACGAACGGGCCGGCTCAACCGGGGTAGTACTACCCTCCCACAGAAGACCAACCTAAAGCGCCAGCATCCGTGCTGTCGTGTTTCATTGGCGAGTGCGAGACCGGAGGCCCATTGATGCAGGGATGACAGTTAACATGATAACTGTGTGAGGTTTACACTGCCATGATGACTGTCATGCCTTTTACGTTCGCAAGCGGGGCGTGAAAAAACATCAGCAAAAGCATACAATGCAGTGTATCACCATACTGCATTGTATGCATTTGTAATGAGTATAGTGACCATAACTCTTGGATTCTATTCATGCTTGCCATCAGGCGGAGTAGAGTCACTTTGGCAGGCTCATAATATAGAAAAAAAAAATAAACAATTACTCCCGGATGTCTTCATTTTACAACGAGTGTTTGAAGTTGTTTCGAAGTCAATGCACCGGCGTGGTGTGCTGCAAACTTTTCTTATTTCATAAATATGCAAGACAACATCATTACAAAGAGAAAGAAAACTTGAAACAAACCCTATTCCAACCCGTCTGGCCAGCGTGGTACAGTAGGTCAAAACCTCTTTGCTAAGGAGAGGCCTATGTCCAGCAGTGAACTGTAAAAGGCTGTTGATGTCTTGATGATAAATAGAGAATAAAGAGTTCATATACATATAGAATATACTGAGAGATTAAAATTATGTTATGTATTCATATTCCAGCTGAATTTTGTTACGAGTATTTTACTTTTTTCTGTCGTCCTGTAGACTTTAAATAACATAGAAACAGCTGGACAGTAATAGGTAATGACTATGATGTGGTAAAAGAATATATCACAAAAAAGTCGTTAATCACACTCTAACAGGATGGCCTTAGTTTATTAGCAATGATATTGATTTTTGGGTAGGTTAGGTTATTGGTCTAGCGATCTTGACTAATTAACATGGCTCATGGATTCAATTTCTACTCAAGACAAATAATCGTGACGGATGGGAAAATTTGTCCAGCGATTGACATGGATTTTACTGAAATTCACACAAACAGAGAAATGACAAAAGCAGACGTGTCATCTAAAATGAAATAACTAACCACTACCTGTGAACACCTGTGCAACTCAAGAGTCACTAGAGCGTTGTTAAAGTCGGAGTACGCTCTTCTAATCAAGGTTTGAATGTCGACAATTTATGTTCGAAAACGACTTGGCACTTGACTAACAATTCATTGAATACCTACACGTGATATTCACGAAGGTATATATTGTTGCATTTTCGTTAGTGTAACCCTGAACAGATTGATCTCATGACCAGCGAACTGTGAAATGACAATCACATTTGTCTGTGCTCAAATCATACTGAAGCACATTTTATTGTTGTTATATTATAAATAATACTTTTTAGGTGATGAAATTTCATTTAATTGGTTCAATGTCGTAATTTTTATCGTAATAATATTATCCCCAAATGGTTAAGTAAAGGTATATATTACGCACCACAGAAATTATTATTTCTCGTCCCTCACTGTTTTGACATGATGCATCATCCCTCAACATCATGCTGACACCATCCTCATTGCAAATATATGCAGAAGAGTGACCCAGTGACCTTAGGAGGCCTAGTATGAAACTTTAACGACCACTTAAAAAAAAGACTCGGGATCGTAGCAGGAGGGAAACAAGTGCGCTGGTTGTAAAATCCAAGTTTTAATTAATTGGCTCAAGAAAGAGGAGCTGAAACCTATCATTCAAAAGCATATGTCTATCATTCTAAAACGGTGACTTCTAAGGCCAGCACATAGAGTGTAGAGGAAAGGAGAACATGGGATCAGTTGGAAGAGCTCGTCAAAACACTCTCCATAGTAAAGGCGATAGAGGATTGCCATAGAGATGACATCTCTTCGCAATGTTGCTAATGCGGACTGCTAGACGCTCTCAATTGTTTGCAGCGGCGTTGTAAATACTGCGCGAGCTCATGTCACAGATGAGAACAGTATTCCAGGGACTAGCGAACCTGTCACTTAGCTTCAAATTTTTTTAAATGTGATTAAAGCTATCTTACCGGTTCATGATATTATTAAAGAAATTATTTTCAATAGAAACGTCAACATTATGAAAAACGGGAATACATAGAGTGTAGTTATTTTAGGTATCTTTATCCACCTGAAACCCACTCATATCGTCCATCAATAGATGGTTTTAACTCGGTTTTCAATTTACACATGTATTTAAAGAAGAAAAAAAGAAAAATACATTTATTCTGACATTCACAGAACATAGTTATTAAAATGAGGTTATAATATATACTAGAATTGTCCACTCTACTCGGATCAGATGGCAAAAAATAATCGTTAGGTACTAATACACAACATAAACGACATGAGAAAAGTCGATGGCCCACGAAGTTAATATCCGGCATTTATACTTGTTCGGACTTTCCGGCTACCCGAGTTCCTTATCGACATTTAAGAAAAACATGTCGTGATTAAATACCTAGTCTTGCCATAAATATTGTAATAAAGAAAAAAGAAAATTGTTAACTGCAAATAACATTTATTACTTTTACAGTGTGTCAGTTTAATACATAAATATAAAACAATTAAAAATATAAAAAGCTTATTCGAAGTGGTCTCCATTGGCTGCAATACAGTCCTTTAAACGATGAGGCCAGTTATCAATAGAAGCACGCACTCTTTCCATGGGAAAATTCTTCACTGCCAATCGTATAGATTGTTTTAGGGACTCCAAATTATCATGGCGTTTAGAGCAAGCTGTACTCTCTAAAACTGACCACAAATCATAATCCAGCGGATTAAGATCGGGACTAGACGACGGCCAGTCTTCAGCTCTGATGAAGTCCGAAACGTTCGATTCCAACCAAGACTGCGTGGACCGAGCTTTATGACCCGGCGCCGAGTCTTGCTGGAAGGACCATACTTGGTTATTGAACATGGTGATGTTAAGGGGCTTAACTACCTTCTCAAGAATGGTATCTTGATACACTTGTGCCGATGTTTTGATACCTTTTTCACAAAAATATGGCTCAGTCACTCCTTCATAGCTAACACCCCACCAAACCATCACTGAAGTCGGATAATGTCCACGTTGCACTCTGTCGACTAATTGGGAAGCTTCCTTAGAGCTTTGAGCATAAATACGGTCATTTTGTTTGTTAAAATGTTGCTCAATTGTAAAAATTTTCTCATCCGTAAACAAAATTTTTCTGTGACCTCCCTTTGCGTACCGCTTCAGTAGTTGTTTCGATTTTACCACCCTATTCTTCTTTAAATTATCAGTTAAGAAATGGCCAGTGCGTCTCTTATAGGCTGCAAGTCCTAAGTCATCTTTTAAAATACGCGACATGGTTCTAGGTGCTATCTTCATTTCCCGAGATAAAATCTTTTGCTTTCGGACAGGATTTCTTCGAATTCTTTCCCTTACTGCTTTGACCACCTTTTTCGTACGAACACTACGTGGACGGCCAGATCTTTTTCTGTCACAAACAGAGGAGGTCTCATTGTACCTATTAATAGCCCGGTACACAAACATTTTACTAATACCAAGTGTATGGAGAGTTTTAAAAATTGCATTTGGCTCCATACCTACTTTGTGTAATGCTATCACATCGATTCGGTTCTCTTTATCACCCCACACCATTTTAATATCGCAAAATATTTTACAATGTATTGGCGCCAAAATGAGAAAACACAATGAACAATCGTATAAAAATGACAGATTCGAAATTCAAATGTAATATTTTTTTATAATTAAGTGTAACAGTATTTATGGCCAGACTAAGTAAATAAGTAAATAAATATTTCGGACATCTATCACACAACGCTATCTAGTTTCAAACTATACAGAGCTTGTGCTATAATAACTAGACTGATTGATAGAATACTTATAGTATTTTTTTTGTAAATAAAACACCCAAACTCCGAAAAAAATATTTGCAGATCATAAAAACACTTGGTCCGACCCGGGAATCAAACCTGAGACCTCAAGTATAGCAGTCGCATTCGCTGCCGCTGCGCCACAGAGGTAGTCCATTGCTACATGACTAAAAATAGCGGCGTTAAAAAAGATACTAAATTTAACTTTCCTTCATTCATATAACCTTGGACGAGTACTAAAATTAGCTATACAGTTTAATTTATTTCTGTTACCTGCTGTGGTCTAGCGGTTAGCATATACGGCTGCCAATCAAGAGGACTCGGGTTTGATTCCCAAGCCATCTCAAATATTGTACAGTTGTTAAAAATACATAGGCCTTTCTTTATAAGTAGAGGCCTATGTCCAGCAGTGTACTGCTATAGGGTGTTGAGGATAATGTTTGATGACCATTTCATTGTTGTTCTTGATAAAGATGGAATGAAAGGGACAGTTTTTAAAAACAAAATATTTAATCTTATCTATACCAGAAATGAAGAATGACATTTTGACAAAGAGGTTAAGATGATCACCAATGAGGTTTGATAACATGCGACCCACAGATCAACTTTGTGCGTCGCATTATTTTTGTTTAAGCATTACTTATACTACGATGCAAAGTATCGATTAACAGTCAAAATAACCATATCATTTGAAGGTATAACTATTTGAAAGTATAATAATTTCCCTTGTATTAATTAAACGTCCTAAATAAGCACATAAAAGTTCTACATGTAAAAAGTCTAAGTAAATATATTAGTACCTAGACAATTTTGTAGTTGAAGGAGTATTATAAATAAACCATTTTTTTTGCAATCTTTGTGAAGTTACCTCACGAAAAGCAGTCCAAACATCTTCTCCCCTGATTCTAGTTGGAGAATTCAAAACAAGACGTCGCGCTTGTAACTCTTGAGTGGCAATACACATCACTTATAACCAGAGTATCTGTCTGTTCTGTCTGCCTTTCGTGGTCCACTGCTGGACATAGGCCTCTCCTATTGCATACCACTTTGACCGATTTTGGGCTTCTCACATCCAGCTCCTGCCAGCCATCTTGTCCGAATCATCATTTCACCTATGCTGTTTGCGTCCTACATTACGTTTGACCCTTAAACTATGGCCAGTAATGCAGGTTACAAGAAATATACATCGTTGCTACTTATTTGTTTATTTTTATAGTATACAATAGCACATATACAAAACATTGATAATAATATTTTTACAAAAAACAGTACTTGGTACGCAATGAAATTAAATTTTATTTATACTCACACACTCACACAGATTATACTGACAATATTATAAAAGTAAAAAAGAAAAACAAGGACGAATAATAGGAACTAAACAAAATAAAATAAAAAAAATAAAATAAAATATTAACATTGATTTTTTATTTTTCCCTATAGAGTTTATAAATTTATTTAGACAATTTCCTATGAGTCATTAATACTTCATTTACAAATTAACAATTAAATATGTCAAATAATTATTTAATCACTATTGAATGTTAAATAAAAAATAATTTTGCGGTTTCTAATTGATGTTATTGTTATACTTAACTAAGTATGAATCATTCTAAATTGTAGTCATCACTATCATCATCAACAGCCTCTTACAGTCCACTGCTGGACATAGGCCTCTCCTTAGCAAGGAGGTTTTGGCGGACTATACCACGCTGGCCAGACGGGTTGGAATAAGGTTCGTTTCAAGTTTTCCTTCTCTTTGTCATGATGTTGTCTTGTATATTTTGTTCCCTTAGTCGCTTTTTACGACACCCACGGGATGAATAGGGGTGGTAATACTATGTATTCTTAATCCGTCACCACACGAACGAAATTATAGTACTGTCTTCTAAATTATATTTTGTTAAGATGACAATATTATAATTTAGAATCTATGAGTTTCTCTAATGTATAGAGAAAATCACATGAATAATACAAGTCCTTAGTGGCTACTGGAAAACATATGTATTATAGTGTTTATATGTATATGATGATGTACTTACTCTTAGCCAATTTTGGCCACGACGGCCAGTCTAATGGGAGACCAGCTAACTACGTAGTGGTCGAGTGTGTGCGCAAACACAGGTGCACTCTCTGTTCTCTTACTCGCAGAATTCGATGGGTCGGTTATCCAATACGAGCAAGGAGGGATCAGACGTAGGACATATGACTTTGTGCTCTCCGGGCCACAAGGAATAAGACCACATCTGTCAAACTCTGGGTTGTTATTAAATATTACTGTAACCAGGAAACTCAACAGCACTCTTTGGCCCAACTCGGAGATCGAACCCGAGACCTATTATCGACAGTCGCTCGCTTACCACTAGAATAACGTGGCAGGCGATATGTACGAGTATATGTATATGGAAGAATGCTTATGTATAATAAGTATGTACATACTCGTATTTCATAGTTCTTTTTCTTATGTATCATCAAATATGTTAAGACAAACTTGTTGTTGTATATCTATAGGGTGGGCCACGAATTAATTAACATTTGAAAAAATCATATAAGAACAACCACTTGATATATGATAAAAATTGTTTATTTACAAGAAAGCTAATTAGTTGAAATTTATTTTTTTAAAATTACATTGTCTAAATCGTCAACACCGTTTCGATGTTTGCACTCCTCTAAGCGAGTACTGAAATTTTCAAATACTCGGCAGCAAAGAGACCGCGAGATCTCTTTGCTGATTTTTTTTTTGGTTGATTTAGCGTATTTATTTTATTAACGTAGACACGATTCTTTAAATAACCCCATAAAAAAAAGTCTACTGGAAATAGATCTGGACTTCTGGGTGATCATGGAATATCACCACGTTATGAAATCAGATTTGTCGGAAACATGTTTTTGACTACCGGCAGGGACTCATTGGATGTATGATAAGTGGCTCCATCTTATTGAAACCATGTGTTACGATTGTAGCCCGCAAATTCCAGTAGCATCGATCCCATGAAATTCCGTAACATGTTTGCGCGGGATGGTAGATTCAAATGTCAAGGAATTCTTGGCCCACCTATATAATTAGCACACGTTCAAAAGGATTGCAGTTCATCTTAAGGTTACCTGGAAGGAATTGCTCTAAACGACAAGTCTGCCTAGTTTTAGTGGGTATTGAAAGAGTCGACTGAGGATTATTACGTAGGACAGGCAATTAACACTGCAAAAGAATGAAAATATAAAACAAATCCAACATCTGACCAGCGTGGTAAAGTGGAACGAAACCTCCTTTCTAATAAAGCCAATACAGTAGACTACTCCTCTTGATATTTTTTTTTAAACTTGCAGCTAACTCATATAATTTCCATACAAATAAGTCAAAACGTACAATGTACCATACACTCACAATTCTTATTAAGAATGTAGATATTCAGTAACCAGAAAGTGAAATCGCCGTGGCGTTTACTAGTGAACGTAATGAATATAAAATAAGCATCTATTAAACTCTACTTTATCTTACCATATTTCTTTTTACTACCGATTAATAATCATGTCTTCTAATAACAAAATGTTTACAGTATTACTGTTAATAGAGGTCGTCGTTCAATTCCCACACAGGACATATAATGATATATCGATCATGTCGTGTCAACGTTTAAAAATGTATTGTATACATTTTTGTGTCGTATGAGCGACATTCGTTAACTTATAAAGCTTGATTTAAGTGCAGTTATTATTCTTCAGAAAACCTATTTAAAACTGAAATTTGATTGCTTTTAACCCAGTGAGTGTGATTATCAGAGGACCAAAACCCGTTCTCTAAACTGTTGGGCATTCAAAGAATGGTAACGCAATGTATTTCAAGGATTGCAGGTGGTCATTGGCAGAGGTAGAGAACCATTCGGTGACAGATAAGGTTCGTTTGCTCCCTAAACGTACGAAAGAAATATAATACGAAAGTAACTTCGGTAACAGTAGCAGTCAAATACATACTTGCCATTAATTTAAATAATAATAATAATAAATATTGCACATTAAACCCGTGACTCATTTAATAGAGCGCCCGATACTGGTTACACTAATAGACAATCGATTAGATTCAATGGTAATTTTCTAATGATTTGTCTAATGTTTAATTCGTGACAACATTAGTAAATTACTTTAAAGTGAGCTGTATTGTTATAGTAATAGAGGTTACACCATTTGGCACGTTTAAGAACAAACTATTTAAAGTCATTGAGCAGTAAGCGTCAAGTAGTCTGTCCGAACAGTCATATTTATACTTTAAATAGAGAACGTTGTGGATTCAGTAACAAAAACATTTTTAATAACGACAGTAAAATATTAATTTATTATTTGAATATTCTGCTATTTTTTTTTCTCGGAAATTATTCATAAAATTGTTTCATAATGAGTTCGATGTGTTATTATTTTTATTTATTCAGTGTGTGTTATTTGGCCGTGAGTGCATATGTTTTACGAAAAAATGATTTATATCGCTTGGATATCGTGCATTACAATGATTTTCACGACAGGTAAGGTTTTATTCTTGTTTTTATTTCTTTTATATTACCGTATTGATTTTCTGTCTTTAAATTCATTCTAAGACTATTTTGCACGTGGTTACAGTTGATTTTGAAACGTTGCCAACTGCGTGACAAACGTAGATCAAGAAAAGATATACTTTTATTCATGACACATTTAATCTGAAAACCACGAGGGAAAGTAGAGTACACTATAAGTAAAAGAACTGACCAACTAAAAGTGCAAAAGATGAATAAAAACTATTAAATTAGAAGTGTTTAGCCTTTGCTATTGACAATAAAAGAGTAAACCCCTATTTAGGGCCTACTGGACTATTATTATCAAAACTAGAAGTTAGACTTACATACATGGTACAAATTTACACTAACGTTAAACCTATGTGAGTTTAGAGTAAGTGAAATTAATAAATAAGTCTACATTAGATCACGGTAAAGTCTATTTTGTATAAATTCTATGGATCTTATCCAGGATGAGCCGTAACCAGAATTCTTTTAGTTGCAAGTTATAGAGGCACAGCCGCAGTAGCTCGGAATATGTAGCTAACCACTTTTCATAGGTTTAATATCAGAAAGCACTCAGGTTGAGTTGGTAAAATTTAGAGTCGCTTAAAGGAAGCTTTGACTGGTTTTCTTACATAGAGTAACACGGTAATAGATAGGACCTAGTTAAAATCACATAGTCCGAATCCTCCCCAGAGGAGAACGCTTGAGGCATTTGTCATTGTAGTTTTAGTACAAATACCACATACTTTTCGTTCCTGCGTCCTCAAAAACAGCTTTGGATGAGCCTTGGAGATCCTTTTCCACCCATACTGAAAAAAGATTACTTGACATTGAAAGTACATTCATCAACAGCTTCAGCAGTCCACTGCTGGACATAGGCCTCTCCGTAGAAAGGAGGCTTAAGCCTACCAGACTGGCTAGACGAGATGGTATTGGATTTGTTTCAAGTTTTCCTTTTCTTTGTAAAGTATGCAAGCAACTACATTAAAAAGTAGGAGTCCCTGATAGAGGAGTCCCTAATGTATGTAAAAAGAGTGATAATATTCTCGAAGCCTATGGGTATGTAATCGATTTAACATAGCCCTGATATTTGTAAAGTAGTGATCGGCAATTAACTATTACAAATTTCATAACCCGCAGCAGTAAAGTATAAGTGTCAGTTAAAAAAAATTTAACGACAATGTTACATAGGTACGAAAAGGTCAAATACGTGCATTTGTTGTTTGGGATGCTTGAAGAATATTAATAGAGGAATATTTGAGAAAGTAGTAGACTTCCTAAAACTCTTGACTTCCTTTTGAATGATACGTTTTTAATAAACGGAGATAGTAAGAGGAAGACGAAGTAACCTGTGAGCTGGCGTGCTATTTTACTAGCACAGGGTCACCAAATCGTTTTTGCTATTGTTGAAAAGTAATTTTGAGAAGCTGTAACTCCACCCAGGGACATTCAATACGTAAATTAGTTCTGAGGTGAAAACAAAAACAGACCGGGGAAAAATCTCTATTAAAACAAAAGATTTTAACTATATACTTTGATATGCAAATAGATATAGGTAGACAATATAATTTTCTATTTATATATTTTGAGTTCGTTTTGTTATTAAGTCCGTTTTTGTACATAACACAAATAAACAGTCAGTATAATTTGTGCAGATAAAATTACTTGCTCCGACTGACTGGCGCTGTTTATGTTGTAAATATCCCTTAAGAATAAATTTTTGGAAATTTCATCCCTTAGAGTGTAAAATAAGGAATGAATGGTTATAGGGAAATTTTTCATTTTCAAAGTAATAAGAAAAAGTCACTCCAGTAAAGTTGCAGGCCAGTAAATTAATATTCATGTGAACCTTATGTAATTTACGAAACACAATTTAATAGCAAAGTGCTCTTTAGAGTTCGTGAACAAATTTTTATTATTTACATGTGAACACAATGGTAAAGAAATATGACTCATAGGTCTGTTGTCATAGAGTCCGTATTTCGTTGTTATTTTCATTAAGCAAGTTAGATTACGTATTCAATAATCAAATTGTAACGTCAAGTCCTTATAAGTTATAACGTAATTCATAATCAATGTTTACTTAATTTTTAATGTTTTATGACGTACATATGATAGTATCTCTCAATTTTAAGATCGAAATATTGAAACGTCAATACGATATGGCGTAGGATTTGCTATCAAGAGAGTGCAGATTCTTACACTATGAAGGGTAATATAAAATACAATAATGCATGTTTAAAAGTAATATTTAAAAAAAAAAGACAGCGGCTGCATTAGGAATAAATCCTGTGTCGCGGGGGACTTTACAAACATACAAGAAACGAACACAAAGAACACCCAGAATCAGAACAACAATTTGTGGATCACACAAATTGTTGTCCCATATGGGATTTTAACCCACAACGCATTTAGAATCTTGTATTGTTTCGTTGTTTATTTTTAGAATAAAATAAATATTATTATTCAGTTAACAAAGAATCGGCCTAGTTCAGACTTCCATTCAAAATTATTTGAAGTTTTGTAAAACGTGGGAATGAACAGAATTTGCAGCCAGAAATCTGCAAAATTGTTTTTGAGAACAAGTCACGAGGAAAGTATTTTTTAGTTCTGTTGTCTCTGGATTTTTTAGATGCCCGTAGTTGCAATCTGAAATATACTCTTGAATGTTCTTTGATTATAATTTTCTGGGAAAATGATATTTTATTCCAGCTTTTAGCGACTGGTAGTTATGTCAGTAGTAGTTAAATACCGCGACAGTTACTAACTTAGCGAATAAACATTCTTAAAATTTAAATTTGTAAAAAATACTACAAAGGACCAGTGATATGCGGCAATAATTAAAATATTTACTTGTTCGAAATACTCCGTTTATATTTCTTGACCTTGCGAAAAAACCGGCCAAAAACTTGAATTGCACGCCGCTCGGACGTCTTGTATTACATTCATGGCTGGTGTAACTTGTAAGAAGTAAATTGAGTGATAAACACAATCATTTATTCTGTATCTGAGTATTATTTACTTATAATATTTTTATGTATCGACATAAATATGTACATAAGCATTCTGCCTATCATAGTACAAGCTTTGTCTAGTTTGGAGCCAAATAGTCGTGTGTAAGACGTGTGAAGTTATTAATAAAATGTTGTAACTTTTATACACACATCTCGTGATGTATCCAGTTTAAATCTGATTAACTTGATTGCACAGTTGGCTTAGTGGTTTAAACGGTCGCCACGCTGCTCTCTACTGCGCTGAGTATTGTGGTTTCAAATCCCATATGCGACAATACTTTGGGTGATACATAAATTGTTGTTCTTAGGTTGGGTGTTCTTTGTGTCTATTTCTTGTAAATTTAAGTCAACCCACACACAAAATATATTTCTAAAACGGACGTAGTTTTGTAAAAAAAAACAAATCGAAATCGGTAATAGGCTTATTACATACAAACACAAAATGTTTGATTGTCGGTAGTACAACTCATTGGTAGATGGTAGTATAATTATTTATTACGTGAAACCACGTGTCATGTAATAAATAATCAAATAAGTAATCAACTGAGTAGAAAAAATGTTTGTATACAAACATCGTAGCATAATATTTTACGTTCAAAAACGTCATACGCTCAAGACCTAGTTCTATCTAGAGATGTATTTTAGTAGTATATATGTAGTACTTGTAATACCTTTGAATTGCTAACATTATTTCAAACAAGATCAATGACTTGTGATAGAACTTTCAAAATTGATGCCAAAGTATATTATGAGCAAATCTTTCACACGTAAATTTAAGTTAGACTGAAATTTCTAGAATTTATTGGACGAAAATTAAAGTATATTTTAATGTATTATTTTTCGATTATATAAGTGAGTATACATGTATTTGTTACTACCTAACTGGCTTATAAATGCCAGTCCTCAAAGCTGGAACTATGTCACAGGAGTTGAATTGAAAGGGTTTTATTTTTATTACCAAACGGTAATTTGGAAGTTTAAAAGTACACATTAGTTACTGTAACTCCCAATAAATAAAAAAGTTAAAGCCAAATTCATTATTTCCTAGAATACCGAAGAAAGACTTGAAACTGTCTATTTTTTTAGACTTAAAAATTTAGATCACGATAACGTTACCGCAACGATAGGTTGTTTTTTCGAAAGTAAAAGGAAATAATATATTATATAAAAACAAACACTACCGTATTGTAAATAGGTATTATTTCTATCTAGTCTCGATCTATAAACGTCCATTTCCAGGTAGTTGAGCCTTGAAAAAAGAAATCGGGCAAATAAACTCACGGCCATTTATTTTAATGACATCGTGCAATAATATTTCGTGTAATAGACAGTTTTATCTAACATTTCTCATTTGTTCCGTTACTGAATGATCTTTGAAGTGATGAATATTTGTTTTTAGTATTGTTGTTGGTCACTCTTTACTCTTCTAACTACCCAGTCCACTAACCTACACTAAATCCCTAAATCACTATAGTTATTGAGGAAAATAAGAGTGGTTCTGTATTTTATGAATATTAATTTGTTCACGAGACTGTTAGTTTATAAATATTTTATGAATAAGTCTTTTGTGTGAGTAAATTAACATCAAAATAATAACGCGTTTTTTCGACAGTTTATATATAGTCTTCCTCTATTTTTTCTAAAATAACCTTTGTAAGTAGCTCATTTATTTTTCAAGGTGAAGCTTTATTCGAATATTTAGCAGTATTTTAATACATCCTGTATCACGGTTAATTTTACAATAACCAAAACACTGAACAATAATTTGTGGATCACACAAAGTGTTGTGAGGTACGAATCCACAACACTCAGTGTAGTAGACAGCAGAGCGGTAACCGCTTACCCTGCATCTCGTACTTCTGATATCTTCTTTTTAAAACCTTCTTTCTTCTTTTTAAAATCTTCTTTTTAAAACTTTCTTTCTTTTTAAAAACTACCTTTGGTATCTTCTTTTTAAAATTATTTTGTGGAGCAAAAAATGTCATGACAATTATAGAAGGAAGTGAAGATAGGTTCTTATGTGGATTCGATCACTAACTTAGACCATGCAGGTTGCATTTTCGTATCATTACAAGATAAATGTGTAAGGTTCTTAATTCATCTGAATTCTTGCAGCGTAAACATGAATACTTCGAGGAAAACTAACAATTGTGTTTGGATAAGTAGTAGTCGTTACTTGAATTTTCCTCGAAGTGAAATTTGATCTTATTGTTCATTGCGGTTGATGAAACGATGATGCGGGCAATTGATGAAACTACAAACTTACCATTAGTTGATCTCTAAGTAAACAGTATTATCCCTTAATTACTCGTAAGTATCCTACCTAACTTGGGCAATCAGTCAGATTAAGTTCTCGAAATACGAGACAATCCACTATCAAAGTCCGAGACACCTCAAAATCTCAAAAGTCCACAAAATTTAATCAAATTTGAGTTCGTTTTTGACAAGGTGTTGAACTAAAAGTTTTAGTAAATTCTAATGAGAATACTTTTAAAAACATAATTGAGTCACATCAGTTATTTATATAATTAATAATTATACTTAACAAGTATGTTTAATTCCAACAATGAGATCCTGTTTTTGGTAGCAAAATATAGTATTGTAAGGAAATAATATAAAAAAATGACGGAATAATTGTGGTTTTATAAAAGGATTTCTTTTCTTATTTTTATAATTTTGTAATTAACAAGAATTGTAAATTTCGTTACCAATGGCAGAAACCATTTCTCGATTTACACTGATAAAGCGTAGACTGTTAATTGTTCGAGAACAAATTACAAAAAAACAGACAGGAAATGCCGCAAGCGCCATTTTTTATGTAACCAGTTCATTAACTCTGTAAAAATGTTCATTATTATCATCATAATTAAAAACGTATCTTTACTTAGATATTTTAGTTCTACTTAGGTATTATAATTTCTAAAAATGTTAGTTTAGATTTTACTTTATTTTTTTATTTTTATTAATATACTTTCATAATGACGTCCATTATTCTTTGGCGTCTTTATTTAATATAACATTTACAAAACTACACAATTTATCAGAATACATTTTTGACATTTTTGGAAGTAGGCCTCGTTGCTAAGGCAACTTTGTTTATTTTCTTTCTCATAGGTTACTTAACCTAACAGCCGTGATATATAAAAGTTTAATTTTTTTAAATAATTTCTCACACAATCAATAGTTCTTGATGGAACTCGTACATACAATATATGTATTCAACGTGCTAATGTCTTGAAAAATAGACATAGGTAGTCAATTTACTAAGTTTGGCTTTTGGGTGCTTCTACCATTGGATGCTGGAAACTCTGTATCGTCTGCATTTAGAGATTTAATAAAAGAATCACTCATTCTAAGAAGAAGTATATGTCTAGTGAACAATTATACGTAGTAGACATTAGACATAGTAAATTGCACAAAAGAATGAACGTTTTATTGCCTCGACGACGTAACAGTAGCGAATGCGACTGCTGTGCTTTAGGTCTCGGGTTAGATTCCCGGGTCAGACCAAATATTTGTATGATCTGCAAATATTTCTTTCGAAGACTAGGTCTTTTTTTTTTAAAACAAAAAAAAGCCTTCCGCTGGAACATGGAGAGGGAGAGAAAATAAATAAATAACTTCACACATCTCACACACGGCCGTTTGATTCTAAATTAGACAGAACCAGTACCCAGACTGCAGATAAACATACTTAAATATTTTTAAATACATATTTATTACAGATCAATTATACCTAGACACAGTACAAATACACAACAAATAATTTACTTTCTATATACCGTAAGCTGGCTCACTTTAATAATAAATAACCTTGCACATCTCATACACGATTATCTGATTCCAAATCAGGCAAAAGCAATATGGTAATGGGACTGGTGATAAGCACACCTCAATATTTTTAAATACATGAATATAATAGAAAAATTACACCCAGACACAGAACAAATACTCGTGCTCATCAAACAAATATTTGTTCTGCGTGGGTAACGAAACCACGTCCTCCGACTTAGCAGTCAGAGCTGGTAACCTAAAGCTGCTAATCTAACATGTTCCTTAAATGTTAAAACAAAATAAAACAATACCTTTCCTTTGTTTCAGATTCGAAGAAACTTCAGTAGCTTTTCCAATATGCAAATCCAACGACAGTACCTGTATCGGAGGCTTTGCTCGTTTGTACTACGCGATACAGGAATTGTTACGAGAGAGACCTCAAGCTCTGGTCTTAGACGCCGGAGATACATACCAAGGCACTTATTGGTACACGCTACTAAAGTGGAATATTACACAGAAGTTCATTAATATGATACCGAATGATGTCCATGTAAGTAACTATTTCTCCTGTTCGTCGGTCTTTTAATTTCACGTAACTCATGCTGTAGATGATAGATGGTATTGGTTCGTTGTTTGAAAAAGACAATGCCCACATCAGAAATATATTCTGTGTCAAGGGATACTTTCATAAAACAAAAGAAACGCACAGAAAGAACACCCAGACTCAGTTACAACAATTTAGTCAACACTCACACCAAGACACAAAATCTACTGGAGGTAGATTGTTAGTCCATTAGTCAGCTAAGATATCTATAGAAACTGCCGTCAGTATTCTCAGCACTGTATTGAAATTAATCCAAGCAAAACATAAAAAAGTTATATTTTGCGCTTAAAATATTGTAGAATCTAAAAGAATAGATTATCTCTGTTTTGATTTAAAACTCATATTCTAGCATTTCTATGAACTATACGTGAAATTCAATAGTTTCAAGACATGAATTGAATGCTCTTTTAAATTTTTGAGTTGCGTCTTTTTTAGGTTCTTCCCCAGTAATAGAGGTTGACCAGCACCTCTGTAATTTGAATACGAGTATAACTATATAAGTTAAACAAAACTGATTGGTAGGCAGTAGTGCCACCCTGATTTCAGCACAAGCGGGCCGGCCCGACCGGGGCAGAACTAACTGCCCACAGAAGACCAACCTAAAGCGCCAGCATCCGTGTTGTCGTGTTTCGGTGGTGAGTGTGAGACCGGAGGCCCATTGATGCAGGGATAACAGTTATCGTGGTAACTGTGTAAGCCTTACACCGTCACGAAGACTGTCTTGCCTTTTACGTCCCCAAGAAGGGTGTGCATCACACTAGGCCGCCATAGTGTGGGTCACCATACTGCATTGTCTGCATTGGCAATGAGTATGGTGATCACAACTCTTGAATTCTATTCATGTTTTCCATCAGGCAGAGTAGAGTCACTTTGGCAGGCTCTTAATATAGAAAAAAAAACAAAGACAGATATTTAAAATATAATTTGACCTTGTCTAAATCGAGGTACATACGAGTATAAGTAATTGTTTTAAGGCCGCTAGGTCTGAAAATTAAATAAATAATAAAAATGATTGGCGATGAACAGGCAGCTGTACCCCTTACCTTAATTGTAACATACCTAGAAAAATATAAATAAATGATACTTTTTGTGTTCGTTTTATACGGATGTTCTGAAATTCGGTGCCTAGCGTAATAAATATTTTGTTTATATTTAACTCTTGAAATGTTGCTGAAAGAAAAATTATATTAACACACAGTTGTGTGACAAGACAATAAAGTTCTGTCACACATCATTAGTTTTAATATTTATTTGTTAATTTCATTGAAATTCCTAAAATTACATTTGAAAATGTTTATCATATAAATTCTCTCTCTCATAAAATTCTCATATAACATTGTTTCTAACCAAAAAATTGTGTATGTTTGCTAGGTCTAAGAATAGGTCGTAAACTATTTTTTATACCCCTAAGTAAGGGTGAGAGTGACTCACACCAAAAAATTTGTCACCATATTCATTGCGAATGCAGACAGTGCAGTATAATGACCTACAATATGACCACTTAATGAGATTCTTTTTCACGCCCCACTTGGATTACTCACAAAGTTTTTACGATAAATTTCACCCTTGTGTTAATGGATCCCCAGTCTCGCACTTGCCAACGAAAACGACAGCACAATTTTCTCAACATATAGGTATCAGCTCTGTCTAATACAAACCTCTTAAAGTATTAATCGACCACAAGCATGGCTGTCAGAACAATTCACATTGTACATATTATCATTAATCTTCATTTCCAAATATGAATGTACATGATTTTTTTTTCTTTCATTCTTAATAGGCCCTCGGCAATCATGAGTTCGACGACGGAATACCAGGTCTTGCACCCTACATAAAGGGGCTCAAGGCTCCGGTTGTTGCAGCCAATCTAGTCAGTTCCAGTGACTCGGAACTCTACGATATTTATCAACCTCATGTTATCATAGAGAAGAATGGAAGGAAAATTGGTGTAATTGGCCTGATTACTACGAGGACCCAGGTGAATCTATAGTGTTTTAATTATATAAATTACTATATGCATTAATGGTGGTCTTCGAATAGAGTAGGTACGTTTAATTGAATTATATCCAGATTTGCAAAAGTGTTTTAAAAATGTCACCGATCTTATCATCTGCATAAAATTGTAGTAAATTGTTTTTTTTGTACCTTGAATTCCCACTTAGGGGAGAACTTTGTTTTTAAATGGGATCAAAGAGGAAGTCTTCTTTTCTTTCTTCTTTTTTGTAAATATTTTTTTTTCCATATCGGTTAAAAACGGTGACCTTCTGAGTTAATACTTTTGTTAAGTTTTAATTAAATAAAATTAATTCACTCGAAAGATTTAATTAAATCAATCGTCTGACTTATGCTCACGTGCAGATTAAAACATATTTTCCAACAAAACTATTTTACATGTAGGTACATTCGTTATGAATGCTTTTGCATTACACTCCCTGTATTGTAAGAACGACACAAGGCAGCATGTACATATGCTTTTGTTAACGAATACAAACGTAAAAAGCTATTCAATTTAAATTATACAACAGTCAGACAACAAATCTTTTCACAAATGTGTCCATAATTTGATTGTTTTAAGACTTACATTATATTTCACAACATATTCCAAAATTTTACAGTTTTTGGATTCATTTCTGAAACACTATATCAGTTTGGTTAGTAATATAAATTTCCCACGCAAATTGCACCACCTATGGCTCCACCTACAGCTTGTAGATGGCCCTGTGTGAGAAACCTAATGTTCCCTTTCTTTCCCCAAAATTTGATTTTTCATTAAAGATCAAAAGTCACAGAAAGTCACAATGCCAGTTCATATTTGTAGATGATATCGCGGGCAGATGGTGTTAAGTTTCTGGAACCAATCCCAGTGGTGGAGAAAGAAGCTCAGCTACTGACAGAACAGGGCGTGGACATCATTGTGGTGCTATCTCATTGTGGACTGGATGTAGACAAGTAAGTGGTTTCATAGAATAATAGTATTTCATCACCTTTATCTGTCACGGAAGCTATTAAAAAAAATGAAATAATATTTTTCTAATTCTTTTAATTTTATGATATAATCAAACAGCATGTTATCAGTACCAGTGTTATAAGATCATCATCATTATCAACAGGATTTAACAGTCCATTGCTGGATACACGCCTTTCTTTAGCAAGTAGGTTCTGACCTTTTCAGATATTGGATACAATTAAAGTGTTTAAATTCAATCCCTCCATGTTTATGTAAGACGAAACACGACACCAAAAAACTTTGACACTACTATCCTCATATTTCCTGGTTTTTCCCATTCTATTGGATTCTTCATATGAAACAGCATAATATCTAACAGGAAAGGATTTTGACTGATTTCTAGTTAGCCAGCTAAACGCCTGACACAAATAAATCCAAATAGAAACAAAGCTGAACTCAGATAACTTTGATGTAATTCCGCTTCTAGGATAACATTTTGGATAATATAAATCTTAACATCGTACGTTGTTCAAGACAAACGCTTCCTCAATATTAAAGACTCTAAAACAAATACGTCAGTCGAAGCTGTTATATCCGTTATATCTTCTTCCTTCTTAGAAAATATTTTATCAGTTTATTGGACCCGTCTTATGCACTCTTTACATCATGACAACTTTATTAGAAAATATAGTAAATGGTTACTGCCTTTGCATTTAAATCGTCCATAAGTCGATAAGAGGCAGTCAGGTTATAAATCTTGATGTTATGTGACTTTGTGAGGTTAAAGGAAGGAACTGATAGTTACATTTTTATACGCTTTATAAGCTAATTCCATTCCAATACTAACAGACTTCTGGATCTAGAGGTAAGTGATGCTGTCTACCAGGATGCTGTATACATAGCGTAGTGGTTTAAGTACTCACTTCGTCACCTCACATTCACCTTCTAGTCTTTTCTTCTATTGTGTAGTTTCAAAAAAGAGCAAGACAGCATAAACAAAGTTTTATATTTTTAATTTAAGTCGATAGTCCAGTAAATATGTTGCATCGAAATGGCTTTAAGGTACATTTACTTTGATTTTAAAATCTCGGTGGACTGTTCCCTTCATATTTTTATTCCTAGCACAAGAATGCGTATTTTCCAACTAGCACTGAATGTAAATTAATTAAATATTTTAGAATTTTAAGTAGACCTACGTCCAGCAGCGGACGTCTTTTGGCTGAGTTGATGATGATGATGTCGAAATATATTATACATCACTGTAGTTCTTTCTTGTGCTCATAGTTATATGACTGGATGTAATTTATCTGTTTTTATACATGTACTTTACAAGATAAGCATGTTTATCAGCGGTCTGGTTAGCATAGTACAGACCCAGTTTGATTTTGGATTTGACAGCCATGTTTGACGTTATTTTTATTTTATTTTTTTGGAATCGTATTTGTATGTTGTTGTAGTGTTTTGTGTCTTAAGCAACGAGTACACGATGCTAAACTTATTTCCTCTAACTAAACTGTTGTACTGCCATCCGGTAGTTACAGAAATAGGATAAAACTTCCTTCCTTGTCCAATGTCAATAGTTTCAACTTGTGCTATAAGGCTCTTTGAAGGCTATAGCACTATAGTAAACTCATTGATTTCCTTATTTACTTACGAATATAGTTTGTAGAGCTTACTAATTTAATAAGATCTCGGTTGTAATAAAAGCATGAATGATTCAGCCTCTGGCCATATAATAATAATCTGATATCCTGCTATAGGATGCAGGGGTGACAGTTGTCGTGGTAAACGTATGCAATACAATGCTATTATATAGTGACTGTCATGTCTTTTATGTCCCCAAGTGAGGCGTAAAAATCGTAATAGGCCGCTATAGTACGGGTCACCATACTGCATTATCAGCATTCGCAATGAGTATGGTGATTACAACTTTTAGATTCTATTTATGCTTGCCATCAAGCAGAGTAGAGTCACTTTGGCAGCTTATTCAAATTAAAATAAAAAAAAATCTCAGACATCTAGCACATGGCCTTTTGGTTCCAAAACCAGACAGAGTCTATACTTTGATAACCAGTTTATTGATAAACATAATAAAATATCACTAAATACAAACAACATATATAAATTACATATAAATCAAGTTTAAATTTATTTCGCAGAAGTTTACCAAAGTTTTTAGCAAAAAATTAAATTTTGAAGTGAATTATTATGTTTGTGGACATTATGTACAGTAGTTGCAGTTTGTTTATTCATAGTTCAATTGTAGTCACGATTAGTTAGCCTACTCGACGTTACGATTAGTGCAGTTCAATAAAAACTATAATATCATATTAATTTAACTTAGCAATTTGTTTTCCATATGTGATAAACAAGCTCATAATAAATTGCACATCTCATACACGACTGTTTGGTTTTAAATTAGGCAAAACCCATGCTATGAAAACCAGACTGCAAGTAAACATACCTCAATATTTCTAAATACATATATATTATAGATAAATTACACCCAGACATAGAACAAATAATCATGCTCAGCACACAAATATTCGTCCTAGATGGGAATCGAAACCACGATTTTCAGCTTAGCAGCTTCTGGCTGTAGCTAGTAGACCAACACGTCCGTCAACTTTAAAATCATCTAGTGAATATAAGTCATATACCCAGCAATTACTAACGACTTTTCCATTGTATTGGACGGACACAACATCTGTTAGTCCTCAATATAATTATGTAATAATGATTACAATGATCTAATACTTTTAATTGTTTACAGAGATATTGCCAAAAAAGTTGGTCACAACATAGATATTATTGTCGGTGGCCACACACATAGTCTTTTGTGGAACGGACAAGCACCTTCCAAAGAACGCGTAGATGGACCCTATCCAATACTAGTGGAAGCTGAAAAAAAACCTGACCACAAGGTAAAATATTTGTTGTAAAATAAATTGAGAACTTGTCATGACCGGTTAGAATAATGGAATAATTTTTAGGCATAGACACTTCTAACGCCATCTGTTGAAGATACGTTCAACTACTTCCTAAATTGATAATCTAAACGAACTTGAACTTTTAAGTCCAATTTGATTATGCGATCAATAATGAAAGTCCATTTTCGAAATATGTGCGATTATTTTTTTGTTTATATAATGATTTCGTCACATAGTGTAGTTTTTAATATTATAAAGCTAAAAACATTGAATGATAGTAATTTTTATTAAAATAGGTATTTTGATTTTTTTTTCTTTCATTTCCTATGACAGGTACTGGTAGTGACTGCGTCAGCTTACTCCAAGTACTTGGGCAACATGTCGGTATACTTCGATGAACGAGGCGATTTGCAAGGTTTTGAAGGATCGCCAGTGTTCTTGAACAGATCCATACCAGAAGGTAAGTTAAAATAGAAAAATATTATTAAAATCTTGCTAGACAAGGATTTTTATTCTGAGTTTCTTTTAGCAATATTGATTTGCTTAACGGTTTGAATTAAAGTTTAAGAATCAGTACATTGAATGCCAAAAATTTCACGACACAGTGACAAGACCAGGTCTAGTGTTAATCTCACTGGACTTCATTTACTAAATAAGTATACTTTCTTAAGTTTTCTGAATTGCATTTAAATTACAACATACACACATATTATAAAATCACGCTTGTTTCCCCGAAGTGGTAGGCAGAGGCATATTAATTGAAATTAGAATGGATGAGAATTTGTAATATAACAATAATTGCAGATCCGACAATCAAAGCTCTTCTTGAGCCATACGCAGAAAAGTTGCACAAAATGGTCAGTGAAGTAGTTGGTGCCGCGAATGAAGACCTGCCAATGGATCCCTGCAGTAGTGGAGAATGCAAGTTGGGAAATCTGTTTACAGATGCAATTTTGAGCAGCGTAAGTATTTTTATGTGCATTTTATTTCTGACCTAGAATTGTCAACTGTATGACAAAATAAAGCAAATGTTGACATTGACTGCACGTCGGGCCTAGTGGCTTAAGCAGTCGCCACGCCGCTCTCCACTTCGCCGAGTGTTGTGGGTTCAAATCCTACATGGGACAACACTTTGTGTGATCCACAAATTGTTGTTCTGAGTCTGGGTGTTCTTTGTGTCTGTTTCTTGTATGTTTGTAAAGTCCCCCGCGACACAGGACTGCAGGCGTTGTCTTTATTAAGAAAAAAAATTGTAGAGTTTAAACAGGTAGCGGTAATTGACCACTGTTTAAACTTAAAACACTAAAAAAACATTACAAACTTGTTAAAATATAGGTTGGACAACAAAAGTTTCGTGCTTAGGGTTTAAACTTTAAGTAAGAGAATCTGCGCATCACGAGATTTAGGAGAGTATTTTCCAATAGTATTCCAATTTGTCTGCCTATATATATATAGATACGTGTTCCTATTTCAGGATGTGGTTATGAAATATCTTCTCAATTTAGTGTCCGATTTCAGACACATAGACTTAATCTTATCTATTGCGCTATACCAATATACAGGTTATTTAAAACCTGTGTGCGTATTTACGTACACACGGAAGAAAGAATGTTTCTTTAGTAGAACATTGAAGAAAGTTTTATAATAACGCATTATATAATTAAATAAATCTTATTTGAATATAAATGTTGACTAAGTAATTTCATGGTGTAGGTTGTTCGTGACGGTGTGTGTGTGTGCATTTTTCCCTAATTCAAAAGTACTGTATATTACTTTCGTTTCAGGCAAACAAATTATACCCATCGGGCTTACCTAGTGTCGCCTTCGTACAACGAAACTCAATTCGAGCATCGATACCAAAAGGAGGTATGGTATTTGTTATTACTAAATTTGCTATACTAGTAGGACAAAACCTCCTTTCTAAGCAAAGATCTATGTCCAGCAGTGGACTGTTTGACTGCCTCGGTGGCGTAGCGAATACGAATGCTGCCCTTGAGGTCTCGGGTTCGATTCCCGGGTCAGACCAAATGTTTGTATGATCTGCAAATATTTGTTTCGAAGTTTGGTTGTTTCCTATGTGTAATATGTATGTATTTACAAAAAAAGTATATAAGTATTCTCTCAGTCAGTCTAGTTATCATAGCACAAGCTCTGCTTAGTTTGAAACTAGATGGCGTTGTGTGTCAAATTTCTGAAATATTTAAAAAAAAGGCTGTTGATGATGATGATACTTGTTCCCCTATATTAGTCATCAGTAGTTTCAGATACTTACAGTTTGTTAGATAAATTTAAAATATTGACACTAAGGTATAAGAAAAAAATATATTGGTACTAGCAATGTACTTATGCAGCATTTACTTTTTGTGATAACTATGATAAATATCAACCTCTAGTGCTGTCAGATCGTAATAGTGTGCAAGCTCAAGCTCATACCGTATTGGTTACATGCAGAACTATCTCAGAAATTGCGATAATAAAAAATACACTTGAATTTACATTTAGCGGAATATCTCTTCTTATTCCATACTCAATCTAAAATATAAATCTGACTTACGAGCCCGATAGTAAACCCCGAGATATGTGTCACGACAAAATCTTTCGAAAAATTAAAAGAATAATGTCAGCAAAGAATATTTTCACTAAAATAATATTATATTTCAGATATATCAAGAGGAACTATTATCAACATGTCTCCGTTCACAAACAAAGTGGTGACGTTTGTAATAGAGGGAAGATACATCATCAAAGCCTTACAAAGTTCAGTTTTGAATCCGTGGGTTGCGCACCCGTATGCGGGCTCTTACACTCCGATGATATCAGGTACGCATATTTTATCATTCACTACATCACTACAGATAGTCTATTTTCTTAACAAAAGTGTCTAAGTACAGAAACATCTCAGTAGGCCGCCATAGCGTGGGTCGCCATACTGCACTGTCTTCATTCGCAATGAGTACGGCGACCGCTCTTGGATTCTATTCATGCTTTCCATCAGGCAGAATAGAGTCGCTTTGGTAGGCTCTTAATATAGAAAAAAAAGAAACTAATTGTAGTAAATGTGTAGTAGTAATTTAAATGGGTTTCTGCCCTTTCAAAGGTAAATAAGGCTTCATGTAATTTATATAAAATAAGACGTTTCACATTATAAATTTAATTTCTAGGTATGAGACTGAAGATTAACACAACCTCAGCGCATATATTAGAAGCATTCTTAGCCGGCAACAATGGGAATGACGAACTCGACCCGGCAAAAGATTATCAACTGACAACGTTGGACTTCTTATCAACATTTTCATTTAAAGTAAGTAAATTTAGTAAGATTAATGTTTATAAAATGTTAGGCAGGTTTAATCAACAGCCTTTAACAGTCCATTGCTGGACATTGGCCTCTCAGAAAGGAGGTTTTGGCCTACTATACCATGCTGGTCAGACAGATTTGTATAGAGATTGTTTCAAGTTTTCCTTTCTCGCCTCTTATAACATCTATGGGGTGTTATACCTATAGAGTGGTAACACTTCATACTCTTAATCCGTCACCATACAGAGATTGTTACATGTTACTATTTCTGTCCTTTTCACTCAGTCTTGATCAATTTTGTAAATGTTAAAGAATTGTTTAATTCTATGTTTTTTTCTTCTTACAGTATATGAAACACTACGGCCGCAACTTCCAAGTGATAGGGAATGACCGTGATGTCATAGAAGAGTACATCAGAGAAAACACGCCCGTCACACCTTACTTAGACAACAGACTTACGCTAGTTGAATAATTGTGTTTAATTCCATAATTTTAAGGTTTATTTTGTACAAATATATTTGTAAATATTGCGATATTTCTATTTTAATTGAAAATTCCTTTTCCCACAATCCTATTAAGATCCAAGTGGAAATCTTTATGACGATCTCTGTAACCATCACTTCAGATTGTTGAGCTATTTAGGCAGCAGCATCACGAGGACTTCATTGTAGACAAAATTATCAAAAATCTAATTCATACAATCAAATGAGTCAAGTTATTGTACACAGCCTAAATATTTTCTTAATTGAATAAATTTTACTTATGAAAGGATACAATTATTACATTAACTATTAATTAGGCTATTTTCTATAATTCTAGTACCAACTGATACCCGTTTAGAATATATATCCAATGTCTATGCGTGTTTTTATAAAACAAAAATTTCGTTACAACAGTATGGGAGTCTATCTATAAGCACATATGAATAAAACTTATATCCATTTCTATAACTGGTATGATATACAATTTTTTATGATATATTGGGTAAACAAGTGATCAGGTTATAATAACGACTTGAAACGTCTCACACTGGAGGCCCATTGATGCAGGGATGACAGTTGTCGTGGTAAATGTATGCAATACAATGCCACGATTACTGTCATATCTTTTACGTCCCCAAGTGAGGCGTAAAAAATCGTAATAGGCCGCCATAGTGTGGGTCATCATACTGCATTGTCAGCATTCGCAATGAGTATGGTGACTACCACTTTTGGATTCTAGTCATGCTTTCCATCAAGCATAGTAGAGTCACTGTAGCAGGCTAATAAAAAAAAATAAATAAAAAACATACGGCCCTTTGATCTGAAATTATGCATAGTCAGAACTATGGTAAATACTACTTTTAAAAATACTTATATATTTCTGAATAGAATGGAGTAAATATGCTCTCGAACAAAACCCTTCCCGTACAAATTAGACAATACCTGGAAATCACAAGCGCTCGAGGTGCCGGTGAAAATGATCTCGGGTCTTTTAAGTGAGGGGTGAAAAAGCATCTTACTAGACCGTCATAGTGTGGGTCACCATACTGCAGTGTCTGTACTCTCACTTAGCATAGTGACCACAACTCTTGGATTCTGCTCATGCTTTTTATCAAGCAGAATAGAGTAACTTTGGCAGGCCCTTAATATATAAAAACACAAATATTAAATACATAAATATTATAAAAAATACACTCCAGAAACAAAACAAATAATCGTGCTCAACACACAATTGACCATAGTATTAAAAACTTGTAAAATCCGTTACGGTAGATACAATTTTAACAAAACATCGGTCCACAGTCTGTGTCGTTATCAATTTTTGTTATTTTCAAGCTCAACAATTTATCATGAAATGCTGTAAGCGTTTTATAAGTGGAAATACGTGCTCAACAGGCTATTGCTGAAATTAATTGATTTATTTGTTGTAAAAAATATTTTAATGCCATCAACATAAATTATATTGTATCGTAATATTTTAGAAGGCTCTAATATCTCAGCGATAACAAGACTAAATACCCGACCTACATATAACTAATATTTTTTTCCTTAACCTTTTTTAACCTACCTTACCTATTTCATATCCTACTTACTTGCTCTCTATCGACTGCCTACTCGACTGCCTCGGTGGCGTAGTGTTAGTGTATGTGACTGTTGGGCATGAGCTCTCAGGTCTGATTCCCCGGTCGGACGAAGTGTGTGTATGATCTGCAAATCTTTATTTCGGAGTTTGAGAATATGTATGTATTTACAAAAAAAGGTATATAAGTATTCTATCAGTCGATATAGTTGTCATAGTATAAGTTCTGCTTAGTTTGAAACTAGTGTTGTCAAATTTCTGATTATTATTTAATTATTATTTATTTATTAATTTATTTATTTACACTTTATGCATTTTGTACATCGGTGGATCTAATGCCCAAGGCATTCTCTTCCAGTCAACGTTAGGGTGGTATAGAAATATTATATAGTATAATAGTAAGGGAGGTGCACAGAGGTTATATTGACAATTAAAATATACAATACATGAGTGCGTATACATACATGAAGACATACAATACATATGTCATAAATACACATATAAGTATATACATATATACATAAATATACACATACATTTAGATTACATTCCTACACTATGACAACAACTATTATATATATATTTGTTTAAAAAAAACTTAATACTAAACTGTCGAAAATTCTGTTTAACTACAATAGTATATTCTAATTACGCTTGATTGAAAGTATTCATAATTCTTTGCAGTGATTTCTACTCGTAATTACATTACTACTAGTTTTTAAAAGGTACTACAACAGCTACACATTCTCTATGCATTTACAAATATTTGTGTGTTACTGCTACGTTTATGTTACTGCTACGTTAACGTTTAATTTTCGAATTTCATTTTCTTCTTTTTAGAATTGAGTAGATGACTGTATCGTAAATAAATAGCAATGTCCACTTCATTAAATCTAATATCGCGAAACATCTCGAAAAACATAATTAACATAGCTTTTTGTTAATATAATTTCAATCAAATATGCAGCTAAATATATTGTTTAATTGAGCAGTCTAAAACAGTGACGTCACAACTTGGTATTTAGTACATTTTTCATACAAAATTGTTGTTTTGACAGATGATAAAAAGTAACTAATTTGACTAAGGTGTCATCTAGCCTATTCTGTAGCTACCAAATGTCAGTACATGATTGTCATCTTATACTTGTTATGATATTTATTTGCATATGTATGAATTTATATAGACTTATATATACTTAGGTATATGTATTTATTTATGAATCATGTGTATAAATTTTAGTGTACGATAACTTTGTATGTGTGTACTTCATTGATTACAAACCAGCAACACCTGGAACGCACCTACTTCCTATTATCTCTGCATCACCGAATGTTGACTAGTAGAGAATACCTTAGGTTTAAAGGCCGCTTATATACCTAAGTGCATGAAATAAAGCCACTGTCACTTCGGTTAATTGCCACTGAATTTCATCTCTAGTCTGTCACGGCGTTCATTGCCTAGATTAAAATTTCATGAGCGGCAGTGATCAAACTGAACTGTAACTTATTCTCTTGCTGTATTTGGTTCAGTCATGATATTTACTTTACTGACTTTGTAAAACTCGTATTTGAAAATATCCGGTGCTATTATAGAGTAAGATCCCAGAGCAATCAGACATAACTTATTCTCACACGGATGAAACCTGTAATACATACCTGAAATACATCGTTCATCCAATCACGGTACCTACTGTCCATCCAAGTCATCATCTTATATTATATTATGGACGTCTCACTCACTCTGAAGCGCATGCATAGTGCTTTCGCCCTCATACTTGTAGCTGAATAATTTTTGTCTTAGGGGATGTTTGGTCACTCTAATTTGTGTAACTGATTGAAAATAACATTTAAATAAATACTTCAATAACATATTAAAAAATCAGACATGTAAAAATAAGTAAAGTTCATTTATTTTTTGGGTAGCTTAAAAGCGTCTGACAAAAGCTCTGGTCCATCAAAAGTGTCTGACACTTATGATATTACTTTAAAATAATATTCTACATGACATATATAAAAATCAGCCATGTGAATTTAAGTTAAATAATTCTTATTTTTAGTTACCTTTCTCACCTGGTACCTGCTCAGGTGTCACTCGGCAAGTTCCACAAAGCGTGTAGGTATTAAAGGCACACGAGACGCTACTGAAAACTTCAGGTTTCATCCGTGTGAAAATAAGTTATGTCTGATTGCTCTGGGATCTTGGACTGTTAGAAGTTTTCACGAGTAGGCAATATCAAAAAATGGACAAAAAACGAATATCTAAATGATTTTTATAAGAATCAACGTAGCTATACAATTAACATTATACTAATATAAATTGGTTTGTTTTCCAAACCGATCATCTGCTTAATATTTCTGGTAATATGTAGATTGTTTTTGGTTATTTTTTTTTAAATTTTGTCTTGTAGTATAAAATGAAATGTACTTTTATTGAGTTTTTCTTATTCACAACGTTCAAAATTCCATCACCAGGTAGATAAAGTTCGCCTAAAGTATAAAGAAATGTGTTCAGCGAAAATTTCTTTCAAATACCCATACTACAAGGCTGGACGTCTGTTGCTGTCTGCTGTTGTAAGACAACGTTCGTATTAAGGCTATACCCTGTGTCACGAGGGACTGTACAAACATACAAGAAGCGGACACAAAGAACACCCAGACTCAGAACAACAATTTGTGCTTCACACACAGTTTGAACC
Organism: Hypercompe scribonia; assembly: GCA_949316085.1. NCBI lineage: Eukaryota > Metazoa > Arthropoda > Insecta > Lepidoptera > Erebidae > Hypercompe > Hypercompe scribonia. The sequence goes on from OX438987.1 coordinate 14,136,082, forward strand.
TACAACACTCGGTGCAGTAGAGAGCGGCGTGCCGACCACTTAAACCACTATGCCATCCGTACAATCAAGTAATGGAAGTGCATCAACAATCTGCTGTTATTTACTACAAAATTAAACAATGTTTCTTTTTAGAATTTAATGTTAAATGATCCAAGTGAACCAAAAAATTAGCATCAACCCTCTAGTGGTTAGTTGGAGCATGAATCAGTGTTACTCGAACGAATGTTTGGTGCAGTTGAAAAAAAAAAACTTTGACCATAGATAAATGTAGAGTTTTTGGCAATTAGTGCACTGGCTTTTCTGTACTGGCTCTAAAGAAAAGAAAAAAAACAAAATAAAACAGGAATTAAGAACTTTGTAATTTATACTTTACTAGCTTTAGCTTGCGGCTTTGCTCGCTTGAAATTTGGTTGCCAGATTAAGCTTTGTAACAGATCATTTTAAATAAAAACATATTTTTTTTTTTTTAAATGTTGCTTCTAATACCTCCAAAAACATGTGTACAAAATTTCACGACGATCAGTTGAGTAGTTTTCGCGTGAAACCGTAAAAAATAAAGTTACATTCGCATTCATAATATTAGTTGGATATTTATTTCGTCCAGTAATATTAACCACTAAAATCGTTAACAAATTTAACTAAATGATTGGTGTAGTAGTTGTACTTTATTTCTTTATAAAGTGGAGTTTCTAATGGTACATGTTTTTGCAATTAACTCATAATAATCTAAGAAATTCAAACATTTTTCAGCTATTGTATAGTTTTTATCGCGAGCTTCGAGCGCAGCGACCGAATCAAGAAATTCCGTAACGAAAATAAACCTAACACCCCCTATTCCGATCGGCATAGTGGTGCGGCGTTGAAGGCCGTGCATCGTCTCACGTCGTTTCAGTTCGTTAGACTTCGGCATGGTGTTTGTGTGCGTGCGACTAGACGTATGCGTGTAGACTGTACGAAGCTGACATGGATCGAGACGAGCTGCTCCGAAATATTATAATTACATAACGTGATAAAAAATGTTATGCAATCACTTTACCGCGGCAGTTCCTGAGTACCACACATTTTTTTATTTCTATCGCTTGAGTAATGGGCACTGCATCACAAGGTACTTTAAAAAAAATTAATAATGAATACGCAGAACGAATTGTCTCCTGCAGTGTTCCTTGATATACACGACTGCCGAGAAAACTGCATATTTTAAAAACCACTATTGCACTTATGACACTGTTACAGATGTCCATAGGCGGCAAAAATCACGGCATTATGAGAAAATATAATAATATATCTCTTTATTGTACACCAGATTTATTACAGAGGTAACTTACAGGCAACCATGGGGTGGAAAGAAAAGCATGAGATGGAAAGTATTGGGTAGTGCCTGGTGTATTAGAAGTGCATAGGAAAAGTTCTTTACCTTGTCGCTGTATGGAATAGGTATGCCATTACACATGACTGGTGGAAGTTTTGTACAATCAATTTTAGAGATCAGTCGTGAACTTCCAACGATAATGACCTGAGTTTTTGATGGGTAAATTTTCAGGCCGTAGATAGCATATAGATAAAATTAGAGAAGAATTTAGCGACATACTCGTGGAACAATTTGACAAATTACGTATTGCTATAAAGCGCGCAGAAGTATATCTATACCTAAAACAAAGTTGTAAGAGGTCGATATTAACGATAACATTAAATAAATCGAAGAAAAACTAATAAAGGGTGTCTTTATTTAAAATAACAGATCTCAAAACACCAGTTTTTAGAATTTTCATCTGTTTATCTGCGTTTGTGTAGGTTAATCTCAGAAGTCGATAACCGCAAAATACTGGTGGCACCGCAGGGTAGATTTAATAAATGTCTACGTCTTTGATACTTAATCAAAATAAATATATAACGAAACAATTATAATGCTATTTATCTTATATATAAAAATGAGTTGTTGTTCGTTAGTGTCACTAAAACTGCAGAATGGCTAGATCGATTCGGTTGATTTAAATTTTCAAATAGTTGTAGAAGTCCAGAGAACGCTTAATCGGTGTAAAAATGTAAAAAAGGTAATCACAGTTAGTCTCTAATTCATAATATAAAAAGCCAAATTTTATGCGTACGAAGTAGCGGACACAGCTAGCCAGAAATAATTTAAGTATACTTAATGAGGAGCCATGGAAATTATCAGTTTAATAAAGTTAAACTTAAAATTCAACAAAGTTTAAATTAAGTATTAAAATCTGCTGTCATAAACTCTCGAATTTTAAGTCGACATGTCAACTTGGAAATGGGAAGGTTCTAATTAATATTAGTAAAACAATGACAGATGGTGACCGCTGTGGTGACCACAAATTGAGCTAGATATAATACTGTCAAGTGGGCAGTACATTTCAGTGAATGTATAGAAAATTCCATCGATTAACTGTATTCGGTTTAGATATCTCAGCTAGGGAACAAAGTACATTCTAAAATATACAATTTAGTTTATTATTCATATCATGTATTAATAAAAAATGATATCTTTCACATCTTATAAATTTAAACATAAGAATATTTTTGGGCAGGGCAGTTGTTAATTCAAAAATGAAGAATCAGATAGGACAGAAAATCACCTCAGGATCAACTTTCAACTAGTTCAGTAGTTACTTAATTAAAATGTTTGTTATATTTTTATTACTACATCACAAAATACAGTACCATGTTTCTATCTAAGAAGCGAGAAACGCTAAAATAATTTATGTCATTAAAAATTGATTGAACACGACATATCTGAATTCTATATCGATTGTGAATAAATCGATACAATCTAAAAATATCTATGAAAACCAAGTGACACGTGTTTTGCAATCGTTTATTGAAATGAATTTATTGAGAATCAAATTTCTTTAATCTTTTTACAGTTATCAACTCTGGTCACCAATTGACATCTGTCTATTTTGTCATCTCTTGTCACTTTGAATAAACTGATGGAGATCGTTCAGTTCGAAAGGACTGGGCACCGTTCTCATTTCATTTCATCTATATTTTTTATATTGTTATCATCAATTTCACCATGACGACGACTTGACGAGCAGATACTTGACATTGGCAGAATAATTGATATTTTTTGTTGCTGTTTATTTTGGAGAAATAATTACGCCTAATGATCGGATATTGAGGAAATGGCTCGTTGTGTTTATCGACTGACTCACCTTCTATTCTTCTCCCTATACCATCCGAAGCTTGGATGACAGAAAATCATTGCAATGAAATAAAATATTTCAATATATCATCATTATCATCCACTGCTGGACACAGATCCCCTACACGGTTCGCTACAACATCCGGTCAGTTATGATATGAAAATGAGACTTCAATCAGATCGAATAAGCCAAACATGAAAATATATTCTCACTACACTAAGATGGCATAAAGCGCGTTGTATATTTGATTTTATGGTAGTAAGTATTAATCCTCAGTTTCTTATATCTAACAATACAAAAGAAATTGGTAAATAACAAAAATCCATAAAAAATTACGTAAAATATGGACACAGTTTTCTTCGTAATTCGTTTAAATCTCGTGGATCTAATTCTCTTTAGTTTTAACAATTAATTTTAATATATGATAATGAGTTCTTGGTTGTAATCAGCCGGCGTCGTATTGTCCACCTGGCCGCAATCCTCGAAGGCTGGCAGGCAGGTACGACACGTTTTGTTTTAGACCAAGATATACGGTAGCCAGAAGTGGCCACCTTCTTTTTTCTTTGTATGTTGTAGCCTTGAAAGACTTCTACTCACACAAACATTTATTTTGTATGAGCACGACTATGATACAAGAACTTTGTTTTTTGCTTGTGGCCCACCACTTAAAAGTATTTTTCAAACAGTTTCAAAAATATACACAAATATAAACTACATATTTATGAGTATATATTATTAAGTTACTTATCAATTATACTTTGTCAAAACTGTCGGTGATGATAATGATGCTGATGTTGATGATAATATACTCCTAGTCGATTTCAACCACCGTGGTCGTTCTCTATGAAACGCAGGCAACTACGCAGGAGATATTGTAGTGCACAAGTGTGTGCACACACAGGTGCACTCTCTGTTCCCTAACTTTCGTTGTCCGATGGGAGAGCTATTCGACTTAACTGAGCAGAGATCAGGAGCAAGACCGATAGCTCTACGTGCTCTCCAAGCCACGGCAGTTATTTCCAAACTCTGGGCTGCTTTAAACAATTGTATAGGTAGAAAAATTCAAAAACTTTTGGCCCGACTTAGAAATTGAACTTGGGACCTCATGATCCACAATCGTATATATTACCACTGGACCAAAGAATCAGTTAGGAAGGACACAAAACTTACCTCAATCATCTCATCCTATTACAAATAATCTTTGTCATATCTAGTTCGTATAAATCAGTGTTTTAGATTTTTTATCGCAAAACTTGGAATGGTAATGGCAAGTTCCGTCAGCGGGTCCAATTCAACACGGACAGCTTTGTAAAATATTTCACCAACTTGTCGGCTAAAATCATTACTCTGATTAAATTACTATTCTGATTATTTTAATACTTATACGTTTATTTTTTCTTTTTTTTAAAAGACAGCTGCCGTACTAAAAATATATCCCTGACGCGTAAGTCTTTACAAGTTTATATAAAATGGACACTTATGTGAGGTTTGAACCCATAACACTTAGCACTATTTATGCATTTACGTTCATTGGACTGAGTACCTTAACGATACACGAAATAATACACCGTGGAGCAGCCATGCTTTCGTATTCCGACTCGAAGAAAACCAGTATCTAGGTATTTCTTCGTTTATTTTTACCGAGTGAATAAAGCTTTTGGAACTACTCAAAGGGTGGCAACGCACTTGTCTTGTCTTCTGAATTGCTGGGGTTCATGAGTTGCGATAATTACTTGTCTTTAAGGAACTCATCCGTTTTTAAAATAAAGTTCCGATTGTTTGTGATTGTGTTGTTACAATGTTTTTAAGATGATTTAGATTATGTCTATTCTAATACTTGAATTAGATTAATTTGGCATGATCACCTATTCTGGTATGAAATGATACTGGATCGTCACCATCACTTTGTCTCAAATCTTATGGTCATCTACGGTCTTATTATTAAAATTAAAGTTCTCGCAAGCGTTTTATAATTTTCATAAATTTATAGTAAGTACTTAATAGACACTTAGAATTACTTTTTTTTTAAATTTAAAAATGTATTATGGTCATAGAATTACTTACTCCAACATCCAACTACAACACAGTATATTTGTAAAATAAATATACAAATTGTTTCTAACTGTCGACTTGAACTCTACTAGAAGTGTGGTCCCGCATGCGGCTTCGCTCTTATTTGAAAATCAAGTCCACTTCACCCCTTTTGATGCTGGAATTTATACATTGAGTTTTACAATATGAAATACGAACTTGAATAAGTTCAATTGTAGTGGCCATAGTTGGTAGAATATGTGTTATTTTGGGGTTTAGTAGAAAACATCTATTGCTATGCCTTAGCAGGCAAGAAACCGGCTCATGTAACAACATGTAGTAAAAAAAACTAAAGTTAATTTGAAGCCACCTTTATGAACTACTCTACCGTTTTATATAAAAAACTAACATAAATCACTAACACTCGTCACTTGTCGCTTTGTCTTTAATGAACTGAACCGAGTCTCTTAAAACCTACCTCATCATCATAATCAACATATTTTAACAGTCCACTGCTGGACATAAGCCTCTCTTTTGAAAGGAGGTTTCATCCTGCTATACTGCGCTAGCCAGACAGGTTGATATTTTGTTTGTTTTAAGTTTTCCTTATTTTTTGCAGTGATCTTGTCCTGCCTAGTTTAAAACCTACTTAATCGTACAGTATTACCAAAAGTTACTTTTTTGTAATACACAATTTTTCAATTCTCGTTCTCCCTTATCAGCTATTCAGGCCACTGTCCAATGTTTATTCCACCACCGCTTCAATTTAGTGTACAGAATAAATATTGACACTGCACATTGAAAGGTATCTGACGCTATCAATAAACAGAAGTTCAGTGAAAAGCCAGCGTGAAATTCGGCAGCAATTGCAAAATGAAAATATGTGTTAAAATGTCTATACATCCCAATAATATTTAAATGAGTTAATTTTTGAGGATAGGTGTGTTTATAATTGTTACACAATTAGGACAAAACGACTTCGCGGATCTGGATGAATTTTTAAAATTAATAGTCTGCAGTTTGAAATAGCACATCATCAACAGCTTATAGCTTTTTTAAACAACCCACCGCCTTGCCTTCACAAAGAAGTTTTGGCCTACTATGCTGACCAGATATGTTTGGTTTGTTTTAATTCACACCCCGTCGATGGCTGAAAGGTCGAGAATAATATTCCGCTGGCCAGGTAATCGGAGGTATGGGTGGTTGTTCTACGGATATAGATCAGACCGCCTCAGGAAAGTGTTGAATACTAGCTTGGCGTTCGAATGCTTCCCTGAGTGCTGGAAGAGCGGGCAGCTGGTCCTGTTAAGGAAGGGCTTTCGAAAGGAGATTTTGGCTTATTATACCAAACTGGCCAGACGGGTAGTATATATATATATACATATGTTACCTGGTGCTGATCTAGTGCTGCATATACATTTATAACTTAGAAACCGCACGGCATCATTAATCGTCTTCTTGTATTTGTGAAACTTGACATACCACTTTTTAAAGGGAAAAAAAAGTAATACAATGTTTTCAGCACAATAAAATATTTATATATTTTCTTTTATCACAAATTCGTGAATGCTTTCTTAATGTAGGTAACGAATATACACGTGTTGGGCAAATTACGATCCCTTTATCAAATTTCGAAGGTAAGTGAAACCCATACCTAACGAATTCATCATTTTCAATTCGTCAATTGGAATTCCGTCACTTTTAAAGGCATTATGTCGATCGGAGTAATCCATTTCCGAAACGTTTGAGATGTGAAAGTATGTATTGAATTTCTAATATACTTTTAATATTATTTTATAAGAGGAAAATGCATTCAATATTTATATTTTCAGCTATAACTGAATGCTGAACGAGTTTGGTGGTATGTATTTAAATATTTATTTTTAAAATTTAAGGTACGTCGATGCCTTTTAGATGCAGGCCTAGTTTATAACTTTTGACTAAACTACGTTGGAAATGGAAATTTACCGGGTACGACATAAAGGTGAAAGTATTACTCCCATTACGCGATTTCTATTTAAAGATTGCCACGGAGAGCACATAAAGCCATCGATCCTGTGCCTGATCTCTCCCCAGTCACAATGAATAGCCATTTCATTGGATTGTGAGAGTGAGGGAACAGAGAGTGCACCGGTATTTACGCACACACTTATGGACTATCCTCCTGCGTAATTAGCTGATCTCCGTTGAGACTGGCCGCCGTGGCAGAAATTGGCAAGAAGTACATCATTATCTACAGTCTTTAAACGAACAATTGCTGTATATATATATATATATATATATGATATTCCGAGATTCAGATTATATATATATATATATATATATATAATCTGAATCTCGGAAATGGCTCCAACGATTTCCTTGAAATTTAGTATGCAGGGGGTTTCGGGAGCGATGAAACGATCCAGCTAAGTTTAGTGTTTAGAGAACGTTGTTGTATCCGTGTTTATCCCAAAACAAAAAAAAATATCGAGCAAAAATCGGTTTCCAGGTAATAAAGATTAAAGTGATTAAAACAACGTGAGTATTCAAGTATTATAATTACAATAACAAACTATCTTGTCTGTGTAGTGATGGATTAAGAATATATAGGGTTACCACCCCTATTCTTCCCATGGGTATCGTAAAAGGTGACTAAGGGAATAAAGTATGCAAGACAACATCATGACAAAGAGAAGGAAAACTTGAAACAAACCCTAGTCCAACCCGTCTGGCTAGTGTTGTATAGTAGGCCAAAACCTCCTTGCTAAGGAGAGGTCTATGTCCAACAAGTGACTGTTAGAAGTTTGTTGATGTTAACACTATCTGCTATTGCTATTATTTGCTATTGCTATTATTACTATAAATATATAAAGTTACAAAAGCGTTTATAGTTACATTAACTGCAGAAAGTTTCAACAATAGTGATGTAATAACCAGGCTTTTTTAACCAACTGCTATAGCAATGACTACGTAAAACGATTACCACATATTATAACTGCGGCGATTTGTAAGAATGTTTGTAAAGCACCAATAAATGTCTTTTAGTCATAGTTAAAATAATGACGTCCGAAGCAGAGGGAAATGAAGTGAAAGGTCCTGTCAATGTCATTAATTTGACAAGATTGTGACGTCATGTCGTATGAGAGGAAATTCATGGACACAAAGTGACCGTGCAGAATTAATTTTGATAAAAAGAAGTATTGGTTTTTGTACATCATAATTTTCATTTTTCGGACTTGAACTACAGACACTGCTTTGTTACTAGTCTTTATTTTAGGAGATAGAAATGGATTGATGAAGTAAATTATAATCATTATTAAATTGTAAGCAAATAGTTTTATGGCACTTCAAAACGCCTATGTTAGTTGTACTTCTTTTTGCCTTTTATTTTTTATTTTAAGAGCCTGCTAAATTGACTCTACTCTGCCTGATGGAAAGCATGAATCTATCTAAGAGAATTGTGGTCAACATACTCATCTCAAGTAACTGGGATCAGATTAGAAAGAATCTTCTGTAAATCTCTGTTAAGAGCATTTTGGCGCTCAGTACGTTTTTTGTGGTACAGAAATTTGTTGACTCTCTATCGTTTATATTTAACATTTTTGGTTTCTTTGTAAAAGGTGATGCGCTAAAATAATCAACACTCGTCGTATTCGTATTGCTGTTGCATCTATTCTTGGTACTTGAGACGTGTACTGAAAATGCTGTACATGAAAGATGTTTTTAATTTGTTAAAAAAGGTTTATTGAAAAGTTTACATCATCTAAGTACCATACTGTTGCAATGTTGTATACTCACATTGAAACGTCCAAACATTTATCATTTATCGATAGTTTTCACATTGAAACATCCAAATATTTTCTTTTTTTAAAAAAAAAGGCAACTCCGGCACTAGCAATAAATCCTGTGTTGCAGGGGACTTTATAAACGTACATAAAACGGACACAAAGAACACCCAGACTCGGAACAACAATTTGTGGATCACATAAAGTATTAGCTCATGTGGGGTTTGAACCTACAACACTCAGCATAGTAGAGAGTGGTGTGGTGACTGTTTAAACAACTAGGCCAAACGTGCAGTCAGACTAAGTTTTGTCCACTGGTAGTTTTAGCAAACCATGGCCTTCAAGGAGATTTAAAAGAGGTCATTACGAACGAGGTGAAGTGTTACAGGAGTTGGGAGTAACATAGCTGCGTTTCCCTTGCAACTGTGGCTTACCAGGCCCTGTCAGCTTTATATTATACAAATTTTGAGCATTTTTTTATAGAAGTCTACCAAAGGGACTCTACTCTGCCTGATGGAGAGCATGAATAGAATCCAATAGTGGTGACGCAATACTCACTGCGAATGAAGACAATGCAGTATGGCGACACACGCTATGGTGGCCTAGAAATGATATCAGAATTGATATGAAAATACTTATGAATTTTTTCCCCAAAATTGTCATGGTTTATTCAATAAATACTTACTGGTCGCAGCTATGGAGCGCTACTGACGAAATACTCATTGGTAATACGTTTGGTATTAAAATCTACATTGTATAAGATTTTTTAGATTTAAAAAATAGCAATTTTACAGTTTTTAAAGTAGTTTAATATTTAAAAAATAACAAGAACTATAGTTTATTCATTGGTGTACACTATTGAATAATCATCTCAATGAAGTGGAGCACGTTTTTGTGCCAACTGTTTACATAGATATTTGTAAAAATTTTTGCACAGAACGTGCTGTTTATAGCATCTCAGTTGAAATTAACAACAAATCCAATAGATCATATAACTAGTTTTAAATTTATAAGTAATTCAGTGGGTCAGTTACAATTTTAGTAAAATATACGGCATTATAAGTAAGTTAAATGGTTTCTGAGAATTATACCAATTAATAAAAATTTGACTGGACGGTTGGCTTAGTAATTTAAGCGGTCGCCACGCCGTTCTCCACTTCGCTAAGTGTGGTGGGTTCAAATTCCACATGGGACAACACTTTGTGTGATCCTCAAATTGTTGTTCTGAGTGTGGGTGTTCTTTGTGTCCGTTTCTTATATATTTGTAAGTCCCCAGCGACACATGATTTATTACTAATGCGGGCGTTGTCTTTTTACGAAAAAAAAGTTGCAACTCTATGAACCATCCATAATTTCTGGAAATAGCAAAACAAATATTCAGCCACAAACTATTAGCTAAGTCTGTATCTCTAAACTGCCTGTTAAATGTGAAAGTGAGAACATTTTCTTTTATTACACCCATGAAGGTAAGTCTTTGCTAAAGTGAGGCTTTACTGAACTTTAGAACTAATCCGCTCTTTGTTTAGAATGACATCGTCAAGTTATAATGTACACATTACAACAGACTTAGGTTACGTTACATTAATGTTAGTGTTTTGTATTAAATAACAATAAATTAAACAACATTAAATACTCACAGGTAGTAGAGCCACGCTGATTTCAGCAGTACTACCCTCCCACAGAAGATCAACCTAAAGCGACAACATCCGTGCTGTCGTGTTTCGTTGATGAGTGTGAGACACGAGGCCCATTGATGCAGGGGTGACAGTTGTCGTAGTAAGTGTGTGCAATACAATGCTACGATGACTGTCATGCCTTTTACGTCCCCAAGTGAGGCGTAAAATAGCATCTTAATAGGCCGCCATAATGTGGGTCACCATACTACATTGTCAGCATTCGCAATGACTATGGTGACTATAACTTTTGGATTCTCTTCATGCTTTCCATCAGCAGAGTAGAGTCACTTTCGCAGGCTCTCAAATAAAAAAAAAAGAGCTATTTATTATTTAGGTAAGTAGGTTTTTTCAATTTATAACAGTTTATAACATACTTAAAATTATTTTTTCATAATATTCATAAGTCCGTGTGGTGACGGATTAAGAATACATAGTGTTACGACTCTTATTCATCCCATGGGTGTCGTAAAAGGCGACTAAGGGAACAAAGTATGCGAGACAACATCATTACAAAGAGAAGGAAAACTTGAAACAAACCCTATTCCAACCCGTCTGGCCAGCGTGGTATAGTAGGCCAAAACCTCCTTGATAAGGAGAGGTCTATGTCCAGCAGTGGACTGTAAAACGCTGTTGACGATGTTGTGACTATTCATAAATTTAAGTGACACAAAACGAGATTCTTACAATTAAAAAAGTTTTTTTTTAAACGTGTCATACAATATGGAATTTTGAAGTAACAAATGTTTAAAAAATACTACCGCTCCTAAAACCTCCTCTTTTTAAAGTTGGTTAATTTATTGTGGTAACACTTCTGCTTTACAGGAACTCAAACTTTCCCTCCTCATGATTCGAAATGGTGAGAAGATAAAGGTGGCATCACACTTATGTCTTTTCAGTTATGGGTATTCGTGAGAGGCGGCAGTTGCTTTTTTCATTTTCCACTCAATCGTCCACTGCTGAAGGATAGTCGCTAGTTGAAATTCCATTATTTCCTCGTACATTCAAAATTATTGATTTTTAGAAATTTTTTTAGGAACTTGTCTGACCAGTGTGGTATACTAAACCAAAACCTCCTTGCTAAGAAGAGGTCTGCGTTCAGCATTGAATGGTTAAAGACTGTTGATAATACTCATAATGTTTATTAAATCCACGTGCATTTCCCTTAGTGTAATCTAAATATATGCTGTTTAGGACGCATGTCATTATTCATGCAGTGCGTGTTACATTCAGTAAATGCTCATCAACTTCGTGGAAGGGTCTCAAAGGACCCCGGACAGTTGTGGTTTCACATCTTTATGTCCAAGCAACGAAAGGGTTAGGCGTCTCAAAAATAGCGGTCGGTTTAGTTTACACTCAGAATATGTAAGGGTTGTTTAGGTCTGTAAATACTGGTCACATTAGGAATTTATTTAAAATCGTTTAAAATGGGTTTGCTTTAAAGGGTGAAGGTAGAACTGTACATAACTACATAAGGATTCCGTGTGGTGATGAATTTAGAATACAATATCATCAGCCCTATTCACCTCGTAGGAGTCGTAAGAGACTGCAAAGGGATGGAAAACTTGATACAAACTCTATACTCACTTGTCTGGCCAGCGTGATATAGTAAAGCAAAATATATTTTCCAAGGAAAGGTATATCTCCAACAGTAGACTGACAATAGACATGGATATACTATAAGACTACTCACGTCTTATAACCTGCAAAAGTGTAGGTAGATTAGTAATGTAAACCCTTTTTAATCATCAGATTACAACACCGGTCATGTCCTTATCTTTTACTAAATATACACTGCATTGATGATAAGGTTGAAAGACTTGTCACTAATTTAACGACTCTATGATGAACATGCACCAATCTAAGAAATGAGGGTCAAACGTTTTCCGTCATCGTGGCTAACTATAGATGTTAAAATCCGGAAAAAGGTGATGGCTAAGTCTAAATATAAAAAAATTCTAATGATAGTAACCGAGATAAATATGTAACCGTCAGAAATCATTGCAGCAAGGTGTGTAGGAATGCTCAACGCCGATACATTCACAACTCCGTTAAAAACAAAGATCCAGCTGAAGTCTGGCAATTTTTAAATTCACTGGGAGTAGGTAAACCCAAGTAACTTAAAATATAAATTAAATTCTCTTCATCAACACTTCTCTAACTTTTTTTTTTCTGACTTTGGAACCTGCCAAAGTGATTCTGCTCTGACTGATGGAAAGCATGAATAGAATCCAAGGGTTGTAGTCACCATACTCATTGCAAAAGCTGACAACGCAGTATGGTGACTTACACTATGGCGGCCTTGTGAGATGCTTTTTCGTCCCCCGTTTGGGGACGTAAAAGGCATGACAGTCATTGTGACAGTGTAAGGCTTACACAGTTACCACGATAACTGTCACCCCTGCATCAATGAGCCTCCGGTCTCACACTCACCAACGAAACGCGACAACACGGATGCTGGTGCTTTAGGTTGGTCTTCTGTGGAAAGGTAGTACTGCCCTGGTCGAGCCGGCCCGCTCGTGCTAAAATCAGCGTGGCTCTACTACCTAGAAAATTTCTATGCTTCGTCAAATTTTGATAAAATGACAAAAGATGCTCAATAAAACTTCTTACTTCCGTCCCAACTCCTGACTGTTCTCCCTTTTTCTTCAGTCAATTTTCTGACTGTGATGTTAAGAGGAGCATAGTGTCAATCACTTCGAATGCAGTGGGTTCTGACCGTTTGAACCATAAAATGATCCTCTCAATTTTAGATTAAATTCTTCCTGTCATCTCTCATATCCTAAGTTATTCGATCTCCCACGGCGTCTTTCTAAAAGCTTGGAAGGACGCTGAAATAATACCTATTCCCAAAAAGAAAAGCCTCGCATCCTTTAGCGACTACCGCTCAATTTCAATTCTTTCCTTTCTGTCTAAGATTCTTGAACGTCTTATCTATTCTCAATTTTCACATTTTCTATCCAGAAACTTGCTACTAAATCCCCTCCAATCCGGTTTTTGATCCGGTCATATCACCACTACTACCCTTGTCCAGGTTACGGAGGAGGTCAGATTTGCTATAGAGAATGGTTACTTTACAGTTCTAACACTTTTGGACTTTAGTAATGCATTCAACACCGTTGACTTTGACGTTCTGCTGTGTAAGCTACACTCTCTCAACACATCTCTAACTGCGATTGACTGGTTTGACAACTACCTGTTTGGTCGCCAGCAGCGCATTTGTATTGAAAACACTGTTTCTTCTTGGCGTAGTACTGCAGCCGGCGTACCACAGGGCGGCGTGCTTTCTACCCTACTTTTCACTTGAATAACGTCTTTAAAATTACTTCCATAAGGACATAATCTAAAAAAACTAATGATAACAAAATCGGGCGATAGTTTTGTGTTGTAGCTATATATCTATCATCCCCACCTAAAATTCAATTATACCACTGGATAATTACAGAATCAGAGAATTCATTACGATAGGTAAGGACTGTGACACGTCGCGCGCAGGGGAGGGGACGGCCCCGCCATTTTGAACACCATTTTGGTGTGGATTGAGATTTTCATTTAGTATAACTTTCGCTTCGGTGAAGCTGCGACGTTTATTTAAGTTTTAATCGTCAGTTCTTATCACAATCTATCGATTATATATAGAATATTAGTAACAAATTATGATTGAATATAATATGTGTTAAAATAAAAAAAAAATGTGGACCAATACGTGTCCGGAAACCAATTCAAAACACAATAATCGTACACGGTTGGAAAGAGCATCTCAACAGCAATCGAATGCTACCAATAAAATACCATATGATTGAGTCAAGCAATGCTGGCAACGGAAAATAATGAATACGGCCGACAGAATCAACGACGGTAACAGTACATCCGCAATTATATAGATATTTTACCCTTTACGAGACATTATTCAAGTACAACAAACGACCGTGTCCATAGCACAGCCACACCCCCTTTTCTTTGTTTTTATCACCACACAACACCAACACTAATGATCTGTCTTCTTCCTACCACCTATACGCGGATGATCTTCAAATTTATACCAGGGGATCAGTGGCTAATCTGACTACTGCTGTCAACTCCGCTAATGTCAACCTGGGTAAAATATGTAAGTCGAGCAACACCAACGGCCTGAAAATTAACCCATCCAAGACTCAGATCATTGTCGTTGGAAGCTCACGAATAATCTCTTAAATTGATTGGACAGAACTTCCACTAGTCAGTACAATACCACACCTATTCCGTACAGTGACAAGGTGAAGAACTTGGGAGTTTATATTGATAGTACCTTATCCTGGGCTCTCAGCTACAAGAGCTGAGTCGTAAATTATTTGCTGCTGCAGGGTCTTAACGCAGATCACGCAATTTTCTACCTACATCCATTAAGGTTACTCTCACACATTCCCTTCTTTTTCCTATCCTTGATTATGCTGATACCACTTATCTTGATCTCACAGAAAACTAATTGAATAAGATTGAGAGACTCTAAAATCTTTGAATACTATTCATGTTTAGATTACGTAAATATGATCATGTATCCGACTATCGTAAACAGTTTAAGTGGCTACCTATCCGCCTTCGCCGGAACACGCATATTCTTTCTCTTTTATATAACATTCAATTCAATCCTCTTACTTCACGTTACCTTAAATCTCGGTTTCACTTCCTACATGATACACATCCTAAATTGTTGAGATCGTCAGAGAGCTCAAAGTTAAAAATGCCAGGGTACACTACCAAATTCCACGACCTTTCCTTTTCTGTCCAAGCGGTTCGGCTGTGGAACGCACTACTAGTTGAAATTAGACTTGCGCAAACATTGACAGCCTTTAAGAGACTGGTGAAGGAATATTGCCTGAGAGATATCAATATTATAACGTTAATTTGGCTGCACTCGAGTGCACTCGTCGAATCTAAGTTTCAGCTGTTTCTTGCATATATTTATTTAAAAATTCACATAACGTGTTACTTTTTATAATTTATATATATTACTTTAATTTTCTTTTCCTATGCACTTCTTATACACTACCCTATACTTTTCATCTCATCCTATGGTTGCCTGTAAGAGATTGCCAACGGACGATAAGGCTGCCACTTGTACTTCGTTAGCTTTAAGTTACCTCTGTATTTAATCTGGTGTACAATAAAGAGATATATTATTTATAAACAAATAAACAAAAACTGATAGTTAAACAAAAACAAAAGTATTGATATAATTGGTACTTCCGCTCTGATTACTAAACAAAAAATTTTTCCTTGGTATTGTACTGTAGAATGGTTGAATGTGTGAGTGTACTTTTTAACGGAACTCAAAAGAAGTCTGGTTATTTCATACACAATAGATTTTTCCGTTAAATTTTATGTAAGCGTAGATAACCAAAACAATGTTTATTTTTAATCTTTCATTTACACAGAGCGCATGCGTCAAGTCTCTAATAACGCATGCGCGCAAATAAAAGAAGATGGCAACCGGACCAGATTTTAGAACTCGTAGTAAAAATATTTCATGTCACAAATTCTGCAATTGAATTCAAATTTCGAATAAAAATATAAAAGTACTACGTCTATTAGTTTGAATTGTATATATTGTATAATGTTGTGAGTGGCATATTAATATGGATTAGAATTGTGGACATAAAATAATGTGTTGACAGAAATATTGTAACCAATGAAGATGTGGATTTATCAAATCGTTTTACAAGTATTCTTTATTATCTGTGGTCACTAGATATCAGAGTCGGTAAAGGCGTTGAGACTCAGAATTAAAAATGGAATCAATATTTCCATGAAGGACTCTTCAAAACTTGGATTTGGAAGGTAAGACATTTGTTATAATATCCACGTAGAATGGAAAAGCCTTAAAACTTTTGTTGTACCAGTATATATCTAATAGTAATGGTATATGTATAGCATATGTAAATATATCAGAAGATTATCGGAGCTTTGGTTCTGTCAATAAAGCTTATATGGCAATCGGGATACTTTAATCCTATAGGCTGTAGTGATGTGAATATGGTACAGCAGTAATATTAGGTACCTAACGAATAAATAATGTAATGGGTGTATTACATTTCTTTTTCAATTCAAATTAGTCAATATTTATATATTTGGTATTCAAACAAGCACACATTATCGACATTACATTGACAACTTCAGAATATTGAGAGCTGAATCCTTTTGCACATATTTTGATTTGTTTCTACAATTTTTTTTTAAGAATTTAAACTGAATTTGTCTTCTATAAAGTGAAAATGTTACAATGTTACATTTCTCTTTGATTTTGGAATTCGATGCATTTAATCGAATCGAAAATCGATTTTTCTTACTGAACTGTGAACTATTTTAATTTGGCTTTTCCATGTTGCGCTTATTTCGTGGCCTATGTCCAGTAGGGGACTGCAACGGATTAAGAAGTCTAAGACCCTTCGAAGGCAATTGATCAAAACTCTAAGTTAGACGTAGGCGAATTATTATCGTACAAGAACTTGTTCAACAATGTCACAGTCAGTCACTCACACTAAGGTAACCCATTTGCTAGTTAACCTTAACCTCTTCCTAGACTTTATTAATCTCAAGATTATTTGGAGTCTGCTACTAATTCAACCGGTTTTACTAGAATATCGCGGGGGGGCGGCTGGTATCGAACCTGCGCGGCCCTGAAGATGAACAGAAGTCGAAGGTTTAATTAGTTGTCAGTATATTTAAGACCAATGACTACCCAATAACAATTGCGATACATGTTCATAATAACTTTGACTGGTAGTTTACCGATGTTTTTTGATACACGGCTTTTCCTTGTAAAAAAACCTAATAACACTTTTGACTCGATCCGGGAATTAAAACTAAGGCCTCCTGATCGTCAGTCGGATACGCTAACCGCTGGACCAACGAGGTCATTCTTATCAACCCTATATTACAAAAATTGAACGGTTTACCGTATTACTCATTTTAATGAGTGAGAAACAAATAGTCGCGAATGCTAGTTCAGTAAACTGTTTATTGTTTATTGTTTATTGTTCAAAAGAATTGAGAATTGAGAAGAAGAAACTACGATCCAGCCTTCGTGAAAACCATGGCTTGTGTCTTATTGTTTATTGTTCGACCTAAATGCGGAAGCCAGAGTCGTGAAGCTCCCTAAAGTGTGATTTAGTTCCGTGATTACTGATTCTCAAGAAATTCCGACACCATTTAACTTCGCAGAACTAGACAATGTTTAGAAGTGCTGAAAAGGTCTGTTTGCTATAATTAATTAAGTAAATAAATACACAAAACTCTGAGATATGCGACCTCTGATTTCAAATTAAGCAGAGATTCTACTAATATTGTTAATGTGAAAGTTTGTATGAATGTTTGTTACTGTTTCATGCAAAAACTACTGAACGGATTGAGATTAAACTTTAAAGTAATATAGCTTGTACATCAGAATAACATTATGGGCTACTATTTACCGCGATATCCGACATATACGCGGGCGGAACTGCAGGCAAAAACTAGTTGTAGCATAAAATGACTAGATTGATTGCTAGGATATTAAAACATACGTCACACAGAGGAAGCTTCCAAACTTCGAAATCAATATTTGCAGATCAAACAAACATTTGATCCAACCCTGGCAGCGAAACCTTAACCTTAGCACAGCTGTCACGTACGCTACCACTGCAGAACCACCATTAAATTTTAATTAACTGACACATTGATCATAATCGTAAAATAATAATATTTTCTTGATCGTAAGTCTAAATCCTTCTTGATTAGTTACTAAAAAATATAACCAATTTTATCTCTTCACTACTTTTTAGCTAATATTAACTCCTATTGAAGGATTTGTGGACGTAAATCATGGTATCTTGGACAAAACATTCTTATTTATTCAAAGAAGAAAAGTAACTTTTGTTTTATTTCTGTGTTGTGTTGTCCCAGAAGGGCAAGTCCAATTTCAGCGGCCCTGTTTCATTTACTGATAAATGACCAACGCTGTTGGTGTCTGTTGAAGATAATGTTGCCATGAAATTGTAAATCTCCACCCTTTTTTGTTTTGTACGGGTCGTTGTTATCTCAGTATAAAATACTGGCCACGTCCGCGTCATGAAGTTATATTGGCTATACGTACATACATTAAAATAGACAGCATTTATGAATGTACACAACGTTAGTACAGTCATAAAGTATTACGATATGGCGTTCTTTATGAGATTTTTAATATAAAAGTTGAAAAGATTTACGGAATTAATGTTTTTTTACTAAAATAAATATTATTTGATGAAATACTTTTACGTATTTTAAATTTATACGCATTTAACGGGTTATTAAAAGTGAAACACGTTGTTCACCAGACACTAGACGTCCAACGCCTGTAGGTTACTATCGATAAATGATGAACCGGTATAAATCTCTTGAGTTCAAGAAACAAAAATGTGTTAATATCTTAGCAGTTTGTATCTTCGGTAACTTTTTTTTTTTAAAAGCGAAAGGATTGCTTAATATTTGTTCTCAGCGAGGCCTTGTTAACGCTATTGCTCCGGATCCTTTAAACTGAGCGTGAAAAAATATCCCACTAAGCTACTATAGTGTGTCACCGTGATCAACGCTCTTGAATTCTACTCATACTTTTCATTGGGTAGAGTAGAGTCACTTTGGCAGGATCTATATTAAAAAAAGGTACTGAGGCAATGCAGAAGCATGGCTCTCTTGTGACGATAATCATTTGCTCAACACAAGTATCAACTAGTTTTCTATAATTATGTTAGTACTACCTTACAATATCTTATAACTTATTTCATAAAGAGTACTATGGTATTGAAATAAAAGTCTAAAATTGATTTTTAAAAGATTAAGTTTTCATTTGAGATGATAATACGCCTATATCAGTTTTCATAAAAAATATCGGGGATAACATTAGCGCTCCTAAGAAATATATTTCTTATTACACGTGGTCCGTGATTTATTGCCTTGATACGGTCCCACAGGACCTATGCATTATTCCTTAAGATGAGAAGTATCGTCTTGTTTCTTGCCTCCTTTAGAACTAAAGTAATGAGTTTAAGAGAATACAGATTATAATGGTTAATGTTATAATGATTTTTTTGTACTTGCAACACTTCTTAGGTAATCGAAATAGGCCGTATGTAAATAGTACCTTCTTAAATAAAAATCAGGCGCTTTTTGTTTGCTTTTTTGAACTGTTTGGAATGATTTTGAAAAGTTGTTTTTAATTGTTTGTTTAACTGTCAATGATTATATTATAAAAAAAATTGAAGAGCTTAAAACTTAAATATTTTTTTTAGGTCGTTTTATAAGTAAATTACTTTTTGAAAATGTCCTGTCTGTTGGTGAGTTAGTGAGTTAGTAGTTAATGCCTTGAACTCTCACTGCACCACACTCTCACAATAAATAACTCCTTACTTACTTTTATAACTTTAAGAAAGCTATAAGAACTATGATTTAGTAGTTAAAAGAAGTACTTATAGTATTATAGTTAATAATAAGAAAAGAATGTAGGCGAAATAAGGTTTCAGTGAGAGCACCTAAAATCTGTCAACACACTTATAACTCTTGAGTTTCTGGTAATCCGTCGTTTAGTTAGTCTCCTATATAATAAAATAGATATATTTTTTAAATGAAATAATAAAACACGTTACATTATTTAACAATGGGGCGAATCATCGAAGACGAATCTGTCAATCACGAGGTCTCTGGTTCGATTACCGGGTCGGGTCAATAGTGTTGGTGGGTTCTTCTACAAGAAATTCTTAAGAACAGCCGGATTACGGAAGAGCACCTAAGACCGTTATTGCCGGTTGTTATGAACATCTATGGTAATCGTTAACGAGAAGTTAGCCCTCAAATATGCTGACAACTTTTTTTTTAACATGTGGAAACCCCTCGGTCCGTCACCCCATCGGGGTTTACGGCGGGGTGGTGTATCGGAATCGTACCGACTAAAACCACATGCTGTGCCACTCTGCGCCTGAGATAGGAGGGATCCGGGAACAGCTGCTATTACGACATCTAGATCCCTCCTAGCGCCTGCCCGCTGCCGCGGGCACCATCTGTTTGTAAACTTTCTATTTAGGCGATGTACAGCACACGCGCACGTCGTCCCCTCGCGGCTGGTCATTGTAACGGATGGAGGGGCAAACCCGTCCGGTCCACCCGCGGCCACACTCAAGGCGGCATGAGGCGCTGGTACGCGCGTCTTCGAATTCAGTTTGTCCTCAGGGTTGCAGATCCAATCATTTCGTGAAAAAATTGATATTCAAGTAAAATTGATTAAACTAATAGTCAACCTCAAAATAACCTTGGAAATAATAAGGGCTAGGAAGAAGGAATGAATCATCTAGGGGGCACCATCAGTGAACGCGTGGAACGCCGCCGTCTCCTTCTGCGACCAAGTTATGATTGCAAAGGAGATGTCGGAGTGAGACCGGGAGAGGTTTAGAAGTCTCCCGGTCCGCCCGACCCGGGAACGGGTCCGGTACCAAGCCTGAGGGTGACAGGTGAGGCCATCCGTCACCCTAGCAGAAGCAGGCCAGAAGGGCAGCGCAACGCGCTACGGAGCATACGCTCTTTTGGGGCAGAAAAGGGGTCATCTGCAAGCCGTGGGTAGATAGCCGGAGGTACGTCGGGGTCTCAGGGATTTTCTTTCTAGGGTACACTCGGTTCCCCGGCTACTGGTACCTAAGACAGCGTTCAATTTTTGGTCGGTTCGAGTCCGACATAACCACCAGTAGGTGGTATCAGGGGGGATTTTCGCACAGAGAAAAAAGGGGGGGAGGCACCATCAGTACCAGTTATCTACCAAAATGTGTTTTGAGGTTGATCACTGTGTCACATTTATTACAGGCCATGGTTACTTTAGGGTCAAAATATACTCATTTAAATTAGTCGAGTCATCATTGTGTCAATACTATGAGTATTGACACAATGATGACTGACCTGACTAATAAATATGAGAAATCTGCTCATCATATCTTTTGGGAATGTAGTCTTTAGTACAGTAAACGTAATATAATGCTGAATAAGTTACAAATGACATAGTATACTATGAGGATCTTGTGTCACCCCAGGTGAAATTCGGCAATTGCCGTGCGGTTAAGTGATTCTGCCATAGATATTTCAGAAATCAAATATAGCTTCATTTACGACCCTAATTTATTATTGGTGCTTTCCTGTTTTAAAAGGTATATGCCTACTTTTAATTCAATTGGTCTCCTGCTCTATTAAGGAGAGAAGTGGACTTATTATATTTGCAATTCTTTCAGTTATCATTTGATTAATATCGTTGCGGGTTGCAACCCAGTCTCAGGCAAGAAAGAGAGTCTTGGAAGACAGTTTTATTTTCCTGGCACTTCCTGAGTGTAATGACTCGGTGCGTTCATGGTAAATGCTGTTAATCCTGGTATACAGGAGTTACAGTAATGGGAATGTGAGGGGAATTAATACCATCACGTTATTTAAATGTATGTATAATAATATATATACAAATGTCCGTATGGTGACGGATTAAGATGTCTGTGTGGTGACGAATAAAGAAACCATAGTGTTACCACCCCTATCCATCCCGTGGGTGTTGTAAAAGGTGACTAAGGGAACAAAGCATACAAGATAATATCATTACAAATAGAAGGAAAGCTTGGAACAAACCCCTATTCCAACCCGTCTGGCCCGTGTGGTGTAGTAGACCAAAACCTCCTTGCTAAGGAGAAGTCTATATTCAGCAGTGTATTGTAAAAGGCTGTTGATGATATATACAAATACTTACCATAAAAGTAAAGCAGTCCAAAACAAAGTCTTTCTTTGTGCAGTCCGTTCTTCTCTGGAATGAGCTTCCCCTCGAAGTCAGGATGGCTAGCAACGCTTTTACTTTTAAGAAAAAAGTGAAGCAGTATTTACTGAAACAGCTGGTAGAATCAACCAATACATGATTATCATCTTATTATTACTTGTTATGATATTTATTTGTGTATGTATGTATATAGACTTACATCAACTTAAGTATGTATTTGTATGTATTTATGTATTTGTATTAATTTTAGTATATGAAAGTTTGTATATGTCTACTTCTTCTTTTCAACATCTGAAACGCACCTACTTTCTATTTTCTCTGCATCACCCAAAGGTTGACTGGTAGAGAATGCCTTAGGCATTAAGTCCGCCTATGTACATAAAGTGCATGATGTATTAATAAATAAATAAATAAATAAACAAACATCTTATGTTCGATCCCACTGTCATCTTCCAATGTAACTCTAGTTTATATTATTCGCATTAGTATAATAAATAGGTAAAGTTTATCCGTTCGTAGCGTTTTAACGTTCAAAGTTTAGTTCGATTCAAAACAACTCCAGTCTACCTGTGTTTATATTAATTTGAATGATGAGCAAGTTTATCAGGTTTTAATCAGTATTTAGGGAAGTTCATTCCGTTAATGAATGTTGGTGGATTCCGATGGAACAAATTACCTGTTCTATGCAGAAATTAAACGCCGTTATTGGGAAAGAAATCAGAGTTTCTAGTGTCTGTTGCCGTCTTTTAAGTTACCCATTTTGGGGGCAGAGGAGCTGAATTGGGCCTCCAGTAATCTCAATCATACGGTGAAAAAATAACTGAAGAATTGCTTAATGTTGGTTTTTATTTTGTTAGCATCACTCTACACTCTCTTTTCAGGAATTCAGCTACGAAATAAAAAGTTATTGCCGTTGATAAGTCCAATAATTTTTTTTTGATAATTTACAGCATTGATCACATTCCACAGATTCCTCAAATTGTTTAGAGTCCTGGAATTTCTTCATTATCAATTTATCACAACCTACTACTGGATATTGGCCTCTCCAATTGCATGCCACTTGGTTCGATCCTCGCCAATTATAATTTACAATGTCTTAGATTTATCAAATTCCTCAAATTTCCTGAAGCCAATAAATATATTAGTAAATATGTTTAGTCATTGCCAGTCATAGTTTTACTTGTTTGCTTAATAAGCCAATAGTGCTTTGTGACAGTGGTATCGAACTTGATTCCTCGATTATTTTTTCATAAAACTGCAATTTTGAAAGGTGTGAAAATCCAGCGGTTGCAAAAAAAATTAGAGAAACAAAGAAAGTGTTGTGCAGTTCGGTTTCTCTGATTTCCATTTTTCAATAATTTTATATTGACACCATTATTTGTTGTTGCCTTCACTTTATGTATGCATCTATAATTTGAATTACATTTGAAAAAAAGAGAATGTACGATTTCGAATAATTAGTAATCAATTTCTTAGAAAAAAAGTTTTAGAATTTTCATGACAAGAAAGGTAACGGAATTTACTCGGTGATGCAGCTGTAGTCAATGCGACTGCTGTGTTTGAGGTCTCAGGTTCGATTCCCAGAACGGACAAAATGTTTGTATGATCTGCAAATATCTGTTTCGAAGTTTGAGTGTTTTCTACGTATAATATGTATGTATTTCCAGAAAAAAAGTATATAAGTATTCTATCAGTCAGTCTAGTTATCATAGTACAAACTCTGCTTAGTTTGAAACTAGATGATGTTGTGTGTCAAATGTCCGAAATATTACATTACTGTCGCAAAACATTTAATTTGACTAATATCTAATTTCATATTTTGTATTCATTTGACTGTAAATAAATGTTTCGACGTATTCTAACTCAACCATATCCGAGAAGTCTTCCACAGTGGCATACAAATTTAAATTTTGTTATTAACATTTTATGATGTATTTGATGTACAAAGTGTATAGTGATATCAAATGAATACTATACTAAGACATCATTATCCCAAATTTAGACGTATTTGTATTTTGGGTTATAAAATATGGATTTACTTATTTGAATACTTTTTGTAAAAAAACATACGTATTATACATAGAAATATACAAAATAATATAAATAAGCTTATCCAGATTAGTAATCGTTATAAATATATATAACATTGCGTAATTCAAGCTGAAGATTTTAAGGCTCTCGAATATGGGTATACCTATTTAAATATTTTTTTGTGAAGAAATATACATATTATACATAGAAATATGTAGAATAATATAATAGGCTTGTCCAAGTTAATAATCGTTAGTAATATATGACATTGTGTTGTTGGAACTGACAATTTTTGACACAGTAGCTGAATATACTTCCGTTGCACCATGAAGTTTATCGATGTCCTCTGTATTTTAAAATTTTTAATCGATATCATCATCATTATCATCAACACCAGCATCATCATCATCATCATCATCATCATCATCATCATCATCATCATCATCGTCACCATCAGCCCGTTGCAGTCCATTGCTATACATATATATCTCTATAAATTAAAAAAAATGTATGAGTATATAATAACAAACTTTATTACTATCTAATTGACTTAGATTATTACTTTGACTTATTCTCCAACGATGACGTAAGCATTGACGTATTAAAGTACTAAAGAATACATTATTTGTGATTTCATAAACGTTTTCTAGGAAATTCTTTACCTATGATAACTGCATAAAATATTTACAAAAAACAACATCTATATGTAAATTGCTTTTCAGAAAATCTTGTTTACAGACCTAGATGCAGAGTGTTTTAAATGGGATCTAGAGTTGCTTTGCATTATCTCTCTCGCTCTTTGAATCTACTTTAGCCTTTAGCTTTGGTAGTGGTAACTTTAGATCTGATTCAGTCTACCTACTTCAAATAAAAGCAGCATTTTTTTAAGAATGTATGTTTGTATGTTCCATAATAAAATGGTCTTTCTCGATAAATATTTTCGAATGAATGATAATCCCGAGAAAATTAAAACTTTTTGAGACATTATTGTCAAGATAAATTAAATTACACCGACTGTGTTTCCTTCTGAAGTCGAAAAGGTCATGGGTCAGATTATGACATATGTCAAAGTACTACCTATTTTAATTTTGCATAAAGATACATATAATGAGTGTGTTTACTTGATTTTCTTGTCTTAGTATACTTACAAATCACAGTGCCGGCATGATTATGCGTAACGACTTATCAGAAAACAATTACGTTCCCAAGAAGAATTGAGGAGTTGGTCATAAAAGGAACTTACCACAGATGGGCAGAAAAGGGGTTGATGATGAGAATATTAAGCTTCAAGTTTTAGCGATCCGAAAGTATGTATTTTATTAAATCTTTACAACGCCATGGAGCGCTTTGTTCAAAAATTTAACAGCATCAATCTCTAAAAATTTCGCTTACATTTTAATATTAATGTTTGATAGAGTATTTATTGGGCAAGTTTACAGTCTTTGTAATATTATCATATGATATTAAGAGTAGAACAGTAAACATAAAAAACAATAAAACTATGAAGGACACTCAACTACTTTAAATAAACAAAAGTTGAAAATATATTTAAAAAAACTTTTCAGGATTATTTAAATTCTAACCTATCAGAATCTATGACTATTTGATTGTAACACTTCGACTCCTTTCAGGCAATAATAGTTTGCCGTTCTAGATGAGTTCCCTCACTCACATTAACCCCGAGCTCCACACCTATATTACGGATGGTGCGTCAAGAAGCTCCGATATCTTTTTTATACACTTCCATGCCTCGTCTTTAAAATTTCCCCATGCAAGTAATCTTATAAAAAGTAATGACACTTTCAGACTATCTGAACGACTACGCCAAAACCGGTAAGAGATTATTAATTTGACTTTCATAACAGTCCAAAGTAACGTTCTTAAGCTGAGTAAATGGACCGAAATTGATAATAAAATTAATTTACTCTCCCCTAAATGAGTTTGGAGGAACGACAGAATTTATTCGTCTTTATTTCAGCGATGTCGTCAATACAAAAGGTTTTGTTGCTAAAGCTTTTGTTCTTGAGCCTCACCCTGGTGTGGACTTTACAGATTGAATTGTTCTTGAGTAAATCGTGTGTTTTGTGTTTATAGATAAAAGGGTTTCATAATGTATACTATTTTAAATAATAAAGGAATATTTAAAAAATATAGATATAAGAACTGCTGTGATTTCATGAAAAACTTGGCTACAAAAAAAACACAAATTTATTTTGTGTGTATTTCTTTTAAAATGTGACGAGAACTTGTTGTGAACATTTTTGGTTTTTCGTTTTTTTCTCGAAACTTTCAAATCTTTAAATGTCGAACTAGACCAGTCAAATAGTAGAATTATTCTCGTGTGCTACTTATGAAAGTCAAACATTTTATGTCAGTTTAGAATTGTTGATATATATACTATAGTACATTCTATTTATTTTCCATAACAAGAAAATACATGTACTACATAGTGAGACGAAAAAACCGGGACTTATTCGTTAACATTTTAACGAAACTGTAAATCTCTCGTCACAAAATGAAATTCGTGAACGAAAAGGTGCCCACCATTATTTAAATTGTATTCAATTTTGAAAGTCCCGGTTGTGAAAGGGACGGTATAAACGTTTCAAGCATCCGGGTTCAAAGTTCGCTTGATAAGGGATCCCCGGATGAGTTTAAAAGTTTATCCGTACCTGGAGGGACTTACTTATCAATATCTTTCATTGTTTTAAATGTGAAATTTCTGAATTAAAACATTATTTATTGTCTTAGATATATCAAATTTCTCAGATTTCCTGAAGTCATTAAATATATAAGTAAATATGTTTAGTCACAGTAAGTCATAATTATACGTGCTTTCTCATTAAGCCAATACTGCTTTGTAACAGTGGCATCGAACTTGATTCCTCGATTTTTTTTTCATAAAACTGCTATTTTGAAATGTGTCAAAATCCGCCGGTTGCAAAAAATATGAGAAACAAAGTGTTGTGCAGCTCGGTTTCTCTGATTTCCACTTTTTAATAATTTTATATTGACATCATTATTTGTCGTTGCCTTCACTTTATGTATGCATCTATAATTTGAATTATATTTGAAAAAAGAGAATGTACGATTTCGAATAATTAGTAAATATTTCTTAGAAAAAAAATTATATAAATTTAATGACAAGAAAGGTAACGGAGTTTACTCGGTGGTGTAGCTGTAGTGAATGCGACTACTATTTTTGAGGTCTCGGGTTCGATTCCCATTTATTGATATTTATTTGTACATACCTAATTTATATAAAATCACGCCTGTTTGCCAGGCGAGGCAGGCAGAGGCATATTAACGACTACTTTTCACCAGTGTTATGATCCCACGTAATAGGTGGTAAACCTATTGCCTATAATCGGAATGTTTTGTTTGCCAAAGCTTCTCCCGTCGATCAATGGGTGCAGGTTGACTTGAGGCCCAGAGAGGTGGTGGTTCTTGGTGAGAACCAAGTATATGTATCTTACTTGTACACTATACTTTAAGACGTGGATAAAGTAACTAAACTAATTGGATAGATGACTGTATCGTAAATAAATACCAATGTCCACTTCATTAAAACTAATATCGTGAAACATCACGGAAAATACAATTAACATAGCTTTTTATTATTATTACGAGTTTCAATCAAATATACAGTGAAATATATTGTTCAATTGAGTAATCCAAAACAGTTACGTCACAATTTGGTATTTAATACATTTTTCAAACAAAGTTGTCGTTTTGACAGTTGATAAAAAGTAACTAATTTGACTAAGGTGTCATCTAGCCTATTATACTTAGTCTGGCCATAAATACTGTTACACTTAATTATAAAAAAATATTACATTTGAATTTCGAATCTGTCATTTTTATACGATTGTTCATTGTGTTTTCTCATTTTGGCGCCAATACATTGTAAAATATTTTGCGATATTAAAATGGTGTGGGGTGATAAAGAGAACCGAATCGCTGTGATAGCATTACACAAAGTAGGTATGGAGCCAAATGCAATTTTTAAAACTCTCCATACACTTGGTATTAGTAAAATGTTTGTGTACCGGGCTATTAATAGGTACAATGAGACCTCCTCTGTTTGTGACAGAAAAAGATCTGGCCGTCCACGTAGTGTTCGTACGAAAAAGGTGGTCAAAGCAGTAAGGGAAAGAATTCGAAGAAATCCTGTCCGAAAGCAAAAGATTTTATCTCGGGAAATGAAGATAGCACCTAGAACCATGTCGCGTATTTTAAAAGATGACTTAGGACTTGCAGCCTATAAGAGACGCACTGGCCATTTCTTAACTGATAATTTAAAGAAGAATAGGGTGGTAAAATCGAAACAACTACTGAAGCGGTACGCAAAGGGAGGTCACAGAAAAATTTTGTTTACGGATGAGAAAATTTTTACAATTGAGCAACATTTTAACAAACAAAATGACCGTATTTATGCTCAAAGCTCTAAGGAAGCTTCCCAATTAGTCGACAGAGTGCAACGTGGACATTATCCGACTTCAGTGATGGTTTGGTGGGGTGTTAGCTATGAAGGAGTGACTGAGCCATATTTTTGTGAAAAAGGTATCAAAACATCGGCACAAGTGTATCAAGATACCATTCTTGAGAAGGTAGTTAAGCCCCTTAACATCACCATGTTCAATAACCAAGTATGGTCCTTCCAGCAAGACTCGGCGCCGGGTCATAAAGCTCGGTCCACGCAGTCTTGGTTGGAATCGAACGTTTCGGACTTCATCAGAGCTGAAGACTGGCCGTCGTCTAGTCCCGATCTTAATCCGCTGGATTATGATTTGTGGTCAGTTTTAGAGAGTACAGCTTGCTCTAAACGCCATGATAATTTGGAGTCCCTAAAACAATCTATACGATTGGCAGTGAAGAATTTTCCCATGGAAAGAGTGCGTGCTTCTATTGATAACTGGCCTCATCGTTTAAAGGACTGTATTGCAGCCAATGGAGACCACTTCGAATAAGCTTTTTATATTTTTAATTGTTTTATATTTATGTATTAAACTGACACACTGTAAAAGTAATAAATGTTATTTGCAGTTAACAATTTTCTTTTTTCTTTATTACAATATTTATGGCAAGACTAGGTAGTGGTCAACCTCTGACACAGGTTTCGAGTCATGTCTTTACACATTTTTGTTGATTCTGGCTCTTTTAGAAGGTTTTAGACAAAATAAAAATATCAAACTATAATATTTTAATGTATAATGTTGTATACATACAATAACTAAATACATACACCTATAAAATAAAATAGTCGTTCAATAAGCTATATTATACCCAATAATACCAAATATATCTCGTTTTACAGGCCATTCAGGATCCAAATTAACCAATATCACTTCATTAGGGCCATAAAGTAGAGCCCCGATGGGTTTAGCTTCTGATATAAATGTATTGTTAGTTTCGGGCGTTCGTGACTTTTGATATTGAACTTTACTGAAGCACAATCTGCTTACATACCCTGATTTTTCGTTTGCTACTTGTTTGTAAATAACTATCTTAATATACAGTATCAACAGTAGTGTCATTGTAGGCCTTAGAACTTATCAGAATAATCGTATTGTGATGCGAAATTTTAACTGAAAATGAGTCTTAAATTTAATGACAGACTTCAAATTTAAAACATTGCTCACTTTCAGACTTAATATTTATGACTTAAACTTATACTTTGTCAATTCTTTTTTAAACTGAAATAAACAAGAACTGAAAATCAATTAATTCTAAAATCATTGTTTTTTTAATGTGTGCTAATCTAACATATAAGAAAATGTCACATCAACTCAACGTCAACACTTCATTCGTAACTTAACCTTTGTTTCTATCAAAATTTAAGTTTCATCATATCCTGTATCGAGACTATCGAATTTACCCAGTCACTGCATCAAATCGCTTTAGCTCTCAGAGCTGGATTGCAGTTTGAATTGTTCAGCGAAAACAGGCTTAGGATTACATTTGCCTTTTCAACAAATATTGGTTAGTTTTGTGGAATACGAAAAAAAATGCTGTGAGTATTTTAATGTTTCGAATTTTTTTTTTAATTGGTTATAAATTATGTCGAAATTTAAGCTAAATTGATGCAGATCTATGACTTTATTAAACGTACATAAACCAACTTAACGCCTGTGTATATATATATAAATATACATATATATATTGATTTATGTAAATGTTAGCAAATTAAAACATCAAAACGACTAGAACATATACGCTACAATATAAGGTGGGTCATGAATTATACATTTGAAAAAATCATTTAAAAAACCCTTTTGATATTTTTGCAAGAAAGCTAATTAATTGGAATTTATTTTTTAAACTGTTTCGACGTTCGCACTCTTCTAAGCGAGCACCAAAATTTTCGAATACTCGTCGGCAATGAGACCACGAGATCAGCGACATCTCTTTGCGGATTTTTTCTTTTAGTTGACGTAGTGTATTTGGTTTATCGATGTAGACATGATTCTTCAAACAACTCAATAAAAGAGGTCTGCTTTGGATCTGGACTTCTGGGTGGTCATGGAATTCACTTCGTCTGAAAATCATCTTTTCCGGAAAAATGTCTTTGACCACCGGCAGGGACTCATTGGATGTGTGACAAGTGGCTCCATCTTGTTGAAACCATATATTACGATCGTAGCCAGCAAATTCTAGTAGTATTGGTCCCAAGGATTTCCGTAATATGTTTGTGTGGGATGTTAGATTCAAATGTTGACGAATTCTTAG
Source organism: Hypercompe scribonia (assembly GCA_949316085.1). Lineage (NCBI taxonomy): Eukaryota > Metazoa > Arthropoda > Insecta > Lepidoptera > Erebidae > Hypercompe > Hypercompe scribonia. Next base: position 14,167,265 of record OX438987.1, read on the forward strand.
CCCACCTACATTACGATTGATGTTAGAGATTGTGATATGATATAGATAATTTTTTTTGATATAAAAGAAGCAAAAGAAAAGTTCATATTGTTGATAACTTGTGATACCATATCATGTTAGAGCTGCTGATTGTTCCTTAGAAAATTTCTCAGCAACCATTTCGATTGAAGAGCAAAGTACCGTAAATTTTATGTGTAATGGCTTACGGCACACAAACGCCATAGAATAAGAACATGTTTAATGATTGTGTCATAAAACGGTCATTCAAATCAGAGTTATTGACAAGAATCTAAGTATCCCATAAAATACAAGGTCGTAATTTACAAGTTTTTTTTTTGTTCAATTTCCACAGTAAACGTGAAAAAAGGAAAGTGTCAGATTGACTCACGCCTCGAGAGTTTTATACCAAATTGTGTAAATGCAAAGATAAATTGCCTGAAACATTGAAAGATGTGATGTCTTTGCTGATGGTTAAATACTTGGATTCTCATTATTTTTCAATATCATTAAATGCCATGTACCACGACGAATCCTGGATCGTGTACGGCTTTTAGATCGCCCCCTCGTGTGTGGGGACCACGGAGCTGCTTCACTTCCAAAGAAAACTTATAATCAAATCGAATTTCAAGTATCTTTTCGCATATCTATTGAATACAAAACGAGGTTCTACATTTCCTTTAAGCAAGAAAGGTTTAATAATTTGAATATGATTTGAATTTAGACAACAAACATGTCAAGAGGTTTTAATTAATGGTAGCTGTTCAGTGATTTCTAGTTAAGGTTAACTAGTGAAAATAATAGGAGCATTTGAAATGAATTAAATATGAGGTGTTTAACGTAATGGTCTAAAAAGTTTCGAGTCACGATTATTCTGTTGTTGTCAGTGTTCAACCTTATTGTTCATGTTGTTGTAAAAGTCCTTTACTGTAATGGTAACCCTTCCACATTTTTGAAATACATGTTTAAGACTTTATTTAATTTAGCCCGAACTTAGGTTGGTCAATGTTAAGAATGTGACCCGGTAAGCTTTTGAGAAATGAAAAACCTCCGTGTTATTTTGTTGGGTTAATTTATTACAATTTAATTTAATAATGCAGCTATGAGTAACAAAATTAATGTCAAGGTAGTAGAGCCACGCTGATTTCAGCACGAGTGGGCCGGTTCGACGGGGTCCAGTATTACCCTCTCACAGAAGACCAACCTAAAGCGCCAGCATCCGTGTTGTCGTGTTTCGTTGGTGAGTGTGAGACCGGAGGCCCATTGATGCAGGGGTGACAGTTATCATAGTAACTGTGTAAGCCTTACACTGTCACAATGACTGTCATGCCTCTTACGTTCCCAAAGGGGTGTGAAAAAGCATCTCTCAAGGCCGCCATAGTATGGGTCACCATACTGCATTGTCAGCATTTGCAATAAGTATGGTGACCACAACTCTTGGATTCTATTCATGCTTTCCATCAGGCAGAGTAGAGTCACTTTGGCAGGCTCTTAAGATAAAAAAGAAAAACAGCTTATAAAGTTACAGATCTCGTCCTAGTCAAGATCACAGAATAAAACTGTTTTGTTCCATTTTCTGCATTTCTTATAAAGTTTTACAATTATTCCAAATTTTACTACCTGACTTTTCCAAAGTACTACAAAACGTGGGTATATAATACAAATTTTCCTACGTAGTTAGGTTACGTCAGCGTATATTTATGTTTACGTATATTGTATTATTGCGAATTTGTTGTCGTTTATAGGAGCGTAGGACGTATTCTATAATATTCTTAAGTCTCACGTAATTTTGTCCCTACAGCTTTATGATAAAATTCTTTGTCTTTAGAGTACTTTCGAATGGCTTAGGAAATTAAATTTTAAAACATTAATGTTTCATCAGATACAAGATTTAAAAATATATCATAATTAGAAATCAAAACAAAATCTAACAAACAAATTTAATACATAGAACCAACAGATTAAGAACAGTTATGTACGGCCATTCTCTTCTGCAATACTGTAGCATTTGAAGTGTCAGTAGCAACGTGTTCAATTAAACGAGATTCTGTCTCCTGGACTTTGCTTATCTACTACATATCCCAAAGTATTCAGGTATTCCAACATTTAAACTATGTTTTAAGCGAACGTGTGACAAGTTTTAAAAAGGGAACCTTTGGAAGTTAAAAACTGCTGGGAATTTGGAGTGGGCTTTGTCGGTCTTTGAGAGTTTTATATTAAATTATATGTTTTATTTTAGAAATATTATGTTTACTCGTAAAGTTACAGAATTGTCCAGTTTTGTAACTGATTTCTTTATATTTGTGTATGTCCAGCTTTTGATAACTATTATCCTTGAAATTGTTTTGTTGAGGCTTTTTATTACATAATAATTTAACCTTGTTTTATTTCTATCTTTTAAATGTTTTTCGAGCAGAGCATTTTGTATAACGTCTCAAGGCTTATAGGTAATAGAAGCACGCAGATTTCAGCACGAGCAGGCCGGCTCGACCGGGGCAGACCTCCCCCCACAGGAAACCAACCTAAAGCGACAGCATTCGTGCTGTCGGGTGTCGTTGGTGAGTGTGAGACCGGAGGTCCATTGATGCAGGGGTGACAGTTATCGTGATAACTGTATGAGCCTTACACTGCCACGATGACTGTCATGCCTTTAAAGTCCCTAAGCGGGGCGTGACAAAGCATCTCACTAGGCCACCATAGTGTGGGTCACCACACTGCATTGTCTACATTTACAATGAGTACCGTGACCACAACTCTTGGATTTCATTCATGCTTTCCATCAGGCATGGTAGAGTCACTTTGGTAGGTTCTTAATTAGAAAAAAAAAAATCAAGTGTGCAGAACGATACAACAATAGTAATTAGTTATATACTGCATGTATTCATAGGGTTGAGATTTGCATGCGATGGGAACGTGGTGTTATATATTCGAATCACAATGTTTTATTCTTAACTCACGATTTTATAAAAATATCCACGATCGTGCTTAACTATTACCTACCAGCATTTCTACAACAGTAGAAGTTCAGAAAACTAGAAATTTTTGCACGGTTTTTTTTTGTTTTCAGACAAAAGTACTCTACGCGCATCAGATTGTATTTTCTTTTTGATTTTACTGACTTATACAGCTGTTTACTAATTTGTTTTTGGTTTGGGAATTACCTTCATTTATCGATTGGAGATATTCCTATCATTACAGACGTCTTGTCCTTATTTTTTTTATGACAAAACGGGCAAACAAGCTTCTGGTCTTTTGCATTACCTGATGGAAGTGATTGTCATCCATGAGTGCCTGCAATTGAGAAGTGTAGTAGCAGTGAAATCATTGCTTCTGAAACTGAATTCTAAAAACTACATACTAATTCTATCACAATTCAAAGAAGTGGTAGACATACGCTCCAGAACTAAACAGTTCGGCTCATCTTTCCTGTGCAAATCAGTTAAAGCCTTTAACTCATTACAAGTGCACGTGTTTCCCCCCCATTACGATCTCGGGTCCTTTAAGCGGGGCGTGAAAAAGCATCTCACTAGGCCGCCATAGCGTGGAGCGCCATCTGCACTGTCTTCATTCGCAGTGTGTATGGCAACCACCGTTCTTAGATTCTGGTCATGCTTGCCATCAGGCAGAATAGAATCCCTTTGGTAGGATTCTATAAAAAAAAAGTACTAAATGAGATAGCATGACGTCATATAGCGCGTTCACAGATACGTTAATCTATTTTGTGTTTCACGTTAACAGCGGCAACGAACTCGTTACGTGACCTAACGGTTGCAACTCTACAACTGCAACTCTACAACTTTGAAGTACTTGTCTTAAGTTGCATGTTTTTACGGCAGTACCGGATTTAAACTAGGAACTAATCGGGAAGTTTCGTCCAGATTCCCAACTTAAACTTGTCATTTCTTGCAGTACATGCGCAAAAAAGTTTCGTAAACAAAGTATAAATAGTTGGACCGGGAATCGATTTAGTAGCAGAAAAGTAAAACATTAAAGGAGTTTTATTTTTTCTTATACTTTTATTACATGAAATTATAATAGAATAGTATATCGCAAATGACAAATCTTTAGACAGGAAATTACTTAAATTCTCTTGACATTTCTTGCATCGGAGAAAAAAATACCAAAAGTGTTTTCCTCTCCCGAAATTGTATTCAAACCGTTCTTATCAGCAGCATAAAATATTGAAATAATGACCTTGGGGATGTCAGCCTTTTATTGGTTATAAATTTTCTTTCATCTCATATTATTCATTATTTACTAATTTTGGCTTCCAACAACCTTACAGCAGAAAAATGTTGGTCAAAACCTCTTTATAAATGTAATTTTTTTTACCAAAAAGAAATTCAAACTTATTAATACAACGAATGTAATTCTAAAATATCTAACAATAACCTTTTTCAGTTATAAATTGCAATGAAAACCCTTTTACAAATGTACCATTCCGGCATCCTATATAAAATAGTCCATATAATGCTTTACTTCTAAAATTTTGCAATCAATTTTTGAATTTATGCCCACAGAACCCGCTTAGAAATCCTCCCGAACCGAATGTAATGAAATAAGTCATTTAAATTGAAATAGAGATTTCAATGGTGAACATTAGGCGAGGTGGCGGCTAAAACGCGGTAATATTGGATTATATCACTGATTTATGCAAAATCTTTATCGGCATCACCTGAAATTGGATTTGGGTATCGTCACATTACTCCGTAGCAAGGAATCGAATGAATTTTTCTGGGGAATTTCCTCTTTTACATTGGATTTTTGTGCGTAAATTTGTTCGGCGACGTCTTATAATTTTTATTTTCTTATTTTTTTATTCCACTCTAGGGGTAACACAACTTATTCAAGGTAGTTAGCAAGAATTAGTATGTTTTAGAAATATGAATATAAACTTATTTAAAAAGGCGGGTGGCAGTATATTTCTACTTGAATTTGGAAAACCAATTATGAGCCAATCACTCATCGTTACAGAGAAAAAAAATTATATTAATATTCTCTTAGCGAAAACTTTATCAATACAAGTTTTGTTATGTGAAAGATGTTTAATGTAAGAATTCAAATACTTTTCATCTTCTACCCATTGTTAACAAAGAACATTTATACTAAACGAAAATAAATTACGCAAACTAACAAACGAAGATATTTTTCATTTTTTTAAAAAGATTTCTTTTACCTAAAATTTTTAAGTAAAATTTATTAGGTCTACAACTTTGCTCCCGCCGTTTTCCAAAAGATGGCGCTAGTAGCCAGTAATAGTTCAAATAAATAAATCACAGTTGTTTTCCATCAGTTTTGACATCTATAAATATAACCTTACATTGATATTAGTTAATTTTTGTTTGCGTCATATACTTATAAACCGAATTCACGTCATTTGCGGGAGATTTTACTTTTTCATTTCAACATGAAAAAATCGGCGGTTGAGGCTCATCGGGTTATTTCAAGTACTTATGGTGATGATACTATTAGTGAAAGAACGTGTCGCGAGTAGTTCTAGCGCTTTAAAAGCGGTGATTTTATTGTTGAAGATCGGCATAGCGGTGGCAGAGAAAAAACTTTTGAAGATGATGAACTGGAGGCTTTACTTAATGAAGATACCCAGAGAGTAATATATTTTATTAAAGAAATATATTTACCTCTCTTTTATCCATTCAAATTATTAACTGAAGGATTTGAAAATCAAATTTGCCATTTCGGTAAACGATTCTCTAAAATTTCGTTTTATTCGCATAACTAAGTCTTTTAAATGTTTATCGAGCTGAGCATTTTATATAACCTCTCAATAGCAAGGATAATAGGTTCGCTATCAGATCAGGAGATACCAGTAACCTTCTAAATCTATTATTCTACTCAAATATTTTATTTCTTGTGGCTGAGTGTTATTAAAAATTGTATCTATACTTATCTCTGAATAGTTAGTGACCTGAGAATCGAACCTGAGACCTCAAGCACAGCAATTGCTTTCCACACAGCTACGAAGAAGTAGAGCAATACTCGAAAGTATTTCAGTGCTCATATAGTGAACATGTAATGAAAAAAACAATTCAGGTTGATTTTCATCTCCTAATTTTTTAACTAAATATGTCATAGTTACGACCACATGACAATGGTAGCAATAATCTTGAATTGCAGAAAATACTGAGTAAACCAACAATAACTAATTTTACTGGTGATTTTGAAGTCTATTCAGTGAAGGTTACTTTGCTGTCAGAACTTGCGGTGACTACTTTAATATGAAAAAAAATGAATTTAAATTTGTTTCAGCTGTCATATTATTTTGTGTTGAATACAAAGTTTTGATAATAGAAACCTAAATGTTGAAGGAATCAACAATGGGAAATATAGGGATATGTTTACTATTATATTAGTAGCGAAAGATAAAAATGGTAATTTTCCTAATAAAATTTGTAAATCCTCATTAATATAGGTACAAATCAAAAGGTAATTTTCCATCAATTTCATAAAGATACTACTACCCTGAGATGTTAAAATCTATTTTAGAGCGAGCGAAGCTCCCGATAAAAGCTTTCGAAACCGTAAATCTATTTACTACCTGGGACGATAATACATAATTCGATCCTTTAAGCTTACAATCATAGTCGGGCTTAAATTTTTTCCTGGAATATTTTTTTTAAGAATGAGTTAAAATAGTATACAGTCAATAGAAACTAAAAAAATCAAAATGACCATTAGTTTCTGTGTAAATTTACTATTTGCAATTTGTAAAATATAATATAGGGTGGGCCATGAATTAGGTTACTAGTTTAATATACATTAAATCTACTTTAATTTACGAAAGTGCATATGAAGCATATGTGTATATCGTGTAGAGCTGAGTTAAAAATCTAGCTCGAAATAATACATACATGCATGTTCCGGGTATATGTGTCACATGGGACCGAATCACTGGCGAAAAGTGGGCGTTTAACATACATCTGCCTACCTTGACAGAGAAACAAGTGTAATTTTATAAATGTATGTTTGGATTAAGAATTTTTTAACAAAACAAACACGTTACATGCATTTTGCGTACCAATATTTGCGTAAAAATAGTTGTGTACCTAATAACTTATCATGTGACACATAAATCTAGTTGTCATTCGCTAGAATACTAGGATAGATTTGATGAGGAACAGGTCTCATGTCCCTCCGACATAAAGGGAGGGTCCTCCGACCAAGCGGAGTCATCATGCCTGGCGGGCTACGACTCAACGGTTGATGTTGGGATGTTGTGTATCTACCAATCGCTGCGAAAATTTGTATAACACGATTCGGGATTAGTAGTTGCTCTGTAGGTTATTACTCTGTAGTTCGATGTGTCTTCACTAGATGGCGCTGTAGTATGTATATTTGTTTGCGCTGTATGTGGAACGCGTCACAGAGTCATTTAAATTATATAAATTTCATAAGAAAAAAGAACCAGAAGTTATTTCTATTAAATTTAAAATAAAGGATAAGAAAATAAAGGTCTACAATACCGTGCATTTTTAAAATAACATTATTGTCTTTCTCTCTTCTGTTGTCAGAATGGTCCGTTGGATAGGTAATCTCAAGTTCCAGTACGTCTAATTGCTCTCGATAGAGGGTGCTTCTACCGAGGAATGCATGAAATTGTCCCCGAGTATTTGCCATCCTAGTTGATATTTTGTAGTGCCACTTGTAATGGTCGGTACGGACTGGAATATCTATTTGTAAATGTGTGTCTGTGGTAACAGTCAGTGTGTTGTTCAAGTTTTTGTCTATTCTTTTGGCAAAAAATATATGTAGAATATTCTTTGTGCCAAAACAATGTACGAAAAATAAGTAAAGTGTTAATCTCATGCAGGTTTTAGAATGGTTTGTTTAAAGTTAAGTATTGTTTTAAAGCGCAGATTTCAAAAGATATTTAAATGTATTAATAATGAAATAAGTTCACATTAAAAACGTGCTTTAAAGGTTGAAACTAATCATTTTAAAAAATCAAATCATGTACAAACTTAAGTATGAGTTTCGTTTTTATTTAAATTGTATAATTGTTTCTGGTAATACATATAATATAATATTTCGGACATACAACGTCATCTAGTCCCAAACCAAGCAGATTGTACTTGTACTATGGATATGAGACAACTGATAAAAATACAAACATGTTTTTTTTTAAAATACATGCATGTTATACATAGAAGACATCTAAACTCCGATACAAATATTTATAGAACATACAAACATTTGGTCTGACCCGGGAATCGAACCCGAGACCTAAAGTACAGTAGTCACATACGCTACCACTGCGCCACCGTAGCAGTCAATATTTTTAGTTTGTACATATAACGTTTTATGCTACTTCAAGGTCTAAACTCTTCAATATACAAGTGTGACGATGTTGTTTAGATATATGCTTCGTTAGCCCCTTGATGATCCTGTCAATATCGAGTTCAAATTACTAACGACAGTGTCAGCAGTTGTTACTAAATAATTTTTTTAAAGAAACATAGATACTTACTTCTTCTCTTTTCATGGTAGAAGTAATCGGTTCTTTACACTGGTTCTGCAATTACCACAAAACTGTCTAAGCATTAAAAAAGTTACACCAAGATGAGTATTAAAATATTTAGAATGCATAAATGCATGAATGTAATGGCATAAAATATAAATAAAAATGGCATGCAATAATATACAAATGGAAAAATTAAACGCAAATGATTGTGGAAAGCGTAGGATATCTCTGTCAAATTAAATTAATGCATAAGAAGTAAATCAAACAAACAAATTTAATTTAAAATGCCTAATGAGGTTTAAATCGATAAATAAACTTAACGAGAAACTACAATTTGTTGCGAGTATTACTATATTTCGATGAATCAGTTAATGTTCTGAGAACTTAAAACACTAAAGACGAAATCGTGTCTTTTGGAGTTAATGTAGTAGAATCAAATGGACCTCGGTGCAAAGTGGTTAAAGAAACAACAAAACAAATTTGTGTATTTTGAACGAAAAAGTGATAAAGAATAAATTATTGAGTTGGTAGAATTTAAAATTTTAATACTACCAACTAAAGAGTGGGCTAAGAATTCGTTAACATTTGAATCTAATATCTCGCGCAAATATTATACGGGAGTTCTTGCGATTAATGCTACTGAAATTTGCTGGCTACAATCGTAACACATGGTTTCAATAAGATGAAGTCACTTGTCACACATCCAATGAGTCCCTGGCTTTATTTGAAGAATCTTATCTACATCGATAAACTAAATACACTCCGTCAACTAAAAGACAAAATCAACGAAGAGATGTCGGTGACGCGGTCTCTTTGCCGACGAGTATTCGAAAATTTCGGTGATCGCTTAGAGGAGTGCAAACGTCGAAATAGTGATTATTTAGGCGATGTAATTTTTAAAAAATACATTTCAATTGTTTTCATAATACGATTTTTTCAAACGTTACCTAATTCGTCTTACAATAATTGGTCAACTGTAAAGACTTGTGTGATTATTTGATTAGTTTATTAAAGTACGAATTTTTTTATATGAGTCCTCTACGAATACTGTAGCTCAATTCAATTCTATCCTCAATTCTTTATTGTAATTCACAATGTATACAGGCGTTAAACATTTAAATAAATGGTAACGATAGTGAACCTTGTCGGGCACAGCAACGTAGCTTAGCATAAGAGAGGAAGAGGACTTACCGATTTAAATTCAAGATATTTAAGTACCAAATCTTCATACTTTGTTGACCTTCTAGATTTGACCTTGACTTCTACAGCATTAGTTTGAATTTATAATCAGAAATTCTCTACTTGTGCAGAATTCCCATTGATTGCCTCATATAGGTGAAGGCATATATTTCTAAAGTTTTTATTTCAAGCTTCAGTTTTAATCGAGTTTTCTCTGCACAACAGCCTATGTCTGTTCCAAACAACTGACATACATTATGCGAAACTCTAAAAGTAATGGAGAAGTTAAGGTATAGAAATATAACAGTCAAAGAAAGAAATGGAACAAAATACATATACGTATTTACATCATAGTTATAGATATAGGTGACTGTAGAAAAAGTTAAGGAGAAACTTAAAACGAACTGTCCTATCTTATAATTTTGAATCGTTAAGATATTTTATTGTAAAACCAAGCAATCGTCAATTTTTTTTATAGTATCGGTTACATTGTTGCTTGAATAAATTCCAACAAATACCCATTAATAAAAACATAACAACACTAATAATTAAAAAAAAACAGCTAATTTTGCAACGCACTAAAGAATTCGGTTGCAAAATTAAATACGTCAAGTTCGATTTCAGTTCGACCGAAATACTCGTATTTATACGCAGAAATTTTCTATGTTTTCTGTAACTCTAGCCTACTTAATTATCTAGTAACTTCTGTTCTGCAAATAACTTCTGTTCTAGTAAATACATTTTTTTCTTATTTGGAGTAAATATAGTTAGTTTTGCGTTAAGCTAATTACTAATTCGGTTTTATATGTAACTTTTTACATCTAAGTTCTGCAAAATCACAATTTGAAGTGCCACGCCGAAGACAATTCCATCAACAATTTTATTCCTCTTTACAAAGTTTTCTTGCAACTCGGCAACCCTATTTCAAGTGTTCACGTATTGTATAGAAGTTTGAAATAGTTAGAATCTCAGAGAGAATACATTACCATAAGAGACAATTCAGTACGATAAACAAGTATGTTGCTGTCCACAAGTTGGTACGTCCATTTTGTACTTGTGTACCATTGTTATGTAACGTTTGGGAGCAATTGGTTCCAAAACTGTACGTATATTCTTGCAAAATTGGTTCTTGCTGCCTTTGACATGCTGCCTATAAATTACTGTGTATTGTATTATGGTATATAACAAATAGGACTTGGATACAGATTTGATAATGAACTTTCATTTAATTTAAAAGCATGAGTATTACACATAAAAAAACTTTTAATATCAAATCAAAAGGAAGCAATACAATAATAAGCCGTATATATCAATAACTCTTGATTCTAAATACACAATTTTCACATATTTTCGTATTATACAAACTGAGAAAACACCCAACGAAGTATTTCCACCCATATTTTACCACCGTATAATATCTCTTACTTTATCTCCATTGAGTTTCTTTACCTTTATTACTCCCGCCTATTTCTCGTAAAGCTATTTTATTTTGTTGATTTCAGCATTATGTAAAACTTAAAAGAACCAAAGCTCCTTTGAAAAATAATAGAACATAAATTTTATTAACGTGAAGCCTTTTTCCACAGATGGATTTTTGCTGCTTCATCGCTATATCGTTTCCAAGAGGCCTTATAAAAATTACTTTGTACATATGCTTCTTTCCATAAAATGTCAAAAAATCTACATCCATGAAAACAAATATGGACAAAACCATTAAGAAAAAAAACCATGTCAATGGCAAATACAAGAAAAATGGGAAATCAGAAAACTACAAAATTGATGACGATGTCATTACTACTTGTTGCCTCTGCGTTAAAACTAAAAAGAGTAAGAAAAAGAGTTTCATAGCTGGGTGTGTGACAAATTTGGGTATCTTTACGTTACTCCTAGCCTACACTTTGCTAGGAGCCTTTATATTTCTAGCAATAGAAGGTGGAGCAGCCAAAGTCCATCAAAAAACATTAGCGACTACGTCATACCAAGCAAATGAAAATCAAAAGTCAGCACCGCTGTCGAAATTAAATGGCACTATCAATCAAGCCAGTGCAGAATTGAGATCACAAACTGTGGAAAGTATTTGGGAGATTACGGTTTCATTGAACATTCTGTATAAGGAGAATTGGACCAGGTTGGCTGCTCAGGAAATTGCGAGGTTCCAGGAGAAGCTAGTGGCAAGAGTAGCGGCCGATGTCTCAGCGCAGTATAGTGGTGCAAGAGCATTAGAATCAGCACCCGCCTTAGTTGTAGACGATTATGAATGGAACTTCGCAAAGGCATTTTTATACTCACTGACTGTCTTAACGACTATTGGTAAGATATAGAACATATGTGTAGTAACAATTTTCTTTATATAGATATTTAAATAAAATCATTGTTATACATTCCAAATAGACACATCTTTAAAGTGCTTTGAAATCGTGCTATTTAAATTTACGCTAAAAATGTCTTATATACATTAATTACAGGTATAAAAATATTTTTATTATATGGTATATTAATTATTTTCTCTCCTTTTCTTCAGGTTACGGCAGCGTAGCACCTCGCACAGCTTTGGGAAAAGCGGTCACAATAGGATATGCAGTCATAGGGATACCTCTAACACTTCTTTATCTATCTGTAGTTGGCGCTTTACTATCAAGATTAGCCAGAAGCGTGTTCAGCAGAGCATTGTGCTGTTGCTTATGCACGAAATGCGGATATTGCTGCCTCGATGAAAGAACTATGACGAGTAAAGAAAGAAAAGAAAAAGTAAGAAGGCAGGATGATTATAGACACCATACTCTTCATCTACAGGAACCGTATTATGTTAGGTCACCTTCAGGGACAATAATTTCAGCCTCACAAGCTCATAGTGTTAGCACTAATTCCATCAAAGACAAAACTCAAGGCCTCAGCTTTTTAAGGGATTGTGATTCTATGAGTTGCACTGACACAGATTCTAAAGTATCTTTGCAAGGATTATCGATTTTAGCTCCTATATCTTTATGTTTAACGGCTATCTTTACTTACATTTTCTTTGGAGCATTAGTTTTGTACCAGTTGGAAGGCTGGAGTCCTATAGATGGTGTTTATTTCTGTTTTATGAGCCTCAGCACAATTGGTTTTGGACATCTAGCTCCAGGAGCCACTCAGAAGAATGGCGCGTCTTCAGGTACCGTTTGGTTTTGTTCAATATACATCATGACTGGTCTTGCTCTCACTGCCATGTGCTTTAATGTTCTACATGATGAGATCGTCCATCGACTAAGACATCACGAGAAAGTTTTAAAAGCGAATAATCAGAAGGTTCTTACCTCGGAGTTTCTACATAGATCTTGACGAGACGAAAGTGGAAATCTGACTGAAGAAACGATTATCCATTCGGAAGTAGAATCGTTGCCAGAAGTTTTGCACCATGTATCAAATCGGCATGAAGGTGGTGCAATACGCAGATCCACACACAGCTTGAGAGGAATGAAGGCACCGGAGAGACTAACTCCTATGTAGGTTGATATTATTTCATTGCCGGCCATGTAATTATGTGCTATTTTATGATTTGATAACTGTATCTTTGACAAGAAATTTGAAGAATTTGACAGACAGTCAAAAATTTGTAAACAAATGACTGACCGTATTCGTTAATTATTTTAATTAGTGGAATAAATAAGAATAGAGGTGTAACCGTATTTTTAGTTTGATAGTTATTAATCCTAAGTAAGTTTATGAAAGGTAATAAAAATGTACTGTAAGGGTTTATTAATTATAAAGTGTTTTTTGTACGTAGATATTATACACTAGTGAGTTTGATTTATGTATTGTTGTAATGATTAGAATAATGAGAATATGCCAAATTATATTGTACACAGTATGATAGTTCGTGTAAGTATAAAACGTATCATTTAAGACCATAAAAATAAACAGTTGTCAAACAACTGCTTAGCTGTTACTTACATAGCCTTGAAATTTGAAAATAATTGCAAATGATATGTTCTACGCGTAAAAAACAAAAAGTTTTACAAAAAGAATTACAGTGTGTGATATCTTTCGCAATGTGGTATTTCTATGACTGTCACGAGTAAGTATTATCACACAAAGAACACCTAGACACAAGACCCATAACATGAATCTGGCGATGTACTTATTTTACCTTGACCACAGCGTTACGACAGTTATTATTTCGCTTAGTTAGCATTTTTTGTCTTTGAGCGTAACGAAGAAGGTGGCTGGCAGTGGATGGACGTGAATTGCCCAAAACCGGGATAGTTGGTGCTCTTTAAGAGAGACTTTCGTTCAGCAGAGGACGGCGATAGGTTGATTAAAGAGCGTAACGTTACTACATACTGTCAGAACAAAGAAAATACCCAATATCTGGGTTGAATATCATTTTAAATTTTTGCTTATTTCAAGACTATTTATCAAGTGACAGCTTTAAATGTTGATATTATTATTTTAAAATGAAAAAAAAAAAATGATACGAATCCACGATTGCAACGTAGTGATATTTGTTTTTTTAATAAATGTATAATTTGTAATAGAAAAAAAGTCTTTACTTGTAAGTAAAATAGGATTATAATATAAATTTTTGAAGTGTGGCTTAATTCATGTCAATATTTTATTTATTGTATGAAATGTAAAAATAACATCTTCAATATAGAACAATAAAGACTTTAATCTAATATACACTTTTTTAATTATAATATAATAATAATAATAATAATGGAAGGGTAAAGAACTTCATGGTCGATTTTATCGGGCCCTACACGGGTCTGATATAGACTTTAAAGCGTCGACGTCTTGGCTACGGTTTGGTGACCTCTTCGGAAAAACTGAAGGTTTTGTTTGTGCAATTATGGACGAAGTTATCATGACGAATAACTACCGGAAATATATCCTGAAAGATAGTACGGCTGACATCTGTCGGGCGTGCCACCGTCCTGGAGAATCTATTAGGCATATTATTTCCGGTTGTTCTCGTCTTGCTAACGGTGAGTATTTGCACAGGCACAACCAAGTAGCCAGGATCGTACACCAACAACTTGCCCTTAAATACCAACTTATCAATTTCGAAGTACCTTACTACAGGTATGTGCCCGACCCAGTTCTCGAGAACGGTCGTGCTACGTTATATTGGGATCGATCTATTATCACAGATAGGACTATTGTTGCCAATAAGCCTGATATTGTGGTAGTAGATCGATTAGAGCGCCGCGCAATGATTGTCGATATCGCCGTTCCTCATGACGAGAATCTCGTGAAAGTTGAAAAAGAAAAACAATTGAAGTATTTGGATCTGTCTCACGAGATTGCCGACATGTGGAATGTGGATTCGGTGATTATTGTTCCGATAATCATATCTCCTCATGGATTGATAGCGAAGAGCCTCGACCAACACCTTAAGAGGCTCACGTTAGAAGGTTGGATCAAGGGTCTAATGCAGAAGGCAGTCCTCCTTGACACGGCCCGTATTGTGAGGAGGTTCCTGTCTTTGGAGCCCTAACCACCGGTGTCTTGGTCCCTGTACCCGATGTCGGTGGTCTACTACTATTTTTTATATTTTTAAATGTGTATTTTTTGTTTTTTATATATATTTAAAAATGTAACAAATATGTGTATATCACGAAATAAAGAGAATAATAGTAATAAATTCTTTATTCAAAAAAAAAAACAATTTTATATACAATTTTACTTATAATAAACAGCAAACATTCAAGTAATTGGTATTTGAACTCTGGCACCCATGATAAGGTTTAACTTGTGTTATGGGTACCAGGGCTCCACCGCAATCTAAAAGCGACACTGTCCACGTATTTGTAAGTATAAGGGAAACCACAAAAGAATATTGCCGACCAAATTAGATTTAAAATTAAAATAAGTTATAATAAAATCATGCTATCAATAAGTCAGCAGGTTTTGGTAATTTGACAAGGAATTCAAACCTTAATTAATTCCGTTCCATAAAAGTCCAATCAGCACCAAAATCATAATATAAAACAAAATTAAAGTCCTAAACAAGATCAAGAATAGAATTAAAGCACAAAATCAAAGTCAAAATTAGAATTAAAATCAAAAACTAAAATTAAAAGTTAAAACTAAATTAAAGTTTAAAATCGTAATCAAAATCAAAATCACTATCAGAAATTAAAATCAAAACTAAGATTAAAATCAAAATTACAAAATCACATAACAAGTGTGTGCGTGTGTGCGCGCGTGCATGCGTGCGTGCGTGCGTGCGTGCTTGCGTGCGTGCGTGCGTGCGTGCTTGCGTGCGTGCGTGCGTGCGTGCATGCGTGCTTGCGTGCGTCTGTGCGTGGGTGTGTGTGTGTATGTGTGTGTGTGTGTGTGTGTGTGTGTGTGTGTGTGTGTGTGTGTAGATATTAGTAATTATAAAATTGACATACAAAGAAGTTCTTCTGTCTCTGTTTAGTTCTTGGTTTGAAGCCATGTGCTTACAACTACTTTCAACCTATATCTACAGAGTGGATAAATATTGCAACATCTGTTAAGGAGATTATAGAGCCGGCAACTAATGACACGAAAATGTCTACTGGCTAGAGTAGTTCTACAAGTTTGCACTGGACACACCTGATAGGCTCGGCGTCTCAACAACTTAGCCTCATCAAAATGCAGCGTCATATGCCTCCTCAGGACTGTCTGAAGCACAAAAAGCTGTCTTACGGTTAGTACCTGGCATTCCTCGTAAAGCATGGAAGTTGGAAAACGAAATGGTTTAAATGTCATTACCTTCAAAACAGCTCTCTGTGCCCGTTCCAACTCCAAGAAATAAGACTTCGCTGCACCTCCCCACACTGTAATGCAATAGCATACAATAGACTGGCATAGCGCGTAATACACGTTTTTGAGTATACTGAAATCAGCAGAGGATCTCAACCTTTTAAACACATATATTAGTTTGCGGACGCGTGTAGCTAACTGGGCTAGGTGTGGCCGCCAGTTAACATGTTGGTCAATAATAACATCCAGATATTTAACATTATTCGATCTAGTTATTGTAGGACAGTCACATTGAGCATTAGATGGGGTTTCGATACAGGAATGGGCTTTGAGGCGGTAAATATTTGACGAGGGCTGTCCGTACGAATTTATTGAAAAGGTAAGATATACCGTTTTTCTTAAGTTCAAGGTCAATAAATTAGAACATAGCCAGCTCATAATAGTGCCAAGTGCCTGCTCCGCAGATGCATATGCACCTAACCAGTCCACTCCATGGACAACCAAAGCCGTATCATCAGCGTATGTAAAAATTGTGCAGTTTGGAATCGAGAGCCTGCAGAGGGAGTTAATATATGTTAGGAAAAGAGTGGGTCCCAATATAGAACCCTGAGGACCCCACAGGTTACAGTAACTGCATCGCTAATGTACGAACCAATTTTGACACTCTGAGTTCGATCAGAAAGATAATCCTCAAAGAGTTGCAGAGCGTGGCCACGAATTCCCATGCCTTCTAATTTATGCAGAAGGTGTGGAATGGAGATAGTGTCAAAGGCCTTGGTAAGGTCCAGGAAAATACCAATACATTTCTGCTTTGCGTCCAATTTATCCACAACATGATCGACCAAAGATGACACTGCTTCCTCAGTTGACTTCATACTTCTGAAGCCAAACTCATTGGGTGCAAGAATATGATTGTTTTCCAAATAATTGACTAGACGAGAGTTTAAAATCTTTTCAAGAACCTTTGACAGAGCTGGCAGCACAGATATTGGCCTGTAATTGTTAACATCGTCTCTGGATCCCCCCATGAATACAGGATGAAAAATAGCTTTTTTAAACACCTTAGGAAACCTTGCCAACGCGATAGATGCATTACAGATGTGAGTGATAGGTTCGATGAGTATATCACTACACTGCTGCAACAGACCAACGGCCACACCATCCCAACCAACCTTGGTTTCCTTACGGAGGTCAAAAATGATATTAGAGACTTCAGACGTGTCAGTAGGAAAAAGGGAGAATGATTGTAGAAGGGTGTTGTCGCGTGTATCCACAAAAGTAGAAACATTGCTAGTGGTGAGCTTCAGTGCAAGTTCCTTGCCTATATTAGCAAAAAAATTATTTATGCCGTTCACAGACTCCGTGTTGCTATGATCTGTTTTTAGCAGTTCCAGAGATGGATTCATTGTGCTATCTCTATTGATTATTTTTTTTATTATTTTCCACGTAGCTTTGGGATTGTTTTCAGTTTTGCGAAACTCGTTTTTCTCATAAGCAGCTTTAAGATTTTTCAGCAATTAGTTGCAGAAATTTCGATATCTTAAATACGTAATTTTAAGTGTGTAATTTTCAGGTTAGTTTTTAACTTTACGGCTCATGGAATCCCTGTTACAGATACACCTAAGTAAGCCTGAAGTAATCCACGGCTTTACTATCCTATTTTTTTAAGGGTTTGTGCTTTATTTTAGTATGTCGTTGTATTACTTGGCCTATCATATTCACTAGCAATTCCGCCGCTTGATCAGCATCGGACACGTCCAATACACAGCCAAAGTCCATTTCTGATAAGGTGGTATAAACGGATGAATAGTCAACTTGGACTTGGGTTCATTTACCTGCATTGAGTGAACATTTGATTTGAATGTCAAGCAGTATCGGAAAATGGTCGGTAATAGAAGCGTCAAGAACCAAGGTGGTACTAATGTGGTCCGTTTTTAGTATGACATGGTCCAGGCAACGGTTTTCACGAGTAGGTAGCATATGCGTTGGGTATAAGCCATGTAAAGCGTTTAGTGTTAAATACTCGTGAGCATCTGAGTCTGTGTTGATTGGTTCCAGGTGTATATTCATATCACCTATTAGGATGATATTCCTAACTCTGGCAAACTCAGTCAAAAGAGTATTCAAGCTGTTCAGAAACTCGTCGACTTTGAGAAAACTAGGCGACCTATACATTACAATGATCACCATATCGTGAGATGGTAGATTGCAGATCAAGCAGTTGGTCTCATTGACCAATGGTTCAGTGACAAAGTGTGTAAGGTTAGGTTTAACACGTTCGCTGCGGAACGCGGCTTAAAACACCTCGTCCGTGTCTGGTCGTTATAGCGGTAAGAAAAAACTTTAACTTCTCTGTCGTGCGAGAGGCATAACTTCCATCTGGTTCGGTATAGGAGAGAGATAACTATATGTTTGAGATGTGCTATTGATTCCTAGTTCTATGGTACATTAACCCTATGTCGGGTTTGTTAGACCTCGTGCCGCACTGAACAAATAATAATGCTAACACAGTGCGGAACGAGGTTGCGAACGCCTCGTGCCTCCGCGCACCTCGTACCGCACCCCACGCTAGTTTCACGTGGTTAGTGTTGTGCAACGCAGTTGACGCTGCGCACGTGACGAAGTAAGACCGCTGTCTTTGAGTTAAAAATTATCATGTTGAGACGTTGCCGAAAAAAGTTGATTAAGGAGGAAGATGAAGAAAAACTGGTTGGACAATCTGAGCCTAAATCAAAATACAGGAAGATATTTCAAAAACAGGTAAGTCACAAATATACTCTGTCTAGGTGAAATAATTAGGCCAAGTTACCTAGGTATATTAGAATACCTACGTTTATTTGTTAAAATAAATATATATCAGCAAAGTACGTTAATGTTAAAATTATTATATATAAGTGTATTATATTGTGTGTATGTATGTATAGCTCCCTACACCTTTGCCCAGCAGTGAGACTCGGCAGGCTAGCCGTATATTTGTATGATGTATAGTAAGAAATTACATTATACTCGTAGGTAATTACGTTTCCTATCATAGTTCAAACAAAAGTTAAGTAGCTACATTATTAATATAGGTAAAAAAAAAATACGTGAAGATTACTATTGGGAATAAATATATTATCAAATCATCAATCATCATCAATAGGTCTACTTTAGGCGTCACATATTAAGAAGCCCGTTCTGACGTTTCCTTATGTCCACGAAACAAAGTTCATTATTGAATGTAGAGTAATGCAAATATATGGATTTGACACCTACCTGTCCAAACGGGCCTATTAATTTGTTACGACCTCTACTCTGATTAAGTGTTCTAAGTAAGTTTTATGATTTATTGAGTTTTAATATCCGACAGCTGAATATAATTTATAATTTTTATTTTGTTTTTAGCGTTCTAGCGGATGACGGTATTTAACGGATCAGTGAGTACGTACTTACTGTAAAGTTGGAGTGGTTCTTTTAATTTAACTAAGCTATATTTTTTGGTGTTTTTGTGTGAAAAGCTTAAGACGTGAATCACTAACACTAATATACCTACACAATAACTTAGCTTGTTTTGTAAAATTAACAAAGAATGTTGTTAATGCGAAAATAAAAAAGGGCCAGATTATTGGAAAAATGAACAAAAAGGGTGTGAAAGTATTGAAATGGGTTGATAAAAGAAATATTTTAATGTTGACTACGTGCAAAGACCATGACGATAAATTAATAGATACTGCGAAAAAGAAGAGAGGCACTATCGAAAGCATTAAAAAACCCGGATATGTTCTAATGTACAATGAAACAAAAAAATGAATAGACTACAGTGACCAAATGTCTTCGTATTATACAACATTAAAGAAAGGAATTAAGTGGTGGAGAAAAGTTACAATGGAGCTAATATTTGGTACAGCCCTTATTAACGCCTGGATTGTGTACAATTCAATTAATGCTGATAGAAATAAAATGCCAAAGAGAATATTTGTAGAACAACTTATTGAAGCTTTTACACAGAAAGACTTGGATGTGGATACAGGTAATTTTAAAATATCCTAACTAATCGTTATATCGTTAATAAAAACGTGAATGTGACATGTTAAGTAACTTTCTTCATATAGACTAATGATAATGATAACTATTAGTATGTTTGTTTATTGAATGCAAACGGTGTCTTGCTCATCAAAATTTAGCTCTTTTGCTCGGCTCTTCTCTACTTTAACCAACTATACCGAACTCTACCCAATTCTATCTTACTCTTACCCTAATCTATTCATTCTCATACTTCACACTCAACTCGTTCCTACTTTTCAGAATCCACTGCAAAAAGAGCACATCATCTTGAAAAGGGTCTGTAGAAGAAGAGATGTGTCGGATGCTACCTAAAACTCCGCACAACCTTGACATGTCGGGAGGCAGACAAAAAAACAAAAAAAAATCTCACGGAATGCACTGTTTGCAAAAAATCTTATTGTCTGACATGTTTCAATGAAAAACATACGTAATTTTTTTCCCTTTTTTTGTATTTATTTTGTACATAACTTTGATAAATAAAACCATAAAATAAAATCGATATTTATTTTCCCATCACTAAATAATATGAAAACCTGCCATTTTTCAGTGCGGTACGAGGTGCATTAGACCCCACATTTTATTTTACCCATAGAATCTAAACTAATTAATTTAACCACGGGCGGCGGCAGATTTAGGTTAATCAACTTATTGTTAATCATAATCAAGAAAAAAGCCGTCAATTTTGTCTTATTTGACGCCAAAAAAAGGATTTTAGTCTCCTTCGGGCGGTGAGGTTTAATACGCCTCGTGCCGCCACAATGTCGGGTATTGGACGAGGTTTAAAGCTACTCGTAACGCAGTAATGGAAAGTAAAGATAAATCTGTGCCGCAGTGAACGTGTTAATATATATCACAATACCAGAATTTTGATTATAGTTACGTTTAGTTTGATAACTTATATATCCCTCCAATTTGGGTAAAATAGGTGTTCTACTGTCATTCATCAGTAGCATTCGGTCAGTATCAGAACCTCAGGCTGCAATTTCATGGATAGCAATAAAGGATGTAGCTCATCTATATGTTTGTTTATACTTCGTATGTTTATGTGGAGTATTTTTAAAGAATTACCTGGTGGACCCAGAACAGAGATACAATCCTCCGGTATGCAACGAAATGATCGTTTTCTACCTATCATGTCCAATTCTTCAGCCATGTATCTTACATCCAACATTGGTCTAAGTTATGAAAAATACCCATGATTGAACCAACATTTATCAATAAAGTTGGCCTGCAATAATAATTGTAGTAATCTTTTTTTTTTCCAGTTGTTTTTATATGACAGAGTTGCAGAAGTATGAGTAATAAAAAGTGAATAAAGTAGTGTATGTATTTTGATATGGTATTCGTATATAGTGATAATGTGTCAATCTGTATTTTTTTGCCTATGTTTGAATTATATGGTTCGTGTAATAAGGATTGAATATGCATTACAGCTTTACAAAAATGACACGTAATATAAAGAATCTTAATATAATAATATAAGCGCCAACAACTTACGACTTTTACAATAGAACCTATTGTAGTTCTGAAGTTGGGATACTGACAATCTTTAGCAATATCAGCTCTCGGAGTTAAGTTGGTGTAAAAAGTGACAGCAAAAAGCGCATAATGACTTCTAGACGAGGTTTTTAGCCTATTTATTATTAAATAATTTCGTAAGACAAATGAGTGAATTAATAGTGATAAATTCTGAACCCTCCCGTTCCCTAAGAAAAATTTTACCACCTTGACACCAACAATACCTGTAATTGTTTTGTTTACAAAATTTGCGAGCCTCATAGAATAACCGACGCAAGCTACCAGGCAGATATTCGGCAACATATACAGGGCTGAGTGAACCACTAAGTCCAATATGTCCTGTGTGTAATTTTTGCGAGAGTGGTAAGCCCTTGTTAAATGTCCGTACCGCCTTAAGTACCTGGTTTTTTAAGGGGACACTCGAAAATTCCGCAACTATTGGCCTATTAGAGTCTTTTTTGCCGGGAAGGCGATAAACGTCACGTAGTTCAGTTGATTTTACCTGAGTTTCTACAGCGTTACATATTTGAATTACGACGGAGGTCAGGTCACTCACGGTTTCATTGTCTGTATGAGGCACATTCCTTATTTCAATGCTAGCCGAACGAGAGGTTAGTTGTAGGTCACTAACTTTTTTTTCCAATTCAAGAATGCAATTACGCTGCTCCAGTTTCTCCCTTTCCAGATTTTCTATGGTTTTCTTCATTTCATCATAACCCGCACTTATAAATTCGATAGCCTTTTCTATTTCACAATTTGATTTTTGTATATTTTTGTACTGTGTCTGTTTCATACAATTCAATGCGAAATCTTAATTTTGTTACTAGAGTCGCTTATGGATACCAACAGACAAAGAAGCACTCATGTTCAGAATCGAGTCATTTACTCGATTGTATATTTGAGACACAGGAATCGAAATATAGAAATGAGTATAGAATTGCAGTTTTTCCTTTACCTTCAGGTGAAGTAAATATGATGGGGACACTCGATGGAAAGTGACTAACTCCACATATTAAATTTTTGATTTTTTGCTCTTCTCTTGAAGGTTTGGAGAATTTGTTTCCTTGAACAAACTTGTTGTCTTTGGTGATACATTAACATTATAGCTTATCCCTGCTTATTATCGTAGCATCTGTTTACTCTCTCAATATGATACAACAAATCACAAAATTATACGCCGGTGTAATGTTATACTGACATAATACTTGGATTCAGCAATACGTCTGGTTAAACTCACTCGTTTTCTTACAATACATAAATTTAGAGCACGAAGCGTCTTAGGTTGCTCTTAAAGTTTTAATGTTGAGACTTTCTCAGTTCGGTGCAAGAAGTTTAAAATAATATGTACGTATCTTAAAGAAGTTGATAATAAAAATTGGGTTTGTCTATTTGTTAACGTTTTTACTTTCAAATAATTTAACTGAAGAAAAAGAACAGATTGAGAACAAAAATGGATAGATATAGGCAAAAAAAAAGGAAGATTTCAAGAAAGTTACGGAAAGGCTATAATCTATCGCCGTCCACTGCTGAACGAAGGTCTCCCCCATCCCCCAAGGAGCGTCAATCATCCCGGTCTTGGGTAATTCACATCCATCAGCCGCCAGCCATCTTCAAGTCGTCGGTCCATCACACTACAGGGAAGATTTACGACTGCAGATGTTAAAGGTCAAGTTTCAAATTCAAATTATTTATTTTAGACTGATTGGTAAATTTATATTGTGCTAATAACAGTATAACTTAGCCTAATGTTAGTATAATGTACATTTTATTTCTGTGTGGATATCTTGACACAAAGGGAAGTCTCAGCTATCTGAAAAAAGATTTAGAATGGTATTGGATGTGGAGCACAAGCGCATGACCATGGAAGTGCAACGTTTCTGCATTATAGCGGCGAGCTCGTTGACCTGCACCTCCGTAACATATCCGACGCTACAACTTCATGGCAACCCCAAAAACACCCTGAAAGCGTTGTTATAAAACTTAGACCACAAATCCACGTGTAAAATGACTGGCAGAAGTTTTTACGGTGTCAGTACATTGCCGAAGCTAGCGAGCCAACATATTGCAGCGGACAGCCAGTGACCTGCGTTCCCTATCCTTCTTTGCCCGCGGCCCTTGCTTAATCCTCGGTGACCCAGTGGCCCAGGAATTTAATCTTTTTGTTCTTCACATGCTTTCTTTAATATAAACATGAGTAGATTTGTTATACAAAAACTATATTTGACAAAATATATGGGCGTCACAACGAACCTCACGTACGAGTACGTGCTTATTTCACCCTATTACATATTTACCTTATGATATTTTTTTCCAGAACCAGAATGCAAATATTCAGCACCTTACAAAAAAAAAGTTACTAGGCACATTGTCCAACAACAACCGATGTTTAGTGTTATGATATATATTAACAATGCACTTATGAAACTCTGATGGAAAATCTTTTTTTTTTTCTATATTAAAAGCCTGCCAAAGTGACTCTACTCTGCCTGATGGAAAGCATGAATAGAATCCAAGAGTTGTAGTCACCGTACTCATTGCAAGTGCAGACAATGCAGTATGGTGACCCGTACTATAGTATAGTGGCCTAGTGAGATACTTTTTCACACCCCGCTTGGGGACGTAAAAGGTATGACAGTCATCGAGACAGTGTAAGTCTTACACAGTTACTACGACAACTGTCACTCCTGCATCAATGGGCTTACAAAATTCAAAATGGTTATTCATTTAATATACATCTCTGTTTCTCCACACAATCTTGCTATAAGAAACAGTAGAATTTACAATTTTGAGTTGAATTAAATTCATATAAGGTACATTCCATTAAAAAGATATCTACAGATATTTATTATCTTGACGAAGAGTGTTTAGAAAGAGAATCTAAACACATACATTAAAAAATTAAACCTGGGTATTCAAGTAAAAAAAATGAAGATGAAAATAGCAAAAGATTACGATGTTTAGAATATTTACATAGTAAAACAGAACGAGGAAATTTCGTGAATGACGAAATGGCCAGATGGCGTTACGCGTTGTCGTTTCATAAATTTCTAAAGAACCGTGAAAGGCACTGATAAGATACAGACTATAAAAAGCTAACGTTTTAAAAATGAATAATATCATCTATCGAAGTGTTACTCTCTGTTAGACTGGAATACACGTTGTGAAATTTGAATGGTGATTCAACTGCGATTCAAGCCCAATGTTGGAACTCTGTATACATACGTACGCATACAGAGTGTTAATACTGCTCAAAAATATCTGTATTTTTTTTCCTTGTATACATTTTGTGTCACTTTACAAAAGTTAGGGTTAAGACTTCTGTAACTAACAATGTAATATGGACCTTAGTCAAAAAAAAACTTTTTGCACTTGTTGTACAAAAGCAGAATTAATGCCATGAGGCATTCTCTCCCAATCGACATTCAAGTGGTACAGAAATATGACACGGTAGGTGCAAAGAACTTAATACTACATAAATAATGAATTCACAATACATATAAACATAAATATCTTCAATTTTAATATTGTATGATACACAGTCTAGTACTACTAGGGTTGTGACTGTACTATCAACTCATTTCGAAGTTCGTAAACTTTTGTGGCAATTCTGATTTTGGTAAGGAGAGTATTTCAGAGTAGAATTGACTGCACCTAGAAAGAGGAGTTGTTAAAGTTGGAGGTGTAAGGGATGCATAGACCGAAAGGGGGCATTAACCGAAGATTTCAGTCGTGATTGGAACATACGCAATGGTAGTGAGGTACGAGGTACTCGGGTAACGATATAGAGTTGAGGAAAGAAAAAAAAGAAGTCAGAGCTCGCAAATTGTGGTGCTGACGAATAGGGAGTCATGGCAACTGGGAATGTAAAGCAGACAAATCGTACTTGCGACGATTGAAAACGAATCGAATGCAGTTATTGAGAAAGCGGTCTAATTTTTTGATTAGGTCTGCATTCAAGTCAAAATAGCACACATCACTATCGTCGATTGAAGGAATAGTTAAGGACTGGACAAGCGTGGCCTTGGTTTTAATTACTTAATAATTTTAATATTAAAAATAATGTTTTTTTTTTAATACAAGGATAGTACAGTGGTTAAATGGTCAATTAGTCCCTATATACTACAGAGAGCATTGTGGTTTCGACTTTGTCATGGGATAACACTTTGTGTATGCCATGGTTCAAAGTCTAAGAGTCCTTTGTTAATAAACAAAACCAAAAATAAAATATAAATATTATATTTAATACAAATAATTTATCAAAATTATGGCGCTATCGGTGATATTTTTTATAAATTATTACATTTGTGAATGGCTTACATTTTCTTATTAATATATTCTAATATATTCTTTATTACAGTCGTAGATAAGGTTTATTACTAAGCTATGTAATAATAACAAATATATTGTTATTCTTTTGCAATCAGCCTGAGCTAGATATATTTATTTATAAATCATGCACTTTATGTACATAGGCAGACTTAATGCTTAAGGTATTCTCTACCAGTCAACCTTTGGGTCATGCAGAGAAAATAAGAAATGAGTGTGTTTCAAGTGATGTTGATTTGTAATAAATGAAGTACACTTATACAAACTTATCATATATATACTTAAGTTGATATAAATCTATATGGAGACATACATACACAAATAAATACCATAACAAGTATAAGATGATAATCAGGTATTGGTTGACTCTGTCAGTTGTTTCAGTAGATAAGGTTCCACTTTTTTTTTTAAATGAGAAGGCGTTGGGAGCCATCTTGACTTCTAGGGAAACTTTATTCCAAAGAAGAACGGACTGCACAAAGAAAGACGAGCCGACAAACTCAGACGTATGAGAGGGACAACGAAGGAGAAGATTGTTTTAGAGAACCGAAGCTTTCTGTCGTGATTGTTACATAAAGAGTTTAAAGTAGCAGTTTAAATATGTTGGTGAAGATGGGTTATTAAGTATAGAGTATAGGACAGTGACCGTGCGTAATTTTCGGTATACACGACTTGGTAGCCAATCGAGCTGTGAACGGAAAGAGGACACATGGCCACATCTACGGAGATTATAAACAAATCGAATGCAGTTATTAAGACGGTCTAATCTATTGGGAAGATCTGCATTCAGGTCATAACAGCACACGTCACCATAGTCAATTAAGGGAAAGATAAGAGTTTGTACAAGCATAGTCTTGGTTTTTACGAGAAGGAAATTTCTCAGACGATTTCGATCCCGAAGTGTCCCAGTAACCCTCTGGCACTGATTTGCGACTTGTTTACGCTACTTCAGTGTGTAATCGAGGTGTAAACCTAGATCTTTTAGTGATCCACTCACAGGTATGATAGTCCCATTAAAAGTAATATCCGGAAGAGTCTTAGTGTCTACTCTGCTAATAGATTGGCGACTTCCCACTACGATAGCTTGACTAATATCTATATTTCAAGTAATCACTTGACTATAATGTTAGACATTATAGTAAATTGCAAGTTTTAATAGATTATTATAATAAAACTTACTTAATACTGCTTTATATATGCAGAATATCAACTGCCTCGGTGGTAGAGCGGTAATGAATGCGACTGCTATGGTTGAGGTCTCGGGTTCGATTCCCGGGTCGGACCAAATGTTTGTATGATCTGTAAATATTTGTTTTGAAGTTTGGGTATTTTATTTGTATAACATGTATGTATTTACAAAAAAAAAGTATATAAGTATTCTATCAGCCAGTCTAGTTATCATAGCACAAGCTCTACTTAGTTTGAAACTAGACGATGTTGGTGTTAAATGTCCGAAATATTTATTTTAGTATTATTTATTTACTTATATATGTATTACTTATTCATATTATAGTTAAAAATTATATTTAAATTACATAACAGAAACAAAACAATAGATTACCCTGATCCCAGATCATATACTGCGCTTAGTATTCGAACGCTAAATCAAAGCCATGTCCAGTACAGTATGGCGTTTACGAGCTCATTTTCATCTCAGTTCCAAAATATCCCACAATCTAATGACATGACCTCACTAATTTCCGTAATCAATTTAATGTGTTAATGGACGGCACCCATTCTGGCCCTTTTACGGTGTGATTTTTTTTTGTTTTCATTTTGGGATTTTGTGGTGTTTATATAACGATGTTAAATAAACACACGGTACAGTCTGCCTGAACGCTGCCTGAACGCAATCCGCTATTAGTCCTTGACTCTTAAAATGCATAGTACAGTTGTTCTAGGGGTTAATGACTTTACCGAAGAGATACGCGAGCGGCCTGTGGCCGCTCGTCGAGCCACGACGGCTCGTTGGTCATCCCGGCTGGAGGCTCCATGTGCTGGCTTGGCCGCCGTGCAGGTTCTGCAGTTGGTCATCCCCGAGTGGGCAGGACGACAGCACGAGGCCCTTTCCTCCCGACTGAGGCAGGTCCTTTCCGGGCACGGGTGCTTCGGGAAGTATCTGCACTCGATCGCCAGGAGGGGATTAAGTCCCACCTGTCACTACTGCGACTGCAGTGAGGACTCGGCTCAGCACACGCTAGCGGTTTGTACCGCCTGGGCGGTGCTGCGTGGGGTCCTCACTGCAGTTATTGAAGGAGATCTCTCACTACCGGCGGTGATACGCTCCATGTTCGGTAGAGACAGTTGTTTTACCGCGGTCGCAACCTTCTGCGAAGACGTAATTTCGCGGAAGGAGGCGGCGGAGAAGGGTCAGGAGGACGACCTCCACTCGGACCTAATTCGACACTGGTGAGCCGGGCGGGGCGGCGCGCATACCAGCACCTCATGCCACCTTGAGTGTGGCCGCGAGTGGACAGGACGGGTTTTCCCCTCCATCCGCTACAATGGCCAGCCGCGAGGAGGCGACGTCTGCGAGTGCCGTACGTCACCTAAAATAGAGGGTTTACCCGCAGATGGTGCCCGCGGTAGCGGGCAGGCGCTAGGAGGGATCTGCATGTCGTAATAGCAGCTGTTCGTGGGTCCCTCCTATGTCAGGCGCAGAGTGGCACACCGTGTGGTTTTAGTCGGTCCGATTCCGACACACCACTTCGCCGTAAACCCCGGTGGGGTGACGGCCCATGGGGGTTTCCACACGTTAAAAAAAAAAGAAGGGGTTAATGACTTTGATTGCTAAGTCAAGTCAAGAAATAATGGAAGAAATGATTGTGTAATAAGCACTGTTATTTGTTCTGAATGTGAATCATTTATCCATAGTATGTATGTATACTAATAATAACTCCATTGGACATGTCATGTGTGAAACCGTGTGTTTCAATATGTGTTGCTCAAGGTGCCCCAAAAATATTTCAATGCATTCTTTTCTTTTTGATTTTATTGATTTTACCAAAACTTTTTTATTGTAATAATAGGTATCTTAACCTAATAACGAAAACCTATCTAAGGTTTATCATTGGTTAGTTAGGTTTACGTAGCCCACAATGTAAGTTTATAAGAGCGACGCTTATTCTGTGTAAATATATGTAATTCATCGTCTTGTTGCCTCTTTTGTTAAACACAGTTAAATTTTAAACACATTAAGCATTTGTGTATTCATTTTAATTAATATACAATTATGCGAATATTCGAAAACCTCGAGAATTATTTGCAGTACGTATGATTGCGCCACATTTATCAAGATTAAAATTCGAAACCACCAAATTTTTTTTGTCTCAATTAATAGCTGCATAAAAATTAAAACGATTAATGGACATGCACCATTAATGAAAAGCAATTCGAAATGTGGGCGAAAATTTAGGGGTTTAAATTGAAAGTAGCGTTTATTGTGCAGTATGTTGCAATTTCTAAAATCAGCCATGTTGTGTTAGGTATACGCTAACTGTTTCCCCTACTGTTTGTTTACAGTTTGTGATTTGAAATCTATGTTTGCTAGCTACCTGTTTTGTTCTAAAACTACAAATTAGATGTGACAGCTTTCGGCGTCATTTCAAGGAGTTGCCGCGCATGAGTTTTGGATAGGAGGAATATTGCTTTCTATTTGATGTTTTGATTGCATTGGAGATGATGCAATTTGGACTGGAGTTTGGATTAAATTGTTTTTAAATTGTGTAAGTACTGCTTTAAAAGTACTAAAAAACATATGTCAAAATTGACTCTACTAAAATTTAGGCCGCTAAAACGTGGGTCTGTATGCTGCATTGTCGGTATTGTCGCCATACTGCGTTATCTGTGTTCACCATAAGTATGGCGACCACCGCTCTTGGAGTCTATTCATGCTTTCCATCAGACAGAGACTTAGTTCGTGTTAATAGTTATGAATAATTTCAAAGTAAATATATTGGCTTAACAAAAACAACATGTTTCCTTCTTATTTTAGTAAAAACATTAAATTAAAACTCACAGCTAGTTTTAGTATTTGATAATTCGGCCGTATTTGTTAAAAATAACGTAATAAGTTATACTTCTTTGGTGTAACAAGATAAAAGAGAAAACGATATTAATAATAGAAAGGTATATAATACATTGAGATTAAAAGAAAGTTAATAACGAAATATCTAGTCAAATAAATTTTATTTAAATATCATACAATAACTATTTGTACTTACATAATTAAATTAAAATGTTGAGTAAATTATTTCATGGTGTCGGTTTTTCGTGTCGGTGTCCGCGCATCGTACAAATTTTCATCATTTGTCCCTAACGTACCAAAAGAAGTAGAAGTTTAAAAATAGGATTTATATCTAATTAATAATCACACTTATTGTTAATTATCGGCTAAATCCTACTTATTTTTTATCATTAGGTAATTCCGTGATATTGTTTAAGGTGTTAAATGTTATTCTCACTCTATGTCTTGCTCTCTCTCAATAACATTCTCACAAATGATTTTCACAGAATCAGCAATATCAGATTACCTGCTGTGTCTGTGTATGTGTGTACCAGTATTTGCTTATCGACCGTCTGTTTGTTTACTTACGTAATTATTAAAAAAAGTATATCTTTCAATTTCTTATGAATATCAATGAAACTAAATTCAATAAAAATGATTGAAACCTCCAAAAGATATACGGACTTACTTACGTGTGTATTTTGGGGATTCCGGACCTTTATCCTGCGGAAGGTCCCTTCACCTTAGTGACCTTCCGTGTCGGTGTCAGATGTCATCCCTATAAATACAAATATATGTCATTTGTATTGTCGTTGAATATAAAATTAAGTTCACTTTTTAGTAATACAATACAAATTATGAATCACTTGTAATATCTTAATTTTAATACTTTTAGAATACACTATAATCTGAAAATAGTTTATTTTGAAATTTATCGTTGATTCTAGAACATTCCAGACTATTCCAAGATGTTCCTGAAGTTTCCATAATAGTATGAAAGTAGTTCAGCTTTATAAACGTTTAATGAAAAGTTGAAAAAGTTACAAGAACTGTCTATAATATTAGCCCGGGTGGGTGTGGAGACATTGTAGTTATACAATGTGTCAAGTGAAGAAGTTGGAGAATGTCTCATAGCAGCAGTGAGAAACAGTAAGAATTGTTAGTAATTTAAATAAATAGAATCTCGCCTGATTATAACAGTTTGAAACTTTTATCGTCAATACTGCAAATAGACGGGTTTTGGAATTGAATCTATAATGTTCACGTCACATTTGAATGCGATCTACAGACACGGCACTTATGTAGGTCAGTAAACCGTATTAACGTTAATTGTTTTACTATTTACCTAACATATTTCATTTTGTTTTTTCATTTTAAAAATATCTTTTACAAAAATCGTGTGTAAATAGTAAGGTATATGTGAATTTATTGTGAACTGCCCGGCGATTTTCACGGTAGAATAGCTTCAAATTGCGCTACCACCGATGTAATAGCTTTCTGAGCTGTTGTTATTGCCCGTTTTGGATGGTGTTCCTCGTTATTAAAACAAACGACGGTTTACACCGAACACTTTTTTAAAGAATATTGAAACGTTTAAAGTTAATACAGTTATCAACAGCTTTCCACAGTCTACTGCTGGACATCACACTTCGGAGAATAGCCGACGCAAATGGGGTTACACGGGTCCGCTAGCTATAAGCATAGTATTCATAAGTTCTATGCATGTACTGATTATAATAGAACGTTTTTCTCATTTATTCAGAGCGCTAAAGTCATCAAGGAAATACTTGTAATTTTTTTATATTTACGAGTTTTGGAACGAAGTTCCTTATCGCGCGTTGCGAAGGAGACTAGATTAAAAAAAATCAAACGAAAAGTTGTCACGACACTTTTTGCTATAGTGTAGTAAGCTGTGCGGCATGCGCATGTTTCTCTATCTGTTTCTCTCTCTCTTGTAGAAAGTAAGCCAATTATTTTCGTTTCGTCTTTCTATTTTGCTTTGAACAGTGTAGTGTCGCAACGATTATTTTTGTTTTGTTAAGTTTATACGGATTTTTTGTACATAATAAATAATAAAATAATAGAAAATAATAATAATAATGAATACTGTACAATTTCTTCATTAATTAATCGAAAGGGACTTCGCTCTATCCGGTTGTCTCTTGACACCTCTCAAATTTTTTATCTTCATTACTAGTTTCTGTTGCTAATCTTTAAATGATATAAAAATAAAGACACTTAACATATCTGTCTGTATTGTCGCTAACTTCTTCAAAAACGTGTAATTGTTTCTAATGTACTTGTTCCCATTTGCTCAAAACCTTATCAAACACATTATTTTGCAACTGCACTGTTACACTTACGTTAAACATTAAGATATACTTTAAGAATTAGTAAATACTGTTGCCAAGATGAGTCGCTAGTAAGTCTAATTAGTTATAAATTAAATGGTGATATATTAAAGTATGTTAATTGAAAATCTACCTTGCTACGTTTAACATAAATTGAATTTTAAAGTACAGTTTCTGTTTAGCCGATTGCACTAAAATTATTTAAGTGTTAGTATTAGAATCTAAAATAATGTGTCGTAGAAAACACATCAGGTTTATTACTCATTTTTAGTTGCAACTTATTATAGCGAGCATTTATTTTTTTATTAAATTGTATGGGTTCATCTGAAGCCATGCAACCGTCTGGTTAAACTTACTATTCTTGTGATAACAAACATTCATATCTCCTCTTGCATTGTTTTCTTCTCTTCTTCTATTAAATTTACTATTATTTATATACAGAGGTGGTTTAACAGCTACAATTTCTCATTTGAAATACCACTATCGTGGTGAAGGATGTGACCGTCGGACTTTACAAGTGATCGCGGCAATTACCTACACGTGTATGTCGGTATGTATACCGACTGTGACTATCATTAAGATACAATTATTTCGCTGTCATTATGATTTATTGATCTTAGCGACCATATACAATGGTTGCTAAGATCTGCTAAGAATGCAATGGTTTAACCTTTTTTAATTCGTTGTCTCATATCTTACAAAATTTATCTTTTATTAAAATTACATTTCTGAGTTTATCTTTTCCTTTCCTGAAAAGAATAAAAGAACGCTGGTTTTATTCGTGTGTTTAATACTGTTAAATACTGTACGTCTTTTTAAAACTGTATGCATCTTTTAAGCAGGTGTCTTTTTTAATTGAAGGATCGCATTAAGGTATCAAATTGGACACTGAATGTCTCAATCTCTGGTTTGTATGAAGCTGTAAGCTCCAATAGGTACTTTGGTAGTAAATTAAAACCTATACATATAGGTATAGATAGTTACTTGTGACATAAGTCTCTTGATCGGTCGGGAAGGTCAATTTGAATGGTATAAGTTATGATTAGCTATTGTGATGCTGGAAATGAAACCAACACACACTCAAAACGACAATGAAATGACAACTCTCATTTATAGGAGATATTTTAATCATTCCCTTACTTTTGATTTATGATACCCATTAATTATCAAGTTTAACTTAAAGCAAATACCCCGTGCTATGATAAGTCAGAGACTTTAAACTTGAATCCGAAGATGTGCAGCGTGTATGAATGAGATGATGAACTTTGTCTCTTCAAGTTATTTCTAAGTTGATTTTAAGTAATAAGAACGCTACAAATTATCGGTTAGGTTGTCTAGCTTACATTCTTACAACTTGTATTCTAACAAATATACGAGTACCTATAAATAAATATTCAAAGTACGGAAAAAGGTCTAAAAAAAATCCTATATATACTTACGCGTGCTGGGAAACGCAGGGTTGACGGGCCCTTCACAAGGTGAGCCGAAGGCCGGAAGCTGCTGGATGTGGGCGACACGGGACCGGCTCTTGTGGATAACCTTGGGAGAAGCCTACGTCCTGCAGTGCACGTCTTTTGGATAAGATGATGATGATGATGATATATATTTAACATTTCTTGAATACCGTTCATCTGTTCGTAACAAATAAAAATGCTTTCTCAATTTTCAGCATTAAACTAAATTTAATGTAAAGGACACATATTCGTCAAATCACAAACGAGCTTGTTTTAACGAGTGTACAAATCAGATTCATAGAAACAGAAATACAGTTATGAAAACGTAAAAAATGTGCAAGAAGACATCGAACTTGGGTCTCAAGAATTACTTTTCTAAGATGCAGTCGGTTCCTCAGTTACTCGTACCTGGGAAGGCCGGTGTGTGGTTTTAGTCGATTCCGGTATAGCCACTCCATCTGGGATCTTGCCGAATTGCCACACGAAAAAAAAAGACATCAAACTTGGGAACAGTCTTGGGAAATTCAAACATATACAATATTGTTCTACAATATTTTACTTAAGACTTTACAATTAATTACTTAGTATTAGATGGTAAATTGTTATTTGAAAAGTTATAGCAGTCTCTCGTATATATCGGATGCCAGTGTGTACTCAAATCAATATTATGTTTAAAAATGCAAAAGTGAATCGCTGGCATCATGCATACGTGATGAATAAACGAAAACCATTATTAAAATTTGGGATCACAATATTCAACCCTATTGTAATCGTGGTATTCCATCCTTTTGTACATATTGGTTTTTACGTTATTGGCAGTTTAAACATTTTTCTTCTGTCATAAAAATTGAATGAAATTTATTTTTCTTTATTAGCGATTGGTGGTATTAGGAAGTTGCTCCATGTATGCTGCATCATGGGTTTAAATATGATGTTGCAAATAACGAATTACTTGCTTCCAAATATTGGAGGGATCTGAAATTTTTACCGCCTGTATTTATATACAGAGCACCTATAAACAAGGTGGAAAAGTTGAAGCACTCAAGTCATATATTTTTGGACGTGTTTGTAGATGATAACTGTTAGGTGCAGTTATTAAGTGTAACATACCATGCTTGAGATTAGGTCGCTTAAGGTATAGCCTCGATTCTGGGAGGGCCTGTAATCACATAGTCCGGGTCCTCCCAAAATAGGGTATAAAGGCTGGCTGGCTGTCAGAAACATCAAACACTCTGACTCCAGAATCCCAAACAGAAGGCAATCCTCAGGAATTTTCGATCCCGTAACCAAAAAAAGCTTGCGTAATACCTACATTTTTGCTCTTGGGCTCGCGTGCTACGATGATGCAGTAGCAATTTTACTGTTGAGGACTTATGGCCAAAACTTTAATATCTGATAGCTATGCACCAACTACAGTTGTAGATCATATAGCACTTTAGGACTGAAATAAAATGAGGCGTTTCGCACACTATTTAGGTTACCAAGATTTTGCAGCGCGTCATACGTGTTCACTTCGGTTAGAGTCTCCGACTTTTATGCGATAATTAGAACTCGAATTGCATCGCTCTAGGATAAAATTCCCATGTCAAATAACGGGATTCTTAGTACATTGTTCGAGTGTTTGAACAATTCCCTTTTCCTGTGTATTGTGGCATGAATAAAAAAAAATACGATCTGTTTTAAAATGATCCTTTTTACAGCGTATTCAGCGATGTTTATTTACGGCTATTACAGAATCGATATTTTTCGAAATCCCTGTTATCAAGTTATTAAAGAACCATATGTTACCTATATGGATTGTTTAGCTCTAAACTTTCTTGATATATTTGATATTGGTAATTTGATTTAATTTAATTGAATGTGATGTGATGTGATTTCATTTGAATGTTATTTTGATTTTATTGTAATCTACTATATATTTAAAAAAGTTTCAGTATAGTTAGGTATACAGTTTAAATTTCTTGATCAATTTATAATTAATTTTTTTTTAAATAAAAATAGCCTTATATATAATTTACACACACAATTCACGCATGGCTGTCTGGTTCTAAACTAGACAGAGCCGGTGGCATGGTCACCAAATACATATATACATATCACAGATAAATTACACTTAGGCACAGAACAAATGACTCACTTACGAATCCATGACCTCAGAGCATGGTAGTCAGGATCATTAATCACTAAGCAAACAGGTGTGTCAAGGTCATAAAAACAGACGGGCACCCGCTAGAGAGGCACTCCTACAACTCAAAAGTAAAGGGTACGTTGCTACTCTTTGACCCTCACCCCCCCGCAAATTAGGAGTAAAGTAGGAGGTTGGCAGCCACATTCACTTTGGTCAAAGTTGCTCAATCAAATCAACCCCAGCGCCGTCCACTGATGAACGAAAGTTTCCCCCAAGGAGAGCCAACTATCCTGGTCTTGAGCAATCTACATCCAGCCGCCGCCAGCTATCTTCTTCAAGTCGTCGGTCTATCAAGCCGCAGGGCGCCCTATATTACGTTTGGCCAGTCGTGGTCTCTACTTTAGCACACTTCGGCTCAAGCGACCATTGGTACGTCTGGAGACTTGACCGGCCCATTTCCACTTCAGCGTACTGATTCTCCGTGTGATGTCAGTTACGCCCGTTCTCTGTCGAATAACTTCGTTATGAATTTTATCAGACAGGGAAACATCCAGCATCGCACGCTCAATCGAACGCTGAGCTACTTTAAACTTATGGACCAATCCAATGGTGAGTGTCCATGTCTCGGCTCCGTATGTCAATGCAGGTAGAACGCACTGGTTAAATACTTTGTTCTTTAACGATTGTGGGATCGGCGACTCGAAAATGTGACAAAACTTTCCGAACGCCGCCCAACCCAGACGAATCCTCCTATCGGCCTGCCGATCGAAGTTGTGCCGGCCAAGTTTAATGGTTTGTCCAAGGTAGATATATTATATATTAGACTCGGAGATACATGCCTATTATGCATTATTTTCGTTTTTCAATGTTCATCCTTAGTCCCAATCGTTTTGAAGAATCATTCAGATTGTTCAGCATTTCTTCCAAATCACTTGTGGATTAGTCCAATGGTGAGTGTCCACGTCTCGGCTCCGTATGTCATTATGGGTAGGTAGAAATTTAATGGCAAGTTGTAATTTAATTCTGTTCATTGCTTGCATTTAGCTGCAAAACGTAACCATTGTTTTAAAATAAATATATTGTAATTTTTTGCACATTTCTTTACATATGTTTACGATACTTATGAGTATAACCTTAAACTCGATCAAGGAAATGTAAGAAAACACCGAATAGCGAAAACGGTAACATTAATGTTCGGCCGTTTTTCTAAACAACATTGAAAGCTACGCAATCTTGAAGACAATATACCCTAACACAAACGCAATTTAAAAGAAAAAAACTTTTAAGAATCAGCAGTACTCGGATAAACAGTAAAAAGACGTCTTAAAGATATTTATCGGTAAAATATTCGATGCGGCTTGTGTAGGGACCTCATAAAATCCTTGAAAAGAATGGTTTTGTCTCTGGCTGCCGAGTGTGGTGGCATGTTAAGCAAACTTTACATAATCAGATGGCATCGACAAACAGTTAGAAGGGTTGATATGCTCGCAGAATTTCCTACGGTTTTGTGTTGGTAGCCTTTTCAGGTGAGACTTTGTAGGTATGTACGAGTATATGTATCGCGGATTACGTTGAAAAAACCACAGACTTTTAGCAGCGATCGCAATGGAATTTATTTGGTTAAAAATAGTTAAACCTTTTTCTCGTAACGACTTTTATTTAGATTTTAAAAGTAATGTGTGTTTTCCAACCTCGTAGAAAGTGAGGGTAAAAATAAATGTTTCTGAACGAGCGTTCCAAAATACGTAATTTGAATCTTTAGTAATAGATAAACATATTTTTTGTTTATAATCCTGTTATTCGAAAGATTTAGCAAAGGAGTTGACGAAATTGAATCGAATAAATCAAGGGGTCTGGTATAAAGTCTGGTAATTGTAAGTGAGAACCCCCTTGAGTTTAGGGAGTAACAGAATACATCACGCAACCGTCTCAGGATTATCTACTTCTGTCCTATATAACTCTATAATTATATTACAAATCAAAATACTGAAGATCTACGAGCCACGCTGATTTCAGCACGAGCGGGCCGGTTCGCCCGGGGCAGTACTACCCTCCCACAGAAGACCAACCTAAAGCGCCAGCATCCGTGTTGTCGTGTTTCATTGGTGAGTGTGAGACCGGAGGCCCATTGATGCAGGTGTGACAGTTATCGTGCTAACTGTGTAAGCCTTGAACTGTCACGATGATGTCATGCCTTTTACATCATAGTGTGGGTCACCATACTGCATTTGTAATATGTATGTTGACCACAACCTTTGGATTCTATTCATGCTTTCCATCAGGCAGAGTAGAGTCACTTTGGCAGGGTCTTAATATAGAAAAAAAAAGAAAAGATCCTTATTAGATCGTCATCGATCCCTATAGGCCGATGTCGAATAATTTAAATGTTCACTACGCACCAATAGACAATGCGCCGTTACGCGGGCACGTTCGATTATATTCAAAACTATTGACTATATGAAATGCCAGTAAGGAAGGTAATCGTGAGGAGACAGATTAAGAATACAGAGCGTAATTAATACTTCAACTCATTCCATGGATGCAATAAGAGCAGACTAAGGGAGAAAACTATCCATCACAACAACAACAACAGCACTCCAGAGACAAAAAACTTGAAACAGGGTTTGTCCTTTACTAACCCGTCTAACAAGCGTAGTGTAGTAAGCCGAAATCTATTTTCTAAGGAGATAACTATATCCAGAATGGCCGGTATTATTCGAATACTGTCATCATCAACGTTTAAAAAAAAAGTCTACTAGGTAACACGACGTCGATCAATAAACCTTTGTTCCAATTATTGACTATTATTCCTCCTCGTATCATTAATATACCACTACGACTTTAGCACAATCAATCGACCAGATTGACGCTTACATCAATTAGCTCAGACCCCTACTTACATACGTACATAAATCACCGATCAATTGCCACTTTCAATTGGTGTCAATGATTGCAAATGAACGTCTTGTTTTATACAACCTCACACGTGCTAGCTCCTTCACTCCTAATGGTTTATTTAGGTGTAAAAGGGATGCAAGACCCATTTTCATGTAAGGACTATACTGGGTACGTCTACGGTTCCCTCCAATTATGACGATTTACGAGCCCAGCGAATTGTTCAGTGGTCTTCGTTTGGAATATACGAGGTCTAGAAGCGACAACGTCTTTTATCCTGAATATATCCTGTATAATTGATTGTCTAAATTGCAAATGCCAGTTCGTATATGAAGTAAGCCTCGTTTCTTCTACTAGTATTATAGTTGTTGATACCACAGCCGTGTAATAATGTCGTTATCTCCGTAGAGGTAGAAAAAGACGTGAGAGAGCAATATTTTAAGAAAAATAGTTAGACTCAACTGGAGTGCTACAACAGACTCACAGAAACCGGTGTTAGGCCATTCTTTAGTATATTTTCGCCGTCTGAGTGAGAGTACCAAAACCCAAATCCCCCCTGACTTTAAGGGGAGAGACTTCTAAGACCGCAACACATTGTGACTTTCGAGTTGCAGGTGTCCAGAAGCGATGGTGGTTACTTATCATCAAGCGATTGAGGATAAATGTATTCGTTTGCCCCCTTATACAGTAAAACAGTGTGTAAACAAAAGCTCGAATGAATTATTATCAAATATCTGTCTTATTAACCAAGTCGGAAATCTCAAAGTCCTTTAAGCAAATTTACGATTACTTGAAAGATGTACGTCTTTCCAGTTTACTTATATCTTCGGAAATGCCACTAGCAGGTACAAATTAAAGGCATAGCGTATACTGCTATATTTATTTACTTTAATTTAAGGGTACCGTAACGACCCCATAGGATTTCGAATGGTATTACTGTGTTTTATATAGCTCATTTAAGTGGTATGACACTTTATTCGATTGGTTGAACGACGAAATTCGAAATGTTCAAAATAATTATTGATTTTTAATACTAGAATCGTAGTATGTAAGCAATCAAATCTAGCTAAGATAACGATTCGTTTTTATAAATTTTAGAATCAACATTGAATGACCATGAAATTACAATAATCACTGCTTTGTATCTGACAAACATAGACTAGAACAGCAGTCGCATTCGCTACCACTGCTTCGGTGGCGCAGCGGTCTTTGGTTCGATTTAAGGGTCGGACCAAATGTTTGTATGTTCTGCAAATATTTGTTTCAGAGTTTCTATATGTATGTATTTACAAAAAAAGTGTATAAATATTTTATCAGTCAGTTTAGTTATTTTTTATTTATTATTTATTTAGACGATATTAGATATGAATGATTTAGAAAAACAAACAAAAGAAAGTGTTAAATACATGTTAACCCTAAATAACATTAGTTTGCAAGTGGTGACTCTTATTGAAATTAAACAAAGTGATTAGACTTATACAGATTTTGCCATCCTTACAATTGTGTAATTAATATGTCTTTTCCATATTTGTTTAAGATGGATAGATAGATTTACAGAGATTATGAATCAAAATATATAGTAACACTAATGAGTAAAGAGTGATCTTATCATTTAGAGCCAATTTGGTATGTAAGGCTGAAAGCAGCCCGTTCGTGCTGCTTTCAGCACGAACGGGCCGGCTCGACCGGGGCGCCAGCATCTATGTTGTCGTGTTTCGTTGGTGAGTGTGATACTGGAGGCCCATCCATGCAGGGGTGATAGTTATCGTGGTAACTGTGTAAGCCTTGCACTGTCACGATGACTGTCATGCCTTTTACGTCCCCAAACGTGGTGTGAAAAAGCATCTTACAAGGCCGCTATAGTACGGGTCACCATACTGCATTGTCTACATTTGCAACGAGTATAGTGGCCATAGCTCTTGGATTGTGTTCATGCTTTCCATCAGGCGGAGTAGAGATACTTTGGCAGGCTCTTAATAGAAGAAAAAAAATAGAATCTCTTCCAGGCTACCTTAGTTTGTTTTATTTTAAGAGCCTGCCAAGGGGATTCTACTCAGCCAAAGAGAAGGCATGAAAATAATCTACGAGTTGTGATCACCACACTCGTTGTGAATGTAGACAATGCAGTATGGTGACCCACATTATGGCGGCCTTGTAAGATGCTTTTTCACACTCCGCTTGGGGCCGTAAAAGGCATGACAATCACCGTGATAGTATAAGGCTTACACACTTACTATAACAACTGTCACCCCCGCATTATTGGGCCTCCGGTTTGGCAGTCACCAGCGAAACACGACAGCACGGAATCTGTTGCTTTAGGTTGGTATTCTGTGAGAGGTTAGTACTGAACTAAAAAAAATAGGTTACACACAATCATTTTACCTCTACAAGTTAGAATGTAGAAGTTTCCAAGTCCACTGTTGGACATAAACCTCTCTTTAGAAAACAGATTTTGGCTTACTCTATTACTACATATAAAAAAATGTAACATACAATTTCTTTTATAAATAAAATTTTAGAAATGTTACTTCTTACAAAACAACATAATCCCTTTCGTGTATTAGAAATTCAATATATCTAAAAGCAAAAATATGATATGAGTTTTATACGTCGCTTTAAAATCAGCAACATTTTTACATGAGTCTATTGCGAATGCGACCGCTTCAAGTGAAGTAGGTTATATCCATATGTTTTATGTTCTTCAAATAGGGATGGCATCGTCGTGAAATCATAAAACTATAATATATCACCAAATCTACATTTTTTAAGAGAAAATTCCTTTAGCGGCGTCGTGCACGTTTTGTAATGGGTAAAAAATGTCAAATTCCCGTCAAGGACACATGACCTGATCGAAAATTCGTAAGCAGAGGGAGAGTAGACCGCTGGCATGGCGTAGGACGGAAATTAGTCTCCTCTCTTTCTACCGTGCGGTGAAAATGTATGCCTGCGTGTGTGTTTGTGTCAGTGTGCTACGTACATCCATCCTTTACACTGATAATTAAAGCAATTCGTACAAAATTATTCCCTAACCATTCCAAAATATCAAAAATGCATAACGTCATTATTCAAATTTTCACTTCTGCGGGCTCACTCGGCATGCAACCCATTGTTTTTTTTTTATTTTTTTGATTGAGAAAAGATAAAATTGTGTTTACAGTGAATGGGTAAATATACAATCAACGAAATATAATACACGCTTATTTAAAAAGGGTTACATACATGCAGAGGGCGCCACAACTTGATATTTACGTTATTATATTTATAAAATTATTTCACTATGTGATGTGCTGATTGAAATCTGAGAACTTGTGTTGCAACTGGATTATGTATTCTAATTATTTTAATGTATACGTTAGAAAAGAAATAAAATCATTTAATAGCCATTACATGCCTCTTACTGCAACTTGTGACTTCACTCAGCATAACTGCTACAAAATTTTACGTTACATTGTGTAATCAGCCCCCTTAGCCAAAATGCAATCGATTCTCTTTCTACGATCTCCAACATCTTTATTCTCTTGTATTATTTATTCACATTTTATTTTGAAACCGTGACTTAACGTTGATAGAAATCACTTCCATATATTTGTTAGTTTTCTAATAACGTTTATACTTGTAGAATGTCAACTTGTCTAACGAGGCTGAAACCAACTGAACTAAAATTTCGTGTCTACTTAAGTACTAACTCAAATAATTCATGCCATGTACTACCTCCGAACACTATTAAGGAAGTTAGAGAAAAGTATCAATATTTAATATATGGGTTTCTTTTTGTTTTTTTTTTAACGTGTAGACACCCCCTCGGGCCGTCACCCCACCGGGGTTTACCGACTAAAACCACACGGTGTGCCACTCTGCGCCTGAGATAGGAGGGATCCGGAAACCGCTGCTATTACGACATCCAGATCCCTCCTAGCGCCTGCCCGCTACCTCGGGCACCAATATAAGTGTTTAATTCAACGTTGCCAACCCTAAGGACATATATATTGAAATGGACGTGTATGATGTAGAAGTAGTAGAAGCGGTTTATTCATATTGTTTGCTTCTAGTACCAGAGATTTCTTCAAGCTCATCTTGAAAACTCGTAAACGAAATCACCACATTAAATATTTTAAATTTTTACTTTAACAAAGTTCTAACTGTGTGGAGTTTTAAATTATCATTGGAATTTAAACACATATGGTTTTTCCAACTTTGAAATATATTTTTTGGAAAACTAATATGATACTTATTGAGGTGGCTCGTAAACACAGCTGTGTTCTAACACAGTTCTGTGTTAGACTACAAAGATGACCAATCTTTACAATCTAACACACACACACCTCGGTGCGACCGGGGGGTGTTATCTTAAGTGAGATGCTGTGGCGTCTTTCACTTATATAACAGTAAGAGGCTGAAGCTCCTCCCGACTGCCGAGGTAGGTTGACCAGAAGTCTCACACACAACCAGCAAAATATTTACCGTGTAAAAAGAAAGGTCGAGATACGCTAAATGCTCACATTATTCTATGTATATGATTGTATTGGACTTGATAAATAAATAATATGAACAAGGATAGTAAAGTAAGCAAAATTAAACTTTCTTCGAGCTTGATAGCATGAGAATAAAATAAAACTTGAGAATTTTTCTCGTTTTCCGTGAGTCGGTTTGTCAGGTAATATTTTTTCAAGAATACTTAAAAGTACTTTACGCAATCAAAAATTTTATACTTAGCGAAGTCAGAATCTAAAAAACTCTTTCCAATAATACAAATTGAAGAAATCTGGTAAATAACAAGATTTTAGAGACCTAGTGCCGGCAAATAATATTATTTTGTCTTGTTATTATTTGACATGTCGTACGAAATTCACTGTCTACTTTGTAACTTTGTAGACATACGAGGTATCCGACAACATTCCAGGAATAAATAGTATTATTATCATTTTAGTCTGACTATTTAATGTCATGCATGTCATGTCAACATGATAATTAAAATTATATTTTTAATGGGAATTTAAATACCTGATCACTTTATAAAATCAATCCTTTGGCCTTTTATCTTTAGCCCTCTTGACAGTGACACGCAACTGATAAATCAACTAATAATTACGTAAAAATCAATGTTTTTATCAAGTATTAAAAAGGGCTCTTGTCAACGTTTATAGGTAACGATTTTCAGATCCAGTTATGATATTGATTTACAGTTATGACACACATAGATTATTTTGGACAGAATGTTTCATCTACCGTTTCTGCCTAATTTATCAAATACTTTAACAGTTAATAC
Source organism: Hypercompe scribonia (assembly GCA_949316085.1). Lineage (NCBI taxonomy): Eukaryota > Metazoa > Arthropoda > Insecta > Lepidoptera > Erebidae > Hypercompe > Hypercompe scribonia. The sequence goes on from OX438987.1 coordinate 14,211,619, forward strand.
TTTTTACTAATATAAAATTGCTTTGAAACCTCTAGTTTGTCAAGGTTTAAAAAAGTTGGTAGAGGAACAAGTGGTATTTGTCTCCAACGTAAAGGTATAGAGATCCCGATAACAAAATACCTTGATCAGTCTCCGAAACAAGGCCTGACAGCCATCGTGGCCATGTAAGGCTCACACAGTTACCATGGTAACTGTCACCCCTGCATCAACACGACATGAAACACGACATCGACGGATGTCGTCGCTTTAGGTTGGTTTTCTATGGGAGGGTAGTACTGCCCCGGTCGAGCCGGCCTGTTCGAGCTGTAATCAGCGTGGCTCTACTACCTAATAAATACCAACTTTGATTGCAGGATACATTATTAGCACTTACCTTATAATTTAGTTGGCAAAAAACAAAATAATCTAAAGTTAAATTAACTTTACCACAGAAATACTTACTCCACTTAAAACCTAAACGTTCTCAGTTGGTGAAGTTGTAGTTTTCTTGTAATAAAAATCCAATTCAAGGTAACTCCAAGTAGCCGTAATATCACTAATTTCGACCCAATAAAACCCAATATTCATCCATGAAGTGCACAAAAGCATTTGCTTCCATTTTAGCACAGGATACCGCATTAATTACTGAACAGAACGTCCACTGGATAACCCATGCTTAGTGAGTGCATTAACGACACTTGAATGTTGTTTCTCGAACAATGTAGTTTTTCTCACTGCTTTAGGCGGACATGTTTAGTAGTAGTGTTGGCATTCTGCACCATTGTGATCGTGTTTATTTCGTTAGATATTATGCAAGAAGCAGTATCTAATATATAAAATTCTCGTGTCACAGTTTTCGTTGCCATACTCCTCCGAAACGGTTTCACCGATTTTGATGAAATTTTTTGTGCTTATCCGGTATCTATGAGAATGGGCCAACATCTATTTTTCATCCCCCTAAATGTTAGGGGTAGTACAACCCTAAATTTGTTTTTTTATTTTTTAGACAAAATTTTTAATTTCTATTTTTTTATGATACAACATACAAAAATTCATACAATCCTCAATTTTCACCCTTCTACGATCAATCCTTATTTTTTAATAGCCATTTTAGTAATTTAATCATTTTTCATCCCGCTCAAATTACTTAGAAATAATTTATATGGCAAAGCAACGTTTGCCGGGTCAGCTAGTATGATAGATGTATTCTGTTGATGTATACATCTGAAATATGACTTATAAAAAAGGTTACCAATTAAACAAATTTCTACTTAATTTAAGTTTGATTCAGGTAGTTTTCTGTCCGTGTGGTGATGGATTAAGAATACATAGTGTTACCACTCCTATTCATCTTGTGGGTGTCGTAAAAGGCGACTAAAGGAGCAAAGTATACAAGACAACATCATTACAAAGAGAAGGAAAACTTGGAACAAACAATATTCCAACCGTCTGGTCAGCGTGGTATAGTAGGCCTTTTGGCTTTTCCTTGCAAAGGGGAGGCCTATATCCAGCAATGGATTGTAAAAGGCTGTTGAAGAGGTAGTTTTAGTAAGACTTGTATATTGTTGTATAGCTATTGAGATGTATATTACTTCGTACATGTAATTATATATTTACACTAAAAATAAAATTGCTCTTAAAGTGTTTTTTGTGGACTGTATCTTTTTGTACTTTGAAATATTTTATTAATAAAGGTGCCTATAGTTTCTTTTTTTTAACCCTATTGTTAAATAAAATGTATAGACTTGTCGTGATTCAGTACTTTAATTGGCTAAATCGAGTAATTTCTGTGCTATATCTTTCAATGTATACGCTATAAAACTATAAGTATAACATTCAAATATGTGACGATGGGGAAGGCTGAACTTAGTAACCAGATGAAGAGAAGTCTAATAAGGAGAAAAAGAAACGTCTATGCAAACAAGCAAGTAAGTCTGATATAAGTCGTATCCTACACTTACCCATTTTTTCCTAGACAGCTCTATTCAAGTAGTTAGAATTGTCCAGCATTTTCCCACGGTCCCAAAAAATAGTTTTATTTCTAATCCTGAATAAAATTTCTCAATATATTTTTTTACCAACGTGTATAACGACGACGTGTGTTAGTTTAATTTTTATTTATAACCTGTCACTCTTCGCATATTGTAGTTGTAAAAAAAATATCTGATGTACAGCCTACTCCAAAGTTCTTCACAACAGCCGGTCCCATGTCCGCATCTAACAGTTTCCCGCAACCGTCACCAGGTCATTAGACCACCCTGTGGAGGATCTATCAACGTTTCGTTATCCATTATGCGGTCACCACACCAGAACTTATAGCAACTTTGCACACAGTGTTGTATTTCGCGTCAAAATTTAAGCTTCATCTGTGCAGAAATTTGTAAGTTTTTAAAGAGTACATAACATTTTTGAATACATATACACTTACCAAAACAGACAGTTGTTGTGATACAAATATTAAATCAAAAACCAAATATTAATTCTGTCACCTCTACAACTGTGTTATGTTAGTCTATGACAGATCACAGATCAGTGGAAATTCCAGTGTATAAATCAAATTTAGCTGGACTGTTTACCGCAGTATTTGATGCGGCGTTATTCGCCTTTATTGATGATAATATTTCGTCGTTTCGTGATTAATATCCAGTTTTACGCTTTGAACTAATCGTGATTAATGTACAATGAGTTAAACTGGACTTAAGCGATGAAAACACATTATCAGTTTGTGTTTCTGAAATAACGAGTTTATAACTATGATTTCTAAATATTGTGTTTAGTAATTTGTATTAAATTGGTTTTATCTTCTTGTCCAAGTTTTTACAGAAATAAATGCTCAATTTGCAAGAGCGTTATATGCAGTAAGTATTTAGTAATTTCGCGTATTTTTTTAAGACAATGTATTTCCTAGAGTATTTCAAAATAGAATAACTTATGTTTGTCAGTTTCCAATGTGTTCATATTATACTAATCTTAGTAAGAACTTTAATTGCGAAGGTCAAGAATAGAAGTTACTCCGTAGCTCTGTGTGCTTTTGTTTGGTTCTATTAAGTTACATTTTTCATTGTACAATGAAGACGCCACTGTTGTTTATAAAAAAATTAGTGATATCTATCAGGTATCTGAAATTCATTTCACTCACATTAAACAACAAAATAAGACCGTGTAACTCTAACAACGCTAATAGTACAAAAAACTTAAAAAAAGAACTGATATCTAAAAGCTTCGAAACAATAAAAGCAGTAGAATAGAATATGCTATGTGTATTTTCAATTCAAAAACTGACCAAAATTCAAAGCTACGTAGTTTGGTAGCGGCAGAGCGTGAGAGTCAATGCTTTTTCCTTTTTATTCCTGCTATAGATTACAAAGTGAAAAGGCCGAGGCATGAAAACTGCGAAATTGTAGATACTGCATTGAGTTATAGCTGACAAAGTGACGAGTTGCTCTTTAGTCTATGGACAGTACGAATAGATTTGAGTGGTTAGAACTGTTATCTACTGCAGATAAATTAAAAAAAAACTCTTTCTCTATGTCTCACGTAAATCGATTAGTTATGGAATTCTACTTTATGTTTAAAAAGGATGAATTTGGAGTTTCCTCCTTTTTTCTATGCAGAAATGATCACGAATGCCACATATCGGTGGTTGTGTCGGACTAGAACTTACCAAAAACCACACGTCTTCTCAAGTACTAATAGAAAAGCAACCAGATGTACCGTAATAGAGAAATCCCTGGGACTCGTACTTTGGGCCATCTATCTACGACTTACAGATGACCCCTCTTGAGTGAGAACCTGGGTCAGCCGGTATATGAGGGTCTCACGATTCCTTTCGAGTCAATTCTCCATAACGAGTCTCACCACCACTATGACGGCGTGTCCGTTGACTCCTTTAAAACTAATAAGAAAATATATTGACGTGACAAAGATTTTTTTGAAAATCAATAAGATAAATAAATGGCAATAGTTACATACTACCAGAATCATATTTCACATTACAAAGTGAGTAATTTATTTTTTATTTATAGCCAGTATCTCTCAAACAAATTTAAGAATTTTAACAATATTTATATTACTTAACGTAACTTTGGTGGGAAGTTATTTAAAAATGCAGTTTATTATTAACATTTATGAATTAATTAACAGCCGACAGTCTCTTTCGTACTGGTTTTATTATAAAAATTCGTCTTGCTACTAATAGGGACTTAATTAAACGCTCGTCCCGGAAATCTCACTTAGGTCCTCACAACCACACCCAAAAGTAAGATATACTGCGTCTCAAACCCTACCTACCTATATGAGTACAGGACTCACATGAGCACTTAGTAGGTAGGGTTATCACACATTATTTGCATAACGACTTTTTTTGAATGAATAAGTATTTGCATAACAACTTTTTTGAATGAATAAGTGTACGCTATAGTCTTTAAAATACAGCTTGAACTCTGTGACATATGCCACTAGTGTCATTTTAGAACTGACGAGTTACATGTAAGGTTTTTATTTATATTAACAAAAAAAAATATTTAAAAAAAATCCCTTCATTAGTGATGAAACTAGCACACAAATATATAGGATACAAAACAAAATTGCTTGTTCAATTTTTTTTTGCCATCTATCATAGAGATTAAACTATTAGCCATTTGAATATAAAAGGTGACATGGATTCAATGAAGTTTTGAATATGTCTTATATACTTTAAATTATTTACAAAGCAATGTGCTAGCGCTAGCAAAAGCTTGTACAATATGCTGTAAAATATATATATTTATATGACAATATGTATTTATATGAGAACAGAAAATTTACTGTTTTGTAAAAGGGTGGGTACAGGTCATAAATCTCTTTTACCAGAACACCCTGTCAAGAAATGCTCAACAGAGTAAAAAATATTGGTTACGTAGGTCCGAGTTTGGACCCCAATTGATTTACACCTAGTGAGGTGAGGTCGTGCTTGAGCGGAGACAATGTCAGTTAACCTTGTGTTTATACAGCTGCCTTACAAAAATGTTCGTAAAAGATTTATGGTAAGGTCCATGATTAGCAATTTTATGTTGAAGATAATAATGAAAATGGTTTGAATCTAAAGGAGCCTCTTCATGATATTTTCATTATTTTCATTTACTTCATTGTGAATAAACGACGAGATAGTTTACCTAATGACAAGTGACCATCGCTATCACATCTAGCGATGCAATTGAAGCACTTTCTTCTCCAGAATCAGGGGCAGAGCAATCACAGGGCAGAAGGAATTCCTTTGGGATGTCTAAATCCCTGATAAGCAACGAAAGGATTTCTTAACATTAGTTTTCTGTGAGGTAGTAGTTTCTATCCGGTCGAACTGACACATGTATCGTCAGCATCCACCACCATCCGTTAATAGTCTACTGCTAGATATAAGCATCTTCTTAGCAAGGAAGTTTCCGCCTACCATACCACGCTGGCTTCTTGTAATGATTTCCTGTGTACGAGGCAACTAAGGTACAAATATCTTAGTTGTCTCTTGTCCTCTCGTCGTGGTATTTTTAACACATATATGCCAGAGTAGTAGTAAAAAGTATATAGTCTAACCAGATATTCGAGCTTAACAATATTGTTGACTCAAATGTTTGATTTTTGATCTCTCAACTCAATTAAAGAAGTTATGATTGGCAACCCTGTAAGTGCGTATACACCGCAGCACTTGGTGTTGGCCGTCGCTTATCGGTCGTGCGCCAAGTGCGTGTTTTACGACCGCCCTCTGGCGTACATGGATCATTGACTACTGTTGTTTTTGCAATATTACTTCCAATTCAGAATCAACGCTCATAACTGGAGTTTTGAGTTTTAAGATAAGCGATTTCAAAACTGTAAAATTTAGAATATGACAATGAAATGTTTCGAATTTTCAGCAAACATACAGTCCAACCTATGTTTATTGTTAAAGAGACTCTGAAAATTTTATAGTGAGAAAAGATATTTTTTAAGTATAAATGAATGCGGTTGTATGATTTCGTGAAGCAAGAGATAGAACCGAGGCAGCACAGAATTTAGTCAATGAATTCAAATCTTAGTATAACAGACTAAGTAACATTATAAACTGAAAAAAAAAACAAATAAAACTTCAATTTACGAAAAAATTGACCTCTCAAAAATTATTTTCATAAAATTAATAATAATCAATATAAAATCAACAAAGGCAATCATTTTCCATCTCAAACCAATTTAAAACCTACTATAAAATTCAATTTTACTATGAAAACAAACGATAAACTATCAGGTCATAACAAAGAAAACTTAATAGAATCCCTCGTAGTAGCTCATAGTAAGAATGCATAATTTATGGGCGGTCTTGTCAGGTCGCTTGGGGGCTACTAAATTTTTATAATTGAACCTTGCAGCTAACGCCTGTGGAAAGGTATCTTGTTCTGATATATTTGCTGTAATAACTTTGCTTTTGTATTTTGATAAGGCGTTTCTTGAATTCAATTTTTTTTCAACAGTAATATTTGATAAGTTGGAAACCTACTTAGTTAACACACCTTATAATTGCTTGTAAAATAAATACGGTTTCACTTCATCCTAACTAATGTTACAAAAGTGTAAGTGTATTTTTTGCACTTTAGTGCTTGAACTATCTTTAAATAGTCATAGTTTTAGGCAAAGATTAAGGGCACCGGATATCCTTAAACGATTTTCATACTCCATAAGCGCAGGCCAGGGGGTGGTAGGTGAGGCCATCTGTCACCTTAGCAGAAGCAGGCCGTGCACGTACGCACTTCTGGGGGCAGCAAAGGAAACATCGGAGCTTTACAACGGGAAGGAGTCATCTACAAGCCGTAGGTGGGCCGAGGTACGTCGGTGTTCAAGGGATTTCCTTACTAGGGTGCACCTGGTACCCGAGACGGCGTGCAATATTTGGTCGGTTTGAGTCCGACATAACTACCTACCTGTGATATCTGTGGTGGTATCTGTGAGAATTTCTGCACAGAAAAAAAGATAGAGGGTATCTTTTAACGCAGAAAAGGTAATTGTTCCCGAGGGATATTTGAATTGTTTAGATTATAAATCAACATTAACCCAATCAAAGACATAAACAAGGAAATTAAATTTAAAGAAATTCATATCTAATCAAATTTTTTGAAAAATTTCCCTCTCGGTGTCCATTCCCATGTGATTTCTTTTTTATATTTTTGGGGATTGTTATAATATTGTGTTTTTACTGTTTTATGAGAATAGCTATGATTAAAAAAAACTTGATTTCAACGTGGTCCATGCCGTGACAGACCCATGCTTGGGTACATTAGTTGCACTGCGTCGACTTGTCTCGAGTGATATCGTGGCCTAGCAAAAATTCGAACTTGAACAATTTTTAACACAATTTACTTCATCTGTAAGTTCATTTGTATGTTTGTTTGTAATTTACTTTTGTAAACCTGTTTTTTGGCTTCTTTAAACTATAGTTATGTCTTTGCTGTTCACTGATTGGTTTCACTTTGTTGGTAAATAAGTTTATGAGAGCCCGAACCTATCTTTTTCATTCTTGAGGGAAAGGAGACGACTCAAGCAAAATACTTTGTGACTATTTAAATGTCTTTGTGTGTGTATGAATAGCCGTGGTCACGTGATCCTTTTGCTGATTGGCCATAGAAAAGGTTGCAAGTACGTAAACATTATCATCAGAGGCCTTTTACAATCTACTACTGGACATAAGCCTCTCCTTAGCAAGGAGGTTTTGTCCTACAATACCACGCTAGCCAGACAGGTTGGAATAGGGTTTGTTTCAAGTTATCCTTCTCTTTGCAATAATGTTGTTTTGCATACTTCGTTCCCTTAGTCGCCGTCTAGCCTTCTACGATACCCACAGGATGAACAGGGGTGGTAACACTATGTATTCTTAATCCGTCACCACACGAACGTACGTAATACATAATGATAAATCAGAAACATGTCTTAAAAGGATTCACCACTCACCTGGCGTTCTGGAATCCGCTCCGTTACTTATACCGATACATTTGTTCTTATCTTACCAATAAACAATAATCGTTACGAACCGAAAACATCTATAAATATTTATCATGGGAAAGTTTTCGCGATACATTTCCCGGATAGTTTTAAGAAGAATGGGATACGTCGATGTATTGTTTAAGGGTGCGGATAGTTGTTAGATACATATTGTTTTTATTACCGATGAAACTGAACGTTATATTTAATCAATTTCCTTCATTTTACAAAAGACGTCAAACCACGAGGTGGTTGTCTTTTTGTTTTTATGTTTTCATGTTTTTAAACTTCGTCATTTGTGAATCATTTTGGGAAATTGATTTCTTTTCCCGGAGTGGGCAAGTATATTTCAAATTTAGTCCTCCTCAGAGGAGAATGGCATATTAACGTGTATTTATTATAAGGTTTTTAAAACCACTGTGCTTAAAACTTGCTTAGTTCAAAAACTAGATGGCGTTGTGTGGCAGATGTCCGAGAAATTTTTTATATTTTTATATATATAAATTACATACAGACATTAAAATATTTTAATCCAGAGCAGAAGCAGAGCAATATATTTTATTGACAAACCAATAAAATCGTAAATATATAATTTTGATTTCAAAAATATGAAACGAACGCTATCTTGTTAACAACAATTTTAAGTTATTTGTAATAGCTAGCCTTCACAACTGTCGATTTTAATTATATACATTGTAAATTATAAACTGAAATGACTTTTTAATGCTAATTTCTAAAAACCAGGCAAATAAATAAAAAATAATTTCTAGCGTGGGATACACAAGGCTCCCATACACTCATGTCATTGTTTTTTTGAAGGAGGAATCTTGCTCTTAGTGGCAAAATTAAGAATAGATAAATTGTGATGTAGGTGAATTGAAGTTTTTTAACGAAAACATTTGTCCTTAAGGATTGAAAATCAGCTATCTATACTCTTCACAATTCATACTCAGACATGATTTCATTGATTGTAACATAAATCAAACTCGTTACAGAACCCTTGGGCGAATCTGATTCGCATTTTTTCGGGTTTTCGGCAAAATTTTGGTGACCAACAAAAGCGCCCTATAACTCATTTAATAGTTACCATTATTGCAGTGATCGTAGTGGGAATATATTTGATATAATACGAGAAAAAAGTATGTTAGTTTGACCAACGGACGTTTGACTAATGACCTCGCATTTGGAAGCGCGAACTAGGAGGTGTAGAGTAGTGTATATGTGAAAATTAAAGATATTATTTTTTACTGTAACTTCCTATTTTCTTTGGCGAAAATTCTTTGCAAAAGTTACTTTCGTTTCTACTTAATTGTAGTTTATGGAGATGTATTACTACTGCTTCGTCGACTGCCTCTCTGTCTAGCGATTAGCATATGCGACTGCCAGTCAAGATGGTTCAATTTCCTGGTCGAGCCGGAAATTTTTTATTTAGTTTTTTGATTTTAGAAATGCTTTATAACAATCCGGAGTTTGACTTGGAGCTTTTTAATAAAACAAAAAGTATATATTGGCGATTGGTAGCAATGGATTAAACCGTAGGAGCAACATACTTCGGTACATATTGCGCGGCTCGACTTTCATAGACAATTATTGGTGTTAAGTAATTCTTTCTTTGCTTTTCACCTACTTAATGAGGTTATCGGAACACAAAATTAACTTAATTCTCGTATTCTTAGAGTGTGGCATTTGTAAAACGCCAATGCTGTATCGATTGGCCTAGTAGTTTAAGCGGACGCTACGCCGCTCTCTACTGTGCTGAGTGTTATGGGTTCAAACACCACATGAGAAAACACTTTGTGCGATCCATAAATTGTTGTATTGAGTCTGGGTGTTGTTTGTGTCCGTTTCTTGCACGTTTGTAAAGTCCTTCACAACACAAGATTTATTCCTAGTGCGTTATTTGTGTGTCCATGATCAGGGGTAGTTGCTTTTCCAGGGATTTCCAGGGAGTACCTGAGACGGCGTGCGGTTTTTGGTCGGTTCGAGTCCGAAATAACCACCCTTCGGTGATATCCGTTGGGATTGCCACACAGTACAAACAAAGGGGTAGTTGCTTATCACAAAGGGCCCGTTTTTCCCTCTGTATCTTAAAAAAATTATAAATATGAGTAAGAGTTTTCGGGTCAACTGCTTTCCTATTCCTACAGAACATGTATAAGCACAATTTGGGAGCCACGCAAGCTATTTTCGTTTTGATCAGTCATCCCATTTATCAGTCTCATTGTTATTGTCTTAAAGGTTTTTGATCTAATAAAGATTTAATTTATTCGATGAAAATTAAAACAGATTCTGTTTCAAAATTTATGATGTGAATTGTGGTGATACTCCTACAATTCACATTGTAAATTTGAATGACATTGACATTTGACAGTGAGCTATTACAAATAACTTAAAATTGTTGTTAACAAGATTGCGTTTGTTTCATATTTTTGAAATCAAAAATATATGTTTACAATTTTTTTTTGATCTGTCAATAAAATATTGCTCTGCTTCTGCTCTGGATTTAAATATTTTAATGTTTTTTTTATGTAATTCTAAATACTCACCGGACGCTCTCAATCAGTGGCAAAAGAGAACAAGCCATTTTATCGACAGTCTCAAAGCCACCGAATCCATTGACCCTCTGCAGTTACGGAGAGATGTCGCCTCTATTTCGATCCTTTGTCAACGAGAATGTTCTGACAAGCTCTTCTGGTCCTACTTTCTCCGTACATTTACAGAAAAATTCGTGCTGGCTTTGAAAGTCGCCCTTTTTGAAATGATAGACATACGTTTCCGAACAAAACGGTTCGGCTCTTCCTTCTAGTGCAAATCAGTTAAAAACTGAAACTCACTACCAGTGTACGTGTTCCTTCTCACTATGATCCACAGTCCTTTAAACGGGGAGTGAAAATGCGTCTCACTAGACCGCCATAGTGTGTGTCACTATACTGTAATACCTGACCACCAGTCTTAGATTCTATTAATTCTTTTGATCAGGCAGAGTAGAGTCACTTTGACAGTCTTAAGGATCCTTCGTAATACAGATACTGACATGCGGTAAGTATGATTGACACTTATGCGTCTGTAGCGGTAAGGGACGAGCTTTGTCAAAAGGTAAATTATTATTAATGAACAAGGATGATTTTAAATAAATGTTCTTCTAACAATATCTGTTACATTTTTTTTTGCCGTGAAAGTTTCTACTAAACTGTATAAAACAACTTGTGAACAGCATTTGAGTGTATTTAAATCACATTAATCTCATTAGAAACATGATCTTAATTGTATAGATACATAAAGGCTAAAGTACTTTGAGATCACTATACATACTAAATTCACCTAGCTGAATAGTATTCGTTAATTAAAGGATGCTTGTCGCATTGGTTGCTTCGGTTCAAGTGGTACACCGTTGTCTTCGACCAAACCACTTCAGTTTAAGCAATATGCATTGAGTATACGCAATAGTAATGTCATTGTTATTGGTCAAATTCAGAACTTAGTTGACTTATTTATATTATCAACTAGATATACGTTGTCACGCTTAGCCAGGGCAGATTTCGACTACATTGATGCAAAAAGAGTTACAAGATGCGATAGTCTTTGAAGCGATACGTCTATTGTGTTAAAATTTGAGCTTTATTTACAGGTTTTCTTTTTTGATTTCCGTGTGGTGACGGATTAAGAATTCTGTGTGCCATCAACCCTGTTCATCTCATGGGTGTCGTAAGAGGCAACTAAGGGATCAAGTTATGCAGGACAACATCAATGCAAAGAGAAGGATAATTTGACATAAACTCTATATCAGCCTGTCTGGTCAGAGTGGTATAGTAGGCCAAAACCTCCTTTTCCTTAGGAGAGGCCTATGTCCAACAGGAGACTGTTAAAGGCTGTTGATGATTGATTGATTACAGGTTCGGCATACAATTGATGCAGGGGTGACAGTTATCAATACAATGTCACGATGACTGTTATGCCTTTTACGTAATCAAACGAGACGTGAAAAAGCATTTTACTAGGCCTCCATAGTGTGTGTCACCATACTGCATTGTCTGCATTCGCAATGAGTATGGTGATCACAACTCATGTATTTTATTCATGCTTTCCATCAGGCAGAACAGAGTCACTTTGGCAGGCTCTTAAAATAGAAAATAAAAAAAAAATCAAACCAAATTTCTTACGGGAACGACAGTGAAGGTTGATTCAGTTATTGAAGCATTTTTCTTTAGATAACGGACAAGACAAGCTCATCTTGAGCATGCTTGTAGTTATGAGGCCCAATGTAATACAATACAGTTAATATACCTCTTGATAATGTGTAATGACCTGATCCAAATTTATTTATCTTGAGTCTGTTAAATACGAATATACTTTTACATACAATATTTACTTCACGTACTTGATAGTTCTTCATATTTAACAAATGTGGAACATAAAACTACATACCGATTCCGAACACAACTTCGGCACATATTCCTTCAATATTCTTTGTTAAATCCAATCCTTTTAGAAGCACTTCGAACAGGATATCCCATTTATCGAAGCACGAAACGTTCTATTGTAAACATATATCAGGATTCTATATCTATGTATATCGTAGCTATTGATATATCCGTTTTCGTCAAGCTCCATTGCTAGTTCGTAAGACAAATGGGTTTACCACACGCGCAGTTTAACAGGATTGTATAGTACACTATACACTCATGTATTGTGGCTGGCTTCCGTATTGTATGTGTGGTAATGGAAAAAAAAATTGATACTTCTAGACTTAGTCGTTGAAATATTAGGAACAAATGGATATAATGATGGATGGTTCGATAAACCTTCAGAGATATTGTATATCATACAATATTTTATTCATCTTACAGGCCAATAGTTTATGTTTTTGAAAGTGATCAATCGTAAAGTTTGGTAGAAACAGAACACGCATTTGAATATTAGTCAATTTGAAGGACTGTTTTCCTGGATGCAGGAAAATATAAAAATTTAGTGCAAGTAGAACTACTTTATAATTATATAATAATAATAATTTTTATTAATGAAATATATGCAAATGCAACTAGATGCAAGACAGAGAAGTTAAATACCATTTTTATTATTTCTTATAGTACAGATATACATACTGCTGATAAACAAACCAAATATTACATCTAGATACAGACAAATAATAACTCTCGTCAGGAAATATGTGTTTTGAAAGGAAATATAACCCACAATTTATATTTCCACTAATTCAAACAGAATACAAATATTGAATGGTTTAATATATTTTTTAGTAATGAGTGAATGAGATTAATAGATGTCCTAATGAGAGTAATTTTAAAATCACATTAAAACATACGCCACATGATGCAACAAATAAAATCTAATTTAAATCTGTTGACGTCTTATATATAACTTGTGTATTAAGTATAAATCAACTTTGATCATTGTTTACAACAATACTGTTGAACATGAATTGTTGCACAATTTGCACGTAGTATCAGAAATTATTTTCGTTTTGTTTCGCAATGAGTATATTTTCTCAACAATAATGATGGAAATCTATGTACCACATCTCACACAGGGCAGTTGAATTCCAAACTAGGCAGACATACTTTTATTTCTTAATGATGTTCTGGCGTACTTCAGCCACGGCGGCCAGTCTTGACGGAGACCGGCTAACTGCACAGGAAATATTATAGTGTACAAGTGTGTGCACAAGCACAAGTGCACTCTTTGTTCCCTCTCTCTGACTATCCGATGGGATCGCTATCCAACAGGACCAGGAAGAGACTAGGCAGGGGACCGACAGGCAGCTTTATGTACTTTCACTTTATTGCATTTGACTGCACGGTGGGTCTAGTGGTTTAAGCGGTCGCCACACTGCTCTCTACTGCGCTGTGTGCTGTGAGTTCAAACCCCACATAGGACAACACTTTGTATAATTCACAAACTGTTGTTCTGAGTCTGGGTATTCTTTGTGTCCTGTATATGTATGCAAAGGGACACAGGATTTATTCCTAGTGCGGGCGTTGTCTTTTTAAAAACAAACAAAAACAAACATTACAACCAGACAGACCACAAGTAATGGTCCTCATCAGAAGAAGCTGGTGTTAATTTATTATTTCCTGACTTTTCTCCTTCTATTTAGCGACTGCTATCAGACCTCCACAAACCCAGTATTTGGTGATATCGAAGTTCTAAAGAAAGGCTGTTGTCGAATTCTTAAGGCCTTCAACTACTTGTAACAATTGTTAGAGAGGGCTAACAAGGGTAACCAGGGCTAAAGGTTTGTGGCGACTTCCACATTACAGCACAAAGAAAAATATACAACAGCGCTATCTAGCGAAGATACATCGAACTACGAAGTATGAACGAAACGTATGAATGTAATGAACTACGATGCAACTAATCCTGTATCGCGAAATAGAGATTCGCGTGACAATTAGCATAAATACAACATACCAACGTCCACCGTTGGGCCGTTGCCCACCAGGCATGATCACCTCGCTCGGTCGGAGGATTCTCCCTTTGAGTCGGAGGGATATAACACCCGTTCCCTCCACACGGCTTAACGTGCTCTTCGTGGTATAGAGGGCTCTCGTTATATTAAAAGCGGGCACTCATCATAGACTAACCTGAATAGGATTGCCTAGCTTTCTAATCTTTTAACTAACGTAGTTACCATTAAGCCATGAGCCCCTCATTCATCATGTTCATTTAATCCCCATAACATTAAAAGAAAAAAGTAATTCGTGCATTAAATAATATTATATAAAATTTACCAGGGCCATCCGGAGCAGTACTACCCTCCCACAGAAGACCAACCTAAAGCGACAGAATCCGTGCTGTCGTGTTTCGTTGGTGAGTGCGAGACCGGAGGCCCATTGATGCAGAGGTGACAGTTGTCGTGGTAAAATGTGTGCAATACAATACTACAACGACTGTCATGTCTTTTACGTCCCCAAGTGAGACGTAAAAAATCGTAATAGGCCACCATAGTGTGGGTCACCATACTGCATTGTCAGCACTCGCAATAAGTATGGTCTGTATTCGCAACTTTTGGTTTCTGTTCATGCTTTCCATCAAGCAGAGTAGAGTCACTTTGGCAGGTTATTAATAAATAAAAAATAAATAATAATAATAATAATAATTTCTTTTATTGGTATAAGCATTATTGAGATACAATGGTACTCTGTTTCCTGTGGTAGGTAACAACCTGTGTTACAGGAGACAGTGTCTTCACCCCTTTTGTTATTTCAAATTATACAATAAAAATACATTTAAAAGTGTGTGTGGGAGTATGCAAATGTGTGTGTGTGCGTGTGTGAGTATATATATGTGTGTGGATGTGTGTGTATGTGTGTGTATGTGAGTGTATGTGTGTGTGTGTGTTTTTACTGTAGTAAGGTTTCGGTTTGTGCGTAATCTTGTGTAAGTAACCATAATTTTGTTTTGATTTTGACTTCGTAAGTGACCAATGAGTTAATGAGCAAGGTTTTGTTTATTTTGTTATAGATACGTGTAGCTTGATGTAAGTGTTGTCGTCTTGCTTGTGCAGTTCTACATTTTAAAGATTGACGAACGTTTGTAATAGTACGCTTATTCCTGTTTTCGTAATTTATTGGTGTAATCTTATGCTGTACAATTGTTAAATTAAGGACATATAATTGTCTTACTGTTAGTAGTTCGCACTCTTTGTACAGTGATTTTGTTGGAAATCTGTATGGTTTAAAAGTCATAACCTTAAGTAGCGATCTTTGGACTTTTTCTAGATGGATCATGTAAGTGCGTCTAGTACAACTCCCAAATATCTAACTGTGTCTTTTTCGGCTAGCGAAGGACATGGGCAACAGCTGTTAAAATTGTATGGAGGCTTGCATGTGTGTACTTTGAGTGTTATTTCGGGAGGCTTAATGTTGGCGAAAGTGAACTGCACGTATGAGGTCTTTGATAAGTTAAGGGTGAGCAAGTTCTTTGACAACCAATAATGTATTCTCTGGAGTCCGAGTTCAGCATTTATTGTCACCTCCTCCCAGGTTCTCCCATGAAATATGACAGCAGTATCATCCGCGTAGCTAAATATTTTACCCATGTGGAGAGACTGCTCGCACAGATCATTTACATAGATCAGAAAGAGGCTCGGAGATAGGCAACTGCCCTACGGCACGCCGTACGTTACTTCTGTTTCTTGACTGACTGCTTCGTCTATCTTGACCCTCTGTGTTCGGTTCATGAGAAAATCCGTGAAGATGTCAAGCGGTCTCCCTCGAATCCCAATGTGCTCCATCTTTCTCACTAGAGTGGGAATACAGACCGTGTCAAAAGCCTTCGCTAGATCTAGGAAAACCCCCAGGCATTTTTGTTTCGTATCAACTTTTCCCGTAATATATGCCACTAGTTGATTAACCGCATCTTCAGTGCTCCTCCGCGACCTAAAGCCAAATTGTACCTTTGAGAGTAGCTCATTACGTTCCAAATATTTTGTGAGTCTATTGCTTAGTGCCTTCTCCAGTATTTTTGATAAGGCCGGTAGAACGGAGATAGGTCTATAGTTCTTCATGTCTTCCTGACTCCCACTCTTGTGAACTGGTGTAATAATAGATTTTTTGAAGACACTAGGGAAAATCCCCTGTTCAAAACAGATTTCAATGAGTTTTGTAAGTGGTGATACCAGTACTGTCGCAGCTAATTTTAGGAATTTTACGGAAATATAATCCCATCCGATGGCACAGTTACTTCGTAGATTAATAATCAGAGATTTTATTTCTGCTTCGTCAGGTGGAGGAAGAAGTATGGAGTTAAGTGCAGATGGTGTTTCTGATAGATATGGTGCAGGTTCAGGGCTCTGATTTTGGGCTATGTTCTGAGCCAGTTGCTTACCCATACAAGCAAAATAGTCATTTATTTGTTTCACAGCAAGCGTGCAGTCAGTTGTGTTGAGTAAGAGTTTAGAAGCTGATAGTTTTTGTTCAGTTTTGTTTGTGATGGACTTTATTATATTCCATGTTTCTTTAGTATCTTTTGATTGTCTTAACGCATTTTTCTCATGATTTTGTTTGAGCTTCCGGAGTAATAAAGTACAGTGATTGCGGTATCTTTTATATACTAGCGCGTGTAGAGTATTGTTAGAGTCCCTCTGAGATTTTTTATAGAGTTTATCTCTTTGTCGGATACACCGTAGAAGACCTGGTGTGAGCCAAGGCTTAAGAATCATTTTGCGATTAGGTACTGTACTTACTCTTGAGTGTTTTGAGATGACGGACGTCAGATAGTCGACTAACCGAGCTGCGGTGTGGTTGACATTCAAGCCATCCGTTATAAAAGAGAAGTCATAATTTTTTATTTCTTTAATGGTGGCTTCGAAGTCCACTTTTGTTACAGTTCTATGACCTTTATTTCTGTACTGAATATCCTTTACGCATACGAGAACCGAAGCGTGGTCGGTAACTGTGGAGTCCGTCACAATAACTGTTGCACTAGTAGATACCTTGAGCATGACGTGGTCGAGACAGTTTTGCATTCTTGTTGGGTAGGTATGTCCCGGGAGGAATCCTAGCTCTGCGGTTAAATTTAAGTAAGATGTACTGTTTCGATCGTTATTATTTGGTTTAATGTCGATATTGAAGTCTCCAATCAGAATAATATTTTTCGTTCTTGTATTGTTTATTATGTTTTCTATTGTACTAAGAAATTGATCAATATAATATATCGATGGTGATCTGTAGACTGCCAGTATACAAAAATCTTCCCCAATTTTTAATAGAAGAAAACTACCTCCCATTGAATTTGGTTCTTCTATGGTGCATGGAATATGATTTCTTACATATATCACGATGCCGTCGTTCTGATTGAAACGCTTTTTTGTAGAAAAAGATACATAATTTTCTAAAATTGGGATTGGCTTCTTATCATCGAGCCAACATTCTGTCATAACCATTACATCTATATCACACATCAGTCTAGCAATTTGAACTTGAAAACTATCAAAGTTTCTGTATATACTTCGAATATTTTGTGTTATTATTTTAAGTGAACCAGGGCGTTTCATGACGATTGAGTTACATACATCTATGTCACATTGATATGAGGTTGCCACGTTTAGATTGTCTATTTGATCAGAAATATTATTATTTATGTTGGCCATTAGAAAGCTTAGTATGTTTTATGTTGCACCCTGTTGTCTTTACTATATTAATGTGATAGACATAAAATTCAGCGCAGGCTTCAAAAACATCCTTCTGAGATACATGTATTGTTTTGGTTGTTTGTTCTGTGTGTGTGTGTGTAGTCCCAGTCTTAGTCCGAATACCTTGAACATTCTTATAATAAATATCGAGCATCATCACATATGTTCCTGCCAGCACGTTAACCACACACGAATATAAGAAAAAATAAAAAATAACAATAAAATAAAGAAACTAGACAATCAAACTCAGGCCATCAATGTTGCGAATTAAGATCGCTTGGCTTGTTTCATTCTTACGAACAAATATTCTGCCATTTCTCACCCAAATAAATTTATATGATAGTTCCTTAACTCTTTTACGTGCGGCCGCGTGCAGAGATTTGTTAGCTGGTGTCAAATGCTTTGCAACGAATATCGGAACCTTTGGTCCGCCTAATCCTAAATGCTGTGAGCTCAGCTTGTCTTTGACGTTTTGCCTATTAAATTTGGAGACAGCCGCAAGAAAAATGTCACGTTTCCGTGCACTGCGGAGCTTCACCACAATAGTACGAGGCTTATCACTTTGCCTGTTTATCTTAGCGACTCTGGTTGCGTGTAAAATGTCGTCGTCGTTAATCGAGCCATCAACGGTCTTTACCAGTTGCAGTACCGTGTTAACTAGGTTTTCATGTTTAAATTCTAGAACGCCAACAATTTCAACGTTGCCCTCACGCATATTTTGTTCTATTGAGCTCAATCTGTCCGAGAGATCCCTCACGGTAGCCTTTAATTCACAATTTTCTTTTTGCAGCTCACCTATGGTAGTAGATTTTTCCTCTATTTTGATTTTGAGATCTTCAAACTGTTTGTTAAAGAAAGACATGGAGTCTTGAAACTCCGAAATTTGTTCTTTGATGGTCCTTAATTGGTCACCTATAATGCCGTTAATACTTGAATTGATGATTGCCGACATTTCTTGTTTCAATATCGAACGTAGTTTATCTTCTGTAATATAAATCTGTGTTTTGTCTATAATATCTGAATGACCGTGACTCGGTTTCGTTCGTAGTGTGACATTACTTGATTCGGGCGAAGATGATGTGGGTAGGTTCGAAGAACATCGGATAGGTGTATCAATATTACCAGTTTTCGGCTGCTTGCATCGGCATTCAGGGCAATTCCACGAACCTTTCTGCTCCAAATCCATAAGGGTAAACTTTTTAGGTGTAATGTTGGCGCACTCTAAGTCATATCTGCGATTACATGCAAGGCACTTTAGGTATTCTTTAGTTTTAATAGTTTTGCTACAGCCAGCACAAGTATTAATTGTGGGAGCCATGTTTTTAATACCTGCGCAATAATACACAGCGATAAGAACGCGGTAGGTGCCACAACAAAGCCTTCCAAAGACCAAACCACAGC
Source organism: Hypercompe scribonia (assembly GCA_949316085.1). NCBI lineage: Eukaryota > Metazoa > Arthropoda > Insecta > Lepidoptera > Erebidae > Hypercompe > Hypercompe scribonia. Next base: position 14,231,129 of record OX438987.1, read on the forward strand.
GTCCAATGCAACGAACACCAGTTGTACGCGGAAGGTGGTACACGCGACCTTATGTTACTGGCGCGGCTAATGTGGTTTTTGGCACGGGGAGGGTGGCCCAACGGCCACGAGAGGGGCGACGGGACTACCGCCGGCGTTCTCGCACTGAGCGAAACGACTGACGGCGGTCGTTGCTGAACACCAGCAACCGGACGGCCCGACCCGCAGACACCGACCTATCGGGAGCGGGGGCCTTTAACCTACGCAGGGGACTGGCCAAGAGGAGAAAACCTCTATAAAAAACCGCAGGGACAGGATTACGCAGTCTGTCCAAAATGTGCCTCCATGTGTCCCTCTGTTACTCAGAGGGCAAATGCGAGGGCTACGTCGGAGGACAACGACTTACAGGGGCGATGGGATCACCGTCGGAAACTTCTCATGGAGTAACCGGCGGTAGTCACTGCCGAACTTCGGCAACCAATCGGCCCAACCCGTAGACTCCGAGAAATCGGGAGCGGGGGGCTTCTCGAATGCGGGAAAGGGAAGAGAAGTCCGCGAGGAAGAAAACCTCTATAAAAAATTACCCCTAACCCAAACTAAGGAAGCCCGGTGAAGAGAGGTTAACGGCTGGGGGGGTATCCCAGTCGCTAGGGCAACACAACGTGAGCTCACGTTAAAGAGCAAATTTAAGAATGGACGCGACCTATAAAAACGAAGTACCCCAGGAGGGTACCGACCGCACCGCGGTCGGAGAATCCCTCAGCACTCTGGGTGATCTCGGAGTGTTCAGCCCACCGTACTCTGGGGGGGCACAGTTGCGTGCAGAGCGGTGTCCGAGTCCGGGCACAACGAATGGGGCGCACACGCCCAGTTTTGTGCGTCCCACAACATCAAGTTCAGTGTCTTCCCGCGCCCAGTCAGGTGAACGAGGAAGAGGAGGTAGGCGGGCGCCAACAATTGAGCGCCTAACCACAGAGCATGTGGACGGCCTAGACATGGAATGGCAACGTCAGGATTCAGAGGATAGTGACGTTTCATTCTTATCTGTCTCCTCGCGGTCGTCCCAAGTCCGTAAGCGCAAGCCGAAGGGACCGGCGGAGGAGAACCGGCCCACCAAAATTGCGCGGCCTAGGCAGGGCGCAGCATGTGGTGGCGGCAGCGAATCGGGGACGGGGACAGGGACAGAGCGTGAAAGCGCAGCTGCTCAGCCCATTCCCCTGATTCCCTCAGAAGGAGGCCAGTGCCGTTTAAAAATAGCGGCGGAGTTGAAAAACAAACCCACCGTAGACATAGACCTTAAAATCCAGGAGTCTCTGTCAGCGGTTGAGAAGGCTGTTATAGGAGTCAAGGGAGCCAGAGGCAGCAAAAAAACTGCTGCCAAAGAGGCCATGACGACTATCAGGGCTGGTGTGTCGGAACTCCTCATGAGAACTGACACATCGGTCCTGACAGAAACAGTAGCGAGGTTAGAGCGTGAGAACGAGGCTCTCCGCTCGCAGATGGCCTCCTTACAAAAGGAGGTCGAGAAACTAAGCTGTGGGGCTCCCAAGTCACACCCAAAACAATCGGTCCGATCCAAAGAGGGGACTGGCAAGACCATGCCCTCCAACAAGAAAAAGGAGTTGGCGACTCGACCCGAGTGGAATGTAATACCGGACCGAGACCAATACATGGCCACGCTGGACCGTGTGTTGGCCGAAGTCCGGGTAAAGATGCTAGTGGGGCAATGTCCAGAAAGTAACTCCTCTCTTTCTAACGCGGCCACGGGTGTGAGGGCGGCGGAGCTCAGTCTTCCGCCACCAGAAAAAAATAAAAAAAGGAGGAGGCGAGGACAGCGGGCAATCCCACAGCCTCTGGCATCGCATCCTCACACGAAGCAGCAACAACCTGCGGCCCCGTCGACGGGTGAAACTTGGGCCTTGGTTCTCGGTCGGAAGAGTAAAGCCAAGGCCGCGAAAAAGGCGGCAATCGTAGTCCAGTCGGCGGAGCGTGCTGCAGCTGCCGCAACACCTAAAAGGAGGGCTGTGCCTCGGCCTCCCACAACTGCGGCTATCACTGTCTCCGTGCCTCCTGGTTCGGAGACGAGGATAGCTGCGCTAATGGAAACAGCAAAGGCCAATATAAACCTGGCTGATCTTGGCATCACAGGCGGGCTCCGCACCAAGCGAACCTTGACCGGGGCCCTGATATTAAAGATCCCCGGGGAAGGTAGCGCCACTTTGGCGGACAAGTTGGCAGCAAGCCTGCGGCAGGTACTGTCCGGCACTGATGCTATTATTGCGCATCCGTGTAGGACAAGTGACCTACGGGTGCTGGACTTACAGGAATCCATTACCCAAGCCGAGGTTGCCAAGGCCATAGCAATTGTGGGAGGATGTCCCATCTCCGATGTAAAAGTCGATGGTTCGGGTCCGATGATGGCACTACCGCCATATTATGGGCAGGAGTGGAAAACGGCCTCCACTGTACCCTCCTTCAGCGAGGGCTGGGGTTCGTGGCAGTTGAATGGGGACCCATGGTCATTGTGGGCTGCTACATATCTCCAAATTGCGGTCTCTCCGTATTTGAGGCGTACCTGGACGACCTTAGGAGCTGCATTTGCACTTACCTATCCCGTCCGGTACTTGTCCTGGGTGATTTCAATGCCCGCTCAACACAGTGGGGAGATCGCCTGGACAACGTAAGAGGAGATACACTCGTTGAGTGGGCGGCGGGACTGAACCTCGGTATTGTGAACCGGGGCTCAGTCAGCACCTGCGTGCGATGGCAGGGAGAGTCTATTGTCGACCTGACGTGGGCTACTCCCCCAGGTATTGAGCAGGTGTCAGGATGGAGGGTGGCAGAGGAGTTGGTCACTTTGTCAGACCACCGACACATCGTCTTCGATGTGGCCATCTGCCGCCCGGGTACAGGCCTGGACCGCCGCAGTAGCTGTCCTCCGCGGCGATGGTCCCTCAAGCGGATGAGCCGAGATATGCTCATCGCCGCAGCCATTGTCGCGGTTTGGCCAGAGGAAGAGGAAGAACGGTTCTCGTCGAATCCCGAAGCGCAGGCGGCCTGGTTCCGTGGCGTCATGACTGACGTCTGCGACGCGTCGATGCCACGGGTCAGGCCGGGAGGCAGAAGGGGTTCTGTGTACTGGTGGACATCGGAACTCGAGCAACTTCGCACAGCATGCTCGAGAGCCCGTCGCCGGTTTCAGAGAACCCGAAGAAGACGGCGAGCCACAGCCGAGGAGATCGCCGAAGCGAGGCGGGAGTATGGCGCCGCAGCAAAGGCAGTAAGCCTTGCGATTGCGGAAGCCAAGGCTCGTTCCTGGAAGGAGCTCATAGAGGGACTTGACAGAGACCCATGGGGGCGTCCTTACAAGCTTGTATTGGGCAAGCTCAGACCGTGGGTCCCACCACTGACGCAGACTCTGGACCCCGAGTTAGTGGAAAGAGTAGTTGATACTCTCTTCCCCAGGGACCAGGGTAGTCCCTCATATCCTCTGTTACCGTCGGATCCCCTTACGTGGTCCGACGACTTTGAAGTGACGGAGGATGAGCTGGACCGAGCCGTGAAGCGACTCGCCGCCCGCAACACCGCCCCGGGACTATCCTAGGGGATAGTCCCGGTGCGCCTATCCCCTCAGCCTATCCTAGGGGATAGGCTGAGGGGACTGCTTACCAGCTGCCTCCGTAACAGCGTATTTCCTTCCGGCTGGAAGAAAGCCAGGCTGGTACTTATCCAGAAACCTGGCAGGACTGCAGATTCTCCATCGGCGTTCCGACCGATATGTCTGCTGGACGAGGTGGCGAAACTCTTTGAAAGAGTAATCGCTGCCCGTATCAGCCGGCACCTGTCGCAGGTGGGTCCCGACTTATCAGATAGTCAATTTGGCTTCCGACAGGGACGTTCAACGCTGGACGCGATTGAACGCGTCCGCTCCTTGTCGGAGGAGGTTGTCTGTCGGGGGGGAGTGGCGTTGGCCGTCAGTCTTGATATAGTCAACGCTTTTAACTCTCTCCCGTGGGGGGTAATTAGAGAGGCACTAGTGTATCACCAGTTGCCCCACTACCTGAGGGACATCATCGGGGCCTATCTTCGCGATAGGTCTATATCCTATATGGGTCGGAACGGTGAGGAGCATCAAAGAGAGGTCACATGCGGGGTTCCGCAGGGGTCAGTCTTAGAACCCCTTCTGTGGAATCTCGCGTATGATGCGGTCTTGAGGACCAGTTTGCCCCCTGGAGTGAGTGTCGTCTGCTACGCGAACGACACTCTAGTACTAGCCAGGGGGTATGGCTTCCAAGCAGTCTTAGAGCTCGCCGAGTTAGGGGTGGCTTGTGTCGTTCAGAAAATCAGCGGTCTGGGTCTACGGGTTGCACCTCATAAGACGGATGCCTTATGGTTTCACAGGAAACGTGGAGGTGCCGTTCCCACCAGCTCGCTTATCAGAGTGGGTGGAACAGAGGTCGAGGTCAGTCGGCACATCAAATACCTCGGCCTCACCCTGGACAGCCGCTGGAGCTTCGAGGAGCATTTCGAGCGGATGATCCCACGAGTACGGGGGCTGGCGGGCTCCCTACAGAGGCTTTTGCCTAATTTAGGGGGTCCGCGGGAGGAAGTGCGCTGCCTCTACTGTGCGGTGCTGCGATCCATGGCCCTCTACGGAGCGCCGATATGGGTCAAACGCCTATCGGCCTCCTCCCGCTGCCGAGCCAAGCTCAATCAAGTGCAGCGGGTTGCGGCCATTCGGATCGTACGAGGATACCGTACCATCTCGTCGGAGGCGGCAACAGTCCTGGCACGTTTCCCGCCTTTTGATATCCTGGCGGACATGGACGCAAGGGTATATGACCAAACTTGCGCTATCCGCCGGGGTGAGAGCGGGGAAGACCAGGACGAGCTCGAAATGCGGCAGAACGCTCACCGACAGGCATTGGCACAGTGGCGTGCGCGGTTGGAACAGCCGCAAAATGCACGCCAACGCGCTGTTGGTGCTGTTCTGCCTAACCTTGAAGTCTGGATAGGTAGGGAGGGAGGTCGCGTCACCTACCGACTTACACAGATACTCACCGGGCATGGTTGCTTCGGTGAGTATCTGCATAGGATCGGACGCGAGGAGACGGCACAATGCCACCACTGCGCAGCCGACTGGGACTCCGCCCAGCATACGCTGGAGGACTGCCCCGCGTGGGCATCTGAACGCGGAGTCCTAGTCGATGAAATAGGACGAGATCTGACACCGCCAGCAATCGTTGCTGCCATGCTGGCGGGTGAGGAAAGTTGGGCCGCAGTGGTCTCTTTCTGCGAAGCTGTTATGCTCCAGAAAGAGACCGCTGAACGGGATCGGGAGAGGGCCGATCCCGAGCGAAGAAGACGTCGGCGGCGTTATGAACCGTCGACGGGACCGCGAGCCGCCAGAGAGTGGGGACCTCTGGTGGCGGATTAGTTGCTGCGGTCGGCGATAGGTTAATTTGTTGCGGCCTAGTCGCAAAAATGCGATCGGGCCGCAACAAATTATAAAAACCGAAATGATAGGTGGGGAAGCCTTTGTGGCCTCCCCAGGATAGGGTCTGACTAGGCGCGGCGTCAATTTTGGAGGGGACCTGAAATAATATGGTCCGGGTCCCCTTCAGAGAAGGACGCCTGAGACCGGCCGCCGGGGTGGTTTTTAGTGGAAACACCACATACTCCTGGCTCCTGCTTCCCGAGGAGCCGGAGATCCGAAGGGATTTTCCACCCCGACAACAAAAAAAAAAAAAAAAAAAAAGGTGCCACAACAAAACACTCAGCAGTTTGATATTTAAAAAATTCAAGAGAACCGTGCAACAGATTCCAAGTGCAAATCCTCGCGAGAATAAGAGCGTAAGCGCCGTGCATGTAGCGTCGCTTACGCGTTCCGTTGAAACAGGCGTACAATCACTACGTAGGCTTGCAGAACTTTAAAAATCCCATTTATATTTCGTAAAATAAAAATATTTATAAATTTTAACCTCTTTCCTGTACACAACTTTATGAAGATAATATGCATCAATTAGTGAAATAATTACAAGTAAAGTTTTTAAATATAATATAATAAATAGCCGCGAGGCAATGAACATAATTCTCTTAACTACAATATTCCAGGCCCCGTAAAATGTTCAAAGTTTGTAGAACGAATAATTACATTGAGCTCATTAAAATCGTTACAGTTGCATTGTAATTATATTCCGGCATTCAAATGTTGTTTTAAATTATTATTTTTCGAATATATAATGTTTATATCATATTAAAATATTACTTTAGGTCTAACCTATGAACACATTTTACACTGTGTTTACACATTTAGCACGGGTCACGTAAAAGTGCGAGAACTCTTCGACTCAAGCAGTTTTATAAATTTCATTTTGGCAACATTAATAGATTCCAACTCACATTTTAACGAGTTAGTCTAGGTAGAAATAAAATTATTTTTAGTTATCGGTTTGATAACCTTAACTCAAGTACAGTTTATTTATGTTACAACAGCAATGAATATTAAGTATAAAGTGAATGCGTTTCCAGTGATCTTTAAATAAAATAGATTTCTGTAATAATAAAGATATGGTTCTACTTTTGAAGCCTTAACAGTACACTGCTGGACATAGCCCTCTCTTTTAGAAAGGAAGTATTTTGGCCTACTGTACCACGCTGACCAGACCGGCTTGCACAGAGGTTGTTTCAAGTTTTCCTTCTCTTTGTATTGATGTTGTCTTGCATATTTTGTTCCCTTAGAATCTTTTTACAACACCCATGGGAAAACTAGCGATGGTGACACTCTGTATTCTTAACCCGTCACCACAGGGGTATATTAGATCGAAATAAAAATAATTATGGTTATAACTAAACGAAATATTCAAATTACTGCTATCTAAGTCCTATGTCCAGTAATTAGTTTTCTTGATTTTGATCTTTGATCTTGACCAGTCATTATACTTTCGAATCCCACCCAAGACAACTTATTTATTTATTTGGCTCACCAACAATTGTATACCTACACTGTTTCATGGTTAAAAGACATTTTATAAAGCATGAGATGACATAGTGTTACAATTACTTATAAGTAAACACCACGTGCACTAAAATAAAATTATTTTTTATAATTGAATTGAATGATGAAGCGGAGTTAGGTAAGTGAGTAGAGGAGGAGGAGTGATGAGCATGATAATTTGTTCTATATATGTGTGTACTTATAATATGTATGTATTTAGAAATATGTGGATGTGATTATCTGCAGTCTGGCTGCCATAATAGCACACTAGGTTTGTCTAGCTTGAGATCACCGTTCGTATGCAATACGTGTGAAATTTATTGTTACCTAAAAAAATCGTTTTTTTATTAAAATTCAAAGCTTTAAGTAACTTTTTACTATACACATATATACCATACACAAATATATGCTGTGCTGTTGTTATATGATCTAAATAACTTCGTGTGTCATGTGGTCCTCTACAGCATAAAACAGATATTGATCACGTATGTTCGGTCATGTGAATTGTACAGCTTTATAGGGAACTGTGGTATTGAGATGATCTATGATTTTAAATCATAGTTTCTACGTTTTGCTCAAAAGACTAACACGTCTAATACCTTCCGTTATGTAGCTATTTCTTTTAACCTCCAGGGTTAACCTTGCTTAAGATGGATGGAAATATTAGGCTTAACGTGAGAGTAGACAACGGGCGCAGTTAGACGTACCAATCGTCAACAGCATGATTTAAAAATAGGTTGTAATATTATATTAACATCTTTATATCATAACATCAGATCCCAAGACACATTTTGAGTCGCTGGACAAACCAAATAAATAAGTATGTACAATAAGTTTATTTACTACGTCATATGTTCGTCATGTGTAGTAAAGAAACGAATTTTCGTATTCTGTTCCTGATAGCCACAAACTATCTCTGCTCATAGACACTTGCAATTCAAAACTAATATTAGTTGACATATGAAATGCAACATCCCTTGTTTAATTCCACGTTACAGTTATAAAACGAATATAAGCAATATACCCTTCACGAACTTTTGTCCATTGGCCCTTCGAAACACAAATACGACCTCAACAAACACGACACTTAGAAAATGAAACTCAAATAAATGTACGGATACCCTCATTTACACTTTCAACACACGTACAAATATGTAAGACAACGTTTAAGTCTGGTACACAAAAGTTGACATATCAAATTTTTACATATTAGTAACTTGTCGTGAGAGATGTAAGAGTTTTCCAAGTATTAAGTCATCATCATCTTCAACAACCTTTTACAGTACACTGTTGGACATAGGCTTCTTCTTAGCAAGGAGCCTTGGCCTACTATTCCACGCTGGCCAGACGTATTGGAATAGGGTTTTTTTTTAAGTTTTCCTTCTCCTTGTAATGATGTTGTCTTGTATACGTGGTTCCTTAGTCGCCTTTTACGACACCCACGGTATGATTAGGGTTGGTAACACTATATATTCATAATTCATCTCCACACGGACAGTGTGTGTGACTAGTATTAAATATGAGCAAAAAAATAAATTTACCAGTCGTGTGTAGTGACTTTATGTGTGTGTGTGTTTTTAATTGGATTGATATCTTGGATGGGCAGAAATCTTTCGAACTCTAATAAATTTCAATATTTCTTAAACTGCGATATTTTGTCTCTTACTCAGTACTCCATCATGGATAGAATAGAGGCTGAGTAATAATTAAAGCCAGACTATGGCATCATACGTAATAGGTACTTCACATTTATGGAAGTAGCGTAAATGCTTTTGCTATTGCTTATAGCTGCAGTACATAGGAGCCTGGTGAAAGATTTCATCTTTTGTGAAGGTTTTTGTTCTTTTTCTTCTCTTTAAATATTTTATTTATTATTTTTTTTTCATAAAAAGACGATGCCCGCGCTAGGAATAAATCCTGTGTCGCGGGGGACTTTATAAACATACATGAAACGAGCACAAAGAACACTCAGACTTATAGCAATTATTTGTGGTTCACACAAAGTGTTGTCTTAAGTGGGGATCGGGCTGATAACACTTCGGTGCATTACAAAGCGGCAAGACGACCGCTTAAACCACTAATCCATATCCACATTAAAAAAATAGTATTTCTTGAAATTTTTCTATATCCTTTTCTACGTTCATAAAAGGCAGCATTAAAATTAAATTAAAACAATAGGGCCCCAAAAGAAAGTTGCTAGAATTATACACCATATAAATTAACAAAATAATCTGACAGTTATTTGAAAGTTTTCAAAATTTTGCTTGACATTTGTTTCAGTCGTGTGTCCGTAATCTCTCAGACGATTTTAGCTTCACCTATCCCATAGAGAAAATTAACAATTGTAAGTAGAAATTAATTACTACTAGTAGGCTTATAACAGCTAACCCTTTTCAGTCCGACGGGACCAGCGTTTGTTTAATCCACTGTCGTATCTCTACTGAAAGTTTAACGTTGAAAGTTGAAGTATTTTATTGATTTACTACCCTTTTGGTGTGTGGTTTTTCGTTTTCTATGATCCTTTTTAGTATACTTATTTATAAATAAAACAATGTGTCTATAAAAGTAAATTTGAAACCTTAGAGAGAAGTTTTTTGGATCACGTTTTAAAAGTGAATTATGTGGTCTTACCTGTTTTCTTATATTTCATCATCATTCTCGTGCCTTTTTCATGGCTGTTTACCTAAATCCAACCCTCCTTGGGAATACAATCACTTTTTAGGCAGAGCTATCGTAATGATGAATTGGGGTACCATTTAGCTGTGATGCTAGATAAAGGCTCCTGTACACTATGTCAGTGACCACATCGTCAACAAGCCCAGCAAAAAACGGCGGGTAATTGATCCACTGGTCTTGCCGCGTAATCTAGCCGTTGGCATGACCACCGGGCTGTCACAACGCCAATGATACTCTGCGCCAAGTGCCGGCGGCCTGATTTTCCTGTAGATATACTCGAGCAACAGAAGCCCACTGGCCAGACTGCCGCCATAGTGTGTAGGAGATTTTGTACCACATACTCCAAGAGAGTTGGGCCCAACCTAAACTTTAATTCTAGAAAGGGATGATCAAACGGCGCCAATATTAACTGACCGTAACACTCATTTAAGTAGCTCAATAGAGAAGCATAGGAAGGAGTAGAATAAGGGAAAAAATGAGATTGGAAAAGTAGCAGATGTACGTACATTTATCGGATGTATATACAGATGGACTCTGTAGGATCGAGTTTATGTGTGTGTCGTATGTCTGTTCTGTCATTGAGGCCATTGGAATCATCATCAACATAAATTGATATTAGAATTTATTGTATCTATTTTAGAAACTTGCATTGTTTTAATTCCGACTGCTAATTTTCAATCATCCATTTATTTTTTACTAGAGTTCGTTTAACACATATAACACAGACACTAACAGATATGGTCACTATAATAGATATCAAATTTAATAACAAATAAACATCGGCAATAAAAAGAAACAAATGAAATTGCAGATGTTAGACCACTACCAATAGTTCTTGATTTTTCTAGCAGACGGTCTATGCTTAGGGAGAATATTCTCACGATGTTAGCTGTAACTAACTTACTGGTGACCATAACTCTTTGGATTCACATTCGAAGTAGAATCACTTTGGTAGGCTCTTAATTTAGAAAAAAAACAGTGTGTGACTAATTTCACTCTTTTATCGTAATCATTAATTAAAATAATAAATAAATATTTTGGACATTTGACACACAACGTCATCTAGTTTCAAATTAAACAGGGCTTGTGCTATGAAAACTAGACTGACTGATAGAATACTTATATACCTTCTTTTTTGAAAATACACACATATTAAACGTAGAAACCATCCAAACTTCGAAACAAATATTTGCAGATCATATAAACATTCAGTCCGACCCGGCAATTGAACCTGAGACCTTAAGCATAGCAGTCGTATTCACTATCGCTGCGCCACAGAGGCAGTTTAATTAAACCAGATTTATGCCACATACTGTTAGAATTCCTGATAGGTTGTTCAACTTATCTACAAGATAACTATAAATTTCGAATATACAAGTCTCCGATAGAGACGAACATGTCAGATAACTATTTGAAACTTTATCAGGAACAGGTGAAACTGGCTGTAAGTTTCCAATCTTAGATAGAGATGAAATATTATATTTTATTTTGTTTTACTAACCCTTAAGATCAACCGATTAGCGTGGGTCGCCATACTGCACTGTCTTCATTCTCAGTGAGTACGGCGACCACCGCTCTTGGACTTCATTCATGCTTTCCACCAGGCAGAGTAGAGTCACTTTAGTAGGCTTCGATAAAAAGAAACCAATTTGAGTAGAAAAATAATTATAAAATTGGTGCAAGCACCACTTGAAAATTGCATATAAGTCAAAACTGCGTTATGTAATGCAATCTTAAAGTTATATTTCTTGTGATGCCTTAGGGAAAAATGATGACAGTAAATTTATACGATGACGATGATGATGAGGATGATGAAAAATTTGAAACCATGAAATTAGCTAGTCAACGTTTTAGTTTTGAAGTTATGTTTCTTTTGGTGCGATATTTATTTTCTGTTATTAGTGTCATTTTTTTCTACAAGCATAAGATAACGCGAAGGATAAAATCTTTAGATCTTTAAAAATATTTTTATCTTACGTCAAAGAAATGCCTGCACAGTTGACCTATTGGTTTAAGTGGTCGCCACGCCGCTCTCGACTGCGCTGAGTGTTGTGGATTCAAACCCACATGGAAACATGGGACAACACTTTGTGTGATCCATAAATTGTTGTTCTGAGTTTGGGTGTTCTTTGTGTCCGCTTCTTGTACGTTTGTAAAGTCGTTTGCGACACAGGAGTCATTCCTAGGGCGGGCGTTACTTTAAAAAATAAAAAAAATACAACTCCTTACAGGCGCACGTAAGTACCTACACATACACATTTTTAAATTGATTTATTTTGTGTGAAATTTAATTTCAAAGTGGTAAAGTGAGTGTGCTGGTTTAAAACAACAAAAATCACAATGTATTACGTTTATAATCGTTCAGTTCTCGAGAAACAATAGTAGCCCTCATTGAACTTTGCTGAATAAACACAATTCGTGCAGCTTATTTTGTATGCTCACTGTTTTGTGCGATTCTAAATTATAGTACATTGAAAAATTAAGAAGTAACTCCATTGTGAACTCTACTCGAGTTCCGTACTGTGTTTTTTTTAATATACTTTTGTTGATTTTACCTGTATGTTTGTTAGTTTGTAACTGTCACCTTTAACCTCGATTTTGACTTACTTTGAATGGTTAGATTTCTTCTAAGCTTTTAGACTTAACAAGAACCGATCACAATACAATACGTGGCGCATGGAACTCCCTCCAAAAACTTAGGGCCCCAAGCCAATCTCACCTGTAAATGGTGTAACTGCTGATCGATGGACAAGGTTTTGACAAACAAAATATCCCGATTAGCGAAAATAGGCTCGTCACCTATTACGTGGGATAAAAACACTACCAAAAATGGGCATTTAGTATGCCTCTGCTTATACTTCCGGGGAAACAGGCGAGATTTTATCTTAATAAATATAAATTACGTGTCACGGTGTTTGTCCGCGATGGACTCCTAAACTACTTAACCGATTTTAATCAAATTTTGCACACCGTCTGCGGTTTGATCCAACTTGAAAGATAGGATAGCTTACATCTCAGTTTAATAGTTTACTACATTATAATAATTAAAAAAAAATCAGGTACAGCAACGCGTGGTCGGGTCTGTTAGTATGTGTATTTTTTTTATTATAATTCTTCTAACTATTCTGTGAACGCTCAATATGTATTCTAATCACAAAAATAAGCGTATCAAATATGTAATTGTTTCTACAACACTAAAATAATTATAATGATACAAAATTCTTAAATATTTTAAAAAAAGATTAAAAGCTATAATTGAATTAATTGGTTGCGTTACACGACCTAGAAAAAATAAGCATTGAATACCACATCCCGTGCCCGCAAAATAGTTACCGAAAAGAATATGAATTTAAATATATTATCGGAAAATACTTTTTTCAAACAAACTCCACCGTATGGGACGTAAATACTAAACCATGTTAATTGTATGCATGGATGCAATAAATTCTTGAATTCTAATATCGAAGTTTATTTTTCTTTTGTAAAAAAATAATGAAACTGTTTACTCATTTCTAATTTAAAGGTGGCAATAATAATGTTTAAGGCATGTTCTGGAAGAAAATCTATTGCGAAACACAGGAAAAACAGAAAAAAGGTACCCAAATTCAAAACATATGATATTAATATGTTCTAACTTATATTGCTAATATTATATTATATATTCTAATTATTTATTAAGTACTTCCGTAATCAGAAACATTCAATAACACTTAAGCCCGACCCGGCGATCAAACTCAAGACTTCTTGATCTGCACACACATACGCTAACCGCTGCATCAGTGAGGCAGTTGAAATAATGTAGATCTAATAAATACCACAATAATATCATCAACAAACAACATCATAAAATTATCAGATGTTAAGTTGTGTAAGTTGATTGTAGTTTGAATAGGTACTCGTCTGCCTTCTCTTTGATCGTAGTGGTAATGGATTGATTTTATATCATATTAATTACCGTTACACCAGGACGTACTAAGTTGATCAATCGCTTGTCCGAAGTAATGCAAATGAACATTGCATAAATAGTTTGGTATAAACATGAGAAAATCTCCAATGAAAAGCTGTTGAAACACTTGACGTAAGTCCAATCGAAAACCAGTGCACTGCATATAGAGCTGGCGATGCTCTATAAAAAATCTCGATTACTTTGCCAAGCAGGCACTGGGTTGTTAAATACAAGGAAAATATTCGCGTAAAATACAAAAACATAGTAAATGAGATGAAGACCAGAGTGTAGAACTAAGCAAGTAAGGCAAAGCTAGAAGGAGAATATGACAGAATGAATATTTTATATCTATAACAAAGGGCAAATCATTTAAAAGAATTTCTGTTCAACGTCAAGATGGATTATAATAATTTTTACAAATGTAAATCTAAGGCACGAAATGACTACAACTGTCGAAATTTATTTATAAAAGCTCTAGTCTTTTTACATTTGATCGGTCGGTTTTTCAACGTTTCAATGTTGAAAAACCTTGTATCTGAGTTTAAAACGCAAAGTTTTAACTTTACCTACAGATCCCAAAGCAGAATGAAATTAAATACGAAATAGAAACGCTGACCAACTCAATACCGTTTGCTCTCGGGAACGTTTAGCTTTCTATCGTTTCTTTATCGTTCGTATTGCAGAATATTTGCTTTAGCTATGTACAAACATGAGCTCTGATATAAAATTGGCGATTGATTTGCATCAGCAGTTTGCACTGCAGGTTTAGATTGTTCAAAGGATTCTGCTTCAAATTACAATAGCAATTTATTTATAGCTAGCCAAAAAATTCGATTTAAATTTGAATATGTTTGAAATAAATAAAAATAGCTATTCAGTTCACGTAGGCATATATTTTAAGATTAGCAGAACAAAAATTATTTATTTTTGTGATGCGATGCGTAGAGATGACTAAATTGTAGTGAATAAAGTTTTATATGTGGAAGTAAACGGATATACCTAAGAGTAGAGAACGATCAAATACAATATGTATGGACTATATAAAGGAGGATATAGCCAGAAATAGAGTAAGCAGGGATCGAAGAGCAGGGAAGCGCGGATCCTCAATAAATTGTTGAAAAGGGTAAGAAGATGATAAATTCGTTTCTCTTCGATTTGTACAGAATGGGACCAGATTTCCACCTAACTGAAACTTAGATACAGTAGATGGTATCATGTTATTTATTCTATTTGTTTTAAATTTAAACTAGTTACATACATACTAGTACTAGTTACATAAAATCACGCCTGTTTCCCCAGAGAGGTAGTCAAAGACATATTAAACTTTTACTTTCTGGCAGTGTTTTGGTTTCACGTAATCAGTGGCGAGCCTCTTGCCGCTAATCAGGTCTTTTGTTTGCCAGAACCTCGTTCACCGATCAGAAGGAACACCACTTGCAGGTGAGGTTGACTTGGGGCCTAAGTCCTTCTGGATGTCGTAATGACAGCTGTTCCCGAATCCCTCCTGTCAGGTGCAGAGTGGCATACCGTGTGGTTTTATTCCGACACACCACACCGCTGTAAACCCCGGTGGGGTGACGGCCCGTGGGGATTCCCACACGTTAAAAAAGAAAAAGGGGTCTAAGTTTTTAGCGGTAACTTTATACACAAGTTTCTACGTTTATTTTAATTGTCCATTAAATATTATTTCATCTAAGAAAGATACAAAGCAAATACCGAATTGATACGAAAAGAAATGACAACTTATTTTTATATTTTATGTCCATATTTGAATACCGCTAATAGGAGTTTAGTTTACCGCTGTAAACCCCGGTGGGGTGACGGCCCGTGGGGATTCCCACACGTTAAAAAAGAAAAAGGGGTCTAAGTTTTTAGCGGTAACTTTATACACAAGTTTCTACGTTTATTTTAATTGTCCATTAAATATTATTTCATCTAAGAAAGATACAAAGCAAATACCGAATTGATACGAAAAGAAATGACAACTTATTTTTATATTTTATGTCCATATTTGAATACCGCTAATAGGAGTTTTATTTGACTGCGAATTGGATACTGTTTGCACAGGATCTGTGAGTTTCAGCATCATTTGGTTTTAATTTACAGAGCCATGGTAGACGTCAGAATATTTTTTTCAAGTTCTCATTAACATTTTTCCCGCTGAGTTTTTACTTTTACTGTCCGCATAGGTCACCCTACATTATATATTTTTTTAATTACAATTGGTACGTGACGGAGCCGTAATGAAGAAAAGACACATTAGAAGGCATATTATTTCATAACTACAGTACGGGTTTTGCATGACAATAATATGGTTACTAGCTTAAATGTATATTGTGTTTATCATTGTAAGCTTAGGAGTACAGTTTTTTTTTTAATTGCAATGGGGACAGACGTGGCTGTAAGATGATTTAGTTATTTTGTTTTATTTGCAGCCAAGATCCTGCTCTGATTGTATAGGTATTATGAAAATAACTAGACGTATAAAAGGGACGGACCGTTATACCCGGAGGTGATAGACAGAGGCATACTAAAAGCCCACATTTTTTTTCTATATTAAGAGCCTAACAAAGTGACTCTACTCTGCCTCATGGAAAGCATGAATAGAATCCAAGAGTTGTGGTCACCATACTTATTGTAAATGCAGACAATGTGGTATGGTGACCCACACTATGGCAGGCTTGTGAGATACTTTTTCACACCCCGCTTGGGGACGTAAAAGGCATGACAATCATTGTGACAGTGTAAGGCTTACACAGTTACCACGATAACTGTGACACCTGCATTAATAGGCCTCCGGTCTCACACTCACCAACGAAACACGACAACACGGATGCTGGTGCTTTACGTTGGTCTTCTGTGAGAGGGTAGTACTGCCCCGGTGAGCCGGCCCGCTCGTGATGAAATCAGCGTGGCTCTACTACCTATTGAAGCACATTCAGACCTTCGCATTTTTTTAAGATTCTGCCAAAATGACTTTACTGTCTGATTGAAAACATAAATAGAATCCAAGAGTTGTGGTTACAGAAAATGTAAACTAGTGAGTGCTGTTACATATCCTGCTTGGGGGTTGGTGATATATAACGAAAACCTCACTTAGTGGAAGAAAAAAATTAGTTAGCAATGATTGTTTATAAAGGTGTGGTAACACTCAGTTGGATACATCCCATATGTACTGAAACATGGATCTCCGAGAGTTATAAGATATAGTAACTAAAATGATAGATGACAAATTCATAAAGACTAAATATAATTCTTTTAAATAACTAAAAGATCTTAAAAGGACTTCGTTATTAAATTACAATTGTCTAACATAGCATTATATCGCTTTGTGCTCACAAAATCTTTGAGTGCTTTGTAGCAAGGGGCTAATAGACGTTATCTATTTTAAATAAGGAGGCATTCAGTATTGCTTTATACTATAAGTTTGTAAGAGGGCTATTCTCGTTTTAAAAGCAGTGGGAACTAATGTGATTTTTAAATGTGCTATAAGCAAAAACTACACCTTTTGTTTTTTGAGGTTGTGTTAACAGGCATTATTTGAATTATGTTTTTATTCGTAGTTTGGTATAATTTTGTCTAACAGGTTTTTCTAACGTAGGTTGGCTGAAATACAATAATAGTATTGGACAATTTATTAGGGATACAATATTTTAAATAATAGTAAAATCATAAAAACCTCACATAACATACATACACGTTTGAATCCCAAACTAAACTGATCCCGTCCTATCATTCTTGAGCTGACGACAAACAAACATACATACAGCTCCTAAACACTTAAAACACTAAATATTGTTTATATAGAAGACCAGACAATAAGTAAAACTACCACAAGCATGAATAGTAGTAGTTAGGTAGTAGAGCCACGCTGATTTCAGCACGAGCGGGCCGGCTCGACCGGGGCAGTACTACCCTCCCACAGAAGACTAACCTAAAGCGCCAGCATCCGTGTTGTCGTGTTTCGTTGGTGAGTGTGAGACCAGAGGCCCATTGATGCAGAGGTGTCAGTTATCGCGGTAATTGTGTAAGCCTTACTCTGTTACGATGACTGTCATGCCTTTTACGTCCCCAAGCGGGTTGTGAAAAAGCATCTCACAAGGCCGCCATAGCGTGGGTCACCATACTGCATTGGTTGCATTTGCAATGAGTATGGTGATGACAACTCTTGGATTCTATTCATGCTTTCTATCAAGCAGAGTAGAGTCACTTTAGCAGGTTCTTAATATAGAAAATAAAAGAATTTGAAAACTCTCACTGGTAGATGGAAAAAAAACCTTAAAATCACTTATCAAATAAATCAGTTTCACGTGACTAGAAATGATACGCAATATTTAATATAAGTATGTGTTTAGAAATA
The DNA here is from genome assembly GCA_949316085.1 of Hypercompe scribonia. Lineage (NCBI taxonomy): Eukaryota > Metazoa > Arthropoda > Insecta > Lepidoptera > Erebidae > Hypercompe > Hypercompe scribonia. The sequence goes on from OX438987.1 coordinate 14,249,087, forward strand.
TTTAAGTACATTTATCAGCGGTTTAATTAACGTAGAACAGACCGTGCCTAGTTAGAAATCAGGCTGCCGACTGTCAGATGTCTTAAGTTCCTCTTATTATATCTCGTATATCAGAACTCTTCTTAGATGTAATTATGTACCTAGACTAACGGCAAGTTGTGTAAAAATTAGATATATCAGTGTACGCGAAGACGCTCCTTGGTACCATCAATCTTCAGTGCGCTTAGGGATTTAATTAAATTTGCCATTGACTCTTTGCACAAGGATAAAGAGAAATTAGAAGCACCCGTATTTGTAAACAAGTCGTTGCACGTTTGTCTCTTTAGAGTTTGATATTTTGACTTCACGCACATTCGTTAAATAATGACGTCTGATGCGCTGAGTGTTTTAGGTGTTTCTTTGTGTGCATTTCTTGTATGTTTGTGAAGTTCCCCGTGACTTGGGATAGATTTGTGTGGCGACTTCCACATTACAGCATAAATAAAAATATACAACAGCGCCATCTAGCGAAGATACATTGAACTACGAAGTATGAACGAAACATATGAATGTAACGAACTACGAAGCAACTATTAGTAGTTGCAGGATTAGTCCTGTATCGCGAAATAGAGATTCGAGTGGTAATTGGCAAATATACAACATCCCAACATCAACCGTTGGGCCGTTGATGAGACCCGTTCCCTCCACAATTTGTAATGCGGGCGATGTCTTTAAAAAAGTGGGAAAAAGTGTTTTTTTTTTGCAATATAATATGTTAATGTGCGTTCGTTATTATCTTATAAATTAATGAAAAATTATCTTTGTTGTCAGTTTTAAAAGTCGTGTGTCGAAAATAAGAACTTGTTATCCATATTCTAGAATACTGTAAGTTATAATTAGTTACGTCTTGTCTTGTATATATCCTAAAATTGACTGATAAGTTAATATGTGTGATGTAACATCACACTCAATCACATTACATCACAAAACAACACATTTAAGTGAAGTTAAGTTTAAGGTTTCTTTTAATTTTTCTTTCTTTTTGTAATTATGTTGTCCTGAATCCCTTATTCGCTTTTAACGATACCTACGGTATGGATAGAATGACACCCATACAGTTAAATCTATTTTGAATAACAAAAAAAAATCTACCTACACTGTATAAAATCATCAGTAGGGCAAGTGAGTCTCCCACTGGACAATTTTATGGATCCATGGAGGGTAGATAAAAAATTGTACCAGTTTTTTATATCAAAATGGTACTTTTTTATTTTAATAGCACGTCTAACTATTTATTCTATCTCAGCTGCATGCGTGATTCTTCTTCATAGGATGACGTCAAAAAAATATAAAAATAGTTTAAAGTTCCCTGAATATACATGTAATCGCTACATTAGAATGCTTCAACATTGAATGTCGGCCTCAAAAGTGTAGATTTTTATTGGTAATTGTGTACGTACACTACACCAACATTTAACATTGTATTTAAATTTGTTTCACACATTTTGTGTGTGCACAAACCCACGCTTTGTGTGAAATATATCTGATTAAGATCTGTGTTTCTACAGAAGCAATGTTTTCTGTCTCCTCCAAAAACATTATATTCTTGTACACTCATCTGAGAAACAGCGTACAAAGTATTCACCTTAGTTACAATGTAATTAATTTAAAAATAAATGAACTCGATTAAGAGCGACAGCGGGTAGTTGTAAATTACAATCTAAACTTACGAGATTTGAATAAATTATGAATTCCAGATTCTGCGTAACATTGGAGCCGCAAACTCTAACATTACGTACAATATGACTGGGCTGTGTGTTTCTAATTGAATTTCTGTTAATTTTATTAACTTCTTTACTGTTACTTTCTATATTAAGATTCAGTTAAGAAGACATTTCTTCTGTCTGGGACGTATTTTTTTCCCTAATGTAAGCGTCGCGAAAGACAGTTATTCGACTTGTTTAGTGATCAGTGTAACTCGATTAATTTAAAAATCAATTCTCTTATTTTCATAGAGTGTACATTATTAATTTTTGACTTAAATTTTGCGTCTTCGATACGATATGTTTTTTTGTTAGTGTGGCAATGAGTAAATACTCATACACACATGCGAATTAATCTGATTATACAACAAAATAAACCAATTGTTTTTCAGAATTAAAAAAATCAGTTCCAGGTTAACTAAGGTTTATTTACAACTGTGGCCCGTTCCGGTTTTGAACGGGTAGACATTTACTTTTTAAACATTTTAGTATAAACGTACAGTCAAGGTAGGACATACCTAAATAATAATGTATTTATCAACAGAAAAAGATTTTCTGATACTACGTGTTTTTACTAATCTTGCTTGAGAGCAATTTTGAGATAGCTGTCACTTTCTTTTTCTAGATATATTGTTAGTTTTTTTATAGAAAAGTTTGAATAAACTAATTGACAAGTAGTTCTGAATAGAACTTTTTAATTAGAAGCTTGAAATATGTAGTTCTAAAACGAACTTTTGGTAATAAGCACTTGGTAGTTCTGAAAAGAATTAAAAACGTGCTAAAACAGAAAATATTGCCTCAAAATTACTCAACGTTGGTTACGTCCACCGCGTAGGGAGCCGATCGCGTGAGTGAGACGCGCGGCCACTGATTTCATAGATGTGCCCCGGCGCTCCAACGCGTCACGGCAGCGGCGAGTTAATTTTATATCGATTTTATCAAACTCCTAATATTTTTTTAATGGAATGTCCAATTTTAACAAACTAAAAAGTAATTTACAGGTATTTAACAGTCTTACTTGAGAAATCATTTATTTAGGTAAGAATTAAGGCAAATGTATAAATGCCTTGGTCAGATTTTGGGCGACATTTCTATTAACTTTTAAAATCTTAAAAAGTATTTATATATAGTGACAGCGACATTTTTGTAGATATTGATAGGTTCTTTAATATGTAGAACGTTTTATTGTTCTATCATCACTAGTTTTCGCAGTGCATGCAATGAAAGATATTTTATAGGCATTTTTCTACACCTTGGGTAACATTATGGTAGTTTTAGTACGGATTCTTATTTTTTCTTGTTATTAAAATATTTTATATTAATGAGTGATACTGCAGTATTCAAATAGTGAAAGAATTTTTAAAATCGGCCTAGTAATTTTTCAGCCAATCCGTTACAAACATACTTACTTACAAATCTTTTCTCTTCAAAATATTAGTATAGATAACCATTTTGGTGATTGTATTATTTGTTCGACACAATATTATATTGTTTTTGAGTTAATAAAAACAGTAAGTTTAATTACATTGTGTATTTCTATATTTAAATTTATATTCGTGGGAACTGATACGAATTTATTTAGCGTTGTATCTTTTCAAGTTAAGACAAAAACAATTGTTGTTCTTGTAACAGGGTCGACCTTGTAAAATAATATTTTGCATTGAGACATAGTTTTTATTCTCAATATTTTGTGTGTTAAACAGTTTAAAACCAGCTTACACTTTCTTAATTTGAAAAAAACTCTATCAGTGTTGCCAGCGTGGTATAGTAGGTCAAAACCTTATTTTCAAGGAGAAGCTTGGGTCCAACGGCTGCCTTCCACCCTTCTTAAAAACAAGCTTTATTTAATTAGCATTTTTAGAAAAGAATAATCATCCTTTTCATAGTAGTGGTCAGTATTTTTTCATGGTGGGCACAAGAGCAGACGCGTCCCTCTTAGTGTTAATTTAGGGAGTAACGCGGTCCATGGACATCTTCAAATTACGAAACTCAAGTGCAACAGTGTCTTGATTACGAGATGATGGAGAAACATCTCCACCAATACTGAAATTATTTTCCATACTTCACTTCTCTTGGCATTAATCTGCTTGTGTAGTCTATTCTTTATAGTTTTTTTATAAAGACAACTCCTGTATTGAGACTCTTGTGTCGCGGAGGACTTTAAACGAAGACAAAGAACATCCATCTTGGAATATAGCGTTCTCTTTGCTTCTAATTACATTTATGTAGTTATTAAAATTATTATTTGAGTAGTTAAGCTTAAAGCCTAAGCTTAGTAAACAAATAAATAATGGTTAGAATACCTCTCGAATCGCTTTAAGTCTGTAATTGATATTTTTTGAAGATCAACCTAAAGCGCCAGCATCCGTGTTGTCGTGTTTCGTTGGTGAGTGTGAGACTGGAGGCCCATTGATGCAGGCGAACTGTGTAAGCCTTACACTGTCACGATGACTGTCATGCCGTTTACCTCCCCAAGCGGGGTTTAAAAAAGCATCTCACTAGGCCGCCATAGTGTGGGTCACCATACTGCATTGTCTGCATTTGCAATGACTATGGTGACCACTACTTTTGAATTCAGGCTTTCCAACAGGCAGAGTAGAGTCACTTTGGCAGGCTCGTAATATAGACGTAAGGGATCCTTGGGATCCAATAAAGTGTTTGCGTCAGACAGTTGCATGAGAGAGGGTTCACGATAAATAGTTACAAATAAAATGGAGGCTTCACTTCTTAAATTTTCACTCTCAGTTATGGAGACTTTTCTTCAAGTTTGAGTTTCTTCATTTATTTATTAAAGATTGGAAAAACAACAGCTACAAAAAAACAATGGGCAGTTTGCTATTTTCATTAGATACAAAATATACAAACCTATTACATACCTAATCTGACTTTCTAATGATGAAATTAGCTGCCAAGTCGAGCCCTACACATACAGAGCATCGAAGTAACATTTTGCATATTAATGTATGTAAATAATTGGTGAATGCAATCGGCACATATTGGAAGGCAGCCGGCGCGCGTTCACAATACACTTCAATTAGAATCAGCACCTATTGTTGGGTATATTATTAGTTTTATTATTAAAGACATAATGGCGTGTACGCTTTTTATTATTTATAATGATGTCACAATCAATTCTTTCTTATCTCTGCAGCTATTTACGAAGATGAAAGAAAAACTACGATACTTAAATTTATTTCAAAAATATATTTTTAATTTATCTTATATATCCTTGTTCAACAAGTTCGACAACACTAGACCTTAACGTTATCTAGATTCGTAAAGATTTTACTAATATCTTTTTTTGTAAGACCTTCATAATAATATTAAAGATTCATGTTAATTACAGAATGTCGTGGATTTTAAAAACTAATATTTCTGTGTGTATAAAATATGTACTTGCAATTTAGTCAAACAAGTTTTAATAGAAATTACGAACCTCCATGAAAATGAATAAAAAAAAAGCCGTAGTAATTTTAAATTAAGAATTTGTAACATTTCAATTATTATGTTTTGTGTTTAATAAACTTGTTGTTTTTTAAACTTTTAATAAAACGGCTTGTATGAGGGAAAATTCTTCTATTGTTGTATTTATTATAAACTGAGGAAGGTTGTTAAACATACAAACTAAAAAACAATAGACGTACGTCACTGATTAATTTATGCAAATACACAATGTGCATAGCATTGTTTTTGTATTGTGAATTTACTTCTTTTTGGTTTTAAATTTAGAATATTAAAATTGTAGCTCAGTCATCTGGTCGTTTTACCCGGCAAATATATCGGCAGGTTTGTAGCCCTATAAAAAATTGAAATCTATAAAATTATCAATTTTCTCATTGATTATTTTATAGATTTTGATGTGCTCTTTATGAACTTTAACCACCATCTTCGCCGCTCGCGCCGCCATATTGAAAAAAATGTTGGCTTATAGCAGTTTTCTGCGAAATAACACGGAAGAAATAAAACTGGAGAAAATTTTCTACAGTATATGTCCCTATATATTTTCGTAAAATTACTAGTTTTGGCGTAGGAGCGCCACAAATTGTAATTCAACACGCCTTTACGCCGAATAATTCGTTTCCACACCACCTTCAGGTAGAGTAAGCATCGCACGCTATTATTCACTCGACTAATACGTGTTTTTCGCATATTTACGGAAAATATACTATGTATTGTAGGTATACTCAAGTGGAAGTGGGCCGGCCATGTCTCCAGACGAACCGATGGTCGCTAGAGGCGAAGTGTACTAGAGTGGATAACACGATTGGGCAAACGTAGTGTAACGTGCCCTGCGGCGCGATAGACCGACGACTTGAAGAAGGTGGCTGGCAGCGGATGGATGCGAATTGCCCAAGACCGGAATCGTTGGCGTTCCTTGGGGAAGACTCGATCAGCAGTGGACGGCGATAGGTTGATTGATTGATTGTAGGTATCAGTTACTAAACTGGTGACCTACGTGGGTTTAAGGTCGGTTTTAAATGTGTCACCTTCGCTTCGAGTTTCCTTCTCTACCTTCTTCTGGGACTGGGAGAGAATGTCTCATACCATTAAGGCCGCCTTTGTACAATAAGTGCAAGAAGAGAATGCAATGTTCCAACTCCTCAACTACATTTGCAATCCATGCATCCAACGTTCTCATTTAAGCAGACGCGCTTATGGAATCTTAATGTTGTTGTATAATATACGTAAGTTATCGATGAAAGATAGTGTTTCAGAGCTTGCTAGATTTTATAATGATGACTAGGGTCGAGTGAGCGTTTCAAACGTGTTGAATTACGCCTTGCGGCGCTAATATGCCAAATTGAAACATAATTTCTCTAGTTTAATTTTGTACAAATAAATATAAAATAAATAAATAATTCGGACATTTGACACACAACGTCATCTAGTTACAAACTAAGCAGAGCTTGTGCTAGACTGACTGATAGAATACTTATATACTTTTTCTTGTAAATACATACATACTATACATAGAAAACACCCAAACTTCGAAACAAATATTTACAAATAATGCAAACATTTGGTCCGAACTGGGAATCGAATCCGAGACCTCAAGCACAGCAGTCGTATTCACTACCACTGCGGCCACTGAGACATATATGTTTAATAGTTATTTAACCAGAACGTCGGCAAAGAGATTGCCAAAAACTGCTATAAGCTACTATTTATTGAATATCGCATTTTTTTCATATGTTAATATATATATATATATATATAAGATACGAGGTGGCAAAGTTGTAATTAGCAAAGAGGTAACCTTCTAGATAATCCCTTTTTTTCAACCAAATGACTGTACTACAGAGAAAATAACGTAACTTTAAGCAGATATTGTAATATTATAAAGCTGAATTTGTTTGTTAATTTGAACGTACTAATCTCAGGAACTACTGATGTGATTTAACAAAACTTTTCAGTGTTAGATAGGATGGTTATCGAGAAGGGCTATAGGTTATTTATTATCACGCTACGTCCAACAGAAGTTGAGTAACAATGAAAAATGTGTCAAAAACGGGGGAAAATTGTTTCTATTGTCGGCTTCCATTGTGTGCGCTACGTAAATGGTTGAATAGCTAATTTATTGCAAAATAATGTGCATAGCAAAGTTTTCGAAATGAATAAATATTTTTTTAAATTTATATTTTTTTATTATTTTTTTTAAGTTTCTGATGTATCAGATACTAGGTTGGTACTATTTTAGCTACTTTGTTATACAATAGAAAGTTAACACATACATACATAACCGTCATTAAATCTAACTTGTAATTTTTTTTTAAGTATAAAATAAATAAATAAACTTGAAGCGCACACAAATATTACATATTTTTGAATTAGCCGACGCACAATGAACCAAAATACTAATTTAGGTGCACTGAAGAGGTCATCCTTTATTTATTTTTATACTTTCTGCAAATAATTTACATTGAATAAGACGAACATAATGCAGCAGATATTTAGTAACAATTTAAAATGAGTCTACAACTTTGTCTTTATCGCAGAAAACGTAGTAGAGGTATCGCGAATGGATAACTCTCTTCACGGGACGGTAGCGTACGTTAATAATATTGCTATCATCAATAGCTAAACTATTCAAAAAATGATAAAAATTGAGAACAGTGCAATTATTTTATAACGAAATATGATTTAAAAGATACTACGGAGAAATGTATGCGAGCTGTCAAACAGAATATTAGCAGAGTTTGCTCAAAATTAGTTAACTATTGAGGTCAACGGGGAAACGGGGTAGGGGCTAGAAACAAACGATTTGATGTTGATTGGTTTAATGATAAAGATATTGTATTAATCCTTGCATCCATTTACATCATTTTCAGGTATTGAACTTATTCTAGCTAGTCCAGGCCACTCACAAAATGACTTTGCCCAAATCTTATTCAAGAGCAAAAAAGGCGAGTTGATCTATACAATACTCAAAGTACTGACAAGCTGGTAGTCGCCGTTGATATATTATCTAGGTTGTCGTGGACAACTAATATAATTAAAAATTCTAAATAAAACCGTAGATCGTTTACTTTACATACTCGTTTACATCCTTGAAAATGTTGAAAATGTGAAAGCAAATGGGGTTTATGATGACAGCTCTGGATATATAGCGCCTTCAGACAAAAATTTGATTCTAATGAGACTGACAAGTATTTATTTGTATTTTTTAGAGCTTCTTCGATTACTAGTAATAATGTTATTATGCGACAGAATTCTGCACTTTCATCGACAATACATTGTCGACCATAGACTTTATGTTTATCGATTCAGCATGCTTTAATATGATGCTTTGAGTACACGATACATGTTCGTTACTGTTTAGATTTGCAAGTGAAGCAGACGATAAAGTACTAGTGTAACTTGGAGCAGCTTTAATTAAATAATCATTTAGAGAAAAAATAGAGTAAGTTATTGATAAACTGAAACTTGGATATGGCTCTACGAGTGGCGGAAATACTGCTTGGACTTTTTTTAAATCCCGAAATGAGCACTGAAATTATTGAGTTAAGTTTAGACTGGTAATAAAACCTTAGTTTCTTGCTTAGAGCACTGTCATCAAGGTTTATCTATTAAAATGTCAAATAAAAGAGGTCAGTGGTATTCAGTCATTCAGAGGTCAGAGGTAGACTGGTTGTTGTGGAGAACCTTGGAGAAGTCTATACCCAACAGTTGTCTCTTGGCCGAGATGATAATTGGTTTTGTTTAAGGATAAATATATATTTTTCTCTTACATTATCAAATGTATTATAACCAATTATCTCGATTTGATATGACATTGTTTAAAATATATTTCAATCTTTGAGTAATTTGTCCACCTATATCAGCACTTTGGTTCCCTGTGCGACGTTTCAAATGAATTTTACTTGCTAGAAAATAAAACAACAAAAGCTTTGACCTACATAACATTTTTCTTTTACTCTGAAACAAAAAAGTCGCATAGAGGTATCATTACGCTCACGTCCTAGCACCGATTGTTACCCCGTGATCAGGCAAATGGATCGCTTGCTTGATTACTGCGGCAAGAATGAAAATACATGCATCTGGGGCAAAGTAAGGCATATATTCACGGTGTTCGGGGGTAAACTCTGGTATCTGTCATTCTTATATGTATGTGATAAATAGGACCGTAGATTACATTGAAAAGGGAATATCCGTTATAATAATTAATGAATTTTTATTCAGGCCGCCATATTTTTATATAGAAATTTATTCATAGACAATAAAAATATAGTGATTAGATGCACCAGGAGCGCATACTAGTGAGGTGACGCTGCGATGGATTATGATTATAACTTTAGCATACATTACAACAGCATGAATAGTCATTTTTATCTTATTTACGCGCTAATTGGTTTTTGTGATATAAAATCTATACTAATATTATGAAGCTGAAGAGTTTGTTTGTTTAGTTGAATGCGCTAATCTCAGGAACTACTAATCCGATTTGAAAAATTTATCCAGTGTTAGATAGCTCAGCTACCAAAGAAGGCTACAAGTTATACATCCTCAGGCTCAAAGGAACGGAGCCTCAATGAAAAGTGTTACAAAACAAGGGCAAAATTTTCGTTGTGAGAGCTTCCATTGAGCGCATTGCGCAAATAGTTGTTGAAGTTTTGAATGTATGAAGGAATTGCTCCATTTTAAAAGTTTTAAAATACAAGGCAGCAACCACATGTGTCTGGTTTTTAAATTGGACTCACTTTAACCTCTTTTATATTTAAGATTACGCGACACGCAATAGGATGCAGACGAGGTTGTGCCTGCCAGCTAGTAGATGATATAGAGAACCGAATTGTTGTGATACCATCATACAAAGTAAGTGTAGAACCAAATGTAATTTTTTAATACTCCATCTCGCATATTAGCCTTTTGACCAGTTTCATGAAACCTCCTCTGTTTGTGACAGGAAAAGATCTGGCCGTCTACGCAGTATTCTTAAAACAATACTTGTTTGTTAGAATGAGATACGTTGAAGGTAATGTTGATAAAATATTTTAGGACTTAACGAACTTTCAAGACCTATTAGAGTTGATTTTAGGTATCTGTGCTGTATAAATTATAGGCTGTGACCGCGTGGTCTGACGGTTTCGCCCGACTGATCGGACCATGTGATGTTTTTATGTTGGTCCGAATGATCAGACGACGTTTATTTCTTTTCTGTTTGTCTTTTCATTGACTAATGAATGATTATAGATATTCCAAATCAGCACCTCTACCTATTTGATAAGCTACCTATGTGCTAGAGAAGAAATATAGACGTTAATAATGAAAAATAACTATTGCAAGCTGTAACTTAGCTATTTTTCAATACCTATTTTACTGTCTTTAGAAATTCATTTTGTTGGAAATAATTTTGTTGTATTATATTTAAACATTAATAACAATATCGTCATCATCATCATCAACAACCTTTAACAGTCATAGGCATAGGTCTGAACATAGGCCTTTCCTTAGCAAGGAGGTTATATATGTGTAGTATATATGTATATTATTTGTATAAGAGTAATATCTAGATTTATGAAAAGACCTCTAGAATATGAAAACTTAGAAATTCTTATAGTCCTATGAATGAAGCTGTTACGAAATCAGCCTTTGCTGTCTGATCATTTAGAGAAACAGGAAAAAAAAGAAAAGTAAAGTCTTCCGCGGTCTGAAACGGAAGTGATCTGACCACGCGGTCACAGCTGAATTATGTAAGTTATGAAATATTATAATAAAATTAAAAACTATTATATAATCGTTGCCAAAACAAATATGTTTAGGTGCATCGAAGCATTATAAATTTTGAAAATTTTATATTCTTGATTATGTAAAAGTTACAACGCTGAATTTTAAATATTGTGAATTTAAATATTAAAAATTTTATTTAAACGGTTACATCACAATATAGGGGTCAAATATATTTTGACTAGCCATCTGTACAAGTCTATACAAAAATCTAAACAATGAGTTTTATTTTTTTCCTTAAGAGTTTACCAATGTGACTCTACTCTGATAGAAAGCATAAATAGAATCCAAGAGTTGTGGTCAAGGTGTGGTATTACGAGTACTCATTGCGAATGAAGACAATGTTGTATTATGACCCACATTATGGCAGTCTAGTGAGATGATTTATCCAACATAGTAAAACAATACACTCAAAAAAGTCTATATTCGACAAAGAAGCAATTCCAGTAGTTATATAGAAATCCTATTCTTCAAATCATTGTTTTTTCTTCCGTACCCTTGTTATTCAAGATTTTAATTTATACTAATGCTAAAGACGTCATGTTTCGTTATCAGAATTGTTCATATGAAATTGTTTTGAGACTACCTTTTCTTTATTTTACTTGATATTTTCTACTCAATCCTATGTACACATATACAGTCAGTTTAAAAAGTAGCTGAATATATTAATAATTCAAAATTAATGTACAACCGAAACATACAAAAAGCGCTTATAAGGTATCACCATAATGATCATCTTAAAAGTGTAAAATTAGTCGAACAATACAATAGAAAAAGTAGCTGAACAACACACTGTCAAACTTAGCTAAACAACACACTGTCAAAAATAACTGAACAACACACTACCAAAAGAAGCAGAACAACATACTGCCAAACTTAGCTGAATAACATACTGCCAAACTTAGCTGAATAACACACTGCCAAACTTAGTTGAGCAACACACTGTCCAACTTAGCTGAACAATACACTGCCAACAGTAGCTGAACAACACACTGCCAAACTTAGCTGAACAGCACACTGCCAAATTTAGCTAAAGAACACACTGCCAAAAGTAGCTGAAGAACACACTGCCAAAAGTAGCTGAATAACACACTGTCAAACTTAGCTGAACGACATACTGCCAAACTTAGCTAATCAACACACTGCCAATAGTAGCTGAATAATATAGTGCCGAAAGTAACTAAAAAACATACTGCCAAAAGCAGCTGAACAACACATTGCCAAACTTAGCTGAATAGTACACTGCCAAACCTAGTTGAACAACACACTACCAAAAGCAGTTGGATAACATACTGCCAAACTTAGCTGAACAACACACTGCCAAACTTAGCTGATCAATACGCTGCCAGAAGTACCTGAACAACATACTGCCGAAAGTAGCTGAACAACATGCTGCCAAAAGTAACTGAACAATAATTGCCAAACTTAGCTGAATAACACACTGCCAAACTTAGCTGAACGCTATAATGACAAAAATAACTGAACAACACTCGTCGTCGCTCGCCATTCGAAAACATAGATTACAATATTAAATTTCAGTAATAATTATTAATTTACCTACAATTCTGATTAATTTACATTCAAATTTATATGTTATAATTTATTATTTTCGTCTTTTATTATTTATTGTTAATAAAATATTTACAAGGATGTTATTAATAATAATGTACTAAAGTATACATTGTTAAAATCATTGAATAGTTTACAAGTATGTTTTGTTTTTAACAATAATTGAAGGAAATGTCTTAGTAGTAACATAGTATACTTGATTAATTTCATATTACAGGCTAGCATAATCTATATATAGCTTATTTTCAATCATCGGTGTGGTCACGAATTAAAAACATGTTGAATATGTTGTTGATAGTAATATTTTCACTGTTCCAGTATTTATTTTCAGTCAACAGATCAAACTACTTATCTCTAATCGTCATCATCAACATGATCTCAGCCGAAAGACCTCCAATGCTGTTCGATGGGCCCATAAAGTTGTGCAGTGACGACCGCGTATTGCTGATATCCAAAGTTTTCACAACAGCCGGTCCCATGCCGGCTGCAACCTCACCAGGTCGTTGGACTACCGTACGAGGGCCTACCAACGCTGTGTTTTCCAGTGCACGAACGCTATTCCAGAACTTTGTGACTCCATCGACCACAAAGTTATCTGTCTGTGGAGTGTGATTTTACTTATGATTGTAAGAAAAGTAAACAATTCTTTGTTGCTAATAACACTTTAACGTTCACCACACACTAGACACAAAGTTTATAGCTAGAAGGCACACAACATGAAAAAAGTTACACGTGTACAATTTACACTATTCAAATATATTTGGAACGTTATAAGTATATTTTCCTTCGCAATTAATTTACGTACGGCACTAAAAGTATTAATCGCGGTATTCAATTTTGAAACCTAAGGCCCATTGAAGAAGGGTGACAGTTGTCGTGGTAAATTTGTGCAATACAATGCTACGATGACTGTCATGTCTTTAACGTCCCCAAGTGACACGTAAAAAATCGTAAAAATCGTAACAGACCGCCGCCGGGTCACCATACCGCATTATCAGCATTCGCAATGAGTATGGTGACTACAATTTTTTGATTCTATTCATGCTTGCCATCAAGCAGAGTAGAGTCACTTTGGCAGGCTATTAAAATAAAAAAAAAATGAAAAAGTCAGTTGTGCCTGGTGTCAGGTGTCGAAGAAAATTACATTGTATTACGTCTACCCGCATTTTATAATTTTATCGGATGTGTAGAATATATTTACAGAAACTACTATTATATATGCTATGGTATTGTTTGTTTGCTTGTGTAGAAATAACGTTGCATGTATATTACTTTTTATATTATTTATTTATTTAGTTACTAAAACCGAAATCAGTTGAATCACGATATGAACTAACTTAGTCAATCAACAAGATACCATCCGAGACATCATCGCTTTATCAATTAAGTAAGAGCATGGACATATAAAAAATGTCGGACACAGTCTAGATAGCAATAAAAGTGTCTCACAGAGTCTGTCAGCTTGTTATATGCCTAGGTAGACACGCTTACTTTCACACAATAGTCGGCCATTACGCGCGCACAAATATCGAGACGGCGAGTCGGGTAGATTAGGTATATGATTTTATTAATTACCACAGAAATATTTAAATTACAAGAAAGAATTACAGAAGTGTATTTTGTGTCTAAAATTATAATTCAGCTGTAAATAATTATAGAAACCCTGACACCTAAGCTAAGTATCATCATCACCTGGATCCCGCATCCCTCTTATGTCAGGTGCAGAGTGGCACACCGTGTGGTTTTAGGCGGTCCGATTCCGCCACACCACCCCGCCGTAAACCCCGGTGGGATGACGGCCCGAGGGGGTTTCCACACGTTAATAAAAAAAAAAAGTATCATCATCACTTTTAACAGTCGACTGTTGGACTTAGGTCTCTACTTAGAAAGGAGATTAAAGAGAAAGTTAGGTATAGTATGTGTATATCGTTAAAACAGTAGATCTGTCACCAAAATTTAATCACCACGTAATATCAAAGAAAGTGGAAAGAAAAAGAAAAAGTGAAGAAAATGTGCTAGAGTGGAGACCACGATTGGACAAATGTAGTGTAGGGCGCCCTGCGGCGTGATGGACCGACGACTTGAAGTGGCTGGTGGCGTATGGATGCGGATTGCCCAAGACCGGGATACTTGGCGCTTCTTGGAGTAGACCTTCGTTCAGCAGAGAACGGCGATAGGTTGATTGTTGTTTTTATAATATCAAAATGTTGACTTCAATATTCAAAAATGAAATCAAATGCAATCACTTATTAAATTATCACTTTGTTTTTAATATCAAATAATTGTAAAATTATCCTCTCGTATTTGCAATTAAAAACAAATTTAATGCAACCAGATAATATTTGATAATAAGAGGTTGTAAATGACAACGATACTAACATACAATTTGTTAATTAAGAATTGCTTTGAAATAATATTAATCTTCAAAGAATTGTTTTGAGTTTCATCATATTAAAAGTGTCACCATAATTCAATGACTGAACAATATATAAACTGCCTTGCTGGCGCAGTAGAGAATGCCACTGCTGTGCTTGAGCTCTCAGGTTCGGTTTCCGGGTCGGACCAAATGTTTGTATAATCTGCAAATCCACGTAGATAATAGAGCCACGCTGATTTCAGCACAAGTGATGCAAAGCATGAATAGAATCCAAAGAGTTGTGATCACTATACTCATTGTAAATGTACACAATGTAGTATGGTGACCCACACTATGGCGGCCTAATGAGATGCTTCTTCACGCCACGCTTTGGCACGTAAAAGGCATGACAGTCATCGTGGCAGTGTAAGGCACACACAGTTATCACGGTAACTGTTACCCCTGTATCAATGGGCCTCCGGTCTCGCACTCACCAACGAAGCACGACAGCTGAATGCTGGCGCTTTAGGTTACTCTTCCGTGGGAGGGTAGTAGGTACTGTCCCGGTTGAGCTGGCCCGTCCGTGCTGAAATCAGTGTAGCTCTACTACCTGTTGAAATGTAATGTAAGCTGTTCAGCTACTTTTGGCATTGTGTTGTCGTTAATTTTGAATTATTATTATTATTTAAGTCTGGCGCTCGGCTTCGTAAGCAATACGTGTATGCTACGTAGTATATCAGTTTTGGAAATTTGTTTATACTACTGTTGGTTAGCTACTTTGAGGCTAACCATACATAACGATATTAGCAGTAGAGTACTGAAGGTTTTGTGAGTTACCATGTCACTGTGTATCTCTCTGTACATCATAGCTCCTAAATGTATGGATAGATTGTAACTCGCAAAAGCATTATGTGGAACAGATTATCTTCTGCGGTACTTCTGGACTGATACGACCTAAAAGAAAAGAGCGTACCCCATTCTGAATGGTCAGCAACGCGTTTGTAACTCCCGAGTTGCAATGCGACGGTTGTCATGGGTACCAGCAGTCACTTTCCTTCAGGTGTTCCGTTCAGGTGTCTGTTTGTCCGCTCTGTCATAATAAACTGCGTCGTTGGTAGCGGTTAGCGTATGCGACTGCCGATCAACTGGTCTCGGGTTCGATTCTTGTGTCAGGTCAAAGCGTTATAGAATTTTCCTGGTTCCATAAATACTTAATAATAGACCGGAGTTTGTAAGTTGGACTTTATCCTCCATTTCTTGGAACCTGTTGGTCCTGCACGTGATGAAGATATGTTTGCGCACATACTTGTACACTATAATATCTATAATAGTAAGGATAGCTGAAATTAGCTAGGAGTATATCATTATCATATTGTATTTTTAACCAATATTAATAAATTTATTTATCCTTTCGCAGATCATCGCCTTTTTAATCTTTAAAAGTGTACTTACAATTTAATAAACTTCACACACATGTATATTATAACAAACACACACATACACACAAATATATATTCTATACTCACCGTAATATTGAATCTCATTGTTAATTGATTGATATTGAAATTGATTTAGTAATGAGTGTTCTCCAATCATGTTTAGGGCCTGATGACCCGATATTCCAATACCTATCTCGGCCTCACACAAAGATTGTTTGTAACTTTAAGACAAGATTTATTCTAAGTAAGGTAACTTAACCTTTGTATTTAGAATAAATTAACACATTAATGTACTCGCTACTACAGCATATAGCTATATGTCTGCCTATTTTCTTGTTATATTAGTTTTCGTCTTCATTTTAGTTACACTGCTCCAGAATGAGATTATGCTTTTCAAGTAAACTTACTATGTTTCTTGAGCACGCTCTACAGCGTCAACTGGAAGAGTGACACTGCGTATTATAAAAAATACTAGTTTGTAACATTTAATTATCCATATTCACGAAGTCAGTTTTTATTTTAAATTTAAGTAATTATAAGTATTCAGTGAGAAAGAAAACTTTAAATATATCCTGTATCAATAAGTCGCCTATCTTTGTGGTGAGCGTGGTATAGTAAGCCAAAATCTCATTGCTATGGAGAAGGCCCTGTTAAGCAGTGGATTATTAAAGTCGTTATGTTGATGTAAGTATTCAGGGTCAGTGCAACATATAACATAGCTAAAGACTCGTTTCCTTTATAAGCGGCCGCCTGACTGTCGCCAGCTCTTCTTAAGAATATTTTCTTTTTGAAACGGGAGGAAGAAAGGTCAGTCGGCGAAAGTGGGTCATAGAAAACAGATATAGCGAGGATTTATGGGATGAATCTTCTCCACAATAGTTCAAAGTAGAAACGGCTTGTTTGGTCTGTGACTCGAGAGCGCTAATGGGACTTGGAATAACTTAATTTCTTATAAAAAGAAATTAGTAAAAATTAATTCTGATTTTAATGATTACTAAATAAATATGAAGTCCCAATGCTCTTCTGGTGGAGCATTCTATTTTATTTATTTTGTTACATACAAAGTTTTGTTGTGCAGTGGGACATATTCAAACAACCAATGTGACAAAATGCGGGTAGTTACACCCTGCGCATCACGATAGTGTTGCTAAGCTCATAATCGCGAAAGTCTAAAAACAGTTACATGTTAGGGTCGATTTATACTAGCGCAGAGTCGAAGCGCATCGAAGCGTCTATCCAAAACTTAACATAACAAATTCAACCTTAACTCCACAGCGTTACGCTGTACATTACTTCGGAGATTTTAAAAAGACGCGCGCAGACGCGCGCATTCGTCGGAATTCGCGCGTCTGCGCGCGAACTACGTTGATTGGAGCGCGCGCGTTCGCGCGCTTGCGCGCGCATTCTCGTGTATCCGCGCCCACTAGCGAACCAACGCGTCATCAGTCGGAAATTGGCCTGCGTCGGTGTTAATCACAATGGACTCGGACGAAAAATTAATTTACCTGGTGCAAAAATATGAATGCCTATTTAATACAAAAGCTAAAAATTATAGTGACAAACATTCCAAAAATAATGCTTGGGAAAAAGCTGTTGATGCCCATTACTACACGTGAGAGTGCGCGCGTATTCGTGCGAATGCGCGCGCATTCGTGCGGCTTCGCTTCAGTTGTAAAAAATTTGACGCTTCGATGCGCTTCGACTCTGCGCTAGTATAAATCGACCCTTAGTAGTTTAATTGGTTTCGGTTTAGAAATAAATAATTGGAATTTTAATGTTACTACCATTAAAGTCGTTTCTTTGAAGTTTATTAACATAATTGACAAAATTGCAAAAACATCAAAAATAAAAAGGCATGCTTCGTTTATAATTTTTGTTTAAATATTAAAACATGGCAAAATAAATAGTGTGTTATCTTAGTATATATGTACAATGTCCATGGCACGTTAAGACTTCTTGGTTTTATTTTGTATCGTAGGATTAATCACGGTGATAATGATACAAGGTAGTCACCCATCCATTTCATAACTATAATCCACAACATGAAGGAAAATATTACTTTGACGATGCTTGTAATGTTGATTCCAGTTTCAATGTGCTTAGTCATAATCCTGCTTCACGTTTTACTTGAAATTATGCTGCTCAGGAACATAAAGAGGACGATCAAAATCGCAAAGGATCCGACAATGGTTAGTATTTGGCTAAGACTCACCGAAAGAACACACGGATCATTGGCACCCATTTCAACAAGATGTTTGGCGGAAATATTTGCACATGCAATTCAGTACAATCAGTAGAGTTACGAAAGCGAACGCAATAAGTAGAACTTGTATTAAATCGACAGTGTAACACTGGTTGAGATTCTTCCCCATACTTCACCTCGAAGACGTAATTTGGCACACGACTAGGAAAAGTAGGACCAGTATCACTACAGAACCTACCACTATAAGGAGTTGATTCAAGTTGAATGTGAGCCCACAGTCAGCAGCTTTCGATTTTCCCATACTTAGAGTCTAGGACTGAAGACACTTAAGGTCTGATCCATAATTCGACCATTATACATTCTCTAAACGAATTTTAGATTTATATTGCACTGTTGATTTGTAATTTATTTCGACATTTTTGATGCGTAAAAATATTATAAAAAGTATTAACTGATTCTTGACGGCATTTAAGTTTTTTCGCAACTGACAGATAACGTCTACAGGTCGAAAGTAAAAGGTTTTAAATGAAAATCATTCAAACAATTTGTTTTATATTTACATAAAGTAATAAAATTAATTTAAGAAAGTTAAAGTGGTGTAAGATAATTTTTCTATACTTTAGAAGTCATCAGGCCTCCAGTTTTTCTTTTCTGTGAAAGCAAAAACATACATGTTAAATTAATTTCAAAATATATATTGCTAAATGTAAACAAAGCAATATAAGAAAAAACACAGAGACAAAAACCAATAAATTTGTTACATATTTCAGGATTTCTTCACACCAAAGCTGATAATGATAATTCAAACGTATTGTCTGCCGGTGAAAATAGTTGCAAGACTATAGTGTTAATTTCTGAATGCATTTTACGGCCTCAAATTCAACTGGACATGAAAGTTTATAGGTTAGAATAGTCTATAGTTATTGTTGATTAGATGTAGTGGACACCATTTGTTTTTATTTCCTTAGAGATAATAACCAATCACCGCAAACTTACCCTTCTTTGGAAATCCTATAGGTTATAGTCGAAGTATTTATATTAAAAAATAAACCCCACTTCGATGGATTACCTGGAAATAACTTTACATATTTACAGTTGATAAATTTACAATTTGTTATTTTGTAATTTGTTAGTATTACTATTGAATAGTGGCCTTAGAACATTTCTACGCAGAATATGGTCCTTAAACTCGGTCAGCAAATGCGTGACACAATAGATATGATGTTACATTATATAGATGCGAATTGCCAAAGACCAGGATAGTTGGCGTTCCTTGGGAAAGACCTTCGGTCAGCAGTGGACGGCGATAGGTTGATTGATATGTAACAAAACTATAAAGTTGTAAAAGACTTAAAAATGCAAATGAAAAGAATAATGCATAAAATTACAATCCTTTATTCTTTGGCAATCAAAACGAACGATGAACCAGCATTCTTGACGCACGTGTTGAGTTAATCTAGATATTCACAGCCAAAACCTGTAGAGTGTTTGTAGCAAATTGGAACAAACACAGCTTTTTAACAAACATAGTTTTTACTCAATAATATTTTCCGTGTAGCCTATAAAAGTTTAAATGTCACAGCTTATTTAAGCAAAGAACTTTTAGTAAAGTTGTTTTCAATTACACCGTAGGAATATTAGGCTTCGTCGTGTATGGTCTGGCTTGATCGGGGTATTACCACGTCTTCACAGAAAAGTGATATTAAGTAATCATTTCGTTGCATTTCACTGAGTGAGCCAAAGTTACCAGTTAAGTTTCGTTGCATTTCACCGAGTGAGCAAAGTTACCAGTAACTCTCAGTTGCAAACATCCATGGGCACTGTAGTCACTTAATCTGTCTTCTGTAGTGGGCCAAGAATTCGTTAACATTTGAATTTAATATCTCACGCAAACAAATAAAAGAGTTCTGGGGACCGATGCTACTCGAATTTGCTGGCTATAAACGTAACACATGATTTCAACAAGATTGAGCTACTTGTCACACACCCCAGTCCCTGCCGGTGGTCTCTTGAAGAGCTGATTTCCAGACGAGGCTACAGTCCATGGCCACCCAGAAGTCCAGATATATCCTCAGCAGATTTTTTTAATGGGGTCATTTAAAGAATCGTGTCTACATCAATAAACCAAATACACTACGACAACTAAAAGAAAAATCAGCGAAGAGATATCCGTGACCACGCGGTCTCTTTGCCGACGTTTACTCGAAAATTTCGGTGCTCGCTTAGAAGAGCGCAAATGTCGAAACGGTGGTCATTCAGACGATTTAATTTAAAAAAATAAATTTGAACTAATCAGTTTTCTTGTAAATTATTAATTTTTGTAATATATCAAATGCTTGTTTATACGATTATGTCAAATGTTAACTAATTCGTGGTCCACCCAGTATTAGATGAACCATCTACTCGTTTACTCACTATAATGTTCAAAATCTATGGTAACGTATTTATCACAAACATGATTTTCTGACGAGTATATTTGTTATGTTTACATAGTTTTCATTCTTATAGTTTCTAATAGTTACGCGGTTAGTTTCAATCAAAAAAATGTCGTAGGAATGAGTTATTTCATTTCGAGTT
The DNA here is from genome assembly GCA_949316085.1 of Hypercompe scribonia. Taxonomy (NCBI): domain Eukaryota; kingdom Metazoa; phylum Arthropoda; class Insecta; order Lepidoptera; family Erebidae; genus Hypercompe; species Hypercompe scribonia. Next base: position 14,270,198 of record OX438987.1, read on the forward strand.
TTACCTTCTAATGCTTTAAAACATGGGTCTTCTGTTCAATACTTTAAAATATTTACAGTCTAATATACACTTTTTACAACTCATAAACTACCATCACCAAAGGTTAATCAAACACATTTGTATAATAATTAAATGCAAGTTTATTAGAATTCAAATTTATTAAAAACCCAGTCTATAACTACATTAGCGACTACAATACAAGTCATTTTGTCAAGTTTGTAGCGAGACAAACATGGCCTCTAAAGGCTTAGTATCGAGGACGTAGTACTAAGTACAATTAGAGCTTCCACAAATGACATTAATAGCACTAGTAATTGTTCTCTCATGGCAAGAGTCGACACCATAATTATGTTTAAATTGGTCGCCTTTAGTCACATAATTGTACAATATTATTGGATCTAGTAAGTGTCTTATCTCATACACTTGCTAGGTATATATCATAATAAATCAAAATAAATAGAATAACAACCCAAAAAATATCTCCTGTTTTTTATTCACTTCCATGAGACTAAAAAAAATATTAAACTTATTGCTGTGTAATTGAGCTAAAAGACCAAAACATAACATTTTAAATATCTTTGGTTTTCAATGCTGTTCAACAATGATGCTATAATTACAAAGCGAAGCCTGATCATAGATTGGCAAAAGTTTTAGAAGTGTCACGTAGTAATGTTACTTTTCCAGTGAGATTTAAATTAAAAATATATTAAAAATGGCCAAATGTATTTATACATTTATATACAATGTGTAATTTTTTTATTTGTCTTACTTGTACGATTTAGCCAAACCCAGTGTTATTGCAAAGCAAATGTTAAAAGGCAGTAAAAAATTATTGTCTCTTGTACTTCTTGAGGGCTCTTCGGCGACTATTCTCCATGGACCTCGTGACTACCCAGACGGAGAAGTTGTATGACATGCACCTCATAGCGTTGATTGTGTTTACGAAGAAAGTGTGGGGTAGGTATCCTGTGGTTTTCTTCATAGTTCCTACTAAATTAATGGCAGATTTGACGAATTGCTCAGCACTTGGCGCAAAGAGTGAGCTACGACGGATCCCAGACATGTTCGAACACACAAGTCCTGGTAAAACGGACTGTACGAGAATTCCCTTTTTAGAGTATTCCATTTCAAGGCCCTCGGAGAACTTATCCACATAGGCCTGTGGACAAAAAATGTCGAACATTTATCTTGAAATTAACTTCTATGAATATAATAAGTTACTTAGTTCTTCAGTATCTGCGCGTATTTAACTCTTTTTGTAAAATATGTTAATTTAATATTGCTGGATATAGGGCTCTTCTTAGAAAGCAGCTTTTAACCAATTATTACGAGCCAGACGGGTTGGTATAAAGTTTGTATCAAGTTTTCTATCTCCTTGAAGCGCTGACGTCTTGCGTAGTTTGCTTTCTAAATCGCATCTTACGGTACTCAATTGACATAGGGGTGGTAATGCTGATTCGTGTTCTTAATCCGTTATTACACGGACGTCACACATCCCTATTACTATTTTGAAACTGAGGATTCAGTGTGGTGGTGGTTTTGAGTGTGGTAATGAATTAAGAAGGCAGATTTATTACTATACTATAATAAACTATTGATCCCATGGGTGACGTAAAAGGCGACTAAGGGAGCAAATTAAGCAGGACAACATCACCCAACGGGAAGGACACCTTGAAACAAATTCTATGCCGTATTGTCTACAGCGTGATATAGTAGGCCCAAACCTCCTTTCTGAGGAGAGGTCTAAGTCCAGCAGTAGTCTATTTATTAAATTAAGCAGGACAACATCACCCAAAGAGAAGGAAACCTTGAAATAATTTCTATGCCGTATTGTCTGCAGCGTGATATAGTAGGTCCAAACCTCCTTTCTAAGAAGAGACCTATGTCCAGCAGTAGCCTATTTATTATATTAAGCAGGACAACATCACCCAAAGAGAAGGAAAACTTGAAACAAATTCTATGCCGTATTATCTGTAGCATGATATAGTAAGCCCAAACTTCCTTTCTAAGCAGAGGCCTATATCCAGCAGTAGTCTATTTATGACTGTTGATGACGATTACAAAAATTAATTCAGAAAATTATTTGATGTTCATATTCATTTCACTCTTGTAAGTTCTAGGACTTTTTGAAAAAAATCACGATATAAATTGTATCTATTAATCTAAAATAGTTTATTTCTTAAACTTTTGTAGTGTTCATAATAAAATAAAAGCATTCTATGAATACACATTTACTTTGTGAACCAAGTGACAGACGAGTTTTATATTGGCTGGACAGGTTGTTAGGTCCTGCGAGACAGGGAATGAAATACTGTTTCTTTTATTTGAGTTTAGCCTCAGTATAGTTGAGTGTGAAAGGTCTTTTAGGAGTTATATATGAATTTCAAATATAATTTTAATAAGTTTTTTATATGTATTATTTTTAAATTGTACTGTGACAGCTGTAACTGAAATATTTTTGAGAACCACTAGACTTTTAAACACATATGTTTTTAAACCTAGGGCCAAATAATGGAATAGAAAATCATATATTCATGCTTTTACAATACATAGGTTTCAATTTAGCGAATAAAAACAGTAAAAAAATACATTTTAACTGACAAACTGCTGATATCTAGTTATCACTATTTCAGAGGAGATTTTATTAGCACATATGCTGAAGTATGAAGTATAATATAAAGTCAAATTTTGGAACATTTAATTAAATGCCAAAAGACTCCATTGCGCGTTCTGTGGAGTTTGTGCACAACGATTACTATAATAAAACAGTAATGGTAATGTTACAAATACAAAATAATATAATCATTATCATACCTTAGTAGCTGCGTAAACAGTAAGCAGTGGACTAGGAATTATCGAAGATGCAGACCCGATGTTGATGACGACACCCTTTTCTCTCTTCACCATCGCTGGCATGATTAGTTTAGTCATGCGAGTCACTGACACAATGTTGGCTTTGATCAGATTTGACATCAACTTGTCCCTGGTGACAAATACATGTTGGTGATGGTAATTTACATACATTTACTAATGAATAACATTTGGATATATCCTGTACGAATATAGTAGAAAAAAAGGAATAGTCGACGATCCTGATCTCACAGACGGTATCGAGCCACTAAGTCTTAGGAGAGACTTTGCCTCCTTGTGTGTGCTCTACCGTCTCTACAATGGGCTGTGTTCTGAAGAATTGTTTGATATGATGCCCACAGCCACTTTCTACCATCGCATCGCTCGCCATCGGCAGGAAGCTCATCCACATACATTGGAACCTAAATGGACGCGTACAGTGCGGTTTCAAAGAAATTTTCTCCCGCGAATAATCCCGTTATGGAATGAGCTCCCTGCCGAGGCTTTCCCTGGGAACTACAGTATGGGGTTCTTCAAGAAGGAGGTAAATAGGTTTTTGAAGGGTCGGCAACGCGCACGTGATGCCCCTGGTGCCGCAGACGTAAATAGGCTGCGGTAACCGCTTACCATCAGGCGAGCCGTATGCTTGTTTGCCACCGTCGCGGTATAAAAAAAAGAAAATAAAAAAAACAGATGATACTAGCTGGCGAATCTCACAAACGGCCGTATGATCACAAAATAAAAGACATATTTCTAAGTATATATCTATATCGTATACATACATAAAACTGAATTCTTTTTTGCCTTGGTCACATTATCGCGTGTGAACGGCTGGACCAATTTCGCTTAATTTTTTTGTTGGACAGCTCATTTACCTAGTAAGGCTATGGGCTATATAACATCAAGTAACGACCAATAAGATCCAAGTATCACTGGTAAATCTTGCAAAAACTGGGTAAATTTTTTATTTATTTAGAGAGACGCTTACGAAGTTGCTCGGGTCAGCAATTACAATTATTTATCCTGAGTGGGAACTCAACCTACGACCTCTAGGTGGACAGTCATGGTCACTATTTAGACAGACACTTAAATACATAAATATATATAAATTAAAATGCTGCGTTGATTTTTGCCATTGAACGCAAGAGATACTTGGTTTATATTAATTAATTTTAATCGTTTGGTTGGGAACTAAAGCAATTCAATGACACGATAATCATCTCAATTTTTTTGCAGTGAGTACCTTGAATTGTTAAAAAAAACTTTAACATTCACATCCTTAGTAAAATGACCTCTAAAATCCTTAAAAACAAAAACTCCTATACGACGTACACTCGACACCGAAAATACGTTCTTAATACTCTAGATTCTAATATCAAAATATTAATTTCGGTCAATGCTTTTATAACGTTTTTGTTTGTAATGCTAAATTATTTAGTTTTTAGAAGTTTCAGTGATAAAATACTGCAACATAAAATTTAACTAACTTGATAACTTAGAAACTCACGAACAAAGCCACTGGTTTTTCAATGTGCGTCCTTGTAAAAGAAAACCCATTTGCAAACAGGTTACAAATCTACTGTGAATCAAAAATCAAATTCCATGGAGTCTGGATTGACAATCGTCTTTCTTGGAGGGAACATATCCAAGTAGCAACAACATAATCATGAAACTCGTGTATCTATTCAAACAGCTGTGTTCAATTCTCACCTTCGCTACATTTAAAATTATATTTTTCGCATGAGTACAGTTAGTGGTAGGATATTGTATTGCAGCCTGAGGTAGTGTAGGTAGAGTCAAATTACAAACTAAATTAAAAGTCAAATACATACACACATACACACGCACGCACGCACGCAACGACACAAACACTTTCAAATCCACAACTTAATACTCCACAGGTTTAGTTAATATAGAGTTGGATTAGGTTATTAAGTTTATCAAGGTACAGGGAAAATGGATCGTGTGCGCCCCATCCAAAGGTGGGCGTTAATGACTGTACCATAGTGTTGCACTAATGCAGCCAGTTCCAAATAATACACATATATTTATAATGTAATTTTATAAATATAAACATGTGAGATGTATAAGGCTATATACATGTATATTCGTACTTACAACTGCATTTACAAGCTTCTTTTAATTGAATTATTTAACAAGTGAGTATCCATCATTTCAGTCCCTGTCGATATTAGTCTACGAGTACATACTCGCACTAGATACCTATCTATTCGAATATGCAAAATATCACAAATCTGTAAGTTATGGTTTTACCCGGTACTAAGTTTCGCAGTCTAATATATATTTGTATGTTCAATCGTAGCGCCTAGACTGCTGAACGAATGTGTAGTCCATAGATTCGTAATAATAGACCGAGTGGCATGAGCTATGTATATAAAATGGGTTTATAGCTTTTAGCTTTTTGTCTATAGTTTTTTAAGTTTTATTTTTGTTATCAATGGTGCATAACTTTTGACTGAGCAATCGGCTACTCCTCGTTGTAATTACATGTTCATTTAACTATGAATATGCTTTAAAATTGGTCATTTAGGTTATTATTACTTTATACACGAAAATATTGTGGTTCTGCTAACGTATAAATTGTTTTTCATATTTATTTATTTACAGCTTTATGCACAAATACATGCATTGACGGACTTAACGTCTAAGGCATTTTCTGCCAGTCAACTGATTGAACGATGCAGAGAAAATATGAGGTAGGCGCACTTAAGGAAAAGAAGTAAATGACAGAGGATTTAGTATATATAAACTAGTTTGACCATAAATAGGCATATGTACTTACATGCATGTATAACACACATACACATAACTCATACATATCCGTGCATACGTATTGATTCTGACTTTAATAATTTTGTATGTCAACTGAATTAGAAGTATTTATTAAGTGATGGTATATTGGAATTTAAATATATTTAACGCCTCTTTTTCTGGTATTAACTGACAATGAAACTAACGTGACGTTATCCTGGATATATAGATTATGCAACATATGAAATATATTCACACAGTCACATTCCCGACCGTATTCAGCACACAACGTTAAGCCTTCCGAGACGATTAAGCTCGAACCATTAGGTGTAATGTTGGGGCAGCCATTATATTAATTCTATGGACGAGGTCGCATCTCCAGGGCAGGAAAGGTTGTAAATTATAAGTGAGATATTTTTGTACGTGTTTGTCCGTCGATTTGTGAAAGACAAGGCCTGTAATACTATGATTTTGTAAACAAACCACGTATTACTCCATATAAGTATATAAATCTAGATTTGGGTAGCTACTTTTTTTTTCTGTCTGACTACGTTACATAAATGATGCTTTTTATAACTAAACTTTTTACACTAAAAAATCAAGCTCTTAGGCTTTTAGATTGAATATTTTACCACTTCATAATTTTATTTAGCAAAAATATATATTAAGTTGCCTCTTTCATGTTAATGGTGGTATGGAGTCCATTATCGAGATTGACGGCAAATGCTTTATGATATAATGTGCAGTAATTTTGTAATGGTGTAAAAGCACAGAAAAAGAAGATTTCTTTAGTGTGGAGTTTAAAAAAATGACTTTAAAAATCCCCTAGTTTTCAGGATATTTATAAAACTAATGACTGGTGTACAATACATTTTTATGGTACTTTCACAAATTCACCACAAAACCATTCTTTACAAAACATGACTTTGAAATTGCAAAAAAATTTTCGAGAATATAATATCAAAAGAAGCCATCAGAAAGCATTGTCGGTCGGGACTCCGTCTAATATTGGAGGCAGCTGAACGTTTGTGAAATTGAACAGGATCGTGGTGCGGTGTGTGAAAATGCTCGAGATGGCAGGTGCAAAATAAGTAGAGGTTTGAAATATTTGAAGTTATTGAAACTGGATTATTTGCATTGTATGGGCACAAGCTCGCGAATGTACGATGACGTAGGCGAACGAACAGACCACAATTATCGCCCAGTACTTAATACATACTTAGTCTGGCCATAAATACTGTTACACTTAATTATAAAAAAATATTACATTTGAATTTCGAATCTGTCATTTTTATACGATTGTTCATTGTGTTTTCTCATTTTGGCGCCAATACATTGTAAAATATTTTGCGATATTAAAATGGTGTGGGGTGATAAAGAGAACCGAATCGATGTGATAGCATTACACAAAGTAGGTATGGAGCCAAATGCAATTTTTAAAACTCTCCATACACTTGGTATTAGTAAAATGTTTGTGTACCGGGCTATTAATAGGTACAATGAGACCTCCTCTGTTTGTGACAGAAAAAGATCTGGCCGTCCACGTAGTGTTCGTACGAAAAAGGTGGTCAAAGCAGTAAGGGAAAGAATTCGAAGAAATCCTGTCCGAAAGCAAAAGATTTTATCTCGGGAAATGAAGATAGCACCTAGAACCATGTCGCGTATTTTAAAAGATGACTTAGGACTTGCAGCCTATAAGAGACGCACTGGCCATTTCTTAACTGATAATTTAAAGAAGAATAGGGTGGTAAAATCGAAACAACTACTGAAGCGGTACGCAAAGGGAGGTCACAGAAAAATTTTGTTTACGGATGAGAAAATTTTTACAATTGAGCAACATTTTAACAAACAAAATGACCGTATTTATGCTCAAAGCTCTAAGGAAGCTTCCCAATTAGTCGACAGAGTGCAACGTGGACATTATCCGACTTCAGTGATGGTTTGGTGGGGTGTTAGCTATGAAGGAGTGACTGAGCCATATTTTTGTGAAAAAGGTATCAAAACATCGGCACAAGTGTATCAAGATACCATTCTTGAGAAGGTAGTTAAGCCCCTTAACATCACCATGTTCAATAACCAAGTATGGTCCTTCCAGCAAGACTCGGCGCCGGGTCATAAAGCTCGGTCCACGCAGTCTTGGTTGGAATCGAACGTTTCGGACTTCATCAGAGCTGAAGACTGGCCGTCGTCTAGTCCCGATCTTAATCCGCTGGATTATGATTTGTGGTCAGTTTTAGAGAGTACAGCTTGCTCTAAACGCCATGATAATTTGGAGTCCCTAAAACAATCTATACGATTGGCAGTGAAGAATTTTCCCATGGAAAGAGTGCGTGCTTCTATTGATAACTGGCCTCATCGTTTAAAGGACTGTATTGCAGCCAATGGAGACCACTTCGAATAAGCTTTTTATATTTTTAATTGTTTTATATTTATGTATTAAACTGACACACTGTAAAAGTAATAAATGTTATTTGCAGTTAACAATTTTCTTTTTTCTTTATTACAATATTTATGGCAAGACTAGGTATATGTATTGTTCAAATTGTTTAGTATTTTATACTGTAACTGTTTTATAATGATAAAAGAGTTCAAATATTTTATAAATATGTACTTCTGTAATGGTATGTGAGAAGATCTATTGAATTTCCTGGATTTAAAGGATGGATGGGTGGATACAATGGATTTACAAGGTAGTAGAGCCACGCTGATTTCAGCACGAGCGGGCCGGCTCGACCGGGGTAGTACTACCGTCCCACAGAAGACCAACCTAAAGCGCCAGCATCTGTGTTGTCGTGTTTCGTTGGTGAGTGTGAGACCGAAGTCCCATCGATGCAGGGGTGACGGTTGCCGTGGTAAGTGTGTGCAATACAATGCTACGATGACTGTCATGCCTTTTACGTCCCCAAGTGAGACGTAGAAAAGCATCTTAATAGGCCGCCATAGTGTGTGTCACCATACTGCATTGTCAGCAGTCGCAATGAGTATGGTGACTAAAACTTTTGGATTTTATTCATGCTTTCCATCCGGCAGAGTAGGGTCACTTTGGCAGGCTCTTGAAATAAAAAAAAAATATATAAGCCGTTTATTGAGTAAGTTATCCTAACTTATTGTAAATAGAACTTTGCTAAAAGAATTTCAAATATACTAGTCTTAAAAACATGTTACAACAGCGGTAACTAAACGTATTTAATGTCAACAAAACACATTCCTACTTTTTAAAAACCTATGACACTTAAGCTCTACTTAGTCAGAAACTAGATAACGTTGTGTTTCAGATTTCCGAGAATATTTTTATCTTAGATAAAACTTAGGGTGCATAGGGTTCCCACCAAGAACTTAAAGTCTGAAACTAACGTCACCTGGAAATGGTGCATTTGCTGGTTGACGGACGAGGTTCTGGTGACCAAAACATGTCAATTAGCGACAAGAGGCTCGTCACCTATTACTGGTAAAATGTAGGCGTTTAATATGCCTCTGCCTACCTCTCTGGGGAAACACGCGTGATATTTTTTTCTGCGTAATTTTGACTATACAGACCAATTTTAAAACAATTAATTTAAGAAAAATTTATTAGTAACATTTTCCCAATCGATTCTATTGATTAGTATTACATAAAAAAGGAATTCAAGTAATTTGACAGGTACATTTTATTGCCAGAATAAGAAACCTGTTTTATTTAGATTTTAAAATATGGTACTATGTCATCTTGTTGACAATAATGACAACTCATTTGTGACAGCCAGCTGTCATATACGAACTGAAATAACTTTTTAACGTTAAGTGTTAAAACACTGGCAATTAAAACTGGTATTGTCGATGATATTATCAATCAAATAAATAGATCAGTAATCCTTACTATGTGTTACGTAAGGTGGTACAAATGTCTCATACATTTTTGTCACCGTTCTTTGAATAAAATGATTAAATATTGATAAGAAATTTATTAAAAGAGTTATTGTACCTGGTTTTATTTTTATATAAAGACACCAACCTAGGACTATTTTAATTTGCAATCACTCAAAAAACCTCTACCAATCACAATTTTTTTCAGAGATTTTTTTTTGAATTTGGTTAGTATGAGCACACTGATACATCCAATCTAATAAAACTAATGTATAAACTCGTATATCTATAACATAATGTAACAACTTCACTAGTAATTAACAATAAAATAAACAAAATTTTCTTGATTATATTGTGAGCAAAAAAAAGGTGTTAAATATAGCCGTCACGGTTTTAAATCAATTATAAAAGTCAATAAATAAATATTTATTTTTTGTAATAATAACAAAAACAGGCAATTTTATATAAGATGTATAAAAACTGTTTGCTGATTTACGAAAATATGTTTTCATTAATACACACACACAATTATCTCATCAATTATGTAAGTATGTTTTAGCACTTCTATGTATGTATGATCCAATTGTAAGAGTATAGTAACTTGTTTTTTTGGGAAGGAACTGATTCCCAACGTACAGTTCACGCTAGTTTTTTTTTTTTTTCTAACTTAAAGCCTACCAAAGTGACTCTAGTCTGCCTGATAGAAAGCATGAATAAAATCCAAGAGTTGTGGTCACCATACTTATTGCAAATGCTGACAACGCAGTATAGTGACCCACAGTATGGCGGCATTGTGAGATGCTTTTTCACACACCCAGCTTGGGGAGGTAAAAGGCATGACAGTCATTGTAACAGTGTAAGGCTTATACAGTTACTACTATAACTGTCACCCCTGCATCGATGGGTCTCCGGTCTCACACTCACCAACGAAACACGACAACACGGATGCGGGCGCTTTCGGTTGGTCTTCTGTGGGAGGGTAGTACTGCCCGGTCGAACTGGCCCGCTCGTGCTGAAATCAGCGTGGCTCTACTACCTAGAAAAGCTAGTTTGGGAATTAGGACTCGCACTTTAATTGTATCCTTTCTTGGGTTAAATAAATAATTATTATTATTTACACAGGTTAATAGTTTTTAATAATAGTTTTAAAAATATGTATAGTATAGTAGCAGTACCAGTATGTCACACTATAACCGCCTCGTTGGTTACCGTATGCAACTGCCAATCAAGAGGTCAGGGGGCGCGATATGCCCGAGCCGGGTCTAAGTTGTCTAAGACCGGAGTTAGGAGGTTACGGTCTCTCCCCGTGCCTCGGAGAGCTCGCAAATCATTCGGAGCTGTGGCTAATCTCTCTCCAGTCCAGGTGGATAACTATATTTCGGACATTTCAGACATTTGACACACACCGTCATCTAGTTTCAAACTAAGCGGAGCTTGTGCTAGATAAGACTGATTGATAGAATACTTATATACTTTTTTTTGTAAATACATACATATAAAACACCGAAACTTCGAAACATATATTTCGAGATCATACAGACATTTGGACCGACCCGGGAATCGAACTCGAGACCTCAAGCACAGCAGTCGAATTCACTACCGCCGCGTCACCAAGGCAGCTGCTACTACTAACTATTGGATTGAGACAATTGAGGCAATCTGTGTTTATACACATATTTGTGCACTATAACTGTACTAGTCACATCATCAAGTCGTAGTCTTATATTAAATTGACTTGTCTGTGGCTATTTGCGTAGGTATATCCATACTTCTTGTGTTGGATACACAGACAGATGAACTTATATGATACTACTACTAAATATCACTGACTAAATATCAAAATGTGATATTTCGACATTAGATACAAAGAGATTATTCAAGTTTCTGTTATTTAAAAATATATTTAGGACCCTTAAGTAAATAATTATTTTTAAAGGAAGCAAAATTAAAACTCTACACAAAATATAAACATAAAAATGCACATTTGAGATAATTTTCAATATCTTTTAGACAGGTACACCAAATATAACATTCACGCCGTCAATGTTGACTCTCTTTGTATCTTACACAAAATGAATTTTCACAGAGACTTGTAAAACCTTTATTTCCAACCACGGATGTGTAAATTTACTTTCATTATATCTCAATTCAAAAGCGGTGTGTGCCTTGTTTAACGATGTAATAGTCGGGTTATTATTTATGGAAACTTAATATAACAACCTCTGTAAATCTACTTATTTTTTTTTATTTACAGCCTACCAAAGTGATTCTATTCGGCCTGATGGAAAGCATGAGTAGAATCCAAGAGCGGTGGTCGCCATACTCACTGCGAATGCAGACAATGCAGTATGGTGACCCACACTATGGCGGCTTTGTGAGGTGCTTTTTCACACCCCGCTTGGGAACGTAAAAGGCATGACAGTCATCGTGACAGTGTAAGGCTTATACAGTTACCACGACAACTGTCACCCCTGCATCATTTGTTTTTGGTCTGAGTTTTCGATGGAAATAGATTTTATATAGACATCTCTATGGACAACACGTGAAAAGATGTGACATGTGCAGACTTGGGACCTGATAGTAACTAACTTCCATTCATTAACACTTGTAAATCAAGATATATAAATGTATGCTGGTTTAGGTAGTCTTTGAGGTCGAAATAGACCATTCTGAAAAATTTTGAAGTCATATCATTATTATTGCTATCAATAGCCTTTAGCAGTACACTGCTGTATATAAGCCTTTCCAAAGCAAAGAGATTTTGGCCTACTATACCACACTGACCAGACGCGTTGCAGTGATGTCATCTTGCATATTTTGTTCCCTTAGTCAACTCTTACCACGCTAGCCGGACTGGTTGAGATAGAGTTTATGTCAGGTTTTCTTTCTCTTCACAGTGATTTTGTCTTGCATAGTCTGCTCTCTTAGTCGCCTCTTATAACACCCATGGGAAAGTAGGGGTGACAATCTGTATTCTTAATTCGTCACCACAGGGAGGTCGTATCGGTCAGGCATTGTCGTCATAATTAGTTTCAGTTTTCTAACCACTAACATATACACACATTTTTTTCATCAAGGTTTATAAGTCAAAGATGTCTTTAAAAAGGTTGCTTAACATGTTAACGTATTAAAAGAACCTTTTGTCACGTTAAGTACCGATTTACAAATCTCCCTCACACGCCTTTGTTGGCTATTCAACACAGCTGCAGAAAGAATCGATTCACCAGTCTTTTGTGGAGCGTTTTATTAAAAGTACTTACCAATCCGGCAAGTCGAGGAAGTACTCCGGATACGTGTACGAGATGCCCACATTGTTCACTAAGGTGCCAATTTCGAGACCTTCGATTTCTTTTTCGATTTTCTCGTAAATTTCATCGCCTTCGCCGAAATCTGCTTGAATTATCTTTGTTGATACTTTGTATTTTGTTTCTGTAACAACGTTATAGAATAATTTTAATTTTACTATTGACCCCAGAAGGGAAAAGGCTTAGAATAATAATCAACTTATAGATATTATAACTTTTGTCTTCTAACTATCACTTCTATCTAAGAAACTTCTTTTCGTTCAATCTGAAAAAAATTTGTAAATTCCAAAAAAGAATGGTGTAAAACAGAATCAGGCAGTTAATGGCAGACCTTGGCGACTTGGCTAAAAATAACTGCTAAAGTATCCAGTAACTTCTGTCACTGTCTAGTAGCATAAAAAGAAATAAAAATACTTCTGTTTCTTATCAGTATTTTCGTTTGTTCAATTGATTTGTGTTATTGGATAGTATTACAGAATGAACACGTTTTTTTTTTTTTTTATTTTTAATACTTCTTGCATTACATTTGCATGAGGCGAACTTAATGCCATATGGCAGTCAGTCAACCTTTAAAAAAACTTTACCTTACCAGTTTAGAATTTGGTTTGATTTACGTAAAGTAATGTTTTATTTATCTTAAATTTTAGTTATAGCTAATTCTAAAGCCAGTATCACTAGTTCAGTAATACCCAAGACAAGTTTTCGCTCTTTCACGTACAGCTTTAAGAAAGCAGTTTTCCCAGAAGCAAGTGACCTAATTTTCTTTTTTCTAAAACAAGAGTAACTTACCGATCAACTGAGCAGTCGCTTTTAATTTATCCATAGAACGACTGACTAGAACAATATCACAGCCACGGGCAGCCAGCTGTAACAAAATTTGTTTGTTAAACATATACCTTTAAAAAAAACAAAATGGCGGCTTACAACCCAAAAAGAAATTAGCTTGATAACAGCAAAATTTCAACGTTCAAAATAAATTGAAATTCATTTAATTCTTTTAACTATTGAGTAATAGATACAAACAATGTGTGGTTTTATTTATTTATTTTATCTTCACTGTATACATAAACTGAAAAAAAAATAGAGTCACAATATTTTAATGTGGCAATTAGCTATCTTATCGCTCATGGCCATTTCTTACAAGCAGCCTTTACACAAATATCAGTAACAAGTTTCAGTTTAAATTTGATATAAATTCCAATTCTTTTTTATCAACTCAACCATTTAATTAGAAAAGAAATTACATGTTCAAAAAGTTTATACATAAACAAATTACGTAGGTAACTCAATTAGGACTTGAGAGAGATAGGCATGAGAACATACGAAGGATACAGACAGCAATCATGTCTGAGTATTACTTGAGAAGGATAAAGCTCAGGCAATTTCATATTTTAATGATAATTCTGCGCGTCTTTTACATGTATGACGCCATAAACATCCAAAATATTCCAAAAAGTTTTAAATTAACAAAATTTAGTTTACTAAAATATCTATCCCGAAAAGAAAGGACATTACTGGATATTGCTTGTAGCTTTATGAAACATTTCAGCCAGCAGTACATGCAACCTCTGCAAGATGATAAATGACTTGGCTGTATCTTGTCTTGGGATAGTGGCACCCCTTCAGGATAAATAATTAATATTGTAATGGGTTTCGAGTTGGTATATCTATGAAAATTAATGGTCTTCCTGTTGACTCTTACTTAAGTCGGGTACTGCATCTATAATAAAATTAGATAGTAAACATTTTCCTTCTGTATTTTGAAGAATTCTTTTTTTTTTTGGTAATTAAAGATATTGATAAATGAACAAGTAAAGTTTTTTTTAAACAGTAATCTAAGTAGATCGGATGTCGAAAACATTGTAACTGAGCGTAAACAAAACTATTATCAGGACCATGGAATTAAAATGGAATTTAATGAAAATGATACAGAAAATGAGCAAATGCTAATTTTGTTATTTACGTCAGAAGGAAGTGTATGAAAAAATGGCGTGTGAAAGGACACGTTTGGTGCGAGGATTCTCCTTCAGAGACCAAGTAATCAAGCTCACATTATCATACCAATGGCCTTTGACAGTCCGTTTCTGGACACAGGCCTCTCTTTTGAAAGGCGCTTTTGGCCTACAATATCATGCTGGCCAGACGGGTTGCTATAAGGTTTGTTTCAAGTTTACCTTGTCTTTGCAATTATGTTGTTCTTGCATAGTTTCTTGGGCACTTCTTACGACATCCATTGGATAAATAGGGGTAGTGATACTGTATTCTCAATCCGTCACCACACAGAACGGAATCAGGTTTGATGTATATACACCTATTTGATAGTATCTAATACTAATCAAATAATTTGTTTAGGAGGCTCGTAATAATTATGATATTTATGGTACGTGGTATGATGTTAACATAAATACATATTAAATTAATATTTTTATTACAAAAAGTCAAGAAACATACGTCCTGTTAAAATTTCATCATTTCGTTTAAACTTCAGGACAGTGGAAGGGCCATGCTTCGACACACATGAGCAAGCTCGACAAGAGTTAAACCACGGCCTTACAGGAAACTGGTGTTAAAAAATTCTTTCGTTGCTTTTTAGCATGTGGTTACCGACGTATAAATTGTGGCTCTATAGGTATCCGTGTGCGGTTGGCACTTACACAGGTGACTCAAGTAACACAATAGTTGACCCGTTCTCTCCATTGCTTGACTCTCTCCCTTGTCGGTAGAGCAATCGCCACTCTTCTCTGTCCTCTGTGATCTGTTTAACGTCCCGATAGGCCACGACTTCCACTTTCTCTTTCTATCTAGGCCGTCCTCGTTTTCTCTTGCGTTCTATTTTTCCTTCTAGTCTTATTCTGAAGAAGTTGTTGTGTGCTATCAAGATGTCAACCAATTTTGATTGATTATACCATAAACAAACAAAAACAGAATAAGACTAAGCAAATCTCTTTGCAACACACCGATCCGTCGGATTTACAAATGCGTTAAAAGTGGATTCATTGTTTTAGTTGGACTTCATTATGATTATTTTGTGGATCAACGTTCTAACAAACGTGTAATTATAATCGACTATCGACTTTCTCAAAGTTGCAGCGACATACTTCGTAATAATTAGTTGTATTAGTCTTCTATTGTACATTGAAATTTCTCAAAAGGATTTGTTAACACACAACGTTTCAAAAACCCTCCGTCCAATAGTTGGAACAGACGGATAAAATAATTCAGTGAGCATTATTATTAAGTCAGTTTATTTTATTTTACACTATCTAAACATGAACCTAACTGCGTGGTTAAATGGAATAATTTATACATATATGACATTACGTTGTATTTTTGTAATAAATTCACATATTCTACTAAGAGTTGTAAGGTATTATCTATGTTTTTAAGATATAATGATATTGTGATGATGATGGTGAATATATCCATGTCTTGAGAGACCAAATTGGTATCATCGTTTTTGTTCAATTTCTATTTTATTCGATTTTTCCACACTAGAAGGTACATAGAGTGCTGAACGCTAGTCGAATAGATATTGAGACATTACAAATTTACGAGAATATTAAGGGAAAATATTACGATGTGTGTTTCTCATGGTATTTTTTCCATTGTTAAAGCGTTAACTAATTTCTAATAACAGAATATTTTTTAAGGTGAATAACCGAATCGAATTGAATCCGGTAGCGTGAAAAGTCAAAGGTTTGATTACGCGGCTACTGATTACAAATAAAATTAATTGCTATAATTACACAGTTGCTTAACTTCATAGGATACTATTGTTATTAATGCCGTTTTTATGACTCCTACTAAGGTTATTTACTATAGAGAGATCAGATTTTAACCATATTCATTAGCAATTAAATATGGTGATGGCAAATACCACCGATTTCAAGCAAGTAATCCTCTCTTCCTATCTTTCTAATTGAATTTTGAAATTTGATAAAATTAATCAACGGCAAACGAAAGATATTAGTGAGATATAAATTGATATTTACCTCCAAGGCATACTGCTTGCCAATGCCATCAGTGCAACCGGTAACCACTGTAACAAAAAAAATATAATGTAAAGAAAAGACACAAAGAAACAAGAAGTAAACAAACAGACAGTAGTTCAGCCCAGTCACCAGATCGTCATCAGCCTTTAATAGTCCACTGCTGGACAGAGTACTTTCTTTAGAAAGAAAGTTTTGGCCTATTGTACCACGCTATCCAGAAGGGTTGCTATACGCTACTTACAGCGGGTCTGGATGTCGTAATAAAACCTGTTCCCGGATTCCTTTTATCTCAGGTGCAAAATGGCACACCGTGTGGTTTTAGTCGGCCCGATGGTGTGTGGGACACACCACCCTGCCGTAAACTCCGGTGGGGTGACGGCCTGAGGGGGTTTCCACACGTTAAAAAAAGCCTACACACAGCGCAAACAAAAAGATATAGTACAGCGCCATATAGAGAAGACACGTCATACTACGGAGCATACTAACCATGTATCGTAACATACAAATTCTCGCGGCCATTAGTATATATACAATTTCCCAACATCAACCATTGGGCTCTGGCCTGCCAAACATTATCAGATCGTTTTGTTGGAGGATTCATCCTTTGTGTTAGAACGACATGATACACGTTCCTCCACAGGTTTGTATCAAGTTTTCCTTTCCTTACCAGTGATGTTGTCATGCGTATATGGGAGGTGACATTCTATATTGTTAATCTGACACGATATTTTTTTTTAGTTCATTTTATTATATTTATAAGTATTTATAACCCATGGTATAAATATTTAGACATCAAGATTAAGTGCATTGTTGATTTTTAATTCATCTTCAAAATTAAGGGTGTTTTGGCATCTGGTCATATTACTTAATAAAATGCTATGAAAAATATAGTAACTAACCATTTTATGTCAAACATTAAATGGCGTGAAGTTGCCGAATACTCTATGCTCGAGTTTTATTAGTTTTTATTTGGCACGAAACATTTTATTGGTTATAGTCTTAACCTACTCATAATCTTTCTTCCCTTCCTCTTTCTTTATTTTTTCTTTTATTTCAAAATTCAAACTTTTGCACTTAAATATATGTATGTGAATTTTGGATGTGTATTTAAAGCTTCGGATTATTTGGTGATGTCAAGAGTTACATTATGTGATGTTTAAAAATTTAAAATATTCTTTGGGATAGGCGGAGAGCGAGAAAGGTGCAGACTGCTATACAAAAGTTTAAATTAAAAAATGTTTCAATCAATCGAGCTGTTGTTCGATAACGCTTGTCTAGAGTACACGGGCAACATTCCCTGAAGTTATAACAATAATTTAGTCGATATTAAGTTAGGAAACTTGAAAGTGCATCTTAGAGGCCATGTAATTAGACCTGCAGTGTAAAGTCAGCAAACAAATGATTCTAAGAGTTTGGTATACAAATTTTTATTTACATAAAGTGCCATTCATTGATGAGTCAATTATATTCGTAATTATTTTATTCGTAGTTTTACTAGCGATTATTACAACGATTGGTTTCTTCAGAACACATATTAACCTATACAGTATTTAAGAATGCAATTTAACGCAAATCCAATTCAACATAGAAGTAAGATTAGCGGTGATAAGAAAATTGTACTCAAGAATGCTTGCATATATATACTCGTAATACATCTTTTTTTTTTGTGCGGAAATCGTCACGGATACCTCTACACTTTTTTTTTGTTTTTTTGTTATCAATTCTTCATATTATTAATGTAACTGAAGTCCATTCACTGCCAGTAACAGAAAAAAAAATCCATCATACGAATTCATACTGAATAAATTCGAGTAGAAAGGGGCGTAAATTATCTATTAAGTACTATTTTATAATCTGTAGTAGCTTCGAGACTATTGTAAGGGCCTTTTGATCTAATACTTAGAGACCCTGGCTACTAAACCACAGGACTCGATTTCCACCCAGGATTAATATTAGGACCAGGCTGTTGTGTGTGAGATATGTAAAGTTATTAATAGTTTTTGCTAGGTTCAGAAGAACCTAGCAATATCTGTAATGATGATGATAATAAATAAATAAATAAATAAAAAAAAATGTGGAGGTACGTATGTCAAATGTCCCTCCGACACAAAGGGAGGATCCTCCGACCAGGCGAGGTGATCATGCCTGGTGGGCCAGGACCCAACGGTTGTTGTTGGGATGTTGTATATATGTTAATAGCCGCGCGAATCTGTTTCGCGATACAGGATAGTAGTTGCTTAGTAGTTCATCATACTACGTAGTTCAATGTATCTTCGCTGGATGGCGCTGTTATATATTTTTGTTTGTGCTATAATGTGGAATTCGCCATAAAATAAAATATGTTTTTTTATTTAGTACATCATTAGATAAAGTTTGAACTATTTTTTTCTGATTTGGCACCAAAATTGCCCTCTTTTCACAATTCATCAACTTTGGAAATCTATGTTTATGGATATAATGATTAAAATACTAAATATTATCTCAATTTGTTTTATAAACTCGGTAAAAATGTACAGTAACTGTGCGTCTGGCAAATAAATAAATTTTAAAGGTAAAAGGCCCTAAAAATTGATGAAAATAAAAACGATAGTAATAAATAGTAAATTAGTAATACGTTTTTGCTAACGGTACAACCCAGTATCGATTACAAATTATGCAAATACGAGGTAGTGATGCTCATCTTGATTCAGCACTATTCACAGATGTTTGATTAGAGCGGTGTTGCCGGGTTATGGTGCATAATATGAAGGTACCTCACAGGCTACTAATGATCGATAGCTTTTTGATGAACACAATTATATTATGCAGCTTATTTTGGCAATTTTAGGGTTCTATTAAGCCTTTTCGTGCGTTAGTTTTCTTTCTACACATCTCATACACAGCTCTTTCGTTCCAAATTAAGATCCCTGGAGATAAGTCGAATTCAAACCCTCTGACTTGGCCGTCAGGATCACTATACTAACTGAACAGTCTGATTCAAAACTCAAAAGAAAAATCTTTGACTCATCAACAGCCTTTTACAGTCCACTCTGTAGGCTAGGCTGGACATAGGCCTCTCCCTAGCAAGGAGGTTTTGGCCTACTATACCACGCTGGCCAGACGGATTGGAATAAGGTTTGTTTTAAGTTTTCCTCCTCTTTGTAATGATGTTGTCTTGTATACTTTGTTCCCTTTGTCGCCTTTTACGATACCCACGCGATGAATAGGGGTGGTAGCACTATGTATTCTTAATACGTCTACGTATATTATATGTAAGGAAACTTTTTGTATGATCTGCATCTAAAAGCTATTTATTAATCGCTGTGTGGAAATTTGAACTTAAAGTACGTAAATCACAGTTTGTAGCTATCAATTATAGTTTATATGCCCATAAACTTCTAAACAGACCATAAAACTAAGAAAGTAAACAGTCATTCGACTTGCATAACACACTTTCTCACTGCGGATGTGACTATTGCAGGGTTTTAAGCCATTGAAGATTCGACTTTGTTGTTGAAATATAAATGTCATATTACGATAAACTCGTCTCCAAGTGAAGTGAAAGTTATTAAAATATTATAGTTTTGGTATGTTAAACTATTTCACGATATATAAATTTAACGCGTTAAGAGAATGTCCAATTCTGATTTTATACAGTTCGATAATAAAGTTTGGTTCCATAAACAGTAATGGATAGGTAAAAAGATATATGATAATCTCAATTATGTGTATATTATAGTATATAGTATACATATAGTTTACTATTTTCTGAGTCCACGAGAGTCTCCTTCAGTAGTTTCCAAAGAAGGCCAGTTGGAAGTAACTTGGTGCATCCCACGACTACCTGCAACTACTGCATGTGTGACTACTATCTGTGGAACAAATTATCCTCTGTAGTATTTCAGAAAAGATACAGTCTTCAACCGAAAAGAACGTACTCTTTTCTCAAAAGCCAGAAAAGTGGTTGTAACTCCTGAGTTGCAGGTGTTCATGGTCGATGGTGATCACTTTCCATCAAAGGATCTACTTGTTCGTTTTATCTGACAACGATTATACTCTCATCGAGAATTAGTGTGAGGCGGTTGTCTATAAAAGAAACCGACTACAACTCGCAAAATTGCACCGACTCTAAAATAAACTCAAAAAGGAGTATGTAGAAGTAAAGGATAGATATAGATTTTTTTTATGCATAGGGTTATGTATACGTCTTGATAATTATGTCGAGATTACGCTTTTCCCTTATAAACTGTTAAGACAAACAATATCAAGGTGAAATGACTTGGAAACTTAAATTCTCTCTAACCTAACGAACACAATACTGAGTTAAATCTTAATTCCGAATTGGGTTAATGATTCTATATCCCCAGTAATGCAATGACAGTACCTAACCCCATGATTAGGGCGAACACATTTGTTTCAAGACGTACATACAAAATGTAGCATAACATTTTGTGTCTACCCTCATTTTGCGATACAAGTTTGTGTCTTAAATAAATGATTGTGACTAATTGATTTGCTTTTGCTGAAGTGTCGAGACTTAGATAGGAGTAGGTTGGTGTGTAGAAATTTAAACTTTATATGAAGTGTTTTAAAGTATATTGTTGTGATGTTTCAAAGTTTACGAATCTGTTTGAATAGCTTGATGCGAGTTATATTATGGCTATTTTAGTATGGGCAACGTTTGATCTTGGAATAATAATAACAAGGAATTAACATACACAGGGATTGATTTTGAGAAGCTAAGACTAGCTAGTTAGTTCAGCTCTAGCTAACATTAAACATTTTGTTCTGACTAATTTTTAAAAGTATTACACATTCAATGATTGACTGAAACTGGTAAGTAATCTTCTCAAATAGAAATTGAATTTCACATTTCAGTTAATAAATGATTAAATTTTGGTTTTGAACAAACAAAAAGTAGCTATAAATTGAGAATTAAGAAATTCCTACTTTTATCAACTCGATAATAACTTCAACATCAACTATTGCAGTCCACTGCTGGACATAGGACTCTCTCAAAGAACGTCACTCTGATCAGTTTTGGGATTCTCGTATTCAGCTCCTCAGCTATCTTGCGCAAATCGTCCCTAAACCCGGCCTGTGGGCGTCCTACACTACGTTTGACGAGACTCCACTCTAGAACTCGTTTACTCTAACAGTAGTCGGTTCTATGGGTAATATGACCAGCCCACTGCCACTTCTGCTGGCTAAAAAATTAAATTAGCCTATTTTACTCTTCATAACATCAGCTAACTGACAATAAACAACTCGTGAAAATCACTGCAACCGCTTCGAAGATTAAACAGTTAGACCGATTGGCAGTGGTCGTATGCCATTTAAAAAAATGATACCTCGGAAACATCCACAAATACATGGTTTATAGAAAGCTGAAATGTAACAATGTAAGCACACACTTCAATTTCAATTTACATGCATAAATTTCTAAGTTAAATTACGAATTCGTTACCCATAATACAGTGAATACAGTAATCCAATAAACTTCACATGAAATATAAAATAACCTAAAGACATTTAGAATATCCCTAAAGGAGTATTTGAATGAATTAAATAAGGTACTTTTATTACAACAATGCATTAATGAAATTACCCTAAGAGCTTGAGAAAACAAATGTTGTATATTGGCTTAAGTCTACAAAAGTTAGGGAAAGGTTTCTCTCGCAGGAATAATTAAATAGCTGAGAGACTTGAACAGTACACGGCGCATTAAGAATATATTTGGTAAAGGTAATAATTTATTCCAGGTATGTAGGTATTTGTTATTCACTAATTATAGCTTCGATTGTATGTAACATTAGAGAGTCGTACTTTTGGCAAATTTTGTCTGTTCGACGAACCGGTTCCAGAGGTGAAATGGGTGAACGAGAAGAATTCTGACTTCTTTTTTTTATTTAGTATCAAAGTGACTCTATTCTGCCTGGTAGAAAGCATGAATAGAATCCAAGAACGGTGGTCGCCATACTCACTGCGAATGAAGACAGTAGTATGGCGACCCACGCTATGGCGGCCTAGTGACATGCTTTTTCACGTCCCGCTTAAAGGACCCAACTTACTATGGTTACCAGAGTCCCGTTTTGAATAAATTCATACAGATATTTGCAAACACTTTTTGTATATAAGAAATCATAGAATAATAGCTCTATAACGACTAGTGCCTGTCAGGTGGTCGTGGTCCATAATCTTTGTGGACTTTGATAATTTGACTTTTGCTTCTCTTATAAAATACTTATAATTGTTGGTATAAAAGCCAGACTGAGTATTCAGATAGGACGGGTTATGGGAACGGGAAATAATATATCTTTTATTGAGATTGATATTATAGAGATCCCAAACACTGCAACAATAAATAATTCGGGCTATTTTTAAAATATGCTAATAATGTTAGTTTAGACAACACAAGCAATGTAGTTATCATCGTAGCCATGATAGTTAGCTCGACCAAATTCGGTCCATCACAAGTACCACATTCCTCTGTGAAACCGTCAGAGTCTAAACGAGAGGCCCTTTGATACTTGGGGACTCGAATAGTACCAACTTTCTTCTGACTTTTGACTTACAAGTGTCCATTGAAGACAGCAGCCTTTTACCATTAGATGGTCTGTCCATTCATCGTCATTATTAACAAATTTTAGCCCACTACTGGACATAGGCTTCTTCTTAGAAAGGAGATTTTGGCCTAATACATCATACTGGCCAGATACATTGTTATAGGGTTTTGTTTCAAGTTTTCCGTCAGCTCGTTTGCTCCTCATAACAAAAAATGCGGGGACAACTATCTGTTACTAAATCGTATGTTTAAGGCCTTAATTATTATCTTTTAAATATTTATATCACTGTTAGTTTATGTAATATATATAAAAATTTAACCTTATGATAATTTTCTTGGACCGGAAGAAATTAGTGCCAATCCAATATAACTATGCAATTTGAGAATTCATGTTTCAATAATTTTGTTTATGGTTTTGACCTCATGATAAAAAGCTATCCTTCTAAAATTTATCTTAGAAAAATACGGTGACTTAAGAAGTACGAAGAAATAAGAAGTATATTCACACATCGTCATATTACCCTTAGATTAATATTTAAAACAGACAGAATACCACAATTGTTTAAAAAGAGAAAAACAGATCAAGAGATCAGTTTTTTTCTACAATACTTTGAGTATATGGAACAAGATAATTTCGGGACAAAAAATAGCCAGAAACGACATTCGTTACGACTTCAAATTTTTTTTTTGGTTCGTAAAAAACTAACCAATCGCTTTAGTGTCGTACTATAATATACATAATATTATGTACATCCTTGACGAAAATTTTTTGTATACATTTTTTAGACAATTTCGAAAAAGATTTCATTTTAAATGTAATGTTGATGTGCAGTAGAAATACAGAAAGCTAGGATTTTATTACTTTAACTTCAGTTAAAAATACTAAATTACACATATACTACGTTTTCATGAGAAAACCCTCGCGGTTTGTCACCCTTTCAAGTATTACGACGAGGGGATATACCAGAATCAAACTAACCAAAATCAGATCAGGAACAGTTGTTTTACAGCTGTTTACAGCATTATGACATCTGAAATACAATTCTAGTACACACTATCAACTCTTCATACCTTCATACCTTGGTATCTGAGTATAAATACTTAAAAAAATCACTTTTATTATTGATGTAACATAAACACAGGCGGAAATATCGGAACTATAAAAAGGTCAAATTGTCCTCATGGCCGTATCGCTTCTATATTACAGGTTTTGCGAAAAATATCCTCGACCTTAGCTGTTATGTTAAAACTGAATGTCACAATGGTTGATTAATTAAAACCTGCTTTGAGAGTATCGGCCAGTATCTTATTTAGAAAAAAAAAAGAGAACTTGTTTCTACCAGTATGTGTTAATACTTTTTATATTTTACCTTACACATGTTAAAATAATGTACAATTTAATAAGGATTTTGTAGATTGGTGAACAATGCCCAACTTTTAAATATGGTGTAGGACAATTAATGTATGTGTATACCTGTTTTTTTTTAATGTTTTTATCATCAATTACGAGTACTGTAGTACTTTTAAAATTAGGCATCCCAATGTATATTATTATGTGTGATAAAGATACATACGAGTACAACACTTGAAGGTAAATAGGTAACCACCTAACTTTAAATTATCTAATGTTTTGAATAGGTGCCGTTGAATGTGGTCAGTGAGTAGCTTATTTACGTGGTAGGTCTATAATATTCATTTCAGAAAATCAACAAAAATAACGATGTCAAACATTTAAATGGGGTTTTTTTAATGAACGAAAAAGTTAATTAGTGGTCTTATCAAACCAAAAGCCTAAAAAGTAGATTACGAACGAGATTTAGGAAGTTGTTATTAAGAAAATGTCAGAAGCACAAACTCAATAAATGGTTGTCATCGAAGGATGAATGTCGTGATTTTCAAGAAAGTCATCTGTTTACAATTACGAAAAAAAATCCTTTATTAAATGTCAAAGAGAAGTGATTTTTTCTTTAAGGTATTGTTGGTGGATAGGTTAAACGAAACGACACCGAAATACGCGCTGATTTTATTACGAACGGGACAGTGCTACCCTCTCACAGAGAACCAGCCCAAAGCGACAGCATCCGTGCTATCGTGTTTCATTGGTGAGTGTGAGACAAGAGGTTCATTAATGCAGGAGTGACAGTTGAAGTGGTATGTCTTACACTGCCACGGTGGCTGTCAAACCCTTTACGTCTTTACGTGGCGTGAAACAGTATCTCATTAGGCCGTCATAGTGTGAGTTACCATACTGAATTATCTGCATACGCAATAAGTACGGCGATCAAAGCTTTTTGATTCCATTCATGCTTTCAATAAGGTAGAGTGGTCACTTAGGCAGGTTCTTAAAAAAAAGTTATTAACTGAATATGTTTCTAACTGTTGCACCTCTAGTTACTTTATTTGTAAAATTATGGCGTACTAAGTCACCTAACACAACGTGCACGGACCCGTTGTCAAGTGGTTCTTCTCTCAAACAGCACTAATTATGTAACCAACACAACAAACTGTGACTAGACAAGGTGTATAAGTGTGTTTATTATCATTCTGGTTACTATAGCCCAGTCTCTGCCTAGATTGGGATCACACTGCCATGTTTGTGACGAATCAAGTTCATATTATTTAGGCCCAATTCAGTCCAGTTGCCTACTTGGAATACTATCTCGTAATTCATTTATATACATTTTAAATATTTATTTTTCCGGTAAATATTATATATAAATGATCCAATTAAAGGAACCGTCAAACTATTAGCATATAACATACATTATATAATGCTAATAGCCGGATAGCACGAGGTCTAGTTCATAGAAAGTGTATATGCGCTTAATGACAGAAGGTCGGCAATATTTTAAATTTAGATGACCTCAGAAAAAATTGTAAAATATAAAGTTTTTAAACGCTAAAATAGTTGTTGTTCGCTTCCCACCCAGAATAAATAATCGTGTGATAGTCATGGTCACTTGTTCTGTATCTGGATGTAATTTATCTACAACATATATGACCAGTGTGTGTTGGTAGTGATGACTTACGGCACAGAGACGTGGTCGCTCACTATGAGCTTGATAAGAAGGCTCAAAATCACCCAAAGAGTAATAGAGAGGACAAAGCTCGGAGTTTCTTTGCGTAATCGAATTAGGAATGAGGAGACCCGCAGATAAGCCAAGGTCACTCATATCGCCAGTAAAATTGTTAAACTTAAGTGGCAATGGGCAGGACATATTAAATGCAGAAACAATGGCCGATGGGGCCATAAAGTTCTGGAGTGGCGACCGCGTACTAGGAAACGTAGTGTTGGTAGTAACAAGGTGGTGCGAGGACATGGTGAAGGTTTCGCGAAAGTTGCTGGATGCGGGCGGCACGAGACCGGTTGTTGTGGAGGACCTTGAGGGAGGCCTATGTCTAACAGTGGACGTCTTTTGGTTGATATGATGATGATGATGATATTATGTATGTATTGAGAAATATATACATAAGTTTAAGTATGTCTATCAACAGATATGTTGCCACACAGGCAACAGGCTATGCCAAGTTTGGGATCAGACGGCCGATATTACTATTTCTAAGTAAATAGGAAGTCTATGACGTCAGTACTTGCATGTTACACGCTCACTCCATTAAAATTACTTTCATTAATGAAACTTTTTGTTTATATTTTTACTGTCAACTTCCTTAAAAATACCTACGCAAACACCTACACATAAAAATTAACCACCAACCATTTCGTTAAAGGTGAAAGTTGTTTTTATTGAAACTGCAAACATCTCCGCAGTATTCAAGGTTTCTATAAAACTGGGCTATTATAAGGAGATTAAAGTTAAGTCCGGTAAAGTAAATTTCAAGGCAATCACCAATGCTAAGTTCATTTTTGTTTCAAGTCGTTCAGCAGACGATTGTAAGGTAATCGAATATGTAACCCTATTATATATCTTTCCCAGAAACTCACAATATAAGTATCTTTATTATACAAAAATGTAAAACTGGTTTGTGTACACTTCAAAAACTAAATAGTTTTGCAAGCATTGAAGCTGAAATTTTGACTTTGACAACACTCTTCAAAGATAATGTTTATTTATTGTGCGTACTTTAAGTTCAAATTGCCACACAGCGATTAATAAATAGCTTTTAGATGCAGATCATACAAAAAGTTTCCTTACGTATTACTACGTCGTACTACGGCGCATTTTCATTAGAGTTGACATAATCAAAGATGTGTGGTGACGGATTAAGAATACATAGTGTTACCACCCCTATTCATCCTGTGGGTGTCGTAAAAGGTGACTAAGGGAACCAAATATGCAAGGCAACATCATTACAAAGAAAAGAAAAACTTAAAACAAACCCTATTCCAACCCGTCTGGCCAGCGTGGTGTAGTAGGCCAAAACCTCCTTGCTAAGGAGAGGCCTATGTCCAGCAGTGGACTGTAAAAGGCTGTCGATGTTGATGATACGTCTTGTGCCTATAGCCGCTAATCGGAATATTTTGTTTGCAGTTGAGACTGTCTTGGAGCCCTATGTTCGTGGCGGGAACCCTATGCACCTACTTATATGTAAATATATTTCATAATACCTACATATTATATGTGAATTACGGCCATAATTTTTTAAACTACCATAAGAAATACTTTAGTTTAAAGTTGATGTTAGCAATGATCAATACAATTTTTATTTTGATAGAAATACCGTTGAATACAATAGTATATAATACATCAAGTCCACCTATTCATCAGATGTGTCACAGGAACACATGCGTCAATGTAAATTAATGTAGTAGGACGCGCTCTGATCACGAATTTTAACAAAAACACGATTAGAAAAACAAAATCAGACTGAGAGAGATATATTATTATATTTCTTCGAATATTTGCCGCAAGCAAAGACGTCAGTATTTTTAATTTATTGTTAAAATTAATAAGTTTTGCGGCATTCTTAAGAACAAATGTACAGACGAACTCAAGTTTTTTAAAAGTTAGGAATTTGAAGTTGAGTTTAAATTTATAAGGCTATCTTCTAATTGTAATTTAATCCTAATTTTCGCATTTTTAGTCCCTAAAGAGCCCGATTAACGTCAGTAGACTTGTCTCTTACAGCTACTTACTTAGTCTTCTCTAACGCCAGTATATTAAATACCAATATTTTACCACTAAATATTTTAATACCAAGTTTTGATGGGTATGGTTATAGACGAACCGCTGTAAGCTTCCGATAGTTTGCGGGACAAGGGGCGTTGGTACGCTCAACCGATTAGCTAGTGTGATGGTATCCATCGGCTTTGACGTCAGTGACTAATGTGAAAGCCGCACTGCGCATGCACGGTATAGTTTTTTAACATTGACAATCTACCGACCCTATATTACAAAATTGGCAATTGGCGAAAGTTATGTTGAAAAATATTTAAATATTAAATATTATATATTTATGAATTAAAACTTTCTGCAAACATATTATATAAGACGGACTTACAGCAACTAACAAATCCTTTTTTCTTAACGTGTGGAAACCCCCTCGTGCCGTCACCCGACCGGGGTTTACGGCAGGGTGGTGTTTCGGAATCAGACCGACTAAAACCACATGGTGTACCACTCTAAGCCTGAGTAAATAGGGATCCGGGAACCGCTGCTATTACGACACTCAGAGAACCGCTGCTATTACGACATCCAGAACTAACAAACCCTATAATAACCCGTCTAACCAGGGTGGTACAGTAGGTCAAAACCTCCTTTGAAACGCTTATATATTTAGGTCTCGCAGTGAACTATTAAGGACTGTTGATGTGTGATGCATGTCACAGGCATTGTCTTTCAGCCAAACCTTTGGGTGTGACAAAGATTTAAGAATGTAATTAGAATACACATGAGTAATTTAGAAAATATTTGTTATTAATAAACAATGTTAAAAACTACTATTGTTTGTCGACAGTAAAAAAAAAAATCGCTAAGTCGATTATCATGAAATATAGAAGAAGTAATTAAATCACTAGCAAAAAAAAAGAAAATGCAAAAATAGAAGTCAATTTTACCAAAGACATTCTCTACATGTCTATAACTCGACTAATTTTATTTATGTTGACTGATCAAATCGAATAAACAAGTTAGGCATCACTCACACATACACAAAACAGAGTAATCAACTTACGACCTACGACCTACCTACCCAAATTTCAAGGTATGACAGATCGGTGGCATACATTTTCGTCTTTGTCCTATACATAAATATAACATAATTTTTTTACTTTCCAAGTGTTGTCAGAAGAATAATTCAGTGTTACTAGTTTATGAAAAAAAGGGGGCAACTATAAAAAAAACTTGCAAATGAAAGTAGTCATAGAATAGGTAGAAGAGGCACGCTGATTTCAGCACGAACGGGCCTCCCACAGAAAACCAACCTAAAGCGTCAGCATCCATGTTGTCGTGTTTCGTTGGTGAGTGTGAGACCGGAGGCCCATTGATGCAGGGGTGACAGTTATCGTGCTAACTGTGTAAGCCTTACACTGTCACGATGACTGTCATGCCTTTTACGTTCCCAAGCGGGGTGTGAAAAAGCATCTTACAAGGCCACCATAGTGTGGGTCACCATACTGCATTGTCTGTATGTGCAATGAGTATGGTGACTACAACTTTTGGATTCTATTCATGCTTTCCAGCAGGCAGAGTAGAGCCACTTTGGCAGGCTCTCAATATATAAAAAAAAAAGAATAGAAATTGAATGGAAAAGACTACAGTCAAAAGATCTTTACTAATGGAAAATATGGATAATATTTACAGAAGACAAATATATCTGTTAACAATTAAGAAATACAGAAGGGACAGAACAAAAAATGTGTATGTGGATGAAACCTATGTAAATTCTTCACATACAATACAAAAAGTCTTTTTTATATTTTTTTTTATGGTGGTCTCACCGCCGTTTTATTTATATAACGTATTTGTAAATAACATTAAACTCTTTATTTTTAGGAATGACTGTCAAAAAAATAGTAATGTTTAAGGGTTCACGTATATGTATGAGTCTCTATTCAACTTTAATTTCTAATTATTTAATTATTTGAGATATCGCTCTAACTTCTCCATCGTCCAAAAACATATAGACATTTTACAAACAAAAACTCGATTAAAGATCAGCGATTACCAGTATCAACATTAGTTCCTTGAGTGATATTTATCGCATTTATCATACAGGTAATCACGATTAAGTACGGCCAGTACATTCTGGTTGAAACGTTAAGCAGTTCAAAGATATTCTAGACAACACGTGGTTGTCTTAATTCTCTTCGTGTACACATTATTTAGTAAACCACGAAACATGTTTTTTTTTAATTTAAGATGTACCAGAAATAAGGATGTGTGTGCACTTTTTTTACACTAGGAATAGATCCTGTGTCGCGGGGGACTTTACAAACATAAAAGAAACGGACACAAAGAACACCCAGACTCAGAACAATAATTTATGCATCACAGTAAGTGTTGCTTCATGTGGAGTTTGAACCCACAATATCCAGCGCAGTAGAGAGCGGCGTGGCGACCGCTTAAACCACTAGGCAGATCGTGCAGTTATACTCGTATGTAAATTTCTTTGGGACCCTCTGTTTCAGATTCATCTTGATTACAATAGTCACAATGAGTCATGTGAAAATTCTAAATTCTAGCTAAAAGAAGGATTCATCAATGTATGAAGTTGTCATTTTAAAGTTAGAAACATAATCTTACAGGAAATGTTCGTACGAGTGAAACCATGAACGCCCATGACCAAT
Source organism: Hypercompe scribonia (assembly GCA_949316085.1). NCBI lineage: Eukaryota > Metazoa > Arthropoda > Insecta > Lepidoptera > Erebidae > Hypercompe > Hypercompe scribonia. The sequence continues at coordinate 14,301,251 of OX438987.1, forward strand.
AGCCAGTTTTTTTTTATCTTTGTACCGAATTTAAATAATTTATATTACTTTTAATGTATTGACGAAGAAGGTTTTAATTTATGTAATCGCATTAATGTTTCTCAGTCTCAAAGTTCATTGTTACCGCTTTTAAAATAATGCGTAATTAAAATTCATAACACGTATAGCCAATAATGTATGTTGTCAGGTAAGTAGATATTAAATTACAAATCGCTGTCACTGTTTTTGTGTTATTAACGAAAAGTGATTTGGTAATAACATGCTCACACATCTCACACACGGCCTAACTAGGGAAAGCCTGTAGGTACTATGCTAATCCGACTGCTGGAAAACATACTTATGTACTTCAAAACACATAAAAATAATGGATAAATTGCACACAGGTACAGAACATATAATTTCACGTCACGCAAATATTTGACATGGCTGGGACTGTAACCCACGATCCCCGGTTTAGTAGTCAGGATCATTAACTTCTAGACCAATAATTGCATATCAAATCTTTAACATTAATGGAAATTTACAGATAACAGGATAACACAATATGTGTATAATATAACATATAATATTGGGTGAGCCACGAATTAGTTAACATTTGAAAAATCGTATTAAAAACCTTTTGATATGTTACAAAATTTGTTTATTTACAAGAAAGCTAATTAGTTGGAATTTATTTTTTAAAAATTACATCATCTAAATGACTACCGTTTCGACATTTCCACTCTTCTAAGCGAGCGCCGAAATTTTTGAATACTCGTCGGCAAAGAGACCGTGAGATCGCCGACATCTCTTCGCTGATTTTTTTTTTAGTAGACGTAATGTATTTAGTTTGTTGATGTAGACAAGATTCTTTAAAAACCCTTTAAAAAGAAGTATGCTGGGGATAGATCTGGACTTCTGGGTGGCCATGGAACGTCACCTCGTCTGAAAAGCATCTTTTCCGTGAACATGTCTTTGACCTCTGTCAGAGACTCATTGGATGTGTGACAAGTGGTTCCTTCTTGTTAAAACCATGTATTACGATTGTAGCCAGCAAATTCCAGCTCCCGTAACATGTTTGTGTGGGATGTTAGATTCAAATTTTAACGAATTCTTGGCCTATCCTATATAAAACTAGTACCTTACACTCTTTTGAGTACCTCCACCACACATAGACCCTATATAGAAGGCCCAACGGCTAAGGCAACTCATCAAATTGGGATACAAAAAATCAATGATCTAAAATACTCGAGCGTGTAAAATTAAGGTAAATTAGATTAAATACATGTTGAAAAGTGTATATTTCAATAACTGATTTAGCCATGATTAAAGGCAGTGGGAGTATCGCAAAGTTTAAAAAAAAAACACAATCGTGACCTTAATGCTCTCGAAAACAGTTATTTTTTTACTTTAAAGGAAAGAATGCAAGACATCTTTAAATGTCTACGTGCCTTTACTTGTCATATTTTTTAATAAAATAAAGAAATCAAATAACCAAAATGTTTCTAACGGCCATATTTTTATTTAAATAAAATACTCGGCAAAATTATCGTCATATTTTTTGGCTAGCGCGACAAGAATATCAAGTTAAACTGTCTATTTAAAATCTGGCAAGTTCGAGTATTTCGAAATTGAGATTATTTTTGCATTTACGAAAAGTCTTCACGAGCTAGTGGTACTTTCAAATCGTCAGACATTGAATATATCCTCTAAATACCTGATACGTCCGAATTTTTTTTTTATTTCATCATTCTCTCACTATTATTCTAATGATTTTTTTTAGTGCCATTCCAACTATTATTTAAATATTCTGAATTTTAAATTAAAAGAAGGAAATCGTTGTCTAAAACTTCATTATTACACAATGTACTATTACGATTTTCAACTCGCATATTCTTATTACAATGTTACCAACAAAAAAAAATCAAATTGATACTTAGTATTACAGAATAAGTATTGGTAACGTTACTTGTATCATATCTTAAATAAATCATATAAGTTTGTATGCCAGCTATGTCTTACAAATTACACCAAAAATAGGGTTTTCGCTAAAATATTTACCTACCTAGTATTCATTTGAAATGCAGTATGAACTTGTCCATGAGCAAAGGTCATTAAACCATGACTCGGAAGTACACTTTAGTTGCATTCAATAACATTTTATTATAACAAGTTTCACTGTAAATATGTTTATATTCCATATTATTCCATATATTATATTAAATTTAATTAAGTACTTACATGCCCATTTTCCTTTCGATTTAAAATCCACTTTATTGATGGCTGGCCCAATCGCATAAGAATACAATATATTAATCCCCCACTTCAGTACATAAAACAACAATACTAATGATATCACAACACCGCCTATTTCAAACGAAAAATATGCCGACATTTTTGTAAAATAAATAATTGAATTTGTTATTTAAAAGTAAGAGGTTATGTTGCGGAGAGAGTCGCGTCACCGTTTGACACACTTCGCGCATGCGTACTAGCGGTCGAAGAAAGTTACCATGCGCAGAGAATGAGCGAATGTGGCAGCTAGCGAACGAGTGATTTGGACGGTGCGGCCCGGAAAACGTCGAACCCCTGCCGTTTTTGTGAACGCGACAGCAATAAAATAACGCGCCGTCTCTGTCTGACGACTGATAACTATAACACTCGATTATGTGGGTCATTCTGATTATTCGAAGGAAACATACTAAAATAACTATTTATTAAACACCTGAAAGCCAAGATTTGTGTTTTTTGTTGCCATTTAATTAAAAGTTATTTGACTTACAATAATAATGCGCTTACTAAGAGTTATACAATTAAAGTATCATACAAAAGTAACATACAAGTCTATGTAAAAGCCTAGAGGAATGTCGAAGAGCCTAGAACTGTAAATGGGGATCGTTTCTAATGGCATTCCATCGTATCTATCTACACTGAACAAGAGTATAGCGTGGTGTTACGTGTGTATGTACGATCAGTTTAGCCTTTCTTATCCAAATTTTTAAATTTATAATAGCAAAAAGTAAGAATTGATAAATGTATTCTTTTGTCAAAAGACTTTTAATAAGGCGCCACCGAAGCGCAATATGTATTAGTGTAATCCAAATTTCATTTCACGCTTATAACACTTGTTTACAATGTCTACCCTTCATCGCTAAGGTCAACATCTCTTAATATTACCTAAGTGCAAATACATTGTTAGGGTTAATGATATTTTCTAACCTATTGTTCGTGATTTATAGTCTGCCACCCTAATCTTTTATCTACTACAACGTTACAAGTGCTGATGTCACAGATGTGACATAGATATGGCAGTCCTCTATCGCCTTTATTATGGAAAGTGTTCTGACGAACTCGTCCAACTGATCCCATCCTCTCCGTTCCTCTACAGCACAACTTGTGCTGGCCTTGGAAGTCACCGTTTCAGAATAGTAGACATACGCTCCCGAACTAAACGGTTCGGCTCTTCCTTCCTGTACAAATCAGTTAAAGCCTGGAATTCATAACCAGCGCATGTGTTTCCCTCCCACTACGATCCCGGGTCCTTTAGGAGGGGCTTGAAAAAGCATCTCACTACGCCACCATAGCATGGGTCGCCATACTGTACTGTTTGCAGTGAGTACGGTGACCACCGCTCTTGGATTCTATTCATGCTTTCCATCAGGCAGAATAGCGTCACTTTGGTAGGCTTGTATTTAAAAAGAAAAAAAAAAAGTGCCTTTTTGAGCCTACTCCCCATAATCAATCTTGTGGTTCTTCTCGTAGAATCGTTTGAGGAGGGGTCTCGAGGTAACTTGACCAGATCTACAGCCCGTCTAAGTGGTCCTCCGCGTCAGCTGCGAGTACTGGTGGGTAGCTGCGTTGGGTCCTTGGGCCAGTTGATATTGCCGAAGTGTCAGTTCGGTCCATAATGACTGGTAGCGTGGAAAGTTTGGGTTTCAGTAAGGTCATTAAGTGACAGAAAACTCATTCACTACCTGGTAAAAGAAATTACACGCAATCGTTAAAAATATGTATAGATAATACACATAGACGGGCTTGCTGATCTAGTGGTGACCCTGATTGCTAAACCGGATTTGATTCTCACCTAGGACATTTATAACACAAGTATTTGTGTGATGAATACGATTATTTACTCTGACTGGGTGTAATTTATATATAATATGTATGTATTTAGAAATGTTTAAATACATTTGTGTGTGATCCATAAATTGTTGTTCTGAGTTTGTGTCTGTTTCTTGTATGTTTGTAAAGTCCCTGTCAGTGTGTCACTGTCGGCGGATACGTCTGGGAAGACGTTATCATCATCATCATTTATTTATTGACAAACAAAGCAAACTCGTGTTAGCCTTGGAAGTCACCGTTTCAGAATGGTAGATATACGCTCCCGAACTAAACGGTTCGGCTCGTCCTTCCTGTGCAAATCAGTTAAATCCTGGAATTCATTATCAGCGCACGTGTTTCCCTCCCACTACGATCCCGGGTCCTTTAAGCGGGGCGTGAAAAAGCATCACACTAGGCCGCCATAGCGTGGGTCGTCATACTGCACTGTCTGCGGTGAGTACGGCGACCACCGCTCTGGGATTCTAATAATACTTTCCATCAGGCAGAATAGAGTCACTTTGGTAGGTTTCTAATTAAACAAAAAAAAAAAACTCCTGCTCTTTGGAAGTGATGGTTTAATAGTATCTAATGATCGGTTCATATGTGTAGATACAGTAGACGTAGACTTTATATGTATTTCTTTTCTGACAATGATACGTCAAGATCGTCAAGACACGTCACAATAGTTCACATTTATTTCATTAGAATTTACCATCTCCGAATCTATTTGAAACAGAAAACAACCTCTGTCATAATTATCGGTTTAGCTAAATTAGTAACTTTGATCGGCAACGCAATTTCTTCAAAAGTACCTCCCTAAATACCTACGTTAATTGTAATTCGCTCCACACACATCATAAGCGGTAAGCTATTGATGGCTATCTAGTAGATGGAAAAAACCTGAGTATTAAAAGGGGAAAATACGGTGGATTAGGAAGTGTAAACGAGTGGTTATTTCAGATTCGATATGCACAGATGGCGTGGCACTTTAAGTGATAATATCGCGGCTTTCTATTGCGCTGAGTATTGTGGGTTGTATCACCATATGCACCAACATTTTGTATGATTCAGAAATCGTTGTTTTTTGGTGTCTGTGTCACTAATTTCACCGTGATATAGGCTTTACTCCTACTGTGGAAATTGTTTTTTTTTAAAGGCAATAAAAGTTTTATAAGAGTTGGGATCGCATACTTAGAACAGTAACTTGGACTGGTCAATCACATCATCACCTCAACAGTTTTGAACATTCCATTACTGAATATAAGGATCTTTTTAGAAAGGAGGTTTTGATCTACTATACCACGCTGGCCAGACTGGTTGGTGTATGGCTCGTTTCAGGTTTTCCTTTTTGCATTTGCAGGGATGTTGTCCTGGGTCCTGCTTACAGTATAAATAGGAGTGATGACAATTCTTAATTCGTCACCACTCGTAAATAATACCTTCCAATACAACCTGCAAATCCTTTCACGTGCTTCGAATGTTATCTTTTAATCAAATTAGAAGTTAAAACAGTTTTTAGTAATAAACTGAAGCGCCATAGTTTAAAGGTCAGAAATTAAGTTCTGTGTGAAGTAACATACGTACTTTGATTTACGTCTCTATCAATTTTTGTGCTTATTGTGCATTTAAATAAATTAAAAAAAATAAACTCAAATATGGTATTTATTGTGTTTATTTTTACTTAATTATGCTGTGAGACCTCGTTTTTTGGTTGTAGGTCAATTGAAACTACCAAATGGGTCGAAGGTTTACTGGTTTGGATTACTTTCTAAGTTTTAAAAATTCGCTGAAATATAAATCATAAGGTATATGCCTCTGCCTCGGTGGCGCGGTGATAGAATATGTGACTACTGCGCTTGAGGTCTCAGTTTCGGTTTCCTGGTCAAACCAAATGTTTGTATGATCTACAGATATTTATTTCGGAGTGTTGGTGTTTCCTCTATACAGGATGCATATATCGAAATTACGTTTATTTGTACCAGAAATTCATTTGATTATTTTTAGACGATTTGCTAAATTTCCATGAAATATATTTAGTAATTTAGCTACAGGATACTTTTTTCTGTTTTTTTATTGTATTGGGCTATATTGAAACGAAACCCGTGAATTCAAATTGTGCCGCATTGAAAAATAATGTGACAAAAAAAAACTATAATTAATAATAATGTAATAATGTATAAGATACACTGAAACTATGTTTTGGAACAAATTTAAGTATCGCATTCAACTAATCATTAAACCAGACCAAGGTCCGTTAAGGAATAATGAACATATCACTAGTAAATGCATCTTATTTAGCTCTTCTATTTTATATAGATTAAAAAGCAGTGTATATAATTCATTTCTGGACACTATCATCAAAGTGTAAATTTAAATTTATAGTGATAAAGATAGGTTGAAACCGAATCACGTCTGAGTGATTCAACATATCATGGCAATGTACTCCTAACCGATTTCGGCTAGGGCGGCCAGTCTCAACGGAGACTAGCGAACTACACGGGATCATTGTAGCATACAAACGTGCGCGTAAATGCAAGTGCATTTCTGTTCCCTCACTCTCACAATCCGATGGGACGGCTATCCATCTTGATCAGGGAGAAATCATTTTGCAGGACCAACTGCTTAAGTTGCTCTCCAAGGCATGGAGATTAAGACCGCAACTTCTAAGCTCCAAACTATATTAAACATTTACCTATATTTAGAAAATCCTTTTTCTGGCCCGACCCGGATATCGAACCTGAGACCTCTTGATCGGTTGTCGCATACGCTAACCGCTAGATCAACGAGGCAGTGCAACGTAACTGTTGAATAACAGCAGTCTTACTCTTTATCTCGGCAAAATCCCGGAATATCAACATTCAAAAAAATGAAGCTACAGAAAGAAACTAGTATGAAATAAAACTGTCGTTTATAATGAAAAGTCGTTTATCAGTGCCGCTGAAATCACATCACAACAATCCCCCGCCTTCGGTAATCAAGGATACCGTTGATAAGTTTGGATTCATCCATTACGTTGATGTAATTTCACTAATTAGTTTCCGATGTCCGTCGAACACCATTTGGGAGGGCGGTATCATTACAGATATATTCTATTCTAATTGATTAATGATTAGATAATGTTTGAATCATTATGATTGGCGGTTTGCTGCTGTAGGTTGTTTAGTAATATTTCGTATGCGTCGTTAATTTGATAGTTTAAATGCGTAAAAGTCTGACTTTCAAAAATTAACGTAAGTGATAAAGAGAAATCTTTTACATCTATACGCATAAAACTACTTACCTTGACTGAATGGCTGACTCAACGCAGAGCTTAATCATTTTATTTTATTTATATTTTTAATAACTTTATTCACAAAAGTACAACAGAGGTCTTAATGCCTTAGGCGTTTTCTACTAGTCCAATGTGAGGTGGCATGGAAATAAATGAAAAGGTACACCACCAACACCAAAGTCGTAACTTTTAAAGTCTACAGAAAATGCTATTAATATATCTACGAGTAAATAAAAAAAAAAGACTACGCCCGTATAAGGAGTACATGTCTAGTGTCACGAGGAACTTTACAAACACAAGAAACGAAGACAAAGAACATGCAGACTCAGAACTACAATTTGTGAATCAAATTGTTGTCTATTGTGTTTTGTCTATTATCTGTTCATAAATTTTGATTATTTAAGTTTATTATTAATGTTTTAAAGGTATTAAAAAAAATCTCCGAGCCTTTTCTCCCGCTATTTTTACTTAATCAACGTTCACGGATTAATAACAAAAGGACTCCTCCTCTGTGATTTGTTTCTAAATTCTTCCCTCAGTTAGTCCTAGGAAATACCGATGCTGTAAAGTCCGAAGTCCTTAAAGTATCTGTAAAATGTCTACTAGCAGAAATAAATATTATTTATCATTCATCACATTTGACAAAGCGTTAAACACGAAAATTGTTATATTTCTTACTATATCAGTACGATCAGAAATTGCAATACCACTTATATAGCAGAAGCTGTCTATTCTGCCAACTATACCTGCATTGTCACTACTAAACTTCAGCACCTAAGTTAGTCTTACATCAGAAGGGAAAATTAAACGGTGCCAAAGTTATTATGATATATTGAAGGCGATATAGATGCAAATTTTAATTAGCTCGTAAACTTCCTCCTAGCTGGAACAAGTCAATCAACCTAGTTGGCTATAGAACTATCAAGAGGTTTAATAACGAATGTTCGAACACCAAGATTCGGTTTGAAACTAATTTGAAGTGGCAACACCATTAAAAGCCTGCCATTTTTTTCTTGATTCAACGTCGGGTATTTAAAATACTTGTGAAAATGTTGTTTGGTATTGCTTCTGTGTAGCCAATCTATTAAATTTTCAGTTTTTGATTGAACACGTTACTCTCAGAAACTACATTATCATCAACAGCCTTTAGCAGTCCACTGCTCGACACAGGCCTCTCCTTAGGAATGAGGTTTTAGCTTACTTTACCACGCTATACCATCCTATACTACCCAGACGGATTCGTATAGTGTCAGGAACTACTGGTTTACGTAATGTTTCCAGTGTTGGATATATGATTTATCAAGGAAAACTAAAGGCTATATAAAATCAATAGAGCCAAGCATCGTTCATTTTTTAAAGGACAGACAATAGTACGTGGGTCAGTTAGTACTTACCTGGTAGTTAAAAAGAAACAAAATATTTTTTTAAAAAAACCCACGTCGGTAAAAACGTTATTGAAAAAGGATGAAATAATTAAAAAATCCCTTACTTAAAGAACTCATGTGATTGACCACAAGATTCTCTATCCGGCGCTACCATCTACTACTAATAGCTACTACCATAAACAAGTTTAGCACTAAAATATCTCCAATTATTCGCTTTACTATAAAACTGTAAAACTTTAGTTCACTTAATGGAGGCCCATTATCTTGAGTTTTTATTAAGATCACGGGTACTTGAATATATTATTGCCACATCTATAAAGGAGGATCTATATCGAGGACCAAATAGTTGAATAAGGAAGTGCCAAGAAAACTGATATTCTATTGTTTATATGACCAACTCCACGAGGGATCAACTCTACTTATAAAAAGTTTTTTACTTTTATTATCTCTGGTTGCATAACTCCTATAAGTCGGGGGTTTTTATTTCTCTTTTTATTCGAAATTTTTAAAAAGTATAGGTATTATATACATCGTTTCAAGAGATCTGCATAACTACTCTCTACAGGAATACTCAACTTCGAGTTCTATCGATTTTCTGAAATATGTATTAGCTAATATAAAATATATTACTGTAGTGCCCTCTAGTGTGTTACTCACATAACACCTATGTAAGAGCCTCACTAATCCACCACAAACCCTATACTGCAAATCGCATCAAAATCAGATTAGTAACTTTGGTTTTGACTTTCTTGTTGTGACCTTAGATAGATAGACAGTAACTCTTGGTAAGTTATCTCCGTGACACTTATCTAAAAACACCCACCAATCAAACCTGAACTCACCGCTGAAAATTGCATCAAAATTGGTACAGTAGTTTTGGTTAATGGATCGGCAACTTGGGTTTGCAGAAATACTCCATTACTTCAAACACATACATATACCTCCGTAAAGTCGTGAGTAAAATATGTAGACAATTAACTTACAAAGTTACAAGATCACTGCCGATATTATATCTAATAATGTCATAAAATTATTATAGTAATTATCGTAATTATACTAGCTATAAATTAAATGCTTTTCAGATTTTCTTTTGAGATTAAATTAAATGACTTTGCCTTTTAATTAATAAATACATTTGATAAAGTTTGTATTTGGTAGAATACATAACTACCAGTCAGAATATAACAATATGCGTAAGACACAAACGTCAGAATTACTTCAGGACTCACTACTTCAAGAAAGTGAACATTTGTACAAGAAATTCATTGTACTCATGTTGTTACCATGTTGTACCAATATTTCATTAATAACATGTGTATGGTAAGAAGTGTCTTTCATCGATCATCATCATCTCCTTACCTGTCAATCGCTTGGGGTCGGTGCAAGGATAACATTTTTTTTCTAAAGTCTTTAAAAAGACAACTTCCACAATAGGAATATGTCTTGTATCACGGTAACTTAACAAATATAAAAAAACAGACACAATTAACAATTATTTATGGATATTTTGATCGGAGGCCCATTGAAGCAGGGATGACAGTTATTGTGGTAAGTATGTGATGCTTGAACTGCTTCGATAACTGTCGTGCCTTTTACCTTCCCAAGCGAGGTTTGATAAAGCATCTCACTAGACCGCCATAGCGTGGGTCACTATACTGTATTATCTTCTGTCACAATAAGTATTGTGACAACAACTCTTGGATTTTATTTATACTTTCCGTCAGGCAGTAAAAATAAAATCTAAAATAAATATAAGATTATACAAAGTGTTGTCCCATTTTGATTAAACCCATAACATTCAACGATTGAGTTTGAGGTAATTGAGAAAGTAGTAAAATCCGTGATAGCGATGAAATTAATGTTGACATGCGTACTAAACAATAACTATAGTAACTAAAACTACAAAAAGAGGCCACACAGATTTGATTGCTCCTAAGAATAATATAAACTTTTCAGCCTCAGTAACTCAATAGTATCGAATATAGGAAACTAAGTTTGGAAGTATGTAGTTTTACTTATTTTATATTTAAAAATACATTACAAGTTTGAGCTTAAGTATGGTCTTCGCACTGAGTTCGTGGCTTGTGCGACAACTAAGACGAAATTTTGCGTTATTCGTTTATGGGTGCTCATTCTGTCATTCAAAAACTCTCCAAGCCGAGTTTTTCTAGTGATAAGTGACGTTTTAACTGTCAAAAATTGACTGAAGTATAACTTTTGTCAATTTTTGTTAATAGTTGATTTACAATAACGTAGCAAATATAACAACATCTTTAAAATCAATAAATTGTGAACAAGATTCGAACAATTCAAAATATACCAAATTTTATCAATAATAATCTACAACTTACAACATTACAGCAAGATGAAAACACTATAATTATGTTCTGTGGTACTCAAAGGCGGAAACCAGAATAATGCCTCATTTAAGTTGCAGTTTCACAGATTAAAATATAAATACGACATCATCACAGCTTCGTCTGTCATTGTATGTATATCAGAGCCATAAAAAAATGAATAAACGTGGTATAAATTATACAGAATGTGGTTGATACAATCGTGATTTTGATATAATTGCGTTTGTTAATTACAGGTCAGCATAAAAAAAAAACACACGCATATGTAATACTCTATAAAATAATGATTTGTTGATTGTTAATTGTTAATTTACTCGTAGACTTGTGTGTCGTCTTAATCTGTGCTATATTTATATCTAGACTGATATTCTAAAGCTAAAGAGCTGTTTCGTAGACGTAACACGCTGATAACAAAAGTGACTGGTTTGAATTAAAAAAAATTATTCCGGGTTGGAAGGTTTATTTCTCTAGGAAGGTAACGAGATATATAATATTAAGTTACTATCATATTAGTCGAGTAATAATGGAAAATATTTCTTAAATGAGTTAAATTTCTGAAGTCTAGTCTAGACTGGCTAGCAATAAGACCGAAAAAATTACACAACAGTGTTGACTATATTTCTTAATTTGAGGTTAGATTTGGCCTTTTCCACGTTTCTAAATAGAAAACACTCTACTTGGTCAATCTAGTTTTAAATCAGATCTCTTTCTGTTAATACATACACAATGTACGTAAAATTATACCCTATTCTATATGAATAAGGTTTAAATTTAAGCGGTGGAGTCATAAGTAGAGCGGTTCTGGATGATGGTGGCGGTGACCAGTAGCTCCCGAAGTCTCTTTACTTTTTAATATTGTTAGAAAATAATGAGATTATTGATTTATTAAGCATCGGCTTTTATACAAAATCTATTAATTATTACCCGAAAATGACTGTATATTTCCAGTTATGGCAAGTATTCAGTTCGTAGTTATTCCCTCGTTATTTCATAATTATAATTAATACCGTTAACTTTAATAACATTATTTTAATTTATAATAAACTGGATATTACCCGCAGCTTGGTTGATTATTTCTTATTTCTAATTTTAAAAATGTCGAACTGTCATAGTACCGTCTATCTTTTATTTTACATTTGTTGATTTGGTTAACATTATACACAAACGTTCTTAGAGACGATGATGGGAGCCAATTATGACAACACCTTTTTTTTTAACGTATGGAAACTCCCTCGGACCGTCACCCCACCAGGGTTTACGGCGGGCTGGTGTATCGGAATCGGACCGACTAAAACCACACGGTGTGCCACTCTGCGCCTAACATAGGAGGGATCCGGGAGCAGCTGTTATTACGACTACCGTCCGTCGTAGCTCTACTGATACACTACTAATTTCTATTTAAAGTTTGCACAATAGTTCGTTTTATACCTACATACAGATACTGGCTGATGGAAAATCTTCTCACCTTTCACAGTTAGATAATCAGATACTCCAAATTATGACTAGAAATCATCGATATCTTTCAAATCAACCTATCACCGGCCACTGCTGAACGAAGGCCTCCCCCAAGGAGCGTTAACAAACCACATTCATTTGCTGCCAGCCATCTTCTTCAAGCCGTCGGTCTGGATGTCTACGTAAATAAAACAAAGAGTCAAAACTAACAGAATATCGATCTATCTCAGTAACGTGGGTTAGAAATAGAACGATCCCAAATACTTTGTATATCGGTTAAATGAAATATTCCTACATAAATTACCTACTTACCTAATTAAGCAGACTTTTTCGGAACAATACATATTGAAATCATCATTAGAGTTTAATTTCCAGATCACAGATTCGAATAAACGAACGAATCTAATCAAATATTAGCACTAACTCCATTTCTAATTCAAAGAACAAATAGCTGAATTGGCTTTTCCTTCGTTTTAATCAGCAACATTTTTAAGGACCTCTTTAAAAATTCACAGGCCAAAGCTCACAAAACGTTTAGAGTTCCATAAGAAAATATTTAGTACCTCAGAGTAGCTCATTGTTATTCATGAATTTCAATTCGTTGGAAGCAAGAATGCTGACTGGGTTTCTCTGGCGACCAATTTATAAAGAAAACTAATTGATATGATCTTATCGTTAATGGAGAAATTCGGTTTATATTGAAGATTAGTTTGAAAACTACGGCCTCGTAAAAATATTGCTGTTTTTGTCCCGTTTCACTATCCGAGAGGGACTTCTCGGATAATAAAATTGTGGTATTCCTTACTCCGTGTGATGACAGATTGAGAATACAGAGCGTCACTACCCCTATCCTTCCCATGGGTGCTGTAAGAGAATAAAATATGCATGACAACATTAAAAGAGGCGGAACACTTGAAATAAACCTTATACAAACCCATGTGGCCAGCGTGGTATAGTAGGACCAAACCTCTTTGTTAAGGACAGGCCTATGTCCAGTAGTGGACAGTTAAAGGCTGATAATAATGTTAAGACAAGCGGTTTTTTTTTAAAAAAGCGCCCGCACTAGGAATACATCCTGCATCGCGGGTGATTTTACAAACACACAAAAAACATCCAGACTCAAAACAATTTGTGAATCACACAAAGTGTTGTCCCATGTGGGGTTTAAACCCACAACACTCAGTGTAGTAGAGAGAGGTGTGGCGACTGCTTAAACCACTGGGCCAACCAGTCTGTATCTAGCACTAATGATGTTAGACAATTAAAATTTCTTTTACAGTTTATAATTTCTTTTATTCTTTTTTTTAACGGAGCAGATAAACATCAAATGTCAATTTGTCATTTTCTATCACAATTTTTAAAAGCTTCATATTGTTTATTTACTCACAAACTTTCCTAAGATTCTTGATTAAAAATAAAACAATAACAATGCCGTTTATTTAAATAGATATGATAATAATAATCAAATACCAAAAAAAGTTAAGACACAAAAAAATGATTAAACCTTTTTTCGTGTCAGTACGTCACATTGCCAGCAGCGAAAATCCATATTGAACACGTATCACTGTGTAATGCGGTTGGGACGTGTTGCTTCAAGACTTTGACAAATCAGACGAACGCTTCTCGTGACTGAGCTGAACACAATGTGCAAAGCTACGTACGTACGTACGTACGTACGAAGCGAAGAGTCTCATTTGTATGTATTATATGAAACATAACACTCTATATAACGAGTGTAGTTTTTGAAATATTATTATGAAGGTATAAGTAGAGGTTGACAACATTTTAACTATTTATTTATTTCCTTAGATCCTGTTACTGTTTTTTTTAACAATCACACATCTAAAGAACTCATCAAGTAATGAGTTTTTCAAAACCCTTTCACACTAGGCATAGTCTTGTGACTAGTTTTTATGTACAAGATAACTAAAATATTACATCGACGGCACAATTTAATTTAAATTAATAGAATAAGGGGAAGCCGAAAGGAAGGGTTAATGATTTTTGCAGTTTAAATATGTTTGTTTGGATGTTCCACCGTAGCGCCTAAACTACTAGACCGATTTTATTTATTTATTTATTTATACTTAATACACATATTGTACAAAGGCGGACTTAATGCCACGGGGCATTCTCTCCCAGTCAACCTTTAGGTGATGTAGAAACATGATGCGGTAGGTGCAAAGGTAAAATAATTAAGTTGACGTACATTACTGATAAAATATTTTCTTATATAAATAGTACATACACAATACATAAACATACATTTATATAAAATTAATACAATATTCTATTTAAATACTCACTCAGGTACTCGTTAAGATGATTCTACCAAATTATCTTGAAGTAGATCACGTACTTTCGCCTTAAATGTGTGAAGATTTGTGGACACCTTGATATCGGCGTGCAGTGCATTCCACAGAAGAACGGACTGCACAAAGGAGGAATTGATAAAGTTGAAAGTATGAGGGGTGCGCAGAAAAAGCATGTTGTTTTTTAACCGAAGGTTTCGATCATAGGTGGAACATAAGAGGCGGAAGCGGGGAACAAGGTATTCAGATAGCGATGGAGAGTTGAGGATGGAAAAATAGAAATGAGTGCACGCAAACTACGGCGCTGTCGAATTGGGAGCCATTGTAGCAGATTTTAATGAATGAAGCGTCGATGTATTCGTAATAATAACCTGAGTGACACAGGTTACATACAGTAAATTTATCTTGGATCTTGTACCATATATTCTGGCTTTTTCTCTATCTATAAAATGTCTCCTAATTTGTTTATTTTTGATGATGAAAAAAATTATTTTGGATCACCTGTTCCTGAAGGACGCATGTACTAGAAGTACGTAGAGTTGGCACTAAAAACCCACGGCCAACTCTGAGAAACACGTACACGGATTCCCGTGTCATGGGTACTTTATACATATTCAAGAAACGGATACAAAGAACGCCCATGACAATAATTTGTGTATTACGCAGACACGTGGTCCCTTGTAGAGTTTGAATCTACAATACTTAGTGCTTAAACCAATACATCATCGTGTTAATAAACACTTTAAACGGAACAAAATTCGGTATGTTCTGTTTTACTCTGTCCTATTTAATTTTACATCCAGTACTTATTTGATCTCTTAAATAACGGAACATCATCACGTAAGTGTCACGTAATATCACTTTGAGAAATCAGTAGGCTCTAGGACTTATCTAGACAATCGATTGAATCTCAAAGCGTGGACGATGGCGATGAGCGAGTACGTGACTCTAGTACTAAAATACGAGTATATTGATCTTTTCAATTTGAAGTGATGTAGTCTAAAATAATTTAGTTTACATACATACATAAAATCACGCCTGTCTCCGGACGGGTGGGCATATTAAATGACACTTTTTGTCAGTGTTTTGGTCTCACGTAATTAGTGGTAAGTCTTTTGCCGTTATTCGTCTCGTCTGTCAATTAGCAGATGCACGGCTTGTAGATGAGGTTGGCTTGAGGCCCTAAGTTTTTGGTGGAAACCAAATGCACCCATAATTTGTTTTTTTAACCATCAATGTCAGTTGTACGTTGTAGTTGCGACGGGTATTTTATAGAAGTATATAATTATTTGTAATTTGTGTATAGTTTTAGAGCATAGTGAGTCATGGAATGTTTTCTTTTTCTGACCGTAATAAGTATATAACACTATTTTAATATGATTTTAGAACGATCCAGTTTAGAGAAATATTCATTTTAAAATAGATAAAAAATTTGTACACATAATAGACAAATTACACCTAGACACAGAACAAAAACTTGTCCTGGGTGGCAATCGAACCTACAAATACCGCCTTAGCAGTTCATGGTCACTTATCGCTGGACCTACAGACCCATCAATTATAAATAAAATTATTATAATAAGCTCGTTTCTAGGTTAAAAATATCCACATCGTTAGAGGAGAGATAAAATGATTTAAAATTTTAGTGCATGTGTCGTATTTTCAATGAAATTTAAATTTAACTAATAGATCTATTAGAATGAAAAATGATAAATAGGAATATATTAAAGACTTCTTGAAACATATACTTTTTGTTTCTGTACGCAACAAAATACTGTTTCAAAATACGCAACAGGTTTTAATATGATTTTCACCAATTGAGAGAGTGATCAAAGAAATTGGTTTATAAGTATCATCACATAACAGTCTTTAACAGTTCACTGCTGGACGTAAGAATTCCCTTCGAAAGAAACTTTTGGCCTACTATGCCACGCTGCCCAGACGGTTTGGTATAGAGTTTGTTTCAAGTTCTCCTATCTTTGGCCCATTAGTCGCCTCTTACGATACCCACGGAAGATCAGGGGTGGTGGCACTTTGTATTCTTAATCTGTCACCACACAGACATATATGTGTAATACATATATATTATAGTATGTCGTGGATGATAGTTGCCGGTAGGTTATGAAAATGAAAGTTTGCGTGGATGTCTATAACTAGCAAACTTCTGACGCAACTATGGGTAGCACCACATATCGCATCTAGTAACATAAATAATTGATATGAATTATGAGATTAATTTACTTAAAACGTTATTATAAAAACACTTTATTTTAGAACGAAGTTCCTTATCGCGCGTTGCGAAGTAGGATAGACAGAAAAAATTCAGACGAAAAGTTGTCACGACATTTTTTGTCATAGTGCAGTAAGCCGTGCGGCGTGCGCATGTTTCTCTGTCTGTCTCTCTGTCTCTCTCATAGAAAGCAAGCCAATTATTTTCGTTTCATTTTTCTACTTTGCTTTGAACAATGTAGTGTCGCGACGATTATTTTTGCCGTGCGTGTTCTAACCTATACGCTGTTGTGTTGACGAGGTCGAGAGAGTATATATGTATACAAACTCTGTTGTGTTTACAAAATTCCGCGTAAAGAATAGACAGACAGAGTGCATAACTTCGTTCCATCTGGGTGTCCCTTGGCACCTTTCAACCATTTTTTTTTAAATAACATAGTCATTTTAATATTCATCAAACTACAGTCCAATAAAATACTTACTCCTGATCAAAAATTTATAGCAAGATTAACGTCATCACTTTGCCAAATAAGTTGTTTTACGGGTCTTAAATACCCAATTAGGTATGTTTTGTACTTTATTTTTATACATAAAATACATAAATAAACACACTTACGCCTTTTCACCACTAAGGGGTCTACTACTGTCGAGTAGTGTGTTGCCCACATCTTACCGAATGTAATTGTAGTCTCACTTACTTAGCTAATAGGTAGCAAGCGTAATCCTAAGTCTATCACGTATATATTTGTAAATATTCTTATAGAATATATAAATTACTGCTAAAGATAAAATTGTGAATTGTAACAGTAGAATGAACACACCACACAGCCTGTAATAGTCCACTGCTGGACATAAGCCTTTCCTTGATAAAGAAGGTTTTGGTTACCTATACTACACTGGCCAGACAGGTTGGTATAGGGTATTGTCTTACACAGGGGTCCGTCCTCGGACCACTCCTGTGGAATATGGGATACGACTGGGCCCTTCGAGGTCGTCTTCCCCCCGGGCTGGGCGTAATTTGTTACGCCGATGACACATTGGTCACGGCCCGGGGGGCGAACTTTCAAGAGGCGGCGCGTCTGGCCACCGTGGGAGTCTCTTTGGTGGTCGGGCGCATTGAGGCGCTGGGTTTACGGGTGGCCCTAGATAAGACGGAAGCCCTTTTGTTTCATGGGCCCCGTCGTGGTCCACCCCCCGGTACCTCTATCGTTGTCAATTCGGTCCTCGTACCGATTAAGGCCCAGATGAAGTATCTGGGCCTAATCCTCGACGGCAGGTGGCTCTTCGACGAGCACTTCCGACAGCTTACTCCAAAGCTGGTCGGCGCTGCTTCTGCTCTTGGGCGACTTCTGCCCAATTTGGGTGGAGCCAGCGTCGCGACGAGACGGTTATACACGGGGGTTGTTCGGTCAATGGCGCTGTATGGTGCACCGGTGTGGGCGGCGGCTCTGACCGCCCAGAATAGGGCTCGCCTCTGGCGGCCTCAGAGGATATTGGCGGTTAGAGCCATACGCGGTTACCGCACCGTATCGACGGAGGCGGCGTGCGCCCTGGCCGGAACTCCCCCGTGGGATTTGGAGGCGGAAGTGCTCGCCGAAGTTTATCGGCGGACGGCTGACTTCCGGGCGGGTAGCGGCATACGGCCCCCGCCCGAGGAGATACGCGAGTGGCGTGAGGCCGCTCGTCGAGCCACGATGGCTCGTTGGTCATTCCGGTTGGAGACTCCACGTGCTGGCTTTGCCCTCGTGGAGGCTCTCCGGCCGGTCATCACCGAGTGGGCAGGACGGCAGCACGGGACCCTTTCCTTCCGACTGACGCAGGTCCTTTCCGGGCATGGTTGCTTCGGGAAGTATCTGCACTCGGTCGCCAGGAGGGAATTGAGTCCCGCCTGTTACCACTGCGACTGCAGTGAGGACTCGGCTCAGCACACGCTAGCGGTTTGTTCCGCCTGGGCGGCGCAGCGTGGGGTCCTCACTGCAGTTATTGGAGGAGATCTCTCGCTACCGGCCGTCATACGCTCCATGGCCGGTAGCGACAGTTGTTTTACCGCGGTCGCAACCTTCTGCGAAGACGTAATTTCGCGGAAGGAGGCGGCGGAGAAGGCCCGGGAGGACGATATCCACTCGGACCCAATTCGCCGCCGGCGAGCCGGGCGGCGGAGGCGCGCATACCAGCGCCTCATGCCGCCTTGAGTGTGGCCGCGGGTGGACGGGACGGGTTTTCCCCTCCACCCGCTATAATGGCCAGCCGCGAGGAGGCGACGTCCGCGTGTGCCGTACGTCGCCTATGTAGAGAGTTTATCCGCAGATGGTGCCCGCTTTGGCGGGCAGGCGCTAGGAGGGATCTGGATGTCGTAATAGCAGCGGTTCCCGGATCCCTCCTGTCTCAGGCGCAGAGTGGCACACCGTGTGGTTTTAGTCGGTCCGATTCCGACACACCACCCCGCCGTAAACCCCGGTGGGGTGACGGCCCGAGGGGGTTTCCACACGTTAAAAAAAAAAAAAAAAAAAAAAAAAGGGTATTGTCTTACAGGGGGTGCTGGGCTAGAAAACCTCCACGTGGTGCACCCTGGAAACGTTGGCGATGGTGTTGTTCATCACTGCCAACGGCTAATATTCTAGCACGAAGAGGAAGCCATTTTCTTCGGCAATTCGGCCGAGACTTGGTCCAACAGAGCGGGCGTGTCTGTCGGATCCTCTGTTGGTTCTTCGCTCTTCGGAGCATTGAGGAGGAAAACCTCGGTAAAAAATCACGATGGTGGGACCCTCTCTAGGGTCGGAGTTCCTCCGTTCAGCGGTTGAAAAGGTAGGACGGGCTCGGTGTGCACTTACACTGCCACCGAGCAGGCATCAGGAGACGTAGTCTCCCTGCCGCCGTCGGCATATCGTAATCCCGAGTTGGAGTCTCGCGACTCCAATCGGGGGCGAGGGTCTTGGCTTAACCGCCCGGACTGCGAGGAAGAAAACCTCTCTAAAAAATTACCCCGAATCCCGTGTTCTGGTGCGTGACCAGGGGATGCATGGCTGATGGGTAGTTCAGTCGTAAGCGCACTCCCAGCCGGGGCACCTGCGGACCCCTCGGTTGGGCACAAATTTACGCTTGCCCGGGTATTGGGGATCTCTGCCCGGGTCGACCTTTCTTCTCCCCATCTCGTGGGTTCAATTATGGAAATTCAAATTAAAAAATATTAAAACTAAGGAAGGAAAGAAGGAGATAGATGGTGGGATGCAGAAAAGTGCAAGGGCGGACTTCTGTTCCAACGACGAGGAAGCATTGGTTGAGATGCCTACCTCGGTGGGGCTCCCAGAAGTTATTATGACTGCTGGGAGCCGAAGAACATCGGAGCGATTACGCTCCAGATCTACCGCGGGCGGAAGCTCCAATGCGAGGACGGACATGCTGGACTACATGGAGACGGAGCCGAGTGACAGCCGAAAACGCGGACGCTCCAGGGATGAGGAGAGCGATACATCCCAGGAGATGCTACCTCCTAAGGTAGCAAGCAGCCGCAGAGGGAGGTCGCGAACCCCGATCTCGGCCCCGTCAGGCTCCGTCTTCTGTAAGGCGGAAGCCTATAGACGGGTCAGGGCGGACGGCGAAGTTTTAGCGGAGGAGGAGATCGCTGATCTCCTGCTAAAAATAAAGGAACCGATGGTGGGGGATTCAGTTCCTCAAACACCCTCGTTCATGCAGGAGAGAGCGAATGCGGCGGTGGCCATTATTCACAAAGTGGCCACCAAGTCGAGTAACCTTAAGGGCTCTTTTGTGAAAGCCCTTAAGGACTCCTCTTCCGCTATCGTCGGTCGTCGGGGTCGTGGATACCCTCATCGGGGACGTGGCTCGTCTCCAAGCCGCCAACAATCGTCTGACGGGGCAAGTGGCTGAGCTCAGCGCTCAGTTCGCCCAATTCCGGGCGCATCGCCCGACAGAGGATCCGGTCACGTCCCCGTCTCAGCCTGCCCCCTCTTCCAACCTCGGTGGCATTCCTGATGTCCATCTGCGCCAAATAACAGATGCAGTATGGCGCATGATGGACGGGCGTCTGGCTGGTCTGGAGGCAAGGCTGCCACCAGCCCCTGTTGTCCGGCCGCCGCTCGCGGCCCATAAAGCGAAGGTTGCATCGGTATCAGCATCGCTTCCCGTTGCGACCGGTCGCGTGTCCTACGCGGCGGCGGCGGCGGTCTCTGCTGCTCCTGCAACTGCTACAGGGGCACGGCAGGCGGCCAGGTCAACAGCCCGGACGCCTGCACTGAGGTCAGTGACCAAAGCAGCGGCAAAGGCTGGGGCGGAGTTCCCTCCGCTCCCCACTCCAACCGCTGTATCTGGCACCTCCACAAGTGCTCCCTCCACATCTGCCCCTTCCACGGATGGTTGGCAGGTAGTCGGGGGGGCTAAAAAGTCCCGAAAACGGGGTAAGAAGTCTGCACAAAAAGCAGCCTCCACCCCGCAGGCGCCATCGGCTGCGGTGGCTGCCACAAAGACGCCGCGCAAACTACAGGCGCCTAAAAGCGCGGCTGTGGTAGTCACCGTTTCGCCGGAGGCAGCTAGCGGCGGGCTGTCCTACGCGGCCATTTTCAAAAGGGCCCGGGACAGTCTCGCACGCGATTTCGGGACAGTAGGTGTCAGAATGCGCCTCGCCCAAACGGGAGCTCGAGTCCTCGAGTTCCCTGGGGCTGAAGGTGCTAAGACGGCGGACTCAATTGCCGAGAAGTTGCGAAGTATGTTTACGGCTACGGATGGTGTCAAGATCGCCAGGCCCACCAAGTGCGCAGAATTGCGCATTTCGGGCCTGGACGACTCCATAACGGCCGGGGATGTCCGTGTTGCAGTAAGAGAGAAGACGGGTTGCAACACGGTCCAAAATGTTGGGCGACGCTGGCAGGCTGCTCATCGGTTTCGTGAGCGCTAGGATCACAGTCCTGGCGGCGAGACCGATGAGATGTTACAAATGCCTGGCATCGGGGCACACACGCGCCAAGTGCGTCAGTTGTTTTGACTGCAGCGGATTATGTTTCCGCTGCGGTCGACCGGGGCACAAGGCGGCAGATTGTTCTGCTGCCCCTCACTGCCCCGCGTGTGCGGCGGGTAACAAACCCGCCAATCACCAGATTGGGCAGGGGGGTTGCAAACCTCCCCGCAGTTCTCGGCAGGCGTCAGGGGCTAGCCAGTCGGCCAAGGCTGCTTCTGACGTCGTTCGTGCGTCTATACCGTCGCCCATGGAGGAGGCTGTAGAGACGGTCGAGTAATGGCCCAAGTCTCCAACCTCCTTGTCCAGACTAACCTGAACCACTGTGCCGCGGCGCAGGACCTTTTTCTGCAAACCATGGCACAGTGGTCGATCGGTGTTGCCGTAGCCGCGGAACCTTATTATGTTCCTCCCCGTCCAAATTGGTTGGGTGACCGGGACGGTTCCGTGGCAGTCGTCGGCTCCACGGCGGCTCATTCCCCGCCCTTGTCGCTAAGAGACAAGGGCACTGGATATGTTGCTGCCGAGTGGGGGGGGATCACTGTATATGGTGTATACTTCTCCCCCAACCGGAGTTTGAACGACTTCGAGGTTTTCCTTAACAACTTGGAAACCTCGATGCGGCGTCTAACGTCTGGGCACGTCTTAGTGCTGGGGGACTTCAACGCAAAGTCCATTGCGTGGGGTTCCCCCAGGACGGACGCTAGGGGCGACGCCGTAGAGGAGTGGGCGGCCTCGGTGGGCCTCTGTTTACTAAACAGAGGCTCCACCAACACGTGCGTGCGACAGCAGGGAGGGTCGATAGTGGACCTTTCGTTCGCTACCCCTGCCCTCGCCGCACGAGTAAGGAACTGGCGTGTCCTGGAAGAGGTTGAGACGGTCTCGGATCATCTCTATATCCGATTTGAGCTCTCCCGCTCCCAGGACCCCAGTAGGGGTCACGCGGCGCGGCGTTCTTCTCGCTTTCCGCGGTGGGCTATAGCCAAACTGAATGGGGACCTACTGGAGGAGGCAGCCATTATTCACTCTTGGCTGTCTCCGCAGGCTCCGACCGAGGAGGTCGACATGGGGGCTGGTCGTTTCCGCGATGCGATTACGTAAATCTGCGATGCGGCCATGCCCCGCATCCGAGGTTGTCGGCCTCCACGGAAGGAAGTTTACTGGTGGTCCCAGGAGTTGGCGGACCTCCGCGCGGCCTGTACTCGTGCCCGGAGGTCCTACACCCGTGGTCGGCGGCGACACCGCGAAGAAGGCGGGGAAGACCAGCTTCATGAGGAGTACCGAGAGGCGCGGAAAACTCTGAAGCTGGCCATCAGCCGCGCCAAGGAAATTAAGCGTAAGGAGATGCTGGAGGGTTTCGATCGTGACCCCTGGGGTCGCCCTTATCGTGCGGCGCGACAAAAGCTCCGCACGTCGGGCCCCCCACTTACAGAGACACTCCAGCCCAGCTTCCTGCGGGATGTGGTCGAGGGCCTTTTCCCGCAGCGGATGGATCACACACCCCCGTCGATGGCCTTCATGGTCGGAGACGACGGGGGGAACGAGGATAATGTTCCGCCCGTTAGGGAATCGGAGGTGGGGGCGGTTGTTCTACGGATTCGCTCTAAGAACACCGCCCCTGGGCCAGATGGGATACCTGCCCGAGTATTGGCACGATCCCTCGACCACATGTCGGACCGCCTCAGGGAGGTCTTGGACGCTAGCTTGTTGTCCGGACGCTTCCCTGAGTGCTGGAAAAGCGGGAAGCTGGTCCTATTAAGGAAGCCGGGACGGCCTACCGATTCGGTGGCGGCCTATAGGCCCATTGTGTTGCTGGACGAGGCGGGTAAACTGTTTGAGAGGATACTCTCTGCCCGCATCGTCCGGCACCTCTGCGAGGTGGGCCCCGATCTGTCGGACGCCCAATTCGGTTTTCGGGCGGGGCGTTCGACGGTCGATGCTGTGCTGCGCCTGAGGGCCGTTACCGAAGAGGCGGTGAGCTGTGGCGGCGTGCTGTTGGCGGTGTCGTTGGACATCGCCAACGCATTTAATAGTCTGCCATTTAGCTGCATCAGGGAAGCACTCCACTACCACGGGGTGCCCGAGTACCTGAGGCGGCTTGTGGCAGACTATCTTGAGGAGCGTACCGTCGTGTACAAGGACCGAGATGGTACTCTGAGGCGGCGGCCCATGTCGTGCGGTGTTCCACAGGGGTCCGTCCTCGGACCACTCCTGTGGAATATGGGATACGACTGGGCCCTTCGAGGTCGTCTTCCCCCCGGGCTGGGCGTAATTTGTTACGCAGATGACACATTGGTCACGGCCCGGGGGACGAACTTTCAAGAGGCGGCGCGTCTGGCCACCGTGGGAGTCTCTTTGGTGGTCGGGCGCATTGAGGCGCTGGGTTTACGGGTGGTCCTAGATAAGACGGAAGCCCTTTTGTTTCATGGGCCCCGTCGTGGTTCACCCCCCGGTGCCTCCATCGTTGTCAATTCGGTCCTCGTACCGATTAAGGCCCAGATGAAGTATCTGGGCCTAATCCTCGACGGCAGGTGGCTCTTCGACGAGCACTTCCGACAGCTTACTTCAAAGCTGGTCGGCGCTGCTTCTGCTCTTGGGCGACTTTTGCCCAATTTGGGTGGAGCCAGCGTCGCGACGAGACGGTTATACACGGGGGTTGTTCGGTCAATGGCGCTGTATGGTGCACCGGTGTGGGCGGCGGCTCTGATCGCCCAGAATAGGGCTCGCCTCTGGCGCCCTCAGAGGATATTGGCGGTTAGAGCCATACGCGGTTACCGCACCGTATCGACGGAGGCGGCGTGCGCCCTGGCCGGAACTCCCCCGTGGGATTTGGAGGCGGAAGTGCTCGCCGAAGTTTATCGGCGGACGGCTGACTTCCGGGCGGGTAGCGGCATACGGCCCCCGCCCGAGGAGATGCGCGAGTGGGGTGAGGCCGCTCGTCGAGACACGATGGCTCGTTGGTCGTTCCGGTTGGAGACTCCACGTGCTGGCTTTGCCCTCGTGGAGCATCATCAGCAGCACTCATCACCGAGTGGGCGGGGCGGCAGCACGGGACCCTTTCCTTCCGACTGACGCAGGTCCTTTCCGGGCACGGTTGCTTCGGGAAGTATCTGCACTCGGTCGCCAGGAGGGAATTGAGTCCCGCCTGTCACCACTGCGACTGCAGTGAGGACTCGGCTCAGCACACGCTGGCGGTTTGTTCCGCCTGGGCGGCGCAGCGTGGGGTCCTCACTGCAGTTATTGGAGGAGACCTCTCGCTACCGGCCGTCATACGCTCCATGGCCGGTAGCGACAGTTGTTTTACCGCGGTCGCAACCCTCTGCGAAGACGTAATTTCGCGGAAGGAGGCGGCGGAGAAGGCCCGGGAGGACGATATCCACTCGGACCCAATTCGCCGCCGGCGAGCCGGGCGGCGGAGGCGAGCATACCAGCGCCTCATGCCGCCTTGAGTGTGGCCGCGGGTGGACGGGATGGGTTTTCCCCTCCATCCGCTACAATGGCCAGCCGCGAGGAGGCGATTTACGGCACACGCGGACGTCCACACGTTTAAAAAAAAAAAAAAAAAAAAAAAAGGTGGTTTAAGCAGTCGCCACACCTCTCTCTACTACACTGAGTGTTGTGGGTTTAAACCCCACATGGGACAACACTTTGTGTGATTCACAAATTGTTTTGAGTCTGGATGTTTTTTGTGTGTTTGTAAAATCACCCGCGATGCAGGATGTATTCCTAGTGCGGGCGCTTTTTAAAAAAAAACCGCTTATCTTAACATTATTATCAGCCTTTCACTGTCCACTACTGGACATAGGCCTGTCCTTAACAAAGAGGTTTGGTCCTACTATACCACGCTGGCCACATGGGTTTGTATAAGGTTTATTTCAAGTGTTCCGCCTCTTTTAGTGATGTTGTCATGCATATTTTATTCTCTTACAGCACCCATGGGAAGAATAGGGGTAGTGACGCTCTGTATTCTCAATCTGTCATCACACGGAGTAAGGAATACCACAATTTTATTATCCGAGAAGTCCCTCTCGGATAGTGAAACGGGACAAAAACAGCAATATTTTTACGAGGCCGTAGTTTTCAAACTAATCTTCAATATAAACCGAATTTCTCCATTAACGATAAGATCATATCAATTAGTTTTCTTTATAAATTGGTCGCCAGAGAAACCCAGTCAGCATTCTTGCTTCCAACGAATTGAAATTCATGAATAACAATGAGCTACTCTGAGGTACCGAATATTTTCTTATGGAACTCTAAACGTTTTGTTAGCTTTGGCCTGTGAATTTTTAAAGAGGTCCTTAAAAATGTTGCTGATTAAAACGAAGGAAAAGCCAATTCAGCTATTTGTTCTTTGAATTAGAAATGGAGTTAGTGCTAATATTTGATTAGATTCGTTCGTTTATTCGAATCTGTGATCTGGAATTTAAACTCTAATGATGATTTCAATATGTATTGTTCCGAAGAAGTCTGCTTAATTAGGTAAGTAGGTAATTTGTGTAGGAATATTTCATTTAACAAATATACAAAGTATTTGGGATCGTTCTATTTCTAACCCACGTTACTGAGATAGATCGATATTCTGTTAGTTTTGACTCTTTGTTTTATTTAAGTAGACATCCAGACCGACGGCTTGAAGAAAAGGGCTGGCAGCAGATGGATGTGGTTTGTTAACGCTCCTTGGGGGAGGCCTTCATTCAGCAGTGGACGGCGATAAGTTGATTTGAAAGATATCTATGATTTGTAGTAATATTTTTAAGTGTTATAATTTTTATCTGATTGTAAAAGGTGAGAAAGCTTTCCATCAGCCAGTGTCTTTATGTAGATATATAATGAACTATTGTGCTAACTTTAAATGGAAATTAGAAGTATATTAGTAGAACCACGACGAATGGGTCGGTTCGATCGGGTCAGTACTACCCTATCACAGTAGACCAACCTAAAGCGACAGCATCTGTGCTGTCGTGCTTCGTTGGCTAGTGCGAGATCAAAGGCCCATTGATGCAGGGGTGACAGTTATCATTGTAACTGTGTGAGCCTTGCACTGCCACGATGACTCATAACTTCTGATATCCCTGTAAAAAAGAATTTTACTACACCACCATAACGTGGGACAGCATGCAATAAGTATGGTGATCGCAACTCTTGGATTCTATTCATACTTTCCATGGGAAGAATAGAGTCACTTTGGCAGATTCTTAATACAGAAAAAAAATGATACAATTCGGCAACTTAATAAAATAAAAAAATGATTATGTTTTTTTATTTCATGACACCTTCATTTATTTTTAAGTTTTGTTACATTAGTACGTCATATAAATTGTTGATTAAACCTACTGAAACCTCGCCTATGTCATACAATATTAGCATGCCCGAGTGTAGTCCAAAATTCCATTTCACAGTTAATAAAGTGAGCGGGGGCCTTATTAAATTAATTTCCCATAAACTACGTCCCAGCGTCGTCAAATAACTCGAGTCCTAAAGAGGTTTCCGTTTCATTAAATTAAAATTTATTTATGGATAGAGCTACTAGATGTTTACTGGGTTCTTTTAAACACTCGAGGGAGCGGTTAAATGGTGAAAATAAAATTAATGACGTTGAAACAGAAACTTTAATAGTGTGAAAGAATTGATCATTTGTGTTTTTAATTTTTATTTCATGTATATTATTTTAGACATGCTCGATATCACCAGACTGATAAGAAAATATATCAATTATAAAAAAGAAATTAAAAATTGTATCTACTGAAGTTAATAGCCAACATTTATGAAAATGATTATCGGACTAACAACTTCATATGAACAAAAAGAGTGCCTTTTGGCAGCAGTCATCAGGAAATCAGTCATCAGTCGATTCATTGCATATTACACTTAGTATTCTGAGTTTAATACAAGTTCCAGCACAGAAGTCATTATTCCATTAGCCAAATAGATTTTATTTTCGAATACCAAACATTTTGCAAGCTAGCAAAATTCGTATTCAACGCTTCATCAGTTTGAGATGGTGTTTGCAGTCTAAAGTTCTGAGTAAATCTTTTAAAGTACTAAGTAATTACTAATATAGTGAATGGAAACTGTGATCGAAATGCATATTTGATTTGTAGAAAATTAATTTAAGTAAGAGTAAAGTCGACTGATTTTTTTTACTATATTAATAGCCTGCCAAAGTGACTCTACTCTGCCTGATGGGAAGCATGAATAGAATCCAAGAGTTGTGGTCACCATACTCATTGCTAATGCAGACAATGCGGCATGGTGACCCACACTATGGCAGCCTTGTGAGATGCTTTTTCACGACCCGTTTGAGGACGTAAAAGCCATGACAGTCATCGTAACAGTGTAAGGCTTACACAGTTATCACGATAACTATCACCCCTGCATGAATAGGCCTTCGGTCTCACACTCACCAACGACACACGATAACATGGATGCTGACGCTTTAGGTTGGTCTTCTGTAGGAGGGTAGTACTGCGCCCGGCGAGCCGGCCCACTCGCGCTGAAATCAGCGTGGCTCTACTACCTAGCAATGAACGGAAGGTGTTTATTCGTGTCGTGACAGATTTGTAATACAAAGTGAATAGAGAAGATGAACTGAATAACAGCCCTGCCAAGAGAAAGAAAACTTGACATAAACCCTACACTAAACTGTATAGCCAGAATAGTTTAGTGGATCTAAATCATTTTTCTAAGCAAAAGTCTATGTTCAACGTGGGCTGTTAAAGGTGATAATTATGACTTGCTCACTTTCATATGGTTTAATTGGACAATGACTGACCCGATGTTAGTAACATGTGCCATTGATTTGAGTTGAGAGTTGATAACTCAAATATATAATTCCCGCCTCTCTTTATTTTACAGCAATCGCATTTAACTTAAATACATAATTGTTACATTTTATTTGTGATTTTTATGCTATAGTGAACAAGTGAACTGACGGAACACTTGATGCCTACTGCAGTCTATAAGTGCTAGGCAGTTGTAACTCAAGACGACATCAGTGTATAACGGCTCTGTGAGTAATATACCACAAGCCTACACTATATGTATAGGAGCATAAGTGTGTTAACCAATGCACACAGATAATTAACGAAAAAATTACATAAAGCACTTGGCGTTACATTTTTTTTTAACGAAAAAATTATATAAAGCACTTGGCTTTATATATTTTTTTTAACGAAAAAAATATATAAAGCACTTAGCTTGATATAATTCTTCGTTCATCGTGTTAAAATTTTTACAATAAAATATTATATATAACTAGACAAAACTCCAGAATAATTCTTGAATAATTTTAAATATACACTGTATCTCTTAGACTGCAAGTGATTTAAGAAGTTTTCCTAATAGCTTATACTGTTCTCAACTGTTATGTAAACTCGCTTATTTCAAACCTGAATGTGTTGCTGCCAAGAAAATGTTTTATATATTAGCTAAAATGTTTTCTAACGACACAACTTCGTCTAGTGTGTTGTGCATTAGATGTTTTAGGACACTTTTTGTTTAGCTGTGGAAATGCACTTAACTTGAGTAGATATTTCAGTCACAAGTAATATTATAAAGTAACCAGACTCATTTGTGAGAACTTGTCAAAGGTAAAGAGATTCCTTAATTTTTTTTTTAAATTGTTTTTGTTGTTTTGTTAGGTTGAAGTATAGTGATATAGCCCGCCCAGAATAGGGCTCGCTCGGCTCTGACCGCCCAGAATAGGGCTCGCCTCTGGCGCCCTCAGAGGATATTGGCGGTTAGAGCCATACGCGGTTACCGCACCGTATCGACGGAGGCGGCGTGCGCCCTGGCCGGAACTCCCCCGTGGGATTTGGAGGCGGAAGTGCTCGCCGAAGTTTATCGGCGGACGGCTGACTTCCGGGCGGGTAGCGGCATACGGCCCCCGCCCGAGGAGATACGCGAGTGGCGTGAGGCCGCTCGTCGAGCCACGATGGCTCGTTGGTCGTTCCGGTTGGAGACTCCACGTGCTGGCTTTGCCCTCGTGGAGGCTCTCCAGCCGGTCATCGCCGAGTGGGCGGGGCGGCAGCACGGGGCCCTTTCCTTCCGGCTGACGCAGGTCCTTTCCGGGCATGGTTGCTTCGGGAAGTATCTGCACTCGGTCGCCAGGAGGGAATTGAGTCCCGCCTGTTACCACTGCGACTGCAGTGAGGACTCGGCTCAGCACACGCTAGCGGTTTGTTCCGCCTGGGCGGCACAGCGTGGGGTCCTCACTGCAGTTATTGGAGGAGATCTCTCGCTACCGGCCGTCATACGCTCCATGGCCGGTAGCGACAGTTGTTTTACCGCGGTCGCAACCTTCTGCGAAGACGTAATTTCGCGGAAGGAGGCGGCGGAGAAGGCCCGGGAGGACGATATCCACTCGGACCCAATTCGCCGCCGGCGAGCCGGGCGGCGGAGGCGCGCTTACCAGCGCCTCATGCCGCCTTGAGTGTGGCCGCGGGTGGACGGGACGGGTTTTCCCCTCCACCCGCTATAATGGCCAGCCGCGAGGAGGCGACGTCCGCGTGTGCCGTACGTCGCCTATATAGAGAGTTTATCCGCAGATGGTGCCCGCTTTGGCGGGCAGGCGCTAGGAGGGATCTGGATGTCGTAATAGCATAGCGGTTCCCGGATCCCTCCTGTCTCAGGCGCAGAGTGGCACACCGTGTGGTTTTAGTCGGTCCGATTCCGACACACCACCCCGCCGTAAACCCCGGTGGGGTGACGGCCCGAGGGGGTTTCCAAACGTTAAAAAAAAAAAAAAAAATAGTGATATAGTAAAGAGATTTCGTTGAGACATTGTGACTCTAATATATTTCTGTAAGTGAAGACTTGTGACTGACTTTCTAGTGGCTGTGAAAGATAATTTAAGGTAGTAGAGCCACGATGATTTCAGCACGAGCGGGCCGGTTCAACTGGGGCAGTAATACCCTCCCATAGAAGACCAACCTTAAGCATCCGTGCTATCGTGTTTTGTTGGTGAGTGCGAGACCGGAGGCATTGATGCAGGGGTGACAGTTATGGTGCACCCTGGAAACGTTGGCGAAGGTGTTGTTCATCACTGCCGACGGCTAATATTCTAGCACGAAGAGGAAGCCATTTTCTTCGGCAATTCGGCCGAGACTTGGTTCAACAGAGCGGGCGTGTCTGTCGGATCCTCTGTTGGTTCTTCGCTCTTCGGAGCAATGAGGATGAAAACCTCGGTAAAAAATCATGATAGTGGGACCCTTTCCAGGGCCAGAGTTCCTCCGCTCAGCGATGGAAAAGGTAGGACGGGCTCGGTGTGCACTTACACTGCCACTGAGCAGGCATCAGGAGACGTAGTCTCCCTGCCGCCGTCGACATATCGTAGTCTCGAGTTGGAGTCTCGCGACTCCAATTGGGGTCGAGGGTCTTAGCTTAACCGCCCGGACTGTGAGGAAAAAAACCTCTATAAAAAATTACCCCAAATCCCGTGTTCTGGTGCGTGACCAGGGGATGCATGGCTGATGGGTAGTTCAGTCGCAAGCGCACTACCAGTCGAGGCACCTGCGGACCCCTCGGTTGGGCATAAATTTACGCTTGCCCGGGTATTGGGGGATCTCTGCCCGGGTCAACCACTATTTCTTCCCCAATCGTAGGATTAAATATGGAAAAATTTATTGAAAAAAACCAAACACAAGAAAGAAAGAAGGCGACTAAGAGTCAAATGAAGGAGAGTATAAGAGCGGATAACTGCTCTTCGAACGAAGAGGACGTATTGGAGGGAACGCCTATCTCGGAGCGGCTCCCAGAAGTCATCTTGGCTGCTGGGAGCCGAAGAACTTCGGAACGGCTACGTTCCAAATCCGCAATTCCGTTGGACGGAGGTAACTCCAGTGTAACTATAGACGCACTGGAGTCGACAAGAATGGAGCTCTGCGAAAGTCGAAAGCGCGGACACTCCAGGGACGAGGAAAGTGATACGTCCCAGGAGATGCTGCCCCCTAAAGTGGGTAGCAGCCACAGAGGTCGGTTACGCACTCCAATCTCGACCCCATCAGGCTCTGCCTTCTCCAAGGCAGAAGCTTATAGAAGGGTCCGAGCGGAGGGTGAAAGCGCGGCGGAGGAGGAGATAGCTGATCTCCTGCAAAAAATACGAGGACCGGTGGAAAGGGATTCTGTCTCCCAAACACCGGTGTCTTTGCAGGAGAGAGTAAATATGGGGGTGGCCATAATCCAAAAAGTGGCCACCAAATCCAGGAACCTTAAGAGTTCTTTCGTAAGGGCTCTTAAGGACTCCTCCTCTGCCATTGCTGGAGTCGTGGAAGACCTCATGGGGGACGTAGCTCGTCTCCAGGCAGCCAACGACCGCCTGACCGGGCAAGTGGCTGAGCTTAGCGCTCAGTTCGCTCAATTCCGGGCGCATCGTCCGGCAGAGGATCCGGCCTCGTCCCCGTCTCAGCCTGCTCCGTCTCCCAATATTGGTGCCATCGCTGACGCCCAATTGCGCCAAATTACCGACGCTGTGTGGCGCATGATGGACGGCCGTCTTGCTGGCCTAGAGGCAAGACTTCCTCTGATCAAGAAGATTAAAATGCAATTCTGAGTCATTGGGGTTCCCCCAGGACGGACGCTAGGGGCGAAGCCGTAGAGGAGTGGGCGGCCTCGGTGGGCCTCTGTTTACTAAACAGGGGCTCCACCAACACGTGCGTACGACAGCAGGGAGGGTCGATAGTGGACCTTTCATTCGCTACCCCTACCCTCGCCGCACGAGTAAGGAACTGGCGCGTCCTGGAAGAGGTTGAGACGCTCTCGGATCACCTCTACATCCGATATGAGCTCTCCCGGACCCAGGACCCCAGTAGGGGTCACGCGGCGCGGCGTTCTTCTCGCTTTCCGCGGTAGGCTAGAGCCAAACTAAATAGGGACCTACTAGAGGAGGCGGCCATTATTCACTCTTGGCTGTCTCCGCAGGCCCCAGCCGAGGAGGTTGACATGGGGGCTGGTCGCTTCCGCGATGCGGTTACGCAGATCTGTGATGCGGCCATGCATGCATACGAGGTTGTCGGCCTCCACGGAAGGAGGTTTACTGGTGGTCCCAGGAGTTGGCGGACCTCCATGCGGCCTGTACTCGTGCCCGGAGGTCCTACACCCATAGTCGGCGGCGACACCGCGAACCACGGACCAGCTTCATGAGGAGTACCGAGAGGCGCGGAAAACTCTGAAGCTGGCCATCAGCCGCGCCAAAGAAATTAAGCGTAAGGAGATGCTGGAGGGTCTCGATCGTGACCCCTGGGGTCGCCCTTATCGTGCGGCGCGACAAAAGCTCCGCACGTCGGGGCCCTCACTTACAGAGACTCTCCAGCCCAGCTTCCTGCGGGAAGTGGTCGAGGGCCTTTTCCCGCAGCGGGTGGAACACACACCCCCGTCGATGGCCTTCATGGTCGGAGACGACGGGGGGAGCAACGAGGAAAATGTGCCACCCGTCAGGGAATCGGAGGTAGGGGCGGTTGTTCTACGGATCCGCTCTAAGAACACCGCCCCCGGGCCAGACGACATACCTGTCCGAGTGCTGGCCCGAGCCCTCGAGCACATGTCGGACTGCCTCAGTGAGGTCCTGGACGCTAGCTTGGCGTCAGGACGCTTCCCTGAGTGCTGGAAAAGTGGGAAGCTGGTCCTATTACGGAAGCCGGGACGGCCTGCCGATTCGGTAGCGGCCTATGGGCCCATCGTGTTGCTGGACGAGGCGGGTAAACTGTTTGAGAGGATACTCTCTGCCCGCATCGTCCGGCACCTCTGTGAGGTGGGCCCCGATCTGTCGGACGCCCAATACGGATTTCGAGCGGGGCGTTCGACGGTCGATGCCGTGCTGCGCCTGAGGGCCGTTACCGAAGAGGCGGTGAGCTGTGGCGGCGTGCTGTTGGCGGTGTCGTTGGACATCGCCAACGCATTTAATAGTCTGCCATTTAGCTGCATCAGGGAAGCACTCCACTACCACGGGGTGCCAGAGTACAAGGTCGCCTCCCCCCCGGGCTGGGCGTAATTTGTTACGCCGATGACACATTGGTCACGGCCCGGGGAGCGAACTTTCAAGAGGTGGCGCGCCTAGCCACCGTGGGAGTTTCTCTGGTAGTCAGGCGTATTGAGGCGCTGGGTTTACGGGTGGCCTTGGACAAGACGGAGGCCCTTTTGTTTCATGGGCCCCGTCGTGGTCCACCCTCTGGCGCCTCCATTGTAGTCAATTCGGTCCTCGTACCGGTTCAGGCCCAGATGAAGTATCTGGGCCTGATCCTTGACGGCAGGTGGCTCTTCGACGAGCACTTCCGACAGCTTTCTCCAGAGCTGGTCGGCGCTGCTTCTGCCCTTGGGCGACTTTTGCCCAATTTGGGTGGAGCCAGCATCGCGACGAGACGGCTATACACGGGGGTTGTCCAGTCAATGGCGCTGTATGGTGCACCGGTGTGGGCGGCGGCTCTGACCGTCCACAATAGGGCTCGCCTCTGGCGTCCTCAGAGGATATTGGCGGTTAGAGCCATGCGCGGTTACCGCACTGTATCGACGGAGGCGGCGTGCGCCTTAGCCGGAACTCCCCCGTGGGATTTGGAGGCGGAAGTGCTCGCCGAAGTTTATCGGCGAACGGCAGACTTCCGGGTGGGTACCGGCATTCGGCCCCCACCCGAAGACATACGCGAGTGGCGAGAGGCCGCTCGTCGAGCCACGATAGTTCGTTGGTCGTCCCGGCTGGAGGCTCCACGTGCTGGCTTTGCCGCCGTAGAAGCTCTCCAGCCGGTCATCGCCGAGTGGGCAGGGCGGCAGCACGGGACCCTTTCCTTCCGACTGACGCAGATTCTTTCCGGGCACGGTTGCTTCGGGAAGTATCTGCACTCGGTCGCCAGGAGGGAATTGAGTCCCGCCTGTCACCACTGCGACTGCAGTGAGGACTCGGCTCAGCACACGCTGGCGGTTTGTTCTGCCTGGGCGGCGCAGCGTGGGGTCCTCACTGCAGTTATTGGAGGAAATCTCTCGCTACTGGGCGTCATACGCTCGATGGTCGGTAGCGTCAGTTGTTTTACCGCGGTCGCAACCTTCTGCGAAGACGTAATTTCGCGGAAGGAGGCGGCGGAGAAGGCCCAGGAGGACAACCTCCACTCGAACCCAATTCGCCGCCAGCGAACCGGGTGGCGGAGGCGTGCGTATCAGCGCCTCATGCCGCCTTGAGTGTGGCCGCGGGTGGACGGGACGGGTTTTCCCCTCCATCCGCTATAATGGCCAGCCGCGAGGAGGCGACGTCCGCGTGTGCCGTACGTCGCCTAAAAGGAGAGTTTATCCGCAGATGGTGCCCGCGGCAGCGGGCAGGCGCTAGGAGGGATCTGGATGTCGTAATAACAGCTGTTCCCGGATCCCTCCTATGTCACGCGCAGAGTGGCACACCGTGTGGTTTTAGTCGGTCCGATTCCGACACACTACCCCGCCGTAAACCCCGGTGGGGTGACGGCCGGAGGGGGTTTCAACACGTTAAAAAAAAAAAAAAAATGGGTGACAGTTATCGTGATAACTATGTGAGATTTACACTGCCACGATGACTGTCATGCCTTTTACGTCCCCAAGCGTGGCGTTAAAAAGCATCTCACTAGGCCGCCATAGTGTGGGTCACCATACTGCATTGTCTGCATTTGCAATGAGTATGATCACCACAACTCTTTGGATTCCATTCATGTTTTCCATCAGGCAGAGTAGAGCCACTTTGGCAGGTTCTTCAAATAGGAAAAAAAAAATATCCTGTAAATAGCTGTTAGTCTACCGTGTGCCAAAGAAATAAATACAATACCACTCACACTTTATGATTTAGTTAGAATATGATCTTTTTAAGTAACTATCGTCTCTAGTGAACACCTTTTTTTTTTTTTTTTTTTTTTTTTTTTAACGTGTGGAAACCCCCTCGGGCCGTCACCCCACCGGGGTTTACGGCGGGGTGGTGTGTCGGAATCGGACCGACTAAAACCACACGGTGTGCCACTCTGCGCCTAACATAGGAGGGATCCGGGAACAGCTGTTATTACGACATCCAGATCCCTCCTAGCGCCTGCCCGCTACCGTGGGCACCATCTGCGGATAAACTCTCCTTTTAGGCGACGTACGGCACACGCGGACGTCGCCCCCTCGCGGCTGGCCATTATAGCGGATGGAGGGGAAAAACCCGTCCCGTCCACCCGCAGCCACACTCAAGGCGGCATGAGGCGCTGGTACGCGCGCCTCCGCCGCCCGGTTCGCCGGCGGCGAATTGGGTCCGAGTGGAGGTTGTCCTCCCGGGCCTTCTCCGCCGCCTCCTTCCGCGAAATTACGTCTTCGCAGAAGGTTGCGACCGCGGTAAAACAACTGTCGCTACCGACCATGGAGCGTATGACGGCCGGTAGCGAGAGATCTCCTCCAATAACTGCAGTGAGGACCCCACGCTGCGCCGCCCAGGCGGAACAGACCGCCAGCGTGTGCTGAGCCGAGTCCTCACTGCAGTCGCAGTGGTGACAGGCGGGACTCAATTCCCTCCTGGCGACCGAGTGCAGATACTTCCCGAAGCAACCGTGCCCGGAAAGAATCTGCGTCAGTCGGAAGGAAAGGGTCCCGTGCTGCCGCCCTGCCCACTCGGCGATGACCGGCTGGAGAGCCTCTACGGCGGCAAAGCCAGCACGTGGAGCCTCCAGTCGGGACGACCAACGAACCATCGTGGCTCGACGAGCGGCCTCTCGCCACTCGCGTATCTCTTCGGGTGGGGGCCGAATGCCGGTACCCACCCGGAAGTCTGCCGTTCGCCGATAAACTTCGGCGAGCACTTCCGCCTCCAAATCCCACGGGGGAGTTCCGGCTAAGGCGCACGCCGCGTCCGTCGATACAGTGCGGTAACCGCGTATGGCTCTAACCGCCAATATCCTCTGAGGACGCCAGAGGCGAGCCCTATTCTGGGCGGTCAGAGCCGCCGCCCACACCGGTGCACCATACAGCGCCATTGACCGGACAACCCCCGTGTATAGCCGTCTCGTCGCGACGCTGGCTCCACCCAAATTGGGCAAAAGTCGCCCAAGGGCAGAAGCAGCGCCGACCAGCTTTGGAGAAAGCTGTCGGAAGTGCTCGTCGAAGAGCCACCTGCCGTCAAGGATCAGGCCCAGATACTTCATCTGGGCCTGAACCGGTACGAGGACCGAATTGACTACAATGGAGGCGCCAGAGGGTGGACCACGACGGGGCCCATGGAACAAAAGGGCCTCCGTCTTGTCCAGGGCCACCCGTAAACCCAGCGCCTCAATACGCCTGACCACCAGAGAAACTCCCACGGTGGCTAGGCGCGCCACCTCTTGAAAGTTCGCTCCCCGGGCCGTGACCAATGTGTCATCGGCGTAACAAATTACGCCCAGCCCGGAGGGGAGGCGACCTCGAAGGGGTCTAGTGAACACCTGCAACTATAAGTGTCATAATGGGATATTTGAGGTTGTGGTGGCGTCTGAGAGTCTTTATCGGTCTGTTGTCTACCCCACCGCTCACAAAGTAATTAACATGTTTTAAATGTCTCATAATAGTCTCAAACGTAGTGTAGAGCGTCCTGCGGCGCGATGAATTGACGACTTGAAGAAAGCGGCTGGCAGCGGATGGATGCGAATTGCCCAAGATCGGGATGGTCGGCGTCCTTGGGGGAGACCTTCGTTCAGCAGTGGACGGCTAGAGGTTGATTGATGATACTATACAGTATTAAAACCCTTTACTGAGAACACTATTGCTTTATTTATTATTTATATACAAAAGAAGACCATTTTCAATCTTTTACCACGTAATGTCAAAAGATAATTTTGATGAGTTATGTAACTTTTATTTACCTTCAATCTGTGGAAATAATTTTCTGAAAAGAATTGAATTGTATAAGTGGAAGTCGGGAAACGCTCTCTATTTGATTTGACCATTACGTTGAGTGTTGTTGGTTTGAACCCTACATGGGACAACACTTTGTGTGAATCACTAATTGTTACTCTGAGTCTGGATGTACTTTGTGTCTGTTTTATGTATATTTATTAAATCCCCCCGACACAGAAACATTTTCATCGCGAGAGTTATGTTTACAAAAGAAATTAACTACATTATTACGGAGATACCCATTATAATAACAGGATTTCATGTTATTCCTTA
The DNA here is from genome assembly GCA_949316085.1 of Hypercompe scribonia. Classification (NCBI taxonomy): domain Eukaryota; kingdom Metazoa; phylum Arthropoda; class Insecta; order Lepidoptera; family Erebidae; genus Hypercompe; species Hypercompe scribonia. The sequence continues at coordinate 14,339,422 of OX438987.1, forward strand.
AGTTTCCTTATTTCAAACATCAAACATGTAGAAAGGTACAATTTAAATTGTACTCTTTTACCACAAATAAATCTCTTTAATCTTACAAAGCTCTTTAAATGACTCGGTACTTGGATGCTCTTCGTGTTTACATTTCACAAAGACAAAGGTATAAAAAACCAAAAACAGCATTAAGCATCATTTGGTTCTGTGAAAATAAAAGTGGAAGAGGGTGTAACAGAGCTCGAGGAAAATGTCAGAGCGTCAAGGGTGCTACAGTCCTGGTGAATGAGACAGGCATGTAGAGATGGGCGGCTTGCCGGGATCCGGGGCGATTTAGATTTGGACATAAATTAAAAATAGTAGGAAATTGTTTATTATTATTATTTTTTTTTCGTTGTTTTCGAAATGAGTAGTAAGTATGTTAGAGACTTCGGGCATATTATTATGTGCGTTAAGTATATTCTAATGGGTATAATACATATAAAAATAGGCCAGGTAATCCACTAAGCTTACATTACCTAGTAACCAGTACCCTCTCGTACGTTTATATGCTAATCTAATATGCCAAAAAAAAATACGTATGTGTATTGAGCAAATTTGTTTTTTTGCAACTTGTGAACTTGTGAAATCATAATAATGAAAAAGGGATTAGTTATTGTTATAATTATTAGTTAGAATTATCCACAGTCAATCTTTTAGAGAATGTGTGTTAGCACTTTAAATCATGCTACTTTGTATATAAGTATTTTTTTTTTCATTATCAGGCATTTTTCACAACTAACACAGCCTCACTTATATTCTAGAGGAGTAGAAATCTTGATTTGTTTTCAACTTCATTGTGATCGATGTCAGTCAACAGCTGGACATAGGCGTCTTCTTAGTAAGGACGTTTTGGCCTACTATACCACGCTGGCCGCAGTGATGTTGTCTTGTATATTTTGTTCCCTTAGTTGCCTCTTACGGCACCCACAGAAAGAATAGGGTTGGTGACAATCTGGATTCTTAATTCATCACGACACTGTCAACTTCAATGTCACTTAAAAATTTCTTCTTGTGATATGTACTCTTGACATCGAAATTTCACTCTTTGACAAAAAAGTCAAGCATCCTCAAAAAACATCGACTTCAATTTTTAATAAATGCGAATACCACTCACGAAAGTTTTAGTTCAATTTTCTTTTATATCTTCCCACTGCAATTTTAACGACTCACCCCATCTCTCGCACAGAGGCTGGACGCCGGTGTGACGCAAAGTGGTGCACTTTCCGAGCTTTGCGATACACGTAGAAAAACTAATACATTTTAATTTCTCCACACTTTCTTCGCTACTTTTCTTAAGTTTATTATGTCGTGGGTAATGATAGCAAATGGCATTGCACGGTGAAAAATATATTTTTATTTTTGTGTTGCATTAATAGATTTATTATTTATGATGAAAACTCAGCAAGGAATAACCTTATTTACACACAGATATTTATGTATATGTATACAATGTGTGTATTGATTTTTTTTGTATATTAACAAATATCTAACCTAATGATTAACAAACACCTTTGTTCTGTCAGTTTTTTAGTAAACTATAAAACTAAAAAATATTATGTGTTGTTCGTGATCGGTTACTACACAATTCTAATACTATTTTAATTTCAAAACAAATAATAGTTCCATTTTATAGAGAATTAGGCAACGTCCGTAATAAATATTTTATATTATATAAGTAATTGAGTGACTTTAAAGCATTTTAAATGTTCTATCAATCCAAACGTGACATTTTCGATATACATTTTTCTAAAAATAACAATCTTATTTCTGCAGAGTGCGTAGAAATTCTTGTTACATGCAAATGCATTTCAAAATACAAATATATTACAGTAACAAAAAAGAAACAAATTTATTTTATCATTAATAATATACACGCATTTGTCTACATTAAACCTGGTAGCATAATGTCCAGAACAGACAAATAAAGAATGATAGACTATTTAGGTCATAATACCAATTAAGTTGTACAAATTGGTATTATTTTCCTTAAAAAGGTTCATCAACAGCCTTTAGCAGTCAACTATTGAACATTGGCTTCTCCTTAGAGAGAAGACTTTGGTTTACTATACTTCGCTGGCCAGACGGATTTTGGGTTATACAGATTATACAAAGTTTGATTCAAGTTTTCCTTTACTTTGCGGTTTAAATCCCTCCCTAAGTCACCTCTTATGACACTCATGAATAGACACTCCATATTATTAATGCGTCATCTCACATTTTATTGTCACAGTGTACCCATTATAATTGTAGTGTTCATCAATTGCATATTTAAAATATGATTTTTTTTTTTTTTTTTTTTTTTTATACCACGACGGTGGCAAACAAGCATACGGCCCGCCTGATGGTAAGCGGTTACCGCAGCCTATGAACGCCTGCGGCACCAGGGGCATCACGTGCGCGTTGCCGACCCTTTAAAAACCTATTTACCCCCTTCTTGAAGAGCCCCATACTGTAGTTTCCAGGGAAAACCTCGGCAGGGAGCTCATTCCATAACGGGATTGTTCGCGGGAGAAAATTTTTCTGAAACCGCACTGTGCGCGACCATTTAGGTTTCAATGTATGTGGATGAGCTCCCTGACGATGGCGAGCGGTGCGATGGTAGAAAGTGGCTGTGGGCATCATATCAAACAATTCTTCAGAACACAGCCCATTGTAGAGACGATAGAGCACACACAAGGAGGCAAAGTCTCTCCTAAGACTTAGTGGCTCGATACCGTCTGTGAGATCAGGATCGTCGACTATTCTCACAGCACGTCTCTGAACTGAATCGAAAGGCTCAAGCTGGTACTTCGGTGCTCCCGCCCAGAGATGACAGCAATACTCCATGTGAGGTCGAACTTGTGTTTTGTAAAGTAGTAGCCTTTGTGCCGGTGTGAAGTATCGCTTCGCTCTATTCAGAACACCAAGTTTTTTTGATGCCAGATGATATTGCATTAAAAGAAACACATAAGTTATTTATTTTAAGTTATATTTTTAGTTTTAAATCTTAAATGCATAACTATTAAATATAATAAAAAAAACAAATTGTTGCTAAAAAGTTATAAAAATGAAATAAGTTTTGAAATATCAAAGAGTATTTTAATCGTCTAAATGAATTTTATGAAATCTCAATCAGAATCAACACTAAAAAGAAAAGCTAGGAAAAAATATATTATCGTTTTGAAATCATATTTTTATTAATTATTGCCACAATTAATGTTTAGATGCCCAAAGGATAGCTTAATAATTACTCAGAATGTAAAGCTTTGTTCAGTGTACTTGAAATTTTAGGATAGGAGAGGATTCATAACATATGTATTCAAGTTTAAGTGGCGTGTCTGGTTTTAAATAATGTTAGAACCAAACGCAGACACGTTCCTTTTGTACAATTAATTGTATATTCCACACATAATACCGTATTATATAATATGGCACAGTACAAAGCTATTCTAGTTTCTAATCTTACTTTTACTTACTTACTTAGATGTTTTTTTCACATCAATTTTTATCGGTACAATGAGAAATTGGTTTGAGTTTTAGAAAAAAAATAAAAAGATAGTTTTAAATAGATCTGTGGCGATTTCCACATGCAGCACGAAACAAAAATACACACTACAGTGCCATCTAATGAAGACACATCGAACTATGAAGTAATGGACTACGGAGCCACTACTAATCCTGAATCGCGATATAGAAATTCTCATGCCAATTAGCATATACACAACATCACAACATTAATCATTGGGTTGTGGCTCGCCAGGTATAATCACCCCACCTGATCGGAAGATTCTCCCTTTGTGTCGGAGGAACATGACATCCGTTCCCCCAAAAATCACTTTATTTGGAATGATTACTGTACCATAGAGAATTTTACAACTATTTGGACAATGGGCAGAAACTTTTCAAAGCAAACTTCGTCAATGTCTACAACAGTCTTTAAATGGTCGATCATAATCTTCATACATTTATATAATCATGTTGAAGTAATTGAAAGCAGAAAAATGTTTTTTCTATACGCTTTATGAAACTTTAGAATCTAAATTATTAGTATAGGCAGAGGTGTGGCAACCGGACTGCTGCTAAACATTAAAATTATAAGTGGTTAGAACTCTTTATATCTCTTAAGTTAATTTCACACCTAAGAAAGTAAAATTTGAAATACTTGAAGTTTATATGTCAAAATTGTAGAAAACGAATCTACGTGTGTGTGAAGAGAATTGATGTATCGCTATTAACGAAAATTCACACATGGAAACAGTTAAAATTTAGGAGATCTCGTTGGAAACTCAATCACCAATGGGTCTATAAATAATTCTGTCACTTGGTTCTGTCTTGATGCTGTCAAAAATAATGTTATTGTGAAAAGTAACGCTGTCTATTCTTACCTTAAATATAGTATTGTAAAAATTGTATGTTCATATTTCCTCTGCACCCAGTAATTTACATCGCAAATTCTGGTTAATGCTTCGTCAGTTCGCTTGGGGCTAGATACTTTAGTTATTAGTGGTTTCGTCTGACGCAGTAGTACCGTGAAATTACAAGGTTTTTTAAAATTGCCTATAGAATTGTATACAACTATTCAGTATCAGAAGATAATGGCCTACAGGATTGAAGTCTTTGACTATTCTGTTTTCAAACTTTCAACATGTCCATCGGCTTATTGATATAAATGTGTTTATATGATTTCTTAAAGTTTGATGTATTGCAGTGTCCCTAGAATGATAGACACCTAACGAAGTTGCTTGCAATGGAAAACTTTGCACCAACCCCGAAGAAAATTTACTGAAGGATAAAAAGATGAAAATGATATGTTCTTTAATTTTAGGTCTGACATGTCAAATAGAGAAAAAAGGAACTTGAAACAAACTATATACATACATATCCGTCTGGCCAGCGTGCCAAAATCTCTTGGTTAAGGAGAGGCTTGTGTCATACAGTGGACACTTTAAATTTTGATGATTATGATGTCAAATAGTTATAATAGAAATAGAGTTAAACTCATTTATTCCTGTAAAGGAATTCTTGAATAATTCTTAATCCTAGAATAAATCTTAACATATGAACTAAAGTAACTAACGAATTATTCCTCTGAGAGTAAAATACGTTATATATTTTCATATTCTCCTGCGAATTTAAATCTTTAAAGTAATATTATTTTAAGTTTCATTCTGAAATGTGCATACAAGTGTAGTTTTAGTAACTTCTCTGCATACAATTTCCATTCCTCACGTACGGGCAAAGTTGTGAGTTTTAGTAAATAAATACATTTCTCTTTTAAGATATTAGAAGTTTCGAAAAGGGCAAGTATCTTTTTGCTTTTTCTCTCAACTAAAATTAGCATTGTATTTCCACATGGCAATACTACCAGTCTTTTAAGAACGCAACAGTAGGTGATACTGCGTAGATTTGTTTTAACGTTTATGTGTAAATATTTTAAATACTTTTTTTATTGTATTTGCTATCATATAAAACTAGATTCAGTGTAAAATAATTAAAAATAATTTTAGAGTGTGTTCAGGTGTGACTTTGTAAACAGTAATAACCAGAACTTTCAGTGAAAGGACCATGCTTCGGCAGAAATGGGTCAGCTGTCTAGTTAACTTCAAATACAAAATGTGTCACTACAAAGTGTGGCAGTACTTTCATACTTTCACAAGTTCTTTAACCTTTTCTTCTGCGAAGAACCGGGTGTCATGTTCCTCCAATACAAAGGAAGGATCCTCCTACCAGACGAGGTGGTCATGCCTGGTGGGCCGCGGTCCAACAGTTGATGTTGGTTATATGCTAATCGCCTCGAGAATTTCTATATCGCGATTCAGGATTAGTAATTGCTCTGTAGTTCATTACTTCGTATTTCGATGTGTCTACGACAATAGACACTTTAATATGTCTTTTGTTTGCACTGTGTGTGGAAGTCGCCACACTAGTGATAAATGATTCTTCTGTTTTAAGCTAGAACATGAGCAGAATTTATTAATAATCACTTTTCAGTTTAGAAACAGTTCTTTCATATACATACCTAGAACCTCCCGGGAGTGGCTGTACATTCAACTATTCTTACTGGAGTGCAAAAACAATATAAGTTTTTCTCTACATTTCTCTTCGTATAATTTATGTGTAAAGGTAATATAAATATTACAAAAGAATATAACTGAAAATAATTCATACTAAGTTATAAATATTAGAATATTTGAGTGACTTATACAATTTTTACGACTAACTGTGCGGCAGCCGGCGACTTCGTTCGCGTTGGATTTTAATTTTGAATTTTTACCTTAGAGATGTGGTTTAAATCTTGTTCCCGTGAAAAATTTAGGATAAAAAGTAGGTTACATGTTACCCAGTAACCTCCTCTATCTCCCAGTGAAAGTTTCATTAAAATCGGGTCAGCGGTTTCACAGATTAACCCGGACAAACAAACAGACAGACAGACATACAGACTAAAATAAAAAAAAAGGAAATTTATGTTTTAATATCGTGTAAAGAGCAATAAGCACTTGTGAAAATTGTTTTTGAAATGACAATGCGCCACACCACCAGTTTGTATAGCTTCCCTGTCTCTCACTCGGCATACGGTAGCAGCAGGTAGGCTCTTCCGCTCTCACTCTAACCCACATCGCCGTATTTCGGACAGACGCTTCTCTCTCCATATAACCTTAGATTATCATATGAATATAAATAAAATTGAAGTAATAACCTAAGCTTTTATGAAGTTAAATAATTTCAATATTAAATAGTTCAACTTAGATTAGTTCAAGTTATAACAACTGTCGAGCGTCCCGAGATGCACACGTTTTTTGTCACATTTATTGCCAAGAACGAGTATGTTAAAACAGTCCTTTTTAAAAAATATTAGAAATAATGAGCTTCACAGCAATAAACTTGATCTAACAGCGTTAATAAATTGAACTACAAATATAATTTTATTATTGGTAGATATAAATATTTTAACCTAATTCGATTGGACAAATGTAGTGTAGGGCGCCCTGTGGTACGATGGACCGGTGACTTGAAGAAAGTGGCTTGCAGCGGATGAAGGCGGATTGCCCAAGATCGGGATAGTTACCGCTCCTAGTTGCCGCTAGCAGTAAACGGCGATAGGTTGATTTGATTAGTATTTATTATATACCGGGACACTCAGTGAAATCTAGTTTAAATTTATACATGTAAAATATAGATATATATATATATAAATTTATTCATCAAATTCAATAAGCATTGTAATAAATAATAGCAATTGATTCCTCAAGTACCAATCACATGTAAATAGATGTAATTATTGCATGGCATATGAACGTTTACAATTTAGTAGAAAGAACTCCTTACAGTATCATGTTATAATAGCAACAATACTCCTTTTGTTTCATCTCTATTGTCTATGCCGACACGATTATGAGCCGGGATAGCCTCACCTCAGAAAATGTCTTGTTAAAATTCATGAGAGTCAATTGTTCAGTTACCATAGACTTGAGAAATATCGACCTACGTACTTTTTGCTTCCTATTAATCTTAATACTTCCTCAGGTAAAGGCAAGATAATAAAGGCTTTGAAGTTTTAGATGTTTATTTTCTCTATTAGAATTATAAACTTCAATATAGGTACATAAAATCACGCTTGTTTCTCCGAAGGGGTAAGCAGAGGTAAGCAGAGGCAATATCAAAACCAGTGTTTTGTTCCCAAATAATAAGTCACAAGCCTGTGGTCGCTAATCGTGAATGTTTGTTCGTGTGAGTCTCATCTGTCAATCAACAGGTGCATAACTTGCGGGTGAGATTGACTTGGAGCCCTAAATTCTTAGTAGATGCACTCTAGAGTTATGAATTTTGTGTAAAACGAGTAAATAAGTAACGAGTAGAAGCTGCAATGTTAGCCAAATGTCATGAGTAGGAGCTGCAGCATTAATCTGCGGGTTTTCTTTATTACGTTTAAAGATAAATTTTGTGCCGTATGTAATTAGGCGAAAATCCGGCCTAGTGCCATCTAATGGAATTTTAAAATTTGAAGTGATTCAAATACGCGTCACAATGGATCTTCCCTTGGGAATGAAATGGTTTACCGCGGTAAAATGTAGCTAATATCACTTTCCAGTCTTCTATCTACTACATAAAATCGTTCCGTAGCGACGTGAAAGAAAGACAAACATTCAAATAAATAATTACTTTCACATTTATAAAATTAATAAGAATCTTAGGTTAGCTTTGTCTTTAATAAAAAATCTCTCACTGTATTTAACTATACCTTAAACTGAAATTGTGTTGTTATCACACCGTCACCTAATTTCCAAGTTAGTGGCGCAGAGATGCAAACTATTTTTAGTATTTTGGCTCTGTTTCTTCTCGGAATAGTAATCTCTGGCGTAACAATCTTCTGACATAACATTTTCTAGGGATGTAACGTTTGGTAACAGAATTGTCAATGTTGCTCACAAAAAGAGTACGTATATCATAAGTTACTGTGTCATTTTATTTTTTAATAAATCTGTATTAGAATTTCTACCTATGAATAAACTTCGAAAACGTGTAAATTTGTTTATTTTTTCATTTTATTACATTAATAATATCATCATCATCATCATCTCAGCCAAAAGATGTCCACTGCTGGACATATTGACAGGTAGTAGAGCCACGCTGATTTCAGCATGAACGAGCCGGCTCGACCGGGGCAGTACTACCCTGCCACAGAAGATCAACTTAAAACGACAACATCCGCGCTGTCGTGTTTCGTTGGTGAGTGCGAGACCGAAGGCCCATTGTTGCAGGGGTGACAGTTATCGTAGTAAGTGTATGCAATACAATGCTACGATGTCTGTCATGCCTATTACGTCCCCAAGTGAGGCGTAAAAAAGCATCTTAATAGACCGCCATAGTGTGGGTCACCATACTACATTGTCAGCATTCGCATTGACTATGGTGACTACAACTTTTGGATTCTATTCATACTTTCCATCAGGCAGAGTAGAGTCACTTTGGCAGGCTCTTAAATAAAAAAAATAAAAAAAAAATCGTAGACCTCCCCCAAGGTTCTCCGCAACAGCCGGTCCCATGCTGCCTGCATCCAGTGGCTTTCCGCGACCTTCACCAGGTCGTCGGACCACCTTGCGGGGACTTACCAAAGCTGCATTACCCAGTACACACTATATTAATAATGTAATTAAATTTATTTTATACGTGACATTTTTAAAAAAAGTTTCTTTTGAAAAAGAATGCAAAATACTACTGGGTAGGAAGCCATCATCGTTGTAATCATCATCATCATTACCACCATAACCTCAAGTTTAGGATCACTTTGGTAATCCAAATAAGTAAGTAGGGGTTTAGGAACTACTCTTATTTTACAGAGTATAACTTTAATCCCCCTCACAAAAGTGAAAGTAAACGTTTTCCCATGCATTAGGCACTATATCAATTAAATGTGAAAATTGAGAGTTCAATATGAAAGGAATTAATATTTTTTTATAAATTTAATTAAATAAATGACAATATTTTTAACATTTTACAGCTATCGATAACTTTTCCAACACTATTCAGTTTCATCTGTACAAAGACGAGAGAGGCATCCGTTTTACTAATGCGCTCGGTCATTCTTTTCCACTGAAAACAATATCATTCTTGTACTCTATACAGATATTTGTTTAGTTTAAGTACTTGTATGTATGTTTTGTGAGCATTTAGTTTAATGATGATTATCAACAGCCTTTAACCCGTTACTTCCCAACCATTGAAAAATTTTTTTTTGAAACCTTGGGTAGTATTATTGTAGTTTTAGTATGGATCTTTATTGCTTTCTTGTAATTAAAATAACCTATATTAATCAATTATAAAGTAGCATTTAAATAGTAAAAGAAGTTTTAAAATAGGTCCAGTACTTTCTGAGCCAATTCGTTACAAACATGCTTGCATACAAATCTTTCCTCTTTATAATATTAATATAGATGAAAACCACATAGGAACGACACAATATTTGTAATTATTATTTTTATGGTAATAAATATGATTGTGTTACTCAATTTTTGTGAAGCTTGTAAATGAAACACTTCATGATTGACTAAGAGTAATGTGACGTCACAGAACAAGCGCGCTAAAACGGCTGCGTTTCAATCATTCGGAAATGATAGTGATTCTTAATATACATTTTTTAGCTTTATAGTTTATATTTCAGATGTGCTATATTGAGGTCATGTAATAACTAATAGAAACGTTAAAAAGTTTTTTCGCCAATTATAGTCACCGTTCATCCTACTAATATTATAAATGCGAAAGTTTGTGAGTATGGATGTTTGTTACTCTTTTACGATAATACTACAGGACGGATTTGGATGAAACTTTACAGTAATGTAGTTTATACATCTAAATATCATATAGGGTACAATTTGTAATGATTTTCTATAATTTTCATTGTAATATAACGATACATGTCAAGTAAGTCGAAAAAAAATCTTGTGTCTGAGAGTTATCTTGGCGTACGCTGCCTAAACTATTGAAGTTACACAAAGATGATGTACCGTAGGATTGTTTGTGTGTTAAAAAAATATGTTTTTATTTAAAATGATTTATTACGAAACTTAATGAGGCAGACCAAGTTACACGCGAACGTTAAAAGCTAGTAGAAATATAAGGCTAAGCATATTTTATAACCATAGTAAGGCATATACTAAAACAGATATGTTATTATGTTCAGTAACTTGTTGGAGTTCTTCAAATATACAGCTTTCGAATCGAAACAACTAACTCAAACTCGCAAAAATATAAATCTTCTTTGGTGTCACGCAGTCAGGTGAAAAGGGGGAATTTATGTGACCACTTCTAACTCTTAAAATTGAGATTTATTTCGTGATGTTTTAAAGTTTAATGCTGGTTTAACGAACAGTTATTTTGTTTTAGATGTTCGTGTTTACTGTTAATGTGTTATAGATAGATAGAGTATTGGTTTCCCTATTTTACAAACAGTATTATCATCATCATCATCATCAACAGTCTTTTACAGTCTACTGCTGGACATAGGCCTCTCCTTAGTAAGGAAGTTTTGGCCTACTATATCACTATTTTAGTGTAATGTAACTGTTAAATTCTTATCACATTTCAAAATACTTTTCGACTTTTTACTTTGCTTTAAATTTTATTGCTTTAAATTTTTCATTTAATTTTCGTTTCAGTTTTATTCATAATCTATTTAATCACTATCAATAATTGATTTATGCACGAAATTTTCCAATTTTAAATACATATTTAATAATTGTAAGTTACTTTAAGTTTAATTTTTAATTAAAAATATTGTCCATAATTAACTCAATAACTTTCTTTTAAAGAACTAAAATTTGAATCCCTTTTGGCATGACTTTAAGTTCCTTCACAGCACATATTTGAAATGCCTGATTTCTTGTGAAACCCTGAGACTGGCAATATCAAAACACTCTTGAAAAATGTATACTAAATTACTAAATCATTCGCCGTAGAAGCTGTATATTTATGCAATGCCTTGCTGATTTTTATCAGATGCACGTAATCCGTTACCATGTTCAAAACAATGTAGTATAACCATTATATATTGGACTGTTAACTCATTACTTCCCACTGTCATATTATTAGGACACCAGATTACCAATTTTTATCTTAAACTGGTGTTAATTTTTTAAGCTTTTTTTGTAAATAACAAACATTTATAACTATATTTCCATAAAAAAAAAATATTTTAATAAAAAATGACAGTGACATTATTTAGATATATAATTTCAAATTTTATACATCTTGTACCCGTTAAGAGTGCATTGTTGTTTGTTTTATATAGCTAATTAAGGCTATATAAATAAAAGTAATTATGTATTTTAAATTACCTAAAATTATTGGGAAACCTTTACTAAAAGTGAAATAGCCATTAAAGTCGAAATAATATATTTTTTTCTTAACATATGCTCCCAAGGTCATACAAATAGGACAGGCTGATTCAAACCCCAGAATAAATAAAATTTAATTTTTTGCTTCACATTTACTTTTCTTACTGTATTAATAAATATATTTTGTAATTTGAACAGAAAATTCTAAATTTTTCTTAAATTAAATAATCTAAATTAAATCTAAATATAAAATCTAAATCTAAATTAAATATCTTTCATCGCATGCGCTGCGAAAATGATAGACGATAGAATAAAAAAATGTTCTACAATATTTAAGAACATCTCAATATCTACAAAAAAATGTCGCGATAGTATATGCCTAACTATTGTAGTTATATAAATATAACTACTTTTTAACACTTTAAAAGTTATCAGACCAAAATCAGACCAAGTCATTTATACCTTTGCCTTAATCTTTACCTAAATAAACGATTTCTACAGCAATACTGTTTAAATAATTGTAAATTAATTTTTAGTTTGTTAAAACCAGACTTTCAATCTTAAAGATGTTATGAGTTTAATAAAATCGAAATAAAATTAACTCGCCGCTACGCCACCGCCGTGACGCGTTGGAGCGCCGGGGCATATCTATGAAATCGGTAGCGCGAGGCGCGGTCGGCTCCCTACGCAGCGGACGTAACCAACGTTGAGTAATTTTAAAGAAATATTTTCTGTTTTAACTCGTTTTTAATTCTTTTCAGAACTGCTAAGTGCTTATCACCAAAAGTTCTTTTTAGAACTATATATTTCAAACTTCTAATTAAAAAGTCCTTTCAGAACTATTTCAACCTCCTTATTATAAACTTCGTTTCATAACTATTTAAACCTTCCGGTCAAAAAGTCATTTTCAGAACTACTTATAAATTAGTTTATTCAAACTTTTTTATAAAAGAAACCAACAATATGTCTAGAAAAAGAAAGTCGCAGCTATCTCAAAATAGTTAGCAAAACTACGTCGTATCGGAGAATCTTTTTCTGAAAATTCAGATCGTCTCGCAAGTCAGAGAGATTATGTATCGAAGTCACGAGCCAGAGAATCTAGCACCGAACGTTCGTAGTGCCTTGCTAAAAACCGGGTCAGAATCTCATTCGCAGCGTTTTGGTGAAAATACAGACAGAATCTCACGAACACATGCAAGTGAATCTAGCGCTGAACACTCGCAGCGCCTTGCTGAGAATAGATTCGCAAACGCCTGCACGGGCATCTAGTGCAGAACGCTCGCAGCGGCTTATGGCACAGAGAGTCACGTCACGTCACATTTTAGTATTTTCTAATATTTTCTATTGCGTAACACCGATTTTCTGTTATAAGCCATGTTTCATTAATATCATTCATATTTAATTTATTATTTTTGTATTGAAAAAAATTATTGAGGAAAAGTATAACTTATGAAACATAATGCTATGCCTTCGGAGTGTGGCAGTGATTACAACCGCAAGTAAACTACTAGAAATGGCTAGTCAAGTGTGAAATCATAATAAAGCTATATTCAAAGTGTATATGTAAAGTTGTAAATATATAGAAGTTTTATTAAAGTGTCTAACAATTTAGCAAGTCTCTTGAGAAACTGAGTTTTTATTGAAGTTACGGAATATAAAAAGGTTTTATATGTTTTTTCACTTAACATTTATTGTTTGAAACTATAAAAAACTTTTATTAATATTAAGTTTATGTACTTTAAATATATTTAAAACATGTATGACGTGAGTATTAAAGCTAAAAACTTTTAAAATTGAGTACATTAAACATGTAAATGTAAAAATTTAAAGCTTTGAAAATTGGCTTAGTCGTTGATTGAGTGAGATTGAGTGTTAAGCTGTGTAAAGGTTCGATTGTTACCGCTGATTACTAACATTCTGAAAATCCTGAGTGTTATTATATCATCACAACATCAACAGCTTCTAACAATACACTGCTGGACATCGACCTCTCTTTGGCAAGGAGTTTTTGGTGTACTGTATCACACTGACTGACTTGGTATAGGGTTTATTTTAAGATCTACCAGGGGAGTTTCTGGTGGTCCTTTGTTCCATGGGCCCCATCGTGGTCGGCTCCCCGGCGCCTTCATCGTAGTTGATTCGGTCTTCGTAGAAGTTCAGGCCCAAATGAAGTATCCGGACCTGACCCTTGACGGGAGGTGGCTCTTTGACGAATACTTCCGACAGCTTTCTCTAAAGTTGATCGGCGCTGCTTCTGCCCTTAGGTGACTTTTGCGAAATTTGGGTAGAGCCAGCGTCGCGACGAGATGGTACAGCGATGTGGGTGGTCCGTCTCCGCTCTGACCGTCCAGAATAGGGCTCGCCTCTGGCGCCCTCAGAAGATATTGAAGGTTAGAGCTTTAAATGACGTGCGCCGACGTAAACCGACGCGCGTTTTGACAGAGGTGGCGTGCGCCTTGGCCGTAGGGTTTGGAGGCAGAAGTGCTCGCCAAAGTTTACCGGTGGACGGCTGACTTCTGGGCGGATAGCGGACCCCCGTCTGAAGAAGTACGCGAGAGACCTGAGACCGCTCGTCGAGCCACGATGGCTCGTTAGTCGTCTCGGCTGGAGGTCGGATTGTGACACCCGCAGACCCCAGTGGGGTGATTGCCCGAGGGGGTTTCCACACGTTGATAAAAAGGGATTTGTTTCAAGATTTCCTTCTCTTGGAAGTAATGTTGTTTTGCATATTTTGTTTCCTAAATAGCCTCTTACAACACCCATGTGAAGTGTAGACGTAGTGACACTCTGTATTCTTAATCCGTCACCACACGGAGTATTATAACATAATGCATATAAAGAAATTAGATAAATACTAAATGAAATTTCTAAAGGCATAAAATCTGTACTTCAATTAAAAGATCTTGCAAGGGAAACCAAACAAATTGCTTGTAAACGAGACTCATTGCTATAATTGAGAATGGAAGTAAATGCCAATGATATTCTATTTCACGAGAATAATTTGAATCTGAAAGTTAATTTAGGTTGTAAACTTTCAACACTTCAAGAGCTTTGTAATGTGCCAACAGTAATTGCAAAACTTTACAACTTTTGATAAATTTTATATTTCATATTAATTTGATTATATGTTGTGAGTTTTTTTAATTTGTATTTGTAGGAAAAGACGTAAGTAATGGTTGTTCGATTCTATAATAAGGTACATCGATAAATTAATATTTATAATAAAATATCTTTATATAGCTTGCACACGGTCGTTTAGTCACAAACTTGTAATATTTCTGGATATAATTG
Organism: Hypercompe scribonia; assembly: GCA_949316085.1. Lineage (NCBI taxonomy): Eukaryota > Metazoa > Arthropoda > Insecta > Lepidoptera > Erebidae > Hypercompe > Hypercompe scribonia. The sequence continues at coordinate 14,354,547 of OX438987.1, forward strand.
TACGAAAATCTTTATTCTGACTACCTCGTTGGTCCAGCGGTTAGCCTATGCAGTTGTTGATTCAAAGGCTTCAGGTTCGATTCCCCGGTCGGGCCAGAAAAGTACTATTGAGTTTTCTGATTACTGAAATGTTCTATTACAACCCGAAGTTTGGAAGTTGACGTCTTAAACCTATGCTACGTCGAGCACATAAAGTCGTCGGTTCTATCGGATTGTGAGACTGACGGAACAGAGAGTGCACTTGTGTTTGCACACATACACTTATGCACTATAATATCTCCTGTGTATTTCGCTGGTCTATGTTTTATTTACAACCGTTTTTAGTTAAAATTGTGCTCTTTATTCGATTTCGTACAAAATGTATGAGAAAACCCATTTTCTTCATGATTTTTTTTCGTGATTTTTTTAAATTCATAATCACACACATAAAATTTATCCTACTTGTCCGGAGGGGTAGGCAGAGGTATTCTGTGATTTTTTTAAATAGCATAATAGTTATTATGGTATTCAGGGTTACAACAAAATCAAAGAATAAACCATCACAAAAATTATTCCAGTCAATCTTGAGTTTTAAATGGTAACTAACTCGACTTTAATGAGAATGTACTCCTAGCCCATTTCGGTCATAGCGGCCAGTCTCAACAAAGAACAGCGAACTATACAGAGGATATTACAAGTACACTCTCTGTTCCCTCACTCTTATAATCCGATGAGACGGCTATCCAACGTGACCAGCGTGAGATCAGGCATAGGAGCGACATACTCCCCAAGGCATGGAATTTTTGTAGTATATAATTAATAAGATTAAATAAATTACAACCAGACAGAACAAACGATCGAATGATGATAATGATGTTAAAGCAAATACACAGTAATTTATTACTTTCATAATAATGCTTTCAATGAACCTTAAGTTTTGAAAACATAGGGGAAGAAATTCTCCACTTAGATATACGAGTATAGTGGTGAATTGATTAAGTAGCATTCAATTTGGTTTAAGGGGGTATTCTAGTGTAGAGGCAGGAATTTGAGGTGTTTTTCAAGTGCTATAAATAAAAATCAAAAAAATATTTTAGTATCCATTTTTTTACCAGGCGTTTATTATTATTTCAAGATTACAAAAAAAAACGAAAAATTCAAAAAACACAAAATTGAAAGTGCTATGAGTTGTTGAAGTGGGGGGTACAAAAAATGGCGCGTCGATCTTGTTATGGTTGCAAACTTTTTCAAGATCTGAAACAAAAAAAAAGATTATTAATTTAGATAACTGCAGCTATCGTAATAACTAAGAAAAAGTGTAAAGAAAATTTTTGAAGTGAAAACTTCTTTAGGCGCGTTGAGCGTTTTGGTAGAGGGTAGAATCCTCGGTTCGCGTCACCGACATGCTAATGATAATAGTATATCTATAGCTATGGAGAATATGATATTATATATTATATATGAAATTTATTATTATTATATATTATATATGATATTACATATTATATATAGCTATATATGAAACATAAAAAATTTCATATAATTTTTGCATATAGTTTTAATTACTCTCAACTTAATAATTCCGTTTTCACTTCTATCGGTTTTTTTACTAGATTACGGCTGTCCGAAAAAATAATATATTTTTTTCGACTTTTTTGGACTTTTCTAAATTTTTTAAAAATAGTAAATATTATTATTTTCTTATAATAATACATAGTACGATAGCGACATGTATTGAGAAGACTCACACCAAATTTTAAGTAAATTGGTTCAATAGAACTTGAGAAATCAGGTCAAACGTTTTGAAAAATGTAGTTTGGAGAAAAACGCGTTTAAAGTTTCGAGTAAAATTACGCCCGATGTCAACCATTAAATGACATTTTATACTTACATTTCTTCAATCTGCGATTCCTGATCTATACATGGGGCCTTCCTCTACTTCAAACAAATCATTTTCTGCATTCCTTTCTACTAAACGAGCAGTTTGAGCTTCCTTTGAGACGTTAGAAGTTCGGATTTCTGAACGATTAATCCGGGCATTATCTCGTTTGGTGGCGAACGCATGAGCTTCAGAACCAATGTCCATCCCATGTCCATTAAAATAGGAATGAAGCCTCCATTAAATATGGGAACTGCAATCAAAGTTGCCATTTCTATCACACGTACGCCGGCATGTATATGTTTTGGCGCAAAAGTCCAAATTAATGAGTTCAGACTTATTGTTATTCTGGGTCTCAGAACCTAAGCACCGAACTAGTAAATCCTCTGACGATAAACTCTCGATGACTGTATCGTAAATAAATAGCAATTTCCACTTCATTAAAAATAATATCGCGAAACATCTCGGAAAATACAATTAACATAGCTTTTTATTGTTACAATATTACGAATTTCAATCAAATATGAAGTGAAATATATTGTTCAATTGAGTAATCTACAACAGTGACGTCATAATTTTGTATTTAGTACATTTTTTATACAAAATTGTCGTTTTGAAAGATAATAAAAAGTAGCTAATTTGACTAAGGTGTCATCTAGCCTATTATATACACATATATATTATAATACAACTACAATAAAAGGGTGAGTGTATAGGTATTTACAACCGAGGGGGACCGCAGATAGTAGACAATTATCCCTAACGTTTTTTGTTCGATTCGTTCCAGCCGAACCAGTATTGAAGACGTGTCACTAAAACAGCTATATCTCTGGAAATAATTAAAATTATGGCTTGTCCTTTTAAGGAAACAGTTTTGAAAGGTTAAGCTTTGAAAATATCAAAGAAAAATCGATTTTTCGAAAGATCGAACACTAGAATACCCCCTTAAGTTGGTAGGGTAAAAAATGTTTTGATTTTCAAAGAAATGTAACTACACTAGACCTTAAATATTATAAAAATAGCATTTCTTTCTATGATTGCGCAAAATAATTATAAATATCTCATCTTATTCACCTGCCCTGGTTTGTTGTATTATGTATAGTTGTATCATTACATCAATCAAAGCCTTTAACGGTCTGACAATAACTGTATAATAAGAGTCCAGTTAACTCTCTTTAACAAAACATGTCGCTAGACCGCCATAGTGTGGGTCACCACACTGCATAGTCTGCACTTGCAATGAGTATGGTGACCACGACTCTCGGATTCTATTCATACTTTTCAGCAGCCAGAGTAGAGTCACTTTGGTAGGCTAGTAATATAGAAAAAACATCTTTTATATTCAAATATCTATTTGATACGTACACAAAACATCTATTAACTCAAATACCGTGAAATCGTCGAAAAATAGTATTGAAATATTGTTGCTAAACGAAAATGCAAGTTAAACAAAACATTGTAAAAACAGTAATATACTTAATCCACGTACAATATTACGTACACAATATACGCCCGTATACTCTCGAATTCAGGGTTAATCCTTACTATATTTCGACGAAGTACGTGCTATTGCTAGAACCTAGGGGATTATTGAGCTCTATGACTTCTAACGGGTTCGAATCCGGTATATACCTTCTATTATATATCTAGGATTGCTAGCTAGCGGGTTACGCTACCCAAATTATTTAATTTTGGGTTTTGATTGTTTTAAGGCCTTCTACATGTAACATTAATATTACATAAAATAATTTCGCAACGTACAGTAGACCGCCATTGTGTTATCTTTCTCAGTCACGGTATGGTTTATTTATTGATGACAATATTTAAGGCTATTTATTAATTAATAATCGGAGCTTAAGAGAAAAGTAACAAATGAAATAAATCACCAATTAATCAATCAATGAACTCAAATCAGTTCGAGCGTAAGCTAATCCATTTTAAGCAGTAGTGTAGCAGTAGTGTTTAAGTAGTAGTCCGTAGTGTAGTAAAATGTGAAAAATCTTAACTATGGTCGCACAGAAAACATCAAAATTAGAGTACAATATCTCTATAACAAATTTCCTGTTTTACAGTGTAACAATGTTACAGAATAGTCATTTAGTTCTCAAATTAATTACTTGCACAACTTCAAGAAACGTTTATGGCCTATATTTCGTTGAATTCTTGATAGATAAATACCATCTCTAAGTGTGGAAAGCTAAGAAATGAAGAATACAATTCGTTATAAGCCATCACGACGTACATAAGTACACTAAAGCCGGAGACACTTTTGACAGTATGCCGAACCAACTGAAAGAATATAACACATCAATACATTGTCGTTTAAAATTCAAAGAATGGTTGTTTTGTACAATATATTGCTGATATATTTTTGTAAATAATCTGTATAAATAAAGTGTACAATAAAGTTTGTACTATTCTATTCTACATTTGTCTTTCAAATTATTCACAAACGGGATGAGAAATCAATGATAAAATTCCTCGGTGTTTCTCAACATTTTAGAGTATCTATGCTAGCTCGATTGCATAAAAAATCACAGCGAATAGAGGCAAAATATTTTCTTTGGCGAAAGAAAAAGTCAATGCATCTTTCATACGGTCCATTAAGGCAATAAGTAATGACGCTCGATTCACTTCGATTCGAGTGCAATAAAATCGAGTATCGATTAAGCAGAGTGTTGTACGATCATGATCATGATCATAGTCTATTTTATAGCTGTCTATGGTTAAAAAAAAATGGATATTTAAACATGAATTTAGAGTAGTTGTATATTTCTAAAGTATTTAATTGTATTCATATTATATGTATTAGTATACCGCTGTTAATAGATATTATACGCATATTCTTCCTATGGGTGTCGTAAGAGGTGACTAAGGAACCAAAGTATGCAAGACATCATCTCAACCAAGAGACGGAAAACTTGAAAGAATTTCTATACCAAACCGTCTAGCCAATGAGGTATAGTTGGCCAAACCTCCTTACTAAGAAGAACCTCTTTACCAGCAGTGGACTGGTTAAGGCTGTTGATGATGATGATGAGTAGGTATTACATATATTTGAATTTATCATTTTTAACAATGGGTAAACCAGAATTTTGTTTTATAACCTTTAAGGTAATGAAAGAATTGATCATCTAGTATGTGACTACCGTTGACCATAGATATTTGCTGCTCAAGGTCTAACGGTTGAACAATATCTTTTTTAATAGATTAGATGTGGAAGATAAAAAATTTATTTTAAAGTGTATGGCTGTGTAGTGCCAATTATTCAAGTAATAAGCTTGGAAATTTTACCTGCATTGAACAACAGCAGAATTACAGCCAGTATGAATCTAAACACTCTTGGAGCACTTACCATAATACAAGCCTCTTCCGGTAGGTTTTAAGAATTCATATACAGGAAAGATACGGTATTCTCCAGAACAGTATGCTTTTGAAATATTTTGAAGTATTCAAAAAATATGAAAAGTTGTAAGGCACGAGGAAGCGTTGGAAAAATACGACACTCTTGGCATATTAACTACAGCAAAATACATTAAAGTTGAAACGGAGTAACGTGTGTGTTAGGACATTCCAATTTATATTTCAACCCGATTCAATATGTTATCAACTTCTTTAAGAAAGAACTTTATGACAATGTGAATTACGGTTTTACTTGACCCATTACTTCTTACTGACATCTTTTTAGGACACCTGTTTACCATTTTTTTTTTAAAACTGGCTTTAATTGTTAAGCCTTTTTTGTACATAGCAAACAGTTTTAACAATTTTGCTGTTATAAAAAATATTTCGATAGATAATACAGTGACATCATTTAGATATATAATTTCAAAGTTTATATATTTCATAGCCGTTAAGAGTGCATTGTTGTTTGTTTTATATAGCTAATTATAGCTATATAAATAAAAATAATTATATATTTCAAATTACCTGAAATTGTTGGGAAACCTTTACCAAACGTGAATAGCCAATAAAGTCGTAATAATATATATTTTTTCTTAACATATGATCCCAATATCATATATGTATATAGGACAGGCTGATTCAGATCCTAGAATAAATAAATTTTTGTTTTTACTTCACATTATTTTTTCTTACTGTATTAACAAACATATTTTGTGATTTGAACAGAAAATTCCAAATTTTCAATGATTGAGAAGTAATGAATTAACACTGTTTAATTCTTCCAAATCATCAAAAATTCTACAATGTAATTTCTTCTTCAAAAGATTAAGGAATACTGTAACTTTATCGTATTTCTAGTGTCGAGTCCTCAGATTAATCCTCTTACTGCACTCACGGCTCAGTCCTTGATCCGGTTAAAATAGCAATATAGTTTCAATCGGTTGAAATCTGACATAGTCATAAGCGGTACGCTAAGTATGAAATACTTCCGTATTAATTAATACTATATTACTATTTAAAAACTTAAAGTACTTACCAATCTCTTTATAACGCTAAATCTGAATCGAACCATTAAATTAAGAATTAATGTTTGAAACTAATACATCTGATAAAAACTTACTGTTAATATATATGGGAATAAATACAAGCGAAGTGCTAAAAATAAATTCACCACGATACTCTTGGGTACTCATGAATAAAGCATTTGTCTCCACTATTTTCAAGTTGCTTTAGTTATTTTTTAACTAACGGTTGTATAAAGAAATATCATCAGACTTGCGAGCAACTACACGAGTTATAAAATGTATTTTCAATTCTGTTGGGAAAGAAAATATATTTAAATATTAATACACGAAGAGAAACCTCTCATTTTCAATGACATTTGTGAATAGGGTAACAGAAAGTATAGAATAATTAAGATTTATTAAAACGAGAGTAACAAAAATAAGCATTAGCGAACACTGACTTTCTAACGATAAGCAATACCCCTGACTGATTGACTCTAATTATTTTCTTTCCCTATCCATGTAGGCAAGTAACATTTCCTTTTGGCCTAATTTTCCTCTTACCATCATTAATAGCTTTATTAGTACACTGCTGGACCTAAGCCTCTCCTTCGATAGGAGATTTTGGCTCACTATACCACTCTCAATATAATACCTTAAATTTGCCATTTCCATACCTAAATATTGTTGTTGTTATGCCTCATTATCATCTCAATCAAAGGAGGTCTACTGCTGGCCGTAGGCCTCTCCCAAGGTTCTCCACAACAGCCGGTCCCGTGCCGCCGCATCCAGCAGCTTCCTGCGACCTTCACCAGGTCGTCTGACCACCTTGTGGGGGACCTACCAACGCTGCGGTTTCCAGTATGCGGTCGCCACTCCAGCACTTTATGGCCCATCGGCCATCGTTTCTGCGTGTAATGTGACCCGCCCACTGTTACTTAAGTTTAGCTATTTTACTGGCAGTATCGGTGACCTTGGTTCGTTAGGGGATCTCTTCATTCCTGATACAATATTATGTCTACTTCCTCGGCAATATAGATGTGAGTGTATGTATATCTTACAGATGTAACAAAAATGAAGCAATGAGAACAACGCGCACAAATAATTAAGTGTACGTGGCGAAAAAAGAATAAGACATTGATCAAATCGGGATTTAAATTTATTTATTTATGACCTAATTTTGAATATTTTCGGATTTATCATAAGCTCAAAGATGTCCACTGCTGCACATATGTTTACCATAACCATTGATCTTACAATATTTTTTAAATTTAGCATCATTTGCTTAGCTACATCTTCCAGTATTCTTTCACATACAAACATTTCTGGTGGAAATATATAGATGAAATACTGTTTTAAGATTTAATAACGAAAATCTTAAATTTTAAATGAAATGTTCTTAAATCTAGTAACGAGAATACTAAATTTTAGCAATGCGCGTGGGCAGTTGCAAGTGATTAATAAAAAAAATTGTGATGACCAGTTTTGTTTCCTGAACAGTATCATAATCATGCAGTTGTATAAATTTTACTTAGTTTTGGTAATAAAAACCTCAAAAATTGTTCGTTCTAAATATGTTTTACGCAAACATTTTTCGTTGCGAACACTGAATATATTATGGAGATACAAAAGGCAAAGACATGTAAATATTTCACTAGCTCGGTTTCTCCGTTCTCGAGTACAACGACGAATTGAATTATATCGGAGAGTTTTACTGGCGACGTCAACATTCAAATTTGTAATATTCTAATGGGTTCTATTCAGTTCATTTTGTAAGCTTTCAAACTTCTAAAGGGTTGAGTTTCAATTTTTTTATTTTTTTAAAACAACGCCCGCACTAGGGAAAATCATGTGTCGCAGGAGATTTTACAAACATACAAGAAACGGACACAAAGAACACCCAGACTTAGGACAACAATTTGTAAATCACACAATGTGTTGTCCTATGTGAGATTTGAACCCACGACACTCGGTGCAGTAGGGAGCGGCGTGGTGACGGCTTAAACCACTAGGCCAGCTGATTTGTAGTAATATTTTGAGATAGATAGCTAGCAAAATCAAAATAATCCTTTTAGTTTGGAAATTAATGCTTTCTCTTGTCTAATGATAGTTTTTTAGAAAATCAAGAGCTTTTCAAATATTATATACATTTACTTTCCGATAAATACTATTTGATGATGTGAAACCGATGCTTTTTTTGAGTTTCATTGTTGTCAATATTGAACCGATATTAATTTAACTCATTTTCATAGAATTGGCCTTAAATAATAAAATAAACTTTCTCTGAATTTACTATCCTAGTAAATTTACACAAAATGCACTGCACTTACTTTTACTTTTCTAGTGTCTATTATAGAAAGAATAGTAAACTTTCCTGGTAACACTTTCGCTGTTCAATTTATCGTTGTTAAAAACTATTGTTGAAAGTCACTATAAATACAGAAAAAGATTTGCATCAGATTAAGGTTGAGTCCACCAAGATATAGTGAATTGGTTAATTAAATCAAAATTGATGCGAACAAAATTAAAGCAAAAACAAATAGCTATAAACTTCCAGGAATCTTCGACATGCAATATCGATGATCAGATAAAAACTGCATTATATAACATACACCAAAATAAATATCATAATAAAATAAACTAAGAACCACAAACTAAATCCGTAAAGCATCCTCAAAGAGATCATTTCAGTATGAATTCAAAAGCCACAGAAAATACTTAAATCCGCTGAAAATTGGCAAAACCTCTTTGAAAACGAGTAAATCAGAATTGCCGATGCTTATGTGATCCTTTTAGATATATGCGTTCATGGAACTAAAAATTCCAAATTGTTTAAATAAGTTTATGAAGAATACGGTTGGTTAACGACTATAAGGTTGTTTTATATCAATAAATATAACCTCACCCAATAATCAGGTTTTCACATCGAAGAAAAAGATTAGTAGCAGAAACTCGCTGTTAAGTTTTCCAATTTATGATTTACTCGTAAATTCACGCCTCGTTATCTATAAGTATATAATTCCTGTTAGTGGTTTTTCCTTATATCCCCATTTATTTTGTAATTGAGATATAGTAATAGGGTGCATAGGGTTCCTACCAAGAGCGTAGGGCCCCAAGTCAACCTTACCTGTAAGTTTGGCACCTTCTGATCGACGGACGAGGTTCTGGCAAACAAAACATCCTGATAAGAGGCAGTAGACTCGTCACTTATTTACGTGGGACCAAAATACTGACGAAAAATAGACGTTACGTATGGTTTTGCTCTACCATTCAGGGAAACGTGTGATTTTATGTGTATGTATAAATAGTAATTACCATTGAAAACGTTCACCTAGATTATAATAAATGCAGAAGTAACTTATGATATTCGAGACATTTAAACAAACGACTGCATGGATGGCGTAGTGGTTAAAGTGGTCACCTCGACACTTTCTTCCCCACTAAGTGAGAACTATCAAACATTAGACAAAAAAATTATTTTCCATAAGCTATTATTCTATGTTTGGGTATTGTTTTTCTCTGTTTCATGTAGTATCATGTATGTTTGTACCCTCGTTGTTACCCCTGTGATGCAAGATATTTCTAATGAGAAAAAACAAAAAAGTCTTATTGACATTGCGTTGAATAGTTTCCTCTCTTATTTACTAAAAAAATCCCTACATAATTGACACAAGTCTTTATTTAAAATAGTTTTTCCTTAGAATTATCGGTCACGTACAAATACGAATGAACGGATCGCCTTTGATCGAAGTGAACGAAACCGAAGCTTCAAACCTAATTTGTAGACAGCGCCTACCCAAAAAGTAATGGTAAACATTGAATAAAACAAGTGAAATTTTGTACCAAACTGTTTGCGATCCCTTTGACGAATAATTCTTCGCCCGCTCAGTCACCAGATAAAAGTCTGTAAACGAGTTCTCAATAATTTGTGTATTTGTTGTGTGTAGCATACTTTATTTTACCGATACAGTATAAGATCTTTTTTTATGACGCGGGAAATGATTTTTGCACCATAACCCTGGCTTGGAAAACAGAGAGTGTACACTGTCACCGGAAAAATTAGTAAGTTTAGCGGCAGAAATTGCAATCCAGTCAACTCTCACAACATCTGCATGGTGACGAATTAAGAAAATATAGTATCACCACATGTTTTCATCCTGTAGGTGTCGTAAGACACGACACAGGATGCAAAGTATACAGAAGAATGTCACTGCGAAAAGGAAGAAAACCTTGAAACAAAGCCTATACCAACCCGTCAGGCTAGCGTGGTATAGTAGGCCAAAACCTCCTGGTTAAGGAAAGGTCTACATCCAAGAATTGACTGTTTAAGATTTTTGATGATGGTGAACGTAAATCCGTAGAACCATTAACAGTACAGAGCGTTTCAAAGAGGAATATACATATGTACAGCCTAAAAACATAACCCTTAATTTGTTACAGTCGGATGAAACATCAACAATAACAGAACCAATAACTAAATTATTCAAATAACCAGTTACCACTTTAAACTCTTGGTATGTACAATTTACTCTCTTTAATGTCGACATTACCATTTCAAAGTTAACTGTTCGTTTGTGCTATTACATCTTCAAATATTGCTTCTGTAATAAGCCTTTTACGTTGTAAAGAATATTTCTCATTTAAATTACAAACTATCTGTTTTACGGAAAATACATAGACGTCAATTTATACTTATTTACAATAGAATTTTTTTCAGATAGTACCAAGAGAAATCCTTATTTAGGATTGTTATTATTTGACCATCGGCATGCTGAGCTTAGTTACGGATCGTTCTCAAAGATATCAAAATCATAACGTTTCTTCATATTATTAACATATTATTATTCAAAAATTTTCATCATCATTATCATCAACAACCTTTAGCAGTCCATTGCTGAACATAGGCCTCTCCTTTGCCAGGAGAATTTGGTCTACTATACCATGCTGGCCAGACGTCAAGTTTTTTTGCAGTGATATTGTCTTGTATATTATGTACCCTTAGTCACCTCTTACAATACCGATGGGAAGAGTAGAGGTAGTGTCACACTGTATTCTTAATTCGTCACCATACCAGTTTTTAAATGTACGTATACGAGTATATCTTGGGGTTGTAATTTCTTCTACAAGTACTGATTTTATTGTTTTATGATTCATGTTAAAAAGATGAGTAGAGTAGTATTAAATATATAAATTTTGCGGTTTATTCTTTCATGAATGATAGATTGGTTATTATTATTTATAAATTTATATGTAAACTATTCTTTTGCATCTTGTCTATGCTATTAATAACACACCGATTATACTTATGTTCTCGTATAGTTACGTTTTGTTTTAAATAAAACAACTAGTACTTTCCCCTTTTTTTCCTGTGCGGGAATCACCTAGGATACCACCTATTGGAGGTTATATCGGACTCGAACCGACCAAAAACCGCATGCCGACTCACGTACGAGTAGCCGAGTAACCAGATGTACCCTAGAAAGGAAATCCCTGGACCCCCGACGTACTTCGGGCCAGCTACCTAAGACTTGCAGATGAGCCGTGCGTCGTAGCACGTCACGTTGCCAACCTGGCCCACTTCTGCCAGGGTGACAGTTGGCCTCACCTGTCACTCCTAAATTTGTGTTTATGGAGGACGGAGATCGTTCTGCGATCTCCGACGCCCGAATCGTCTGTGGTACCGAGACCTGGAGAGTTCTAAACCTCTGCCGGTCCCGCTCTGACATCTCCTTTGCTTACATAAGTTGCTCGCAGAAGGAGACCGCGGAATATCCACGCGCTCTCGCTCCGTACTAGCTGGCCGAAAAACTGTGGCTGGACGAAAAAACAACTAGACTGGTAAGCTTAAAGAGTAATAGCACGGTAATATTATCTGTACAGTATTCTGTCACTAATCAATTATTTTAAGTTAGTACAATAATTAATGAAAGATCCATCACTTTCAATCACAACAAACGTAAGTGCGGGAGTGTGTAGCATCAATCTCATGCAAATTTGTCATTTAAATATTCTAAAGGTGTAGTACGCCTTTTCACATAGTGTTTGTATTGTTTTATTAATAGTTTAATTTTAGTAATACTTAATTCTTGAAATTTTCTAGGGATTTTTATAGTAAAATAACACACTCTGATATCGAAAGACTTGTTTACTTTTTATAATCTAGTCGTTGGCAACACGAGTCCATCTTTATTTCTAGTGTTGGTATCGTGAGTGTCGCTGAACCTTGTGAATAAATGAATATTATTCTCCATTTTCTTCGAATGATGATATGGTATGATAATGGAACGATAAAGTTATACATATTTTTTATAATAACGTCGTCTAATATCAAAATATAGATATTTATCTAACCAGAATTTATATTAATAAATACAACTACAAATTCTAATAATATTATGTTAATACGAAAAATCTGGGCTCCATCTTTAGCTCTTCACCTTCGTCAGATGTTAGGTGGCCACTCCCGAACGAAGTAAGGCGTGTGGAGATCCTTCACGAGCTCTCAGGATATACATTCATACATGAAGGTTCTTCAGTATCTGTAGTCCACACAAGGTCTGTATTTTATTGCCATAGGGAAAAATTTTTTTTAATAGAAGTGGACTAGCTACAAAAAATATTTAATGCGAATTAGTATTTTTATAACTTTTTAAGAGAAAAGATAATATATATTAGAAAATTTATTAGTCGAGTAAATTCTATTAGTTTTATGAATTTTCCCCATGAGAATGTTTGGACAAATTTGAGTGACCTAGACCGGACTGACTACAGGATCTCGCAGAAATTCGACGACAGGTAATTGAGTAACCGAGTGGAGGTCAACTCCTCTCTTCCAGCTATTTCTGAAGGAAGACGGGGGGATACTCAGTTCTTCCTCTTAAATTAATAGGTACCACTGACCATCAGGTATACAGGCATTCTGTAGTTTTCCTGTTCCTGCAGCTGTCTCTTTCCTGAAAATACATGTCGATAATTCATTGACATGGGTGCCTCGTGAAAATAATTACATAATTATTATGAAAGACACGCCTTTAGGCAATATTTCCAAAAACCTAAAGAGCTTTACTTGACCCGATAATTGGCTCGGACGATGTCGTGATTCACTTTAATCCGTTTGTAGATAGAGCAACTTTTTATTGGGGACTATCAAATGGGAAATATGAAATTTGCTCGAAAACTAAAGCTATTTGATAGTTATGTTTATATACCGTTTCGCTTTAAAAGTAAGTGTCATAAACAATAAAAGTATATTAGAAGAAAAATTACAAATTAAAGTCGCCCTGCGAACAAGAGGGTCGTCAAAAACTTTCTTAATGAGTGTTATATAACTTCTTAATACGGTTTTCGTGTAAGAAACATTTTATTACAGCTGACAAGTATTTGATGAAACGGCGGGATAATTTTTACAGTTAGGCTTGTCGCATATTAAGAAATATTTTGAAGATGAAATGATACTACTATCCCAAAAACTTAGTATTGTCTTATGCTCATTTGTTATGTGTGGTGTTCGTGGTATGTGCAATTTGCAGGACAATATTATTTCAAATAGAGGAAAAACTTCATACCGTTTATTTTTTTTTAACTTGTGTAAACCCCTTCATCGTCCGTCGTATAAACGTCCGTGTGCGTGTGTTGACGGATTAAGAATACATAGTGTTACCACCCCTATTCATCCCGAAAGTGTCGCAAAAGGCGACTAAGGGAACAAAGTATGCAAGACCACATCATTACAAATAGAATAAAAACTTGAAACAATCCCTATGCCAACCCGTCTGGCCAGCGTGGTATAGTAGGCGAAAACCTCCTTGCTAAGGAGAGGCCTTTATCCAGCAGTGGACTGTAAAAGGCTGTTGATGATGATGATGATAATGAAACTCCCTCGGGCCATCACTCTACCGGAGTTTGCGACGAGGTGGAGTCGGAATCGGACCGACTAAAACCACACGGTGTGCCACACTGCGCCTAAGATAAGAGGGATCCAGGAACAGCTGTTGTTACAACATACTGAACGACTTAAATGGGAGATTTATGTCCAGTTGTAGGCAGTTAAAGTGTGATTCTAAGTTAATGACAGCTTACTTAAGTATCTTAATTCTAAAAAATCCCTGCTTTTAACAATGCCAAAGTTTTATCTAGCTTTGCTATGCTATACTTCTAGTACTACAAAATCAGTTAAAATAGCGTGTATAAAATAAAATAAAGATAATTCTTCGTCGTTGCCTTCAAAGTATTTTGCTCCCAGTGTGTAAAGTGCAAGATTCTTATAAATCTCAGTTTTTCTGAAGTTGTGACTTACTTTTTAAATCTTATGCCTTGTTACGCTTGTAGGATATCTTTCAGCTGTTTACTGTCGAGTCTCTCACTTGTAACGTCTTTTATTTCAGTTCTTTTTAATTTATATCTATGAAGTTTGCTCTCTGTTTTCCGGCAACAAGATTTCTGATAAAGAAATTTTTAGTTGTATATTTTAACACGATAATTAATGTTTGAATTCATTTTAGTAACGAGAAATACAACACAATTCAAATATGTAGTAATATAATATATAAAATTCTCGTGTCACAGTTTTCGTTGCCATACTCCTCCGAAATGGCTTGACCGATTTTGATGAAATTTTTTGTGCTTATCCGGTATCTATGAGAATCGGCCACCACAAAATTTTTAATTTCTATTTTTTTATGATACAACATACAAAAACACATACAATCCTCAATTTTCACCCTTCTACAATCAACCCTTATTTTTTAATAGCCATTTTAGTAATTTAATCATTTTTCATCCCGCTCAAATTACTTAGAAATAATTTATATGGCAAAGCAACGTTTGCCGGGTCAGCTAGTATAAATATAATATTCGTCATTAGCAAAGACTCATAGACTCATATCTCTTCGTATTCAATACAAATAAATATGATGTGTTTTCGTTTACGGTGTATAAATACCGTCAGCTCAACAGTCGCGTGTGAAATTGGATAGCAAACGTAATTTGTGTGGTAAAATGAAAACTGCACCACTACGCGACACTATTGCAAATAAAAGTTTAGTGAGGAATTTTAACTAACAACTTTTCTTTTAAGCAAGTATTTATTTCTGCTGTTGTAGAAAATAACTTCTTGGTATTTTCTTTCTGTGATATTAACAGCAGTTGTTTATTGCCTGGCTGTATTTACTGAGAACTGGGGTCAACTAATTACTTTCACAATGAAGTTTGATTTATTTATTTATTAAAACTTTTTATACTTGCAGTATAGAGGTGGACTTAATGCCTAAGACATTCTTTGTCAGTCAACCTTCGAGTCAAGCAGAGAAAACAGGAGAATAAACATAGAAGCATCACACATATAAAAAGGTCGTAGTAAAAAAATCGATGTTAGCGAATCTTTCACGCCTTCTTTCATTCGATTATGAAAGTATATATAAAAAAAAATTCTTTCATCATCGAATTTCTAGTAATAATAATGATAATGAAAGTATTTTTTTCTAAATACTTTCATCATTATCATGAGCCTATCGACGTCCACTGCTAAATATGTTGTTCTTTCTTTTCTTATTTTGTTTATTTTAAGAGCCTGCTAAAGTGGCTCCACTCTGCCTCACGGAAAGCATCCAAATAGAATCCAAGAGTTGTGGTCACCATACTCATTGCGAATGCAAACAATTTAGTTAGGTGATTCATATTATAGCGGCCTAGTAAGATGTTTTTTAACGCATCACTTGGAGACGTAAAAGGCATGACAGTCATCGTGGCATTGTACTGTAGACACTTACCACGATAACTGCCAGCCCAGTATCAATGCTACATCTTTCTTCATAATTACGCGTCACTTGGTTCGACCCTTAGTGCCCAGTATGGTAATTATAAGCAAAATCCTCTATGCAGACGGAATAATATATTCACATTGTAGATAAATTACAAATTACAAAAAACGATCGTGCTCATCACCTAATTATAATTTGTCTGGAATTGAACCCGTGACCTCTAGCTTAACGGCTATAGTTCCTTATTACTATTAGACCAACAGTTTGGTCTTAATTATTTTATATAAAGCTGAAAATTGACACATATAATAAGGACACTACATAATGTCTACATTAATCTGTACGACCCGAATTACTTGACCAAGTGAATTAATAATTCAGGATGTAAATTATCCAGACAGTGTCAATATCTGGATAATTTGAATCCTTAATCCTGAAATTTAATGATCACATACACAGCTACTATAATAATGGAGTTGTTTTATGTTGTGATAACGTTATTATCCCGACGTTTTAGTGAAACCATTATGACGCTCATATTTAGAAATTCAAATACATTTCTTGCTTTAACAACTTTGCAAACAAAGTGTAATGCTTTGTAGTTAGTATGTAAATACATAGCTGTCGACAGATGAAGGTACAATTTTTATTATAACGATGTGTCAGAATAATAAATTAAATAAGTAAATATTTCGGACATTTGACACACAACGCCATCTAATTTCAAACTAAGCAGAGCTTGTACTATGATAGCTAGATTGACTGATAAGATACTCATATACTTTTCTTAAAATACATACATATTACACACAGAAATATACACATATGATATTATTATACATACATATTTTTTATTTGTATTTTGCCACCAGTAACGCCAACTCTTGTGCAATGTAAATTATGTAGTGTTGAGTGTATTTATGGTGCTACGGCAAGTTTAAAAGAGAAAAAAGAAAAAAAATACTGTTGTCTATGATATTTATGAAATAAAAACCATTCTTATCAGTGACATTCAGATGTATGTAGGTTATGGGCTCAGCACGCTTCCACTGCACAATAAAAACACATAAATATTTACATACACTTTAGCCATCATTTTCTCGACTTATTTGCATAGATTTACTTGCATATTAAATTGTTATTTTTCAAATGTTGATTACATTACATCTCAAATTAGTAGACTCCTGTAAAACTGACACAAAGTACAGGTTTTTTAAATCACTGTAAGATCTGATTCACAATGAAGTTAATTAACATTTTATTTCATATAATCTGATTACACCTCGGCACTACTTCTGAGGTAAGATGATCGGATCTGAGCAAAGAAGCCTGATAAGTCAGTTCCTTTAAATTATCAAGTTTTACTTTTTTTTGTGCAGAAATCCCCATGTATACTACCGCAAGGTGGTTATATCGGACTCGAACCGACCAAAAACCGCACGCCGTCTCAGGTACCAATAGCCAAGGAACCGGTGCACCCTAGTGAGGAAATTCCTGGAAACACGACATACCCCGAGCCACCTTCTGCTTGTAGATGCCCCCCGTGTGGAAACCTTCATATTCCCTTTTCTTCTTGCCACCAAATAGGCGAGCACGGTCCTAAACCCTCGTATCGCCACCCGCCCCTTTAATGGTCACATACAAATGAATGCACTACATAAGTCAAGTTTGTTGAGTTTTGCTCCTATCAAGACTCATTCCAGGTCCAAATTTTTGAAAAACAAAATACTCTACAAATTCCAATCTCTAAAATAACATTAAGGGTATCAAATATCATTAAGGTACATTAACATTAACGAACAATAACAATATTCTATTTCAAAATAAAACTAAAAACTTAAATGTAAAGTAACTTTTGGCACACCAATCAGTGTTTATTAAGTGACCTAAAGGCATCCTGGTAGATATCAACAGTACAAATTCCCGTATTTACCGTGCACTCGATGAGAGTACAATGGACTGTGTGGAATCAATTGCTCATCTCTAGACGATAGAGGGTATATTTCGACCTCTGCGCGGATCATAACTCACAAGTGTTCCCGCCCACTTGACGGGTCAGTCTTAGTGCTGAATGGCTTTTCTTGGCGTGGAAACACAAGATATGTATGTGTATCCTCGTTTATGACGAACTACTTCGATAGTTTGATTTTTGTACTAAATTAATTATCAGGATAGTTTCTGATTTAATAGTTACTAGTTTACGTTTTATATATTCTGACTGCAAGTGTTTAAGATGATTTCTTAAGATTTTCTGAAGATCATTTCTTATAAAACAAAATTTAAAAGAAAATATTTAATCTTATTGTTGATGAGATGTTGAATTATCAATTGATGTTAATTGAATAAAATAAAGTTGTGAAAGAAGAAAATTAAAATTTATCCAATTAACACAACAAAAATAAATTAAAACGGAAGTACAGTGCAAGAAAGAACTCGCATATACACGTACGTTTTTGGTGATGATATGCTCAAAGGAGACCAGCGAACCACGAAGATATTATAGTGCACAAGGGTATGCACAAACAGAGGTAGACTCTCTGTTCCCTCAATCAATCCAATGTAACGATTATTTGACACGACCGGAGAGAGATCAGTTGCAGGGATTTTCAGATAAGAAAAAGGGAGAAAGAGGATTTAGGGAGCATTGAACGAAAGTAGCTAATTACTTATGGATTTTTTAAACCAATTATGGTTTAAAAAATCTAATAACATGAGTTCCACTTTGCCGGTACTATTTTTACTATTTTAAAAAATTACAGAGTCAAATCTTTAAGTCAGAAAATGAAGAAATCGTTAGTAGAATAAACAAAAAGTCTTAGAATGAAGATCAAACAAAATTAAACCTGTGATAGAACGTATAAACGAACTGACACAACAAGAAACATAGCTGCAATTTTTTTAACAATTCTAAACCGCTTACTTATCAAGACAGTGAGCTGCTGTTAAGATGTTTTTCTTACTAATAATAATACCGCCGCATGTCTTAACAGAGCCGTCGCCGGTTTGAAGTGTACAGAAAGCATTGTAAGGATATTGTTCAATGTCAACTTTGCTACCTCCGACAATTCTATTGCCAGAAGTGAAGTGAGTTTCACAGCATACACCTGTAAATGAACATTAAACAAATAAACAAATATTTCAGACATTAGACATACAACGTTATCTAGTCCCAAACTAAGCAGAGCTTGTACTATGAGTACTAGATAGCTGATATAAATACATATATATATATTTTTGTAAATACATATATATATATTATACATAAAAAACACCTAAACTCCAAAACAAATATGTACAGATCATGCAAAAATTTATTTCGACTCGGGTATCAAACCGGGAATTAAAGTACAGCAGTTGCATATGCTACCACTGCGCTACTGAGACAGATAAGTTGAGTAAAAATATTCTGACAGATCAGGAATAGGGACTGCCACCACCCCTTATTTTTTTTTTGTTGAAGTGGTGGAAAATCCCTTCGGATTCGGTCCAGGCGTCCTACTCTGAAGGGGACCCGGGCCATCTTATTTTAGGTCCCCTCCAGGATCAACGCCGTGCCTGGTCAGATCCTTTCCTGGGGGATGCTACAAGGTACCCACTCTCATCACCACTAACAAGTGCGTAAGATAACAGCAGTATAAAGAGAAGGAAAAATTGGCACAACCTCTACAGAAAGGCTTATATCCAGCAGTGAACTGTTACAGACTGTTGACGATAATAATGACGAAGAGTGTAAAGTGAAAGAAGAAGACCCGTTACGACAAATGTTAGTAATATAAGTAATGATAATCATTATACGAGTAGAATTCCTTGTACGTGTGATAAATCATACCTTGGGTGTAAGTTGAAATCCATAGTAACCAACAAACGATTTTGGTATACATGTTCTTGTTAAGAGAGATAAAGAGAAAATATGATTCTTAGGCTATAAATTTAGCGTTAAATAGTCTTGTATTTACCTTTTTTTTGTTTGTTGGCTGTAATTTATTTTATTTATTCATGTAGTTGGATACTCATACGATAAGACCCCTATAATAATGGAATAGGTTACTTCTTTATTTAATTTCTTGAAGAATATTTATTATCTATGTTATATTACATGTATGCAGTTTACACTGCATATAACTTAAGATTATTATATAAATTTTTAGTAAATGAACTACAATGAATGTATAATTTATATTTTTCAACTACCTAGTGGATTTAGCGGTTAGCGTATGCAACTGTCAATCAAGAGGTCTTGGGTATGGTTCCCGGGCAAGCCAAAAAGTGTTAATGAGTTTTTTTCATTACAGAAATGCTATATAACAGGTTTGAATTTGAAAGTTTGGGTATTAGCCTCCGTGCCTCGGAGATCACGTAAAGACATTGGTTTGATGCCTCATATCTGCCCAGACGTGTCGGATAACTGACCCATCAGATTATGAGAGTGAGGGAACAAGGAGTAAGCCCGTGTATGCATACACACTTGTGCACTATAATATTGCGGGTCTTAGTTGAGACTCAGCACTGTTGGTGGAATCAACTAGAAGTACCTCATTATCATTATTATCAATTTGTATTTTTAACAAAAGCGTACATTACCTGTAAATAATTATTACAGTTTACATTTTTATTTTTGAAGGGTAAACTTCTTAACGCGTGTTGAACACTTTTTGGGTGAAGAAAAATCATGGAAAGTGTATTAAACATGGCACTCACTGTACAGCCGCTTGGCTGAGACACGTATGTCTGCGAGGCAATGTATGTATGTAATGTAATTTATGTTACGGTCTCGGAGGAATCAATTATTTTTAGCGGTTGAAATAGCTATTGTTATGCATACTTAATGCGAAAAAAATATTATCTACTACTGATATGTAAATATACTCTAAATGGGGTCTATTAGTGTACAAAATACTATTTTAAATTTTTACTTCTGTCGGCAGTCTTCATGTTTGCCTACGATTCTTTTGTAGCATATTTCTCTTTACTGTACTATAAGTCGAAAAAAGTAAATCTACTTTAAAACTGTGTCGATATAGCTTCGAAACCATGAGACATTTGAAAGTCAACGTACGTCTCACTTACACACGTTACAAAGACCAAAAACATTACGATTATGGAGCCATGTTGACTAATGTATAAAAATTGCATATACATATAAATTCTGTAAAAAAATAATATTTAATGTTTTAAATAAATACATTATAATAAGCATGACTGGTCAATGTTTGTTCTGATCAATCTATTCAAATAATAAAATTATAACATGTCGCTGTAATGTGTGATTTTACTTAAAAGGGTCCTAATTAAAATAACAAAACTCAGAACAACAGTTTCTAAAACTTATATCTTGAAGTTATGTCTATCTGTTCGTCTGTGTAGGTACACGCACTAATCTCTAAAGTGGCTTAATTGATTTAAATACGGATTTCACCAATGTGTCATAAACTTTGCTTAAAATATGGTGATGTATGTATGTTGTTGTATTGAAATTTGTTGCTAATTATTTTTTTAAATTAAGAACCTGCCGAAATGACCCTACTCCACCTGATGGAGAGCATGAATAGAATTCAAAAGTTGTGGTCACTACACTCGTTGTAAATGCAGACAATCTAGCATGGTGATCCACACTATGGCGGCCTAGTGAGATGTGTTTTTACGCCCCAGTTTGGGACGTGAAAGGCATGACATTCATTGTGGCAGTGTAAGGTTTTCACGGTGACCACGATGGCTGTCACCCTGGTACCAATGGGCCTCCGGTTTCATACTTACCAATGAAACACGACAGCACGGATGCTGCTGCTTTAGGTTACTTTTCTGTGAGAGGGTAATCTAGTCGGGCCAGCTCGTTTGTGCTGAAATCAACATGGCACCACTATCTGATAAGTTACATCAGTTTAAAGAATCACGTCAAAAAAGTGACTGTCGTTCATGTTTGAAGTTAGTATGGGGATGCTTAGATTTTTGAGCAAAGACATCGGTGACGACATAGCAGTTATTTTTACCACGATAACCGATAAATACGCAAGCTGCGGGCAAAAGCTCGTGAAAAATTGTCTTTTAGCCTCTTTTTTCAAGTTTGTTTGAAAAAATTACTTTCATAAAACAATTCTATATTTATGTATGTATAAATAATGATATTAATTAGAATAAATGTAAAGTGCGAATGAGTGAATAGAAATTTCACATACGGATTAATTCATACGTTTGTGAAATTTCATATCTACAATTAATTTGCTAATTATGAACTCATAATCAAATATGAGTTTGAAGACTAATTAATCCAATGCCAGTTCTTTTCATGTTTTATTATTATTGTCAAAAGGTTTTAAATCAGAGAACAAAGCAAATTGTATAATAAATGACAAATTCTCCCATTAATTCTGCAAAAAAAAGATTTTTAAGTATAACCCTGTACATGAATTGTATTAATTGTTTTTTATTTGGATAATAGTATTATTTGTCTTAATATCAAAACATAAGCAATATATTTACTTACATTGGGTACTTTTGCTTGATTTATAATAGTTTTGTGACTTGAATAGCAATCTTTGACTTTGTGTTTTGCCATTTTAATAATTGTTGTTGACAGCTGTGACTACGTTGTCGTTGTCTTCGGTTGGCACCACTTTGAACACTAAACTGACATTTGTTTTGATCAAGCCTGAGTTCTTGATTGCACTGTCAATGTTCTCAGTCGATAATTAATAATTTGGTGTAAAATAGATCAATGTGTGTAAATTACAAGTTTCAATTGTTGTTAATTCTATAAATAATAGCAAATAAAAACAAATCCTGACGTGGTAGATATAGAATCACTTCGGGAGTTTACCATTTCGAAAAGAAAAACTATTTTGAAAATTAATTCATAACAATAAAAGAGTTATCCTCTAACTCCTAAAAGACAAAGACCTTTCAATTATCAGACCAGAAACACAAGATACCAATTACTAAACGCAAGCATCTGTAATAGAGAAACACGATAAGACACTTCGTCTGGCATGTAAAATTTAAAGTTTGGCCTCAAATTCTCAGGGATTCTATCATCAGATCTTGGCATCCATCCATCCATCATGGTTGGTAAAAAGACACATTAAGAGGCTCACGTTAAATAGATTAATTAAAAATATAATGTAAAGACTAGTAGATAAAGTACAAACTGTAAAGAGCTTTCTGTGTTTGAAGCCCTATTTAAATGCTTATGTTCCTATACTTGATTAATATTTTTTATATCTTTAAATGTGTAGTTTTTCATGAAGTGTAAAATAAAAATGATTAAAAATTCAATAAAAACGTTTTTTTTTCGCTTAAAAAACATAACTCTCGTACTAGGAGTAAATATTTCCTATGCTATGGGGAGCTTTTAAAATATAAATGAAACGGACACAAAGTAAATAAAAAAAAATTAAATGATTCGATTCAGACCACTAATGCTTACAGTATATAGCAGTAGCATGTTTGCAATAACTTGCTTATAATTAGGTTGTTTGGATTGGTTGATAAGATAGAAGCCACTTATACTTAACCACTTATATTTTAGTTGATATTATTTGTTTATAGCTATTTTTGCAGTTTTGTCTTAGTTTCGGACCCTTTTGATTTTTAATTTTTAAACTCTTGCTACGGATCTGATGAAAATTCTGGTTTGTAAACTGGCCACCCTTGCGTAAACTCCAGGCTGGCCATTTTTGTTACATCCAACTCTATTAGAAGTGACGCCAACCAGTGTTTGTGATGACCCAATAGCCGGACCCCTAATATCACCCTGAAATAAGTGTATATAAATGTCTGCATGAAAATAATACTACATGAGTGTGGGGCAGTATGGATTTTTTTAGTGTTATTAAGTCTTATCATGCATATTACATTGCGTTATAAAATTTTTACCAGACAACTGTGTCCACCGTTTCCGCCTGCGCAAAACATTTTCATAAATGTAGAGTCAGTTGCTTCACAGTAGGTTGTGTTCTTAACTTTTATCTTAGCCATCTGTAGGACCTCAGACTGTACGCCATTTTTCTTTGCAAAATTGAGATATAAATATTATTCAAAACTATTCAACAATCATTACATCAACATAAAGCGCCCGTATCCGTGTTGTCGTGTTTCGTTGGTGAGTGTGAGACCGGAGGCCCATTGATACAGGGGATGACAGTTATCGTGGTAACTGTGTAAGCCAATGTAACTGTCACGAAGACTGTCATGCCTTTTACGTCCCTAAGCGGGGTGCGAAAAAGCATCTCACTAGGCCGCCATAATGTGGATCACCATACTGTCTGCATTTGCAATGAGCATGGTGATTACAATTCTTGGATTCTGT
Organism: Hypercompe scribonia; assembly: GCA_949316085.1. Lineage (NCBI taxonomy): Eukaryota > Metazoa > Arthropoda > Insecta > Lepidoptera > Erebidae > Hypercompe > Hypercompe scribonia. The sequence continues at coordinate 14,378,874 of OX438987.1, forward strand.
TTGTGCTTTCCATCAGGCAGAGTAGAGTCACTTTGGCAGGCTATTAGTACAAAAAAAAATGTACGTCAGGTTCGGTCACCACATGAGATAAAACTTTGTGTGACCCGCAAATTGTTGTTCTTTGTATCACTTTGTTAATCTTTGTAAAGTCCCTCTCAACATCTTTCATATTCCTAATACATGAGCACATAAAGACGTCGGTTTTACTCCTGATCTTTCTCCATTTGTGTCGGATAGCCTCGGGTTATAAGAGTGATGAAACAGTGAGTGTATCTCTGTTAACGTACATACGTACGTAGTTGACTGATCTCGGCTTAGATTGGCCGCCGTGGCCGAAATCGTTTAGAAGTATGTCATCATCATCACGATTCCTAGTACAGAAGATGTCTTTTTAAAAGGAAAGCTTTTGGTACAAACAATGAATAAAATTAAAAAGCCGTTAATTAATTTTCATTATACTTGTTTACTTTTCTATGATAACACGTTAATTGGAACAAAATAACTTAGTGCATTTGTGGACCAAATATTTCGTTGTTGACATGAGTGTAGTCTGTTGTCACAGAAAAAGCGCGCTTAAATGGGTACGTTTAAATCATTCAAAAATTATAGTGATTTTAATTTTTTTTTTGCATTTTGGTTTATACTTTGGATATATTATATTTATTTTTGGTATTACAATATCTAGTAGAAAAACATGCATATTTCCTATTATATAAATGTTGTATATGATAATACTCAATTCTTAGTATTACACTTACTTCATTTTTGCTCCATCCAGTAATAGTCTCATAGTCTCCTATATCTGTGTCCTTTGCCATATTCTCAACTCTTATAATATTTGTAGTCTTTTCTTTTTTTTTAATTGCTCTACCTATCATGATTATACCAACATCGTAGTCATATCCTCCACGCTGGTATCTAGGGTACTGGGCAAAATTGGTCGAGTAATATTCGTAGCCTCCGCTTTGTCTGAATGTGCTACCGATTCTCACTTTTACCCTTTTGGCACTGAAAGGAAAGTTGTTATTTATTCAATAAATTACTGTTACGAAACTGTAATAAACATAAGCTCACATATGTCACATATGGCTGTCTGACCTCCAACTAAATAGAACCTGTCCTATGGTAACCACACGGCCAATAAACATACTTAAATTTTTCTAAATACACAAATATCATAGAAAATTTATATTAAAGCACAAAATAAATTATCATATTCATCATACAGACGTCTGTTCTAGGTGGGAATCAAATACACCACCATCGGTTTACCGCTCAGGGTCATTAACCAATAGACAAACAGGCCAGTCAACTGATGGGTTAAATCATTTTCTGTTAAAACCTTATCACCATTGATCAAATGAAGAACGAGCAGTTCTTGTATATACTCATATATGTGTTTAATTTGAATGATAAAAACGGCTCAAATGATTTTTATGAAATCTTGTACGTAAGGAGTTTCTGGGTCGATAAATGGATCTAGTCAGGTTTCATTTGTGGAAAACATTCTTATATCCGTATTTTTTAAAAAAATATAGAGCAAAGATCGTTTTCCAGGTCTTAATAATTAATGGCAGTAATCGTTGGGACTAAAGGATCCAGAATAATACTAAATACTGGCACACTCGAGGACATCGTCAAGATAAATGAACACAATAGGAAATACAACTAATATTGATTGCAAGAGCATGGTTGATAAGATGTTATTTTAGAATATACAAATCTTTCCTAAACGACTTACTCATCAAGACAATATGCAGCTGTCAAGATATGTGTCTTAGTAATGATAGCGCCACCGCATGTTTTTACTGTTCCTGCTTTGGTTTGAACCTCACACAGAGCATTATAAGAATATTGTTCAATATAAGTTTCGTCACCCTTGACAATTCTGTTGTTAGAAAACGGGAAGGTATTGTACGATACATCTAAAAGTAAAATATGCTTAGTAATGTTATTAATGCATATGTATTTATTGTTGATAATCGAGAGTATCGAGAAACATCAATCATAATAAATTTAGAATTGATTACAGATATCATGAACTGTCCCTGTTATGATAGATTAAGAATGTTGAATGTCATCATTCCTGTTAAGTCCATGGATATCGTAATAGCTGAATAAAGAAGCTAACTGCGCAGGAGAATAGAACGACAAAAAGAAGAAAACACACAATACTCTATAAAAACCCGTGGCTTTTTTTTAAGGAATTAGGTATATCCAACAGTGAATTATTAAGGACTTTTATTGTGGATGACGATGGTGATAAACATAACGAAAGGTACCTTGGGTGTAAACTACAACGCATAGCAGTATCCAACGAATATTTTTTGTGAACATGTTATGGTTAAGAGAGAAAGAAATGATCTGATTTTCATCTGATTTTATGGTAACAAATCGAAGCCTTAAGTAGGATCATGGACTAAGATTGGTGTTCTTCTAATTTCAGTCTTATTTCATGTGTACTTGATAAAAATGAAATTAAAAATATCACTTGTATTATAATCATTACTTCCTCTGATAAGATTATTTTTATGTAGGCCACATACCATCTATAAACACAATTAAGTATGATATCATATTTTATAGAAAATTGAATAAAGCATTTGTCGGTTAATACTCGTTCAATATTATTTTTCTGAGATTATACATATATGTAGTATGGCACAGGTCTCTCCTTCGAAAGGAGGTTTTAGCCTACTATACCATGCTGACCAGACGTGTTGATACAGGTACTGTAGTAGGTAACTGGTGTGTCCTGGAAGAGGTTGAGACGCTCTCGGATCACCTCTACATCCGATTTGAGCTCTCCCGGACCCAGGACCCCAGTAGGGGTCACGCGGCGCGGCGTTCTTCTCGCTTTCCGCGGTGGGCTGTAGCCAAACTGAATAGGGACCTACTAGAGGAGGCAGCCATTATTCACTCCTGGCTGTCTCCGCAGGCTCCGACCGAGGAGGTCGACATGGGGGCTGGTCGTTTCCGCGATGCGATTACGCAGATCTGCGATGCGGCCATGCCCAGCATCCGAGGCTGTCGGCCTCCACGGAAAGAGGTTTACTGGTGGTCCCAGGAGTTGGCGGACCTCCGCGCGGCCTGTACTCGTGCCCGGAGGTCCTACACCCGTAGTCGGCGGCGACACCGCGTAGACGGCGAGGAGGACCAGCTTCATGAGGAGTACCGAGAGGCGCGGAAAACTCTGAAGCTGGCCATTAGCCGCGCCAAAGAAGTGAAGAGGAAGGAGATGCTGGAGGGTCTCGATCGTGACCCCTGGGGTCGCCCTTATCGTGCGGTGCGACAAAAGCTCCGCACGCCGGGCCCCCCCCTTACAGAGACACTCCAGCCCAGCTTCCTGCGGGAAGTGGTCGAGGGTCTTTTCCCGCAGCGGGCGGAGCATACACCCCCGTCGATGGCCTTCATGGTCGAAGACGACGGGGGACGGAACGAGGATAATGTTCCGCCCGTCAGAGAATCGGAGATAGGGGCGGTCGTTCTACGGATTCGCTCTAAGAACACCGCCCCTGGGCCAGATGGGATACCTGCCCGAGTGTTGGCGCGAACCCTCGACCACATGTCAGATCACCTCGGGGAAGTCCTAAACGCCAGCTTGGCATCCGGGCGCTTCCCTGAGGTCTGGAAGAGCGGGAAGCTGGTCCTACTACGGAAGCCGGGACGGCCGGCCGATTCGGTCGCGGCTTATAGGCCCATCGTGTTGCTGGACGAGGCGGGTAAATTGTTTGAGAGGATAATCTCTGCCCGCATCGTCTGGCACCTCTGCGAGGTGGGCCCCGATCTGTCGGACGCCCAATACGGGTTTCGAGCCGGGCGTTCGACAGTCGATGCTGTGTTGCGCCTGAGGGCCGTGACCGAAGAGGCGGTGAGCTGTGGCGGCGTGCTGCTGGCGGTGTCGTTGGACATCGCCAACGCATTTAATAGTCTGCCATTTAGCTGCATCAGGGAAGCACTCCACTACCACGGGGTGCCAGAGTACCTGAGGCGGCTTGTGGCAGACTATCTTGAGGAGCGTACCGTCATGTACGAGGACCGAGATGGTATTCTGAGGCGGCGGCCCATGTCGTGCGGTGTTCCACAGGGGTCTGTCCTCGGACCACTCCTGTGGAATATGGGATACGACTGGGCCCTTCGAGGTCGTCTTTCCCCCGGGCTGGGCGTAATTTGTTACGCCGATGACACATTGGTCACGGCCCGGGGGGCGAACTTTCAAGAAGCGGCGCGCCTGGCCACCGTGGGAGTCTCTTTGGTGGTCGGGCGCATTGAGGCCCTGGGTTTACGGGTGGCCCTAGATAAGACGGAGGCCCTTTTGTTTCATGGGCCCCGTCGCGGTCCACCCCGCGGCGCCTCTATCGTTGTCAATTCGGTCCTCGTACCGATTAAGGTCCAGATGAAGTATCTGGGCCTGATCCTAGACGGCAGGTGGCTCTTCGACGAGCACTTCCGACAGCTTACTCCAAAGCTGGTCGGCGCTGCTTCTGCCCTTGGGCGACTTTTGCCCAATTTGGGTGGAGCCAGCGTCGCGACGAGACGGCTATACACGGGGGTTGTCCGGTCAATGGCGCTGTATGGTGCACCGGTGTGGGCGGCGGCTCTGACCGCCCAGAATAGGGCTCGCCTCTGGCGTCCTCAGAGGATATTGGCGGTTAGAGCCATACGCGGTTACCGCACCGTATCGACAGAGGCGGCGTGCGCCTTGGCCGGAACTCCCCCGTGGGATTTGGAGGCGGAAGTGCTCGCCGAAGTTTATCGGCGGACGGCTGACTTCCGGGCGAGTACCGGCATACGGCCCCCGCCCGAAGAGATACGCGAGTGGCGAGAGGCCGCTCGTCGAGCCACGATGGCTCGTTAGTCGTCCCGGCTGGAGGCTCCACGTGCTGGCTTTGCCGCCGTGGAGGCTCTCCAGCCGGTCATCGCCGAGTGGGCAGGGCGGCAGCACGGGACCCTTTCCTTCCGACTGACGCAGGTCCTTTCCGGGCACGGTTGCTTCGGGAAGTATCTGCACTCGGTCGTCAGGAGGGAATTGAGTCCCGCCTGTCACCACTGCGACTGCAGTGAGGACTCGGCTCAGCACACGCTAGCAGTTTGTTCCGCTTGGGCGACGCAGCGTGGAGTCCTCACTGCAATTATTGGAGGTGATCTCTCGCTACCGGCCGTCATACGCTCCATGGCCGGTAGCGACAGTTGTTTTACCGCGGTCGCAACCTTCTGCGAAGACGTAATTTCGCGGAAGGAGGCGGCGGAGAGGGCCCGGGAGGACGATATCCACTCGGACCCAATTCGCCGCCGGCGAGCCGGGCGGCAGAGGCGCGCATACCAGCGCCTCATGCCGCTTTGAGTGTGGCCGCGGGTGGACAGGACGGGTTTTCCCCTCCATCCGCTATAGTGGCCAGCCGCGAGGAGGCGACGTCCGCGTGTGCCGTACGTCGCCTAAAATAGAGAGTTTACCCATAGATGGTGCCCGCATTAGCGGGCAGGCGCTAGGAGGGATCTGGATGTCGTAATAGCAGCGGTTCCCGGATCCCTCCTATCTCAGGCGCAGAGTGGCACACCGTGTGGTTTTAGTCGGTCCGATTCTGACACACCACCCCGCCGTAAACCCCGGTGGGGTGACGGCCCGAGGGGGTTTCGAAAAAAAAAAAAAAAAGGTACTGTAGTAGGTTTTCCTACTATTTGCAGTGATGTTGTCTAGTGTAGTTTGCCGTATTTTAAGACACCTGTTGGATGAATAAGAGTGGTAAAACTCCGTATTCTTAATCTGTCACTACACAGATTAGCCAATTTTTAATGCTTCTTCATAATTTTGATAAATTTAGAAAACATAGAAGCTTAAATTTTATTATCAATAAGTATCTATTTTTCAGATAAGTGACAGTTATCGTAGTAACTGTGTAAGCCTTACACTGTCACGATGAGTGTCATGCCTTTTACGTCTCCAAGCGGGGTGTGAAAAAGCATCTCACTAGGCCGCCATAGCGTGGGTCACCAAACTGCATTGTCTGCATTTGCAATGAGTATGGTGACTACAACTCTTGGATTCTACTCATGCTTTCCATCAGGCAGAGTAGAGTCACTTTGGCAAGCTTTTAATGTAGAAAAAAAAATCAATTAAAATAGCAACTTATTTTCAGATTACATAAATAAAATCAATGTTAACCACGATAATGTGCTTGTGCTTACGTTGGTAATCTGTAGATGTTCCAACAAACTTTTAGCTGTTCATCAGTATCATCGCAACACTTTTTGAAACGACAGAGACACTGATACAAGAATGTCTCAACTAGCTCACATTGTATCTGCAAATAAGAATTTGGAGAGTTTAACAAAACGAATGGGTGAATTTGAGGTTCAAATACAGCGCAGCGCACTAGCCAAAAGATACCTTAGGTAAATTTGTAGATGAATTCAGAACCTTCTGTGAGCTTATGTTCAGCATTCTGGGTCTGATGATAAACAGATAGATGAATGTTCTAAGACTGTTGACATAATCGAAACCAGACATATACGAAAAGCACTTATCTTCATTGGAGTTCCCGAAACTGACTATGACAACCGCACTGAATCTGTCGTTGGCCTTCTTGGTGGTAAGCTGGAAATGTAATATACTGCATCGGTCATCAAAAGTTGCCACAGACTTGGTATACCGTATTGTTCTTCTTCTTTCGATGTTCAAGGTGTAAGTCTCTGGAACGCTCTTCCCCTAGATAAAGTCTATCTTCCGATTAACCTTCAAGATTAAGTAAGCAAGCCTTACGGAAACTTGTTGACCGAGTCTTCAGAATAAAATTTCTTATAATCATCGTTGTACAAGTATATACAGGGTGTGGCGTAAATAGTGGTCCACCGTTCAGGGTTAGGTACATCAGGTAGGTACCTACACCATACCAAAATTTTAAACCGGTCCGCCGACTGGTTACAGAAAAAAAAATATTTTTAATTTTTTTTAAGAAATTCCCATTTTCATTACGAATTTGACCACAGTTTCAACAAAAAACATTATTTTTGATTTTCTATTCGTGTTTATTCAAGTTGAATGTATTAGCTATCATAAAAAAATAAAGATTTGTATTGAAATTGTAGCCTTTACGAGAAAAAGTGATTTCTTCTCAATTCTTAACCTAAATTTTATCGCATCATTCATATTCAGGAGCGTTTTTTGAAAAAAAAATGTACTACACTGTTAGTGCCCATGCATTTAAAAATATGCTCATGATGTACTGATTATAAAATGGTATAATAATACCGCTTTTCAAAAATAGTTTTTTTTTTATTGCAATTGTAATTAAAAACGGATAAGTCTTCCTGTTACTATTTTCGCAACATAATATTTAAACAAAAATGTTGTCTTTTTGTTTTTACCCATTTAAATATGGAATTAAATAAAACAAAGTCTCAATCTTACAACTGATATTTGACTCCACGTCTCCAAATAATTCTACATCATGTCGTGTCCTATAAAAAAAGGTCGCTCTGTACCTGAACCATAACAAAAGACCTATTGAAGTGACACGTTTTGGTGACATCTAACAATCTTGCTTACGTTTACCGGACTCTGATTTGCATAACGATTTGGACAAACGTGCAGTGCAGTGATAACAAAAATGTCTCAGTATACACCGCGCGAATATGCTGACATGCATTTTATTTACGGAGAATGTGGAGGAGTCGGCAGAGAGGCGGCTCGGCTTTACAGGGAGAGATATCCCGATCGCAAACATCCAGACCACAGGGTGTTTGGGCGAGTCCACAATGCATACACCGAAGGGAGGATACCCGGCTCAGGCGTAGACGGTGCAAGAGAAGGACGCCCACGGAGACATGCCGATGATCAGGTACTGAATTTGGCAGAACAAGATCCTACAACCTCAGTCCGAGTCTTATCTCGCACAACGGGGATATCTACCAGAACCGTACATCGCATTTTAAAAAGACACGAGCTACATCCCTACCATTATACAAGGGTACAGACTCTGTTACCAAGGGACTATCCTCCGCGAGTGAGATTTTGCAGAGAAATGCTGCGTAGAATACGAGAGGACGAGCAATTTTTTAATAAAATACTTTGGAGTGACGAATCATCTTGCAGAAAAGATGGATATTTAAATTTACACAACTTGCACAGCTGGCAGTTAGAAAATCCGCACGTCATGAGACAAGATCGATCGCAATACCAATTTAAAATAAACCTTTGGGCCGGCATTATTAATGGACAAATAATTGGTCCATTCGAACTGCCAGAAACCTTAACCGCAGAAAGGTATCTTGGGTTCTTACAGACAGATTTACCCGTACTTCTAGAAAGTGTCCCTACAGAGATCCGAGACAGCATGTGGCTACAAAATGATGGCTGTCCCGCTCACTATGCAGTAAGGGTACGAGAGCACCTTAATGTGGCCTATCCAAACAGATGGATAGGGCGGTTAGGCCCAATACTATGGCCACCACGCTCCCCAGACCTTAATCCTTTGGATTTCTTTTATTGGGGATGCTTAAAGGAAGACGTATACAAGGAACCAATAAATAATATTGAAGAATTAAGGACCAGGATTCTGACAGCAGCTGGAAAAATCAATGAAAGCGGGTTTGCTCGACGTCTTAAACGCTCCTTTATTCGACGGTGCACAGCGTGTATAGCTGCGAATGGGGGCCATTTTGAGCACCGATTGTAATAATCAATAAATAAATAATTATGATGTCAAAGTTGTTTTTTTTTAATACCCTGTCTGTAGTAACTTTTGTGTTCTCATTTGCCAATACAATTACAATAATAATATTGTCGTTGTCACTGTGACCAAGTTTACAGTAAGAATGGGCACATAAATTTGGTAGATGAAATTTTTGTTTTAATATTATGTTGCGAAAATGGTAACAGGTAGACTTACTTATTTTCAGTTACAAATGCAGTATTTTTTTTTCTATTTTTGAAAAGCGGTACTATTATACCATTTTATAATCAGTACATCATGAGCATATTTTTAAATGCATGGGCACTAACAGTGTAGTACATTTTTTTTTCAAAAAACGCTCCTGAATATGAGTGATGCGATAAAATTTAGGTTAAGAATTGAGAAGAAATCACTTTTTCTCGTAAAGGCTACAATTTCAATACAAATCTTTATTTTTTATGATAGCTAATACATTCAACTTGAATAAACACGAATAGAAAATCAAAAATAATGTTTTTTGTTGAAACTGTGGTCAAATTCGTAATGAAAATGGGAATTTCTTAAAAAAAATTAAAAATATTTTTTTTTCTGTAACCAGTCGGCGGACCGGTTTAAAATTTTGGTATGGTGTAGGTACCTACCTGATGTACCTAACCCTGAACGGTGGACCACTATTTACGCTACACCCTGTATGTATGTATATATTTTTAACTTCAGGATTTCAATAATCCTTCTTGCTCGGTACAAATATTCATTTAATATACATACTGTGTCGCCCAAAGATCGTTTGGAAGAGAATGCCTCTGGCATTAAGTTCGCTTATGTAATGTATTTGCAGAAAGTTTAAACAAGTAAATATATAAATTACTCACTCTTATCATGAATATTGTTAATATTCATTTTAATATTATTCACCATAAAGCAATAAACTCTGTCGATGACAGCCAATCGCGGTAAATATTAGTGCGAAATATCAAATTTTAACTGTAATTACATACTCATATTATCAAGAAACAAAACTGTTGCACGATTTACTATGTATCTTCAACAACGTTTACGTATTTGTACATATTTCAATGCTTTTTCTTTTTCTTTTTTTTATTTGAGAGCCTGCCAAAGTGACTCTACTCTGCCTGATGAAAAACATGAATAGAATTCAAAAGTTGTAGTCACCATAGTCACTGCGATTGCTGACAATGTAGTGTCGTAACCTACACTATGGCGGCCTATTAAGATGCATTTTTACGCCTCACTTGGGGACGTAAAAGGTATGACAGTCATCGTAGCATTGTATTGCACAACATTTACTACGACAACTGTCACCTTTGCATCAACGGGCCTCCGGTCTCGCACTCACCAACGAAACATGACAGCACGGATGTTGTGGCTTTAGGTTGATCTTCTGTGTGAGGGTAGTACTGCTCCGGTCGAGCCGGCCCGTTCATGCTGAAATCAGCGTGGCTCTACTACCTGTCCTGGCTTTTATGTGTTATGTTATGTCTAGTGTACATCGGATTCCTACCAAGATGGTCTTCAAGGACGACAGACAAGATTTCGACAGTCAAAACTGCTCGATTAACAGCAGTAGGCTTGCCACCTATTGCGTGGGATCTAAACACTAATGAAAAGTGGACATTTAACATACCTTTGCCTACCCCTACGGGGAAACAGGCGTGATTTTGTGTATCTAATATGTGTATGTGTTTTTTTGTGAGAGATTTTTACTTTTATTCGTAACTAACTCTTCTGGTATTTTGAAGTATATCCGACCAAAGAGTGATTTAGTTGTATTCAAAGTGTATTAAATATAACTGAACCGAGTTGTTTTTAATAGCAATGCAAAGAGATGTGTAGAATTGTTAGATAATACATATAAGAAGACAAAAGCTTTTAAATACAAATGATTGCTGATGAAACCGGCTAAACTACACTAATAATATTTGATTAATTGAGAAATCGGTCATTTTAAAATGAGAGGATCCATAAACGTCAAAAATTAAGACCAATCCACTTCAAAAGTAAGTTTTAACATACCAGTCAGTATTTATTAAATGACCCAAAGGCATCCCAATAGATATTAACATATGAATACGAATTCCCGTATTTCCCATACACTCGATGAGAATACAATGGACTGTGTGGAATCAATTGCTCATCTCTGGATACATACAATAGAGGGTACATTTTGACCTCTGTGCGGATCATAACTCACAAGTGTTCCCGCCCAGTTGAAGGGTCAGTCTTGATGCTGAATGACTTTTCTTAGTGTAAATACATCTAACATGTAGGTGTATGTTTATAAATGAAGAATAGCGTGGTTTAGTTATAAAGAAATAATGTTTTGTTGATACGGGCTACCAGTAAATTTAAAAGTTATGTCCATTTCATTAGATTAAGGTATTTAATTCCGAGGGATTCTAAAATGGCACTATAAAACTAATGGTAAAATGTTGTATTTTACCATTTATTTTGTTTATAAGATACATTATTAAATAAATAATTAATTTGTTCATGTTTATAGGAGCGAATGAGTCCTTTAGTATATGTACGTTTTGAAATAATCGGTGTGCTTGACACTAGAGGCTGACTCGAGCGTGCGCTTCATATGTTTGGGCACGTGAGGACATTGATTTTTTAAAAAGTGTTTCAGCTAATAGCTTAATACTGCGTGACATTTTTTTTGGTTTAATTATAAATGTGATTTTATTTATAATCAAACAATAAAAATAAAATTGGAGCAAAATTCATCACAAAATGAGGAACTTATAAGGCTTTATCCACGACCTTATATATCAAATATTTTAGATGGTTTTTAAATATCGATGTTTACCTCAGAATTGCATTTTAATAGACAATGTCTATTAAAATGCAATTCTTAGGTAAACATTGATATTTGCATTTTAATAGACATTGTCTATTAAAATGCAATTCTGAGTCATTGGGGTTCCCCCAGGACGGACGCTAGAGGCGAAGCCGTAGAGGAGTGGGCGGCCTCGGTGGGCCTCTGTTTACTAAACAGGGGCTCCACCAACACGTGCGTGCGACAGCAGGGAGGGTCGATAGTGGACCTTTCGTTCGCTACCCCTGCCCTCGCCGCACGAGTAAGGAACTGGCGTGTCCTGGAAGAGGTTGAGACGATCTCGGACCATCTCTATATCCGATTTGAGCTCTCCCGGTCCCAGGACCCCAGAAGGGGTCACATGGCGCGGCGTCCTTCTCGCTTTCCGCGGTGGGCTGTAGCTAAATTGAAAAGGGACCTACTAGAGGAGGCAGCCATCATTCACTCTTGGTTGTCTCCGCAGGCTCCGACCGAGGAGGTCGATATGGGGGCTGGTCGCTTTCGCGATGTAATTACGCAAATCTGCGATGTGGCTATGCCCCGCATCCGAGGTTGTCGGCCTCCACGGATGGAGGTTTACTGGTGGTCCCAGGAGTTGGCGGACCTCCGCGCGGCCTGTACTCGTGCCCGGAGGTCCTGCACTCGTAGTCGGCGGCGACACCGCGAAGAAGGCGAGGAGAACCAGCTTCATGAGGAGTACCGAGAGGCGCGGAAAACTCTGAAGCTGGCCATCAGCCGCGCCAAAGAAATTAAGAGAAAGGAGATGCTGGAGGGTCTCGATCGTGATCCCTGGGGTCACCCTTATCGTGCGGCGCGACAGAAGCTCCGCACGTCGGGCCCCCCCCTTACAGAGACACTCCAGCCCAGCTTCCTGCAGGAAGTGGTCGAGGGCCTTTTCCCGCAGCGGGTGGAGCACACACCCCCGTCGATGTCCTTCATGGTCGGAGACGAAGGGGGACACGAGGGCAATGTTCCGCCCGTTGGGGAATCGGAGATAGGGGCGGTTGTTCTACGGATTCGCTCTAAGAACACCGCCCCTGGGCCAGATGGGATACCTGCCCGAGTATTGGCACGAACCCTCGACCACATGTCGGATCGCCTTAGGGAGGTCCTGAACGCCAGCTTGGCGTCCGGACACTTCCCTGAGTGCTGGAAAAGCGGGAAGCTGGTCCTATTAAGGAAACCCGGGCGGCCAGCCGAATCGGTAGCGGCCTATAGGCCCATCGTGTTGCTGGACGAGGCGGGTAAACTGTTTGAGAGGATACTCTCTGCCCGCATCGTCCGGCACCTCCGCGAGGTGAGCCCCGATCTGTCGGACGCCCAATTCGGTTTTCGAGCAGGGCGTTCGTCAGTCGATGCTGTGTTGCGCCTGAGGACCGTTACTGAAGAGACGGTGGGCTGTGGCGGCGTGCTGTTGGCGGTGTCATTGGACATAGCCAACGCATTTAATAGTCTGCCATTTAGCTGCATCAGGGAAGCCCTCCACTACCACGGGGTGCCAGAGTACCTGAGGCGGCTTGTGGCAGACTATCTACAGGAGCGTACTGTCATGTACGAGGACCGAAGCGGTGTTCTGAGGCAACGGCTCATGTCGTGCGGTGTTCCGCAGAGGTCTGTCCTAGGACCACTCCTGTGGAATGTGGGGTACGACTGGGCCCTTCGAGGTCGCCTTCCCCCCGGGCTGGGCGTAATTTGTTACGCCGATGGCACATTGGTCACGGCCCGGGGAGTGAACTTTCAAGAGGCGGCACGCCTGGCCACCACGGGAGTTTTTCTGGTGGTCGGGCGTATTGAGGCGCTGGGTTTGCGGGTGGCCCTGGACAAGACGGAGGCCCCTTTTGTTCCATGGGCCCCGTCGTGGTCCACCTTTCGGCGCCTCCATCGTAGTCAATTCGGTCCTCGTACTGGTTCAGGCCCAGATGAAGTATCTGGGCCTGAACCGGTACGTTGTTATGTCCAATGAGTCTGTAGTTAATAGTTTTTTTCCTTAGTCGCCTCTTACGACACCCACGTGATGAATAAGGGTGGTAACACTATGTATTCCTAATCCGCCACCACACGGACAAAATCTGTGATGCATTTTATTATTCGTACAAGACACAGATATAGATTTGATTTTTAAACATGATGTAACATTCTCTTCGGCCTCTTTGTTTTATAATAAGCAACTTCTATCCGAGGGGAGGCCTGGTAATCTGTATGTCAAGGACTCCTAGTACCGATACCAGTCTCCCACAAAGGAGATGTAAAACAAATATATTTTCCAAGTTTTAATGTTAAGGTAATGTTTGTGGAAGAGAAATAAATATTTATTATTATAATATGATTGTATTTAGATTTTCGGAATTAGGAATCAATCGCACCGGAATCAAGATTTTTAAATCCGAGTAAGATGCCTCAAACGTTTTCATATTTTTATATAATGTAACTGATATTTTTTAAACTAATACTTTATTTTTTTAATATTTAATATTTGTGGTAAGAAAGTTAATAGAAGAAAATCATGTAGTTTATCTAGTAACCCAAGCATTATAGTAGAAAAGGAACACGTTTATGCTTCTTACAGAGAATAGAAAGGAAATAATTTACACTATATTCTGACGAACTCTTCCAACTGATCCTATCCTCTCCGTTCTTCTACAGGTCAACTTGTTCTGGCCTTGGAAGTCACCGTTTCAGAACTACCCTCCCACTGCGATCCCGGGTCCTTTAAGCGGGGCGTGAAGAAGCATCTCACTAGGCCGCCATAGCGTGATCTGCATTGCTAATTGCACTTGCATACTCGCAGTGAATACGCTGACCACCGCTTTTGGATTCTATTCATGCTTTCCATCAGGCAGAGTAGAGTCACTTTGGTAGGTTACTATAAAAAAAAAACTTACTGCTTGAGTAGAAAGATGGTTTACTTTTAAGTTAGTGGACGTGATTACTTAAAACTATTGTTAAATACTATTTACTTAGGTCAGATTTTTCTTAAATTCATGCTAATCCCTTTGAATGAGTTAAATACTGTGAAAGTAGATATAATGCCAAAAAGTTGTATGTTGATAGTGCAGGGCGACGTTCAAACTCGTAAAAGATTCTGTAACGATTTTTGTTTTTTTATACAGATGAAGCAGTCGCTATGCCACTTTTTACTGTGATGAGTGTTGTGGTTCAAATTCCACAGACACAAACTTTGTGTGATTCATAAATTACTGTTTTGAGTCTGGGTGTTCTTTGTGTCCGTTTCTTGTATGTTCATAAAGTCCCTTGTGACCCAGGATATATCTTACTAATATTACAAATGCGTAAGTTTGTCAGTATCATCCATACTTGCTCTTTCATGAAAAAACTTTACAGATTTGGATGAAACTGTACAGTAATATAGCTTTAAGTTACACAAAGGTGATGTACCGTGTGTGTATGGGTAAAAAAAATATTTATTTAAAATGATCTGTTATGAAACTTAACGTGGCAGACCAAATTCCACGCAAGCGAAGTTGCGGGCAAAGGCTAATTTCTGATATAGGCGCTTTCTTTTAAAAATGACAATGACATGAACTGATTACAAAAAATTTATAGGAAATTGATGTCCAAAGATATTCAATATTTGGTTTATTATTAGCGTGTTAATATAAAATTTTCTCGTTCTTCTATTAACTGTTTCTTTTTTCTTTAAGAGCTAAAAGAAGTTTACTGGAAAATACCTATTTACTAGTAAAGAAAAATAATATAAAATAATTAACTGTCTAAAATAATTAATTAAATAATCCGTATAGTCTAATAGTATAGGCAAAAAAAACAAATTAGGTTTTTTTTACAGAATTTTTATCATATCTTGAAATATTCAATTACAAGGTTGAACGTTCTCTTAAAATATAACAAGAGGCAATGTTTTACATCAAAAGAAATAATGACAGAAAACAAAGATAGATTTTCCTTTTATCTTTTAAAAAAGATAATTTTGCGTTTTGCGACAATTTATTGTCGTAAATGTTTTGTTTTGATTTAATTAAGTTAGCTTAATAAATCAATTGACTGTGGACAATGACTCACAGATCTTTTCAATAAGTGTAGATTACACTACATTGATAAATTTTGAAATTATAACTTCAATTATTTCGATCGATATTTCCGTAATTTGTGGATCGAATTTAACATGACTTACTTTGGTATCATCCCATCCAGTAACAGCTATAAAGTCCCCTACTTGTGGTTCAGTCTGTATGTTGCAACCTGAATAGCCGCTGTGGTTCTTCCGTCCAAGTCCATTCCTGTTTCGATATAGACTTTTTTTTTTTTTTTTTTTAACGTGTGGAAACCCCCACGGGCCGTCACCCCACCGGGGTTTATGGCGGGGCGGTGTGTCGGAATCGGACCGACTAAAACCACACGGTGTGCCACTCTGCGCCTGAGAGAGGAGGGATTCGGGAACAGCTGTTATTACGACATCCTAATCCCTCCTAGCGCCTGCCCGCTTTCGTGGGCGCCATCTGCGGATAAACTCTCCATTTAGGTGACGTCTGGCACACGCACACGTCACCTCCTCGCGGCTGGCCACTATAGCGGATGGAGGGGAAAACCCGTCCCGTCCATCCGCGGCCACACTCAAGGCGGCATGAGGCGCTGGTATGCGCGTCTCCGCCGCCCGGCTCGCCGGCGGCGAATTGGGTCCGAGTGGATATCGTCCTCCCGGGCCTTCTCCGCCGCCTCCTTCCGCGAAATTACGTCTTCGCAGAAGGTTGCGACCGCGGTAAAACAACTGTCGCTACCGGCCATGGAGCGTATGACGGCCGGTAGCGAGAGATCTCCTCCAATAACTGCAGTGAGGACCCCACGCTGCGCCGCCCAAGCGGAACAAACCGCTAGCGTGTGCTGAGCCGAGTCCTCACTGCAGTCGCAGTGGTGACAGGCGGGACTCAATTCCCTCCTGGCGACCGAGTGCAGATACTTGCCGAAGCAACCGTGCCCGGAAAGGACCTGCGTCAGTCGGAAGGAAAGGGTCCCGTGCTGCCGCCCTGCCCACTCGGCGATGACCGGCTGGAGAGCCTCCACGGCGGCAAAACCAGCACGTGGAGCCTCCAGCCGGGACGACCAACGAGCCATTGTGGCTCGACGAGCGGCCTCTCGCCACTCGCGTATCTCTTCGGGCGGGGGCCGTATGCCGCTACGCGCCCGGAAGTCAGCCGTCCGCCGATAAACTTCGGCGAGCACTTCCGCCTCCAAATCCCACGGGGGAGTTCCGGCCAAGGCGCGCGCCGCCTCCGTCGATACGGTGCGGTAACCACGTATGGCTCTAACCGCCAATATCCTCTGAGGGCGCCAGAGGCGAGCCCTATTCTGGGCGGTCAGAGCCGCCGCCCACACCGGTGCACCATACAGCGCCATTGACCGGACGACCCCCGTGTATAGCCGTCTCGTCGCGACGCTAGCTCCACCCAGATTGGGCAAAAGTCGCCCAAGGGCAGAAGCAGCGCCGACCAGCTTTGGAGAAAGCTGTCGGAAGTGCTCGTCGAAGAGCCACCTGCCGTCGAGGATCAGGCCCAGATACTTCATCCGGGCCTGAACCGGTACGAGGACCGAATTGACCACGATGGAGGCGCCGGAGGGTGGACCACGACGGGGCCCATGGAACAAAAGGGCTTCCGTCTTGTCCAGGGCCACCCGCAAACCCAGTGCCTCAATTCGCCCGACCACCAGTGAGACACCGGTGGTGGCCAGGCGCGCCGCCTCTTGAAAGTTCATCCCCCGGGCCGTGACCAATGTGTCATCTGCGTAACAAAGTACGCCCAGCCCGGGGGGAAGACGACCTCGAAGGGCCCAGTCGTATCCCATGTTCCACAGGAGTGGTCCGAGTACAGACCCCTGCGGAACACCGCACGACATGAGCCGCCGCCTTAGAACACCGTCTCGGTCCTCGTACATGACGGTACGCTCCTCAAGATAGTCTGCCACAAGCCGCCTCAAGTACTTTGGCACCCCGTGGTAGTGGAGTGCTTCCCTGATGCAGCTAAATGGCAGACTATTAAATGCGTTGGCGATGTCCAACGACACCGCCAACAGCACGCCGCCACAGCTCACCGCCTCTTCGGTAACGGCCCTCAGGCGCAGCACGGCATCGACCGTCGAACGCCCCGCCCGAAAACCAAATTGGGCGTCCGACAGATCGGGGCCCACCTCGCGGAGGTGCCGGACGATGCGGGCAGAGAGTATCCTCTCAAACAGTTTACCCGCCTCGTCCAGCAGCACGATGGGCCTATAGGCCGCTACCGATTCGGCTGGCCGTCCCGGCTTCCTCAATAGGACCAGCTTCCCGCTTTTCCAGCACTCAGGGAAGCGTCCGGACGCCAAGCTAGCGTTCAGGACCTCCCTGAGGCGGTCCGACATGTGTTCGAGGGCTCGGGCCAGCACTCGGGCAGGTATCCCGTCCGGCCCGGGGGCGGTGTTCTTGGAGCGGATCCGTAGAACAACCGCTGTTTCGATATAGACTATACCAACGTCATAGTCAGCATATCCGTGTCTGTAATAAGAATGCTGATAAACTGTTGGCGTGACATGTTGAGTGCCTTTAGTCGTGTAAATACTACCAATTGTCACTAGCTTTTATGACTCTGAAAGAGAATATTTTATATATTCAACAGGTGATGTTTGGTTTCAAGAACTGCAAGGTTCAGATAATTATCTTTAAAACTTATTCACAATTCATTTAGTGAAGTACTAGAATTTTTCACGATATTGTGGAGGGAACGTGTATCATGTCCCCCCGACACAAAGGGAGGATCCTCCGACAAGGCGAGGTGATGATGCCTGGGGGCCACGGCCCAACGGTTGGACGTTGGGATGTTGTATAAATGCTAATTGCCACACGAATCTCTATATCGCGATACAGGATTAGTAGTTGCATTATAGTTCATTACATTTATACGATTTGTTCATGATTCGCAGTTCGATGTATCTTCGCTAGATGGCGCTGTTGTATATTTTTCTTTGGTTATAATGTGGAAGTCGCCACAATATCATCACCACCATTAGACTATTGTAGTCCACTTCTTGGAATAGGCCTCCTACAATTTTTATGTATTTTCTAGAATACATTTACTACAATGGTAATGATAATTTAAGCGAAAATACTTAGAATCACACACAATTAAATCTAAGGTAGGAAGCCTTTAAGATCAAGTGCATACAGTACTCAAACTAGACTAACGACTCACTCTAACTATAGTAAGTAGAGCGCTGATTAATAATGCATATTATAAATATCTTAGTAACACCCAGACATAGAATAAATGATCGCTCAACACACAATATTTGGTAAGGAATAAAACTCACGACCACTGGCAATAAACATTGATGAAAGCCCGTTTTCACGTCACTATGTGGCGACTTCCACATTACATCACAAAGAAAAATATACAACAGCGCCATCTAGCGAAGATACGTCAAATTACGAAGTATGAAAGAAACGTATGAATGTAATGAACTACGAAGCAAACTAATAATCCTGTATCGCGAAATAAAGATTCGCGTGGCAATTAGTATATATACAACATCCCAACGTCAACCGTTGGTCCGTGGCCCGCCAGGCATCATCACCTCGCCTGGTCGGAGGATCCTCCTTTTGTGTCGAAGGGGCATGATACATGTTCCCTCCATAACTATTTAAAAGATTATTTTCTTTAAAATACTTGTTCGTCTGGTGATGAATTAAGAAACAAAGATCTAGTCACCCTGCGTGCATAATAAGAGCCAACTGAGAGACTAATGTAAGTCTGGCAACGGTACTATAAAGAGAAATAAGACTTGAAACAAACCTATCAGGCCAACGTGTTGTACTAAGTCAGAAGCAAGCAAGGACTGCTGGAGACTATCGCTTACCAGTAAATATAGTATGCCACTGTCAAAATACTGTTCTTACCGATGATAGCGCCACTGCATCTTGTCTCACGTCCATCGACATCTTGAGTCTCACCGAACGCATTGTAAGGATAATGTTCAACTATGACATTTGTACCTCCTACAATCCTGTTCCTATTAAAATAGTTTTTACACCATACATCTGCAATTAAACTTACGAGTAGTTATAGCTATGGACCATCCAACATTAAAATATTATTATGAACAAATTGTCAAATTGAACTGTTTCTGAAATTAGTGAGTACAATCAAAGACAACACTCTTTAGTTTTATAATGTTATCATAAGCGTAAATAAAAAAATGTCTGAGGTGTCACATGTGGGATACCCGATTGGAACGAAGTTCCTTTGATTTTGAAATAAGTATTATAGTAGGTGTACGCAGGGCGCTCCTTGTCACCACTGTCGCGTTACTGGGGGCGATTCGATTAAAACCACCGTATCGCACTATACCGTATATTTAACACAAATATAGCAACCAACACATGTGCCTTGATAGGTTTTTTTTGAACATTAAACATCTGGCGTATTTAACTTGCCATGCGAAACAAAATATATCGCGATTCAGAAAATATGATAAACGCCATCTATCGAGTGATCGACAAACTCTGTTTATGCCGCTTCTAAACAGTAGGTATAATTAAATAAATTGACAATATTTAGGAGGTTAATGATAAACGAAATAAGTGAAGTAATGCTAATAAAATTGTAACCAATGTTTTTTTACTTCATTTTTTAATTCTGTTTATATAACTTTAAAAAACAACACACCAACACGACAAAACAATGTATGAATACACAGCAGACGAGCGCATCGCGTAGCTTGTCACTGTCGATAGAGAGAGAGAGAGAACGAATAAGTCGAATCCTATATTCGGCTTGCCCCTTCTCCGAGCGCTACGCACTATAGCAAAGGTGTCGTTAGGATTTTTCGTGACGCTGGCCTAGCCCCCTTAGCCAGCGTACCGCGCGATAGAAACTTCGTTCCGAAATGATATTGTAAACTTAGAATTCATTGTGAGTACGATAAACAATACCTTGAATATAAAAAATAGTAATACATATCAGGGTTCAATAAGTGATTTTTGAATACATATTTTTGTTAAATGAGAAAAAGAGAAATGATTCTCCAGATAGAAATTTAAATCTTACATAGGTTTGTTATTATCAAATTTTTACTGTTTTTGTGTAGATAGTTTCCTGATAAGACCCATATAAAAATTAATTTGAAAATAATTTTTTTAACTATCAGTTTAGTTACCTTAATTATATTTAATTTTTCATCTTATGCTATAGGGGTAAAATGTAGGCCGCATGCTAATATATCAATTATAGCCGTTGCAAGGACTTTTCTCAATATCATATTTTAGCCATTACACAATTTTTTGTTCTATTAATATACTCCAAAAAATTGAAAAAGGGTACTGTGAGATGCAGGTAACAGTTACCGGTACTCGTCAAATCAAAAATAATTTAAAATGATACACGGTAAATGTCTAATTGTCAGCACCTTAAGCAAAATCTAAGGATATTGTGTATGGTAATTCCACGATTTTGTAAGAGTTGAGATGACAAAAAAAGTAACAGTGTGGAAGCTGTTAGGCCATATTTACTGAAACAAATATTTTAAGGACTACGAAACATAATAAGCACAGTTTTATTTGATGATATATTGACGTACGCAACCCAAACTATTGACACAAGTCAAACTAATTATTGGCATGCCTCTGAAAGATGAACAGTTTTATGAGTTTTATAAAAACTGTTTATATTTATACCTATTAATTATATTTGTTAAGTGTGTAGTTATTTATGACTTCCTTATATGTAATTTTGTATTATGCATTTTATATTTGAAACGAAATTGAAAATGAAGAAAATTTGTATGCCTAAAATTTTATTTTTTAAACTTCAGAACTAAGCAGATACTCGTATATCAGTCTCAATCTAAGCTATTAGTTAAGCGGCCGGTTTCCATTTGCATGTCGTGATAGTGTCCACGTTGGAATCAGTAGTGCTCTTCTTCGATACCTGGAATCTTGCTGCTAAGGTTACCTTTAGGCCATGGGTAAACCGATCATTTTTTTTTCTTCTGACGTCCTTCAGTGACCCGCGTCAGAATAACGACTACGACATATATTATCAAGTAAGTAGTGATATTGTACTGCAAAGTTTGATCCCTTAGAGACGGCTAAGGGATGGGAAGGACCTATGGGATGACTAAGGGTGGTGATACTTCATATTCTTAATGTGTCATCACACCGAGAATTCTCTTTCGAATCCTTAATGTTATATAATTTTCAATCCTGTTACTTCATTTTACCCTAAATCCGATTTACATTAATACATGACAGGCATCCCAAGTCATTGAGATTGTCAGAGAACTTAAAATTAAAAAGCCTTGGACGTAGTTCCAAATTCCGCGACCATTCCTTACCTATCCAAGCAGTTCGGCTGTGGAACACTCTACCATTCCCTACAAAACCTGCACAGATATTGGTTATATTTAAGAAACTGGTTAAGGAATATTTTCTGAGTGACATCGATGTCCTATAATTGGCTATGCTATGTTTAATTATGTTAAAATATTCACCGAATTGTTTCTCATTACATACACTTTTGACTAGGACAACAAAATACGAAAGTTTTTATGTAAATTTTTTTGTAAAGATGAGGTGTGAGTAAGCTGTACCAAGAGCAGAGAAATTTTGTATTGACAAGTTCTCAGTGATTCCATTCGTAAAAAAAGTATACATAAAAAATGTGGGCGTAGGTACAGTTTCCAATTCACTACTTTTTACTTTTACTTGATAGCATGGACTTTAAACAGTTGATAAAAAGTCTTTATATACTGTTGAATGTTTTTAAAAGCTGATTTTTTTACATTAAAAAATTTATTTACCTTACGAAAATCTTCAAAATCGTCCAAAAATTCCTCATTTTTGTTGTTGCAATTTAAAAGACAATACTGCCAGACTTGTTGCTTACATTTTTGAAATACTAATTCTACCTCCATTTTTTGAAACTCACAACAGTGCATTACTGAATTCTCTATCATTTGAGTATCACTTTAAGTGACCGCTGCATTACAATCTTTGTTTTCACAACGTCACAGGCTAGTATTTTTTCTTTTTTAAATATATGTTGATGATGCCCCACTCGTATGAGAGCTTACTTTCTTTTTTAGTAACCACAAAAGCCAGCTCTAGAGCAGTAGTATTTTTCAAATACCTAGAATTATAATTTTCAATTTACACGAAATTATAGAACAATGTGGCAAGTTCAATTATGACATATTTTGTATTATCTTATCCTTTTTGACCGCTACATCAGATATATAGATTAAAGAAATTATTTCTCATCGTTATAACAGTAACAATGTACTTTTATTTATGACAAACATACATGATGCTTGAGGTCATTAGAAAATCGAACTTTGGAAATCCCAACACACACCACATCTTTCGCTGATAAGTCTTTCGCAGTGTAGGCTGCACACCTGTGGAACTCCTTACCGGAAGTTATTACGCGGCCTCGGTAAGTATTTTTAAGAAACTCGGCAGGGAACACTATCTATCTCTGTAACAAATATATGCTGTATCTGTATGTGTGTTTATGTATGTTTATTTATATACCTATATCAGTGTATGAATGTGTATTCGTATGTATGTATGTGTAATGGTAACTAATATACGTAAATTGCAATGTGCATCACAGACTACATAATACTATACAGTACAGTTCGTCTAGCGGTTGCCTGGAAGAGATCACAGACTGCGATAAGGCCGCCCATTGTACCGCTGTTTTTTGTTTGTATTTTACAATATATGTTTCCTACTTATGGTATGCAATAAAGAGTACCTATCTTTGTCTTTATCTATCTAATATAGGTATTACTTTAATTTGCTTTTACTATTTAGATAGATAAATAGAGATTACCCTATTTGCACACCGGGGTTTATAAACATTATATAGTAATAAAACTAACAACAATTGTGATATACAGTGGGTGGCCTTTTTACTTATAGCAATTTCTTCCAGGCAACCTTTGGATGGACTAGTTTAATTTATAAGCTGGTGCTAGATATTTACGAGTAAAAGTTTAAGTAACAAATGAGGTGTTTAGTTATGACACATTTAGATTTATCAAACATAAATTCTACTAATCTAATAAATACATTTACGATATTTACTTTTCAATATACTAGACATTACGCTTTTTTTTTCTGTGTGGAAAGGTTTCCCGGATAGCACCCGTTGGTCGTTATGTCGGACTCGAATCGATATAACGACCAGCGGGAGAGTCTCTTAATATGTTGATTGAGGCTTTTGGCTACCACCCGTCTGTGAGCAGATACGACTATTGGAACAATGATCACCAAATCCACATTCCACATATCGATAATCCCGTGAAATAAATCCACATATTATAATTGTTTTTCTTTTTCAACTTTCACAAATTCTCGTCATGTAGACTACAGTACAGATTCTGTCTAGTTTGGAATCAACGGATCGTATGTGAGATGTGTAAAGTTATCAACAACCTCAGTGGCGCAGCGGTAGTAAATGCGGCTGCTGTGCTTGAGGTCTTGGGTTCAATTCCCAGGCCGGACGAATTTGGATGATCTGCTAATATTTGTTTTTAAGTTTGGGTATTTTCTATGTATAATATGTATATAATTACAAAAAAAAAGTATGTAAGTATTCTATCAGTTAGTCTAGTTGTCATAGCACAAGCTCTGCTTAGTTTGAAACTAGATGATGTTGCGTGTCAAATGTCTGAAATATTTATTATTTATTAGTAATATAGTAATATAAATATGATAACCATCAGAATATAATAAAAATGGAAACAGTTAACACATAAACCTCTGTTGTAAGGAGAGACCTATATCTAGCAGAAGACTATTAAACGCTGCCGATGGTAATTCAATAAAAAGATAGTCAGAAGTTATACACAGTCTGATTTTGCTTTATAGGCTAGAATTTCAATATTAGGAGTAGGAAAAGGTTAGTTCAATTAAAAAACAAAAGTTAATTACAATGTATTTACTGCAACATTTACACAACTTGTAAATTACTACCGTAGTAGTAGAAGACTATTAAATTCCGAATGTAATATAAATAACATAAATATAAATAAAAATAAAAAAAAACCCTAGCTAGCTAGAAAATTAAGAATTAGAGAAAGCATATTGTTTCAATTCGTCGTGGTGGTAAGTGGAGTCGGTTAAACTGTTTAAAATTTACCTGTTATATTCTTTGCTCTAATAACAAGTCTCAATGCAGTAAACATGTGTTCAAATTCTTATATACCTGTCATGGTTCTAACATAAGCTCTTATCAAAGGGTGGCCAATACGGGTGTAAACCGTAGGGTACTCGAAATTTGATTTACATACACTGTATGATGCGACACCGGTTAATAGATAGTTTGGTCCAACGGCTGGGCCACCAAAATCCTCCTGAAAAATAACTCAACTTTATGAATTAAGAAAACAGTACAGAATGACTCTCTAATAATTCTCTTTGTTTCCTTTTAGACACAATCATCCAAAACTTAACCAATTTCACTTATTGTCTATAAGGTGAAATGAAAATGTTAAATTTGTTCTTTTTTCTTCTTTTTAATAAGACAAAGCTTTAGGAATAAATCCTGAGTCGCGTGGGACTTTACAAACATACAAGAAACGGACACAAAGAACACCTTTTTATTATTTTTATATTAAGAGTCTGCCAAAGTGACTCTACTCTACCTGACGGAAAGCATGAATAGAATCCAAAAGTTGTAGTCACCATACTCATTGCGAATGCTGATAATGCAGTATGGTGTCTCACACCATGGCGGCCTATTAAGATACTTTTTACGCCTCACTTGGGGACGTTAAAGGCATGATAGTTATCGTAGCATTGTATGATTGTAGTGTGATTGTAACATTAGACAAGATAATTATAAGTTTACTTTGTAATTCTATTTCATATTAACTTTCGATAAATGGTGCTGCTAATGTTGGCTGAACTGCGCTATAGCTTGGTAGCCCAAGTGTTTGTAAATAATTCACAGAAGTATTTTTTTGTGTGAGAATTTTAAATCGAATATACACGTTTCAATTATTGTTGATTTGTATTATTTTTCGCCTACGGACCCTTGTTTTCGTTCAACATTAACGATTTTATTACATTTTAAAAATACATTTACACCATATTTAAGAACATAAGTCTAACTCTAATCTCACTCAATAAGTGAAAAGTAGCGAAAGAATAGCTTAACTCCGGTTTTTCCACTGGTGCAGCGGTGGTAATATTGGAAAAAAAAAATTACGGTTATCAAATTTTTTTAGAAAAGGAATCGTTATTCAATTAACTTAAAATCATAAATTTTGCCAACTGGATGAAATTCGATGATGGATTGAAATAAAAATAAAAATGATTACTTACGTTGCATGCTTTAATATTATCTTTACCTACGCAGAACATTCTCCTGGTTACTTTTCTGTAACTTCTCTCGCATATAGTTCTGTTAATAACTGGTACCTTACTTCCCTGAAGGTTTTCAGAGGGTTCACCATCCGGCTGTAAAAAACATTTACTGAATATATCAAAATGTACGATTGAAGTTGATATTTAATTTTTGAGTTTAATGTAACCGAGAAGTTGGATTACAGTACGAAAAACAATTAATAATTATATCTATCTACGTTCATAAGTTATGACCACGGGTAGGTAACAATTTCGTAAATTTCAAATTTAATTAATTCAGGACTACTCAAAAATACGAGCGCCACAAAACGTGCCTCTTTTGAGCTGTAATCAGTTACTAGGTATATCTACCCAGGTTGTTATTTGTTAAATCTTACTCCATATGTAGTAGGAAAAAGTGTATGCAGATAATATTTGAATTTCAAATTCATCAAAACATTTCATCATCAACTGGCTTTACCAAAACATCAGTTTTTCTACGGAGCGACTGGCATCAGACTGAGATTAGGCAATCGAACTCAAGATCTATTAATTATCAGCCACATATGCTGACCGCTTTTTTTTTTTTATTATTATCGTAGGAAACCACCTCGGGTTGTCACCCCACCGGGGTTTACGGTGGGGTGGTGTGTCGGAATCGGACCGACTAAAATCACACGGTGTGCCACTCTGCGCCTGAGATAGGAGGGATCCGGGAACCGCTGCTATTACGACATCCAGATCTCTCCTAGCGCCTGCCCGCTGCCGCGGGCACCATCTATGGGTGAACTCTCTATTTTAGGCGACGTACGGCACACGCGGACGTCACATCCTCGCGGCTGGCCATTATAGCGGGTGGAGGGGAAAATCCGTCCCGTCCACCCGCGGCCACACTCAAGGCGGCATGAGGCGCTGGTATGCGCGCCTCCACCGCCCGGTTCGCCGGCGGCGAATTGGGTCCGAGTGGACATCGTCCTCCCAGACCCTCTCCGCCGCCTCCCTCCGCGAAATTACGTCTTCGCAGAAGGTTGCCACCGCGGTAATACAACTGTCGCTACCGACCCTGGAGCGTATGACGGCCGAAAGCGAGAGATCTCTTCCAATAATTGCAGTGAGGACCCCACCGCTAACCACGCTACCGAACAAATGGCTAGCGTGTGCTGCGCCGAGTCCTCACTACAGTCGCAGTGGTAACAGGCGGGACTCAATTCCCTCCTGGCGACCGAGTGCAGATACTTCCCGAAGCAACCGTGCCCGGAAAGGATCTGCGTCAGTCGGAAGGAAAGGGTCTCGTGCTTTCGCCCTGCCCACTCGGCGAAGACCAGCTGGAGAACCTCCACGGCGGCAAAGCCAGCACGTGGAACCGCCGTGTAAAGTTCGTTCCCCGGGCCGTGGCCAGTGTGTCATCTGCGTAACAAATTACGCCCAACTCGGGGGGAAAACGACCTCGAAGGGCCCAGTCGTATCCCATATTCCACAGGAGTGGTCCGAGGACAGACCCCTGTGGAACACCGCACATGAGCCGCCTCCTCAGAACTCCGTCTTCGTCCTTGTACATGACGGTACGCTCCTGTAGATAGTCTGCCACAGGCCGCCTAAGGTATTCTGGCACCCCGTGGAAGTGGCGTGCTTTCCTGATGCGTCTAAATGGCAGGTTTTTGGATGTGTTGGCGATGTCCAACGACACCGCCAACAGCACGCTGCCACAGCTCACCGCCTCTTCGGCCACGGCCCTCAGGCGCAACACGGCATCGACCGTCGAACTCCCCGCTCGAAACCCGTATTGGGGGTCCGGCAGATCGGGTCCTACCTCGCAGAGGTGCCGGACGATGCAGGCAGAGAGTATCTTCTCAAACAGTTTACCCGCCTCGTAAAGCAACACAGTGGACCTATAGGCCGCCACCGAATCGGCAGGCCGTCCCGGCTTCCTTAATAGGACCAGCTTCTCGCTTTTCCAGCACTCAGGGAAGCGTCCGCACGACAAGCTAGCGTCCAAGACCTCCCTGAGGCGGTCCGACATGTGTTCGAGGGCACGGGCCAGCACACGGGCAAGTATCCCGTCTGGCCCGGGGGCGGTGTTCTTAGAGTGGATCCGTAGAACAACCGCCCCCACCTCCGATTCCCTGACGGGCGGAACATTGTCCTCGTTTCCCCCATCGTCTCCGGCCATGAAGACATATGCTAACCGCTAGACCAACGAAGCAGTTTCTTACTTTAAGTTAAGTATTAAATAATAAAAACGTATATGATATTTCGTTCATCTGGTGAAAAAAATTAAAATTTATAGCAAAAATAAGTAGCGTATAGGAGGGTTTCTCATTAAAATCAAGTTTTTTTTTCTCATTTGTCTCTATTTAATGTAATAGTGTATGAAAAATATACTCACTGTAGTAGGGCCCCATCCACTAATATACATATATGTACCTGGTGGTGGATCATAGGCCATGGCCGAAACGCCTATTGCGCTAGCAGTTTCCCCGTTCAACTTCATTCCATCTTGAACATTGACAACAGCGATATCGTAGTCAGAAGTATCTTTATCGTAGGCAGGATGCACATTAAAATCAGTTTTAAGGTATTCAGTGCCTCCTGAGTTACTATACGTGCTCCCAATTCGCACTTTGACAGTCTCAACTCTAAAAGTTTTCAATAAATTAAATGATTTGAATGCTTAAAAAACATCTTACCGCTTACCCATTCATGCAGGGGTGACAGTTATCGTGACAACTGTGTGAGCCTTACACTGCCACGATGACTGTCATGCCTTTTACATTCCCAAGTGGGGCATGAAAAAGCATCTCACTAGGCCGTCACAGTGTGTGTCACCACACTGCATTGTCTGCATTTGTAATGAGTATGTTGATCAACACTCTTGGATTCTATTCATGCTTTCCATCAGGCAGAGTAGAGTCACTTTGGCAGGCTCTTAATACAGAAAAAAAACAATTATTTGTGGTTGACGCAATGTGCTTCTTCCATCCTCTTGTATTGCTCGTCCGCTCACTGGTTTCTTGCCATATCTTCTGTCATGCAGGCATTCGTCAACTTTCATATATTCTTTCTTCACTACATTTTGCTCATCTCTACGTATTACATGCATATACCACGCCAATCTAACGGATACCATGCCATCCATACTATGCCATTCTGACGGCAGCTATTGCTTCTCAACTTTTCATCGGCTGATGTTACCGTCAAGCTTCCTCTATTGCATTCATTCCTCACTCAGCCTCTACTTATCACCCCAAATCCCTAGAAAACTATTAATCTCTTCTCTTCACTCTCTCACTCCCTCACTTGAATCTTAGATTTTGCTATTAAAAATGAATTACAATATTGTGCTCTATATAACTTTTTTACAATTACATTTTATGCCACTAAAATACATCATTTGAAATTATTTGTTTGCAATATACATCATCAACTTAAAGTAGAATTAAAGATATTGAACGGAAAAGATGCAAAGATTTCGTGGAATTTATTATGGAACAGTAACTTGTTCCTTTACAGAGATGTAACACATTGTTTGATTAATGGTTTACAAACATTTAATTCTCAAAAGAATATTTATAATGTCACTCCTAATAGCTTCTTAGTGTAGAAACAATGGTAAACAAATAAAAAAAAGGTAAAATTGATATTGATAAAATTAATTAATGACAGTACGTGTAATAAACTGCCTGTCACCATACAGAAATACCATATCCACCAATCGCCACAATAGATATCGCCAACCGTAGACATTGTTTTGAGCGCAGTGTGCATAGTAATTACTAGATGTAACAACGATAACCAGTGAAAGGAATGTTTTCGTATATTTCTTTGTAAAAAATCGATAAATTAGTTTATTTAAAATATGTTTCGTGGTCCTTTACTCTTGTATTCTTTTAATTAAACTTCTTTATGTTCATTTATTTATATATGTATGCGCCTTCATATATCTTTCATTTTTTTTTTGTTACTTTTGTATGTTATCTGAAGTAGTTTTCAAGTGATTTTGTGAAAGGTTTACATGACTTTACTTCTCGGTACTTTATTGTATATTTTGCCTCCTAATGTATTTTATTGTTTCTATATGATCTAGGATAATAGAATTGTATTTGTCGTAAATATATATGTCTGTTTAATGTTGGCAATTTATTATGGTTGAACTTTGGGCAATTCGTTTTGGGCTGTCTGAATGATATTGAGATTAGTTTGAGCTAATGTAGCATCACATTTTTAGTAGGTAAGTAATGTGTAGTTTTTCAATTCCACGTAGGACTTTTATTAAAAATGTTAATTTGCTTTTCAGCTTTTTCAGTTTACGGTACTATTTTTATTTATAGGTTGATTTTATTATTTATAGGCAATTAGATATTTATAGGCAATTAGACAATAGTTGATTTTATTATTTATAGACATTATTTATAGGCAATTCCCCAACACAACTGATACATAAAAAAAAAAAAAAAAAAAAAAAAAAGAACCACACACACACACGCACTAACACACACACACACACACATATAGCTGTATTTTATTTTATTTTTTGTATTTTAAAGTTTTCACGGTTACTGCTACCGTTCTGTTTTCTGTTAGTTACTGTATTTTCTTGTTTATTCTAACAATCTAAACATGACATTGTGAAATAACAAATCGTGATCCGAGTGGGTACCTGGTGTCCAGTAACACAGGTTTTATACCTATCTCAGGCACCAGCGATCCACAAACCGAATTTATCAAGTTTCTTAAATGTTGTTACGTAACCTTTGTAATTACTGTACTTCGGTTTTTGGTGAGAAATAAACTATTTATTATTATTATTATTATATTATTTTCTATAGATCAAGGTAAATAATTCTCAAGCTTTTTTTATAGATGTAAATATCATATAGTTAGTTTTGTTCGCATAGATTAAACCGAACATTAATTTTATTCAAATCTTTTTACTTACCATCCCTTACTGAATTTATAGAAATTTCATAGTATATAAGTCAAGTATCGTTAGCATTTAACGTTATTCCATTCTGGTCATACTCGTATGTCCGTGATTTATGTAAATTAGGAAGAGTAGGGACCTAAAATATCACCTTGTAGTATGCCATGTGTTATTTTTAACTGGACCACTGATTTTGGTATAACGTTGTTTATAACCTAATAATATTTGACTAAGCAAATATGTATACAACATTCTCTAATTCTCTTACCTATCAAGACAGCGAGCTGCTGTTATGATACTATAATTACTGACAATAGTACCACTGCAGTGAGTAACCCTCTTGCCGTCATCCATTTCCAAATAAGCCATGTATGGAGATGTTTCAATGTCCACATCCTCACCGTCGATAATTCTGCCACCACTCTTTCTGTTATGAGGTTCAATTTTACTATTTTTGCACCAAAGACCTAAAATAAAAAAGAATATTAAAATTACACATACATATATTCCACACACTTACAAACAGTGTGAAAAAAAGGCAGTAATGTATATTTACATAGTCATGTATGTAAAAGTATTAATTCTAATATAGTTATAATTCAATCCTTTTTCTGGTGTGGAAACTCAATTGGGTGTATTAGAAAGGAACTGATTAAAACCACAGATTTCAATCTGCACTTGAAATAGGTAGAATCTAGGAACAGCTGCTATAAAACCTCTATTGTGCTGTGACGTCCATTATCAATAATATTTTAGTAGTTCACTATTAGACATAGACCTTAGAAAGGAGTTTTTGGTCTACTGTACTACGCTGGCCAAATGGGTATGGTATAAAATTCGTGTCAAGTTTATTTCCTGTTTGCAGTGATGTTGTTCCATGTTGTCTCTAGAGACAAATAGCGGCGGTAACACTTTGTATTTTTAAACCATCTCTAGAAAGACGTGACGTGCTGTCGTCGATCATACCCATAGGCGGTAGGAATTTGCTCGTAGTCACTTATACCATAAAAAGTTACATTATTCTAAACTATACCTTGGTTGCAAATCACAATAAAAAGGAATATGCAGTAAACTATGTTATTGTACATGTTTGTGCCTCGATGGAAGAAATGGTGTGATTTTACCTTACTGAATCAAAGGCTTAAATATCTTTGTATTCTGTAATATTGACATTAACATTGTTTTATTTATTTCTATAATTAGTGACCTCGATGATAAAACCCCTACTTAAGTTAACCTAGAACTACATTACAGTTCTAGGTTATACTTTATACTATAATTAGCTTAGACAAAAAGGGTATATTGTGTTTCTCTCGTCATAGTCTTGTCTAGTCACATACCGTTACCACTATAATTATTGATTACAAGGACTGGTAAACACGATTATCAAGTTTATATCTGGGTGCTACTTATCTATGATATGGATATATTTAGGATTCTTCGTGTCTCGGTGAATATGTTAAGCCATCGCTCCCGGTTACCATATGAATGTCTGACAATTGTTACAGACAGTTGGAGTCCTAACAGGTTCAACAAAAGTCTTTGTACAGAACTTTGAACTTATATTATGGACGCATAATGGTAATTGCTCTGCATAAAATATCCAAATTCAGCCGTATCGTAGTAGACTTTAGGCCGACCCAACCAACTTTAGGAAAACTGTTTCCTGTTTCCTTGACTGTTTCCTTTTCTATTCTTGGTTAACTATTGCTAACTGGAGTTTGATTTGTTTCAGATATTGTTTGTATATTGTGGAAGGAGATACTTTAAAATGGTTTTATTTAATTTTGTGCTATGTTTAATAGAAATTTAGAAGGCTCATTGGACAAATGAGTAAAAATTTGGTAAAACGGTATAACCAATTGGTTCCAAAACATTCTTTGGTAACAAAAAATAAAACGCGTGGAAATTGGTCTCCCACATTAAGTTTCGTTACATCATTGTAATAATTTTTTTTTTTAATATACAAACAATCCAAAAAATATCAAAAAGGCTTAGGCAGCGTACACCAAGATAACTCTCAGTAGCCAGATTTTTTCGACTTAATTGACATATAACGTTATGTTATGACAAAAATAACATAAAATCATTACAAATTGTAGTCTATATGTTATTCCGATGTATATTACTGTAAAGTTTCATACAAATCCGTCCAGTAATTTTTTCATGAAAGAGTAACATACATCCATACTCACAAACTTTCACATTTATAATATTAGTAGGATGAAGAAAGGACAAATTCAAAGATAGATTGTATCAATGTAAATGACTAACGCTGCTCATAGATACATACAACTTATAAGACACAAGTACATCGTTGAATTTCTGGAAATTGACGGAGTTTGAGCTCTGGTAACATCAGTCTCAGCGGTTCTCTGTAAAGTCGTGTGCATTAAGATCTGTCCAGCCGCTCTATATTTGCGAATATATATGAATTTAGTTCACATAGTTTATGTGAATGATAAGGGATGGATCAAGAATAATAATTGTTTTTTGTTTCTACATGTGTTTACATCAAAGCCACCCATGAATTCGTCTTTCTACAGTCGTTTTATCCATTCAATATTTCGTCATCATCCTCATCATCATCTCAACTGACAATAGTTCACAGCTGCACATAGAGCTGAACCAAGGCTCTCTATGGCAACTGGTCCCTATGGAATCCTGGAACTGGTTCTTTTTGGAACAGAAAAGTTGTTGCTAAAAATGTTATAAGCTTATATAGTCTCAATATTAGCCCAATTAGTGACATTTCATTGTTGAAAAGATTTGATGTAAGCATACTTTTAATTTAACCATAAATAATTTAATAAATTACAAATCTTAGAGTTCCAGTATTTGTAGTAATATATTTACTTCGTAGATGTAGCGCTTAACGTGTACAACTGCCGATCGAGAGGCGAGACCTCTTTCAAGAGGTTCGATTTCCAGGTCGGGTCAAAAACTACATGAAATGTTTCTGGTTACAGAAATACTTAATAACAGACCGGAGTTTGGAAGTTAGAGTCCCAGCTTCCGAGCCTCGGAGACTACGTAAAGCCATCAGTCGCATCGGGTGGCCGTCCCATCAGATTGTAAAACTGAGGGAACGGAGAGTGCAACTACGTTTGCGCACACACTAGTGCACTGTAAATATTTCCTGCGTGACTAATCTCCAGTGAGACTGGCCTCTGTAGCCGAAATCGGCTAAGGGTATATTATTATCATCAACATCAAATGTATTTGTATGTACAATTCATAGAATGAGGGAAGTAGTCACCTATCCATAATTTTTGGTCATTGTAAGAAAAGTAGGTTATTAATTTTCATCTTAATTAAATGTCTATTGATGTTATATTTAAAAAATGATAGATTTTGGAAGAGTCAAAGACAAGAATATTTTCAATTTTATAAAATTATTTGAAATCGTCTTTTACACTAAAGCCCACTGTCTGATCATAGGGCTCTCCCTCTGGCCAAACGCGTTAATATAGGGTTTGCTTAAAGTTTTCTTTATCTTGGTAGTGCTGTTGTCTTGCGTAATTTGATCTCTCTGTTAGCTCTTAGGACATTCACGGGATGAATAGAGGACAAATCGCATACTTAATCTGTCACCACACGCATGTGTAGGTAATTGTTAAGTTGAGTAGTTATTCAGACGTTGCGAGTTGGATAGATTCCCACTCAAAATAAGTGATCTTGTTACATTAGTCCAGATCCTGATTAGTTTGAATCTAGACAGCCATGTGTGAAATGTGATTTAGTGATTTTTATTTTTTAAAAGTTTATTTCATTTTTAATTAAAATTGTTAACTTGTGACTAAAAATGTCATGTCAAAGTTAGCTTCCCCACATTAAACAACACTTTATGTAAACCAGAAATTGTTGTTTCGAGGCCGGATGTTCTTTGTGCCCAATTTATAGACACACACAGAGTATATTTTTAGTTTTAGAGAGTAAACTTAATCTCCATGCTCTTTAGTGAAAATGACAGAATGAGTAATTTTTTCAATATTGCTGTTAATACTCATTGTAATGATAAAAAAAATTGGTGACTACCATGTATCTTATACTATCATTTTCATCTAAATCTGATATTACTTAATAACTTATTAAGGATTCGAAACTGTGTGTAAGTAAAATTAAAAATCATCATCATCTTCAACAGCCTTTTACAGTCCACTGCTGGACATAGGCCTCTTCTTAGCAAGGAGGTTTTGGCCTACTATACGACGCTGGCCAGTCGAGTTGGGATAGGATTTGTTTCAAGTTTTTCTTCTATTTGTAATGATGTTCTCTTGCATATTTTGTTCCCTTAGTCGTCTTTTACGACACCCATAGGATTAATAGGGATGGTAACACTAAGTATTCATAATCCGTCACCACACGGATAATTAAAAATACTTGTACTAAACTATAATTACAGTATTTTATTTGAATAGTCGATAATGGAATCTAAGATGCAATTGAACAGATATAAAATAATAGTTTTTTGTTTTAATAATCAACAAACAAGAATAAATAGATAATATAAACCACTAACGTGTATTTCAGGTAAATGAAAGTAAAAAAAAATGTAATTGAAAAACAGTAACTATTATAACTGATGGATTTTTATTACTTTTTACTTAAATATAACTTATCAGTATTTAGGTTCAGGATAAATATGAAGTAAATATAATTATAACACAAAAAAAAATGTCTTTTATTGCAAAAAAATCCTTCAGAGTTGGCGTTTCGCAATTTTGTAATCATTATACCCCTGTCCGAATCCTAAGATAACTTCTAATCGTGCTCTCACCCATACGAGTATAAACTCCAGGCGTATTTGGGTCACTACAATTTTTACTAAATGATACGATTCCAGTCAATACACGTGCTTGTCCTATAGCTGGGCTGCCGTAATCTGCCTGAAATTTGCAGAAAGTTGGTACACAAAGTAAAAAATATTGATTGCCTTATTTGAGTATAAATTGTGATGAACTGAAGACTACCTTCAAAAGTTAAATAGTAACTGTATGAAGTAATAGCAAGCAAGTTTAACTTCAAAGAATTGAACAAGCTTAGGACGAGGTCATAGATAGGTAAGACAATTAATGCTGCTTCGATTACACTTCACAATCTCAAAACTATTTTATTTCATAGACGGATAAACTAGAAAACGAATCAAGAGAAACTAAGTAACCAAGACTCATAAGTGCATTTAGGTTTTACCAGTTTTTGCCACGTGACTTCCTAAAAAAACATTTTTGAACATTGTACAGTAAATTACTGTAGATTCACACGGACAGCAACAAACATAATAATAGTAGCACTTGGAGGTTTCTATCACCCATAGATTGTATATATTGTAGCATTCAAATCTTGGTAAACCTTCTTAGTTTCAAACTAGTGTCTCAACGGGTCTCATACTCGTACATTATAATACATTCAAAATATGTGATTCAAATAACTGCTCTCTGCTATCGATACTAAGAGTAAAACAAACCACTAAAACTAACATTGTTGTAATCGGCTACAACCAGGTTCAATTTTTTATCTGAAATTAAGGAGTATGAGAATAATTTAAGTAATTTTCAATAATTACCTTACAAATATTAGCTTCACCTTTGGCACAAAACATTCTTTGGGTGATACCGCGCACTTTTTTTCTACAGTTCCTTCTGGAAATAACTGATACCTTACCCATTTGAAGGACTAAATTGCGTTTTGTACCATTATTCTATAAAAAATATTTTTAATTAGTTTTTGATGTATGTAGAGTTTTACCATAAAAATAAAGAATATCATTTTCAATAAAAAAAAAAAACCCACAACCTGTGATTATTAAATAATTATTAAGTAGAATAATAATAAATAAGAACTTATAATTTCTTTTCTTGAAGTTGTAAAGTGCGGTTTAGAACCAGGACGTGCTCGTGCTTGTTTCCAAAATATCGTAACAAATCATTGATAGGTAGAACAAACAGTATAGGTCATAGGATGTGGCATAAAAGCGTTAACCTGCTGAAAATCAGCGGCCGTGCCGTCACAGAGGACCCTAATGCAGCACATGTATGGGAAGGTGGTAACCCAGTTTGGGTAGCAGACTAAATGTCGGAAGTTAAAAGAGAAGCGATCGGTGCCAGACCTTATCAAAGGCTTAGTCATGTCCAAGCTGATTTACAAGAACTCCCTGGTCTCTGGACCTGGACTCATGGTGGGCGATTAAATTTTTCAGAAACACCAGTTTGGCGGACGGAACCTGATCCTGCGCTTTAGCAGCTGCCAGACTGAGTTGGTTTTGATTGTTTTTCTTTGTACTATCATGATCAAAAAGAAAGGAAACAAAATGAGGACATAAAAAGCATGGCAGCCATCATGGCAGTGTTAAATCGAGATTCAGAATTCTGTGTCGTCATCTAATAGTGAAATAGGGTGGCGACTGAACTGTCGGACGTAAGGGCCTCTTTACCGTCCTGGAAGTGGTCTCCGGTTTCCACCATCCGATCACCAACTGACGCGTTAGGCTTACAGTCTCACACTCACCAAAGAAAGGCGACAGCGTGAATGCTATCTCTTTAGGTGGATCTTCTATAAGGGAGTAGTATTACCGTGTTAGAGTCAACCCGTTCATGCTGTTATCGGCGTGGCTCTACAATTTCCAAAATATAAATTACTGATAATTACTATCAAATAGCAAGTTACAAACAGTAAAGTTACATCCTCTAAGCATTTTAGGTAGTTCTTTAAGGTAGTATGAAAATGTATTCGTAAAATACTGATAGTTTATTTTTAACACTGAACTTACACCAGGAGAACCCCATCCAGTAATAGTTAACACTTCTCCATTTGTCGCATCACTGGAAGTAGTCGGCAGGCGAATAGTACTGGCTTTCTCTCCGTTCAATTGCATCCCGTTATCAACGTTGACTACGCCAACGTCAAAATCACCTGTGTTTGCATCGTATCGAGGATGCATGGAAAAAGAAGACGCAAAATACTCCAAACCCCCGCTATAAAGACTAGCATCTCTATCGCTATAAGTACTGCCGATTCTTATTCTGATTCTCTTAATTCTGAAATTAAGGTTGAAATAAATGATTTCTGATAAAATATGTAAGTAGATATAAACATCTCACATCTATTAAAAATTTTCGTAAACTGACAGTTCGATATGACTGTCTTGGTCGAGTTTTAACTTGAGACTTGTATTACCATTATTGAAACTATTATTAATTTTAAAGCTGACAGTAATAGGCCTATACAACTTAAAAAATCTACATGAAAGGGTAAATTTCAGATGTTTAATACCCCCATACCTATCCATCTTAAATCCGGATGGATACATACAGGTACACGCATTTAAAAATCTTACCCCTTCAGACAATGAGCAGATGTAACTATACAGTTTTCACTAACGATAGAGCCACCACAATAAGATATTTTGCTTCCATCATGTAATTCCAAGAAAGCATTATGTGGATGGTTTTCGATTGTGGCATCACTGCCGCCACTGATTTTGATATTAATATGATTATTGAATTGGTCGTTATAATTGAGGATTGTGGAACACACACCTAAAATAGAAAAATTTGATTGTTTTATAACAATATTTATCGGGTCATTTTTTAGTAATTATAAAATAAACACAAAAAGCAATTGCAAAATAATTGATATATGAAAAATAATTCTGCAAAAATTAAATAAATGCTGTATCACCAGCAATCTGTAGTAGTCCATAAGCGGGATATAGACCGATCCTTGAGTTGGAATTAAAATTCAGTTACAGTGATCAAGAATTGAGGTGATGGTAACATAAAATTTGAGCTAAAATGCTGTTACATATGTAAAATATGAATTACGCTAACCAAATAACAAAATAAGACTAAAAAAGCAACAATAAACACTAAACTAAGACCCATAAGAATAAATGTTACAGTTATTGCCAGTTACAGTATCTGGAATCTAGATTCATCATCATCATCATCTCAGCCAAAAAACGTCCACTGTTGGACATAGGCCTCCCCAAAGGTTCTCCACAACAGCCAGTCCCGTGTCGTCCGCATCCACCAGTTTCCTGTGACCTTCACCAGGTCGTCGGACTACCTTGTGGGGGTCTACCAACGCTGCGTTTTCCAGTACGCGGTCGCCACTCCAGAACTTTATGGCTTCATCGGCCATCATTTTTGCGTGTAATGTCACTGCGTGCCCCGCCCACTGTCACTTAAGTTTAGCAATTTTACTGACAATATCGGTGACCTTGGTTCGTCTGCGGATCTCCTGATTCCTGATTCGATCACGCAAAAAAATTTCGAGCCTTGTCCTCTCCATTGCTCTTTGAGGAACTTTGAGCCTTCTTATCAATCTAGATTGAAAGATGCAAATAATTATTTTTAAACAAAAATACTAATATTATGTATTTACCTCTGCCACAAATCATAATGCACAGAAATATGCTAAAACTAATAATATTACACATGTTAACGCTAAGTTAGAATAAAAAATGATTCTCTTTACCTAATCTGAGCTTTAAATACGTTTCTAAATATGGCTCTATCAATACATTTAGACATTTTTGTTATCATTTCTGTCCTTATAGTTAGGAATTGATATGCTAATACCCTTATGGTATGTAATAAACATACTGTTGTATTTTATCATTATATTAATAAATCAAAGAAGTTTACTTATCAGAATATGTTTTTCATAAATTTCTTTTCATGTATTGTGATATGAATTGATTAGTTAATCAATATTTGTGAGTGATTTTAATCTTAACCGAACCTATGCGAGTACATTTTCTTTATTTCTGGTACAATAATTAATTCAAATTGTATTAGTATACATTATAGAATAAAATTGACGAACTGCTCAGAATTTAGCCTCTCATTTAGTTCATCATCATCATCATCATCAACAACTTTAATTAGTTCACTGCTTCAAATCTTTGGAGTGCAGAAATAAACTACACAAAACAACACTGCGCAGTTTGCTCTTATAACACCCTCGGGATGAACTGGGGTGGTGATACCCTGTATTTTTAATCCGTCACAACAAGTATAAAATTTAATTACAGAGAAAAAATAAGATCTCAGTAGTTAATTAGCCGTAGGTACCTCTGACCATTTCTTTACGGTTCCCAATTAAAATTGACAATTACAAACTATATTTTTTTTAATGTAACCATAAATATTTACTAAAATAATTTAAGTAAGAAGTGGGTGTAAAATATCGATACCTCACTATCATCCGCTTTCTCACATTACCCGATAATCGATATATCGATCGAGTATAATTGATATGAACGTACTCGTACCATAATGGTAGTATTTTATTTCAATAATCGCTTATGGGATCTAGGAGATAATTTACACTAAAAAAAATAAACAATAAATATATGATGCTTCAGTTTTAATACCCAACACATAAAAATAAGTAAATAATTTAAACAACTGCAAATTCCAGTGTAATAGAATACAAAAAAAATATTATTATTGAGAAAAATGATAATTGTTAGTTGATGGTATGTTAACT
Source organism: Hypercompe scribonia (assembly GCA_949316085.1). NCBI lineage: Eukaryota > Metazoa > Arthropoda > Insecta > Lepidoptera > Erebidae > Hypercompe > Hypercompe scribonia. The sequence goes on from OX438987.1 coordinate 14,419,157, forward strand.
TTTTAAATTTTATTAGTAATATATCGTTAAATATAGACGAGACATTAATAAATATAAATATAACAGCAGACTACTAATTACATCCCTGTCTGCGCCCTGAGATAGCTCCTTATCATGGTCTCGCCAATACGAGTGAAAATGTCAGGGGTTTTTGAGTCACTACAATTCCGGTTAAATGATGCAATTCCAGTCAGTACACGGTCTTGTCCCATAGCTGGACTACCGTAATCTACCTGAAATTTGCGGAGAGCTCAATTATAGGGTAAAAAAATTTCTTTCTATATTTTCAGGTTAGTTTAAGAAGGACCACCTTTAAGTGTACGTGTAAATAATACTAACTGTATTAATTAATACTACTGGTCGCTCAAGTTGCCAGCAAGCAAGTTTGACGTTGGGTAGTTGAACAATTTTGGGACAAGCTAACATAATGTGTGAGACAATAAATCTATCCTTGATTTGGAAACTCTATACTTTTATTACGGCATAGGAAGACAAACTACCAGAAGGTTATCAGGTGTTAAGTCATTACCGCTGCTCAGGTACATGTACTACTCACGAACCATTAGAAATTATATTCTGAATTTCGTTCGGACGGATATGGCAACAAACTGATCTGTATCAACTGCAAAAGTCAGTTGCGCTCGGCACTCACACGAGGATGTCATATTGCTCGGTGCTATGTGTAAAGTGCATTGCTGTCTTTCGTGTCCTCGTACAGAGCTAATGTGAGAAGGAGTTCGATTTCGGTTACCTCACTTACTTAGCCGTACTATTATTCTCCTCTTGCTGGACCATTTATTTGAACCCAAATGTCCATATAAAGTTCCAAACTAGTCTCTGACCGACTAATAAAAAGAAGTATCACGTCAAGTCAGCACACGGACATTCAATAATTACCTTACAAATACTAGCCGCACCGTGAGCACAAAACATTCTTCGGGTGATACCAATCTCTTTTTGTCTACAGCTGCTTCTGGACATAGCTGTTACCTTACCCATCTGAAGGACTAAATTACGTCCAGTAGTACCATTCTGTAAATATGTGTTTCAAATTAATTCACGAGGAACAGTGGGCTTGATTAAGAAAAATAAAAGACTATTATTTTAAGTAAATGACATATTAATTATTATACACTTTGTTAAAAATGAATAAATTTTGATGATATACTATTATTTCATAATAAGAATCGATTTTTCAATAATAATAATTTATTATTGTTACTGAAATGAATTTCATCACTATCGATTAGTCGATATATGTGACAAAGTGTACTAATCGCAAATTGGCAATTTTAGTACATCATCAAATACACAAGCATCAAAGTTTCGCCGTCTTAGCTATTAAGATATAATGAAAATATTTTCGAAAAGTAGATACTCTATTTACAACAGCGAACTTACTTCACTAGAACCCCATCCAGTTATTGTTAGAACTTCATTAACTTTCGCATCACTAGTCGTGGTCGGAAGACGAATAGCGTTGGATGTTTCTCCATCTAATTGCATCCCTCCATCAATCATGACTACGCCAACATCATAATCACCTGTGTTGTTGTTGTATAGAGGATGCGTTGAAAAACTGGTGGTAAAATACTCAAAGCCTCCGCCAAACAGAACAACCTCTCTATCGCTATAAGTACTGCCGATTCTTACTTTGACTCTTTGAGCTCTGAAATTAAAGTACAATTAAGCAAGGTTAGATACATATATGTTGATCATAATTTACTCTTTTGGGAAATCAAAAATTTCAACAAAAAGAACCATTTTTGCACACATGCTGTCTCTAAGGTTCATGAAAAAATTTAGCTTCTTGGAAATTTATTCAAAAGTACTCCTACTTTTCGATTTAACTTGACTGGATTATAAAGGCAGGCTTGAAAGGCAGGTAGAGTTATTATAAATCAATTAAAACTTGCCATGAACAGACAGAGTCATCTATCCTGCCTAAGTTTATAATTAAAGGGTATTTATTATCATCATTCAAACCATTATCGAATTACTGGGTAACGGTAACGGGTTCCAGTAACGTGAAATAGCAAATTTGAAGTGTTCAGAACGTTCATGCCTGCCACATCTGGAGTACTGATTGGAACAAGCATGTATCTTACCCGTCAAGGCAACCACCAGATGTAACTACACATTTTGTACTAACGATAGTACCACCACAGAAATTTACGCTGCTTCCATTATTAACTTCTAAGAAAGCATTATATGGATAGTTTTCAATTGTGGTATCACTGCCGCCAGCGACTTTGCTATTAATATGATTACTGTATGGATTGTTATTATTAAGGATTATAGACCACACCCCTGGAATAAAGGAACGAGATGATTTACATATTTTTTTACACATAGTATAAAAATAGAAACTGTAAATTATCCATATGTAAAAGACAGTCTTAAAATAATAAGACGGCCTTCAGTAGTTTACTGGCTGAACGTTGCTTTTACTAAAAATATATTATAATAAAACTTAATAAGACAGTTAGTAACATAATAAAATATTGATTTAATACTTAAATCACAAAAAAAATATGACATTTTACGTCTTGGCAGTAAACACAACGAAAAAAGAAGTTGAAAAGAAAATATAGCAAATTATTACAATAACTTTAAATTCAAGATGCAAAAATTATTTCTATACACAAAATCATTAATTTATTTTCAATTTACCTCTGGTGTAAGTCAAAATACATAGTAATATATAGTAATTGACTATGTTACACATGTTAACGTTACGACATGAAATTAGAAATGATTTCCATTAGCTAAATCTGATTTTTAAATACTTTTATAGTCATAATTTTTATTATCAGTAATGTCATTATAGTTACAAATACATGTTAATACCCCTATTGACTAACATGTTATTATTATAAGCAATTATAATATTTCATTTCATTATTTCATTACTTTATGTATCAATATTACTTTACTTATCAGGGTGCGTTTGTGCAAAGGTTGAATTCAATCAATGACAAGGATTCTCTTTGACATGGAAATTATACGTTATTAGCCATTTTTGCATTAATTACCATCATAGTATGTGGTAATCATTCATGACCTGATTTTCTCCACTGAACATATTCAGTATTTGTGTGTATTTTTTCATTTTATTACAACAATTAGTTTGTCTTCCATTAAATCTATATTAACATTTGAATGGTAAAGAGTTTGTTTGTTTGTTTGAGTGCGCTAATTTTGGGAACCTGATCCGATATGAACCCGCTTATCGTTTAACGTTACTATATATCAACACGCTACGATTAATAGGAGTGGAGTATCAATGAAAATAATTACAATAACGGGGTCAAATAATTTTTTTGAAAACGACTACAGCGTGCGCAGCGTGAGCGGTTAATGTTTCGTAAAAATAATGTATGACAGAAATCTTCCTCTTTAAAAGCTGTAAGAAAAGGCCAGTGATAGCATATCTACCTTTAAAAGTTATATCGCTATAGCTTTTTGAGGGTAAAGAAATCTTTTACGCTAAAATTTTTTTTAACCTAACACTAGGAGCATTCAGATGGGGGTGCTGGGCTAGAAAACCTCCACGTGGTGCACCCTGGTAACGTTGGCGGCGGCATTGTTTCTTCCGATGCCTTTTGGAGGAGGACATCACCGCCAACGGCTAATATTCTAGCACAAAGAGGAGGCCTTACTTCTTGGGCCATTTGGTCGAGGCTTGGTCCAACAGAGCGGGCATTTTTGTCGATTCCTCTGTTGGCTCTTCGCTCCTTGGAGCAATGAGGAGGAAAACCTCGATAAAAAATCATTAGGGTGGGACCCTTTCATGGGTCGGCGTTTCTCCACTATCAATGGTGGAGAAAGGAGAACGGGCTCGGTGTGTACTCACACTGCCGCCGAGCAGGCATTGGAAGATTTAATCTTCCTGCCACCGTTGTCACATCGTAATCCCGAAAGGAGTGTCGTGGTTATGTCTCGCGACACCAATCGGGGGCGAGGGTCTTGGCTTAGCCGCCCGGACTGCGAGGAAGAAAACCTCTTTAAAAAATTACCCCGAATCCCGTGTTCTGGTGCGTGACCAGGGGATGCATGGCTGATGGGCAGTTCAGTCGTAAGCGCACTCCCAGCCGAGGCACCTGCGGACCCCTCGGTTGGGCATAAATTTACGCTTGCCCGGGTATTGGGGATCTCTGCCCGGGTCGACCTCTGTTCTCCCCATCTCGTGGGTTCAAACATGGAATCTTTAATCAAAACTAAAACCAATACTTTTAACGAAAGAAAGAAGGAAATGAATAAGGAGAAGGAGAAAAATGCAAGAGCAGAGGACTTCTCTTCCAATGAAGAGGAAGCATTAGTTGGGATGCCTATCTCAGTGGGGCTCCCAGAAGTCATTATGGCTGCTGGGAGCCGTAGAACATCGGAACGATTACGTTCCAGATCCGTCGCGGGTGGTAGCTCTAGTGCTAGGGAGGATGCACTGGAGTTTATGGAAACTGAACTATGCGACAGCCGAAAACGCGGACGCGACAGGGACGAGGAGAGCGACACATCCCAGGAGATGTTGCCTCCTAAGGTTCCGAGTAGTCGCAGAGGGAGGCCACGAACCCCGGTCTCGGCCCCGGCAGGCTCCGTCTTCTGCAAGGCGGAAGCCTATAGACGAGTCAGGGCAGACGGCGAAACACTGGCGGAGGAGGAGATTGCAGATCTCCTGCTGAAAATTAGGGAGCCGATGGTGGGGGATTCAGTTCCCCAAACACCATCGTCCATGCAGGAGAGAGCGAATGCGGCGGTGGCCATTATTCACAAAGTGGCCACCAAGTCGAGTAACCTTAAGGGCTCTTTTGTAAGAGCCCTTAAGGACTCCTCTTCTGCTATTGCGGGGGTCGTCGATACCCTCATCGGGGACGTGGCTCGTCTGCAGGCAGCCAACGATCGCCTGACGGGGCAAGTAGCTGAGCTCAGCGCTCAGTTCGCCCAATTCCGGGCGCATCGTCCGGCTGTAGATCCGGTCCCGTCCGCGTCTCAGCCTGCTCCCTCTTCCAACCTCGGTGGTATTCCTGATGCCCATCTGCGCCAAATTACGGATGCAGTATGGCGCATGGCCTGGAAGCGAGGCTGCCACCGGCCCCCGTTGTCCGCCCGCCGCTTGCGGCGCATAAGCCGAAGGCCGCATTGGCACCGTCAGCGCTTCCCGTTGTGGGCGGTCGCGTGACCTATGCGGCGGCGGCGTCGGTGTCTGCTGCTCCCGCAACAGCTCCGGGGGCACGACGGGCAGCGAAGGTAGCGACCAAGACGCCTGCACCGAGGTTAGTGTCCAAAACAGCGGCAAAGGCTGGAGCGGATTTCCCTCCGCTCCCCACTCCAACCGCTGTACCTGGCACCACCACATCTGCCCCCTCCACATCTGCCCTATCCAAAGATGGTTGGCAGGTAGTCGGCGGGGCTAAGTCCCGAAAGCGGGGTAAACAGGTAGCTCAAAAAGCAGCCTCTACCCCGCAGTCGCCATCGGTGGTAGTGGCCACTACGAAGAAGCCGCGCAAGCTGCAAGTGCCCAAAACCGCGGCGGTGGTGGTCACCGTGTCACCGGAGGCGGCTAGCAGTGGACTGTCCTACGCGGCCATATTCCAGAGAGCCCGGGCTAGTCTTACCAGTGATATCGGGACGGTAGGAGTCAGGCTGCGCCTTGCTCAAACAGGAGCTCGAGTGCTCGAGTTCCCTGGAGCTGAAGGCGCAAAAACGGCAGATGCCTTTGCCGAGAAATTGCGAGGCATGTTTGCGGCCACGGATGGTGTGAAGATCGCCAGACCTACCAAGTGTGCAGAGTTGCGCATCTCGGGTCTGGACGACTCTATAACGACCGAGGATATCCGCGTTGCAGTAAGAGAGAAGACGGGGTGCAACGCGGAAAACATTAGGGTCGGCACCATCCGCCCCGGTCCAGGAGGGCTTGGCGCAGTGTGGGTCAGCTGTCCCGTAGCGTCGGCCAAAATTTTGGGCGACGCCGGTAGACTGCTCATCGGTTTCGTGAGCGCTAGGATCACAGTCCTGGCGGCGAGACCGATGAGGTGTTTTAAATGTCTGGCATCGGGACACACACGCGCCAAGTGCGTGAGTTGTTTTGACTGCAGCGGACTATGCTTCCGCTGCGGTCGACCGGGGCACAAGGCGGCAGAGTGCTCTGCCACCCCTCACTGCCCAGCGTGTGCGGCGGGTAATAAGCCCGCCGATCATCAGATTGGACAGGGGGGCTGCAAGCCACCACGCACATCTCGGCAAGTGTCGGGGGCTAGCCAGTCGACCCAGGCTGCCTCTGACGTCGTTTCTGCGTCGACATCATCGCCCATGGAGGAGGTTGTAGAGACGGTTCAGTAATGGACCAAGTCTCCAACCTCCTTGTCCAGACGAACCTCAACCACTGTGCCGCGGCGCAGGACCTTTTCCTGCAAACCATGGCACAGTGGTCTATCGGTGTTGCCGTAGCCGCGGAACCCTATTACGTCCCTCCCCGTCCAAACTGGTTGGGTGACCGAGACGGTTCCGTGGCAGTCGTCAGCTCCACGGCGGCTCATTCCCCGCCCTTGTCGCTAAGGGACAAGGGTACTGGATATGTTGCTGCCGAGTGGGGGGGCATCACCGTATATGGTGTTTACTTCTCCCCCAACCGGAGTTTGAGCGACTTCGAGGTTTTCCTTAACAACTTGGAAACCTCGATGCGGCGTCTAACGTCTGGGCACGTCTTAGTGCTGGGGGACTTCAACGCGAAGTCCATTGCGTGGGGTTCCCCCAGAACGGACGCCAGGGGCGAGGCCGTAGAGGAGTGGGCGGCCTCGGTGGGCCTCTGTTTATTGAACAGGGGCTCCACCAACACGTGCGTGCGACAGCAGGGAGGGTCGATAGTGGACCTTTCGTTCGCTACCCCTGCCCTCGCCGCACGAGTAAGGAACTGGTGTGTCCTGGAAGAGGTTGAGACGCTCTCGGATCACCTCTACATTCGATTTGAGCTCTCCCGGACCCAGGACCCCAGTAGGGGTCACGCGGCGCGGCGTTCTTCTCACTTTCCGCGGTGGGCTGTAGCCAAACTGAATAGGGACCTACTAGAGGAGGCAGCCATAATTCACTCTTGGCTGTCTCCACAGGCTCCGGCCGAAGAGGTCGACATGGGGGCTGGTCGTTTCCGCGATGCGATTACGCAGATTTGCGATGCGGCCATGCCCCGCATCCGAGGTTGTCGGCCTCCACGGAAGGAGGTTTACTGGTGGTCCCAGGAGTTGGCGGACCTCCGCGCGGCCTGTACTCGTGGCCGGAGGTCCTACACCCGTAGTCGGCGGCGACACCGTGAAGATGGTGAGGAGGACCAGCTTCATGAGGAGTACCGAGAGGCGCGGAAAACTCTGAAGCTGGCCATCAGCCGCGCCAAAGAAATTAAGCGAAAGGAAATGCTGGAGGGTCTCGATCGTGACCCCTGGGGTCGCCCTTATCGTGCGGCGCGACAAAAGCTCCGCACATCGGGCCCCCCCCTTACAGAGACCCTCCAGCCCAGCTTCCTGCGGGAAGTGGTCGAGGGCCTTTTCCCGCAACGGGTGGAGCACACACCCCCGTCGATGGCCTTCACGGTCGGAGACGACGGGGCGAGCGAGGACAGTGTTCCGCCCGTCAGGGAATCGGAGGTAGGGGCGGTTGTTCTACGGATCCGCTCTAAAAACACCGCCCCCGGGCCAGACGGGATACCTGCCCGAGTGCTGGCCCGAGCCCTCGAACACATGTCGGACCGTCTCAGGGAGGTCCTGGACGCTAGCTTGGCGTCTGGACGCTTCCCTGAGTGCTGGAAAAGCGGGAAGCTGGTCCTATTGAGGAAGCTGGGACGGCCAGCCGAATCGGTAGCGGCCTATAGGCCCATCGTGTTGCTGGACGAGGCGGGTAAACTGTTTGAGAGGATACTCTCTGCCCGCATCGTCCGGCACCTCTGCGAGGTGGGCCCCGATCTGTCGGACGCCCAATTTGGTTTTCGGGCGGGGCGTTCGACGGTCGATGCCGTGTTGCGCCTGAGGGCCGTTACCGAAGAGGCGGTGAGCTGTGGCGGCGTGCTGTTGGCGGTGTCGTTGGACATCGCCAACACATTTAATAGTCTGCCATTTAGCTGCATCAGGGAAGCACTTCACTACCATGGGGTGCCAAAGTACCTGAGGCGGCTTGTGGCAGACTATCTTGAGGAGCGTACCGTCATGTACGAGGACCGAGACGGTGTTCTGAGGCGGCGGCTCATGTCGTGCGGTGTTCCACAGGGGTCTGTCCTCGGACCACTCCTGTGGAACATGGGATACGACTGGGCCCTTCGAGGTCGTCTTCCCCCCGGGCTGGGCGTAATTTGTTACGCAGATGACACATTGGTCACGGCCCGGGGAGCAAACTTTCAAGAGGCGGCGCGCCTGGCCACCACGGGTGTCTCTCTGGTGGTCGGGCGAATTGAGGCGCTGGGTTTGCGGGTGGCCCTGGACAAGACGGAGGCCCTTTTGTTCCATGGGCCCCGTCGTGGTCCACCCTCCGGCGCCTCCATCGTGGTCAATTCGGTCCTCGTACCGGTTCAGGCCCAGATGAAGTATCTGGGCCTGATCCTCGACGGCAGGTGGCTCTTCGACGAGCACTTCCGACAGCTTTCTCCAAAGCTGGTCGGCGCTGCTTCTGCCCTTGGGCGACTTTTGCCCAATCTGGGTGGAGCTAGCGTGGCGACGAGACGGCTATACACGGGGGTTGTCCGGTCAATGGCGCTGTATGGTGCACCGGTGTGGGCGGTGGCTCTGACCGCCCAGAATAGGGCTCGCCTCTGGCGCCCTCAGAGGATATTGGCGGTTAGAGCCATACGCGGTTACTGCACCGTATCGACGGAGGCGGCGTGCGCCTTGGCCGGAACTCCCCCGTGGGATTTGGAGGCGGAAGTGCTCGCCGAAGTTTATCGGCGGACAGCTGACTTCCGGGCGGGTAGCGGCATACGGCCCCCGCCCGAAGAGATACGCGAGTGGCGAGAGGCCGCTCGTCGAGCCACGATGGCTCGTTGGTCCTCCCGGCTGGAGGCTCCACGTGCTGGCTTTGCCGCCGTGGAGGCTCTCCAGCCGGTCATCGCCGAGTGGGCGGGGCGGCAGCACGGGACCCTTTCCTTCCGACTGACGCAGGTCCTTTCCGGGCACGGTTGCTTCGGGAAGTATCTGCACTCGGTCGCCAGGAGGGAATTGAGTCCCGCCTGTCACCACTGCGACTGCAGTGAGGACTCGGCTCAACACACGCTAGCGGTTTGTTCCGCCTGGGCGGCGCAGCGTGGGGTCCTCACTGCAGTTATTGGAGGAGACCTCTCGCTACCGGCCGTCATACGCTCCATGACCGGTAGCGACAGTTGTTTTACCGCGGTCGCAACCTTCTGCGAAGACGTAATTTCGCGGAAGGAGGCGGCGGAGAAGGCCCGGGAGGACGATATCCACTCGGACCCAATTCGCCGCCGGCGAGCCGGGCGGCGGAGGCGCGCATACCAGCGCCTCATGCCGCCTTGAGTGTGGCCGCGGGTGGACGGGATGGGTTTTCCCCTCCATCCGCTATAATGGCCAGCCGCGAGGAGGCGACGTCCGCGTGTGCCGTACGTCGCCTAAAATAGAGAGTTTATCCGCAGATGGTGCCCGAGGTAGCGGGCAGGCGCTAGGAGGGATCTGGATGTCGTAATAGCAGCGGTTCCTGGATCCCTCCTATCTCAGGCGCAGAGTGGCACACCGTGTGGTTTTAGTCGGTCCGATTCCGACACACCACCCCGCCGTAAACCCCGGTGGGGTGACGGCCCGAGGGGGTTTCCACACGTTAAAAAAAAAAAAAAAAAAAAAAAAAAAAAAAAAAAAAAAAAAAAAAAAAAAGGAGCATTCAGATGCATAGACGCATTTGCACGGTAAATAGTCCCTAATATGTTGCTTGATTTCTGTAACAGTTGTCACTCGTGTCATTTTGAAACTTAACGGACACACTTACTCGTATATGTGAATTTTTATATTTAAAATGTTTTGTACGTTATTTGTAATAAACCTGGTACCTCAGAATTGGATTGCAAATATACGTAATATAAAATTCAAATGTTTACATCATTCACCATCTGTTACAAAGATCAAGCTGTATTTTAAAGACTATAGTAAAAATATAAAGAAAATTTTCATTTATTGTTATTTTTCACGTATTAATGTTGGTTTTTTATTCCAAATAATGGCCACATTTAATTTTTTTTATTATGGTTCAAATGAAAGTGATGTATCAAAAATTTGCAAAAAATATTTAATAATCGCAGATATTTTTACTCGGGGATGGCAATGTTTCAATTATGACAAGCAGAAGAAAAAACGGCCCATAGTCCCCGGCGGCCCTGCTACTCTTGACTACGGTAGCCGTCTAGAAAGTGGCAGGACAGGGGGTGTGAAAAATCCCCGGGTAAGATCGGACTACCACGAACGACGACTTGCCTGGCAATATATCACACGCGCACATTGCGGAGCATCGAGAAAATATTCGAACTGGAGGAGGAATTGAGCGGGTTGTGGTGGGATATTTTGGGTTTGTCTGGAGTCCGCAGACAGGGGGAGGACTCGATAATACTGCAATACGGCAACTTGTTTTATTTCCGGGAGGGCGATCATCAGTGCCAAGGCGGTGTCGGGTTCTTGGTACATAAGTCCCTCGTAAATAACGTGGTCAAGATCGAGAACGTGTCGTCGAGGGTTGCGTACCTTATACTCAGGATAACCAAGAGGTATTTACTGAAACATGACTCTGCAGTCTTCAGTCGATGCATCTAAATACCGGTGGCTCAACAGACAGATATCTAAGTGTCAGAGAAAAGACCTACGTCAACATAGTACGCATGGTGCGTATTCAAGAGATTATAGAGCGAAATCAGGGGACTAGAATATTCGCATGGGCACTGTCTGTTGGGCAGAGCCAGTTGATAAAACTGAGGACCGATGATGGCAGAATTTTAACGTCGAGTTCCGGGTCTGAGTGAGGTGAAGAAATTCTGTGGACAGTTATACACGGCAACACTGGGTCTTGTTACTGACTTACTGGAAAATTCAAGGGCTAAGTTAACCCGACGCTATACCGAAGATATACGGGACGGTAGTCTGTGCGAGATTGATTTGGTTTTCAGACAGCTTAAAAACAACAAGGCACCTGGTGAAGACGGAGTTACGACTGAACTCCTAAAGGCAGGTGAAAAATCAGTTTTGAAAATCCTTCAGAAAATATTTAATTCCGTCGTACTCAATGTAAAGCCACCTCAGGCATGTCCCACGGCTGTGGTTGTGTCTTTCTTCAAAACGTGCGACAATACCCTGCTATAGAACTATAGACCTATCTCTCTTCTGAGCTATGTGTATAAACTGTCCTCGAGAGTCATCACGAACCGTCTTGCACGCAGATTTGACGACTCTTAGCTTCCCGAACAAATCGGATTCCGAAAAGGCTTTAGTACTATGGACCACATTCATAAGAGTATAACCTTCTACTATGCTTGATGTTTGAGGAGTATGAAAAAGCTTTTGATTCGATCGGCACCTTTTTTTTTTTTTTTTAACGTGTGGAAACCCCCTCGGACCGTCACCCCACCGGGGTTTACGGCGGGGTGGTGTGTCGGAATCGGACCGACTAAAACCACACGGTGTGCCACTCTGCGCCTGAGATAGGAGGGATTCGATCGGCACCTGGCCTATGCTACAGTCTCTCCAGCAGTGCCAAATTGACTATCGGTACATCGAAATATTAAAGTGTTTACATAAAAACACCAGTATGTCAGTCCGTTTATAAGATCAGAGCTCGAAACATGTCAAACTACAGCGAGGTATAAGACAGGGAGATGTAATATCTCCGAAACTGTTCACCACAGTACTGGAAGACGTCTTTAAGCTTCTGGACTGGAATGGACTTGGTATTAACATCAATGGCGAGTATATTACCCACTTTTGATTTGTTGATGATGTAGTTGTCATGGCTGAAATCGTGGCAGATCTTAGCACAATGCTTGATGACCTCAGTAGTCTCTAAACAAGTGGGTTTAAAAATGAATATGGACAAGACAAAAATTATGTTGAATGGCCATATCACACCCACTCCAGTGAAAATTAGAGAATCTAGGTAGGCCCGCCACAAGGAGATCCAACGACCTGGTCGCGGGAAGCTGCTCGATGCGGGGAGCACGGGACTGACTGTTGTAGAGAACCTTGGGGGAGGCCTATGTCCAACAGTGGACGTCTTTTGGTTAAAATGATGATAATGATGAATCTTTTAATTCGATTTGTATGAAATATGGTAAATGGTTAGTCTCGAGAAAGGACGAAGGAGGTGTTTATCTCCGGAAAACTTTATATGGGAATCAATAAACCATTTGTATTAAATTCGGCATGGACATACTTTGATTCTTGTAAAACGACGTATACTACTTTTTGCCACGACAATCGATATCCACATAAGTGGAGCTGCGGACAAAATGTAGTATGAAAATTACTATATAATATTGGTTAGTCGCAAGATAAATTAATAGTAGGTAAAACGTTCTTCTTAATGCAACATAGTGTATCATTTTTACATATAAACGCAATTAATATAAAAATCTCCATCATCAGTATTTTTATATGCTGTAGCGACAACATGTGTATTTACAAACATTAAACACAGATTTATATCAAAAAAGTTTATTTCAACACTGACGTTGTTGTAGACATTGTCACTAGACTCCAGCCGGTCATCGCCGAGTGGGCAGGGCGGCAGCACGGGACCCTTTCCTTCCAACTGATGCAGGTCCTTTCCGGGCACGGTTGCTTCGGGAAGTATCTGCACTCGGTCGCCAGGAGGGAATTGAGTCCCGCCTGTCACCACTGCGACTGCAGTGAGGACTCGGCTCAGCACACGCTAGCGGTTTGTTCCGCCTGGGCGGCGCAGCGTGGGGTCCTCATTGCAGTTATTGGAGGAGATCTCTCGCTACCGGCCGTCATACGCTCCATGGCCGGTAGCGACAGTTGTTTTACTGCGGTCGCAACCTTCTGCGAAGACGTAATTTCGCGAAAGGAGGCGGCGGAGAACGCCCGGGAGGACGATATCCACTGGGACCCAATTCGCCGCCGGCGAGCCGGGCAGCGGAGGCGCGCATACCAGCGCCTCATGCCGCCTTGAGTGTGGCCGCGGGTGGACGGGATGGGTTTTCCCCTCCATCCGCTATAGTGGCCACCCGCGAGGTGGTGACGTGCGCGTGTGCCGTACGTCGCCTATATAGAGAGTTAATCCGCAGATGGTGCCCGCTTTGGCGGGCAGGCGATAGGAGGGATCTGGATGTCGTAATAGCAGCGGTTCCCGGATCCCTCCTATCTCAGGCGCAGAGTGGCACACCGTGTGGTTTTAGTCGGTCCGATTCCGACACACCACCCTGCCGTAAACCCCGGTGGGGTGACGCCCCGAGGGGGTTTCCACACGTTAAAAAAAAAAAAAAGGCATTGTCACTAGAAAGGATACAGTAAGCATGATCATTGAGTGAACAACTGCGTAAAGTATGGCCGTCGCAATATTAGCTTAATGGTTTTAACATCAACAAAACGTCAAGAGAAGTTGAGCTGCAGGTTCCCATGGACGGTGGTAGTTACTTACCACTAGGTTAATCGTCTGCTTGTTTGCTTCATTCTACTATAAAAGAAATGAATGCAGGGGTGACAGTTATCGTAGTAACTGTGTAAGCTTTACACTGTCACGATGACTGTCATGCTTTTTACGTCCCCAAGCGGGGCGTGAAAAAGCGTCTCGCAAGGCCGCCATAGTGAGGGTCACCATACTACGTTACTTGCATTTGCAATGAGTATGATGACCACAAGTCATGGATTCTACTCATGCTTTCCATCAGGCAGAGTAGAGTCACTTTAGCAGGCTCTTAATATAGAAAAAAAAAACAAAAACAAAACGAAAGAAAATTTTGATTATTAATCCATGGCCATCCCCTTGAATTAATACGTATAATAAGTAAAATATTATATCATATAAATCAGATAAGGGTGTTTGTCATTGTCTTTATCGAGCATTTCACAATGGTTTCGCCGACCTACAACATTGAACTATTTGATCGGCTCTTACTCGTAAACTAATAAAACCTACTTTTAAATTTATTTTATATTCTACTACTGGAAATTTTTGTTGTTATGTTGTATTATAGTTATTGTTGAATTATACCACAGTTAATGTAGTCGAAATGTCGCCAGCCCTATTCATTCTGTAGGTGTCGCCAGAGGTGACTAAAAGAACCAAATTACGCAGGATAAAATTACTGCAAAGAGAGGGAAACTTGGAACAAATCCTGTACAAGTCCGTCTGGTCAACGTGGTATAGTAGGCTAAAACCTACTTTCTTCCATATGTACTACATATGACCAGCAGTAAACTGTTGGAGGTTGTTGATGATGATGATGATAACCACAGTAAATTTCACTTAACATATGGAGTTTGTTTCATTTCGAGTTCGCAATGATCATCTGCGTTAACCGGTATGAGATGTTACGTGTTGCCTCTTGAGCTAATCCTCTGTAATGGGTCTTATCGCAACAATAACGGCGTGTCTGCCTATTTTCACGTAAGTTATAGTCATTTGTTGTGTATCTTGATATGTTTTTTTTGTAATAAGTGCATTTAAAAAGTTTATTTAAGCATATTTATCAGCCGTCTGCTTACTATAATATGAGCACAAACTAGTTTGAGTGCCGCGTATGAGGTGTATGAAGTTGTTATATTATTGGAATACTATCAATTTCCTTTTACTTAGTGAACACTGAATTTTTACATTTTAGTGTTATATGTTCATTTAGGCTTTGGAAAGAATAACTTGGGCAACCGAGCGCTGGACACGTTGTTGTTGTGGCGGTAAGACCTGTTATGTAAGATTGGTTCGAGAGGCATCACGGTACCTTCTCATACCGGCTGACACAGACGATAACTAAAAAAGGATACTTCGGAGATCACTAATGTTGGGTCCACAAGGAGCCAACGCTCGAATGCCACCACTACGATGACCAGATCGTGTAGATGGCATTTCATATATTGGTAGAATGTCCGGCTTGGGTCGAGCAGGAGCGTGGCCTCATGATGGCCATCGCAGTGGGGTTTCGCTCCGTAATATGATTGCAGTTATACGGAGTGTGAGCATGCCGAACTTTATGCGAAGGAAATGGTAGAGTGAGGACGGGAGCGATTTAGATTTCTCGCAGTTTACCAGGCTTTTGAACAGACCAGATACCACAAACGACTCAGGTCTTTTGGAAGTCACAAAATGATTTCCATCTTCCGCAAGCGCAAATCTAAGAGTGACAGGAGGTCTCACCTATTGACCTACTAGAAGCAAGTCTAGGGCGAGAGTGGGCCATCTACAATGCATAATTAGCCCAAGGTATTGGTCATGTTTTTTGGTTGGTTTGAGTCTGGTATAATAGTTGGCATCCAGGTAGATCTTCGTATTGAGAAAATAAAATAAAAGAAAGCAGGCAACAAAAATATTAAGTATTTTATTAAAAATAACCATTTAGTTCTGGAGTCTTACAATTTTTAATTCATTACAGCCCTGTTTGGATCCTGATGTAACTTCTAATCATAGCTTCGCCGACGCGAGTGTAAACTCCAGGCATGTCTTTCTCATTACATTTGGGGCTAAATGAAGCAATTCCAGTCAGTACATATTGTTGTCCCCTAGCTGGGCTACCGAAATCTCCCTAAAATGAAAAAAATATACGTATAATTTTTTTTCGATGGTAAGCACTAATCGTCATCCAAATTCAATTTCGAAAAATCGACTCCAGGCTCGATCTCATTAAGAATGGATATGTAATAATTAAAATCAAACAATAACCTTGCAAACATTTGCTTCACCTCTAGCGCAAAACATTCTTCGGGTGATGCCACGAATTTTTTTTCTACACTCTCTTCTTGTTATAACGGATACTTTACCCATCTGAAAGACTATGTGGTGTTCAGTACCGTCTTCCTGAAATTTATTTTTAAAATTAATTACAAGGAAAAGTATGATCCAAAAAAAAAATTAAAAACTGATATTATTATAAATGACAAACAGTAACATGATAATAGATATGAAAGATAAAACATATACTTTCAACATATTACCATATTGTTCAGTCTTCACTGTTAAAACACCTAGTCCTTAACGGGATATGGTTATCACTATTAAATTGCGAGTGTATGAACGAAATGTTCTCAAAATAAATGAATACATCATCGATTTATACAAACGTCACAGTTTCAGTGTCTAAGCAGTAACAATATTAATATCATATTTTCATCATCGAACTTACTTCAGTAGCACCCCATCCAGTTATTGTTACAATTTCTCCCACTGTTGCATCATTGGTAGTGGTCGGAAGGCGAATAGCGCTGGTTCTTTCTCCATCTAAATTCATCCCTTCTTGAATATTGACTACTCCAACATCATAATCGTGTGTCCTGTTGTTGTATAGAGGATGCATCGAAAAAGATGACGTAGAATATTCAAAAGCTGGACAAGATGGACAAGCTTCCTTGTCACTATAGGTACTACCGATTCTTACTTTGATTTTCTTAACTCTGAAAGTAAGTTTGACATATGTTGGTTTTCATAGAAGGCTAATATTATGTTAAAACAGCTAAAACTCTGGCAATGGCAAATCCACCTCTGGAGCATAATTTAAAGTAACAAAACAACAAACACATTTATATCTCATTAGATCTTGTTATAAATATATATGCATAAAAAAATCTTACCCCTGAAGACAGCTAGCGGATGTAACTATACAGTTGTTACTAACGATAGAACCTCCACAATAAGAAATTTTGCTTCCATCATTTAATTCCATGAAAGCATTATATGAATAGTTCTCAATTTGTGCATCACTGCCGCTAATTATTTTGTTATTATCGTAATTGTTGTATTTTAAGATTGTTGAGCAAATTCCTGGAATAAAATAAAACGAAATTAATTAGATCATTTATTGTTAATTACGTCTCGTAAATCTTTAGTAGAACACAGCTAGACAAGGTCTTCTCCAGAAAGTAAGGTTTGGCGTGATTTACCACTCGGCGATGAGTCCTATAGTTTTCTTTCTATTTGCAGTTCTGTTATCTAATAAATGTTTGCTGTCTTAACGATAAGTTGTCTATGTATGTAAAACAAAACTGTAATTACAAAACAAACACTACGTGGTCGGTGAAATTTCCAATTCGAAATTTTAAAATGGTTCTCGGCTAAATAAATCAGCCCTTACAACAAACTCCTGTTACATAATTCAGAAATTTAGATAAAACAAAATAACATTAATGAATTAATAAAATCTGAATATTGATAAATTCATTATTTTTATTTTCTATTTACCTCTGCTGCAGGTCACAATATATACGTAGTATATGTAGTAACTACTTCTGTTACACATGTTAACGCTATGATAGAAAGTAAATGAATCTCAGTAGCCTTAAATACGAGTTACGAGGTACCAGTTATGCATCTATCAACACAAATAGGTATTTCATTATCATCTCTGTCCTTATACTTAGAAATTCATACGTACCCCTATTTGAAAACATCATAATATGTAACAGTTGGCAAAATAGTGACTTCACTACATTTAACGAATGCAGTTTGTTCTTCAGTTTACCATGACCTGTAAAAATTAGGTTTTACAAGAGTAGAAGATTTTCGATGACCAGAAGTTTACCAGGTAGTAAAGCCACGCTGATTTCATCATGAACGGGCCGGCTAATCTGGGGCAGTAATACCCTCCCACAAAAGACCAACCTAAAGCAACAGCATCCGTGCATCCGTTAGTGAGTGCGAGACCGGAGGCCCATTTATGCAAGGGTGACAGTTGTCGTGATAAATGTGTGCAATACAATGCTACGATGACTGTCATGTCTTTTACGTCCCCAAGTGAGGCGCAATGAGTATGGTGACTACAACCTTTGGATTTTGTTCATTCTTTCCATCAAGCAGAGTAGAGTCACTTTGGTAGGTTATTAAAAAAAAACAAAAATAAACTACCAAGTGAAGTAATATAGTTATTTTCACATTTCTTTATCGATTTGTAGTTTTCGGTACGTTGATATCATGTTTTTTATTAAACAACGGATAATAGATAGATGTGAAGTGAACTTATCAGTCTTATGAGACTCTATTTTAGAGAAAATTTAATGTACATGACAAAATTTTGTAATTTATGGATGCTTTTCGAAATGAAAGCTAAAGAACTAGAGTTTAATAAAGTGTTATTATGTTTAACAAAAATACTGTTTACCAGTGGGTAAACAGTATTTTTGTTAAACATAATCAAGTCGGTTTTTGAAACACTACTACCTACCCGCATATAAACCTCATACTTAGTTCTGTTCAATCACCCTCAGTTTTTATTAAACATAAACTAAATTGATTACGCGAATTTTGTTTCCGATAAATTAATATTAAATTATTGAAATTAAAACGATTTTCTTTGTGATTGTTGTTTCAGTACATCGTAATAAGATGCCCAGAGTGTGTGTAAACCATCCCGATAACTATTGTTACATTTGCGGTCAACTTACTATTAAAAATCAACGTCGTAATTTGACATCATTAGTTAAAAACTGTTAATTTAATTATTTTGTCTTTCCGGTACAAAATTTGAGCAAAACCTGGACTCCTAGTATTTGTTATAAACAGTGTGTTAGTTTATTAACATCATGGACTAAAGGATTTCGTCATATGCTGTTTGCAGCTCCAATGATATGATCTAAACAGAAAGATCATGTATCAGATTGTTATTTCTGCCAAACTTCTATCAAAGGTGTTAATCACAAATCTAGACACACCGTGAACTATCCGAATTTACAATTTACAATTAATAAATCCTAAAGATGTATTTCTACCTCCATTGCACATCAAACTCGGACTTATAAAAAACTTCGTCAAAGCTATGGACAGAAATGGAGATGGTTTTTGTTACTTGAAACAGAAATTCCCAAACATCGGTGATGCTAAAATAACAGAGGGAATATTTGTAGGACCACAAATTAGAGATCTACTGTCTGATAAAAAATTTGAACAAAAGCTTAATCCGATTGAAAAATCTGCATGGACATGTTTTCGAAATATCAATTGTAATTTTCTTGGAAACCACAAGGCCGAAAACTATGAAGAGTTGGTCAACAACCTCTTATCAGCTTACAAGAATATGGGATGCAATATGTCACTCAAGAAACACTTCTTACACTCTCATTTGGATTGTTTTCCGCAAAATTTGGGAGCCGTTAGCGATGAACACGGTGAGCGATTCCATCAGGACATATCCAACATGGAAAAACGGTACTAAGGCGAGTGGAGTCCGAACATGTTAGATGATTACTGTTCGACACTCAAAGGAGATGTACCTGACGCTAAATATTCCCGAAAATCCTGAATAAAAGTCAAATGTCAGTTATTTTTCTTGATTAAATTCAATTTTCAACCATATTTACTTACAAAAAAGTGCATTGGAGTAGCAAAAAAACTGAGGGTGACTGAAAATTTTTAAAAATGCAGATTATTAACAGGCTAGTTGTAGATACAAAATATTCCATTCAAATTAATTTAACTTTCATTAAGGTCATTTTTGTCTATCAGTGTAATCAACTCTTTATTTTTAAAGTCCATATTTTTTGTCTTACTTAACTTAATTTTGTTTTATTTTTTTATGTTAATGATCCTTTTTTAGTTTTTTTTTTTGTACTGTTTATTGGGTTGTACTTGATTGTGTTGTATTGTGTATATGTTGTTAGTTTTAGTTATACACTATTGTATTAGGTGTAGTCTATGATGATATATGATATATATGTGGTGTAGTCTATGATGATAGTGTATGATATAACGATAAATAACGTAATAGTCAAAGTGTCTGTATTACATTTTCTAAAATTATTTTAAAATTATAAAGAATCGTTACTTACATATGTCTTTAAGTCATAGATCAACACAATAACAAACATATTTATTAAATATTGAATATTTTTTTTATAGAAACCTATCAAAGTGACTCAATTCTGTCTGATGGAAAGCGTGAATAGAATTCAAAAACGGTGGTCGCCATACTCACTGCGAATTAAGACAGTACAGTATGGCGCTCCACGCTATGGCAGCCTAGTGAAATGCTTTTTCACACCCTGCTTAAAGGACCCGGGATCGTAGTGGGAGGGAAACACGTGCGCTGGTAATCAGTTCCAGGCTCCAACTGATTTGCACAGGAAGGAAGAACCGAACCGTTTAGTTCTGGAGCGTATGTCTACCATTCTGAAACGGTGACTTCCAAGGCCAAGGTTGTACTCATATATCAGACCTTCTAGACCTTTTTAAATGACGAAATTTAATTTTCTTTACGTATCTTTCTTTCACGTTCATTTCACTATTTGAATGTTCGGTTTCTTGTTTCTCGTATAGCTTTTCCCATATCTGCTTGAAGCACTTTAAAAAATAGGTTATAATTTTCATAACTAATATTTGTATTGTTAGTATTTCATTAAAAAATTTAACATGTAATTGATGGGCGGACGTGTGATCACCTTGAATATTTGAAAAGTACTGAATTTTTTGAGCATGTAAACTTTGATTTATTGAAAATTAAGAAAGACAATTTAACACACTATAATGTATGAATTTAGATTATGACTTTTTTGTAAGAATTAATAAAAATCCAAAACGGCGAATGTATTCTCTCTAAAATGATTAAAAAATACATAGGAGAGAGTTAAGCTAAAAATGGTCGATTTCGATTATGTTGATGAATATTGATGCTTTTCAGTTTATAAAGATCACCTAGTAGGATTGTAGACTGATCTTTTATGCTACATTTTTTTTAATGGTATTCAATGACTGAATTCTATGATTTTTTTTAAACTGTATTGAATTTTCTCATGTTTTTTGTGACACATCTCCTAACATCATTTAAACGTGAACTGCACAAAAATTTTTTTTTTGTTTATTTATATAAAATGATGTCATAGACAAATGATTCCCATTCTTATTTTTGCCTGATAACTGTTTTAATCAATTTCTCAAAAATGAACAACTTGAAAGTAGAATAGTGATACTGCGTGAAAAAGGGTATTTCATAAAGCAAATCATAGACAGAGTCTGCGTTTCTCAAACTTGTGTTGTTACTACCTTGTAGAAGCACTAGAGGATATGTAACCTACCTGATCTACCTTACAGTAGCCGTTCAGCCGTCATTCGTATCCATGCCATATATTTTGCCATCCGTGATCCAAAAATAAACGGTACCAAACTGAGATCAGAGTTGCAAGTATATAAATTGATATATGTTATTATATGTCGAGACTGGATATTAGATCCTTGGTGATTTGGGCTGCGATCGAGGAGATCCTGGTGAGGACCTTGGAATATACGGGTACCATAAACATAAAGCAGTGTCAAAACGATGAGGGCGAACAAGAATGTTTTGGCAAAATTGTCTCTTTCTTGACGAAATATGGATAAGTACTCACCTGATGTATCAGAGTTTACAGCAAGCCTAAGAACTTCCACTCAAATCATTCAATTTTTTGAGGCCGAATAATGATCAGAGCTCGACCACCTTTGATCTTATACCAAGGTTCTATAACAAATAATTTGTGCAAGATAGCTGTTACTAATGGCATCATCAGAACATTCAAAATAAATTATGGTAACCAATTTGTGTTGATCGACGATAATGCGCTGGTACATCCAGCTAAATAAGTCGGCACTGCTCTCTAGGAGTACTAAATAACACTGTTACACTAGCTTGCCGCTCTCCACAATGAAATCCTATCAAACACACATGGAATACTCGTGAGCGAGCTGCTTGGAATCGTCAGTCACCTTTAAGAACTTTGGCAGAAACTGAAGAAGCAGTCGTTCAAGATAAGGACAGGTACGCACTAAAACTATATTACAACTTGATCTACAGCATGTCCAGTAGGGTTTCTGAGTTCGTTTAACCCAGGAGAGGTGTCGTTTTATAATTAATTTGTATATAAATGGATAAATGATCTTTACATTAATTAAAATTATGAATTTCAGAGGCTTAAAAACATTTTTAAGAAAAAAATAAAAGATTTAGTTTTGAATGTTGAAGTCTTTAAGTGTTGAAGCAAAAAATACTGTATCCATCAATTTTATTTTGATACAGAAAAATACATTTCAATTTACTAACTGATCGCAAACTTTTTTAATGTGTGTACGTCGTATAAATTTAATATTAACACTCACATAGCTAATTTAATGTTAATAATAAATACTTTAGTAGCATGCATAAATTGAAAAGCAAAAAGGATAAATTCAGACACATTTATTCATTATCTTCTTATATTTATCTTTGTTTTATATTTCTACAAATAATATTTACCAGAGTAAGGCTTTTATATATACCTAAAAGTACAGTAGTTTTTACACGTTTCTAAAAATTATCTCCAACGTCACCCATATTTTCAACAATCTCAAAAATAACTTCAATGGTTATAAAAGTTGTGATTGATTTTACTTATTATAACAGCCACAAATAAAAATTTATAACGTAAACTAAAAAAAAAACTCTTATACATTTAACTATTAGAAATTCCAATTTGAAAGTCCAGCACGTAATTTATGCCATGGTATGGGTTCATACTTTGATAAATTTTAAAATTAGCCAAAAAACAAAAATACACAATGATTAATAGCAAAAATCTCTGATCGTCTTGATTTTGAATATTTATTTTATTAAATCTTAAGATATACCAAAAATACTTATTCATTTTATTGATATATGGTTACAAATACATTTGTTTATAATCGTGATCGTAAAATTAATCGTTAATGCGTATGTGACTTTGTTTTTTACCATATACGTTTAGACACATATTTGCAGCCATTTATTAACCATGATAATTTAGTCCCAAGTTAAAAGTTTATTTATAAATATTACTTTAAGTTTCGAACTTTATAGTTCGACCTGAAGTAAATTTTACAACAACGTAAAATAATATATATATAACATAATAAAACATGTATTTAGGTATTTTTCGTCACATCTCTGACGTCATAGTCTGGGATATTTAAATCATAAATCAAGTGGGTTAAATAATACTACTTTATTTTATACTTAGTCTCATCACACTTAGTCTATGTTTGTGTTTATTTAAACAGTACATTTGTTTGATAGCTTTTTATTAACACAATCAGGTTAAAAATTGCCGATCGCCATCCATTTTTTTAACGTAATCCTAAGACTATATTTCTATTCATCAACAGCCTTCTACAGTCCACTGCTGGACATAGGCCTCCTCTTTAACAAGGAAGTTTTGACCAACTATACCACGCCAGCCAGACACGTTGGAATAGAGTTTATTTCAAATTTTCCTTCTCTTTGTAATGATGTTGTTTTGCATACTTTGTTTTTCTTAGTCGCCTTCTACGATACCCACGGGATGAATAGGGGTGTTAAAATTATGTATTCTTAATCCGTCACCACACGTACAATGGATATTTCTATTACTCATTGTTAAAGGCTATGATTTAAAAGAAAATGTATGGCTACATAAATGTTACTACTATAACACAAACACGACATATAATACAGTTAGAGGTCATGGATCACTTTATTATTCGTTATTTCGTCATTGTCTTTGTTCATTATTGAGAAAAAAATTACAAACACGTACATTTTTTGTTCATCATTTCATATCTTAATCTCATTTTGTTGCTTGAAATACATATTTTTACAAGTATAGCTTACTATTTGACTATATTAACATATTTTCTTAGAAATACATTGATAATAATAATATTTTTTTTTTTTTAATAAACTAGCAACACCAGAAGCAGTTGGCATTTTTCATACACATTTTAAAAATACATAATATATTACTACAAACTTACCAAATTCATCATCAAAAAGTACAAAGTATCAAGGGAAACAAAAATGAACATGTATACAAGAAATTATTTGAATAAAACTACAATCAAAATGCATTTTCAATAAAAATATGTTACCGAAGACATGACGTTTAAACGTCATGTCAATACAATTATTTTCAAGAAATTGCCAATATGCTTACGAGAGCTAGAAAAAAAGCACAATTAACATCTTCGGACTCGTCGCTCCGCTCCGCCTTGCCATCCCCGGCAGCAATAATGGAAGTTCCGGCTGCTGCAGAGGTGTCGAGCTCTAGTTTTAGCGACGAGTTTTTCTCTCCGCCGACGTCGCCAACACCTGTACGTCGACAGGAGAGTACCCGGCCGCCGACCAGCTTGGGATCACGAGGACCACTGACCTCAAACAGGGTCCCCGCTACCGGTGGTGATGTGCGCCGCATGAAGTGGACAAAATCTATAAATGAGAATGTCATGCGGGCATATTTTCGGGCTACAGAGTTGGGAACAAACCTTACTGCGTACCGTGTTAGACTAGTCTCTCTGTTTCAGGAGCTTGAACCAGCCGTTAACGTATCAGCACAAAGATTGTCGGATCAAGTACGAGGTATACAGCGCTGTCACCTGCTGGATGATGCAGTACTTGAGAGGATACGCTCTGACATACGGAGAAGCCTTACTATCCCTTCTTCGTCACGCACTATGGTAGCCAACAGCACACCTCTGTTGGCATTATCAAATGAAGATGTTGATGAACTAGTGGAGAGTGAAGTTATTTCCGTAAGTACCCAATGTAACGATAAGATAAGGAGTGCTTTGGAGGATGCGATTCAAAAATACCGATTCGTAAATAATAATAGTAGACCACGGTTATGCCGTTTGCCCATTCATAAACATAATTTAGCGCTTGTGGGTGCCCTGGATTCGTTACTATCAGACTACTTTGATAATAGCGAAGATCTTAGTGATACACATTCCATTCTGTACTGTGCAGCTGTTGCAGTTTGTAGAGTAGCTGGTGTTAAATTTATTGAACGCGTAAGTGCTACTCGCAACAAAAATGCTGTACCAGCTTGGCAGTGTAGAATCGAACGTCGTATTGCTGAGACTAGGACACTCATCGCTAAATTAACTTGTTTTCAAAGTGGTAATACACGGCCGAGAGTCATGCGCTTTGTGAAACAGGTATTCTTGGGGACTACCATTAGTCCTCAACAATACATGTCCTGTGTCACAGAGCGCATAGACTTTCTAAAGCAGAAAGTTTGTGCATGGGCAAACAGGATAAGACGTTATAGAAAACGAGTTGACCGGTATAATCAGAATCGAATGTTCCAAAGGAATGAGAAATGGGTTTACCGGAAGTGGGAGGAACCGAATCCATGTGTGAGTGATGGGCATTTTCCAGATGAAAATACCACTAATTCATTTTGGCGTAACATCTGGTCAGTGCCTGTCTCTCATACAGAGGGTGATTGGTTGGAGGATGTCAAACGCTCGTGTGAGTCTATAACAGCTATGGAACCCATTGTTATTAATAAAGATGATGTAAGTTGTGCAGTCCGTTCATTACCGAATTGGAAATCACCTGGTCCAGACGGACTGCACAACTTTTGGCTTAAGTGGTTCCGAAGCTCACATGCGTGTTTGGCATCACAATTCCAAGCAGCTTTGGATTCTGGTTCATTACCACAATTTTTAACCACTGGTGTAACCCATTTACTCTACAAATCTGGTGGTGCCATGGATCCCAAAAATTTTAGACCTATTACTTGTTTACCAACTACATATAAACTTCTAACATCTATTTTGAGACTCAAAATTACTACACATATAATTAATAATTCGGTACTCTCTATTTCTCAAAATGGATGTAGAAGTGGGGCCCGTGGCACTAAAGAGCTCCTTATCATAGACAGGACCATTAGCCAACAGGTACGTCGTAATCGTAAGAGTCTGGCGACATGTTGGATAGATTATAAGAAGGCTTATGACTCAGTTCCTTTTACATACATGGCTTTTGAAAGTGCTAGAGTTGTACAAAATTGATGCAACTCTGTGCACTTTCTTAAAGTCGTGTATGAGTCAATGGAGAACAACACTTCGCTATCCAGGATGTCGGCAGACTGCGATAAACGACATACTTATAAAGATCGAACGAGGTATATTTCAAGGTGACAGTCTGAGTCCCTTGTGGTTTTGTCTAGCTTTGAACCCTCTCAGCACTCTGTTAGAGGGTTCAGGGTTAGGCTATCGGTTGCAGAAAGATGATCAAGTTATATCTCACCTTCTTTATATGGATAATTTGAAATTACTGGCCTCCACAAAATTACAATTGACGGCGTTATTAAGGGTCACTGAAAACTTTAGTAATTCTATCAAAATGGAATTTGGTGTAGACAAGTGTGCAGTCATGTATGTAAAGAAGGGCGTGATTGTAGAATCTGAAGGAATAGAACTTTCAAATTCAACAAAACTCAGATCTCTGTCTGCCACCGAAACTTACAAGTATCTAGGTTTTTCACAGTCTTTGGGAATACCAGAACCTGGTGTGAAACAAATGTTACAGGAACGCTTCTTTGGCCGCCTAAAAAAAGTACTTAAAAGTCTTTTATCAGGCGGTAACAAGGTGCGAGCCTGTAACAGTTGGGTCATGCCAGTTCTGATGTATTCCTTTGGTGTACTTAGATGGACTCAGACCGAATTAGATGCCCTTGACAGGAGAGTCCGGACATTGCTGACAGCATTCCGCATGCACCATCCACGTTCATCGGTTATGAGATTGTATATTCCGCGAAAGTTTGGAGGTCGTGGTCTATTAAATATCAAGACTCTACACAATCGCGAGATATACAATCTCAGAGAATATTTTCTACAGACTAATGTGGGAGTGCATCGCAATGTAGTTGCAGTAGATACTGGTTTTACCCCGCTCGCTCTGGCTAAAGAGAATTGGCGCAAACCTGTAGTACTTAGTACTACTGATCGCAAGGAAGTATGGAAGGGTAGAGAACTTCATGGTCGATTTTATCAGGCCCTACACGGGTCTGATATAGACTTTAAAGCGTCGACGTCTTGGCTGCGGTTTGGTGACCTCTTCGGAGAAACTGAAGGTTTTGTTTGTGCAATTATGGACGAAGTTATCATGACGAATAACTACCGGAAATATATCCTGAAAGATAGTACGGCTGACATCTGTCGGGCGTGCCACCGTCCTGGAGAATCTATTAGGCATATTATTTCCGGTTGTTCTCGTCTTGCTAACGGTGAGTATTTGCACAGGCACAACCAAGTAGCCAGGATCGTACACCAACAACTTGCCCTTAAATACCAACTTATCAATTTCGAAGTACCTTACTACAGGTATGTGCCCGACCCAGTTCTCGAGAACGGTCGTGCTACGTTATATTGGGATCGATCTATTATCACAGATAGGACTATTGTTGCCAATAAGCCTGATATTGTGGTAGTAGATCGATTAGAGCGCCGCGCAATGATTGTCGATATCACCGTTCCTCATGACGAGAATCTCGTGAAAGTTGAAAAAGAAAAACAATTGAAGTATTTGGATCTGTCTCACGAGATTGCCGACATGTGGAATGTGGATTCGGTGATTATTGTTCCGATAATCATATCTGTTCATGGATTGATAGCGAAGAGCCTCGACCAACACCTTAAGAGGCTCACGTTAGAAGGTTGGATCAAGGGTCTGATGCAGAAGGCAGTCCTCCTTGACATGGCCCGTATTGTGAGGAGGTTCCTGTCTTTGGAGCCCTAACCACCGGTTTCTTGGTCCCTGTACCCGATGTCGGTGGTCTACTACTATTTTTTATATTTTTAAATGTGTATTTTTTGTTTTTTATATATATTTAAAAATGTAACAAATATGTGTATATCACGAAATAAAGAGAATAATAATAATAATAATTTCTTTATTGAACCAAGGATGCATACAATTTAGGTTCAAGCCCTGATTCCCAAACTAGCGTGATGATTCAACATTCACTATCATTTAAAAATTATAAAGTCTAGCTTTACGGCAAGTATTCAGAAATGAATGTGTTTCTGAAATTTTAACCAATAAACTAACGGTGTAAAATCACAACAATAAAACTATTACGTAATAGTACAAGGAGTCAAACGCTTAGTCGAAATCTAATTTTCTGAATGAACCAGCTAAATATTCTTCGTTGATGTCAGAATCAGGTCGTTTCTTTTCATTAGAAACGGTGCTCATTGCGTTTATCAGGAACTGTTTGTATTTGGTGCTTCTTAATTCTTTTTCATACATATCTGAAACAATTATGACCATTCGTGTTAGTGTACAGCAATTTTCTGATAGGATCTTGTAAAATTGATATTAAGTTTATAATTTCTGGAGAAATATATTTAAGTGAATTTTATTATGTTTCTTGTTTTATTTCGGTTTTCCTGCGTTTATTTAGGATAGAAGCAGATATTTATAAAGCTTCAATACCTAGAACTGGGCTAAATCATATAATAAAATAATTTGTTCTAAAACTTATAAAAAATATGTCTTTTAACGCTGTCTATGTAATGTACCTTTGCTCGTTAATTGAAAACCAAGCTATTTGTAACTGTCATGTAGCAAAATCATCTGAGGTATCTATTTAAACTAAGATTTTATTCTAAAAAGCTAATGGTTTAAACTAAAAACAATTTACGTTTTTATAGTATACAGTGGTTCACAAAGATTTTATTTGCGTATTTTTTCTAAAAGAGACAATGAATCGTTTTTGTTCTTCGTCCTTAACGTGTTTGATTATTATTTTTCTCATATATTCTTTGTAAATGCTCTAGTTGATGTAGTCTGACGTCATCAAGAACAAAATCAGTGTTAAGTATTTGTAGGCACTGCTACTCCGTGCATCCGACTATCATGAAATTTTACATACATTTTTACATATCTGTCAAAATTCATACAGAAACAATTTTTCCAATGGAGGTAAAGTTGCTCTGATGATGATGCTGGCATAAGCGATATCTTTCACGTTAAAACTTTTACATGTATTCTAATAATTAGTAATGCATTTGTTTTTTTTCTTGTAACCATTTTGCCGTTATCCGAAGTTATTAAAAACTCAAGTATTTTGTAGTGTTTTATTTGTGCTTGTTCTAACAAAACTTTTTCATAGTAAGTATGATAAATCTTTAAATATCGTCATATCATGTGATAATTTATCGGTGCAATATATGAGGATCATTGAACACTAGGGTCAAAACTCATCATGGCATGGTGAACTCAAACTTCTGAGAAAACTTTATGATATCACTGCATTTTTAAAACGATTACAGCTCTATGAAATTCTAAAGAAAGATTCAGTATTTTCTAAGTTGAACTAATCATGCAAAACGTTGGAGAAGTGAATTAAGATAAATTCTTCACATACCTTTGAAGTCAACGAGAGATCGCTCCTCGCCTCCATAGTCTTTAGGTAAATATTTTTTCGGCACGTGCATATACAAAGAATCAAGACTGTCATGCATAATAACACGATCTAAGATCTTTGGACTAAAGAACTGTTTCATGAATGTGATTAAATGTTGGAGTAAATTCATCCCATTAAGAACGTGGATTGAATTTATTCTCATACCAAGACCCTCCTGGAATAAAATAACATAGACTATTTTAATATTTTTCCTTTAAGAAAGATTATATTTTTAGGTAAGTACATTTTCGTATTGATGTGTCTTAAAGATAAGCTTTTAGAGTATGGTTTCTTTGAAGATTTAAATGTGTATGGTATATGAATCACATGTACAATAAATTGACTGTTAATTTCCTTGTCTTAACGGGTTTCTGCCTTGACCTCAATAGGCTTCTGGTTTACTAGTAGTGCCAATTTCTTTTATCCTATATATTTTCCACACTCTATTTCAACTTCTTGCTTTGCTAAGTCTAAAAGAATTACATCTCAAAGAGGATTGACATCAGACAGGCAATCACGATGAAAAAGCATGTGAAAACATAAGTTGATAATAGTAGGCATATTATGAAAATATTTTGAAACCTTACGTGAAATAAATGTGCTGATTTCTGCATTATAACTGGATTTAGTCTAAGTACATGTGCAAAAGACGCATGTTTTAAATCTATCACCCAAATATCTTCCAAAAAGTAGTCATTCCTCAGCCTTATGTCAGTCATCTAAAAGAAAATATAAATATAATATTATATGATCTGATATACTCTTAGTTGATTTCAGCCACGGTTGCCGATCTCAACGGAGACTAGCTAATTACGCAGGAGATATTATAGTACACATGCGTGTGCATAAACTCAGGTGCACTCTCACAATTTAATGCAACGGTTATCTGATACGACCGGGCAGAAATCAAGTGCAGGACCGACGGTTGTACGAGCTCTCTTAGGCACAAGTGTTAAGACCCCAACTTCCAAGCACAAGGCTGATGGTAATTGGATACGCTTATCATATATCGATTCAAAAGAAGTCGTTCGTTCGAAGTAACAAAACATAAAAGCAGTCATGATCTTTATCAACAAGATAAAGTACAGTCTGTTGATAATCTCAAGTATTATTGAATTAAATTGAAAACACAATCTGTTAGTTATTAGAGATTTTTCTGAGTTGTTAAATAGGAGACATTCTGTAGCATAATAAGAGTGCTCCATGTAGTCTGACTATAGGCGTTTCCAATATTCGGAATTTCATATACCCTTTGCGGCAATTGTGAGGTCTTGCGTAGAAACTCATTCCATGTATTTTGCGGATTTAAATTTTATTTTCATTTATCTACATTACTGGATGTAGACTATACCAATCTAAAATTTTTAGGACCATTAAAGTCATCATCATCATCATCATCATCAACCACCTTTTACAGTTCACTGCTAGATATAGGCCTTTCCTTAGTAAGGAAGATTTGGCCTACTATACCACGCTGGCCAGACGAGTTGGAGTAGGGTTTGTTTCAAGATTTCCTTCTCTTTGTAATGAAATTGTCTTGCATACTTTGTTCCCTTAGTCGCCTTTTATGAGACCCACGGGATGAATAGGGGTGGTAACACTATGTATTCTTAATCCGTCACCACACGGACAGTCATACATCATATCTTGATATAACATTAGAAACCGTCACTTTTTTCAAGCAGCTTAAAATACATTTTATAGTCTTACCAGAATAATTTGAGTTTCAAATCAATTATACATTAGTTTACCACGAGTAGTTAATAGACAGTAGTATACCGAATAGAGGTAGGACGTCAAAACCTGTTTATGAAGGGCCATCAGGACAGTCGTCCGCGTGAAAGTGTACACGTTCAAGTATTTTTACTGCTCTCCCATTCTTGGATAAATAGATTTTTTCATGTTTACAATGAAGAACTCCTTTACAGGTAAGGATTTATCAGGCATTATTACTATTCCTAGTAATACGCATGGATAGGGACTTCAAAGCATCAGAAGAATCTGGTAGTATTAATAATATATACAATTATATATTTACCATGAACGTGTTCCTAAACAAATTTTCGGCAGAGAAGTTGCTTGTATCCCCATCTAAAATCTTAAGAACAGATATTCTTCGTCCTTTAAAGAGCTTGGGTATTGTAACTTGAATACTGTAACAAAAAAATTAATACCATATTAAGTAAAACACAGCAGGTAAAAACACATTTTTTTTAAAGTTAACATCAGCGTAAATTCTATGTTTCCCTCCTCTGTTTGTCATTTTGTGTCCGTTATTTTATTTGATTTGTGCATGTACACTAAGTGACGCATGAGCATGCATACTTAGGGTAAGTTGAAAAGTTATTTTTCTTTTACGTGGGAAATTTGTTTCGCACAATAAACTCCATTTGGAGGACAGAGGGCATGTGTAGGACTGCCACAGAACTGGTTGGGCCCACAATAGTGCCGTTGTGCTGCAACATTATGGCTGATTTTGTCCAGATACTCACCGAAGCAATCGTGCCCGGTGAGTATCTATGTCAATGTTATTATTTATAAAATATCTAACTATTCAGAAAAAAATGGCAAAGTTGTTCGTAGATGTCAATAATATTTAAAAAACAAGAAGTTCTCACCATAAAATTGTTTTTAAATCCATTGTTTTTGATATGGTGTAATAGCCATGTACATAACAAACAGTGTAAATGTACATCATAACAATAAATTATTATAATGTACGTCACCGGTAAATTTATTTTCTGAAGCCATTGTTTTTAATATGATGCAATTGCGCATCAGAGTTGTCTCTAGTATTGACGCGCCAATACCTATGTATATAGGAAATGTTCCGGAGATCTGGAGAGAGGCGAATGTCCAACCTATCCCTAAAAAAGGCGACCGTTCCAACCCGGCCAATTAAAGACCCATTGCTATCATTTTCATCCTCTGCAAGGTGCTTGAACGTGTCATCAATAAACAATTAGTCCGTTACCTGGAGGATCACTCGTTGTTAAGTGATCAGCAATACGGCTTTAGACCGAACCCATCCACGGGTGATCTTCTAGCATTGTTTACACACCTTTGGGGTGAGGCTCTAGATAGGCATGGGCAGTACTTAGCCATCAGCCTTCCTATGGCCAAGGTTTTCGATAGGGTTTGGCACCGTTCGCTCCTCTCCAAACTGCCGGTATTCGGCCTGCCCCACCCTAAACTCTGCGACTGGGTGGCCGCATTTCTACACAAGCGCCGTATTAGAAACCTCTGCGACGGCGCGACCTCTGATTTTCAGCAGGCTAACGCTGGTGTACCCTAAGGTGCCGTCCTATCACCTACACTGTTTCTTCTGCATATCAATGACATGTTGACCCTTGGCAATATACATTATCATGCAGACAATAGTACATTTCATGGACGATACTATGGTCACCCTACAGCCAAGTTAGCGGACGTTGAAGAAAAACAACAAGAGCTTGTTACTGAGCTCGATCGGGTCTTAGGCCGTATCTCTCAATGGGGTCTTGAGAACCTGGTCGAGTTCCAATACCAAGAAAACACATGCGTGCGCGCTCTCTACCAAAAAGTCTCCATTTCTTACCCACCCCACTTTTCAGAACACTCAACTGCCATTGATTTCAGTATAATGGGTATGAACGTTTGCCAGGATCTCAACCCGTAAGAGTATATCGAAAGCGTCACAAGGCGTGCAAATCAGTTAAAGTCTGGTACTCATTACCAGCGCACGTGTTTTTCTCTCACTATGATCCCGGCTCCTTTAAGCGGGGCGTGAAAAGCATCTCACTAGGCTACCATAGCGTGGATCGCCATACTGCATTGTCTTCATTCACTGTGAGTATGGTGATCATCGCTCATGGATTCTATTCATGCTTTCCATCAAGCAGTCACTTTAGTTTGCTAATATAAAAAAAAAAAACAAAAAAAATTGCCATGTACATAACAAATACTGTTATAATATAATATATTATAACAATAAATGACTACAATATATATTAAGATCATATTTAACATAATTCAATAAAAAATAAAGTTGAGGCATTGTATGTGAAACGGACAAAAATAAAGTAATTATTTAAAGAAATAAAAATTCTGATTGCGTGAAAATATGTATTTTAAGCGATTTTAATCCTCGTTATTTCATTACCAGTTATTTTTCTCACGAAAGTATTTTCAAACGCTTAAAAAAAATTGCTTGATAATTTTCAATAATTTCAGTTTATCATTTTTATAACTGAAAGAAAAGATTTAAATAAATTTCGACCATTTTAATACTTGTACGGAGTTTATCATTAAAATCAACATTCCTCTTCATTGCCACGCTGTACCTACGCTAACTAAGCTCCCAAGATGACCGATAAGCACCTAACGTCAAAGGTTGACGCGCTTTACTTATTACCTATTATAAAAAACAACTCAAAAATTACTGCACTTTTGTATCCATATTTAGTTGAAGCTTAAAATTACATATTTGTATTCTACTTAACTTTTGTAAAATTATAACTTACTATATAATAAATCATTTTTATTGAGAGTTTAAAAGTGAAAAATGATTTAGTAAAAAAGCACAATGAGGTATTTACTCTGTTATTCTTAATAAGATTAATCTTGAGTTTTTAGACTTGAGGCACTGTATTTTACAGAAAGGTAATTTATGAATAGGATACATAAATAATATTAAAATCTCAGTTTACGTTTAATGCCATAATAGCGGATAAGTACGAGTATCATATTAGTAAGTTAACAGATTCTACGCCATGATACAATCAAACCTGCCTAAGGCTATAACAAACTTAAAATTTGTCACAAAACCGGCCAGCGCGACCGGGGCAGTACTACCCTCCCACGGCAGACCAACCTAAAGCGCCAGCATCCATGCTATTGTGTTTCGTTGGTGAGTGCGAGACCGGAGGCTCATTGTTGCAGGGGTGACATTTATCCTAATAACTATGTAAGCCTTGCTACACTGCCACGATGACTGTCATGCCTTGGACGTCCCCAAGCGTAGCATGAAAAAGCATCTCACTAGGCCACCACAGTGGGGGTCACCACCCGGCATTGTCTGCATTTGCTGTGAGTATGGTGGCCACAACTCTTTGAATTCTATTCATGCTTTCCATCAGGCAAAGTAGATTCAGTTTAGCAGGCTCTTCATATCGGAGAACATGAGAGCTAAGAGATTCACTAATAATACGACAGATTTTCCAAAAGTTAATACGAAAGATAGGAAGTTCACAATACTATTAGTAGTTAAAACAATAATAAATTGTTTAAAGCTTTGAAAATAACACTTACTACGATGTCCACAGGTCTTGTGAGCCGGATAAGATAGCTTCTCTGCCCTGTATCAGTTCAGGTGCTAGGAATCTGTATTTGTACCAACTGTCAATTCTGCGTTTCGACTTTTCTATAGATCCCTTCGATATAATCAGAATTCTTTCAACATATTCTCTATCTGTGAAAAACATACCAGAATTATTAAATATAATATAATTGTTTTATGAGGCATTAAAACTTAATTTTTTTAATTAGGATATCCATTATTTAGTCCTTAAATCGACATATCACCTTCAAGATTAAATATATTCAAATTTTTGAGTTACGCTACAAGTGATTTTGAAATAATAATCAGCTGAGATGGTGACGATGATTAACTCAGTTGAAACACGTCCACGGCTGGATATATATCTGAAGGCACTTCACAATTGTCAAAATCCTCATATTATGTAATACATAAGGTTCGATCTCATTATAAAAATAGTCAAATATTTATCTATTACTTAAATTACGAACTCAGCTTTTTAATATTTAATTTTATGATTTCATAAACGAAAATAAATATAAATAAACATAAGATATTGACTCAAAATTTGTAAGAAAGTTTATGCATACGGGTTCAGATCTTATTTTACTCTCGGATGTCTATGGATACAAATACGTATGTAATACGTGGCACATCGCTAATCATAATGACTTTATTATGACAATAAAGAAATCAAAGTAGACATCTTAATTTCTTTATTATTGATTAGCAATAAGAGTTCGTACCTATTCCAGCTTCCACCAAATGCGGCTGCTTCTGGAACCAGTCAATAATTGCGTCAATGTCTTCTTCTATGGTGCTATCTTTTAATCCGAGTTCTCTTCTGATCTCTTGTTTTTCTTCTTTTGTATGGGGATATATGGGATTCGCAGGTTCGTACGACATCTGTGAAATAAGCAGGGTAGTTAGATTACAGTTTATCATAAATAAATAAAAATGCCGCTGTTAAAATACAGTGAACATACACACATATAACAAAGACACGTTAAATATACATTCAGATAATATACATATCAATGTTGGTTAATAATACACCTTGCTTCTACAACTGAATCTTACTCACGGAATATGGCAAGCCTATTTCTATACACAGGACAATCTTGGCTAGAGGGGTCTACAAGTATATTCGTAAACATTAATAGAAAACCATTAAATGTATGAGAACGACTTCATCTCAACGCTTAGATGATGATGGGTTGTGAAAAAGTGTAAGCACTACCTCGAATAGGCTCACGTCGCTTGCTACTAAATCTAAAACACCGTCCGTGGATACATGCGATACATGAATTACAAGTGCGTCACCACTCTGAGTAAAAACCCAAAAATCCGGTACATTATGATACATTACGAATATATAATAACTCTAAGACTTAAAATTGAACTGATAAAAGATATATGTATACCAAGTCACAGCGCAACACCGGACATAACTTTGTTACACTTCACTGCAATTTGTGCAGGTAATTTTGTAATAACTAGTGTTGGCCAACAGATTGATTACTGTAAGTAATTGAACAGGCGAATACGTTAAATGTTACTACAGGTATAACCACGAATATATAGTTCTTAAAATTTACCTTTTCACCTTAACCAGTATCTAAACGTATTAAATATATTTTCTTTACATCGATCGATATCCCTGACTTAAATGCCTGTCTAATTCTTTCTTGTATTAGCTGCTCTCTGTAACTAAACTATCCCGGAAAGATATGCAGTCAAAATCGTTCATTACCCTCCCTAGTCACCCACTTTTCTAATTCAAAATTTATTACCTACCATAGTCATTTCTGAAATCCATGAAATTGAAATTGGAACCAGACAAAAACTTTTTCAATGCTACTCATTGCATAAGCCCTGAGGTTAGCAGATTGTAATTTTTTTACGTAAATTAAAACATAATTTTTCTTATTATTTAAATTAATTTATTAAAATAATTATCAAGTTAATTTATTACTTAATTATCATTAATTACGGTAACCATGTGTAGGTTGTAATATATTTAAATACCTGTTCTACGTCATATATTTCTCATGCGTTTTTATCGGTGCGATGTCGATCGCAAATAAACACACATGCAGACTGACATTCGTAATCCCGTCTGGAATTGTCACAACCACAAGTTGTCACACAGTTGCAGCTGCATTCGATAATTGAGCTCTAAGATGGATAATGAACGTAATGGCGATATATCAACGATTCCTCGATTACGTATTTAGTTAAGAAATTATCTGATAAACAAAGTGTTCCTACCAAGGTATCTTTTCTGGATATCCTAACACCCAATCTGATCTATGCGATCAAACTACTAAACAAAAAGTC
Source organism: Hypercompe scribonia (assembly GCA_949316085.1). Lineage (NCBI taxonomy): Eukaryota > Metazoa > Arthropoda > Insecta > Lepidoptera > Erebidae > Hypercompe > Hypercompe scribonia. The sequence continues at coordinate 14,456,126 of OX438987.1, forward strand.
TTAAGCCCTTATAACTACACTTCAGATGGTTTTAAATTATTGAAGATCCAATTCGGGCTCGATGGTCATATCTACGCTCATAACAGAAATCCTCAGCAAAGTTTGCGATCAACCGATACGTCGCGGACTATGTCATTATCGTCTTTTTGCAATTCAGAACACGCTGATCAAGGAGAGGAACCTGTCAGTAAACGGGACACTAAAATTGTAAATCACTCACCGTGGTGCTAATGCACGAACGTGAAATACATAGCAATTGATGACAAAATGAGTGTGAAATATACGAAATCAATCTTCTTCGAAAAGAACACAAACGTGATTGTCGAACAAGCATTCAAGTGGTTTTGAGCTTGTGCCCTATTTTGTACCCAACTGATTTGTAAAACTATTTTATTTTCATTGTTAGAAACACATATTTTACATACTCATATATTTAAATGCGAAACTGTACAACAGTTTGTCGGCAGAAGTTTCGCTTAAAGATAAATAATGTAATATATTAGTTTATTTTTAAGTTACTGAGCCAAAGGAGATTAACAGACAATGCTTACTAAAATACAACCGAGTAATAAATGAGAATGCTATTAGTTAGTGATGAATTTATTGTAAAAGTCTAACTTAACGTACTTTACACTTAATATACTTTTAATCTTCACCCGAAAGAAAAAGTTAGAAATATTTAAAAAAATAAATAACTAAGGGCATTGTTAGAACTCTAAGCAAACTGCGAAACATGTGAAAAAAGCCTGAGTTTTCAGTTATCCTGATTTTCACGATCGTGACACTTACGTATAATGTACAAGTCTCACAATAGCGAGTGTTATCTTTCCTGAATTATAAAAAAAAGAAACAAAAATAATGAATTAAGTACTAAACATTATTTATTTATTTCAATAACCTCGTAATATTACCGGCAATTTAATATAATCTCATACCTATTATAATCTCATACATACACACCGACGAGCGTGTATGTCTTAAGTTGCGTATAATTCGAAAAACTGTTAAAATTAAAAGTCTGTGTCTAAATTAACTACCAGGGCCACTTCTGTATTTCTATGGTACGAAATTTTTTATAACCTTCCTCAATAATTATCATTTAAAATATCAAAACAATAATGATTCAAATCTGTCTCGACCTTAAGATTAACATGCTTATATAAGCTGCCTATCTGAGAGAGATTAGGTATTATGGTATTAAAAATATCTGAAAACAAATAAAGAGTATGAATTGTACTCGATAGTTAAGCATAAAAGTATATTTATGCAAGAAAACCTTTATGAGTTTTAACGTTTCTCATAGGTCTAGCTGTGAGCGTGTGCAATTATCGATCAAGAGGTCTCGATTCCAGGGTCAGGTTAAAATTTTATTGAGTTTTTCTGGTTGCAGACATACTTAATAACAGATCAGAGTTTGGAAGTTGGGTTCTTAATCTTTATTAGGAAGTAGAGCCACGCTGATTTCGACAAGAACGGACCGACTCGACCGAGGCAGTACTACTCTCTTACAGAAGACCAACCTAAAACACCAGCATCCGTACTGTCGTATTTCGTTGGTGAGTGCGAGACCGGAGGCCCATTGATGCAGGGGTGACAGTTATCGTGGTAACTGTGTGAGCCTTACACTGCCACGATGACTGACATGTTTTTTAAGTCCCCAAGCGGGTTGTGAAAAAACATTTCACTAGACCACCATAGTGTGAGGCGCCATACTGCATTGTCTGTATTTGCAATGAGTATGGTGACCACAACTCTTGGATTCTATTCATGCTATCCATCAGGCAGAGTAGAGTCAGTTTAGCAGGCTCTTAATGTAGAAAAAAACGTGCCTAAGAGAGCACGTTAAGCCGTGAGTTCTGCGCCTGATACCCACTCGTGTCGAATAACCATCCATTGGATTGTAATAGTACAGCAAGTGCATCTATATTTGTGTTCATATTTTTGCACTGTAATTACTCTGGTGTAGTTGCCGCCGTGACCGAAATCGGTTACTCATCATTAATGTCAAGTTGTATATTATGAGGTCAACAAAAAAATAAGTTTTTTTTTTATAATTTTGTGCATTAAACATATTTTATATCAACAAAACTACGTTAAACTATGTGTTATGACATAATATACGAATAGCTTGATGCATATTATTGAGTCGGTTCGAGAAATGAATAAATTTGAATGATATTTAAATATTCTGTAAGGCGGTCGTCCCACTATCAATGTCGATATAGTAAAAATTAATTTATTTTACGATTAGTTCATTGTCGTATATATTGTCAAGGTTTTTCACAAGGCGTTTCCTATTAAATTCACTTTTTGAGGGTGTGTCTACAAAATTATACTTATTTATTTAATTTTTAATTAGTGACATTGCCAAGGCTAAAGTTAGAATAACAGTATTAAATACATATTTTTATACATAAACAGTTGATGTATTTAAGATGATAAATTTAATTAATTGTATTTGAAAACAAAAATAAATCATCATCATCATCAACAGCCTTTTTACAGTCCACTGCTGGACAAAGGCGTCTCCTTAGCAACGTCAGACGACGCTGGCCAGACTAGTTGAAATAGGGTTTGTTTCAAGTTTTCCTTTTCTTTGTATTGATGTTGTCTTGCATACTTTGTTCCCTTAGTCACCTTTTACGACACCCACGGGATGGCAAAAAAAATAATAATTTACATTTAATGTTAAGTAATAAGATTAAACTTTATATTTCCTTTTAGGTTATGAGCTGAAAATACCATGATAATAATGTATTTAATAATAAAATTATAAAACCACACAAAAAAAATCTATTTACAAACTGTTTAAATAATCAATTGATTATTTAAACAGTTTGTAAATTTAGCAATTGCTAAATTCGTGAGATTTCATTGTTTTGTATTCAAATCATAAGGTAATTAATCTCACGAATTTAGATATGTTTCTGTCAAACAAAAAAAAACATTTGATGTAATAAGAGAGAGATATAATAAAACATGTAAATATAGAAAAAGGGTAGTGTGAAAGGGTAAAAGTCATTGACACTAGGTTGTTAAAATTTTTGTTTTCGGGTTTTTTTTCTGTATAAAAAACAATGCTTTTAATATTTTATATATTTTTTGTATCTCTTTTCTATCTTTTTGTATATCTTACGTATTTTAATGATCTTAATTTTTATTTCTTTTTTCTTAAAATAATTCTTTAAGCATAAAAGTAAAGTTTTTTACCCTTAAGTCTTTCCGATGTTAATTGGCACTTTAAGTGTGTCTTTAAATATTCATACTCTGTACAATATTTTTAATTAGTGACAATAATATAAAAACCACCTGGTATTTAAATTGAATATCTTTAATATTGAACCATATTTGTAACACACTTTAATCTTAGACACACACACTAAATAAGAAGATATAAATAAATTTTTATAATTAAAATTAAAATCACGCACGAGAAAGAATGTGATGATTTTTATTGGAATTATATTTAAAAACAAAATAACATAATTTAACGTTTTAAATAAAAAAATAATGCAATATTAAATACAAAATTTTTAAAAAAGTATACGTACATTTGAAAATCACTGTGAGCTCCAAAATGAACTTTAATAAACAAATTCACTCTTAAATGGATATCACTGTTATAATGTGTAAACCATTAAAAACAAATAATTGAAAAGCGTGAAAATATTCGAGCACGTCTACTTCGCGAGACACACAACCGAAAATTGTTATGTTGTCCTTTAGACTCTATAAATATGTAGCATTCGAAATCTTTTTGCGACCTTTAATGTTCTTGGAAGATAATAAAACTTATTTCATTATTTTCACTTTACATTTGTATTAATAAAAAAGATTATAACATTTCAATTATTTATTAACATTTACAATTTCATTACGTTTTTTAAATAAAATTTGCTGGTCAACATAAAAGTGTTTTTTTTTTCGACATTCAGATATGTATGTTGATTCATACATCACATTATATCAACAGCCTTTAATAGTCTACTGCTGTATATAGGCCTCTCCTTAGAAAGAAAGTTTTGGCCTACTATATTACGCTTGCCAAATGGATTGGTATAAAGTTTGTATCAAGTTTTACTTCTCTTTGTAGTGTTGTTGTCCTGCATAGTTTGTTCCCATAGTCATCTCTTACTACACACATGGGATGCTCTTTATACGTCACCACACGGTAATCGTCACAAATTGATTACATTTAATTAGCTTTTTCTTTAATTTTTGATTTTATTTGTTCATTAAAATTCACCAAGAACTGTTTACATCGATTCCTTAAATGTATACATATTCGTACCATAAAACAAATAATGCAAAAACTACTAAACAGGTAAACACTGCTTATGTTATAAAAATAGATTAAACTAAAAATATCGTTTTAATGCAATCTATTTCACACACACAAACGCTCACGTAGGTAGTGTATTAATACATTTTTTATAATTTTTTACAATTATTGCGTCTTACTCATAGCATAAACATAAAAAAAAAGTTTATTTTAAGAACTATGAGCATAAACTTAGCTATTCTAGATTATTTTAATAGCACGATTTCACAATATCATCCTTTTATTTTGCCTTCCGCATCACTTAAAAAATAAATTACGATTTCTTTTTTGTGCGTTATAAAATATTCAAAATAATCATTCCGAAATTCTGTTCAAGAAACTAATATTAATCCTATGTATTTTGAGCTCCGACAATTACGATGTATTTTTAGCATATTTTAAAGAAAACAAAACAAAATGAATAGAAATTAAACGTTTTTTTTTATAGATAATGATTTTTATGCACTTGATCTGTCAAATTTATCATTTATAACCTCGGGGAATCACAAAATAAAAAACTTATATGGTAGCTTATGGTCATTTCCTCATTTTTTGGTATAAATGACATTATATCTAGAACACTGTTTTATGTGATTTTGAACACTGAATACAAATTATAATCAATTCAGAGGTCAAGTTTCAAGGAGTTTGTAAATATAACCTGGTATCCAGGATCTGGCTTAGAATTGTAAATTGTATATTTCATTACACACTTTCCTCGACTTGAGTTCAACATTTTGACTTTTTAGTCCCACCTATGTTGACTTTACACCAAGTAATACAAAATTATTACCAAAGTTATGTCCAACAATAGACTTAATTATCAAATCAAGACGTAGATGGTCAGGTCATATTCCATAAGTCTAACATTACAGGTATAGTATACTATGGTGCAGGTCCACACTTGTCGTTTTATTTTGATTGTATCTTGATTGTAATTATAATTTTATTAATTTTTTAACTACATTATAAACTCTTGTATTATTTTTCTCGCTTTTGTTCGCAATTTGAGATTGAACGGTCTGACCACGTTTGAGAATATTTTTGTTATACTTAGTCAACATTTAATAGTTCTCTGCTGGACATTGGGTTCTCCTTAAAATTAAGGGTTTGGGCCTACTGTGTCACGCTTCTTCTTGCATACCTGACTCGCTAGCAATTACTTATTTATCAATGTCTTGTTTTTTAACAAGCCTAAATTACACATTATTAAGGCTAGTTGAGAAATGTCTATATCCTGTTTATAATCGGATATCAAGCTTTTCCTTCCATACGTTGATATCAGTATTTCTGCTATAGTTTTTAAATCTCTCGCCATGTGTTTTACTGCGGTGTTATTGTGAATATCCTACCCTTATTTACGTGCAATATTAAATACACACTTATTTATACTGCAACGTCATCATCCTAAAATTAACATACCAATGTGGCCCTTACATAATAATCAATTGACCTTATTTTATAAAACTATAAATACTCTAAGGTCATTTATAACCAATATATCACAATATTTAGAAGGACAAATCTTCATCAGTTTATTATTTTATTTACAAAATCTCTAATTAAAAAACGTAATTTCTAGAAAAATCGTCATCATGAACACGCTATATTAGCCAGTAACCAGGAGGTTTTGGCCTACTATATCACGCTGCTAAGATGCCCAATTTAGAGTTTGTTCCAAGTTCTTCTTTTCTTTTTAGTGGTGTTGTCTTGCGCACATTGTTCTTTTAATCGTGCAACATATAAGGGATAATAGAAGTGACGACACTCTGTGTTCGTCACCACGTTTATACCAGGGACATTGACATATTGTATTTAATATATTTGATAACAGCCTATTTACAATCGTTATCAGCGATTGTAAATAGCTTATGATCAAAGGGACTCGTATATTTTTACTATCTTTATTTCAATATGTTATCGATTAGGTTCAGAGCATTTGTTTTCAAAAATACCCTTTCTTCGATTATTAGAGTATTTGTATGAATGATAAAATAGAGTTAACAAGTAATTATATGGTAATGGTAATAAGTATTGACTGCACGGTTGATCTAGTGGTTTAAGCGGTCACCACGCCGCTTCCTACTTCGCTGAGGGTTGTGGGTTCAAACTCCACATGGGACAACACTTAGCGTGATTCACAAATTCTTGTTCTGAGTCTGAGTGTTCTTGGCGTCCGTTTTTTGTCTGTCTGTAAAGTCCCCCGTGTCTGTAAAGAATTTATTCTTAGTGAGGGCGTTGTTTCTTTAAAAAAAAGAAAAAGAAAAGAAAGAAAGAATGGATACATTTATATTCATTACATTTTTATTCCTTTTTAATTTCATCATTCTCTTTACTTCTGCCTTTTAAAATGATCTTCTTTTCATCAGAATACTCGAAAATGAATGTATTTTTTGAAGTGATTATTACAAAAACTCTTTACTTTGTGATTAAACATTCTGTAAGCTTTGACCTTTTTTGTTACAAAAAAATTAAGTAACAGGAAAAAACAAAAGAAGTCTAGAACAATAAATAAATATTAAAACAAATGAAACAGTGCCAATTGTTTACGTCATTAGTTATGATAATTATGTTGGTACAACAACAGTTTAACTTTGTAGAGATTTTAGAGTCAATTAGCCAATATAGTTGTATCCACTAATGATGTGAAACGTATATATAAATCGCTTATCTCAGAGAATCGTTGATTGTTAAAAAATAACAGAAGGTTAGTGAAAAAGAATTATGATGTAAAGGTCATAGTTCAAAGTTTTCTAACCAATTAATTCTTACAAATACTCCATAGGTACTAGTCTAGTAGAAACTACCAGAAGGAATAGAGTTCCTTAGTAATAATATATCAAAGATAAATATAAACATTCTATAAATAAGTTTTCTGATTCATAATATGCAATATTTAGTATTTTTATAACATTTCAAGAACATGATTTTGTTACTTTGTTGTAAGGAAATCTGTGATTAAGCACAAGATAAGATAATAATTCAAGTTCTAGTCACATATTATCTTTTTAATCTGTAAAATTCTTACCAACAATTAGCAAACTTAATATTAATTTTACAGGTAACATATTTTTTCTTTTTTCTATTTTTTCTTGTTGAAGCAGCAGCAGCTGGTGTTATAATCAAAATAAAACGTTGTCTTATCAAGTTTTTTATGTTATATAATTAATACTATAGCATAATAATATATATTAATAAATTAAACTAGTGATCCAACTTTGATCTAAGTCAACTAATCTGTTGCAGCTTTTTTGTAGAAAATACGCCTCTACTGATTTGTGCTCGGATGGATTACATCGTTCAAATCTTACATCCAGTTTAATTCAGCTATTAATTTCAGGTATTATCGATCGTCAACATCCAAAAAACATTATATTAGCGTTAGATAAACGACACAAAAATATTATTTTTTTAGTTCTAGTTTTTGACGTCCTCTTAGCCGATTTCAGCCACGGCGTCTAGTCTCAATCGAGACTAGGTAACAACGCAGGACTATTACAGTGCAAAAATGCAGAGGTGCACTTTCTGTTAATTCATTCTCACAATCTGATAGGATGGCTATCTAACACGACCGGGGAGCTACTAAAAAGACGGGGGGTAAAACTCCAATTCGCAAACTTCAAGCTGTTATTAAACATTTCTATATAATTAAGAGACTTCAACACTTTTCAGGTCCAAGTAGACCAACGAAGCAGTAATTACTAGTGATTATGAAACAGAAACCTCTTTAAAATAAGTTCAACTAAAAGAATATTTCTATATTATGCCTTAAACTAGGCTTAATAATTGATTCAAGTTAAAACGGGTTAGTTTTAGTTCAATTTATTATTAAACTCGCTATACGTTTTTCTATTATTAGCCGTGAAAGAAGTTGTTGCTACTCCGTAAGTGTCGATTAACTCTCTTAACAGCTGTAGCTGGATTCACATTTTACATAGTAAATAATAAATATAAATAAATATATATTTTAGACATTAGATACACAACGTCATCTAGTTTCAAACTAAGTAGAGCTTGTGCTATGATAACTAGACTGACTGATAGAATACTTACTCTTTTTTTTGTAAATAAATACATATTAAACATAGAAAACACCCAAACTTCGAAACAAATATTTGCAGATCATACAAATATTTGGTCCAACCCAGGAGTCGAACCAGAGACCCACAGCAGTCGCATTCACTACCGCTGCGCCACCAAGGCCGTTTGCAGTATTAAACAGCTAGGACAGACTTTGTTGTACTTGTTTATTATGTCCGACTTAACCAAGTTGACAGGTTGGTTGAAGAGTCCTTACCTAGATACCGGTTGACCGCCTTCTTATAGTTATTACTTAATCGTGTTACGTGTAGAACATATCGACCTATACAACATAATATAAAGCAACTATTACGACAGCGATCGTTGCTCGTACGCATAGCAATGAATGGTGCAATTACTCGCTCGGTGAAATTTGTCCCTAACTGTCTAGAAGCAGAACCGGACGATGACCTTAGACAGTTATTGCGTTCAACGACATGCCTTCTATGTTACATTATTTTATAACATTATAACACTTCCTTAGAGTAATTTACGGACTTCGGCTCTAAAGAATTGAAAAGACATTATATTCACGAGGCATCTTTGTTTTTGATACTAATTATGTTGATAACATTGTCTTGGTAACGGTATCATCCTATCGCAGTCCAGTGCTGGACATAGGCTTCTCCAACTCCTGCCAGCCATCTTGCTTAATCGTCACTCCACCTGGGCTGTGGAGTCATCGCCTTACACTCTTTGTAATGGTAAAGTCTACAAACTATTTTAAAATATTGTAAGTACGGCTTGCGTATATATCAATTTTTGTCCCATGTCCTTCCTCAAGTATCAAAGTATCTCCATACCAACTTCAGGCATAACAGTTCCAGGGATTTTCTTTTTTTTTTATTTTTTTTTATTTGTGAGCCTGCCAAAGTGACTCTACTCTACCTAATGGAAAGCATAAATAGAATCCAAAAGTTGTAGTCACCATAGTCATTGCGAATGCTGACAATGTAGTATAGTGACCCACAGTATGGCGGCCTATTAAAATACTTTTTTACGCCTCACTTGGGGACGTAAAAGGCATGACAGTTATCGTAGTATTGTATTGCACACACTTACTACGACAACTGTCACCCCTGTATCAATAGGCCTCCGGTCTCGCACTCACCAACGAAACACGACAGCACGGATTTTGTCGCTTTAGGTTGATCTTCTGTGGGAGGGTAGTACTGCCCCGGTCAAACCGGCCCGCTCGTGCTGAAAACAGCCTGTACACCTGGTTCTCCGGCTACTATTACCTGAGACGGCGTGCGGTTTTTGGTCGGTTCAAGTCCGACATAACCACTAGGTGGTACGAATCCACGTGGTGAATTTCCGCACAGAAAAAAAGGCATGTATATAACATTCACTTTTATTGACGTGACGTATTTGAACTAATATAGCTTTTTAATTTGTTAGTCGATTTAAATACAACAAACAATTAATATGTTATAATCGTATTGTTTGTATAAAATCAACCTATCGCCGTCCACTGCAGAACGCAGGTCTCCACCAAGGAGCGCCAAACATCCTGGTATTGTATAGATAAAAACTATTTTAATAAAAATTCTTTGGTTATTTTAATAATCGTGCTTACAATATTAATACTTTGTTTTATATTTTCAATGAACACATTATTTCAAATATTTTAGTATCTTTTTTTTACAGAATTTATTTATTCCTTTTTTCTCGGTTTTTATAGATTAATTTTTATACGGTAGTCAACACTGACCCAGAATCGCAATGCTTTGTCTTTGTCTAATCATAGCAACAGTACTGTTCTTGTGATGTGTCTAAGTGAGACAAACGTACTTAAGTTTTGGTATATTAATGAAGTTTGTTCCTCTATACATTTAACTCACTGTTTACTCATGTTACAAACGTACACCCTGGACGTTTTAATTAGTCTACACTGAAATCTTTATCAATTGTAACGCCAAACGCGTTCACCATAGACTTCATATGAAACAAACTCACAATAGATCCTCAGAATATTTTAGTTATAGCAACTTCAAATGCGGTCACCATGACAATCTGACATGAATAAACTCACATAAAGCCCTCATGGCACTACCCCATATAAAGTCGTAATTCATTTTTGTAAAAACAATTGCTAAACACGAGTTTACGCTGCGCTAGATTGGGACTCAGAACCAACCAAATTCCTTAGCCGGAAGATGAGAAAGTGTTACATGACAAACTAGATGTATAGTTATAGTATTCTACCCACACACATATATGTATCTCATATACTAATAAAAGCAACCGACATACCAGCAGGGGTCCGGCACTATAACTCCTTACCACAGGTAACATAGTTGCCTATCTAGGAGTACAGTTCTTAACTCAAGATACAGTAAATGTCTTAAAAAATGTCATCCATTATAACATATACATGTATAATCGTTATTTTTGTTTGTTCAATAAAGTATAAAGTATAAAGTGTTCTAAAAACCAAACCTCAGGTCTGTACATTTTTTCTTTCTTACAGAATTCCGATTACAACATCGGCAAACAACCATCTCTTTTCTTTACATGTGTGTGGACTAAAACCACATAGTGTACCACTTTGCGGCAGAGATCCGGCCACAATTATTATTACGACATCCGCGTCATCATCTCTTTACCTAACCTATCAGATGACTTGAACATCTTTGAACGGATACAAATAATACGTAAATACGATATTTAAAAAGTCATCCGGTAACCTCTATCCTTAAAAAAATTCCACCTTCACACACCTGATGTTATAAAAATAAAATGGATGATGTTCATTTTTTTCAGTCTCATTTTTTTTGTAAGAAACTATTTTTTACAGTTACTACTTTGGCGCCTCTTGCCACCTGACACCTGAAATGTTCAATTTCCTTACTCCTAGTTGCTCCCTAGTATTTAAACATTTTTGCAGCCAATTCTAACACTTTTAAAACAGGTGATGAAATAACATGTAAATTAATATAATTATTTTCGTCGTATCATCTCAGATGAATACAAAACTAATCGTATACTCCATGATGTTTATTTTACTATGATTAATTGGTATTTAGTGTTAAATAAATTATTAATAATCCTATCAAACTTCAACTATGATGGAATTTACATAATTTTAATGACTGCCGTTGCATTTACATAATCACTATATCTTAACTAGCAATATCAGAACGTATATTACGATAACATACTCTAACATGCTAGCAACATCTCAATAAATTCTTTTTAAATTCAATGAAAATTTTATTTAGTCGTTTTTAAGATTCTTGCATTCATATTGATTTATTTGATGCTTATGAGATAGCTATGAGAATTTTTAGCAACGTATATTTTTGCAGTCAAAAGTACTTCTGATCGAAATTAAATTCGAAAATAGTTTTAATCAATGGTGCTGAAGTTGAAATAATTATAAAGTTAGGTCAACAGAAAATGATGATTAGGCGGTAGCGACACGTGTTTTCAATCTGTCACTACTTTGAACTCGTATGACGTATTTAAGAAATATATTTTTGTATCTGCACGTTAAGTAATATTTTCTTAAATCTTTTGAAATATTCGACTGACGATAGGCACGCTGATATTTAACAGTCACTAATATACGTTTTAAACATGATTACGTAATATAATTAGCGTACAATAATACTAAGACACAAAATATAGAGTTTTCTTCTCACCGCTGACTCGAAATTTCTCGTATATAGATAACAGTTACAGCCGTCAGGCTTTTTAACTTTTTTGAACAAAAATGAGAGACCATTCCTGAATCAGCTTCAACCTTTAACAGTTTACTGTTTGACATTTGACATAAAGTACATAAATACCTGTGGGGGTAAGCAGAGATATATTAAACCCTCACTTTTCAACAGCGTTTTGTTTTTGGTTTTGATCTCATGTAATAAGTGGCGAGCAAATTGTCGTTAATTGGGATATTTTATTTATCAAAGCCTCATCTTTTGATCAGCAGGTCCACTACTTGCTTGAAGTAATCTTGGGGCCCTAAGTTCTTAGTGGATATCATATACAACTATGACTTATGTCAAATTTTTCATTTCTTTGCAGCGTTTCGTATTCTGCTATCCAAGCGGGCTCTTATGACTATCACAGGATGAATAGGAGTGGTAACATTTCTTATCCCACAAATAATATATACTAATAGTGTGTTATATTTCTAAATAGTATAGTACGGTAAGACTACATTTTATTGGTGCTATGTTAAATATTAAAAGAACTCAGCATGAAAAGGTTGTGTTTGAAATTTATATCTATTGTTTCCAACAAAAGAATGAGAGATTTACTTTTTAAAAGTAAAAAGATCTATATAGAGGTGAACAATAATTTGCAGCAAAGAGGTTCAGTCATATTGAATTCAGTCATCAATCAACACAGTGTAAATAATAAAAGAAATTATATTTATTCTGTAGCCAACCTCCTTTGGAAGGAGAGGCCTATTTCTAGAAGTGAACTGTTACAGGCTGTTGATAACGATGATAACAATGTTCACAAATCAACAAACAAAACAAGTCACATCGTCTTTTTTGAACTTCAGAGAAAAAAAAAACAATAAAAATTATGTTCACACACACGAGCCACAAATGGACCCATGTGATTTTGGAAATAATGAAAGGCATTGTATTTGGTACATCATATTCCCCGTTAGGGTAACAATTGAAATGAATTTGTAACTGTTTAATGGTTGTTGATAATGATGAATTGTTTTATCAAAATTTAGACCACAATCTGATTCGATCTCCACACGTGCTCTTGAGGTTTTATCTCTTGTATAACGGTACAAAATATAAAACAAAAAGAGAATGCAACAAACAATTCACGACTCACAAGTGGGTTGCCATCCTGTTTCCAACAAGGTTGTCACATTTCTTTAGTTGAGCCGTTTCATACGTACTGTAGCATACCTCTTACAGTCTCTTACAGCTTGTAAGCTTGGCGTTATTGTTTGGATCGTTTGTATTTGATATACATGAAATCATACAATATACATATTATGTCACTAGTGTACCTAATATTTACGCACACATACATAAGCCTCGTGTCATTTACCGTCTATAAAAAAAATAATAGCTAAGTTTACACTCCTGAGACATGAAATAAAACACATCATCTGGCGTTTTGACGTTCCACGTCAGTGATTTCTCACCCAACAACAAGTTTTACGATTAAAAAATAAAAAACAAGATAAAATTCTAACTGCTGTACAGATTTTATCAACAACTCGTCTTTTCTTTGTTGTCAAAGCTGTTTATTCCGATAAAATATAAACAAACACGTCATCAACAACACTCGGTCTTTGTAAGTGCTCTTCAGGTCTTGTCTATTGTACAATATGCTGATTTTGATATATACGCAAAGGAGGGGACCGATTTGTGAATGACTTGACGTTTCAAACTTATTTTAGTTCAATCAGCTAAAAGTAGTCAATGCCGTTAGTAACGGCTAATTTAAAAAAGTGTGGACACGAATTGTATAAAACTGTATACAATAATAACTGTACGTAGCAGTACAACGATTTTAGTGAGATTCGAAATATTTTAACGATGCTAGGTAAAGAGGAGTTGCGAGTCAGAACGGCACTCCGCCCAGCACACACTGGAGGACTGCCCTGCTTGGGAGTATGAGCGTCGAGTCCTGGTCGGACGGATCGGATGAAACCTTTCACCGTCAGCATTGACCGCGTCAATGCTGACGAGTCGTGAGTGATGGAAAGCCGCGGTCTCCTTCTGTGAGCATGTTATATTCCGGAAGGAGACTGCAGAGCGAGATCGGGCTAGGATTGATCCCGCTCAAAGGGGGCGGCGAAGGCGACGCAATAGAAGTCGTTAGCTCCCTAATCACCGCCTAAAGGTTGCTGCGGTTACATCTTGGAGCGATGTGACTGCTGCAAACGACCCGAGACAGGTGACAATGCAGTGCGGCCGGAGTGTCATTTGGGGCGGAGCGCTGTTCTAGCTCTTACTGCGCAGGGCGGTGAGGGGTGCGATAGCGTCTTGCTCCTGGGGCACGAGGTGCCCGGGATGTACCTCACTTGTGAGGTACGGCAGGGAGGGCTCTAGAAGCCGCTAATGCGTTCCTGGAGCTCCTCCCGACTGCCGAGGTAGGCCGCCGCGGTGTTTAGTGGATAGACCGATTTTCTGGGAGTCCCACACACGCCCTTCGTCCCTCCAGAGGGTATGGTGCGAAAAGCCTTCCCCGCGTAAAAAAATAAAATAAAGAGGAGTATAAAGGCATACTTTGGGTATGCTTATGTACTCCTCTTTAACTAGCATCGTTATTATCCACAATCGTTATTATCGTTATTATTCACAAAGTGTGCATATGTACGCCTAGAATAGAAGCTTTTACTCAGAAACCGAGGGTCGATTTAAGTGCCATATAATTAGGCCTATGTGTAACAAAGACTCGGTAGTCTAATGATTGGCGTATGCGACGTCTGATCAAGAAATCTCAGATTCGATGTCCATGTCGGACAAGAAAATTATCATTGGGTTTCTCTGATTATGAAAATGCTTAATAACTGCCTGGAGCCTGGAAATTGGGGATTAACCCCCTGTGCCTCGGAGAGCATGGTAAGCCGTTGGTCTTGTGCTTGATCTTTCTTCGGTCGCATCGGATAGCTAGTGAGACTGAAGGAACAGAGAATGCACCTGATGTGCGCGCGAGCGTTTGCGCTATAATACCTTCTGCTATAAATTGAATGTAAATAGGTGTTCCATAAGGTGCTTTTTTGAATGTAATCAAGCAAAACCCAGGCTTGCAATCGTGTCTGTTTGTAATAAAGATGAATTTGAAGAAATATTAACTAAACAATGTTTGATTAATAAGTTATTTTCTTTGATATTTGAGTTATCGATGCATTTTCTTTGATATTTGAGTTATTGATGATTGTTGTAAATGTGTGCAATACAATACTACGATGACTGTCATGTCTTTTACTTCCCCAAGTGAGACGTAAAAAATCGTAATAGGCTGCCATAGTGTGGTTGACCATACGGCATTGTCAGCATTCGCAATAAGTATGGTGACTACAACTTTTGGATTCTATTCACGCTTTCCATCAATCAGAGTAGAGTCACTTTGGCTGGCTATTAAAATAAAAAAAATATTTATAAATATTTATTAGTGTTTTATTGAGTGATAATAACGTAAAGATCTTCTTCTAGCTTTTCTCACTTTAAGCGTGATTGGCTCTTTTTGTTTTATGGCCTAAAGATACCTAGGGTTGTCGGATTGAGTAAATTCTTATACATATACGTCCCAGTAGTTTTCATATCTCTGAAGGTATACCATCCGACCCAGCCTTACCTTTTTCATCCTTTTTCACATCATTAGCCACCTCATTGTATCCAATCTCGTGCACTGGTCCCTCAAGAGGCTTTTAAAACATCCCAATGGTAATAATATAAAGTTATAAAAAAATATCAACATAAAATGTTTGTTATATGAGAAACAAAACATATCTTCTTATATTTTTGTTTTATTTTTAGTTGGTACCGTAAAATGTTTTTTTTGGCCTTGTACCCACTTTTCTTAACGTCCCAGAGAACTGTACTATCACATTGTTTAAAATATATGATATATAAATAATGTACGCGCCTCGATGTTTTCTACAGAGCCTGATCCAAGTGAATTCATTTAGGATTCTCAAAACCGTGCAGTTCTGCGGCACGCTTAAAATTCTCATATGTATTCATTTAACGTGCAAGGTTTTATATTCATGATAGCTTTTGAATCAATTTCCGATCCGAATAATTCAATAAAAAATCTGTTAGTATTAATACAGTGTTAAATGAGATGTGAATTTTTTAGATAAGGATTTAATACCAAGGTATAAATATTTTGTTTGAATTTTTATCAGCGTTTCCATTAATTTTAATTGATTGCATGAATGGCGTGGTAATTTAAGTGGTCACATCGCCGCTTTTTGCTGTGTTGACTTTTGTGAGGTCGATCCCCACACGGGACTGCACTTTTTGTTGTTCTTAGTCTAGGTGTTTCCTGTATCCATTTGATTGAATGTTTGTAAACGTCTCTGTCATCAACAACCTTTTACAATCCACTGCTGGACATAGGCCTCTCCTTATCAAGGAAGTTTTGGCGTACTATACCACGCTGGTCAGACGGGTTGGAATAGGTTTGGTTCCAAGTTTTCCTTCTCTTTGTCATGATGTTGTCTTGTATACTTTGTTCCCTTAGTCGATTTTTACGACACCCTCGGGATGTGGAAACACTATGTATTCTTATTCTATCATCACACGGACACGTCTTTGTGCCACAAGATATTTTCTGAGTGCGAAAGATGTCTTTCTAAATAAATAAAAATAGTTGGATGGTTAAATTTTGAGAGGTGCTTGTAGAAATAGATATTTGTGTTAAAGTTAAGTAGCTCAGGACTGATGGCTTTACACGCTCCCCGAGGTACAGGGTCTATGGTAAGACCCAACGGCCAAATTTTGGGTTGCTAGTAAGTACTTCTGTAACCAGAAAAAATTAGGAACACTTTTTGGCCCGACCTGGGAATTACACCTGAGACTTTTTCGTCGTCGTCGGCAGTCGTCATCAGTTTTAGTTTACTGCTAATAAAAAATAGTGTAATAATAAGTGTGTTTGTTGAAATTAATATTTGTGTTAAAGTTTAGTGTATTATTTTATTTTCTCACCATTATTATTTACAGAGTACGCAATGACGCACACATTTATAGTACTCGTAATATCGTGTTATGTTAGTTGATTTCTGACAGCACAAGCTGACGTCAGATGAATGGAGATTAGTCAACAATTTTTTTCATAGGTAAAAGAAATATTTGTTTTGAAAATATTTTTCTAAAATTAACCTAAAATTTCTTGGAATTGTAGTAACTGTCGGCAATTAGAAATTTTTAAACTAAACTTTAAAACATAAATTCGCTTTAGCTTGTAGAATAGAACTTTATTGAACATCAAAATTTTTGCAGATTATATACAAGAACATATTAGTTGCGTGACCATGGTGGCCTTATAAGTAATCTCTTCCAGGCATCTAATGTCAGTTTGCCAGATAAAGGCGAGTAACTGTGCACAATCAGTGACAAATTTACATTAAAATTTTCAAATAAAAAATGTTTATACTCAGTATACACTGAACGAAAAAAAAATAATTAAGTATTATATATTTTAATTATATTATAATTTAATGATATTATTTAACGTAACACAATTTGGGTATGTGCGTCAAGATAAGGACCTGTAATACCCTTGAATGTTTTTTAACACTTTTCATTGTTTTAATATCGTTTTTCATTTTGTTTTTGAGTTGACATTTATTCTTAATATTTCATATTTTAGTTCGCCGTATGTTTACTATATTAGTAAAAATAACATTTGAATCTCTTTCTTTTTTAGCGAATAAGAAACAAAAGATAAATACACGGAGGGAATTAAATTGTAGAGTTATTTTTAGGAAATTTCATCCATTCCTTTATCGGACTACTAGGCGCAGGCAAAAATTTCATCCACACGTTGTTGACATACCCAAAAGTCGAACTAAACGGTTTGACATTTCTTTTTTGGTGAGAGTCCTCAAGACTTGGACCGACCTGCCTGGGTCCATTTTTCCTGATGACATGAACTCTGGAGCCTTTAAGAGTAGAGTGAACAGGTATCTTTTGGATGAGCGTGTACCACCTTCGTCTTCATCTGCACTTTCCATCAGGTGAGATAGAGGACAAACGCCTATTCCATGACAGATATAAAAAAAAAATTAAAATATATGTTTTTGGAACATTCATAGTATTCATATTCATTCATTTTCATTCATTTAAGGTTAAACCCTAAATGAATAACTTTAGTGCTAATATTTATAACTAAAGTTTTTACGTTGTATTTATTTATCAGACTTAACAATCACATTGTATTCTTCAGTTAACTTGTAAGTATTATATTTCTAACGAATAAAATTAACATTATTATATTTCACACTGACAAAAAAAGCAAATACGTCATCTTAAAATTGTAACTAAATGCTAAATTTAATTATATGAAATAATAAAAATATCAAGAGTATACTTTAATAACAATAATGTTAAATGGAACAAATAAAATAATAATCTTGTCTGAGTGACGGATTAAGAATACATAGTGTTACCACCCCTATTCATCCCATGGGTATCGTAAAAGGCGACTAAGTGAACAAACTAATCAGGAAAATATCATCACAAAAGGAAGGAAAACTTGAAACAAACCCTATTCCAACCCGACTTGCCAGCGTGGTATAGTAGGCCGAAACCTCTTTGCTAAGGATATCATAAATAAAGTTTTGTCTGATCGATGAAGACAATACTAGACATTATATTTTCAGAAGTAGTCTGTTAGAGACTGTTCATTGAGATTATCAAGAGATTCATCATCATCATCATCAACATCAACATTTTTCATCATCAACACGCTAGCCAGAGAAATTGGCATAGAGTTAGTTTCAAGTTTTCCTTCTCATTGCAACGCTGTTCTCCTTGTGATGGTTGACAATGTTCCCTATTTTTAATCCATCACACAAATTTGACAGCTTAGAAACAAAAAGATGGGAAAATCTTTTTTCCATTTGTTTTAATTTAGATTTTCAAAAGCGACACTACAGTTCTTATACAACGGAACATCAACTGTTATGGGTTTTGAACTTTTCGGAAACATCCGTTTTATAGTTACAAGTAAGCTGCCCTGACCAGCTTGAGTTATTTTTGATATTTTTATTATTTTATACGAGACTAACAAGTTGATATATCTTCTGAACGAAAATGGCTACTAACGCCCAGGGATATTTACAACCTAATAGTTACAAGTCTTGCCACCCTTTGTATCCCCCTTTGAGTTTTTGCTACGGTAGCCTCACTCGCACGACAAGAAGTAACAAAGAAATATTTCGCTTAATACATACTCGTACAGATATGATTCTAAGTGATGTCCTTTGTTCGAGACAACCATTATGTGAGGAAGCATGGCTCTCATGTGGCCTGAGTTAATGCTTATATTTCTCAATCAACCTGCATAAGCATCTCAAAAGGCCACCATAGAATGGGTTACCATTCTGCGTTCAGTATACGTCAGCATTTGCAATGAGTATGGTGGCCACAACTCTTGGATTCTATTCATACTTTCCATCAGGTAGAGTAGAGTCACTTTAGCAGGCTCTTAACATAGAAAAAAAATTCAGCTATCACCCTCTTCCCTACCTCTTTTTAACTACTGTTTTTTTTCAAATACTCCCAATTTTCCATTTAATTCTTCTTAGGCTACAGTATTGTAAATTATACTAAAAGTTCTATGATATTCAATTATTAGTTATATATCGACGTCTTTAACATCCGCATCTATATCATGTTTATACCAATTAACCCAAATTCATTTCATGTTATACAATATTCACGTAACGTGAGTTAGATAATTTACCAGCTGATATTTAACAGTACTCAAGACATAGAGATACTCGTAATGCAACAAATATGATGTGTATGAGCCGTATTCGTATTTTTGTGCTTGTCTATGTAAAAAAATTCAGAAAATTATTCTTGTGTTAACGGTGAGAAAATGGTGAAAGTTTAGAGGACGCATTGCCGTGTCAGTCAGAATATTATACATTACGTAATGTCACGTCTTTTTCCCAGAAGGGCAGTCAAAGACACTTGATTTCCTCTTACTACTGTCCTGACACACCTTTTTTGCTTCATTCACATGCATCAATCGCTGCAAATATCCTTGTTAGCTCCTATTGCGGTTCACATGGCCCTTTTTTTAGAAGACCATTTCAAAAGTTTGGTAAGTAAATGTTGGCTGTGGACAACCTTCATTCGTTTTCTCTAACTGACTAAACCATATATCATACTAAGATTTATGAGAAAAAATACGCTACAGCTATATTGGAAAATTACTTCTTGGGATACTTCAGAACTTAAGTCCAGTTGAACTGGCATAATTTACGGTGCTTGGAAGATGTGACGGTGTTAAAGTATCCGTTCAAGTTACGTCCCACACCAATAATCTACCTGTTTGATATCATGAGGACGAAATAAATCTGTAAATATTGATATAAGTGATACATCAACAACCTTGCATGATGATGATGTACACCTAGCCGGTTTCGGCCACGACAGCCAATCCCAATTGAGACGAGCCGATTACATATTAGATTATGTTGTGCACAAATGTATGCGCTAACATAGGAGCACTCTCTGTCCGCACTCTCACAATCCGATGGGATGGTTATCCGACACCACCGGGGAGAGATCGGGCGCAACATTGACGGCTTTACGAGCAAATGAACTATCAAACTCCGCATTGTTATTAAGTTTTCCTATAATTGGAAAAAAATTGTCATATTTATTGACACGACCCGGGAATCGAATCCGAGACCTCTTGATCGGTAGTCATTACAGGTTTAGTTTACTGCTAGACACAGGCTTCTCATTAGAAAGGAGGTTTGGCCCCACTGGACTACGCTGGCCAGAGTTTCATTTGGAGTTTGTTTCAAGTTGTTTTTGTCATGCTGTTGGCCGGTGTGGTGTACTTTTTAATCAGCAATTAGAATACCAAAAGAATAAGCAGGAGTGATTCATCACCACACAAAATAAATAATAACAATACTGTATTCTGCATTTGAGTTTAGATCACAACACTAATTCTAAGAATATACGAACTCGAGATAAAATTAGAATAACCTAGATAACAAAAACAAACTTAAGCTCAATGTCATGCATTGTAATGACAATGACCTTATATATAAACAAAGTAGGAGTAATTAAGGCCCTAATGCAAGACCACGGACCATAAATATATTTAGGGTCATTTATAGCACATTAGTGACCTTGGACAGTGACCTTAAAAAGTGCGATGTTACAAAATACCCGATACTGAGGTTGTTCCGGTATCTAGATGTTCACCTTTACACTTCCTAAAAGTTTGCATAAAGTTTGTGTAGGTGTAGAGATTTTAATGTGGTCATTAAATTTATATTAATTTGATTTATGCACTCAATTCTCAAATTATATATTATTGAGCAAAATGTATTTGGCTTTAAAAAATACAATAAGTAAGAAATTTGATACAAGTCGAAACAGATGCAAAAAAGAAGAAAAAAGAAATAGAAGAAACAGTGATTCCGCCCAGTCATTATGTCATTATAAACAAAAAGTCTCAAATGAAGTCAAAATTTTTTGCAGCGGTTCTGCTTCTAAACTGCATTGTTTCTTGTGAGACTTATATGCATAGTATATTTTTTTTGATACACAAAAGTGTATTATAATGAGAAACACTACAATAATCACATAAAAATATTAGTTACTAGCTTCAATGTTAAGGTCGTGAGTCTGACTTGCGGCAAAAATAATAGTTATTAATTTAGCACATGTATAGGTTTGTACCGATTCCTTTGGACTAGAGCAAGCGCAGAAACTACATTACAATGCATTCCCTCATTAGTGTGTAGAATTTTTTTTGTAGAGTGTTCGGAGGCTCTTTTCGAAGTAATTGAGCCGTCTCCATTCTTTTATCAGACTACTAGACGCAGGCAAAAGTTTCATCCATACGTTGTAGACATATCCAAAAGTCAAACTAAACGGTTTGACAACTCGTTTTTTGTGAGAGTCGCCAAGATTTGGAAGGACCTGCCTGGGTCTATTTTTCCTGATGAGTTGAACTCTGGAGCCTTTAAGATTAGAGTGAACATGTTTCTTTTGGATGGGAGTGTAGCACCTTTGTATTCATATACCTACACTTTCCATCAGGTGAGATAAAAGACAAACGCATATATATATAAAAAAATCTAAGATTGCATATTTTCGTTATGTAGAGTATTTGATATTTAATCATCCATGACTCCAAAATTTTCGCTTGACATCTAATAGTGATAGTAAAAGACTACAAAATACTTAATTCAGGCGAGTAAAAAAAGCGTTCCCGCTACGTTTGCTTCATGTTAAATGCTAGTATTTCCAAGGACTGTAAAATATCTAAATTCTTGTATCTAGAAATCTGAATTTTGTTAAATTTGAAAGCTCTATTCCTTCGGGTTCTACAACCGCATCTTTCTTTACATACATGACTGCACAACTTTGTACACCAAATTTCATCTTCATAGAATTAATAAGGTTATCAATGATAATAACACTGTCAATTGTAATGTAGTGGACCTTAGTAGTCTCAAATCATCCTTACAAAGAAGATGAGATATCATTTCGTCATCTCCAAGTGAAATCCTGCATTTTGTAATACAGTACTAAGAGGGTTCAAGGACAGACAAAATAACACGGGACTTAGGCTGTTTTCTTGAAATTTATCCTGCTTGATCTTTATTAGTACATTAATTACCGCAGTCTGTCGACATCATAAATAGTAAAACATTGGACACCATTGACCCATACATGACCCCAAGTAAGTATACGGAATGGTATCAATTTTCTGCAGCTCAAGTACCTTCATATAATCAATACAACAAACAGCCAGACTCTTGCGATTACGACATACCTGTTCGCCATTTGTCATGTTTAGCAGCTCCTTACTGCCACGGAATCTACTTCTATATTTATATTGAAAAACAGAAACAATCGATAATGATGATGTTAGACGTTTATGCATGATTCGTAAGCATATGATAGATCTAAATTGTTTGGGATTCTTGGTACTAACAGATTTATGGAGTAAGTGGCCAGAGATTAAAGCTGTTTGGGACTGAGATGCCGAACACATATGTAAGCTTCGAAGTCATTTCATACGTCTATCTGGGCCAGTCTTTTTCTAGGTAGTAGAGCCACGCTGATTACAGCACGAGCGTGCCGGTTCGACCGCGGCAGTACTACCCTCCCACAGAAGACCAACCTAAAGCGCCAGTATCCGCATTGTCGTGTTTCTTTGGTGAGTGTGAAACCGGAGACTCATTGATGCAGGGGTGTCAGTTATCGTGGTAACTGTGTAAACCTTACACTTTCACGATGGCTGTCATGCCTTTTACGTCCCCAAGCGGGGTGTGAAAAAGCATCTCACAAGGCCGCCATAGTGTGGGTCACTATACTGTAGTGTTTGCATTTACGATAAGTATGGTGATCGCAACTCTTGGACTCTATTCATGCTTTCCATCAGGCAAAGTAGAGTCACTTTGGAAGGCTCTTAATATGGACAAAAAAGATGATTTCCAATTTAATAATGAACGGAATGCACAACTTACATTCTCTTTATTAATAGACTCATATGAAAAAAACCCAACCCAAAGCAATCATTTTCTATACAAGTGACAGTTTTTTTTATGAGCCAAATGCCCATCTATCACACATGGACTCAGTTGCTCCCATTTCCGTTATTCGTTTCCTATACCATCTTATTCTGTTTGTCCATGCATAAACTTAGTGCTTTAGAAAGTCTATGCGCTCTGTCATACATGACATATATTGTTGAGGATTAATAATAATCCTGAAGGATACCTATTTCACAAAGCACATTACTTTCGATCGTAAACCAATTTACTTAAAATGAGTATCCT
Organism: Hypercompe scribonia; assembly: GCA_949316085.1. Lineage (NCBI taxonomy): Eukaryota > Metazoa > Arthropoda > Insecta > Lepidoptera > Erebidae > Hypercompe > Hypercompe scribonia. Next base: position 14,480,011 of record OX438987.1, read on the forward strand.
AGTCTCAGCCATATGATGTTCAATTCTATACTATCAAGCTTTTTCTATTGAATACAAGTCACAATGTTTTACCAATTTAACACTAGCTACACGACAAACGTGTAGAAAAGGATATGTACCAATAATGTTTTCGCTATTAATAGATTTTTTTTTTTAACTTTACATGTTAAGAAAAACACAAGTTGATAAAACAAATATCTATGTTTATTAACAGTCCACATGTTCACGGTGATAAAAAATCATGCTTTTTTTTTGTAACAACTGAACGAGCAGACGGGTCACTAGATGATAAGAAAATCAAGAGTTGCAAGTGTGTTGCAATCCTTTAAGTTCTCCCCATCCCAGAAACAAAAATAAGATAGAGTTTGAGTTTCTGTGACAACACTAACTCTTGGAAAAGCAACGACAAATTACTTAATACTGGTTTTCTATGAAGCAATTGACCATATCACCTCAATCGAGCTGGTTTATTTGTGACTAAACGTATAGCTCTCCTACATTATAAATAATATGTTAATTTGCAAAAAAAAAATACATCCTAATATGTTTTTTCTGATATCCAACTTGATCCTTTAAACTCATTGAAATATTGAAATTTTTTTTTTTATTTTTTTATAACCTCATTTAAAAGTTTAGTATTACTATAAAATATTTAATTGCTACTATCAAATTTCAAATGAGGTTCATTAAATTTAGACCTTCAATTCTTGATTCGCTGATCAAGTAACGCATAGCAGTATTTCGGAAATGATAATTTTGGCATTGCTAACATCCTCATAAACTGATTTGAAAGAATCGATCGATCGAATACCTTTTCGATTAAAGGAATGAATTCGATGAAAAGATAATCCAAGGAGAACAACCTATCTTAATTTCCTGGAATTACTGTTTCCATACTCAGATTAGGGACGAAAAGTTCGTGCTCTTAAAAGTACAAGTCTCTTGCACACTCTCTATGATAATTTTATTTATCTTTACAACAAAAAATAAATAAAACTTTAGCTAATTCACCTGACTTATGTCAAATCAGAAAGTCTAAATCTACGCTCTTTTCAATTTGATTTGCTGAAAACAAAAAAGACACTCTTTGACAATTTTCTTTCATTGATTTTCTTGGGCTGGTTACAAGTTTGTGGTGATTCTTTTATTATCCTATCAAATGATCCCATCATTTAAGATGAGAATGAGCTCTTTTCTTGAAGATTATTATATAAGACTTATCTAATTATGCTAGTTCAACTAAAGCTATTTATCCTACAAACACTATGAGTTAAACATTAATTTTAATCATTCGAAGTCTGATTTTAACAATGTCAACAAAACTTAAAAAAGAGTAGCTAGTTATGCATTCCGACCCCATACTCAGAATTGTGTTAGTACACTAAGGGCGCATCACGCCACCAACGCTGTCGATTAGCAATTTGACACCTACACCGATTTAGTATAATCATCATAAAACTAATGTAGACCAAACACATTAAATTAATTACCATGTACCAAGAAGCTACCCGTGGGTCCCATCACACGGACAGCACACACACACACTGTAATCCAGTATGTAAGCTAAGTTTAAGAATTAGATGATTCATTCTGGTCATTCTGTTCATTCTGTTAGTACCATCTTGCCAGTGACATACTGTCCTGCTAAAAACTTGTATTCTTAAATAAAGTATCTTTTTTGTGAACAAAAAGTGTTCATATTTGACTAGCTAGACAAAGTAAATATTTATACAAACAAAAGTTTTCTGTCAATATGAAAATGTCTAATAAATTTGCTACTAGTAAAATAATAGAAGACTAAGATTTGAAGAAGAAAATATAATTAAAAAAACAATCATGTGCGTAGAAATCCTGCTACAGTCTTTGAAAATCAAAAGTTAAAATTACTGTATGTGGGTACATTTCAGGTCTTCACTTGCGCTTAGATTAATTACACTTCTATATTGAATCACACACTACAAAATGGCTACTTCAAACAGGTCAACTTTTCAATGCTCGTGAGCGTATAAATCTCTGTTGGTGAGTATACAGGTCCAGCTGTATTGACAGTAACAACACGTATGATACATACAGTGATATTGGAAAGGTCAATTGTTTGACACAATTTTTTACCGATTTTATAACTTTAATGCTAGCCATGGACATCTATATATTTCAATTAGAATTGAACTGGTTCTTGAAGTATTTTAAGAACTTTTCACAACTCTCACTGAAACCTTATTTTCCGCGTAACTCACGTATATAAATAAGAATCACAGTAGACTTATAATTTCAACGCGCGTGTTCGATGACTGTTGTTTTAATTGGTTACTTATAACAAGTTTTCTTGGTCACTACCAAGCAATGTCATTCAAAACTTAATGAAAGAGAATTGATTATGGTACCGTCATGTAGATAAAAAGATTGGATTTAATAAAACCATAAACATCAAGGATAATTTATTCATTTACTAATTGACACATACATTTTAGGCAGGTTTAAATTTTTGATAACGACCTCATTAACAGTATTGATGTTTAAATAAGTAAAAGAGAAATATAAATGCAAAATTCTACTATTAGTGGATGTCTTGAAATAAAGTAAGTATTTAGCTTGATATGCTTCACTTGGGATAACGCCATCACTCCACTACCACAGGGTACCAAATTACTGAGATGGCTTGTGGCAGATTATTTAGAGGAGCGTACCGTCATGTTCGAGGATTGAGATGGTGTTCTGAGGCGGCAGCTCCTGTCGTGCGGTATTCCTCAAGGGTCTGTCCTTTGGACTACTCCTATCGACCATATCAGGGAAGCTTCTCTGGTAGTCGGGTGCATTGAGCCGCTGGGTTTACGGGTAGCCCGGGATAAGACGGAGACCCTTTTATTCCACGAGCCCCGTCATAGTCCGTCCCACAGCGTCTCCATCGTAGTCAATTCAGTCGGTACCGATTTAGATACTTCATCTGGGTCTGATCTTTAATAGGAATTGGGTCTTCGACGAGCACTTCTGACATCTTCCTCCAAAGCTGGTCGACGCTGCTTCTGCTCTTAGGATACTTTTGGCCAATTTGGTTGGAGCCGTTGTCACAACGATGCGGCTGCACACGGGGGTGGTTTGCTCAATGGCGCTGTATGGTGCACCGGTGTGGCCGGTGGGTCTGACCGGCAAGAATAGGGCACGCCTCTGGTGCCCTTAGAGATATTGACGGTTAGAGCCCTACGCAGTTACCGCACCGTTTCGATGGAGGCAGTATGTGCCTTGGCTCGATCTCCCCCGTGGGATTTGGAGGCGGCAATGCTCGCCGAAGTTTATTGGCAGACGGCTGATTATTGGCGGGTAGCGGCTTTCACCCCCCGCCTGAAAAGATATATGGGTGGCGAGAGATCACTCGTCGAGCCACAATGGTTCGTTGACGCCGTCATCATCATCGGGTGGGAACTCGGGACCCTTTCAGGCACGGTTGCTTCTGGAAGTATCTGCACTTCATCGCTAAGAGTGCTACCTGTCACCGCTGCGATTCCAGTGAGGACTCGGCTCAGCACACACTGGTGGATTGTTCTGCCTGGGCGGCGCAGCGTGGGGTCCTCATACGATGTCCATGTGTGCCTTACGTTGCTTATATAGAGAATTTACTTGTAAATGGTACCCGTACTACCGGGCAGGCGCTAAAAGGGGTCTGAATGAAGTAACAGCAGCTGTCCCCGGATCCCTCCTATCTCAGGCGCAGCAAGCACTGTAAACCCCGGTGGGTGACGTTCCACACGTTAAAAAAAAGGGTTCAGTTAAATACAGCACCGATTATTGCAAGATCAAGAAGTCACGTGATCCTAATCAATAATTCAATAAAACAACTTTCAAACATCAACCGTTGGGTCGCGAACGACAAACATATGCATACATAAACTACCTAAAGCGTAAGTTTATAATGTGTTTCATACTATAAACTTACGCTATTTGCTATTTGCTGTGTTAACATAGCAAAACAAACCAATCTGGAGCCATCCAATATTAGAAAGAGGAGCACCAATTATCCCGGTCTTGGGCAGTTTAAATCCATCACCCGCCAGCCAGTTTTTTCCTATCGGTGGTCCATCTCCACTCTAGCTCTTCGTTCTCGCTCTTCAGCTCCAGCGGCTATCGGTTCGACTGGAGAGTTGATCGACCCACTTCCATGCCAGTGTACAAATTCTCCATGCGATGTTGAATACTCTAGTTCACTATCGAATAACGTCATTACGAACTTTGTCAGACAGGAACACACAGCATCACACTAGAAGTCTTTTACAGCTATAAATAATGTGAAAAGTATCTAATTTATAAAATAAAATTAAAAAATTATATTAGAAAATTAAAATTATATCAAAAATTATATTACTACTATTTAATAAATAGATTAGTCAAAAGCATATTCTTTTAATAAGCGCACTGGTCCGCGTGGTATAGTAAGCTAGAACCATTGTTAACTATTGTTCATGATGACGATGTTGATGACGATGTAAAATTTTTTTTTTTCTATGTTAATAGCCTGCCAAAGTGACTCTACTCTGCCTGATGAAAAACACGAATAGAATCCAAGATTTGTGGTTATCATACTCATTGCCAGTGCAAACAATGCAGTATGGTGACCCACACTATGGTGGCCTTGTGAGATGCTTTTTCACATCCCGCTTGGGGACGTAAAAGGCATCACAGTCATCGTGACAGTGTAAGGCTAACACACTAACCACGATAACTGTCACCCCTGCATCTATTGATGCAGGGGTGACAGTTTTGAGACCGGAGGCCTATTGGCCTCCGGTCTCAAAAAGGTATCAAAAAGCATAAACAGGTTTGCTAAATTATATAAGGTGTTGTAACATTACCTATTTGAAAACAAACTGTTTAGTTTTTGAAGAAAATGAAAGAAGATATGTACCTTTTTTAACTTAGATAACTTAGATTTTCATTGGGTCTAAAGTGGATACTAAAAACTATATAAAAGAATGTAAAAAATTGTAACGTATTTACAATACGTATTTAGTGCGTATTTCCTTCCCACAAAAATCCCGAGTCCTTTAAACGGGGCGTCAGGAAGCATCTCACTTGGCCGCCATAGTGTGGGTTACCATGCCGCATTGTCTACTTTCGCAACGGTGACCATTGCATACAATGCAGTATAACAGCATGCAGTGCAGTGTAACACTCTTATATGCTATTCATTCTTTTATCAGAAGACGTGCTTCGGCAGAAACAGCAAAAGAAATAGCAAAAAAATAACAAATAGCAGAAAAAGTATCTCATTAGGCCGCTATAGCATGGGTCGCCATATTACACTGTCGTCATTCGCCGACCATCGCTCTTGGATTCTATTCATGCTTTCCATCAGGCAGAAAAGAGTCACTTTGGCAGATTGTAAAATAAAAAATAAAAAAAAAAACAAAAAAAAGCTAAACTTTTTTCTTGTACATTCGTACTAAAACGCCTGAATAACGCAAATAGTAAAATCCCTATTCGCTTCCTACTATTATTTTAAGGCGTTATGCACACCATAACACTACACTGTGTCTCTATATTAATTTATTATACACTACTGTAACTATTTTATGAGAAAAAGTTAATTTTACTAAATAATTAAACGTGATTACGATTAAGATAGTTTACTGAATATTCTTTATGAAATATTTCATTGGTCAGAAAATAGTATCAGTATCTAAATTGTTTTGTACTTTCCAATTTGTACCCAAACTCAATATGATCCAGACAGTAGAAGCTAATGATCAAAGGTTCTTGGGGTCTCTGAACACTATAGGAGTTCCACAGGGCTCAATTCTTGGTCCATTTCTGCCATTTTTATTTAAACTTAAACGACAATAAGTTACGGATAATGTAAATGGACGATCTTCTAATTTCGTGAACTGGTTGAATGTTAACAATTTACCTTGTAAATTAAGTACATGTTAAGAAAAATATTCATTTATTCGCAAAGTTTAGCGACATTCATGATATCAATACTAGAAACAAAGATGAGTGCGTGTTACAAATTACTAAATTATAAAAAGTAAGAAAGACTTTACGATGTCAAAATGTACGACTCTTCTTTAAACTTCTAAGAAAATTTCAAGAATTAATCATTAAAAATTTAAGTATTAAGTAAAACAAAAATAAAGTGTATAGGAAAAACTTGCTACACAAAGAATTCTTAAAAGACAAGTTTGCATGGAAATTGAATTTCTCGATCGATAATCGATTTTGAATTAGTAGTTGCTCCATAGTCCAATGTGTCTTTGCTAGATGGCGCTGTAGTATATATTTTTGTTGGCACTAAACGTGGAAATCACCACAGTGAGTTTAGTCTAGGCTTGTAATGTTAGTTCATACTTAGTATTTTTTCTGTGGTTTTAAATGTTGCCACGGGAAACATAAATATCCTACTGGAGGTAGTGTCATTCTTTGGTTCGTTAATCTTGACTAATACTGGTTAGGTGACACGACAGCTACGGCTCCAATGCCGTTTGTATGGACAGACCGACTCAAAACTGACTGTCGACTAGCCAAACCAGACCGTTGTATTTCCTGCCCAACTACACTACACTCGCTTAGTTTTTATTTAATCTATATTCATGGGCTTAAAAAAAAATAACACCTCTGTAGTTTGTTGCAGCATTTCTTCCCAGAGTTAGTTTTGAGAAGTAGCAGCGCCCTCGGGCTGTAAAGTCTGTCGATTAAAAATATCTGTAAAAGATTTACTTGTAGAAATAAATAAAATTTATTATTAATAAATCAACATTTGGAATTTACTAATTTACTAGAAAAAAGAGAATCAGAAGAATAAGATGAGCTTGTTATATTTTTATTATTCTCTTCATTAAAAAATAGTGACCGTTCGAAAGTTTCGGTTCTGATCAGTTTCAATTTAAAAAAAAGCAAGTTTCAGCTTTTACCCTTTTGGTAGGCCCCAAACATGCCGTGACATGACGTTCACAGCCCCGAAATATTTTGTCATGATGATAATTTATGGATAACGCTATCAACACTCATCATTACCTTTACGGACATACTTAGGTACGGCAATCGTGTATTATAACGTAAGTATCTACTTTTTCAAAGACTGTGACACTCTACCGAGTTCAAAGCTAGTCAAGCACAGCCGAAACAAATACGTAAATAAAACTATATTTAATAAATTAACTTTAAAAAGCAAGTGATTCAGATCAGCAATAAGAATGTAAAGTTGTCTGTTCTGATATCGTTACTGCCATTCACGGTTGCGTGATTCATGTAAATATTCCAATTCAGATTTTTTTTGTGTTTATATTGCTTTAAATTCACGGTTCTGTATGTCTGTCCTAAATTATTTTGATATTTTAACCGACTTTATTGAACTGTGCTCTCTGTTATTAAAATAAAATTAAAAAATAAATTAAAGAATAAATAATAAATAATAAATATTTTTTTAATAAGAAATTTATTAAAATTGTACTTATATTTCATTGTCTGTATGTATATGAAAATAATAGTTTAAAAACACATAAGATTCTAGTGTACACAAGACATTTTTAAATATGTTTGAGTAAGTTTTAGCTTTGGTTTCGGCCATGACCTAGACCAAGGCCGAAAGTTTGAATTCAGTGTTAATTAAATAACCAGTATCAGTAAGACACTATCACAAAATGAATCAGTGGAAACCACCTCAACATAACACCCATCCTGTTCTTTGATATGCAATCAGACAAACAAATACATTGTTTGTTTTGGAACTACGAAATTATTTTTAAAACATACTATTTGTTTCATAAAGGAACCTTCAATTATTTATACAACATATGAAAAATCAGATGTTATCTATTTTTTTTTTGTTTTGCTCCCACGAGTTTTATTATATCATAGAATACTTACAACTGAAGATACTCGTAAATAGTTAATAAATATTAATGAAACGTAGTGTGTTCAACGAAGTGTCAACAAAGATCAGCCAACGTAGGAGATATATAGTACACAAGTATGTGCGCTAACACAGGTACACTCTCTGTTCCCTCACTCAGATCACCCTATAGGATGGTTATCCGACATGGTCGGGGAGAGATCAGGCGTAGAACCAATGCTTTTACAACACCAAACTTGCCGAATTCCGAGTTGCTATTAAGCATTTCTATAATCAAGAAAATTTAATTACACTCTTTGGCAAGACTCATCGCATACGTTAACTGCTAAACCAACGAGCCCGTGAAATCAGCCCTACAATAAATTAAATAATAACATTTCTGATAAAGATAACATTTTGAAAAGTCTGGTACAACTGTTATTTTTTACTCAGTGTGAACGTTACTCAGTGTTTGTTTGTAGTTGTGTAGCCTTTATATATGAAATCAATTGCCATTCGGTTCAGCAGCAACAAACAGGCTGCAAATCATCACATGAGTCCTCATAACCACACCGGAGTGATTCTACGATCTCATGGAAAATCGATATCCATTTCTTTTGTCAAATTTGAAATTTTATAAAGCTACAAGAATCTAAACCTCTACCACTGGCAAAGGTGCTCAAAGTCTAGCAACACATTATACTAGAAAAAAAAAATATAAGACAGGATTTTTTCCATGTGAGAATATCTCTTTCTATACCTCAATCAAGACGTATGTATGTTAAAATTTATGATATTTGATTGAGAAGTTATAATTGACTTGATTGAAGAGTTACGGCATAAAAAATATCTAATATTTAAAAAATACATATTCATGTTTATTACATGTGTTATGAGAATGATAATATAAAAATAGGTAATGTATATGTTAATATTGTAATAAGTTATTACAAATAGCATTTTTATGGATGCGTACTTAGATGTAATACTCAAGGTGACACGCCCGTAAAGGTAAAGAAGTGGCATATTAAAACGCTAAATACAACATTAAACACAAACTGTATTAAATACAACAATAGTGGACACATTTATTGATGCTAATCCGATATATAAGGAATAATTCTGAATTCAAACACGATGGGAAAATTGAGAACTCTAAACAAAATCATAGTAAAAGTAGAAGTTAGGAAAGGAATATTGCTTATTTGACTGGATTGTGACTGGATTGAAGAGTGTGAACAAGATCGAGTAAATTGGAGTTGTATTTCTGTAACTTGAACTAACTAATACAATTTATCGATGTATAAAGGATCTATTTTAGTATATTATTATTGTAAACAATTATATGAATTTTATGATCAGGTTCTATAAATAGGACAAACATTTCATTATAGACAATACTTGTTATAACAAAACTACATTCGTATCACCTATACTATTGAGTTGCTGATATTGCTGATGTAACCAGACTGCTGATAAAACATACATTAACACTCTTTTTTAAATACAAACATATCATCATCATCACCTCAGCCAAAAGACGTTCACTGCTGGACACAGACCTCCTCTAAGGTTCTCCACACGAACTGTTCCGTGCTGCCCGCATCCAGACTTTCACCAGGTCGTCGGACCACCTTGTGGGGGACCTACAAAAGCTGCATTTCCCAGTACGCGGTCGACACTCTAGAAATTTATAGTCCAATCGGCCCAGGTTTCTGCGTGTAATGTACCCCGCCCACTGCCACTGAAGTTTAGAAATTTTACTGGCAATATTGGCGACTTTGGTTCGTCTGTGGATCTCTTCATTCTTAATTCGATCACGCAAAGAAACACTGAGCATTGCCCTCTCCATTGCTCTTTGGCTGACTTTGAGCCTTCTTATCAAGCCCATAGTGAGTGACCACGTCTTTGTGCCGTAAGTCATCACTGGCAACACACACTGGACTTTTGTCTTGAGACACTGCGGTATTTGTGACGAGAAAACGTTATACAAACACGCAATAGATAAATCACACAATAGTACAGATTAACTGATGTCGTCACATAACTTGCCTTGAGTAGGAATTAGAAATATTAAGTAGGAACTATGTAAATAAATATATGTAAGTAAATATACGGCACTCTTGATCATAGTGGTTAATTTTTTTTGACACTTTTAATTGAGGTACTTATTTGATCTTCTATAAACACAAAAAACAACACCATCCAAAGATTTACACTTTAGATGACCTAAAGTACAGTGTTTCTTTGATGACCTCTGCGTATTCAAGATAAACTTTACAACGTAACCACAAAAAAAAACAAATGTTATTAATAAATAAGTAGTAAGTAACTTATGTAAACAAAAAACATTCAAAAAATGTCGAAATTATTACTGATATCATGTTTTTTTTAACGTTTGGAAACCCTGTCATGCCCTTTACGGGGTGTGAAAGAGCATCTCGCAAGGCCGCCGTAGTGTGTATGAGTATGGTGACCACAACTCTTGGATTCTATTCATGCTTTCCATCAGGGAGAGTAGAGTCACTTTGGCAGGCTCTTAATGTAGAAAACCCCCTCGGGCCGTCACTCCACCGGGGTTTACGGCGGGGTGTTGTGTCGGAATCGGACTGACTGAAACCACACGGTGTGCCACTCTGCGCCTGAAATAGGAGGGAACCGACATCATGTTAATCTAAGCTTAAGTTACCTTAAAAATTACAAAGTAGAAATAAGTTAACCCATTTTAGTATAGTTGTACACTGACACCGAGGATAAAAATGATGTAATCAGCTATTTAACAAGTTTCCTGAGAATCAGTTAACTAGATTACAGGAAGTAAATTTTACTGAAGTCAGACTATCTGTACTTTGCAGTTTTTAATTTATTTCCGTAGATCAAATAATTATATTGCAAGCTTAGGTGTTCTTATTTGTAGGATACTTAATATATATTTATTTATGTAATTAAAATTGAAAGTTATAGTTTCTATAATTTGAAAATGTTAATTCTTATTGAAATTTAGCATTATAAGTAACAACGCATGTTCTTGTTAGCATGCTGGATACATACTTTTCAGTCAACCAGCTAAGCCTGTTACTAGCCATAATATGTGTGTGTGTTTTTCAGTTACAAAATAATTATATAGCAGTTGGTTTTCAATAAATAAATGATCTAGGCTAAGAGTAGAAAGGGCTTCAGATAATTTATGTAACCGTAATATACTCGTATGTAGCTTCTGTACAACTTTGATTTTGATTGCTTTAATTTTGACTGGACGGTTGGCCTAGTGGTTTAAGCGGTCGCCACGCCGCTCTCTACTACGTTGACCATTGTGGGTTCAAATCCAACATGGAACAATACTTTGTGTGATACATAAATTGTTTTTCTAAGTCTGGGTGTTCTTTGTGTCGGTTTCTTGAATGTCTGTAAAGTCCTTCGCGACACAGGATTTATTCCTAGTGCAGGCGTTGTCTTTTTAAAAAGAAAAAAAAATTAGAGGTCATCTGTATAAAGATGGTAGTAATGTAATAGCAAAGGTGTACACCTCCCCCAACACAATTCAGGCGGTAATGTTTTATTGAGCGGACGTCAGGAATGGAATAAGTCGTAGAAGAGAGAAATTGCTTCAGCTATGACGCCGAAATGAAAATTGCATGGATACTCTTACAGTAAAAGTGAGGCAGCACCTGTAGGAAATGGAGCTGGTATGGCTGGTCTATGTATGCCTCATGCCGCCTTGAGTGTGGTCGCGGGTGGACGGGACGGGTTTTCCCCTCCATCCGCTTTAGTGGCCAGCCGCGAGGAGGCGGCGTTCGCGTGTGCCGTACGTCGACTAAATGAAGAGTTTATCGGGCACCGTTAGCGGGCAGGCGCTAGGAGGGATCTGGATGGCGTAATAACAGCTGTGCCCGGATCCCTCCTATGTCAGGCGCAGAGTGGCACACCGTGTGGTTTTAGTCGGTCCGATTCCGACATACCACCCCGCCGTAAACCCCGATGGGGTGACGGCACGAGGGGGTTTCCAAACGTTAATAAAAAAAGTTTGTATTTATGTAGTTAATGTTAAAATTCTTATTACACCCGAAAATTGGGCTTGTATTATATCAAAGAGTAAAGATATGCCTGCGAAATTGTCGCTGTGACTACTGGCTAATGAAAAACTGTCATCATCACTGCTGGTGCCTAAATATAGCATTTTAAAATGTAAACACTTAAAAACTAATATGTATAAAATTACTTTAATTTATATGCATAAATATGAAAACAGTAATTAATGTAACTGCTTTGGATTGTTTTTCTAGAACTAACTATCTCACTGTAAACCAAAAAGAATTACAACATGAATAAATAATATTATTTAACATACATTGTGTTATATCATAACCTTGGTGTGCACAAAAAATAATTTGTGATTAAAATTAAAATATTATTTGTTATATAGGCTGGACCAAGAATTCGTTAACATTTGAATCTAACATTCCGTGCAAACATGTTACGGGAATTCTTGGGAACGATGCTACTGGCATTTGCTGATTACAATCTCACAAATACAATCACTTGTCACACATCAAGTGAGTCCTTGCTGGTGATCAAAGACATGTTTCCGGAGAAGCTGATTTCCAGACGAGACGACATTCTATGGCCTCCCAGAAGTCCAGATCTATCCTCAGCAGCCTTATTTTTAAGGGGTTATTTGGGGTGTCTACATCAATAAACCAAATACACTACATCAACTAAAAGAAAAATCAGCGAAGAGATATCGGCGATCTCGCGGTCTATTTGCCTACGAGTATTCGAAAATTTCGGCGCTCGCTTAGAAGAGAGCATGCGTCGAAACGGTGGTCATTTTGGTGATGTAATTTTTAGAAAATAAATTCCAACGTAATATTTTTCCTGCAAATAAACAATTTTTATAATATATCAAATGATTTTTTTTTCGATTTTTCAAATGTTAACTAATTCGTGGTCCAGCCTATAGTTGTACCTAAATCTTACCTGAACGGAGGTCGTCGAGTAGACTGTGTTTTAGTTGTCTACCGTTTAGTTTTCATTTTATAATTAAAAATAAAATTGAATAATTATCTTTAGCTTTATAATTATAAAATTAAACAAAAGCAGGTGTGACCCTTATATTGAAGTTATAGTTCAATTTCATATCACTAGGTGTTTTTGCTTAAATATTTAAATCATGGGAGCTTTGTACTGTACGTTTAGTGTCAACTCAAAATAGGTACCAGGATCAACATATTTTTTTATCCACAATTAATTTTTTTTAAACGTGCTAGGAACACATAATCCTATTTTCGGATACTAATCTTTTCGAATTTGAAATAGTCCTGCAGGTTTCTGAATACTAACTTATACAATGTTTGTACAAAGTAGGACAACGCAAGACAATATCGAGCAGTAAAGACGGCAAGAGATTAATTTCATATCATCAATATAATAACAGATTCAATCGAGTTATTTACTACATGTCATTTTAAACTTAAGTTTCATTGGATTCAGTTTCCCAATAATTGTATGGAATCATGTTATTTTTGATCATCACTTAAAACGGTTCAACTAATTCCGTGCTCAAGCCATCTTATTTATACAGAGGAAGTCACAAACAACGAGCCTCTGTAACACATTTTAAAGTTGATGAATAATTTATAACGCAGTACAAAAAACTACACATAAAACCGAAATGCTAAAACGTATTCATTTATTCTTACAAGAAAAATGGAGGCAATCAAACCTAACCCAATTCTAAAATTTCATCAGAATCATTTACAAAATGTTCGCAAAATACTCGGGTATGAAGATATAAACAGATTACGGCAGGATATTGAGCAATTTGATGACTGGATTAAAAAACAAAGTCACTTCCGAATCAAAGATTTTGGTAAGTAAAAAATAGCTGTAATGTTGATAGTAATGTTAAAGAATAGCCAAACTAAAATTTCAGTGTAACACCTAAAATCCAGAGATTTCCTTATTTTCAGAAATTCTTATTAGGGTGCACCTGGTCTCCTGGCTATTGGTACTTGAGACAGCGTGTAGTTTTTAGTCGGTTCGAGTCCGATATAACCACCCGTCGGTGGTATCCGTGGGGTATTTCTGCACAGTACAAAAAAAAAGTGTAAAACCTAAAGGATAATCTTCAATTTTAAAATGAAAAATTTTATTCACAGACCATGAATATCTAGAGCGTTTGTTAATATATAATAAAGGATCTATTGAAAGGGCCAAGAAGAAATTTGATAGACTTTGTACATGTACTAATTTAATGCCGGATTTTCTGAAAGGATTCGACGTCAGGAACGAATTTGTGCCTCTCTTTAAAGTTTAGTAAGTGTTATTCCTTCATTTATGATTAAAAATTGTAGTTATTTTTTATGATGGAAAGGGTAAGCAACCAGAGAGATCACCTTATCACATGTGACTATTGCTGAGCTGTAATTCAAAGCACAAAAATGAATAGCTTATAGAAAGATCTTGAAATCCTCCAAGGCAATATCAAAACGAAAGGGGTTGGGCCTTTGGTAACCTTATTCACTCGGTTGTCATTTCATAAGCAACAAATGAAAATTTTATTAAAAAGTATTTCTCATACGAATATAGATAAAATTAAGTTGCCAAAGAGTATTAAGTATATATCAGTTAATCTTTTAGAAAATTTAAAAAAAAAAAGATAGATTATTGAGGTCACAAACATATAAATAAACAAGTTTTTGCTACTAAGAGCCGATAAGTTTGAAAAGCCCTTTCTTTTTACTTGTAGTAAAATGGCGTTATTCCATTTGCATTTGATTCCATTTGAATTTGAAGAAAAAATGTTCGCAAACAAAAAATTAAATAATACTTTTTTACATTACAAAAATTAAGCATACTAAAAAAACAAACATTACGTATTGCAGCAATACTTGCTTGCTGCCGACCCCAACAGAAGATAATTATCGCGTGGTTTTAGTCCAAGCTACTGGTGAAGAACACGATGACTTTGAAGTTATATTATTTTATAGATATTTGATAGTGGTAAGTTTTCTCCGTACACCAATATTCACTAGTCAATACTAGGTAAGATAGTTATCTATCTTATCTCCTCTGTTCTTAACTTATTCAATAACTTCTTCTAAGTTATTTTGAAGTAAAGTAAGCCACAACACAAATTATAGTGCAAGATACTGATATGTACCTTGCGTTGTAATTTGTGATTTGTTATTGTTAGTATCAATATTCACACAGTTTTTTTTATTTCTTCTGTTAGCTTTTAAAAGCAGGCAAACAATATCTATGATTTATCACACACCATTTGTACGTGTAAATATTTCTATATTCCCATGGGTCATCACCTCACCGGACTCACGGGGTAGAGATAATTCCAATTTGAATCGAAGATCGGTTGAATCGATTCGAGTAACACCGTGTTCCCTCAAAATTAAAACTGTTGTGAAGACCTCAACAGTACCTTTTGAAGGAAGTTCCCAGGGCATCCTATCAAACCTTGACAAGCTTTACAATTAAATACAACGACAAACAACACTTAGAGCAATCAAATTTATTCAGTTATAGATACTAAAATTAGAACAGAGATTTTTTATCAACGCAGTAATTATATTGTATAATTTTAGATTGGCCATTATCTTTTGACACACGACTACTGTCAAGGATTCGAGATTGTAGCAGATTTCAGAAAATTAACCTCAAAAACTGTCAAGAAGGGAAATCCCATCGTTGTACACAAAGCTCTCACGTTGCTCACAGTAAGTCATAAAAAAATTATTATCATCTAGGTCTAGGTAATTCGTAGGTAGTTTAATGAAATATACATCATTGCCTACCTACATAAACCTATCAACTACTCACCAGTACATGTTAAAAAATATTTTACAATAATTTAGTGCTTTCTGTCAAATAAATTAAACATAAATATATTGCTTTACATATCATGTAACATATCCTGTATATATCATCAACCTATTGCAGTCCACTGCTGGACATAGGCCTCTCCTATTACACACCATTCTGATCTATTTTGGGTTTCTCTTATCCAACTTCTGCCAGCCATCTTGCGCAAATCATCACTCCACCTAGCCTGTGTACTTTGTATCTTTATCCACGAGTTATTTGTGTAGACTACGAAAATTACCTTCAGCATCTATAAGATCAGAGCATCACATTTTAATTGATAAAATTATTATAAATAAGCTGAAATTTCATTATTTCCTCGCCTTCATAAGAAATATTAAAAAAAACATGAACTTAACTAAGATATTTTAACACCGAAAATTATAGAGAATTTAAAAAATATGCCATCTAATATCTCATATTAATAAATTTCATCTTTCAGGAATGCATGGGTCAACGAATGAAAAAAATACATTTCTTCAATAATTCCAAGTTTTTTGAAGCCATGCTCTTTCTTCTCAAACAGGGCTTAAGTTCTAAATTAAAAGATAGAATTGTGATACACTCGATGGAAGAGAATTTATACAATTACATACCCAGAGAAATACTAGCTAAGAATTTTGGAGGAGATGAGAAATCCATAGAAGAATTAGCTGGTAACGTACCTAATTTTTTTTTTATTTCATCATAAAACAACGAAAATTAACACTTAACTTAATAGATGAAATTGTTGGTTTAAATCCACAGAGATACAATTTAAGGAGCTGAGCTCAGATGCTAATATCGCGAAATTGAAATTTATGGAGGAAGCAGCCACAAATGAATCTTATCGACTTCCATGCACATTTAATGAAGAATATTGTGGAGTTCCTGGTTCTTTCAAAACCCTTTGTGTTGATTAAGAAATCTTATAATATTAACTACAAGGACATAGTTATGAGAATGTTATTAAACGAGCATTGTTTTAGGCACCGTTATTTTGTCCTGGTGAAATTGTAAACAAAAAAAAATATTGACGTACTGACAGCTGTTTTACTATAGCCTTTGCAGCATATAAGAGAAGAGTAGACTATTTAAAGAATAATATATTGTAAATATCAATTACTAGAAAGACGTTGTAAATGTGGCTTTTTGGATAAAACTTTGTCTTTCTTGGTCTGGACGAATAAGATAGTTTATTAACAAATAGATAGAAACGCCTGGGCAAAAAATCATTGACGACATGCTCGACACAAATTTAAGGCGTGCAGATTATAACATGTCATGGAAAACATTTTTGTTTTATAAGCAGTTTAATGCCAAGTGGGCATGAAAGACTATTTCACTAGGCCGCCATGTGCGGGCCAGCACACTATATTCTCTCCATTCACAATGATTACGGTGGCCATAACTCATAGATTCCATTCATCCTTTCCGTCAGGCAGAGTATACTATACACTTTGGCAGGTTCTTAAATTATTTAAAAAAAATGTAATACAAAGTGTTCCGATTCGATACTTATGTTATCTTTTTCTGTTTTGTAAGAAAGTTTATCTACGCATTTTACAGGCGCTGTGGTATGTAATATTAGATTTCTTATTTCTTGCTATTCTTTTCTACTCTCACAATCTATCAATGTATTTCAAAATTAAATCTGGTGGTTTTTTTTTGAACAGTTTCATCTTGATTTGAATCATTTTTTTTTTAAATAAAATTAGATCTTAATTTATTTTAAAAGATGTGAAACTTATTAAAGCTTTCTTAAAACTCTATGATAACAGATATTTCGAGTTTTTATTTTCGCTTAGGAATAGCTTGTTGGTCTGCTGTTTTTCTTACAACGTCTACGTGTAGGGAAATATTAAAACTCAATGAGCTATATTTTTTAGGTAACAAAAAATATGACAGTTGCTTGTTATACTTATTCGTACCAGTAGGAATAACTGTAAATTAAACTACAGTTAGCGCTTTTGATAAGGCTAACCAGTAGCATTAATCATAAAATAACAGCAGTTTTGAATGCCACAACAGGTGTTGTCTTATGTTCGACGAAACTCACGACTCCTTGGATGTCGGCTCAATGTCAATGGAGAATATTGTGAACTAGGTAAAGGTCGAGTGTAAACATTTTATGTGAAAGTCGGTGTCTTTGTGTTGTTACTATTTAAAAACAAATAATTCTTGCATTACAAATATGTATATTGTGTTGCTGGCGATTGTTCAAAATATCTACATGAAGAGGACACAAAGAAACAATTAAATTTAGAAAAACCAAAATGTTGTCCCATGTGGCGTTCTAACTCAATACTCATTGAATGCACGGTTGCCTGAGTGGCTTAAGCGGTCGCCACGCCGCTCTCTACTACACCGAGTGTTGTGGGTTCAAACTACACATGGGACAAAACTTTGTGTGATCCACAGTTTGTTGTTCCAAGTCTGGGTATTCTTCGTGTCCGTTTTTTGTATATTTGTAAAATCCTCCGACACATAGGATTTATTTATAGTGTCGGATTTGCCTTTTAAAAAGAAAAAGAAAAAAGAAAGTTCATTCGCACTTCCAATACAATACTCAAAGCAATAGAAAGGGATCTGGCGATCGCTCTAACTACTACACCATCCATACAGACAATTATAATTACGAGTATAGTAAACTTTTCTGGGTAGTAGAGCCACGCTGATTTCAGCATAAGTGGGTCGGTCCAACCGCGGCAGTACTACCCTCCCACAGAAGACCAACCTAAAGCGCCAGCATCCGTGTTGTCGTGTTTCGTAGGTGAGTGTGAGACCGGAGGCCCACTAATGTAGGGGTGACAGTTATCGTGGTAACTGTGTAAGCCGTACACTGTCATGATGACTGTCATGCCTTTTACGTTCCCAAACGGGGTGTAAAAAAGCATCTCACAAGGCCGCCATATTGTGGGTCACCATACTGCATTGTCTACATTTACAATGAGTATGGTGACCACAACATTTGGATTTTATTCATGCTTTCCGTCAGGCAGAGTAGAGTCAGTTTGGCAGGCTCTTAATATAGAAAAAAAAACGAGAAAACACGTGACCTTGAGACAACAGTTAATTATTTTTAAGGAATAGGTAACAGATGATGACTTCACTACGTGTTTCTTTATGTAATTATTTTAATCTATGTATCTACTTTAATGATATGAGCTTTAATTTCGGAAAAACCAGACCATAATTCTTAAATGTTTCTTTATCTCAGTATCTACCAAGTGTGATTTAGTATGGACTACCGTAACAGACCTTAAAATGGCTCAGCTAAATATCACTGCTTCGGTGGCGCAGCGGTGGTGAATTCGACTGCTGTGCTTGAAGTCTCGGGTTCGATTCCCGGGTCAGACCAAATGTTTGTATGATCTGCAAATATTTGTTTCGAAGTTTGAGTGTTTTCTATGTATAATATGTATGTATTTACAAAAATAAAAGTATAAAAGTATTCTATCAGTCAGTATAGTTATCATAGCACAAGCTCTGCTTAGTTTGAAACTAGATGACGTTGTGTGTCAAATGTCCGAAATATTTATTATTTATTATCAATTTAAAGGTCTGGACTCTGTGTAGTGACAACTTAATATTATAGACTGTCGTCCTAAAAACGTTCATTGATTGGTTGTATAGGATTCACTGTGCAAAAGTTGTCTCCAAACTAAATTAATTCTCACCTTCGCTTTTTGTTCTATTTCTTCCTTCATGAGACTGTTAGACATATTGAGAAATTCACACAAACAATTGTTAAAACACCGAAAATCGAAGAGACTGGGTTGATGGGGTTATCGAGGTCTGGAATAAAACTGCCTGCGTCTATTTTCTCAGACTTATAATCCTAAAATGTTCACGTAGTCTATTTGTGTATCAATTATATAACCTTTGAAATTTATTTTTACTTTTAAAGTATTTACTGAGGTCATTTCTATATCACTTACACAGATCGGTAGAGAATATCTTTCACATTTAACCCACTTTTAAATATATTGTACATAAAATATAAAACAAATAAGATTTAATACTTAAATACTTAACGAAAACAAAATCATTAAATCCATTGCATATCATTGTTTTTGGTCCAACTTTTATTTTCTGAGTCACCTTTACTGAATAATCATAAGTATAATGTTGCGATGTGTTGCGACGCCGCCATAAGTATTTGTACTTTCGAACAAAATGGACGTGCTTAAACCTAGCCCTATATTGAAATTTAATGAAAATCAGTTACAAGCAGTTCGAAAAACACTTGGATATGAAGACGTTAATCGATTAAAGCAGGACATAAAACAATTCGATGAGTGGATTAAGAAGCAGAGTCACTTTAGGATCAAAGACTTTGGTGAGTGTTTTTATTTTGTTGTTTAGAGATAGTTTGTGAGTTTGACATCAAAAGTATTTCATTACCTTACCTTATAGGAATATTTTTTGGTTATATGTAATTATAATATATATTTTTTACTCTCTCTAAGGAGAGACCTATATCCAATAGTAGACTATGGAAAATTTTTAGAGGATATGGTATTATTTTAATTATTTATTGTACGGAGGTCGCCTATTTGGCGAAACACAAACATAATTCATTAAAATTAGTGCTTTATAAATTTAAATCATAAATTTATTACATTTCTGCTAACAGTTATCACTTTTTAAACTTTCTCTACTCTAAGTATTACAAATATAAAATCACACCTGTTTCGCCGGAAATTCAGGCAAAGATACATCAGTGTTTTGGTCCCATATAATAGGTTACGAATCTATTGCCGCTAATCGGGATGTTTCGTATGCCAGAGCCAAGTAAATATTCTATGTTAGACATATAGGTATATGGCCGTTTTAACATATACTTTAAAATGATGATACATGGAGACGTACATATTTTTGGAAATAATTTGGTTGTTTCCTTTTATTTCTTCTTTAAACTTAAATAATACAATTTTCTTCTTTCATTTTTTTAAGACAATGTCCGCATTAGGAATAAATCCTGTGTCGTGGGGGACTTTCCAAACATAGAAGAAACGGACACAAAGAACCAAACTCAGAACAACAATTTGTGTATCACACAAAGTGTTGTCCCATGTGACTTTCTTCTTTCTGCTTTCTTTGTAAAGGAAAGCTCATAGATGTGTGTCAAACATGTTTTTTACATATTATACAGGCTACAAGCGACGGAACTGTAACAGTTATTCATTTTAATATAACTGTTTAAATATATATAAAAGAAATGGTCGTGCAAGATTATATCTACAAGTTTCTTGCTGTTTGATGTGTGTAGGAGTTTTTTCTAATTGGACAACTAACAAACTGGTTTGAAACCGGAATGGTAATTTTAGAGAAGGTTAAATTCATTATCATATAAAAGTTTTTGACCTGTGTGTGATTTCTGAATCAGCTTATATCCAAAGTTCTTTTTTCTGAACAAACAGTACACTTTGCCATTAAAATGACCACAAAACCCAAGTTGACTAGGCTCAAAATATGACAAGCCAATCCAAATTATCATTCATAAATTCATATATAAAATTGGTATTCAAGCGTCTAGTGTCAGGCCATCTCTGGTGGACATATATAACGACATTCTAATGATAAACATTTACAGATGCCGAGATTTTGGAACGTATATTAATATATAATAAAGGGTCTATCGAGAAGGCCAAGAAGAAATTTGATAAACTATGTACATGTCTTAATCTAATGCCGGAGTATCTCAAAGGTTTTGACCCGAAAAATGAATTTACGCCGCTCTTTGAAATTTTGTAAGTATTTTATACTAATTATTTGTGGTTTGGTTAAATAACTCCTATCCTATTGGATTAATAATTTGTTTATTCCATTTTTTTTTTATTATAAATCTGTTTTTTTTTTGGTTTTATCGGCAAATATGTTTTTTTTTTATAAAATTTGACGCCTAGTCTTGGAATAGTTGCTTTCAACGAAGTTAGGGTGGAATAAACTGATAAATAGAGTACAATAAGGTTAACAAAAATTTTTAAGGAAAATATTTAATTAATGAAAACAGAATTAAAATGCGACATAAAAAAAAACTAACTAAGAAATATACTTATTTATTTATTTACAACTTTATGTACAATACCATACATCGGCGAACTTATTCCTAAGGCATTTTCTGCCAGTCAACCGATTGGGTGATGCAGAGAAAATATGAGGTTGGTTCATTTAAGTAAGTAATTGACAGAGGATTCAGTATATACTATAGTAAGATAATTAAAAATATTCGTGCGTGGAGGTTAGGATCCCGGTCTGGGAATAACTACCGTCCAGGTGAGGTGATCATGCTTGGCGGGCCGCGACCCAATGATTAATGTTGGGATATTGTGTATATGCTAATCGCTGCAAGAATTTCTTTATCACGATTCAGGATTAGTAGTTGTTCCGTAGTTTATTACTCTGTAGTACGATATGTCTTCGCTAGATGACGCTGTAGTATGTATTTTTGTTTGCACTATATATAGAAGTCGCTATACAGGGCATAAGACATTGTCAATTATCCACCTTGAACATTTGCATAAGGTAATTACGCTCGGTAATGTTCCTAATTAATTAATATTTTTTCCCACAACATTAGTGTAATATTCAAAAGAATTATACGATTCATATAATTACTCACCTTGTCGAGCTATTAAAATCATAAAATTTTAAACAAGAAGCTGGCATTGTTCTTTGAAAAAATTATTATACGTAATTTTATAGTTAATAAAACTCAGCTAAAAAATAGTCCATAAAGCATAAAGTAGAATTTTAATGAGCTTAAAAATATATTTGTGGTTACTCCTTTTTTATACAAATTTTAGAAATAAATTGATTGATGGAAGATGAAAAAAATATCGGAGAAATATGCATGAATTCTCTTCGACGTGTACTCGTAATTCGACGGGCATCAGAATGAATAATAAAAAAAGGTAGATTGTCTTTTTGAAGCAGTAAAAAGTTAACTGAAATGACTCCACTTTTTTCTTTCTGTGCGTAAATCACACCCGGATACCACATTTTGGAGGTTATTTTGGACTCAAACCGACAAAAACTGCACGTTATCTCAGGTACTAGTAGGAAGGGAACCAAGAGTATCCTAGAAAAGAATGAAACCCGACGTACTTTAGGCCATTTACCTATGACTTGTAGATGACCTCCTTCCGAAAATCCCGATGTTCACTTTTCTACCTCCAAAAGGACGTGTGAGTGCCGGGGTGCGTCACGCTGCCACCCCGGTCTATTTTTGCTAGGGTCCTCGCCTATCTATGATTACCTATGACTCCTAGAGACTTAGTACCGTAAAAGTAATTTGCCACTCAGTTCTGACAGAAACCGAGGTTGCTATAGATAACAAACATTGCAGGTTTTAGTTTTAAAACCATTTAATTATCTAATGTTTTGTCATTTTTTTCTTGATATTGCAAGTACTCTCCGGTTTTCGCATTTAGATTCAAAAATCGTTAATGCACATGGGTAGAGGAGCTAATCAAGTTCCTTCCAGAAGCACAGGATGGAACGGATCGGAGATACTAACTCAAAACTGTGAGACGTTGCAAATTCATACTTTGGCAGTAATCTGCCAACTTGACTGAAGTGATACCACGACTTCATAGAAAATCGTTGTCAAACAATTCTTTCGTTGCTTTTCAGCAAGTAACTATGGTAACCACCAAACCTCCTCTCCCTATGATTTCCGAGGAAAGATTCAAAGACTGGGAACACATTTCTCATTCCATGGTAGCTTCCATGGTGCTGGGGGAATGTGTCCCTCCAACACAAAGAGAGAATCCTTCGACCATGCGAGGTGATCTTGTCGGCGGGCCGTGATACAACGATTGCTATTGGGACGTTGTATATACACTATATCGGCACGATGTTCTATTATTTATAGTTCAGTGTATCTTCGATAGATGGCGCCATCCTATGTCTTCGTTTTCTCTGTATGTGGAAGTCACCACAGTAGTCACCCCTCCTTACTTTGTGGCCCATCTATTAATTTGACTTCTATATTATCTTATTTCTCCAAAAGATTGACAGGGTCACCTGCTCTGAAATCCTGTGGTTGGCGAAGCCTCTTGATGCATGTACAGGTCATCATTCTTTAAGCCTGTGCGTTTTTTTTATCATCTTTGAAATAAAAGACTTAACTAAAATTTGATAGGTTAAAGCAGTTCGCAGAAAGCACGAGGCCTTGAACTCCAACAGTCTCACATTTAAATGCATTTTATTATATCACGTTGAGTATTTCGATTTATTCACTTCTAGTTAAACTTGAGCGAGATATTGCATGAACGACCTTTATATACCAAATATACACATATACAGCTGTAGTAACATAATATTTATATTTAGTAACTAAATTGTTCATTCTTAATAATTATAAGAGTCAAAGTCGGAATAGGCTTAACATCGTCTGAGATTGAAATTTGACTTTCATAGCGTTTCTGGTGCATGCACTTAACATAAAAAATGATTTACAGAGTGAATTTTCGTAACTAAAATAATATATATGCAAATATGAGTATACTATTAGAATTAATTCATCAGAACTGTAAATATAAACAACGATTGTAGTATGTAAGTAGATCCTATTTCGTATATTACTCTTTAGTCAAATAAAAATATGACTTAAAATCAAAAATAACTCTTTAGAATCGTTAACAATAAATTTAAATTACAATACGTGGATGTATGTTAGCAAATATTTATTAGTTTCGCTGTTTGTATGTAAATTAAATGTATAAATAAATTATTTGTGTAATATTTTAAAACCGAAATTACACTTGCGAATCAATCTAGATGTCGCTCACTAACAGGTATCCCATCTACACGTTTGCAGCTAAATGTTGTTTGGGGTTTTCAAATAAACCTGTTTTTGGTGTGAAATCTGGAGATGATTTTGATTGTTTTGTCTTACAGTCGTTATTTATTGGCATGGCTCTGATATTGTTGATGCTAACAAATGAGTATTTATTTCTTGCAGTGATAAATGCCTGTTGCCGATGCCAACAGAGGATAACTACCGCGTAGTGTTTGTAGTGGCAAATGGTGGTGAGCACGACGATTATGAAGTCATACAATTTTATAGATATATATTCGTGGTAAGAATTTATTTAGATTATTATAAAAGTACACCATATAGTACACAAATATACGTACAAAGGTTGTCCGACAGAGATCGCCGTGAGCGATAAGACCGCCTATTGTCTGTACAAAATTTATGCTGTATTAGTGTATAATAAGCACATATAAATAAAAAAAAGGAAAAAAGAATATAACAATTTTTTTAACATGTCATAGAAGAATTGAATGACATTGAGTTTTAACAGAAATTAAACAATTTTGCCGTCTCATTTGGTAAGAATTTGACATGCTTGAAATAAGAATAAAAGTGAATTTCATAGTTTTTAGAAAAAGTTCTTGCGTACATTACATGTCTGATATTTTATGTACTCTCTTGTAACTCTGTAATAAGGTACACAAATAAAGAGTTTTTTATCTTTCAATTTAAGTATAATAAAAATAGTTTTCAAATATGTGCAAAAATGGAGACATGAATTATATAAAAATTATTGTAATTTTGTAATGAAGTAACATTACTATTAATTCACTGTATAAAAAATAAATATCTCCTAAAATCTTCTTATTATATTGCAGATTATATATTATTTTTTAAAGCATGACTATTGTCAAGGCTTCGAAATAGTGGTTGACATAAGAAAGATTACCGCCAAAACTATTAGGAAGATTAATCCAATTGTTTTACACAAGGGCCTGATGTTACTCACCGTAAGTCTTAAACCATTTTATCTTCAATCGAAAATCGTCTTTATTCCAATAACTGTAGATTTCTAATTTAGTTTTATGTTGGTATTTCATACTTTTCTACTACATATACCAAACTTAGCTTACATTTAATTTATCTGTTATATTGGATCCGTGGCAACGTCCAGTGCAACCTGATTGACAAGTTAAGCATTCTGTATTGAGCTGAGTATCAATAATAAATGTTGTAAAAACGTGGAAAATTTATCCTTTTGAGAGACCCTGACGAAGTTGTGCAGTTCAGTTAGATTAAAGATTATACACGTATATAAAACCTGTTTGCAACGAACACTTTTAAATGGTAGTATAAAGCGCTAAGTTTCACATATAATTACAATAACTGTTCATCACTCTTCAACATTGCAATAGAATTACCAGCAAGATATTTTATTATGTTATTTTTACTCAGCTTTAACTACAATTCTATACACCTTTATAAATAAGATATTCGCGCGCGTGGTACACTGTATGGTTTTAGTCGGTCCAATTCCGACACATTACCCTCCCGTAAAGCCCGGTGGAGTGACGGCCCGCAGGGGTTTCTACACGTTAAAAAAAAAGGTTTTGTTTAAAATTTTCCTTTTCTTTCTAATTGTATTGTACTGCATGGTTTACCCCCCTAGTCGTCATCTCTCATTCTTAATCCATCACTACAGGGACATACAGTAACATTCAAATGAGCATTAGTATGCCATTTCTAGAGGTGGACTGTTAAAGGCTGTTGATGATGATGATGATGATGAACGCAGTTAAATATGGTATTATGGAAAAAAGTAACATCGTGTACAGCGTTACTGAATTCTCCATTTTTTATTGTTTCAGGATTGCTTAGGGCAAAGAATTAAAAAAATACACTTCTTTAACGATTCCAAATTTTTTGAAGCGGTTCTCTTTCTCACTAAGCAAGCTCTATCTGCCAAATTAAAAGAAAGAATTGTAATACATTCGAGTTATGAAAGTTTATACAATCATATACCTAAGGAACATGTTCCAAAGGACTACGATGGAAATGAACCGACTGTAAAAGAATTGACTGGTAAGTCCACAACTTAAATAGAATGTATCGCAACAACTAACCAAAACAAATGTGATGACAATTTTATTTTTTTTTCGGTTTAATAACACAACAATAACAAGTAGAAACATTAAAAACACAAAGGTTTATTGGTAAAGTGGACCTAGACACAAGTCATAAAA
This sequence comes from Hypercompe scribonia, assembly GCA_949316085.1. Taxonomy (NCBI): domain Eukaryota; kingdom Metazoa; phylum Arthropoda; class Insecta; order Lepidoptera; family Erebidae; genus Hypercompe; species Hypercompe scribonia. Next base: position 14,506,700 of record OX438987.1, read on the forward strand.
AATTGTAGTAGGTAAAATTTCGGCAAACTATAAAAATAATCTTAAGAGGCCAATATCTTCAAAATACTTGAGTATCAGGTATTTAAAGTGAAATTTATCGCCTCTGATAACTACAACATGCCGAAGTATCTAGGTCGACTTAACCAGTTACTCTATATACACATATTTTTATTTTTGTTGACAGAAAATTTGTACAAGGAGCTATGCTCTGATCAGCATTTAGCGCATCTGAAGTTTATGGAGCAGGCAGCAACAGATGAATCTTGTCGATTACCATGTGTTTTTAATGAAGAATATTCTGGAATGCCTGGATCGTTCAAATCATTATCTGTGGATTAATTGTACAAGGAAAAGAACATAAAAATATGTTTATCAACTCAATTTTGACAGGAATTACATTAAATATAATAAAAAATATTTTTATTTAATTAAGTGTGTCCAGTAACGTGTTTATACTTTAAGTCAAAATTTCTGTGACCCTGGCAATCAGGTGATCGTAGAAAAGTGAATCCACATTCATTTTTAAATGGTTCTGTTCCATCTAATGTATAAAATTGTGCACGGAAACTTTCGTGCTACTTCGTCTCGGACCTGATTCTGCTAGGGCACAAGCCCAAACTTACTCACTTTAAGAAGTTTACTCGTACTTACAAAAAATAAGTCAGCAACTTACTAGTTCCATTAACTTAACACAATTGTAATAATATTCTATATGTATAGATTCATTTCACGAACAACGAACATACAACGAACAAAGGTGAGCTCATCAAGAGATGCTACATATAAAACCAGGTGAGAGATCAAACTACAGAGGTAGTGACATACTATCGTTAATAACCAGTATCAATTCAATGTCAGTTATAATTTGTTCAGAATACCAATTATACGATGGAAATAAAAATTATGCTATAAAATGTTAAGTTATATTGGTGAGGAGGAAGGACGAGTAATTGACAGTAATTGGATACGCAACATTATTGTGTATAAACCCCTGAATAAAATAGTAATGAAACAGATGGAAACAACGCCATCCGTGAACATTTTAATTATAACTAGTGTTATTAACATGACTTATATTTTATATTATTAACTAAACATCAAGATAATAATGGCACACCATTGGTTCTAGTGGAAAATGTCAGCTAAGACAGAGGAGTTTGAGTTACATATAAAACAATGATGTGCTAGCTTATGTCCAGCTATGGACTACTAAAAACTGTCGATGTTGTTGATGACGATGATGATGATGATGATTGACTCACTTAAAAAACTATAAAAATATTTATAAGGTGTTTGCTTACCATAGTAGAGGAGACCAAGTATAGACAACGGTCTTATTTGAAGTCAGACAGCTCTTCGTAAAATACGTATTGTGGAGGAACAGGTTTCATGTCCCTCCTACTCAAAGGGAGGATATCCGAGCAGGTGAGGTGTTCATACCTGGGGGGTCGCGTCCCAATGAGTTGATGTTGGGATGTTGTACATATGCCAATCGCCGCGGGAATCTCTATTTCACGATACAGAATTAGTAGCTCCGTAGTTCATTATACTCCACAGTTCGATATGTCTTCGCTAGATGGCGCTGTAGTATGTTTTTCTGTTTGTACTGTATGTGGAAGTCACTACAGTATTTTTCTTTAATATAGCTGTAGGTGGCTACGAAACCATCAAAGTAAGTTTGAACATACGATTTTAGTTTGCATTACCTACATTTGCATTGGTAGTTTTATCACAAATTAAGTACAACAATTTGACACGATCAAGATATATTTTAAAGATGTCTTATTTATTTTTAACCGGGCACAGCTTCTGTTTCAACAGTTAATAGAAGCCATTTCATTACCGCACCTATGTTAAGAGTATCATAAAAAAAATGTCGTCAAACTGAAACTGCCGTGATTCTAAAAGCCCCAAAGGATTTCTTCATGCACAAGAAATGTGCTTGTTTACTGAATACTTGAATTATCTTTTGCTACTGATAGGAAAATCAGCGAGCTTAGTTACTTTCTGCATGTGGTCTTTTCAATTCTATGTGAAATAGGTACTAAATATAAGATTGCAAAGTATATTAGTAGGTACGTATTTTGGGTACTGATAAGACACAGGAATACGATAAATTCAGTGTAAATAAAACGGATAATATGATCCAAAGAGGATGAATTTGTAGTAGATCTAAGAAGTCAGAATCACATACCTTTACGCCCGGTTCGTTGACGACAAAATGGTGTGATTTTAGATGAACTGAATAATCGCTTTTTAGAAGCAATATACTAGGCTATACTATACTATACAGTATATTGAAATACTAATAGCTATAACACAGTAATTAAAATATTTGACTTATAAAATGTATACAAAGTCATACGTATTATATCACTCATCTACACATACATTACGCATATACACACCCTCTTCACACACCACTATATCAGACTCACAACACTTACTTCATCACTAACATCGCTCAAAAAAGTGCACATTTTCACACATTCACAATTTTTTATTTAACGATACAATTTTTTTTTAAATTTGCATTCAATTCTGGATAGGAATTGGATTTTATAGATATTGAAACAGTACAACTAGCAAAAACCAATCATAAGGTATTGTTGCACTAAAATAATTACAACGAATTGGTGCTGACAATCGAAATACAGGCTTTGCCTACTTCGACTGCAGATGCTGCAATCATTGATTTGCAAAAATATTGACAAGTTATTTGTAATTTAGTATTGGGTTCCTTTTAAAATAAATAAATAAGTAGTATAATATTAAGTATTTCTTGAGAAGTAATTAAAAAAGTGTTTGTATGACACAATCATCTTAAGGTCAAGATGATGACCCGAGCTGCTAAAGTTAATAGGTAGTTAGTATATTGCCCTTGCCCCTAACGATATAGGGGACAAGCAAACACACAGGTCACTGATAATAAAATGAAGTCATATAAATTATACGGTCATGTTTACTCTTAAAAGAATGGTAGAATACTTTATTTATTTGGATGTTCTTTGCGTCCGTGTCTTGATGTGTTTACAAAGTCTTAGGGTCTCAGGATTTATTCTTAGTGCGGGCGTTGTCGTTGAAAATAAAAATGCCTTAAAAAATATTACACATGTTTGATAAAGTATCTTTTGTATATCAACATCAACAGTCTTAAACAATCTACAGCTAGACACAGGTTCTCTTTGGCAAGCAGGTTCGACCTCTCATAGCACGCTGGTATTAATACTGGACTTGTGTAACCTCACATGCACAAGATTAATAAAAGTGATGAAAGTATGTGTTCTTAATCCGTCAACATGAATATTTTACATACAGAGAGATATATTGATAGATATTCGCACAAATATTCCATGTCAAATCATGCTTGCAGCTAACTTCGGAACATTTCTTCAACAGATACCTATCTCTCTCACCTTCGAAAATCTTGTTGTACCGTTGTGTGTCAGATGTCACTTAATTACAACTGTATATATTACATATTACTACCTGATAAAAGGCTTTAAATTACCTTTTTCAAGCGGCCTAAGAAACCCTCCTTCAACGTATTTTTCACGCCAGATTCAAATATTTTCGGAGACTGTGAAATACTAGATTCCGTCGTGTGTTTTGTATTATATAAATGATGTTTTAGAAATCTGAGAGTTCTAAAACATCATTTATATTCTAAAATAACGCTCTTCATTAAATACATAACTGTACACTTACCTACATCAAATTCCACCTTGATAGAGTTATTAAAAGTTTTAAGTGACGTTTAGTAAAGCTGTCAATTGCAATTTAATGGAGTCTAGTAATTTCAATCATCCGTATAAAGAAAATAAGACATAATTTGGTCATCTTACTGCAACTTATAGCCTAACCATGAACCCACTAATAAAGTGCTGAGAGGGTTCAAAGCCAGACAAAACCACAAGAGATTCCGTCTGTCTCCTTGAAATATACCTCACTTGATCTTTGTTAGCACATCACTTATGCAGTTTGCCGACATCTTGGACAGCAAAATGTTGCTCTCTACTCGTTCTCCATCATAGATGATCTCAGGAAAGTGCACAGAATTGTATCAACTTTATACAACTCTAGCTTTCAAAAATCATGTATGTAGAACCAAATTATACATCTTTTTATCATTTATCCAATATGTCACAGACTTATTGGCTAAGGGCCATATCGAGGATAAGGAGCTCTTTAATGCCGTGGGTTTCACTTCTACATGCGTTCTGAGAAACGAAAAGTATAGAATTGTTATTGATGTATTAGTAATCTCTGAATGAGTCTCAAAATAGATATTAAGTTTATACAAAATTGTAGGCAATAACAACACTACCAGATGTATAGAGTAAGTCGAATTAGACAATTTCTTCAGAATGACACTGGAAGAAAAAATAGATGGCTAGAGATAACGAGGACGGCCTAGAATTACATACATACAGGAAGTGAAGAAGAAACTTGGAAATATTGGCCTTGAAATCTTGACCTATCAGGATGTTAAACAGATCGCAGAGGAAAGAGAAACTCACATCGACAATTATTTTAAAGTATTTTAATTATTGTATTGATATACCGCTATTAAAACCAATATTGACCATGGATGAGCTCGTCTACTCGTAAAACTTTTCAGCCGCAGTTACTCAGTTGGTCCATGACGCTTGCTCCAACGGCGAATTATTAAAAACTAATTCGGGAAATAAAACAGGGTTTTACGCTAGGCTTTATTTACGTAGTATAAAAATCACCGACAGTTACAATAAAAACTTATTAAGAAAAAAACAGAATATATAAAAATTAACAATTTAGAGATAACTAAGTAATCGCCACAAATATGTATATTAAATGTCACCTGTGTTGAGTTTCTGGATCCTTGTTGTAGCGGACCCAACTTTGTGTTGTGTTTTATTGTGTCTGACTAGGTTCAAGTATGTTGACTGATATGTTCAGTTTATTTGTGTTGATATATATATATATAGGTATTTTTTGGCAATTTAGTTTTTTCGTTTTAGTGTTGTTTTATGTTCCAAATTATATAATTGTATAGTATTGGTTTACTACCTTGTTATGAACTTGCAATGTAGTTTTTATATATGCTGGACAAACCAACCGAAATTAATAAAATATAAAATATTTCATCGAGTGTTAGGTTACAGCGGTCGCAGCGCGACGAGCTTCCGAATGAGGACTGCACATTTCTTTCATACGCGTCCCATCGCTAATCGATTGTGAATTGCGCCCGAGGCGTACCGTTATCGTCAATATTATAAATTGTTTTTACTTTCATATTTAATATTTAATTCTTTACATAATTACAGTTTTCGCATCTTTTCACCTTCAATAGTAATTGTACATATATATTCGTGCTTAAAAGTTTCTTGTGTGAATTGTGTATGTCAATATAAAAACCTTCAAGAACTTTAAGTATGCTTTTTTTTTACTAAGACTATTGCCGTGAGTTAATCCTACTAAACGCACGATTCTATACTTGTTAATAAGATTTCTCACTTAGTAACACTGAGATGAAAAATAATTAAATAAATGATATTTCATACATCTGATACATAACTTGTACAGTGGGTGCAAGACGACTAATATAAATGTCATATATATAAGATATAAATGTCAACGTGGCAATGCACCCACATTTACCACGATAACTGTCACCCCAGCATCAATGAGCCGCCAGTCTCACACTCACTAACGAAACACGACAGCATGGATACTGTCGCTTTAGGTGGCTGGTCGTTCATGCTAAAGTCAGCGTGGCTCCACTACATTTTACAGTGTATTAAAATATTATACAGCACATTTAATATATGTTAAATGAAAGTTGCTGGTCACAAAATGTAATATTAATCGTTTCTACATTATCCTCATACACGCTTAATAAAACTAATATATAACTTGAAATAAAATAATTTGTACTTGGGTGAGGTTAAAACCTACAAGTACATAGCCCGAAGTAAATGATTTCTTATCATGTTTTGTTATTATAAATTTAATCAACGCATAAGGTCTTGAAAGAACCCGGCATTCCAGAATATTCTTCATTGAATTTGCTGACGAGCCTGGAGGATTCATCTGTGGCAGCAGACTCCATAAATTTAACTTTTTCTATGTGACTGTCTGAACTCCATTCTTGAAAATTCATATCTGTGTTACAAAATAAAAACGATAATATTTATATCTTATTATACACAGACTTCATAAAAATATACAACAGGCAAAATTTTATAAAACTGTTTCAGAAAATCGAGACCAAAATTATGTTTGGTAATGGTAAATATACCACGTGTATTGTTTAAAATACACACTGAGACACATACCCACACAACCATAAATTACGATTGCTACACATCTACACATGCACAAGTACAAACGTTATACATATATGCTTTTGAAACAGGTAAACTGCACGTATACGGTGGGCCAAATATTCGCTTACATTTGAATCTAACATCCTGCGTAAACATGTTACGGGAGTTCTTGGGACTGATGCTACTAGAATTTATTGGTTGTAATCGTAACATGAGGTTTTAACAAGTTGGAGCCACTTGTCATCCACATCCAAGGAGTCCTTGCCAATGGTCAAAGACATGTTTCCGGAAAAACAAATTTTCTGACGAGGTGACATTCTATGGCCACCGAGTAATCCAGATTTACCCTCAGCAGACTTCTTTTTATAGGGTTCTTTGAAGAATCGTATCTACCTTAATAAATCAAATACAACTTCGTTAACTAAAAGAAAAATCAGCGAAGAGATGTCGGCGATCTCGCGGTCTTTTTGCCGACGAGTATTCAAAAATTTTCGTGCTCGTCATCTAGACGATGTAATTTTTAAAAAATAATTGCCAAGTAACTAGTTTTCTTGTAAAAATACAATTTTTATGATATATTTATAAAATATTTTTTTTCCATACGATTTTTTCCCATGTTGACTAACGCGTGGCCCACCCTGTATAATATTTCTTTATCTATTCCTTCAGGAACCAATACGTTATTTTTGGGATAAAACCGACAAACTACTTTGTTCATAAGTAATTGTTACACTATGCGAACTCAAAAACTTAGACTTGACGGGTTTGTGTTTTTACATGTTTTATGTTGTTTTTACAATGTATGTATATACTTTTACTATGTACATATTTACGTGTTGTATATCTTTATTACAGAAAATATACCTATTTCAAAGTTTTTTTAAGAGCAAAATTTACAATGCTATAAAAGTGTGTTGTTTAAGATAGGCTATTTGGAGCATAATTTTGTGTACAACCAAAACATGTTGACAGTTTTTCTTTGATGATTTGGTATAAAATATAAAACAAAATTGCCTGTAAAGTTCTTCTTCTGCAAAATATTGTGTAATCTAAATGTAACTTAAAATATTAATATTTCGTTTACAAACAAAATAACTCGAAATTAGAACTCAGCAAAAAAGTCTAGTTACATTTTTTATGATTAAATTTAGCAAAATAGCTCTTTGTTATATCATCTGTCTATTATTATATCACATTTTATGTATAATATTCAAGATTTTTTTAAATGCTATTTAGCAGATGTACATCTATGACATAAAGCGCTAAAAGATATAGAAAATTTCTCGATTTTAGAGTTTACAAGGAATGTATAGGATACTGTGCTCTTATCAATGAAATTGCCAGTATTAAATACCGAGAGTATAGCAAATCACAAAAAAAAATATGTGAAGACGAATATGATCTAGTTTGTTAGAAAAAATATACATTCTTAATTTTATGACCTAAATCTTATTTGACTACTACACATTACAGTCTTAAACGTGATTACATTATTTAGTAGTTCATTATTAGCAGCATTTAGTAGTTCATTACTGGACATGACTCTCTTCTAAGAAAGATTTTGGTTAGAAAGGTTGGTTTAGGAGGGATCTGGATGGGGTGCTGGGCTAGAAAACCTCCACGTGGTGCACCCTGGAAACGTTGGCGATGGTGCTGTTCATCACTGCCAACGGCTAATATTCTAGCACGAAGAGGAAGCCATTTTCGTCGGCAATTCGGCCGAGACTTGGTCCAACAGAGCGGGCATTTTGTCGATTCCTCTGTTGGCTCTTCGCTCTTCGGAGCATTGAGGAGGAAAACCTCGGTAAAAAATCACGATGGTGGGACCCGATTTGGGGTCGGAGTACCTCCGCTCAGCGGTGGAAAAGGTAGGACGGGCTCGGTGTGCACTTACACTGCCACTGAGCAGGCATCAGGAGACGTAGTCTCCCTGCCGCCGTCGACATATCGTAGTCCCGAGTTGGCGTCTCGCGACTCCAATCGGGGGCGAGGGTCTTGGCTTAGCCGCCCGGACTGCGAGGAAGAAAACCTCTTTAAAAAATTACCTCGAATCCCGTGTTCTGGTGCGTGACCAGGGGATGCATGGCTGATGGGTAGTTCAGTCGTAAGCGCACTCCCAGCCGAGGCACCTGCGGACCCCTCGGTTGGGTACAAACTTACGCTTGCCCGGGTATTGGGGGATCTCTGCCCGATCTCTGATCTCTGGACTTTTATTTCTCCCCCACGCGTGGGAATAGTTATGAATATGCAAATAAATAAAAATTTAAACAAAAGAGACGAAGAAAAGAAAGACGTAAGTAAGACGGGAAAGTCCAGGAATACGGACGACTTCTCGACCAATGATACGGAACGTGTGACGCCTGTCTCGCTCTCAGAAGTTAATCTCACTTCAGAGAGCCGTAGAAGATCGGATCGACTACGTTCGAGATCCGCTATTCCGACAGACAGAGGTGACTCTAGCACAACAACTGAGACGCTGGGAGCAATGGAGGTGGAGATTCAGGACAGCCGAAAACGCGGACGCTCCACAGACGACGAAGGAGATACTTCTCAGGAGTGGCTGCCTCCCAAAGTGGCTAGTAGCCGCAGAGGGAGATCACGCACTCCAGTTTCGGTTCCCTCAGGCTCCGTATTCACTAAGGCGGCAGCCTACAGACGCGTCAGAGTGGAGGGCGAATATGTTGTGGAGGAGGAAATCGCTGATCTCCTGCAAAGAATTCGGACGCCGGCAGTGGAAGAATTGGCAGCCCAGGCACCGGTGTCTTTGCAGGAGAGGGCGAATGTAGCTGTGGCCATTATAAACAAGGTGGCCACGAAATCTACAAACCTTAAGGGTTCATTTGTTAGGGCCCTTAAGGACTCGTCCTCCACCATTGCAGGGGTTGTTACTACCCTCATTGGGGATGTAGCTCGCCTGCAGGCAGCTAACGACCGCCTGACGGGCCAGGTGGCGGAGCTGAGCACTCAATTTGCTCACTTTCGGGCCCAGACGGAACACCCTGAGCGACAGGGCCGGGTTTCAGAGCGACCTGCCCACAGTCACGATTCTGGTGACGTCTTTGATGCCCATCTGCGTCAAGTACTTGACGCAGTGGGGCGTCTGTTGGACGGACGTCTCGCGGGCCTTGAGGCGAGGCTACCTCCAGCCCCCGTAATTCGGCCGCCACTCGCAGCGGATGGGGCGAAGGTCAACCGATTGAAGACGTCGCCGCCGGCTCCACTTCCCGTTGCGGGCGGTCGTGTATCGTATGCGGCGGCAACACTTACGTCCGCCCCTGTTGCTGCTGCGAAGACAGCTAAAGCGACAAAAGTGGCGACAAATGCGGCTGTGGCAAAGACGGCTGCTCCCAAGACTGGCCTAAAGGTTACAGCACAGACGAGAGCTGAGTTCCCTCCGCTTCCCACTCCGACACCTATATCTGGCCCCTCTACTTCTGCCCCCTCAAATGATGGGTGGCAGGTAGTCGGGTCGGTCAAGAAGTCCCGAAAGCGGGGCAAGAAGGCTACGCAAAAAGTAGCCTCTTCCCCACAGTCGTCATCGGTGGCAGTGGCCACCCAAAAGAAGCCGCGTAAACTACAGACGCCAAAGACTGCGGCTGTGGTGATCACTGTGTCACCGGAGGCGGCAAATGTCGGGCTATCCTATGCGGCCGTATTCAAGAAGGCTCGGGATAGTCTCGCCAATCAATTTGGGACTGTAGGTGTCAAGATGCGCCTTGCCCAAACAGGAGCTCGAGTTTTAGAGTTCCCTGGGGCTGAAGGTATAAAGACGGCTGATACCTTTGCCGAAAAGCTGCGGACTACATTTCCAGATACGGATGGTGTAAAGATCGCCAGGCCCACCAAATGTGCGGAATTGCGTATCTCGGGCCTGGACGACTCCGTGACGGTTGAGGATGTCCGCGTTGCGATTCGGGAGAAAACCGGGTGCAGCGTGGACAGCATCAGGGTTGGCACCATCCGTCCCGGTCCAGGAGGCCTTGGTGCGACGTGGATAAGCTGTCCCGTAGCGTCAGCCAAGATTTTGGGCGATGTCGGCAAGATCCTCGTCGGTTTCGTGGACGCCAGAGTCACAGTTCTGGCGGCGAGACCGATGAGGTGCTTCAAATGCCTGGCTGCGGGACACACTCGCATCAAGTGCGATAGTTCTTTCGACTGCAGCGGATTGTGTTTCCGCTGCGGTCGACCGGGGCACAAGGCAGCGGAGTGCTCTGCCGCCCCTCACTGCCCAACGTGTGCGGCGGGAAATAGGCCTGCCAATCACCAGATGGGACAGGGGGGCTGCAAGCCTTGCCGCAGTTTTCGGCAAACGTCGGAGGCTAGCCAGTCGGCCCAGGCTGCCTCCGACGTAGTTCGTGCGTCAACCTCGTCGCCTATGGAGGGGGCTGTAGAGATGATTCTTTAATGGATCAGGTCTCCAGCCTCCTTGTCCAGACGAACCTGGACCACTGTGCCGCGGCGCAGGACCTCTTCCTGCAAACCATGGCGCAGTGGTCGATTGGTGTTGCTGTAGCTGCGGAGCCCTATTATGTTCCTCCCCGTCCAAACTGGTTGGGTGACCGGGACGGCTCCGTGGCAGTCGTCGGCTCCATGGCGGCTCATTCCCCGCCCTTGTCGCTAAGAGACAAGGGCTCTGGATATGTTGCTGCTGAGTGGGGGGGGATTACCATATATGGTATATATTTCTCCCCCAACCGGAGTTTGAGCGACTTCGAGGTTTTCCTCAATAGCTTGGAGACCTCGATGCGGCGACTAGCGTCTGGGCACGTCCTAGTGCTGGGGGACTTCAACGCAAAATCCATTGCGTGGGGTTCCCCCAGGACGGACGCTAGGGGCGAGGCCGTAGAGGAGTGGGCGGCCTCGGTGGGCCTCTGTTTACTAAACAGGGGCTCCACCAACACGTGCGTGCGACAGCAGGGAGGGTCGATAGTGGACCTTTCGTTCGCTACCCCTGCTCTCGCCGCACGAGTAAGGAACTGGCGCGTCCTGGAAGAGGTTGAGACGCTCTCGGATCATCTCTACATCCGATTTGAGCTCTCCCGGACCCAGGACGCCAGTGGGGGTCACGCGGCGCGGCGTTCTTCTCGCTTTCCGCGGTGGGCTGTAGCCAAATTAAATAGGGACCTACTAGAGGAGGCGGCCATTATTCACTCTTGGCTGTCTCCGCAGGCCCCGGCCGAGGAGGTTGACATGGGGGCTGGTCGCTTCCGCGATGCGGTTACGCAGATCTGCGATGCGGCCATGCCCCGCATACGAGGTTGTCGGCCTCCACGGAAGGAGGTTTACTGGTGGTCCCAGGAGTTGGCGGACCTCCGTGCGGCCTGTACTCGTGCCCGGAGGTCCTACACCCGTAGTCGGCGGCGACACCGCGAAGAAGGCGGAGAGGACCAGCTTCATGAGGAGTACCGAGAGGCGCGGAAAACTCTGAAGCTGGCCATCAGCCGCGCCAAAGAAATTAAGCGTAAGGAGATGCTGGAGGGTCTCGATCGTGACTCCTGGGGTCGCCCTTATCGTGCGGCGCGACAAATGCTCCGCACGTCGGGCCCCCCCCTTACAGAGACTCTCCAGCCCAGCTTCCTGCGGGAAGTGATCGAGGGCCTTTTCCCACAGCGGGTGGAACACACACCCCCGTCGATGGCTTTCATGGTCGGAGACGACGGGGGGAACGAGGACAATGTTCCACCCGTCAGGGAATCGGAGGTAGGGGCGGTTGTTCTACGGATTCGCTCTAAGAACACCGCCCCCGGGTCGGACGGGATACCTGCCCGAGTGCTGGCCCGAGCCCTCGAACACATGTCGGACCGCCTCAGGGAAGTCCTGGACTCTAGTCTGGGGTCCGGACGCTTCCCTGAGTGCTGGAAAAGCGGGAAGCTGGTCCTATTAAGGAAGCCGGAAGGCCTGCCGATTCGGTAGCGGCCTATAGGCCCATCGTGTTGCTGGACGAGGCGGGTAAACTTTTTGAGAGGATACTCTCTGCTCGCATCGCCCGGCACCTCTGCGAGGTGGGCCCCGATCTGTCGGACGCCCAATTTGGTTTTCGAGCGGGGCGTTCGACAGTCGATGCTGTGTTGCGCCTGAGGGCCGTTATCGAAGAGGCGGTGAGCTGCGGCGGCGTGTTGTTGGCGGTGTCGTTGGACATTGCCAACGCATTTAATAGTCTGCCATTTAGCTGCATCAGGGAAGCACTCCACTACCACGGGGTGCCAGAGTACCTGAGGCGGCTTGTGGCAGACTATCTTGAGGAGCGTACCGTCATGTACGAGGACCGAGATGGTATTCTGAGGCAGCGGCCCATGTCGTGCGGTGTTCCACAGGGGTCTGTCCTTGGACCACTTCTGTGGAACATGGGATACGACTGGGCCCTTCGAGGTCATCTTCCTCCCGGGCTGGGTGTAATTTGTTATGCTGATGATACGTTAGTTACGGCCCGGGGAGCGAACTTTCAAGAGGCGGCGCGCCTGGCTACCACGGGAGTCTCTTTGGTGGTCGGGCGTATTGAGGCGCTGGGTTTACGGGTGGCCCTAAATTAGACGGAGGCCCTTTTATTCCATGGGCCCCGTCGTGGTCCGCCACCCGGCGCCTCTATCGTAGTCAATTCGGTCCTCGTACCGGTTCAGGCCCAGATGAAGTATCTGGGCCTGATCCTCGACGGCAGGTGGCTCTTCGACGAGCACTTCCGACAGCTTTCTCCAAAGCTGGTCGGCGCTGCTTCTGCCCTTGGGCGACTTTTGCCGAATTTGGGTGGAGCTAGCGTCGCGACAAGACGGCTATACACGGGGGTTGTCCGGTCAATGGCGCTGTATGGTGCACCGGTGTGGGCGGCGGCTCTGACCGCCCAGAATAGGGCTCGCCTCTGGCGCCCTCAGAGGATATTGGCAGTTAGAGCCATACGCGGTTACCGCACCGTATCGACGGAGGCGGCGTGCGCCTTAGCCGGTACTCCCCGTGGGATTTGGAGGCGGAAGTGCTCGCCGAAGTTTATCGGCGAACGGCAGACTTCCGGGTGGGAAGCGGCATTCGGCCCCCACCCGAAGAGATACGCGAGTGGCGAGAGGCCGCTCGTCGAGCCACGATGGCTCGTTGGTCGTCCCGGCTGGAGGCTCCACGTGCTGGCTTTGGCGCCGTGGAGGCTCTCCAGCCGGTCATCGCCGAATGGGCGGGGCGGCAGCACGGGACCCTTTCCTTCCGACTGACGCAGACTCTTTCCGGGCATGGTTGCTTCGGGAAGTATCTGCACTCGGTCGCCTGGAGGGAATTGAGTCCCGCCTGTCACCACTGCGACTGCAGTGAGGACTCGGCTCAGCACACGCTGGCGGTTTTTTCCGCCTGGGCGGCGCAGCGTGGGGTCCTCACTGCAGTTATTGGAGAAGATCTCTCGCTACCGGCCGTCATACGCTCCATGGTCGGTAGCGACAGTTGTTTTACCGCGGTCGCAACCTTCTGCGAAGACGTAATTTCGCGGAAGGAGGTGGCGGAGAAGGCCCGGGAGGACAACCTCCACTCGGACCCAATTCGCCGCCGGCGAACCGGGCGGCGGAGGCGCGCGTACCAGCGCCTCATGCCGCCTTGAGTGTGGCCGCGGGTGGACGGGACGGGTTTTCCCCTCCATCCGCTATAATGACCAGCCGCGAAGAGGCGACGTCCGCGTGTGCCGTACGTCGCCTAAAAGGAGAGTTTATCCGCAGATGGTGTCCGCGGTAGCGGGCAGGCGCTAGGAGGGATCTGGATGTCGTAATAACAGCTGTTCCCGGATCCCTCCTATGTCAGGCGCAGAGTGGCACACCGTGTGGTTTTAGTCGGTCCGATTCCGACACACCACCCCGCCGTAAACCCCGGTGGGGTGACGGCCCGAGGGGGTTTCCACACGTAAAAAAAAAAAAAAAAAAAAAAAGGAGGGATCTGGATGAGTTGCTGGGCTAGAAAACCTCCACGTGGTGCACCCTGGAAACGTTGGCGGTGGTGGTGTTCATCACTGCCAACGGCTAATATTCTAGCACGAAGAGGAAGCCATTTTCTTCGGAAATTCGGCCGAAACTTGGTCCAACAGAGCGGGCGTTTCTGTCGGATCCTCTGTTGGTTCTTCGCTCTTCGGAGCAATGAGGAGGAAAACCTCGGTAAAAAATCACGATGGTGGGACCCTTTATAGGGTCGGAGTTCCTCCACTTTCAGCGGTGGAAAAGAAGGACGGGCTCGGTGTGTACTCACACTACCACCGAGCAGGCATCAGGAGACGCTGTCTCCCTGCCGCCGTCGGCATATCGTAGTCCCGAAAAGAGTGTCGTGGTTATGCCTCGCGACTCCGATCGGGGACGAGGGGCTTGGCTTAGCCGCCCGGACTGCGAGGAAGAAAACCTCTATAAAAAATTACCCCGAATCCCGTGTTCTGGTGCGTGACCAGGGGATGCATGGCTGATGGGTAGTTCAGTCGCAAGCGCACCCCCAGCCGAGGCACCTGCGGACCCCTCGGTTGGGCACAAATTTACGCTTGCCCGGGTATTGGGGGATCTCTGCCCGGGTCGACCTTTAGTTCTCCCCCACGCGTGGGAACAATTATGGATACATCTACAACTTACAATAAAAGAAACGAAGAAAAGAAGGAGATGGAGAAGAAAAAGGAGAAGAATAAGAAGGGGAACGAAAAGGCAAAAGAACGTGAGACGCCAATCTCATTGGGGCTCACTGAAGTTAGTCTTGCTTCCAGAAGCCTGAGGAGATCGAATCGGTTACGTTCGAAATCCGCCGTTCCGACAGACAGAGGTGACTCCAGTGCAACAACTGAAGCATTGGAGCTAATGGAGGTAGAAATCCGCGATAATCGGAAACGCGGACGCTCCACAGACGAAGAAGGTGAAAATTGTCAGGAGTGGTTGCCGACCAAAGTGGCTACTAGCCGCAGAGGAAGGTCACGCACTCCAGTCTCAGTTCCCTCAGGCTCCCTTTTCTCTAAGGCGGCAGCCTATAGGAGAGTCAGGGTGGAGGGTGAATGTGTAGTGGAGGAGGAGATCGCAGATCTGCTCCAAAAAATTCGGGAACCAACGGTAGAGGGTTCTGAAGCCCAGGACCCGGTGTCCCTGCAGGAAAGGGCGAACGTAGCTGTGGCCATTATCAACAAAGTGGCCAAAAAATCTACAAACCTTAAGGGCCCATTCGTTAGGGCTCTTAAGGACTCCTCCTCCGCTATCGCAGAGGTTGTCACAACCCTCATTGGTGATGTGGCTCGCCTTCAGGCGGCTAACGACCGCCTGACGGGACAGGTGTCTGAGCTCAGCAGTCAGTTTGCACATTTTAGAGCACAAACGGAACACCCTGAGCGGCGGGGCCCAGCTTCAGAACGGTTGGCGCCTAATCACGGTCCTGATGACGTCTCTGATGCCCATCTGCGCCAAATACTTGACGCAGTGGGACATATGTTGGACGGACGTCTCGCGGGACTGAAGGCGAGGCTGCCTCCGGCCCCCGTAGTTCGCCCATCACTAGCAGCGGATAGGGCGAAGACTAAGTCGCAGCCGGCTCCACTTCCCGTTGCAGATGGTCGAGTGTCATATGCGGCGGTAACACTTGCGTCCACCTCGAAATCAGGTCGAGCAACAAAAGCGGCAACAAAGAAGGCTGTAGCAAAACTAGCTGCATCTAAAACCCGCCCTAAGATCACCACAAAAACGAGGGCAGAGTTCCCGCCGCTTCCCACTCCGACACCTGCATCTGACCCCTCCACGTCTGCCCCGTCCACCGATGGATGGAAGGTAGTCGGGGGGACTAAAAAGTCCCGAAAGCGCGATAGGAGGGCTGCCAAGGACGCAGCATCGACTCCGCAGTCGCCACCGGTGGTAGTGGTTAAGAAGACGAAGCCACGGAAACTACAGCCGCCTAAAACTGCGGCTGTAGTAATTACAGTATCGCCGGAGGCGGCTAATGGGGGGCTGTCCTATGCTGCTGTTTTCAAAAGGGCCCGGGACAGTCTCGCCATGAATAATTTTGGGACAGTAGGAGTCAGAATGCGCCTTGCCCAGACAGGAACCCGAGTCCTCGAGTTCCCTGGTGCCGAAGGCGCAAAGAGTGCGGACACGTTTGCCGATAAGCTGCGGGGTATATTTGAGGCCACGGATGGTGTAAAGATCGCCAGGCCTACCAAGTGCGCGGAGCTGCGCGTTTCGGGCCTGGACGATTCGATAACGGCCGAAGATGTCCGCGTTGCAATAAGAGAGAAGACGGGATGCAACGCGGACAACATTAGAGTCGGCACCATCCGCCCCAGTCCAGGAGGACTTGGCGCAGTGTGGGTGAGCTGTCCCGTAGCGTCGGCCAAAATTTTGGGCGACGCTGGCAGACTTCTCGTCGGTTTCGTGAGCGCTAGGATCACAATCCTGGCGGCGAGACCGATGAGATGTTACAAATGTCTGGCATCGGGGCACACACGCGCCAAGTGTGTAAGTTGCATTGATTGCAGCGGACTATGTTTCCGTTGCGGTCGACCGGGGCACAAGGCGGCAGATTGTTCTGCCGCCCCTCACTGCCCCGCGTGTGCGGCGGGTAACAAACCCACCAATCACCAGATTGGGCAGAGGGACAGGCAGGGAGGACCAGCTTCATGAGGAGTACCGAGAGGCACGGAAAACTCTGAAGTTGGTCATAAGCCGCGCAAAAGAAGTTAAGAGAAATGAGATGCTGGAGAGTCTCGATCGTGACCCCTGGGGTCGCCCTTATCGTGCGGCGCGACAAAAGCTCCGCACGTCGGGCCCCCCCCCTTACAGAGACACTCCAGCCCAGCTTCCTGCAGGAAGTGGTCGAGGGCCTTTTCCCGCAGCGGGTGGAGCACACACCCCCGTCGATGGCCTTCATGGTCGCAGACGGCGGGGGACACGAGGACAATGTTCCGCCCGTTGGGGAATCGGAGATAGGGGCGGTTGTTCTACGGATTCGCTCTAAGGACACCGCCCCTGGGCCAGATGGGATACCTGCCCGAGTATTGGCACGAACCCTCGACCACATGTCGGATCGCCTCAGGGAGGTCCTGAACGCCAGCTTGGCGTCCGGACGCTTCCCTGAGTGCTGGAAAAGCGGGAAGCTGGTCCTATTAAGGAAGCCGGGACGGCCAGCCGAATCGGTAGCGGCCTATAGGCCCATCGTGTTGCTGGACGAGGCGGGTAAACTGTTTGAGAGGATAATCTCTGCCCGCATCGTCCGGCACCTCCACGAGGTGGGCCCCGATCTGTCGGACGCCCAATTCGGTTTTCGAGCAGGGCGTTCGACAGTCGATGCTGTGTTGCGCCTGAGGACCATTACCGAAGAGGCGGTGGGCTGTGGCGGCGTGCTGTTGGCGGTGTCATTGGACATAGCCAACGCATTTAATAGTCTGCCATTTAGCTGCATCAGGGAGGCCCTCCACTACCACGGGGTGCCGCCAGAGTACCTGAGGCGGCTTGTGGCAGACTATCTACAGGAGCGTACTGTCATGTACGAGGACCGAAGCAGTGTTCTGAGGCGACGGCTCATGTCGTGCGGTGTTCCGCAGGGGTCTGTCCTAGGACCACTCCTGTGGAATGTGGGGTACGACTGGGCCCTTCGAGGTCGCCTCCCCCCCGGGCTGGGCGTAATTTGTTACGCCGATGACACATTGGTCACGACCAGGGGAGTGAACTTTCAAGAGGCGGCACGCCTGGCCACCACGGGAGTTTCTCTGGTGGTCGGGCGTATTGAGGCGCTGAGTTTGCGGGTGGCCCTGGATAAGACGGAGGCCCTTTTGTTCCATGGGCCCCGTCGTGGTCCACCTTCCGGCACCTCCATCGTAGTCAATTCGGTCCTCGTACCGGTTCAGGCCCAAATGAAGTATCTGGGCCTGATCCTTGACGGCAGGTGGCTTTTCGACGAGCACTTCCGACAGCTTTCTCCAAAGCTGGTCGGCGCTGCTTCTGCCCTTGGGCGACTTTTGCCTAATTTGGGTGGAGCCAGCGCCGTGACAAGACGGCTATATACGGGGGTTGTCCGGTCAATGGCGCTGTATGGTGCGCCGGTATGGGCAGCGGCTCTGACCACCCAGAATAGGGCTCGCCTCTGGCGCCCTCAGAGGATATTGGCGGTTAGAGCCATACGCGGTTACTGCACCGTATCGACGGAGGCGGCGTGCGCCTTGGCAGGAACACCCCCGTGGGATTTGGAGGCGGAAGTGCTCGCCGAAGTTTATCGGCGAACGGCTGACTTCCGGGCGGGTAGCGGCATACGGCCCCCGCCCGAAGAGATACGCGAGTGGCGAGAGGCCGCTCGTCTAGCCACGATGGCTCGTTGGTCGTCACGGCTGGAGACTCCACGTGCTGGCTTTGCCGCCGTGGAGGCTCTCCAGCCGGTCATCGCCGAGTGGGCAGGGCGACAGCACGGGACCCTTTCCTTCCGACTGACGCAGGTCCTTTCCGGGCACGGTTGCTTCGGGCAGTATCTGCACTCGGTCGCCAGGAGGAAATTGAGTCCCGCCTGTCACCACTGCGACTGCAGTGAGGACTCGGCTCAGCACACGCTGGCGGTTTGTTCCGCTTGGGCGGCGCAGCGTGGGGTCCTTACTGCAGTTATTGGAGGAGATCTCTCGCTACCGGCCGTCATACGCTCCATGGCCGGTAGCGACAGTTATTTTACCGCGGTCGCAACCTTCTGCGAAGACGTAATTTCGCGGAAGGAGGCGGCGGAGAAGGCCCGGGAGGACGATATCCACTCGGACCCAATTTGCCGCCGGCGAACCGGGCGGCGGAGGCGCGCATACCAGCGCCTCATGCCGCCTTGAGTGTGGCCGCGGGTGGACGGGACGGGTTTTCCCCTCCACCCGCTATAATGGCCAGCCGCGAGGAGGCGACGTCTGCGTGTGCCGTACGTCGCCTAAAATAGAGAGTTTACCCATAGATGGTGCCCGCAGTTTCGGGCAGGCGCTAGGAGGGATCTGGATGTCGTAATAGCAGCGGTTCCCGGATCCCTCCTATCTCAGGCGCAGAGTGGCACACCGTGTGGTTTTAGTCGGTCCGATTCCGACACACCACCCCGCCGTAAACCCCGGTGGGGTGACGGCCCGAGGGGGTTTCCACACGTTAAAAAAAAAAGAAGGAGGGATCTGGATGTCGTAATAACAGCTATTCCCGGATCCCTCCTATGTCGGGCACAGAGTGGTACACCGTGTGGTTTTAGTCGGTCCGATTTTGAGACACCACCCTGCCGTAAATCCCGGTGAGTGACGGCCCATTAACAAAAAAAAAAAGTGTTTACGTCAAATTTTCCTTCTATTGAACGTGCTGTTACCCTTCATAGTTTACTCGTTTAGTCAGCTCTTGCAAAAGCTGCAGGATGAGTAGAGGTAGTCACCCTTGATATTTTTAATCTGTCATCATATAGACAGTCTCTGTGAATAAAGCCTGTAACAGCGGTTTATGTAAATACACAACACTTACCACTCAATTCCTTTAAACTTCTTTCGTCTCCTCCATAGTCTACCGGCAATTGTTCTCGAGGCAAGTGTTCATGCAAACTCTCCGCACTTGAATGCACTATCAGTCTATCTCTTAGTTTTGCGGAGAGACCCTTCTTTATGATAATCAGTAAGGTGTCAAAAAACTTGGATCCGCTTATTAAATGTAGTTTTTTTAATCTTTGACCCATGGCTTCCTACGAAAAACAAAACACTTTATTTTTTTATGGGACATGAAGTAGTCGGTCACCTAATTGTAAGTGACTACCGCCGCCTGTGGTCCCCTCTAACAGCGAAGTGGGTCATCATACTGTATTATGTGCATTCGCAGTAAGTATGGTGACCACAACTCATGATACTTTTCATGCTTTCCATCAGGCAGTCAATTTAGCAGGCTCTTAAAAACAAATTTAAAAAAGTTTCAGATGCCTTGCTAACTTGATGAAAAACATTGAGAGAATTATTTTTAATAACAAAATAATTACTAAAATATTTAATTATACTTACAACAATTAATACAAGTGCCTTGCTTAAAACGACTGGGTTAGATTTTGCGACCATATTAAAGCTTATATTTCTAGCATCATATATAAATTCAAATCCAAGACAATAATCATGGTACAAAGCGTACTGTGCGATCTGGAATTTAAAATAGTTTCAGTTATATACACATAAAAAAAGAGAACGAGTGTAGGTATAGTATTTATTTAAAGTGTTCTTTCGCTTTACAGAGCTATTGCCTGCTGTCTTACGCAACCACTACACCCACAGGATGAAAAGGGCTCGTGACAATGCGTATTTTTAATTTGTCATCATATGTATATTTTGTTATAACTGTGTGTGTGTAGAATCCACAATAGTTACACCAATATTCATACAATTTGTAAAGGTTTAGTAATTACAGCATTCAATTTGCTATGGTTATGTTAAAAAAACATCAAAAAACAACTAAACGTACCTACTATAAAATTTAAATACAAAAAACAAAACATAATAAATCAAATCTCGTTACGTCTTTTTTCTCAATTAAAGACAGATTAACAAACAACGAATGAAAAATCAATAAAATCAAAATAAATAACAAAAAACAAACTAATTAACAATCAAAAACTGTCAACTCAGACGAATGTAGAATGTGTTCGAAAACATTGTTTTAATATCTCTCACGATTTTTTATTGTACATGGAGCAGTCGGTCAGCTAGTGTTAAGTGACTATCGACACCCATGGACACCTCCACATCAAAAGTCTCAAGTGCGTGTTGCTATCTCGGGAAAAAGCAATGAAACGAGTGGGTGCTAAGTTTATGTGATGTCAAGGAATGTTAAAGAGAGAACAGGGAAGTCCTTGCGCCCTGGAAGGATCTTTGTTTTGTATGTTTTGTTTTGCTCTAGACAAAACTGTGTAAGTGTATTGCTAATAATCAATTATTTACTTACCACCACGTGATATCTATAGTAGTCAACCAATTGAAAGTCATTGTCATCTTTTCCATTGACTTGTGTTATAATAATTCGACAATTTTCATTGGTTGGTTTTGGTAGCACAGCGATGTTTCTAAAACATTGTAAATAATCATTATAATTTTATGTTTCAACGATTATTATGAGATAATTACTAATATTACTATCAACATAACAATACCAGTTACCGTCACGGTAACTGGTATTGTGAGTCTGAACAAGGAAATAAAGATGAGATTTGAATTTTTCATTAACCTTGTATTTGTTCTAACGAGTTTGCCACGATATTGCCTGCACGTATATCATATGGTATCTCAAGTGGTTTACAATCCAGCTATCCAATTCATATTATTGTTATTTTTTTGTAAATAAATAAAATTATGATCACACATTCACAACTAGCAATGATTTATATACATGTTTAATTTTAGCTAATAAATATGAAACTCGTTATAACAGTTAGTAGTTTAAACACGTGAAAATAAAGATTTAACGTATTTCATTTTTTTCGTTGTTTCCCTAGCACAAAACAAGCATTTTGTGTAAAACAGGTTAACTCTTTTTTTCTGTTCGAAAGCCTCCCACATACCACCGGTTTTTGAACATAACTACATATATGTCGGACTCGATGGTACCAAAAACCACATGCTGTCTTAGGTACTAGTAGCCGAGAAACCAGGTGCACCCTAGTAAGGATTACTCTGGACCTCCGACGTACCTCGGGTCAGCCATTTTACCAGCATGTGGAGCACTATGTCCACAGTTTTAATATTGTAGTGGTGGCACTCAGGCGTTGGCTCTTAACAAATCAGACATAAGTGTTCTCCGAAGCATTCTATTCCAGTAATCACCTGCGTTAGTTGGTATGAGAGAGCCCCGAGAGTCTCTCATGTGCCAAACCTTCAGAAAGGGTCTTACCGCCGCAATGACGGCGTGCAACCAGCACTCTGTTAAACAAGTCTGTCCATACAGTCCATCACGAGGACTTCATTCTTTCGATTTCTCGATTCTTAGTAATTTGCTCCAACTCACGAGCCTCCTGGCGCCACTAACAAAGAGTCCCAAGGGTTTTCACCTCCAGGTCTCATAGTGGAGTCCTAGCCACCGCCCCAACTCACACTTGTAATGGAGGAATACTAATGCTATTCGCATAATTTATGATCTCAGTTAGTGGCAGTCACTGAGGGATAAGTTTCAAAAAATTGGTATCGTGACAGTTGCATCTCAATACGTCTATATAAACCTTTAGTGTATATAAAGAAAAATGTTTATTTCTTCACACAGTTTAGAGATACTGATGATATCAACCCTAGAATTAAGATAAAATAATGTTGCTAACGACTAGATTCTTTTAGAAATCTTTTCGATTGCAGGCGTGCGATTCAAAAATAAAATTTCAAGCAAACTTTCAGAATTAAGCCCTTAATAAAATAAAAACTTTGTAAAAAGGCTTAGTACACAGTTTTAGATTATTAAATGATAAGGTTGCTTGTTGTTGAGACTGCTCGCTCTCGCATTTATATTTGTTCTGTTTGAAAATGATGGACATTTAATATGTTGTTATATTTCGTAATATCATTTTTATTACATTTTTATTTGTTTGTCTAACATGGAAGTCAAATGTAATAGTATTTTTTGTTTTTATGTAAAGGTTTCTAGGTCTAGGTTTGTGATGTTTTTCCACGGTTAACACAAATGTCTTGAGGCGGTAGTGTTGTGCTTCGGGTCGTTACTCTTGACTAATACTGGTTAGGTGGTACGATGACTGGGATTCATATGCCACCTGTATAGTCAGGTCGACTCAAAACTATAGTCTTTTCTTCTAAAAGACAACTCAGGCCTTGTACTTTACTAGCTTAATTTTCATTTAATCTAAATGACCGGACTTAAAACAAATTTTTCAAATATATTAATAATAAAATAATAATATTTGACAATATTTTATGCCAAAAAAAGTCATACAACATTCAGAGATAAGCAGGATTCAGCTGCCTTACTTTATCTATAGTGTGATTTGCTAAAAATGTGAACTGATTCTGATGGTGATGATGCTAAATATGGTGATGATGTTCTTTCATTTTGTGAAAGATTATTGCCTGATAAGAATGAAAAATTTAGCGTAAAAATATGAAATTATTTGTGTAATGTAGTTACGTGAAGAGAACGTCCTACGGTATACAAAAACTTTTTATTTTTATTTGCAAAAGATGTGGCAAATATATCTTGGCTACTATGAATTAATTAGTACATCTGGACATTAGTATATTCTAAAATTTTAAGAACTAAAATGTCAAATTAATGAAAATCTCTTTTTCTTTAAATATGAGTATCATTTAATTTTTTGCAGTTATAAGTTTTACACTCAATATTTTTTTCACATATCAACGTTGATGTACAGAATAAAAACACATGTCAAAACAAATATGTCGAAAACTTACCCAACGTTCAGTAACGGACGAAATTCATTTTTTATGTCAAAGTTTTGCAAAAATTCTGGCATCAAATTGATAAAAGTACAGAATTTATCAAATTTCTGTTTTGTTTTTTCAATAGACCCTTTGTTAGTAATTAGCAAACGTTCTAAATATCCTGAATCTGTAAAAGGAAACAATCAAATTCATTTAATTTTTTTATTTTGGTCGTGCTGACATTAACAAGGCACTACTACCTCAGAAATTTGGGGTTCTCGCAAAAAGTCTCTCCTTTCATTCTCCTTTAGCATTTGTCAGTATACCAGTTACTCTGTTCTAGCCACATCATTTTTGACACAATACAACCATTCTTTCTTGGTCGTCCTCTATTCCGGTATCCGTCAATTTTGAGGCATAAAATTTTCTTTTCATCACTTTGGTCATTTCCTCGTATATACGTCACATGTCCATACCAAGATAACCTGTTGCTCCTCAATTTGCCATCCACTACCGCTATTTTTAGGCATACTATAATATTTCTCACCTTGCCACATATCAATCTAGTGTATACGAGTATATGACCATAGGTCGGACATACGCTACCAAAATCTGTTTGGGCGGCACCAAAATCAAAATTTAATCCGAGATTTGTAGTGTCATTTCATTCTTCTACCTATCTAATTACCTTACAGCATTTTACTTTCTTTATATCTAATATAATTTTTAAGCATCTTTAGGTGTTCAATAACAACAATTAAATTAAAAAATCAACAACTTAACACTTTCAATATGCAAAACACAATTCCAAACATCGACTTTGTCAGATAAATGTTATGGTTCAACTAAACTTCGAAACATAAACCAAAAATTCACTTCAACTTTATTAATTACCATCTTAGGGTTATCGTAAACACTATTTCTGTTAATCTACATATTAAAAACGAAGTCAGAAATACTTAAAAATTGTTACCGTATGTCCTTGACTTGAACTTGACCAAGATTCTGTGCCTGTAAGTGCACGTGAACTGCAATAGGTTTTATAAATGGTGTTTTGGCGTATAATTTTCCTTATACTTCAATTTAATTATCGCACCTGATAATTAAGTAACAAAGTTGATTTGAGGAAAAACACTAAAGTTTTTGTTATGAACAATGTACCTTGATACAATTTTGGAGAGACTTAACATCATATAATAAATTTAAACCGCTAAAATATTTATCAAAACTAGACGATTTTAGACGATACTAAGTATTATTTTGTAAATGAATATATATGTAAATATACTCGTATATATTTTCACTGAAACTTGGTCTAATTTTGGTTTAAAATATATATGCCGTCATTCATGGATATTAAGCGATGAACACGGCTACTTATTACAATCTGATTCCAAATTAGGCAGAGCTATTTTAGATGTCCTGTATATGTGATATAGATAAATTACATTCATTTATAAATATTTATGTGAGAATATTTATTTACTAGTGAGACAGGAAAATCATAAGCTATTTTATTTTATTTTCCTTGTTACAAACTAGATACGAATGACGCGGCCGAATTTGTTATGTCAAATTTAATCATTAACATCAACAGCCTTTTACAGGCCACTGCTGGACATAGGCCTCTCCTTAGCAAGGAGGTTTTGGCCTACTATACCACGCTGGCCAGACGGGTTGGAATAAGGTTTGCTTCAAGTTTTCCTTCTCTTTGTAATGATGTTGTCGTGCATACTTTGTTCTCTTAGTCACCTTTTACGACACCCACGGGATGAATAGGGATGGTAACACTATGTATTCTTAATCCGGACTCTATAATCCGTGTGGTGACATCGGATTTTATCTATAATATGTATGTATTCAGAGACATAAGTATGTTTATCAGGTGCCTGGTTACTATAGCACAGGTCTACCTAATTTGAAATCAGACGGCCGTGTATGATTTGTGTGGAGTTATTATTATTAGAATTAGTGATGGATTAGCAGGGACGAGGTGTCATGTCCCTTCGTCACAAAGGAAGGATCCTCCGACTAGGCGAGGTGATCATGCCTGGCTGATATAAGATTTAATCAATATGCATTAAACAATCACTGTATAACCCATTGTATCGTGGCAATTAAATCATTTCACTAATCCTCATATATTTATACTAGCCGTTTTTAAGTGACTTCGACTTAGTGTATTTTATCGTCTTCTCAGGTTTATTCCCAAAGTATTAGGTCAACTTCTATACGAGGAGCAACTGCCATCAGACTCTGTAACCCTCAGACGATGTAGAACTTCTGTAGAAAGACTTATTCGAGATTTTTGGGGTTCTAACTACCCATAATGATTGTCTACGACTGACCTGGCTAACATTGTTTAACTTTACAATTTGTTAACTCAGTTACCACTCGACCAAGAGTCCGAATCCAACGACGACTTACAAAATAACATTCTTTGCGTGACATATTTGTGTAAAAATTGGATACAAACGTTTTTCCACATAATTAAATGTAAGTATTTTCATTTGTTTTACACTAATTTGAATAGAAATTACATATGTGCATTTACGTCGTCTAAATAATCCTAAATAGTGAGTCACTAAAACATATTTTTTACTAACTTTGAAATGAAATTTAAAAATAACATACCAAAATCCTTGACCTTGAAATGATTCTGCTTCTTAATCCATTCTTGTAAATGTTTAATGTCCTGTTTTAACTTGTTCACATCTTCATACCCAAGAGCTTTTCTAACATCTTGTAACTGATTCTCGTTGAAATCTATTATTGGATTTTTTTTTAATTCTTCCATCGTACCTTTGAGAACAGGTATAGACAAACTGGTATCGCCGGTAAAATAAAGGTGGTTTTATAGTTTCTGATTGAACGATTAGTTCAATTTATTTTTTTATCATTCGTTCACAAATATTTGGGTACTTCTACGATCATCTAAAGATCTTGTTCGGAACTGGTATATTTTAATACATAGAGATTACGTTCAAAAAAAAATTTTTTTCATTTGTTTGTTACAACATATCGTAATATTTATAATGAAAATTATTTTATAATTTGTAAGTTACCAAATTTCACTTAGAAACATCGTTTAGAAACATAATAGAAATCATAAAAATAAGTGAAATTGTGAGATTTTAAGAGCAAGCTATAAATACAAAAGTCATATCAATGAAGTCAAGACGTCACATCCGGCTGTAGGTGGTCTAAACACCAGTTTAGTCAGCTTACAGCCGAGTTAATTGACTATCATCAACATTAATGGAGGTCTCACTCATTATGTCCTAAGCGGTTCAACATTAACATAAAAACTATTATGGACCTTGCTTTGAACCGACACCTCTTTTACGCGTTGCATGCTTTTCGCATTAGCTAAACGAAAATATACAACAGCGCCACCTAGCGAAGATACATCGAACTAAGAAGTATAATAATAAACAACGGAGCAACTACTAATCCTGTATTGCGATATAGAGATTCGCGTGGCAATTAGCATATATGTATACAACATCCCAACATCAACCGTTGGGTCGTGTTCTGCCAGGCATGATCACCTCGCCTAGTCGGAGGATCTTACCTTTGTGTCGGAGCGACAAATTACACCCGTCCCTCCACAGCATCATATCCTACCTTGGAACGGACAACGTGTGTGGAGTTCCTGTTGAACTGGTCTATCCACAATACCCCGCAGCAACTTACCTCAGCAATCGTGAGAATCTCCAAGCAGGTGAAAAAGGCATCTGTGATTTCTGAAGTCCTCCTTGCCAAACCTCATGACCGAAGCACATCTCAGAGTGATTTCGACTACACCGATAGCGTAGTGTTTAAAACGGTCACCTCGCCGCTATATACTGCACCGAAGTATTGTGGGTTCGACCCCCACTTGCAGCAACACTTTGTATGATTGACAAATAGTTGCTCTAAGTCGAAGTGTTCCTTGTATCCGTTTCCTGCATGTTTGCAAAGTTTCCCCGACACAGGATTTATAACAAGGACGGAATAGTTATGTTTCATAAAAGAAAAAATGATCATAGTGGCTCCCAGGACAGGACGCTACCGTACCTTTCACTGATATACTTATTAAGACGTGAAAAGACACGCATTCACAGTACATTCGTCTTCTGTATAGAGGTGTACACATCTGCAATTGCGTATTGTACACAAAGTCCTAAGTATGCGCCTGCGAAGACTCCAGGAAATTTCTACACTTTTGAAAGTAGTTAAATCAACTAATCAGCTTCACCCGCATTGGTATAGACATAAAGAAGAGAATATTTCCAGCGAGTATGTAAGTGCTGTTACAACATTTTAAAACAACTTTGACTTGTAATAGTTTTTAAATTCACCAAATAAAACGTGATTTTATTATTTGTCTTTATTAATCTGAGTATGTACACCTTGTTACTGATTACAATGTTAT
Source organism: Hypercompe scribonia (assembly GCA_949316085.1). Classification (NCBI taxonomy): domain Eukaryota; kingdom Metazoa; phylum Arthropoda; class Insecta; order Lepidoptera; family Erebidae; genus Hypercompe; species Hypercompe scribonia. The sequence goes on from OX438987.1 coordinate 14,534,736, forward strand.
GAACGCATCGTTTTTCGAGACAAAAACATAATATACAGAATATTTTGGATTCATTTATAATTCAGTTCACAATTTGTCAGATTTTATTATAAATTGGTGGCTAGCAGTATCAACTCTTCAAGTAGTCGGACTATAATGTTCAGTTAGACCTTTAAACTGGTTATGTCAGCGCATGACTGTATAAATGGCGTAGTAAGAAGTTACCTCACCACTGCGTAGTACGCAGTGTTGTGGGTTTGATCTTCACATGTGTTTACGACCAAAACTACAAATGTTTACCCTAAGCCTCGATAGGTGTCGTTGTACTGTTTTCCTCAATCGCGCTATTTTTGTTTACCAGAAGTAGTATAACTTACTGTAGATTCAAAACATTTCAAAGACCCTGCTCCGACTCACCCCAACCCTCTAGTGGTTGCGGCTGTAAATTACACACCGAGCAAAATATCAAAAATACGTCGACCCAAACACGCGTTAGGGGAGCTAGACGACGACATTACACGCGCTCAACGCAGAGCGAACACATTAATTACGAACCGTCCGCGTTTTCGTCCCCGCCGGCGGGGGCGGAACACGCGCCGCGTAAACCGTCAACAAAACATGGGAGTAGGCCGCCCCAGTGTTTCAGCAACACCCCAAGCCGAGGTTCGTACCCCGCAGGGGGTGCCCTTGGGCAATGTTGTTTAATAAAGGCCGGTTGAGAGCCCTCTGCGCTCACCGTAACTAAACCGGGTAAAGTTGTAGAGGCCGTCTGAGGCCAACAGCTAAAAATCATCACAAAAAAAAAAAAAAAAAAAAAAACATTTCAAAAAAAAAAAAAAAAAAAAAAAACAATACAATAGATCAGATAACAGTTGTGGTTTTATTTTGGACCCTTCTAGTATATCTTAATAGATCAACCAGGTCATATTTACGCTAGTCGTAACATTGGTCCTTCGAGCCGGATTAGAAAAACGGCTAGTTCAACGGTTTTGTTGCAAGACCGTCTCTTGCACCTGCAGTGGATCGCTGCGCAAGGGTGTGAGATAAGGAGTGGTGACGACGTGAAGGAGCCGAAAAAACGCCTGATAGAGGGCGCCACACGTCGATATATCAAGCGCGCAACAGCTGGTGCGAGTTGGCGATTGCAGAGTGTTTGTGTTAGTGTTAGTGTTAGTGTTACAAGAGGAAACGGAAAGTGCAGTTCACCATCACCATCGGCAGAGGGCGCCACCGGTACGTTGGTAATACAGTGAAGTGCAAATGTGAGTACACTTATTTTTATATTATTGATCAAACCAAAGTGCATTAAAAAATCAAGTGAATTTGAACTTTATACTGAAGAAGAATTTAACAGTTAACTTTAATTTTGCAAAATCAAGAATATTTGAACTTAGAAGTTTTATAAGATTGTTGAGGAAAAGACTGTTTAGTTTAAGTTGCATGTTAGTTTTAGGACTTAGAATAATTTATAAAAAACGGGGGAACCGGGAATCCATGCCGGATCTCCGCCGATAGTAAACATTTTATTCTCAAACACTTGTAAAATTTTGAGAAATTTTACTCTTGGGTCTTACTTCAGAATTTATAACTTGCTTGAATATCAGTTTGGTTTTAATTTGTATTCAATATGGAAGGCCTACTTAATGTATTAAGAGACCTACAAAAGGTTATAGATAGAGGTCTAATTAATTTTAAAAAGAGTCCCAAGGACAGACTAACACTCGAATTTGTAGAAATCAAGCAAGAGTTGTTACAAAAGAATTGGGATCTCTTCAAAGAAAATTATACTAAAATTAGAGAAAAATATTCAGTTCAAGAAGATGTACTTGTAGAAATATATGATAGTACCGAAGACAGCTATGTTACCCATAACAGTTTAATAAAATCTTTGTTGAAAAAATTCAGTTACGAAAAACAAACTGATACTTGTAATGGTGGATCATCTAAAACTAATCTCGCGAAATTGCCGAAAATTACAATACCGAATTTTAGTGGTAAGTACGCCGAATGGACGACGTTTCGAGATTTATTCGTCTCACTTGTGCATAACAATGCTAGTTTAGACAATGTGCAAAAAATGCACTATCTAAAGAGTCATATCACCGGTGAGGCCGAACAGTTGGTGAGGCACACACCGGTGAGTGAGTCTAACTATGTTCAGTGCTGGTCACAGTTAGAGAAACGGTATAGCAACAAAAAGTACCTTGTCAATTGTATCTTAAAACGTTTCTTTGGTCAAAAACGTATGCACTTTGAGTCAGCGACTTTTTTAAAGGAAATACTCGACACTACGAACGATTGTCTCAGTGCACTCGCAAACTTAGATGTCAATGTGACCACTTGGGACGCCATTGTTATACATATCGTGTCATTTAAACTCGATTCTGAGACCCGCAAGCAGTGGGAATTACATATAAGCGCTGATGACTCTAACGAATTGCCTACCTATAAACAATTCTCTAGTTTTATTGAAACCAGGTTTCGCGCACTCGAATGTTTAGAACCAAAAAGAGTCATGGCTCCTCAGGTCAACAATTCACACACTTCCAAAGCTTTAGTAGCTGTAAGTTCAGGGCATATACGTTGCGAATACTGTTCTGAAAACCACAAACTATGTTTTTGTAAGCAATTCGCCAAACAATCTGTCAACAACAGACGCGAGTTCGTAGCAAAACATAAAATATGTTTTAATTGTATGGGCAGCAATCACTTGGTTACAAATTGTAAAAAGCCAACCAGTTGCAAACTGTGCCAAAAACGACACCATTCCTTATTGCATATAGATGGCACCCCACACGGAAACGATAGGTATTCCTCTAAACAGGAGAACGTTGACACTAACTCTTCCACTAGTGTTTCAACGGTAGTCTCTTGTTTTTCGGAAAATACACTCATGTCTCGACAGGTCTTACTAGCCACAGCGCTAGTGATGGCAGAGGCCAAGATGGGCGACTACCATGTAGTAAGAGCACTGATTGACCAGGGCTCCCAAGCCTGTTTTATAACGGAGTCAGCAGTACAATACCTAAGACTACAAAAAATACCTGTTCGGGGAATTGTGTCAGGTTTAGGTAGTGGCTCCGTCCTAGCACGATCTATGGTACGATTGATCGTAAAGTCAAGGGTGGATCCTCAGTTCAAATTAACTTTAAACGCCTACGTACTTAAGAAATTAACATCCAGCTTACCTGACAGACATATTAATACAGGTACATTCGATTGGGTAAATATAGCAGCAACGAATTTAGCTGATCCTCATTTCGATCAACCCAGTAGGATTGATCTTTTATTGGGTGCGGAAGTATACAGTACAATCCTGAAAAATGAAATGGTAAAGAGTCCATCTGGCACTTTGATTGCCCAAAATACAACTCTAGGTTGGATTCTGTCTGGAGCTATGGAGAATCAAAACGACGTCAAGAAAAATAGTACATACCAAAATATTCAAGTGATGCATGCACAGTTTAGAGAAGACGACCTTCTAAGACAATTTTGGGAGATCGAAGAACAACAAGTAGATAAAGGAAAACTGCTCACACCAGAAGAGCAACGTTGTGAAGAGTTCTACAAAAATACCACTAAACGAAGAGCAGATGGAAGATATGTAGTAAAGTTACCCTTTAAGGTCAACGATCCTCCCTGTAAGGCAGGTGGTTCACGGATCATTGCTGAAGCAAGATTTAAGGCCTTAGAACGAAGATTACAGAAGAACCAAGATTTGAAACAGAAATACACTGAGGTAATAGACGAGTATATACGGTTAGGTCACATGTAACCCGTAAATGAGAAGGATGGTAAGAAAGATATCGCTGTATACTTACCCCATCATGCGGTAATACGAGAGGACAAAACTACCACCAAGGTACGAGTGGTATTTAATGCATCTGAAAGGAATAGAAACGGAGTATCCTTAAACGACACTCTCATAGTTGGACCGACATTACAGGCGGACTTGAGGCATACAGTCTCGAAGTGGAGACTACATCCTTGTGGACTCGTCGCAGACATCGTTAAGATGTATCGACAGATACACGTAGCGGAGGACGATACCATGTTTCAAAGGATTCTCTGGCGTGATGATCCTTCGAAGGAAATAAAGGACTACGAGCTGGTTACAGTCACATTCGGTACTGCGTCGGCTCCCTATCAAGCAGTGAGAACCCTACTTCAGGTAGTGTATGATGAAGGAGAAAAATATCCATTGGTGGCGGATAAAGTATTAAATGGATTTTACATGGATGATTTAATGACAGGTTGTGCCAGTGTCAATGAAGGTCTTGAGGTTTATAAACAAATGAAAGAGTTGTTAGGAAAAGGCGGTTTTATTTTACAAAAATGGAACACTAACAATAAGGAGCTTTTAGCAAAAATTCGTTCAATGGAGGAAAGGGATAAGGACAAAACAATAGAGGACAATAATACAAAACGAATAACACAAGCGGAAGAAAACCAAGTAGCAATCGAAAATCTTAATAACACTATAAAAATTTTAGGACTTACCTGGAACCGCAGTGATGATATCTTTCAATACTCATTGAATCTTCCTACGCCGACCATAGCACCTTTAACGAAACGGTTGATTATATCAGATATAGCCAGATTGTACGACCCATTAGGATGGCTGGCTCCTGCGATTGTTGTAGCGAAGATATTCATACAAAAACTGTGGTTAACCGGGGTTGGTTGGGATGACGCATTATCCACTGAAATTGTTGACGAATGGAGTACTTACCGTAGAGAGTTGTGTTTACTTACCGCAATTCGAATCCCTCGCTGGCTAGGTAACGTTTCGGGCGATGATCTCGAACTACATGGGTTCTGTGACGCGTCTAAGGTCGCTTACTCCGCTGTGGTTTATTTACGTACCGTTAATGATGCAGGTAAGGTACACATTTCACTATTGGTAGCAAAAACGAGAGTGGCACCAATAAAACAAGTTAGTATCCCACGTTTAAAATTATGTGGCGCAGTTTTGCTGTCCAAACTTCTGGCCGAGACAGGCAGAGTTTTAAACATAAAGAACAAGAAGATAACAGCTTGGACCGATTCTACCGTGGTTCTTGCTTGGCTTAGCAGTCATCCAAGCCGATGGAAAACATTCGTGGCGAATCGGACGTCAGAAATATTGATGACAATGCAGGCTTCTCAGTGGTTCCATGTGTCCACGAAGGATAATCCAGCGGACACTGCTTCAAGGGGCTTGATGCCTAGTGTGTTTATAAAAAATCAGTTATGGTTTTCCGGACCATTATTTTTAAAAGAAGAAATTTTAACATACCAAAGGCCAACTGATTCGAAAACTGAATTAGAACATGCCGTGAAGGCGCTCACACTTACAGCTACGGAACCTTCGCTTTTCGAAAGATTTTCTTCATTGCAAAGACTGTTAAGAGTCATTGCGTATTGCCGGCGATTCATGAAGAAAGGACAGAATAAAGGCTGTTTAAAGAGTCAAGAAATGAAAGAAGCGTTAGAATGTTGCATAAGGGTGACACAAGGGCAAGTATTTGAACAGGAATTGAAACAAATTCAAGACCTTGGTCATGTGCAAATTAAAACTAGTAAGCTGAAAGCTTTATGCCCCTACATTGATCACAAGCGCATAATGAGAGCGCAAGGTAGAATAGAAAAGGCACCATTAGAAGAACAACTGAAACACCCAATATTGCTCCCTAAAACAGCACATTTTACAAAACTCCTTGTAGCAGATGCACACGTTAACACACTTCATGGTGGACCTCAGCTTATGTTAAATTACTTAAGGACAGCCTACTGGATCATTGGAGTGAGACAATTGGTAAAACAGTGTGTTAGAAAATGTGTAACATGCGTTAAGCAACGATCTCAAATAAATAACCCGTTGATGGGTTCTCTTCCATCGGTTCGTTGCTCGCCAACTAGGCCCTTTCAGCATAGTGGGGTCGACTACGCTGGACCTATCAACGTAAAAACTACTAAGGGTCGCGGACATCGTGCCTACAAAGGCTATATCTGCGTATTCGTTTGCATGTCTACTCGTGCAATCCATTTAGAAGTTGTGAGCGATATGAGTTCCCAAGCGTTTATAGCTGCATTCCGGAGGTTCGTTTCCAGGCGAGGTCACTGCGTTAAGCTTTGGAGTGATAATGGCACTACTTTTGTGGGTGCCTCTAGAGAACTCCAAGAACTGACTAAGGCTTTACCTGCTATTGCAGAGCACTTAGAAGGCAATGGTACCGAATGGCACTTTATTCCCCCACACGCACCCAACTTCGGTGGTCTGTGGGAAGCGGGAGTCAAGTCAACTAAATACCACCTTAAACGAGTTGTTGGGGAGTCTACACTCACATATGAGGAACTCAGTACGTTCCTTACTCAAGTCGAGGCTTGTCTTAACTCGCGTCCTATAAGTGTCGTAGCTACTGACGATCCTGGGGAGCCTATGCCATTAACTCCGGGGCATTTTTTAATTGGGGAGCCCTTGATTACTGTCTCAGACTACAACCACGACAGGTCTACTGTTAGTACGTTGACAAGGTGGCAATTTGTTCAAAGAATGTTGCAATCATTCTGGAGTCGTTGCTCTCGAGAATATCTTGCGAATTTAATGAATAGGTACAAATGGGCTGCCAAAATGCCCGAACCCAAAATAGGAGATATTGTATTAGTCAAGGAGGACAACTTGCCTCCAAGTCGTTGGCTATTAGGTCGCATATTAGAAAAACATCCCGGGCATGATAATGTCACTCGCGTGGTCACATTACGTACAAAGGGTACTACTATTAAACGGCCAACAAACAGAATATGTATTTTACCGGTGGCCGACTAATTAATTGTATTACTATTCTTTTTTGTATTTTGTGTTAATTTTTATGTCATTTAAATTGTTTTTATGTTTGATTTAGTATAAATGTCTTTGCTATATCTTATTTTAGATTGTATACTTTAAATGTTAAAGGTCACATATTCAACCTTTGCTGGGCTTACATATTGTTAAAGTTAAGATTAAGCTAGATTTTAAGAACATTTGTCAATTGTGATTAGAAATTGGTTTGTAAAGGACATTCTGCCACTAAATGTCCTTGGTGGGCGGTATGTTTACGACCAAAACTACAAATGTTTACCCTAAGCCTCGATAGGTGTCGTTGTACTGTTTTCCTCAATCGCGCTATTTTTGTTTACCAGAAGTAGTATAACTTACTGTAGATTCAACAATAAAAAAAAAAAAAAAAAAAACTTCATTTCTGCTCCGACTCACCCCAACCCTCTAGTGGTTGCGGCTGTAAATTACACTCCGAGCAAAATATCTAAAATACGTCGACCCAAACACGCGTTAGGGGAGCTAGACGACGACATTACACGCGCTCAACGCAGAGCGGACACACTAATCACGAACCGTCCGCGTTTACGTCCCCGCCGGCGGGGGCGGAACACGCGCCGCGTAAACCGTCAACAAAACATGGGAGTAGGCCGTCCCACTGTTTCAGCAACACCCCAAGCCGAGGTTCGTACCCCGCAGGGGGTGCCCTTGGGCAATGTTGTTTAATAAATGGCCGGTTGAGAGCCCTCAGCGCTCACCGTAACTAAACCGGGTAAAGTTGTAGAGGCCATCTGAGGCCAACAGCTAAAAATCATCACATAAAAAAAAAAAAAAAAAAAAACAATAAAAAAAAAAAACAATAGATCAGATAACAGTTGTGGTTTTATTTTGGACCCTCATAGTATATCTTAATAGATCAACCAGGTCATATTTACGCTAGTCGTAACAACATGGAACAGCACTTTGGCTGATTAAAAATGTATTGTCCAAGTTTTTTGATTTAACATTTTAATTTTATATACTAAAAATTGTATTTAAAATTTTTCAAGGTATTTAAGTAACAATTCCAGACTAAAATTACAAGTCCAGACTAAAAATACTTTAGAACTATATTAAACTAAAAGTCAATTCTATAATATTAATAAAAATTAAAGAACACGTTAGAAGACAAAGAAGAGTTAGACAGTAGCCGCCTCCACCAGGAATAAATCCTGTGTCGCGGGGGACTTTACAAACAAACAAGAAACAGACACAAAGAACATTCAGATTCAGAACAACAGTTTGTAGATCACACAAAGTGTTGTCCCATGTGGAGTTTAAACCCACAACACTCACCGCAGTAGAGAGCGGCGTGACGACCGCTTAAACCACTAGGTCAACTGTGCAGTCTGCGGTTAAAGAATCTTTATTTCTCAAATAAAATTACAAAAATTCTTCACACGCCCTCTTTCTTAGCTGTGCAACTTGTCCTACAAGAATGCATTCAACTTTGATTTAAACAATGCTGGGTTATAACAAAACAGAGACACAAATAAATAATTTACATATATGTATGTAAGGGACAATAACATATAAAGATAAGATCTTATCGATGACCAGTTTTATAAACTTGAGAGGTTTCAGAATTTTTGCATTTGATTTATTTTTATCTTGTATCTGAATTTCGTGCAAAGCTCAAGTAGCTTACAATTCGGTTTTATCAGAATACTCATTTCCTCTCACTACTAAATAATACTTATTTAATTCTACAATGACGACATACTTAAAGAAATATTTTTCTTTATTCATAACACACATACACGATGCTTAAGGTGAGGTTAGAAATACCAACATACTCTACAACCTTCACTGATACAGCTATCATATTGCAAGCTGCTTGCCTGTGCGACTTCTTACTGGCAGCCTTAAGGCGAGCACAGTCAGTAAATGCTTTGAAGAAACTCGTCAAAGATTTATCTCTGTCATAGCTATGTGCTGTATGTAAATACATATGAATATATGTATTTCTATATAATATTAATATACAGGGTGGGCCAAGAATTCGTTAACAACTGAATGTAACATCTGCGCAAACAAATGCAGGTAGTGTAAGTGTAAATATTTGTAATAAGTAGAAACAGATAGAAAAGAAAGAAAAACAGAAAGAGAAGAAACAGAATGATTTTGCCAATCGAATGGAAAATGAGGATGTCTCAAACAAAGTCAAAAGTTTTTACAGCGGTTCTGATTCTAAACTGCATTGTGTCTGCCAGACTTGAATTCAACATAATGTTTATTATATTATTTTTATTCATACACAAAAGTGTACAAAAATTAACACTACAATAATCATTTAAAAATATTAGTCACTAGCTTCAATGCTAAGGTCATAAATTTAAAGTCTTGTTCAATTAAAGTTAATGATATAGACCTAATACACTGTACCTTACATATATTGTAAATGTATATAACGTACATATATTATCAATGTACACTGTAAACTACATGTTATAGTACAGTATACTCTATCTAAAGATTGCTTGGAAGAGATCGTAGATTTCGATAAGTGTGCACACTGTGCCACTGTTTTCTTTTGTTGTATTAATTATGTTGTATACATTTCATGTTTAGTTATGTTGTGTAATAAAGGTTAACTATCTATCTATCATGTGGCGAGATTTTTAATTCTAAGAGAGTTTCATGTCATTGTAAGTTGCTGATATAGAAGATGTGAAAAGACTGTTAATAAGTCCATCGAATACTTCAAAATAAACAAATCATCAGGAAAGCTTACAATTGATCCGTGTGGTGACGAATTAAGAATACGGAATATAACTACTCCTATTAATCCCGTGGGTTTCCTGAGACCGACTAATGCGCGAACTACACAGGACTAGGACTAGGAGCAGTACTAATAATAATTGAGGTTATCACAGTACAGCTGTAGAGATGAAAAGTATGACGCCATCTTTAAGACTATTTTATACATAAACATTCAGGATATACAGACGAAAATGTTATTATATATATATTATATTATATTATATAAAGTAATTCTTAGTTAGCAAAGAAAACGTGGGTAACGTTTGTAAGGCGCCCTGCGGTGCGATGGACCGACGACTTGAAGAAGTTGGCTGGCAGCGGATGGATGTGAATTGACCAAGACCGGGATGGTTGGCGTTCCTTGCGGAGACCTTCGTTCAGCAGTGGATGGTGATAGGTTGATTGAAAGAAATATATAAATAAGTAGATTTCACAATTAATTACCTCATTAAGTAAAATTATATCTCATGGAAATAATTAAATGACAGAAAGTAATTGACGTATTTAAGGAATTAAAGGTTAATACACCTACAAGGTTTAATTACAAGGTTTACTAAAACAGTCGTCGTTATTGTTGTGTCATCAGGTTAATGGATATGTCATTTAATTGAAGATTAATGTTAAGACTTTAGGTCTAACTTCAAAAGAGCGTCTTGATGTTATTTTTATCGCAGTTAAATAACTAACAATCCATGTAAACACGATAAAAAAACAAGTGTATACTCGCTAACATTTTTGGTCTTATTTTTTTTCTGGTATTTATCTCATGCATTTATGTTCTTACTAGTAGTAGGGTACAATTATTTACAAAACTGAAAACTATTATGTTATTACATAAAATGTCCTGAAACCTAGCCTAAAGCCAAAACATTAGACAAATAACTGCAACAAAATTTGTATTAAGTCAAATGTTTACATTTACAACAGAATAAAGTTCAACGTGTTCCACTTAATAATTGAGATATAATTTTAATACTCAACAGCCTTTAACAGTCCACTATTTAATATAGACTTCTCCCTAACAAGGAGGTTTTGGTCTATTATACCAGGCTGGCCAGACAGGTTGGAATGGTGTTTGTTTCTAGTTTTCCCTCTCTCCATGTTTATTATTTACTAGGTAGTAGAGCCAGGCTGATTTCAGCACGAGCGGGCCGGCTCAACCGGGGCAGTACTACCCTCCCACAGAAGACCAACCTAAAGCGCCAGCATCAGTGTTGTCGTGTTTCGTTGGTGAGTGTGAGACCGAAAGCCCATTGATGCAGGGGTGACAGTTATCGTGGTAACTATGTAAGCTTTACACTGTCACGATGACTGTCATGCCTTTTACGTCCCCAAGCGGGGTGTGAAAAAGCATCTCACAAGGCCGCCATAGTGTGGGTCACCATACTGCATTGTCTGCATTTGCAATGAGTATGGTGACCACAACTCTTGGATTCTATTCATGCTTTCCATCAGGCAGAGTAGAGTCACTTTGGCAGGCTATTAATATAAAATAAAAAAAGTACATGCAAAATTAAGCTACTGTTGAAGTATATAGCGTATAATATGATGGTACTTTCAATTTAATATTGTTTGATATTCTTCGATATTATGTGAAACTACGTGTACAATTTACAAGGTGTAACGTTAAATTTTTACGGGTTAAAAAGCATTGTTTTTCTATCTTAACTATATTTCTGTAATAATTATATAACTTATTTAAATTTTAATTATTATTACATAATTCTTAGAATATGGTATGACTCTTGATTTTAAAGAAGTGCAGGTGGCGTTTTATTACTTTACTGTATTTTATAAATTTACTTTTGAAACAGTCGCCAATGACTTCGCTATAAAGCTCATTTTTTTCTATATTAAGAGCCTGCCAAAGTGACTCTACTTTGCCTGATGGAAAGCATTAATAGAATCTAAGAGTTGTGGTCACCATACTCATTGCAAATGCAGACAATGCAGTATAGTGACTCACACTATGGCGGCCTACTGAGATGCTTTTGCACACCCCGCTTGGGGACGTAAAAGGTATGACAGTCATCGTGACAGTGTAAGGCTTACACAGTCATCACGATAACTATCAAACCTGCATCAATTACGAGTATAAGTATTATTGATTTCAAAAAACATAAAAACATCAAACATTATTCTGAATGAAACTGTTTGCGTGCGTTTTGCTTTTTAGTTTCATTAGTTGCAAAACTAAGTAAAATTCATTTTCAAATTTTTCAAACGTTAATACACTTGATTTCCTACCAAATTTTATTGTAAGATTGACTGAAATTCCGAATCAAATCTCAAGGAATCTAATTATACTATTAGATCACAACACCAAGATAGAACGATACTTCGGCAACACTTTGAATGATTATTGACCCAATGAAACCTAGTCCACCATAACGTGGGTCGCCATACTGCATTGTCTGCATTGGCAATAATTACGGCGAAAATCACTCTTGAATTCTATTCATGCATTCCATCAGACAGAGTAGCATTATTTTGGTAGGAATTTATGGAAAAATACTATATACAAATATAAACTCAACAAAATTTCTAATCCTGAAATTCCCTTGCTTCGTAATACAGTTATCAAATTGTCGAATACCACCTTGAGTCTACTAACATCTAGATATCCAACGGTTACACGAATGTTTTGTAAATGATTATTATCAAATAATAGTATTGAATTAATTGTTTATTTTATCTTTGAGCCTTTAAGAGTAGAGTAAACAGGTTTCTTTTGGATGGGCGTGTACCACCTTCATCTTCATCTACACTTTCCATCAGGTGAGATAGAGGACTAACGCCTATTCCATTACAATTGTAAAAAAAAAATGTGTCCATTGTGGTCAAGAGATAAAGGGACACCTAGTGCAGGTCTGTGTTGTAAATGTTATATATTGTAATTGGCATTCAGTGGATTTATGGCATCACTTTAAGGCCAACTATTCACAAAGTTTCATAGAAGAATACCATTAATTTAAATATTTATTTATGCATTTTAAACACTGGTGATACTGTAAAGTAAAAAGTAAATGATAAATGCGTGTTGGCCCTGTGCCCTACGTGTCGGGGGTTACAAACAAAGACAAGACAGAAAAACCTAAGTTGCTGTGGACTTGCTATATACTGCGGTCCCCCCTGACGCGACGAGGATACCTCAATAAAAATTTTACTTATTTAAACTATAGGGGTTACACGTCGTTATTGTTTACTTTTAAGAGATGTTATATTATGTAGGGGTTTTTTTTTTAAATTTTAAATTTAATTTTTATTTCACTCTTTTTAGACTGTATTATCTGTTTGCTGCAGCATCAGGTCTCTGTGTACCTCGGTTTTTGTCACTAACAGTACCTTTACTACGTTACGTTAAAAAGTCTATTTTTAAATATCGAAATGTAGGTACGTGAAAATATTTTTTACCACGTGAATTGATGTAAATAATAAAAAATCCATTATATCATCATTCTCGTCTTTAAGGAATCAATTGGCGGAAACGCACTTAGAATACGTGGGTATTAGATGTCCACGGGTGGTGGTAGTTACTTATACCATAGAAAGAACTTTGGTGGTGAATTAAAAACCAGCATCTACTATGTTTAAAAAAAATAGAATCACCAAAGTCCAGTAGTCTTTTGTGAACTAGAAATTAATTCTATCGTTCAATAATGTCTAATTCAGTAATCATCGGTGACGCAGTGGTAGTAGTGGTCTCGGGCTCGATTCCCGGGTCGTTTATTAATATTATTATTAGCTCTGCACTGCATGGATGGAAAACACTAGGCTTCAGTAGCTATTATACCTCGCTGCTTCCCACGTGCTAAGTGTTGCCACTACAATCCCTTACATTAGACAACACTGCGTGAGTCATAAATTGTTGTTTCTGATCTTGATGGTTTTTGTAATCGTTCAATCAATGTGTCAAAAGCTTCCCACGACTCGAGATATATTACAAACGCAGGAGTTGCCTTAAAAAAAAATCTCACAATGTTTTGCCTGTTTGATGCACGATTATTCAGACAAAACAATAGATAAAAACTATTACTTATTTTTAATTACATGCATTTATGAAATCATGCAAACTTGCTGTCGCAATAAATTGTGTTAATTTATTTATGGATTTATTGTTTTTCTTTCCTGTTGATAAGAGTTCAATGACAACAATGCAATTAACACAAAGTAGCTTGGTTTTTTACCACTGCTGCGAAGCAAACATGACATGATTATGATCGATTGATTATTATTGATTGAGTCTTAAACAGTGAAGGTAGTACAGTCACGTTGATTTCAGCACGAACGGGCCGGCTCGAACGGGATAGTACTACCCTTCAACAGAAACCCAAGCTAAAACGGCAGCATCCGTGCTGTCATGGTTTGTTGGTGAATGCGAGACTGGAGGCCCTTTAATGCAGGGGTGACAGTTGTCGTGGTAAATGTGTGAGCCTTACACTGCCACGTTGACTGTCATACTTTTACGTCCCCAAGCAGGGCGTGAAAAAGTATCTCACTAGGCCACCATAGTGTGGGTCACCATACTGTATTGTCTGCATTTGCAATGAATCTGGTGACCACAACTCTTGGATTCTATTCATGTTCTCCATTGGATAGAGTAGAGTCACTTTGGCAGGCTCTTAATATATTGGTGGAGCGCAGAGATCGCGCAGCTGAGAACGTCGGTTGCTAGATTGCGCCGCCCGTACCTTCGAGCTCGGAGAAGACGGCGAGCCACAGTCGAAGAGATCGATAGAGCACGGCGGGAATATGGAGCTGCTGTAAAGGCTCTCAGCGATGCAATCGCAGAGGCCAAGGCTCGGTTATGGAAAGAACTCATCGCGGGACTGGATAGGGATTCATGGGGGCGCCCATACAAAATGATATTGGGCAAACTGAAGCCATGGGTCCCTCCGTTGACGGAAACTCTAGACCCAGAATTTTTGGGAAGAGTGCTAGATACACTCTTCCCAAGGGTCCAGGACAGTTCCCCGATTCCTCCGTCACAATTGGACCGGCAACCCTGGTCCGATGAATATGGGGTGACGGAGTTGGAGTTGGACCGGGTCATACGGCGGCTGGCTTCCCGCAACACCGCGCCTGGACCTGATGGTGTTCCAGGCCGGGCGTTGGTGATAGCTCTGTCGGTTCTGGGGAAAAAACTGAGGCGAATCTCGACTGAAAACAAGCGAGACTGGTACTTTTGAAAAAAGAAGGAAGGGCTGCAGATTCTCCCTCTGCATGCCGACCGATTTGCCTGCTGAACGAGTCGGGGAAACTCTTTGAGAGGGCTATCTCTGACCGGATCAGTGGGCATCTGTCGCGAGTGGGCTCTGATCTGTCGGCCTGTTAGTTTGGATGCCGACTGGGACGTTCGACAGTAGATGCTGTCAGGTGTGTTTAATCCCTGTCGGAGCCGACAATCCAATCAGAGGGGATGGCGTTGGCGGTTAGCCTTGGTATTATCGACGCGTTCGGCACCCTCCCCTGACAGGCAGCCTGGAATGGATTAGAAAACCAGAGGGAGGTGTGTTGTGGGGTTCCCCAAGGCTCTGTATTGGGCCCATTGCTGTGGAATCTCGCATACGATGCGGTCCTTCGTATCAGTCTGCCCTCTAGCCTAAGTGTAGTCTGCTATGCGGACGACACACTTATATTGGTTAGAGGGTCACGGTTTGAGGAAGTGCTTTGGCTTGCCGAGCAGGGGGTGGCTTGTGTTGTAAACAAGATCTGTGAGCTGGGCCTTAGGGTGTCGCCTTAGAACACTGAGGTGATATGGTTTCATGGCCTACGCAGGCGCCAGGAACCACACAGCTCATGCCTTCGCGTGGGTGACGCTGAAGTCCAGGTGGGCCAGTACATGAGGTACTTAGGCCTTATCCTGGACAGTCGATGGAGCTTCGAAGAGCATTTCGGGCGATTAGTCCCCCGAGTGCGGGGGGTAGTTCGCCGTCCTATATGGGGGTTATCAGATCCATGGTCCTCTATGGGGCGCCCGTTTGGTTTAGTGACCTGGCGGGTGCCTCCCGCTGCCGGGCTCTGCTCAGGAGCCTGCAGCGGTTGATGACCATACGGATCGCGCGGGGCTATCGCACAATCTGCTATGAGGCGGCGACGATCCTGGCACGATCTCCACCCTTCGATATTCTGGCCGACATGGACGCGATGGTTTATGACCAAATTCGTCGTTCTGTCGGTCGGAATGCTGAAGAGACCGCGCCAGATCATGAGCCCGAAATGCTAGGGCAGGACGCGCATAAGCAAGCTCTGGTGGCTTGGCAGGCACGGTTCGAAACTCAGGGCTGTGCTAGCCAACGCGCCGTCGGAGCCGTTCTGCCAAACTTCGAAGCGTGGATAGAGAGGACCGACTATGTCACCTA
The DNA here is from genome assembly GCA_949316085.1 of Hypercompe scribonia. NCBI lineage: Eukaryota > Metazoa > Arthropoda > Insecta > Lepidoptera > Erebidae > Hypercompe > Hypercompe scribonia. The sequence continues at coordinate 14,550,678 of OX438987.1, forward strand.
TCGATTGACTCAGATACTCACCGGGCACGGCTGCGTCGGTGAGTATCTGAATAGAATAGGACGGGAAGCTACGGCACAATACCACAACTGCGAGTCCGAACGGGACTCCGCCCAGCACACGCTGGAGGACTGCCCTGCTTGGGAGTCTGAGCGTCGAGTCCTGGTCGGACGTATCGGACGAAACCTTACGCCGTCAGCACTAATCACGGCAATGCTGGCGACTCGTGAGGGATGGGAAGCCGCGATCTCCTTCTGTGAGCATGTTATGCTTCGGAAGGAGACCGCAGAGCAAGATCGGGAATTGCCGATCCCACTCGAAGGAGGCGGCAAAGGGGACGCGGCAGTTCAGTGTGTCTTCTATAGATGACACTATATGTAGATGTCGTTATAGTGTAAATAACAGATATTATTAATTTATATATTATATATATTAATAATAATTGTTATGATTTCTATAAATACATAATGTTTATACATTTTTTAAGTGTACACACTTACAAATGTCTAAATTATCAGCATAAAGATTAGGATAAAGGATTATGCCTCGCAGAGAACCATAAGCCATGAAGCTTTAAATGCCTTTAAAATATCGATATAAAAGATAAAATTATCTAATCTTAATTTAGTAAGAAACTTTGATAAAGAAAATACGGAAATAGAAATAAATTTGACGTAGGAGAACATTGTTTCGGCGGCACACGTGGAACCATCCACCGGAGTGATATCACGGCCTCACAAAAAATTTGTATTAAATAAATCTTTCGTTCCTTTTTCCTCGAGTGAGTGAAATCATTAAAGCGTAAATTAATGATTCTGGTGACTAAGATTCAACAGGATGGCAATACACTTGTGACTTTAAGTGTCCTTGGGTGGTGACAGTCTCTTATTATTGGGTGACAAACCTGGCCCTAAGATACATGGAACAACCACTTCAAATAATAATAATCAAGATAAATTACACCCAGATAGAAAAAATCATTGTGTTTATCACATGAAAATTTGGCCTGGGTGGAAAATGAATCCAAATCAAATTTAACTTTAGAAGTTATTGGTTTGAACATTTTAGTTAAACACTATTTAGTGGAGCACTAGTTTATGTTATATAAAGAAACTTTTTACTTATTTTTTTTAAATATTCTATTTTAAGAACATTTGTTTACAAAAACAATGCATATACTTGGACAATAATATGGCACCGGACACAGATTAGATTGATTACTTTAGTTACTTTGATAACAAAACCTCATCCAGTCCAAATGGATTCGAATAGTGACGAATAATAAATATCGACTTCGCGCATATGTCTTTCGGTTGTGTTCTGTAAAGGTTTCAGGCTTTTATTTTGGGCTTTAATTTCAAATATTAAATTTAAAAGTATATATGATTACATAAAATGTATATAATTAAACAGAAAAGAAAAAACACGCTCACAAAATTAGTTACAATCATAAAAACAAACAAACATACAAGTGAAGCTAATAATAACGTGTTAAAATGCAAGATATATTAGACTTGTTAGGTGAAAAACACGTTTCTCAATTCTATCATTATTCATAATGCTATGTCCAGTTAGAGTGGCGTTATGATATAAAAATATGTTAGATCATGGTGACTTCCTTAATAGGCTAATGACTCCTCAGTCATCGGGTTTCTTATTTAATTTTACTGTATTTTATCTTTTAGTAAATAACCCTTCCACGGCTCACCGTGAATCGATATCATCATCATCATCAACAGTGTTTAACAGTCAAGTGCTGGATAAAGGCTTTTCGTTGGAAAGGAGGTTTTGGCCTACTATAGCACGCTGACTAGACGGATTGGTATATTGTTTGAATCAAGTTTTCCTTCTTGTTTCTTGAATCGATATACCAGGTGAATATTACGCACAAATTAAATAAGGAAAAATATTTTTTTGTAAGGTTTTACTTGTTTTTACAATTATATTTAATTATTTAATGACATACTTTAACACATAATATTATTTTGGTTAATTATTAAATACCCACAACAACTTCACCATATCTTGCCCTGGATATTTCAATTGATGTGATAAGTAAATAATCTACACAAGTACAGTATGAATACAGGTAAATCCTACCACATCTTATACACAGGACCGTCTAATTTCAAACAAAAATACGACTGTTAAGAATGCGCTTTAAAATTTCTAAACACATACATATTATTGATACAGTACCAGACGTAAAACTATTGATCGATCTCATCACACAATTATTTGTTCTAAATCAAACAAGTGCTCTCTTATCACCAAGGCTGTTAAAATTATATTAGAGATTTAATACAGAAACATATCGATACATATTTGAAAAGAAAAACAATAATTTTGAATTTGACTGCGTGGAATGCGTGGCGATGAAAGTGGTCACATTACCGCCACCTACTGCGTTGAATATTTGATTCTCACATGGAACTAAACTTTGTGTAATTTACAAATAATTGAAATAAGTTTTGACATTCAGATGTTTTATGAATCGTAATGTTGAAATTTTCTGCAGTACTCAATACATTTCTAGTCCGAAAGTTGTATTATTTCAATAAAATTAAATAGGAAAGAAATAGTAAATATAAGTTATAATTAGAACTAATACTAAGTAAAATGGTATACTTAGATAAGTAAGCAAGTTTACTATTAAAAATTTTTGGTATTATTTTATTATTATCAATCGACGACCAGAGTCTTAAAAGATCCTGGCATACCAGAATATTCTTCATTGAATTTGCAGCTTTGTCGACATGACTCATCTGTGGCAGCTTTCTCCATGAATTTAACTCTTTCAATGTGATTGTCCGAACAAAATTCTTTGAAGGTAATTTCTGTGGAGAAGAAATAAAATTAATTATGATAATATTCTTTCAATATGTGTATATTGAGAAAAACATATTTCGATTTTTGTTTAAATATTATTATTTTTTTTACTTTTGCTGTAACGATAAAAATATAGCTGACAGCACATATCACTGGAAGAACTTCAACACATTATAATTATTTATTATGGATCTCTAACAAGAAATACACTTTACAAGCTAGTTTTATAACATATAAAATACAATTAAAATTTCATGTCTTGCGCTTCCTCAAAAATGGGAGATCACAACATGCTCATTATAAAAACAATTCATATTAAACAAAAACAGTGGCCACAAACGGCCTCTATAGATGAAGGAAAAAGGAAACCAATAAAATACTACAAAAAAAACAACAACTATTAATACACAATAGTAGGCTGTCATTATTATCAACAAGCTTTAAATGTCCACCGGCGAACAAAGGTCTCTTCTTAGAAAAGGTTTTAGCGTACTATACCAAGTTGAAAAGTCGCGTTGCTTTGTTTTAAGTTAACCTTCCCTTTGTATTGCTTTTGTCTTGCGTAGTGTAGTCCTTTGATCGACTCTTATGACACGATGATGATGATGATGTTGACACTTCGTATTATTAATTCATCACCATTCGTACACGGCTACCCTTTACACGTACCTTGTAATTCCTGTAAACTTCTTTCATCTCCTCCGAAATCTTTTGGAAATTGTTCTCTTGGAAATTCCTTGTACAAGCTTTCAAGATCTGGATGAATTACAAGTCTTTCCCTAAGTTTTGCGGAAAGAGCTTGCTTGCACACCGCTATGAATGTGTCGAAAAATTTTGAACCAGTTAAAATATGTATTTTTTTAAGCCTTTGACCCATTGCATCCTTGAATATAAACGTTATATGTTGTTAGTTCCATTTAAATTAATTTATTATTTTATTGAAGAGGACCAAAAAATGAAACAAAACATCATAATATGTGACGACAAGATGTTTGTTTATTAACTAAAATAAAATTAAAATATCGGCGATCTACTCGTATAAAGTACTTACATCTAAATATTGTTTAACATCTAACATCTCAACAAGCATCTATACTTTTTTCTCTTTTCTATATTAAGAGCCTGCCAAAGTGGCTCTACTCTGCCTGATGGAAAGCATGAATAGAATCCAAGAGTTGTGGTCACCATACTCATTCCAAATGCAGACAATGCAGTATGGTGACCTACACTATGGCGGCCTTGTGAGATGCTTTTTCACACCCCGCTTGGGAACGTAAAAGCATGATAGTCATCGTGGCAGTGTAAGGCCTACACAGTTACTACGATAACTGTCACCCCTGCATCAATGGGCCTCCGGTCTCACACTCACCAACGAAATACTACAACACGGAGGCTGGTGCTTTAGGTTGGTCTTCTGTAGGAGGGTAGTACTGCCCCGGTCGAGCCGGCCCACTCGTGCTGTAATCAGCGAGGCTCTACTACCTTGCATCTGACGAGCAACTCTAATACTGAGCATGTTTATTATCTAAGCAAATATTGTTCTCTGACTTTCTGTTTCTGTTCTTCTGACTGATTTAAAATCAATAAATGAAAAAGGTTTCACATCAACATCACATTACTAATCCATTGCTAGACATGGACTTTCCTTAGCAAAGAAGGTTTTGGCCTACTATGCTTTGCTGGTCAGGCAGGTTGGTACAGTGTTTATTTCAAATTTTCCTTCTCTTTGTAATGCTGTTGTTCTGCGTAATTTGCTCCCTTAGTTGGCTTTAAGGACACATATAGAATGAACAGGGATGATGACAGTCCATATTTTTAATCTTAATTATCTCTGAATGAAAAAAAAACATACAACTTACAGTAAATAATGTCAGCCCTTTGTGTATGATTATAGGATTCAATTTTGTTATGGTGCTCATGGGTAAATTTTTTGTGCCAGCGATCCATTCGTAACCATGACAGTAATCATTTGATAGCATGTAGTGTCCCATCTAAAAGTTATTGATTAAATCATTAATATTATATGTATTACTTAAAAGCTATACCTTGTCATTAGTCACAAAAGATGATAAAATAACCTACAAAAATAGTAAAATTTTATAGGCCCGTTGCTTTTATACTAGTTGTTTCTCTAACGTAATTGTGGAGAGACGAGGTGTCATGTCCTTCTGACACAAAGGCAAGATCCTCCGACCAAGTGAGGTGATCATACTTGGCGGGCCGCGGCCCAATAGTTGTTGTTAGGATGTTGTATATATGCTTATTGCCACGCCAATCTCTATTTCGCGTTACAGGATTAGTAGTTACTCCGTAGTTCGATGTCTCTTCGCTAGATGGCGCTGTTGAATATTTTTGTTTGTGCTGTATATGGAAGTTGCCACATAAGACGAAAATACGAGTCTATAATTCCGGTCTAAACACTCCAGTCTAAAAAATATGAAGTTTTCCGTTACCGGTCTGAGACTTGCAGTATCATTAACCCTTGTTGTTTATTGCCCTTTGTTCTACTGTGTTGTGCTGTTTGTAGTGCCAAGTTCATAAATTATTGTTCTAAGTTCTACCAATTGAACCATAGGCACATTTCATGACCTGTAGTTCTACTGGTAGTACCTTGGGTAATATTTTTTGGCTGTAGCTCTATCATTTGTACCATACGCACTTTTTTTTCTTGTCCATGGTTTCATCGAAAGAACTATGGACAAGTAATGTTATCCGTAGTTCAATTGAAAGTAATAATGCTTGTTAGTAATCTGTTTCTATCCTATTATAGGTGATTTTAGTAGTAGTGGTATGAAACGTCAATAAATATGTATATAGTTAAAATATAAAAGTCCGTTTATTATTTTTCAAACTTACTTGTACCTTAATAGTAACCTTGTTGATGGTGCGTTTTTTATGCAAATTTATTCATTTGATAAAAAAAAAAAACAACGTTGATTCATTTAGTGGAATTAATAAGAAACAGTATACTGTTTTAGTCTGTTATTCTATACTAGTCTATTATTATTTTTGAATGAACACAAGGACCATAGAACAAGTAAAATTTTATAGTATTGGCGTTGACCGTACTATTCGATTAGTAGGACCACTATTCATACAAAATAATGACATTATTGTTACAATCCAACTGATAAAACCATAAACAAGAATAGAATATCCGTAGTACTATCTGTAGGATCATAGGTAACGAAATGGGTACTATCAATAGGAACACGGGCTAAGGTTAACTCCTCACGCTCAGCTTAACTCCTTCCTCACCCTGTATGTTTCCTTAAGCTGGATTTATATTATGTTTTTTTTCCTAAATAAATAAATCCTATGTCGCGGGGGACTTTACACACCTTTAAGAAATGGACATAAAGAACACCCAGAATCAGAACAACAATTTGTGGATCACACAAAGTGTTGCCCCATGGAGTTTGAACGCGCAACACTCAGCAAAGTAGTGTGCGGCGTGGCGACCTCATAAACCACTTAGCCAATCGTGCAGTTGTTTTTTATCTGTCTTAAATTACGTTCAAAAAGAGAGGTGGCTTCAAGCAGCAGGAAAATGAAATCAATCGAAAACGTTACAATGTTTCAAATTAAGACTAGCTCTTATAATATAAGGAAAAAGACAGAAAAAATATCATGATGACGGGATGTTAATCATAAGTAATTCGTCTTACTTACCACCATCAAATATCTATAAAGTTGTAGAATATTGAAATCTTTGTCATCATTTGCCAGAAAATCTGAAATAACTAATCGATAGTTATCCTTGCTTGACTGTGGTAACACTGCAATGTGTCTGTAAAAAATAATTGAAATAAATTAAATATTTTCCTTGTTTGATTTAATAAAAGTCACGGTGCGTTACGGGGATTTCCCTGTTCTCAAATTAGCAGGAGCTCTGTTTTTAAAAAGTGAAATATCCTGCCACAAAAGTAACCATATATAGTTAGTAAATACTTGCTTTGTAGATAGTTCTCAATTAATAACAGTTAACTTAAAGTAAAAAAAAAATCGTTATGAATATTAACGTCGTTAAGACACAATCCATATGCCTTTTTTTAAATGGGTGGTGGTCAACATACTCACTGATATAAGACATTCATAAGGTACACGATAAGCTTACAACGATTGCTTTTGTTTTTAAATTTGCTGCGAAAATTAAGATTCAAACCCAGTGTGCATACTTATACAAGTTTAGCAGTAAAATTATACAAATAAAAATGCTCTTGCTATGACACATCAAACCGAAACCATAAAGTGTAATTCAAGTACGATTATATTCAACAAGAGTTGTTTCTCTTTTAATTGCGCAACTCTAATTTCATAGAAGCCTTGAAGTCACATATTTTTACTCTTTTTGGAACTGTGTATGTTTTTCTTTTATGCCCCTTTTTTTTTTGTTTTGTTTTTTTTTTTTTTTTAACGTGTGGAAACCCCCTCGAGCCGTCACCGCACCGGGGTTTACGGCGAGGTGGTGTGTCGGAATCGGACCGACTAAAACCACACGGTGTGCCACTCTGCGCCTGACATAGGAAGGATCCAGGCACAGCTGTTATTACGACATCCAGATCCCTCCTAGCGCCTGCCCGCTAAAGCGGGCACCGTCTGCGGAAAACCTCTCCATTTAGGCGACGTACGGCACACGCGAACGTCGCCTCCTCGCGGCTGGCCACTATAGCGGATGGAGGGGAAAACCCGTCCCGTCCACCCGCAGCCACACTCAAGGCGGCATGAGGCGCTGGTACGCGCGCCACCGCCGCCCAGTTCGCCGGCGGTGAATTGGGTCCGAGTGAACGTCGTCCTCCCGAGCCTTCTCCGCCGCCTCCTTCCGCGAAATTACGTCTTCGCAGAAGGTTGCGACCGCGGTAAACAACTGTCGCTACCGACCATGGAGCGTATGACGGCCGGTAGCGACAGATTTCCTCCAATAACTGCAGTGAGGACCCCACGCTGCGCAGCCCAAGCGGAACAAACCGCCAGCGTGTGCTGAGCCGAGTCCTCACTGCAGTCGCAGTGGTGACAGGCGGGACTCAATTCCCTCCTGGGCGACCGAGTGCAGATACTTCCCGAAGCAACCGTACCCGGAAAGGATCTGCGTCAGTCGGAAGGAAAGAGTCCCGTGCTGTCGCCCCGCCCACTCAGCAATGACCGGCTGGAGAGCCTCCACGGCGGCAAAGCCAGCACGTGGAGCCTCCAGCCGGGACGACCAATGAGCCATCGTGGCTCGACGAGCGGCCTCTCGCCACTCGCGTATCTCTTCGGGCGGGGGCGGGGTGCCGCTACCCGCCCGGAAGTCTGCCGTTCGCCGATAAACTTCAGCAAGCACTTCCGCCTCCAAATCCCACGGGGGAGTCCCGGCTAAGGCGCACGCCGCCTCCGTCGATACAGTGCGGTAACCGCGTATGGCTCTAACCGCCAATATCCTCTGAGGGCGCCAGAGGCGAGCCCTATTCTGGGCGGTCAGAGCCGCCGCCCATACCGGTGCACCATACAGCGCCATTGACCGGAAAACTCCCGTGTATAGCCGTCTCGTCGCGATGCTGGCTCCACCCAAATTGGGCAAAAGTCGCCCAAGAGCAGAAGCAGCGCCGACCAGCTTTGGAGAAAGCTGTCGGAAGTGCTCGTCGAAGAGCCACCTGCCGTCGAGGATCAGGCCCAGATACTTCATCTGGGCCTGAACCGGTACGAGGACCGAATTGACTACGATGGAGGCGCCGGAGGGTGGACCACGACGGGGCCCATGGAACAAAAGGGCCTCCGTCTTGTCCAGGGCCACCCGCAAACCCAGCGCCTCAATACGCCCGACCACCAGGGAGACTCCCGTAGTCGCTAGGCGCGCCGCCTCTTGAAAGTTCGCTCCCCGGGCCGTAACCAATGTGTCATCGGCGTAACAAATTACGCCCAGCCCGGGGGGGAGGCGACCTCGAAGGGCCCAATCGTATCCCATATTCCACAGGAGTGGTCCGAGGACAGACCCCTGTGGAACACCGCACGACATGAGCCGCCGCCTCAGAACACCGTTTCGGTCCTCGTACATGACAGTACGCTCATGTAGATAGTCTGCCACAAGCCACCTCAGGTACTCTGGCACCCCGTAGTAGTGGAGTGCTTCCCTGATGCAGCTAAATGGCAGACTATTAAATGCATTGGCGATGTCCAACGACACCGCCAACAGCACGCCGCCACAGCCCACCGCCTCTTCGGTAACGGCCCTCAGGCGCAACACAGCATCGACTGTCGAACGCCCTGCTCGAAAACCGAATTGGGCGTCCGACAGATCGGGGCCCACTTCGCAGAGGTGCCGGACGATACGGGCAGAGAGTATCCTCTTAAACAGTTTACCCGCCTCGTCCAGCAACACGATGGGCCTATAGGCCGCTACCGATTCGGCTGGCCGTCCCGGTTTCCTTAATAGGACCAGCTTCCCGCTTTTCCAGCACTCAGGGATGCGTCCGTCTAGCATCCAAGACCTCCCTGAGGTGGTCCAACATGTGTTCAAGGGCTCGGTCCAGCACTCGGGCAGGTATCCCGTCCGGCCCGGGGGCGGTGTTCTTAGAACGTATTCGTAGAACAACTGCCCCTATCTCCGATTCCCTGACGGGCGGAACATTGTCCTCGTTGTCCCCGTCGTCTCCGAACATGAAGGCCATCGACGGGAATGTGTGTTCCACCCGCTGCGGGAAAAGGCCCTCGACCACTTCCTGCAGGAAGCTGGGCTGGAGTGTCTCTGTAAGGGGGGGCCCGACATGCGGAGCTTTTGTCGCGCCGCACGATAAGGGCGACCCCAGGGGTCACGATCGAGACCCTCCAGCATCTCCTTTCTTTTAATTTCTTTGGCGCGGCTGATGGCCAGCTTCAGAGTTTTCCGCGCCTCTCGGTAATCCTCATGAAGCTGGTCCTCCTCGCCTTCTTCGCGGTGTCGCCGCCGACTACGACTGGAGTGGAGGACCTCCGGGCACGTGTACAGGCCGCGCGGAGGTCCGCCAAGTCCTGGGACCACCAGTAAACCTCCTTCCGTGGAGGCCGACAGCCTCGGATGCGGGGCATGGCCACATCGTAGATCTGCGTAATCGCATCGCGGAAGCGACCAGCCCTCATGTCAACCTCCTCGGTCGGGGCCTGCGGAGACAGCTAAGAGTGAACGATGGCCGCCTCGTCTAGTAGGTCCCTATTTAGTTTGGATACAGTCCACCGCGGAAAGCGAGAAGAACGCCGCGCCGCGTGACTCCTACTGGGGTCCTGGGTCCGGGAGAGCTCAATTCGGATATAGAGGTGATCCGAGAGCGTCTCAACCTCTTCCAGGATGCGCCAGTTCCTTACTCGTGCGGCGAGGGCAGGGGTAGCGAACGAAAGGTCCACTATCGACCCTCCCTGCTGTCGCACGCACGTGTTGGTGGAGCCCTTGTTTAGTAAACAGAGGCCCACCGAGGCCGCCCACTCCTCTACGGCCTCGCCTCTAGAGTCCGTCCTGGGGGAACCCCACGCAATGGATTTTGCGTTGAAGTCCCCCAGCACTAAGACGTGCCCAGACGTTTGTCGCCGCATTGAGGTTTCCAAGTTGTTAAGGATAACCTTGAAGTCACTCACACTTCGGTTGGGGGAGAAGTAGATACCATTTATGGTAATCCCCCCCACTCAGCAGCAACATATCCAGTGCCCTTGTCTCTTAGCGACAAGGGCGGGGAATGAGCCGCCGTGGAGGCAACGACTGCCATGGAGCCGTCCCGGTCACCCAACCAATTTGGACGGGGAGGAACGTAGTAGGGCTCCGCGGCTACGGCAACACCGATCGACCACTGTGCCATGGTTTGCAGGAAAAGGTCCTGCAGTCCTGGAGACTTGGTCCATTACTGGACGTCTCTACAACCTCCTCCATGGGCAACGATGCCGTCATGCGAACGACATCAGAGGTAGCCTGGGTCGTTCTTTTATTCCCCTTACTCAATGTTTATCTCTGAACTGAAAAATCTTTGAGGGCAGTTCAAAGCTGCGTCATCATTCCATAATTGACAGCAACGCTTTGTACATACAATTACAACAGTTGCATTCAATATGCCAGACTCCAGTCGGACTTAGTCTATAAATATGACAACTTATTCGTTTATTTAAAATTAAAAGATTATCTCTTACATAATGTTGAAAAGGGGTTTGAACTCGTTCTTGATGTCAAAATTCTGTAAGAATTCAGGCATCAAATTGGTGCAGGTACATAATTTATCAAACTTCTGTTTCGTCCTTTCAATAGAACCCTTGTTGTAAATCAGCAGACGCTCTAAATATCCTTCATCTGTACGCAAAAAACATAAATATTAGTACGTATTAATATTCACGTGTGGGGAAGGATACGAAAGTGGCACATAAAAACCTTCATTTTTAATATTATGATTTGTTTCCAATTTTTCCAATGTGTCCGTGTGGTGACAGATTAAGAATACATAGTGTTACCACCCCTATTCATCCCGTAGCTGTCGTAAAAGGCAACTAAGGGACCAAGTATACAAGACAATATCATTACAAAGAGAAGGAAAACTAGAAACAAACCCTATTCCAACTCGCCTAGCGAGCGTGGTATAGTAGGCCAAAACCTCCGTGCTAAGGAGAGGCCTATGTCCAGCAGTGCACTATAAAAGGCTGTTGATGATTGCGATTTGGATTCTTATACGAATTCTTTCTCAAATTAGTCATTATCATCAACAACTCTTAATTGTATATTGCTGGAAAAAGATCCCCAAAAACCTTTTAAAAAGGGAGTTTTGACCGTATTATAACTTGCTAGCCAAACGGGTTAGCCTAGAGTTTTCTCATTTTTTTTTTCCTGCAAAATTTGCTTCCTTAGTTGGCTCTTACGACACCCATAAGATAAATACGTTTGGTGACGTTTTGTATTTTTAATCAGTCACCACACGGTATATATTGAATCATGCTAATTAGGAAAGGAAAATTTGGAAAAGTGAATGGTCTTCAAATGGCGGTTGAATTACGAATTGTTTTTCAATTATTTTGGTATGATTTGCATCTGTTGTGTATATTGTGTTAGTGAGTTCTAGGTAAACGCATCAATAATTTATGTATATACAAAATATCATAAAATTTATCTAAGTCACGATAATTGTATTGTCGTGACTTCGATTCGATTCGTATTTATCCATACTTTAAATCAGGTAGAATTCTCTATAAAAAGTTATAGCTAAGAGATAACTCGATGATATCAGATAACAAAAAACCCTAACGTTTTCGTAATTGGCTAATTCATTAAAAACTACGAGCCGATGCACGAAGTACACCTTTTAAATGAAAAGATGAAAAATCTAACCAAAATCCAACCTATTTCAATATATTACAACATACGTACACTAAGGTCGATTTAAAATTTTTGTACCTCTTATTACACAGCAATCCAATACAACACAAAAATATTAATAAAAAATCTAATTATTTGATACGACTGGACTTGTTCCGGCTAATGACATAGTTGTTCTAACTGAAGTTGCCGATTCAACAATTTAAAATTTTGATTACAATAACATAATACTATTTAAATGTAGTTTTAGTTTAAAAATTATCGTATATTATATAAGCTGTCGTCTGAATAAAGTGCTTTTTTTAAGTGTCGTCCTGAATTTTCTGTCATGAGATTTGTTCTAAATTCTCTTCCAAATAACACGCATATCAAAATACAAATAGTCAACACTAAAACATATATTATTTATTTTTACCTTTTCACTAATCATCTGGTTTACAATTAAAATGTGATAACTATTTTAGAAATAGTACTGATTCTAATATTTAAAAGTTTTATTCAAGGTATAATATTTTCTTATTTATTTTCATATTAATTGTACAAATCAATAATTTTAAAATTATTTTTTATGAAATTGATCAGCATGAGACCGGCCTAGTGGATTAGATTTAAAACAAATTACTTTCAAATTTATCTAAATTGATAAATTATAAAAAAACTTACCAAATTCTTTAACTCTAAAATGATCCTGCATCTTGATCCAGTCCCCCAAAAGCTTAATATCCTGTTTCAGCTTATTCACGTCCCCATATCCGAGAGCTTCACGAACCTTTTGTAGATGATTTTCATTAAATTTTAGCATAGCGTTCGGTTTTATTTCTTCCATAGTTTTAACTGCAACAGTTAAATATAGCCTCGTATTCTAAATGAGCAGGACGCTTTTATAGGAAATGAAGTCGGTGGAGTTAAAATCGTGCGTACCCTTTCGAGTACACGTGAATTGTGTTAAATTGCAACAAGACTTGAGTTTGCAGCACGCAACTTAACTATACTAGAGTCAGTTGCCTTGACTTTGTTTTATATAAAACGTTGGAAGTTTTTATATTAATTACTATTCTATAAATACTTGCTATCTCTTGCATTAAAGATATCATGTACTTTGATATAGGAAAAATAAAAAAGAAAATGAGTGAATCCTTTTTCCATTTTCGTCAATAAGTTTTCTTTTTTTAGTTATTGGTGTTCTTTTTTAATTACATGTGACTTGATATTTTTAGAATTTAATAGAAAGTATGAAAATGAAAACAGACCGAATACAAACTCATTAAATATTTCCTTTTCAGATAGTCGTATCTTACGAAGTAAATGGTCTTTAAAATTTATTTTATGGACTCGATATCCACTTTCAATTTTATTACGTTACTGACTTATCAGTAAGTATTAAAATTGAACTTAGTTAGACACTATTGTGTATACTATGTACTATAATTTGGATGGCAGAATTGAATTTTTGAATACTTTTGTTGCTGTAATTTTAAAGTTAATTAAGTAGGTATAAATTTTTAAATCTAGTAGTAAAAACACACCGACAGTTGCCGAATAAACCCGACTGCTTGTGACGTCACAATATTAGTTTTTACTGATTTTAGCAGACACAGATGATGCAGTATTTTGTTTTTTACAGTGTTTCTAATCTATTCAATTCTCATATTGTCGTTTTTGCTGCAAACTATGTAAAATATGTCAAACCTTAGCAGTTATCCTTTTTAAGAGCTTACCAAAGTCACTCTACTCTGTCTGACGGAAAGTATGCATAGAATCCAAGACTTGCAGTCACTATACTCTTTGTAAAAATGTTGCAGTGTTGAGGACATAAAAGGTATGAAAGTCATCGTGGTAGTGTAAGGTTAACCAAACTACCACTATAACTGTCACCCCTCGTGCTTTTTTTGCCATTGTGCAAGAATACTACAAAAAAACTCCGAAAAAAATGTTTTTTATCGTTCCATAATATGTATTATAAGTTTAATACGTTTAATAAGTGATTTCAAGTCGTGCATCGAGTAAATCCAAAAACAACATCAATTTTTTTTTGTTGTGAAGCTAATAATTAATAATAATTATTAATTAAATTAACGTTTATACTCAATGAGTAGTGATTAGTTTAGTTTAAATTTCTTTAGCAGTGTTGTGCGTTTTTTGTGATGAGTAAAAAATATTTAACTCGTGTCAGTACACGTGACCTGATCGAAAATTTGTAAGACAGCTCGAAAGTAGACCGCCGGAGCGGCGCAGGAGAGGAAGTATCCCCCTCTCTTTCTACTGCACGGTGCCTACACCTGCTGTTTCGTTTAGGTTACGCAGGACGCTTGAGTGAATGTGCGTGTGTCTATAAATTATCATGATAAAACACAAATGATGGTACTTTTATACTGATAATGCTAAAATTTCAGAAATGCACAACGTTAATATTCAAGTTTTCAATTCTACCAGTACTCCCGGCGTGCAACCCGTTGTGTTTTTTTTAATTAGACCCTGTATCATAACATTTAAATAAATCTATGCATAATTTTAAATGTTCACATGTGACCAATCGTAGCACGTTACTGGTCACGTGATTTTTAAAGTCCATCTCCTTATGACTATTTATAACTTATTAAAAATATAATTATCTCTGTTTTTCACCTTAATTAGCGTTCTGAAAATTTGATAAAATTTTAAAATACACTACAAAATACATTTTTGTTTCAAATTTCATTTATACATTATTTAAGTTTTTATTTCAACGTTGTTTTTTTGATAAAGTATTGTGGTTGATAGTAGAGTTTATTTAACCAGTAGACACTTCAGTAACTACCTATAAACAATAATTTGACACTTCCCACACAAGGCTGTCTGATCTCTAACTAGGCAGAACCTGCACTGTGACCACCTGACCACTGGTAAAGGTATGTTTATCATAAATATTAGTATCTACCGATCTACTGATCTACTGATTAAATCCGCACATAATTATTCATTCTGCTTGGGATTCAAACCCAAGACCTTCGGCTGATCTAATTCTAGTGGTTAACCTTAGCGGTGAACCACTAGGCCAATAGATATGTCGTTTCAATAAATCGTCATCAAAACGAATTTTCAATATCATTAAATTAAAGCATATTCTAAAACTTTATATAAATATATTAAAGATTTTAAAATAAATTAATAATTTAAATCCTCTCAAAACAAGCCTTTCAAAAACTTTTTGTCTGTTTGTTAGGCGGAATAAATACATCAATACTTAAAAATAATATTGAAATGTCCATCTGTGATCAAAATACAACTGCTTTCTCAAGTATTTATAGTTATTTATATGATAATGAAACATGAACAACTCGTTTCTAACTTTTTTATCTGTCCAGGCTTATCTCTGAAACCGCTGAGCTGATTTTAATGGGACTTTCACTAGAAGATAGAGTAGGTACTTGAGCAATACACAGGTTACTTTTAGATCTCCTAGATTTTCTACGGAATCAAGATTTACACAACAAAAGACACGTCCTAACTACTGAAAATCATACGCCTAGATAGATGTAAAATAATTGCTGTTAAATGTAACCTCAGTATCAATGTCATCAATATATATAAATAAATCATACGTCGAAGTCGCGAGCACAGCTAGTCATAAACTCAAGTACAAAAACCTCATTAATAAGTATTTATTTTAAATTAGAGTTTCAACCCCAGTCGACGATCAACTACCCTTTAAATGGGAATTTGCAAACATAAATACCACTGTAAGTTTCATTAAATTTAATTGACCATAACTTGAGAAACAGCCACCTCCCTGTTTTACGAGAGACGCCAGCTTTAATAGATCTAGCAAAATAGTAATTAGAAGGTACAGGGTCTTTTAATTTTTTATTTATGTAATTATTTTTCTATTGGTCTTTTCCACTGGACATGCCGAAATGTGACTTACACAATTTTTTTATAAGGCATAAGTATACATAAAGAGTATCCGGTACACCTGATACAGACTAACATCACCTACGGACACCTCCATTTCAAGGGTTACAACTGGGTTGTTGCCCCCTAATGTGGACGGGACGGGTTTTCCCCTCCATCTACAATGGCCAGCCGCGAAGAGGTGACGTCCGCACGTGCCGTACGTCGCCTAAAATAGACAGTTTATCCGCAGATGGTGCCCGCGGTAGCGAGCAGGCGCTAGGAGGGATCTGGATGTCGTAATAACAGCTGTTCCCGGATCCCTCCTATGTCAGGCGTAGAGTGGCACACCGTGTGGTTTTAGTCGGTCCGATTCTGACACACCACCCCGCCGTAAACCCCGGTGGGGTGGTATTTCCGTAGGCTAAAAAAAATGTGTTGTTGCCCTAAAAGGCTCAAATAGGAATCATAGGAAATGCCACATACTCAATGTAAAGTAACAAACCAATTGCTCAACGCTGAATGGCTAGAATAAGCTCGGTATCCTGGGTATCAATATTTGCTAAGATATCAACCTGCCTACATTGAGAACGGCATTAAGGCGGCTCCCTGGCAGCTAGGTATACTGAAGAAAGTGAGACGGTTCTTCTCACCCGAGCATCTGTATCTTCTATATAAGACACAAGTTCGTTCCTGCATGAAATATTGTTCTCATCTTTGGAATGGATCCACGCAGTATTTACTGGATGCTCTTGATTGGTTGCAGAGATTAGTAGTCTGCATCATCGTCCCATCGAGTCCCTTAAACCCCTGAAGTTGCTAAGAGATGTTACCTCTAAGGCAGTTCTCTATCGCCTTTATCATGGTGAGTATTCTAACAGGATCTTTCAACTGGTCCCACTTCTTTCCTCCACACAACGACACGTACTGACCTTGGAAGTCAACGTTTTACAGTGGCAGACATGAGTTCATGAACTAAATGGTTCGGCTCTTCCTTTTTGTGTCAATCAATTAAATCCTGGAATTCAGTACCAGTACACGTGTTTCATACCCACTATGAACCTGGGTTCTTTAAGCGGGGTGTTCAAAAAATATCTCATTTGTCCGTATTCGTAACGACCATTCTGGGATTCTACTCATTCAGGCAGATTAAAGTATTTTTTGTAGATTTATATTTAAAAAAAATTAAAGAAAATAGTTTTAAAATCGATCGATTTTAAATAAAATTGCAAATTTTATTTAAAATCGATGATAAACCCAGACTTTTATGAGTCATCTAAGTGTTAAATATTTAAAAAAACTCATCTCAATAAAAGTTTCTTGCATTCCGTTGTTCTTACTGTGAGTAACTTTTGTTTGTTTTTTACATCATAATTAAAAAATTAAAAATATGACCTTAAAAAATATACGGATGGTATTTCGATAATTAACATTGTAACGTGAGAATTGTGGCTCTCAAAAAACTATTACATATGAGATAAAAAAAATATACTTGACCAGACCTTTAATTGCTTTAATATACAATTATATATTTTAATGACATTTTGGTGTCGTAATGAACGTGTCTGATAAGTAACATAATTTGCTCTGTGTCAGGTGATACTACCTATGTATGATATGAATCCATATTATTTAGAAATATATAAGTATGTTTACAAGCTCTTGACTACCATACCATACCATCTAACTTAGGATCGTCTTTTCATAACATTATTTGATTCCATTAACTTTACATACTTAATATATCTCACACTTAGTTATATTTTTAATATTTATTTATTATAACATGATGTTAATCGTTGAAGTAAGTTCTAATAGCATAAGTAAAAGTAAAAAAAAATCGGTTGTCTGTAAAGTCGGTTTACTGACGTTAATTGAACGTGACAACGTCATATCACTGCACTTCATACTTGACGAAAACATATAAATGTATATATATTCTATAGCAGCTGTCTACGCGGACGCATCGCTCACTCAAGCAGGAGAGAGACAGATGTCGAACGCTGCCGAACGCGGAGGCCGATTGTGCCTCTTTGTCGCTCGTTACGTGCTCTCGCTTGCAATTCAGGTCTTATATGGAACACCTCAGAGCGAGGTAACACCACATGAGTCATATTTTTTGGTGCGTGCAACCGGCTTCATTGAATTATAAGAGGTTGTTACGTCAAAATGTGAAGGTCATTAGATTGTTCTTATGTCCCATAAAACATTAATTTGTAAATGTGTATAGGTAGTACTCAGAAAATTCACTGCAGTGTACATTGTATTATTATAATGCTAAGGTTAAGTTAATATAATATATGAGTTAGATGAATTAGATATCTGCCTCGAATCTGAATAGAACCTTGCGCCGCACTTGGTCATGGTTTTAATATATAATGGTAAAGGGAAGTGACCTTTAGAATACATGAGTTCATATTTAAATAATGGCGTGTGTATGTATAAAATAAACTTTATATAAAAATTTATATAGGATGGGCCATGAATTAGTTAACATTTGAAAAATTGTTTAAAAAAACTGTATGCTATATTGTAATAATGATTTATTTGCAAGAAATCAGCTTCTCTGATAATATGTATTTGACCACCGGCAGAGACTCTCTGAATGTATGTCAAGTGGCTCTATCTTGCTGAAATCGTGTGTTAAGAGTATAACCAGCAAATTCCAGTAACATCGATCCCAAGAACTCCTGTAGCATGTTTGTGCGGGATGGGAGATGCAAATATTAATGAATTCTTGGCCCATCCTATATACGAGTATGATTGAAGTTGTAATTAATTTTCACTTATTACTTCATTTCTCTTTTCTATTTTTCTTTTTTCTTATCATATCTTGAACAAAAATGATAGTAAACTGTAAATTCATATCTAATACACATTTCGTTTTCTTGCCTTTAATATTCTGTTAAACTCTACTAAAATGCAAATGAAATTATGTAAAGTGTTATTTTTGCTAAGTTAAAAATTCAAAAAAGACACGATGACAAAGAAGGGCTAAAATTTTTCAAATTGCTTGGTAATGGATGGAATGCTTTGAGTTATTGTAACAATTTAAACTTAAGAGCTAAATTTTGAACAAGTTAAATAAATTACATGTTTTAAAATGAAAAATGTAACTCACACATTAGTAATACACTTTATTTCGCGAGAGAGTTCACAAACATACATGAAACAGATACAAGGACCATCCAGAGTCCGAACAACAATTTATGGATCAGAGAAAGTATTCTTCCATGTTTGGTTCGAACCCACATCACTCAACGCCGTACAAAGCGACCGCTTAAACTGCAATACCTATCTTTATACATATAATTCTACTGTACGTGTATGTCACTGAATTCTTGTTAAACGGCTGGTCTGATTTCAATTAATTTTTTCGTATGCGTTTGAGTGGCACCCAGAAAAGCTAAAAAAAAATTGTCTTGTGGTACGAAATTCGCCGGGTCAGCTAGGACTATATACAGGTCACGAATTAGTAAACATTTGAAAAAATTATAAAAAAAATGCCTTTATATTTTATAAAAAATATTTATTTACAAGAAAACTAATTAATCTGAATTATTTTTTTAAGAATTACATCGTCCAAATGACAGCCTTTTCGACGTTTGCACTCTTCTAAGCGAACACCGAAATTTTCGAATACTCGTCGGCAAAGAGACCACCGCGAAATCGCCGACATTTCTTTACTATTTTTTCTTTTATTTCACGTAGTGTATTTGGTTTATTGATGTAGACACGATTCTTCAAATAACCTCATAAAAAGGCACCTGAGGATAGATCTGTACTTCTAAATGGTCATAGAATGTTACCTCATCTGGAAATCGGCTTTTACGGAAACATGTCTTTGACTACCAGCAGGGATTTATTGACTCATTGGAAATGTGACAAGTGGCTTCATCTTGTTGAAACCATGTGTTATGATTGCAGCCAGTAGTATCGGTCTCGAGAACTCCCGTAACATGTTTGCGCGGGATGTTCAATTCAAATGTTGACGAATCTTTGGCCCACCCTATGTATGATAACAAAAATGAATGTATGTGATCTCATCACCCATTAATACGAATAAATATTTATTTTCTGTACAATTATGATATTATAAATGTAAAAGTGACGACCACGGTAACGTGTGTTATTTTGACCCGAATGCAGACCTCCTCAATAAACTAGTCCACCTTCTGAAAACTCTGCTTTACATTCCCTGTTGCAGTCCCTATTCATCAGCACCACAATTTGCGAACTTTGGCCTCCATGTTTTCTTTCTTCAACTCTTCATCGTTACCTGAATACTTCGTACCTCACTTCCGTTTCTTACGTTCATATCGCGACCGAAATCTTCGGTCAACAGACAATTTGCTTCTTCTATGCCCTCCGCCTTATATCTCCAACATCATAACTCTTACTTCTATGTGCAGTCAGTTCTGCTCTGGAATGCATTCCCTGTCGAAGATAAGTCTTCCACAAATCGCCTTACAATCAAGTAAAAAGTTCGCTAACTTCTTCGAAATGAAATGGTAGTACAATCGTAATCTGGTACCAGAATGTGTGTCACACACTTGCGGAGAGACAGGTGTCATATCACTTCGACACAAAGGGAGGATCCTCTGAGCTGGTGAGGTGATCATCTCTAGCGGACTGCCACCCAAAAGTTTATGTTGGGATGTTATGTACTCGTATATGTTAATCACCTCGAGAATTTCTGTATCGCGATTCAGGATTAGTAGTTGCTTCGTAGTTCATTACACTCCGTAGTTCGATGTGTCTTCGCTAGATGGCGCTGTAGTATGTACTGCTGTTTGTGCTGTGTTTGGAAGTCGCCACACTATATTAAATTTAGATATATAAGTATATGTATTGTGCATTTATTATTTATGTATAATAATTACATTCAAAATAAATTTATAAGGTCAATGCTTCAGAATACCTCATGGCATTAGGTCCACTTTTCTACATGAAGTGAAATAAACTTAAATAAATAAATAATAAAAGAATTTATTGTTGTTTTGTTGAGTGTTTACCTTAATCCATATTTCTAAACTCCATGCTTAGAATACGGAAAAACCCAGTAACACTCTTTCTGATACGAATTCTGGTTTAGCAAGGTCGAGGTCACTAACAAGTAGATCATAAAGACAGTTAAAACAAACAACCACAGATTAACAAGTTTTTCTATTGGACTTATAGAAATATCGGGATATAGTTTTTTTTAACATTTATTGTAACAATGTAATCTCATTGTTAAAGGTCTAAAGATGTCATAAATACAAGAACACAAAATAAATAACAATATTACAAACTTGTTTTGGACCCAAACTTGTTAGTTATAGTTTTATTAATGAGATTATAATTTATTTATTTATTTATTTTAAGAAACTGGCAAAGTAACTTTGCTCTGCCTAATGGAAAGTATAAATAAAATCTAAGATTTTGGTCACCATACTTATTGCAAATGTAGAGAATGCAGTATGGTGACCCACACTATGTGACCCACCTAGTGAGATGCTTTTTCACGCCCACAATTACGTAACAGTAAAGTGCAAGGTATAGTGCATACAATCTTAAATTGATTTTTATTTTACTGTACTGTACTTATAAAGTATTGAAACATATTGTATTTCCTAAGTAAACTTCTTCTTTCACTGTAGTGGCTTATATTAATTTGTCTTATTTTAAAAAGTCAAAATATGCACTATATTAGACTATCATGGGCAACCAAATAAAATAATCTCGAAACTTATAAATGCATCAATACAACTACCCAGTGTTCCACATGTTAGCATTCGTGCTGTCGTGTTTCGTTGTTGAGTGCGAGATCGGAGGCCCATTGATGCAGGGGTGACTGTTGTTGTGGTATACCTGTGCAATACAATGCTACTATGACTGTCATTTTTTTTACATCCTCAAGTGAGGTGTAAACAATCGTAATAGGCCGCCATAGTGTGGGTCACCATACGGCACTATCAGTATTCGCAATGAGTATGGTGACTACAACTTTTGGATTCTATTCATGCTTTCCATCAAGCAGTGTAGAGTCACTTTGGCAGGCTATTAAAATAAAAAAAATATATATAATCAGTCATCTTGTCTCAAACTAAGCAGAGCTTGTATTATGGGTACTAAACAACTAATATAAATACATATATATTATTTTTTTACATTATAAAACATACATATTATACATAGGAAACACTCAAACTTCGAAACAAATATTTGCAGATCGTATCAATTTTTGGTCCGACCCGAAAATCGAACCCGAGACCTCAAGCGTAGCAGCCACATACGTTACATCTCTGCCACCGAGGCAGACATTTATTAACGTCTTAAACAAGTTCATACTTTTATTTTTTTCTTAATTTATGATGCTTTTATTTTGAATTTCTTGTTAAAGTAATTTTAACTTCAACAATAAGAATTGCAATAAGCAGTCGATGTTTTAGAGTTAGAAACGTAAACATTAATAAGATGTAAACGCATTTATTTATAGATTTCCATTTCCTTTCTTACATATTCATGCAGGAAATTGTGAATTGACTGTCAGTATCAAAGAGGTGCGCATGCGCATGCGCAAGTCATAAGCAAGTACATTATAAACACTATAAAAAAAAATTAACTGTATTCGTAATTTTACATTTATCAATTTATGTGTACTTACGATTAATCAATTAATAAAAAAAAAGTAGAGGTGTGAGAGAAAATTTCATGCTTTTAATGAATACGAGTATAGCATTTTTTAAATAACAATTAACGCTACTAGCTACTATAACCATTTAGTATCTACCAGACTTTATTAATGTTTGTCATTAAAGTATTTACGATGATACCCCTGTTAGTGTGACGAAATTGTAAGATAATCAGTTATAACAGACATAAAAGTTTAAAAACATGCTTTAATATTATCCTTAGTCACATTCATTGTCTTTCACTTAACAAAAACGATTTAAAAACATTTTCACCTACTGAGTCTAAGCTATGTGATGCGCAAAAAGTTTAAACCTTGATTAAGTTGTGGAGGAATACAAAAGGAGGATCCTCCGACTAGGCAAGGTGATTATGCTTAGCGGGTGTTGGCTCATTGGTTTACCTAGGGAAGTCGCTCCGACATACCCTCCACCACAAACCGGGGTGCAGGCCCGTGGGTGTTCCCACACGTTAAAAAAAAGGAAAGTTGTATCCAAGTTAATCAACGTGACAATTCCTCATATCGTGATACAAGTTTAGTAGTTACTCGGTATTTCGGCGTGTCTTCGTTAGATGGCGCTGTAGTACGTTTTTGTTGTGGCCAACGCCAGAAAATACATATTAATTTTCTTGGACGGCTAAGTTATATTTTTAATGATTAAAATGTGTGCAGATGAATTTAATTATTAAGTACCAAAGTAACACATGATCCGTACCGTCTGAAACATAAGTTATGTTTGTGCTAATTTTATTCTAAGACTATATCGGTGGTGCAATGATAGTATATGCGAATCTTTGCTGTGATCTCGGATTTGAGTTCTGGACCAAATATTTTTACGAACTGCAAATGTTTTCTATGTATAATATGTAGGTATTTACAGAGTTAAAATTAAACAATAAACCAACGTCTACATATACTTTATAGCCTATTGTGAAACCCTTACAAAGACTCTGTTTTTTTTTTATAATAAATCCTTTGTCAAGTTCTAAAGATAAGATGCTTCTGTAGATAACTAGCAATTATGTTTTCATTATTATTTTTCTCATTTATATCAATTATTATAAGATAATAGCTGTATCAGTTTCTGTAAAGCCATCAATATTTTAATACTAAAAATAGAACCATTGTAAATTGTGTCTGTAAAACGTTAAATCTAGTTATTTATCGCCGATTTAATACTTATATTCAAGTTTATGTTATATTCATTGCCTTCTTTTAATTTCAAATTTAAAAAATATATAATAAATATTTCATCTCATTTTATCCTCAATTTTTCTTTATTTTATCCTTCTTGTTTTAATTTATTTGATTGTTAATTTGATTGATTGAATTTAGTTTCATTCGATTGATTTTTGTTAATTGATTGTTAATCACTCTTATATGAGAAAGAAACCTGACGTGATTGACGTATTCTGTTTTAATTTTGCATTATTTGATTTAGTAGTAACTTATTTTTTTTTATTATTTTATATACAATCGTATAGTTTATACCCACAGAATTACGTACCGTGTTCACCTATAAGTAGTTAAACAATTGGAAGAAGACTTTACTTCGCTTATAAAATTGTAAGATTATTGTGTGTTATGCTACATTATATAAAATCAAAATAAAATGAACAGACATAGTATCATATTTGATACTTTAAATCTGTTTCATATAATGTAAAACAAATCAATTTCGACTATTTGAGAGTACCTGTGCTTTAGAAACCAAGCCATTGTCTGTTCAATCGCAAAATACAACTATGTACTGAAATTCAATCATAACTTTTTTTTAAAATGTGCCATAGGAACTAGAATTCTAACAGGTAGTAGAGCCACACTGATTTCAACATGATACATTTGACACACAACATCATCTAGTTACAAACAAAACAGAGCTTGTGGTGGGGTGTGAAAAAGTAGCTCATAAGGGTGCCATAGTGTAGGTCACCAAGCCACATTTGCCATGACTATGGTGACCACAACTCTGGGATTCTATTCATGCTTTCCTTGCTTGTTTTTACTTTCCACCAAGCATGGTAGAGTCACGTTGACAGATTTAAAAAAATAACGAGAAAAGAAAGAATGTTGGTAATTTCATCATCTTAGTGATTAATTCTTGTAAGTTTTACGTGATTTGTGTGTAAGAGGAAAATTTTTATTATTATATATATTCTCTTTATTTCATACATATAGATATATATATATTTACATGAGTGACACATTAATTGCATTTTTAAATATATAAAAGGCCAAACAGAAAAACATATTTAAAACTATAAACAACATTTATATTATTAATAAATATTTAAATTATCACTATCACAATAATTTAACTAGCACAAAGCTTAAATTTGACTGATTGGCACAGGAAGAAACAGCCGAACCGTTTAATTTGAGAGCGTATAACTATCACGGTTCATGGTTGCCTGTAAGAGATTGCCAATTGGCGATAAGGCCGCTACTTGTACTTCTTTAGCTTTAAGTCTCTTATAAATTTAATCTGGTGTACAATAAAGAGATATTATTATTATTCTCTTTATTTCGTGATATACACATATTTGTTACATTTTTAAATATATATAAAAAACAAAAAATACACATTTAAAAATATAAAAAATAGTAGTAGACCACAGACATCGGGTACAGGGACCAAGACACCGGTGGTTAGGGCTCCAAAGACAGGAACCTCCTCACAATACGGGCCGTGTCAAGGAGGACTGCCTTCTGCATCAGACCCTTGATCCAACCTTCTAACGTGAGCCTCTTAAGGTGTTGGTCGAGGCTCTTCGCTATCAATCCATGAGCAGATATGATTATCGGAACAATAATCACCGAATCCACATTCCACATGTCGGCAATCTCGTGAGACAGATCCAAATACTTCAATTGTTTTTCTTTTTCAACTTTCACGAGATTCTCGTCATGAGGAACGGCGATATCGACAATCATTGCGCGGCGCTCTAATCGATCTACTACTACAATATCAGGCTTATTGGCAACAACAGTCTTATCTGTGATAATAGATCGATCCCAATATAACGTAGCACGACCGTTCTCGAGAACTGGGTCGGGCACATACCTGTAGTAAAGTACTTCGAAATTGATAAGTTGGTATTTAAGGGCAAGTTGTTGGTGTACGATCCTGGCTACTTGGTTGTGCCTGTGCAAATACTCACCGTTAGCAAGACGAGAACAACTGGAAATAATATGCCTAATAGATTCTCCAGGACGGTGGCACGGCTGACAGATGTCAGCCGTACTATCTTTCAGGATATATTTCCGGTAGTTATTCGTCATGATAACTTCGTCCATAATTGCACAAACAAAACCTTCAGTTTCTCCGAAGAGGTCACCAAACCGTAGCCAAGACGTCGACGCTTTAAAGTCTATATCAGACTGTGTAGGGCCCGATAAAATCGACCATGAAGTTCTTTACCCTTCCATACTTCCTTGCGATCAGTAGTACTAAGTACTACAGGTTTGCGCCAATTCTCTTTAGCCAGAGCGAGCGGGGTAAAACCAGTATCTACTGCAACTACATTGCGATGCACTCCCACATTAGTCTGTAGAAAATATTCTCTGAGATTGTATATCTCGCGATTGTGTAGAGTCTTGATATTTAATAGACCACGACCTCCAAACTTTCGCGGAATATACAATCTCATAACCGATGAACGTGGATGGTGCATGCGGAATGCAGTCAGCAATGTACGGACTCTCCTGTCAAGGGCATCTAATTCGGTCTGAGTCCATCTAAGTACACCAAAGGAATACATCAGAACCGGCATGACCCAACTGTTACAGGCTCGCACCTTGTTAAAGCCTGATAAAAGACTTTTAAGTACTTTTTTTAGGCGGCCAAAGAAGCGTTCCTGTAACATTTGTTTCACACCAGGTTCTGGTATTCCCAAAGACTGTGAAAAACCCAGATACTTGTAAGTTTCGGTGGCAGACAGAGATCTGAGTTTTGTTGAATTTGAAAGTTCTATTCCTTCAGATTCTACAATCACGCCCTTCTTTACATACATGACTGCACACTTGTCTACACCAAATTCCATTTTGATAGAATTACTAAAGTTTTCAGTGACCCTTAATAACGCCATCAATTGTAATTTTGTGGAGGCCAGTAATTTCAAATCATCCATATAAAGAAGGTGAGATATAACTTGATCATCTTTCTGCAACCGATAGCCTAACCCTGAACCCTCTAACAGAGTGCTGAGAGGGTTCAAAGCTAGACAAAACCACAAGGGACTCAGACTGTCACCTTGAAATATACCTCGCTCGATCTTTATAAGTATGTCGTTTATCGCAGTCTGCCGACATCCTGGATAGCGAAGTGTTGTTCTCCATTGACTCATACACGACTTTAAGAAAGTGCACAGAGTTGCATCAATTTTGTACAACTCTAGCACTTTCAAAAGCCATGTATGTGGAACTGAGTCATAAGCCTTCTTATAATCTATCCAACATGTCGCCAGACTCTTACGATTACGACGTACCTGTTGGCTAATGGTCCTGTCTATGATAAGGAGCTCTTTAGTGCCACGGGCCCCACTTCTACATCCATTTTGAGAAATAGAGAGTACCGAATTATTAATTATATGTGTAGTAATTTTGAGTCTCAAAATAGATGTTAGAAGTTTATATGTAGTTGGTAAACAAGTAATAGGTCTAAAATTTTTGGGATCCATGGCACCACCAGATTTGTAGAGTAAATGGGTTACACCAGTGGTTAAAAATTGTGGTAATGAACCAGAATCCAAAGCTGCTTGGAATTGTGATGCCAAACACGCATGTGAGCTTCGGAACCACTTAAGCCAAAAGTTGTGCAGTCCGTCTGGACCAGGTGATTTCCAATTCGGTAATGAACGGACTGCACAACTTACATCATCTTTATTAATAACAATGGGTTCCATAGCTGTTATAAACTCACACGAACGTTTGACATCCTCCAACCAATCACCCTCTGTATGAGTGACAGGCACTGACCAAATGTTATGCCAAAATGAATTAGTGGTATTTTCATCTGGAAAATGCCCATCACTCACACATGGATTCGGTTCCTCCCACTTCCGGTAAACCCATTTCTCATTCCTTTGGAACATTCGATTCTGATTATACCGGTCAACTCGTTTTCTATAACGTCTTATCCTGTTTGCCCATGCATAAACTTTCTGCTTTAGAAAGTCTATGCGCTCTGTGACACAGGACATGTATTGTTGAGGACTAATGGTAGTCCCCAAGAATGCCTGTTTCACAAAGCGCATGACTCTCGGCCGTGTATTACCACTTTGAAAACAAGTTAATTTAGCGATGAGTGTCCTAGTCTCAGCAATACGACGTTCGATTCTACACTGCCAAGCTGGTACAGCATTTTTGTTGCGAGTAGCACTTACGCGTTCAATAAATTTAACACCAGCTACTCTACAAACTGCAACAGCTGCACAGTACAGAATGGAATGTGTATCACTAAGATCTTCGCTATTATCAAAGTAGTCTGATAGTAACGAATCCAGGGCACCCACAAGCGCTAAATTACGTTTATGAATGGGCAAACGGCATAACCGTGGTCTACTATTATTATTTACGAATCGGTATTTTTGAATCGCATCCTCCAAAGCACTCCATATCTTATCGTTACATTGGGTACTTACGGAAATAACTTCACTCTCCACTAGTTTTTTTTTTTATTTATTTATTTTTTTTTTATTCTATTTGTACACAAAACAAACCATAACAAAAAATACAGAAGGAAATAGTAAAAAATACAAAAATAGAGTACCTTCTATCCATAAGCACAACAAAAGGGAATCATGTAAAAGAAATACAACTTACTATATGCAGAAATATAAGAATAAACAAAAAACTAAATACAATGTAACAAAGTTCACACACCGTACAACGTTTAATCAACCAGAATAGAAACATTATTTGACAATGCAATGTATGAATGTATGCAATGAATATAAATTCATAATCCACCATCCGTAGGTGCATAAACCTTATATCACAAATAACACCTATAATATCTGCGAGTTACCTACAATAATTCGTCAACAATTATTGATTATTTAATGTTTACTAAGTGACATCGTAAGGGAGATATGTGTGATATATACTTCAATCAAAATCAACCCATCACCGTCCACTGTTTAATGAAGGTATCTGCAAATGGCTCAGACATGGCCCAGGTAATGGCATAACTAATCCAATAACATAAATGTACAATAATAGAGATAAAATAACTTAATCCTAATAAGTGGTAAAAGTAAGTAGCGACAACTATCCTCCGCACTAGTAACAACTGTGTTGCGGCAGCGTAGGTATCATCGACTTAGTGACAAATTTTAAAAGTAAGGTGTTTGTGAAAACAATTCATCGATAATTGCTTGCACACAATGGCAGGCATAGTAAACGCAAAATTTAGAAATAAAACTAAATCAGTATAAAATAAAATGCAAACAAAGTGTAGTATTTTAATTAAGGAACTAAGAAACTGTGTCAACTTAAATTAATTATTCTAACATATATATCATGTACACATTATATACCACATATATATATATATATATTGGTCCAATCAATGTATATATATATACACACACACACACATATGCATATATATATACATATGTATGCAAGCGCAAATATTCACACATACACAAACGGAAATATATAATTATGCTCTTTTTGTTTATATGTAATTAGAATAAAGATATAATAGAATATTATTAGAGGAAAAGATAAACAAGTATATAGTCTAGTCTCATACAATTTATATGAAAAGGTGAACACCTATATATATACATATATACAATTCAAACTAATGTCTGTAAAATAGTTTCAGTAGATTGATAGTCTAATGTTAATAGATATCCGGTAATTATTTTTTTGCAAGCTTTAAGAGTCAAATCTCTAAGGGACTGAGCTGTTACCTGAACAAGTTTATTGTATATCCAAGGACCCAGATATGATAAACAATTACGAGCAAACATAGTTTTAAAGCGAGGCACTGCATAGACAGTAGCAAGTCGCCTTCTTGAGATGACTAAAGGAGGTGTGATTCGATGTTGTATCAAAACTATTCGTAGAATGAATAGCTGACGTACGGTCAGTACTGGAAATTCCTTGTATAGGTTTGTGGTGGGGTATAAGATATTTTTAAAATTTAGAACTTTTATTACCGCTCTTTGTGCCCGTTCCACTCTAATAATGTTACTTTTTTTAGCACTACCCCAAACTGAGATGCCATATGTTAATAAGGACTGACAAAAAGAGTAGTATATCTTATTTATCTTAGGATCCCGAATGTGCCTTACTTTTTTGAAAATACACATTAGTTTTCACAATCGATTACTGAGCATCTCAATATGACATTTCCAATTCAAATTCCGGTCGATAATTACACCTAAGTATTTGATGGAGGAGACAACAGTAAGTGGGAGACAATCACAGGACGAGTTTATACAAGGGCCACATGTATTTACGTGGGCTTTTATGCTGAAATTTAAAGGTTGTTTATTATCATAGATACTAAAAGTAATGTATTTAGTTTTTTTGAAATTAATTGTTAGTAAGTTATTATTTAGCCATTCAAGAATAGTCATCAGTCCGTCCTCAGTGACCTTATGGACCTCATCCCACGAATGCGCGTTAAAAAGAAGTACCGTGTCATCAGCAAAAGACAATATTTTGCCGTTATTCATGATAGTTTCACTAAGATCATTAAGATATATTAGAAAGAGGGTCGGTCCGAGGACTGAGCCCTGCGGTACACCGAAATCTATATTTAGAGGCTCACTAACCACACCATCTATTGCCACGGACTGAGTACGATCACTGAGATAAGATTCAAAAAGTTTTAGAGGAACACCACGTATACCTGCACCCTCCAGCTTACGAGTCAATCTAGGAATAGATACTGTGTCAAACGCCTTTGCTAGATCCAAAAAAACTGCTAAACATTTATTTCGAACATCTAAATTTTGTGTGACATGTTGAACAAGGTTATCAATAGCATCAGAAGTTGATAACTTTTGTCTGAAACCATACTGGTTTGAGGAAAAAAAAGAAATAGCCTCAAGATACTTTGTTAATCTTGTATTGATAGCTTTTTCAATTATCTTGCCGAGTGTGGGAAGAAGAGAGATCGGTCTATAGTTAGAGACACTGTCTCTATTCCCAGACTTGTGAATGGGAACGACGATTGATCTTTTTAATACTTTTGGAAAGACACCAGTCGATAAGCACAAATTGCATAAGTAGGAGATTGGTTCCGCAAGATAATCAATACCATGTTTTGTAAAGATTGAAGACACTCCATCCCACCCAGAAACCGAGGTGTTTTTTAGAGATTTTACGATTTTTTTTATTTCATATACGTCTGTAGGTAACATTACAATTGAATTTTTCGGGCTATCCTTACATCTGAAATCACTAGCTAAGCCCCCTTCACTTCTATTTAACCTCGATAAAATTTCAGTAGCAAGTGACTTTCCCACATCGGTAAAATATTTATTTACAGCATTTACTGAAGCCTCGGGAGTGTCTTCAATACACAATAATTTAACGGCAGTCTTTGATTTCATATTCAGATTACATATTTGACTTATTGTTTTCCATGTATTTTTTATATCATATTGATGTTTACATATTTCAGATTTCTCAAAGTCTGTCTTCATTTTATGAAGAAGTTGATTGCAGAAATTTCTATATCTTTTATATGTTACTTGTAAAACAACATTGTTTGGATCCTTTCTAAGCTTTGAATGTAATTTATCTCTCCACCTAATGCACCTAATCAAGCCTGGGGTCATCCATGGCTTAATGCTTACATTTCCGGTACTAACTTTCAGTTTCAAAGTGCAATTGTCTATTACAGTCGATAACATGCCGAGAAGTACATCAGTTGCATCCACAGGGCATGTACAACCATAAAACTCTGTCCAGTCAACACATCTTAGGTCATCGACAGCTTTCGCATAATCTATTTTAGTAGCAGTTTTACGTGATCTTTTTAACTGTTTGTCTTTTATCGCGATAATAATAGATGAATGATCGGTAATGGTTGAGTTACATACAATTGTAGTTGCTGTGCAGCCTACTTTGATAAATGAATGGTCATAACACTTTGATTGTCTGGTAGGAAAAGTATGACTGGGCAAGAGTCCATTCATGGAGAAATGGTTTAGGTAATCTGAAGATCTTGAATCTTGATTAGACTTTTTTATGTCAATATTTAAGTCGCCCGTTACTATAAGATTTTTAAAATGTCTGAGACTATACAAAATATGATCAAGGGATTCTTTAAAGTGGTCGATAGTGTACACCGAAGGTGACCTACAACGGCGTATTGGTTGTTAATTTCGGCAACCAAACAGTCGGCATCATTCATTTTGGGTTCATAAACTCTAATATTAAGATTGTCTCTAGCATATATTACGACACCACTATTTTGATTAATGTATTGCTTAGAGGGATGACAAATATAGTTAGGTAAACCCGGCACGCTATTTAAATGAGGAAGCCAACATTCTGTCAGGATAATGAGATCAAATCTAACTCTTAATCTTGTAAGATGAACTGTAAAATCATTGAAGTTACAATTTATGCTTCGAATATTCTGAACAATTATATTAAGGTTACTATGAGATTGGCCCAACAGACCCCGGCAATCAGCAGCATCGTCGATCAGGAACGCTTCACCAACACTAACATTGACGTCAATGTCAGTGCTAATCTGTTGTATGTCGTTTATCATATTTTTTTGATTTGTTATTTATATAGGATAACACATAATGGTTTGACGCTCCTGATCATTTGGCTCCAATCACGTAAACTTTACTGGATAAGATCAAAGTAGTGCTATGAGGGGACAATGCTGCTAGAATATTCGAGATGATGAACTTATCTGTGCAAATTGTGCAAATTTTTAGTAAATAAATGTAGTTTAATGAATTATATAGATAAATATTAATTCTTAATACCTTATTAATAGATATGAAACATATAATATTTGTTGACACAGTTGTAATATAACTTTGAAGCAAAATGTGTAAATAATAATAAGTAAGAGAGTATACAGTAAACCAACAAAATAGTGTAAGTACTAAGCTATTAGTTTTAAATAGTCACTTTGACATCTCGTCACACTGGATCTTTTCTAAGTCCTTAGGCTTTTCGATACGTATCGGAGTTTCGTCTTCACTTTTTTTTACCAACACGATTCCCCTTGAAACCCAACAGTACTTAAATAACCCATTCTTGACAAGTTGTTTGGCTGCAGCGAGTAGCGTTTTTGTTTTAAGAGTCAGTTTGTCAGAAATATAAATAAAAGTTTTAGAACCCTCAATATCTAAATTTTCGCTGTTCAATTTATTGTTTTTATTAATTTTATTATATGTTGTCACCGACTTTAATAGCTTTATTTTATGATTGAAGTTTATAAATTCAATAATAATCGGAGCATTTCCTTTTCCCCCACGATATACTTGTCTGATATTTTCCAAGTTCACGTCACCATCCACAACCCCTATCAGTTTAGTAACAATTTTATTTAAATCTTCTCTTTCTCTTCTTGGAACATTTCTCACTTCCAGAACAGTCTTCAGCTGGTTTCTTTGACATTGATCTAATTGCTCCTCCAGTTGGTCAAACTTGTTGTTAGCGTTAGCGCATTCCACTTCCAGACTGTATACTTTCTTCTTCAACTCATTCTGTTGCTCTATGTGTTGTTGCAAGATTTTTTCTATCTCTCCATTGCTTTCAATCAATTTTGTATTTTGTATGGTTAGCGTATCTATAGATTTAACCAGGTTATCATATTTCGTATCTTGTTTTGATTGAAATTCTTGAAGAATTACTTTTATATCAGAACAAAATTCTTCAAATTTCTCATTATCTGTATTTTTTCTTTTTCTTGTATTTATCCTTACATTAGCTTCCCCATCATCTTGCCTATTTAGGTTAGGTTACGATGAACAAATACCTGTTGATGGTGAGCGTTGGAGTGGCATATCTCTTTTTTGCATATACTACGCCTGAGGTCGTTAGTTGTTGATGACTATTATTATGACGTGAGGCAGATACAACGCACTGTATCTTGTCCTTTTCACTCTTCGTTTGTCACACAATAATTTACAAGATTGCACTTTAGACTTTAATACTAATACGTTAAGTTTTAAAGTTATGAAGGTTGTTTAATTAAATGCAACTGAACCGATAAACACGTCCACGTTAACTGTATGCCCAACGATGATCTCATTGATGAGTTCATCAACATCTTCATTTGATAATGCCAACAGAGGTGTGCTGTTGGCTACCATAGTGCGTGACGAAGAAGGGATAGTAAGGTTTCTCCGTATGTCAGAGCGTATCTTCTCAAGTACTGCATCATCCAGCAGGTGACAGCGTTGTATAGCTCGTACTTGATCCGACAATCTTTGTGCTGATACGTTAACGGCTGGTTCAAGCTCCTGAAACAGAGAGACTAGTCTAACACGGTACGCAGTAAGGTTTGTTCCCAACTCTGTAGCCCGAAAATATGCCCGCATGACATTCTCATTTATAGATTTTGTCCACTTCATGCGGCGCACATCACCACCGGTAGCGGGGACCCTGTTTGAGGTCAGTGGTCCTCGTGATCCCAAGCTGGTCGGCGGCCGGGTACTCTCCTGTCGACGTACAGGTGTTGGCGACGTCGGCGGAGAGAAAAACTCGTCGCTAGAACTAGAGCTCGACGCCTCTGCAGCAGCCGGAACTTCCATTATTGCTGCCGGGGATGGCAAGGCGGAGCGGAGCGACGAGTCCGAAGATGTTAATTGTGCTTTTTTTCTAGCTCTCGTAAGCATATTGGCAATTTCTTGAAAATAATTGTATTGACATGACGTTTAAACGTCACGACATGACGTTTAAACGTCATGTCTTCGGTAACATATTTTTATTGAAAATGCATTTTGATTGTAGTTTTATTCAAATAATTTCTTGTATACATGTTCATTTTTGTTTCGCTTGATACTTTCATCTCTACTACTCACCACCACCGGTATTCTACTCATCACCACCGGTAGCGGGGACCCTGTTTGAGGTCAGTGGTCCTCGTGATCCCAAGCTGGTCGGCGGCCGGGTACTCTCCTGTCGACGTACAGGTGTTGGCGACGTCGGCGGAGAGAAAAACTCGTCGCTAGAACTAGAGCTCGACGCCTCTGCAGCAGCCGGAAATTCCATTATTGCTGCCGGGGATGGCAAGGCGGAGCGGAGCGACGAGTCCGAAGATGTTAATTGTGCTTTTTTTCTAGCTCTCGTAAGCATATTGGCAATTTCTTGAAAATAATTGTATTGACATGACGTTTAAACGTCACGACATGACGTTTAAACGTCATGTCTTCGGTAACATATTTTTATTGAAAATGCATTTTGATTGTAGTTTTATTCAAATAATTTCTTGTATACATGTTCATTTTTGTTTCACTTGATACTTTATACTTTTTGATGATGAATTTGGTAAGTTTGTAGTAATATATTATGTATTTTTAAAATGTGTATGAAAAATGCCAACTGCTTCTTGTGTTGCTAGTTTATTATTATTATTATTATCACTTTAAGCCGGTGACTTCCAAGATCATCCAACCAGGTCAGGCTCAGCGACAAGCTCCTTTCGTTTTTCTTCAACTTCTGCTAACTTGGCTGTAGGGTGTCCAAAACATCGTCCATAAATTATGTTACTGTCTGCAGAGCAATGTATATTTCCAAGAGCTAAAATCATTGACATGTAGAAAAATTATCGTAGACGATAGGACGGAGCCCTGAAGTGCACATTGCACCAATCTCAAATAAAAAATAATTGCTCATCAACTAAAAAGACTTCACAAGAATTTGAGAGGATGCCAAGATTTAAAGGAATTTGCACCGCCACAAAATTTTTTTTTGATGTCTTGTAATGTTAAAATTGATAAGTGTCAGCTAGTTTTCAGCATAAAGTTATTCAAATACAATGCAATACTCACTTGAAGTAACCATTCACGAACACTCACAACTGAAATTTAATAAGTCCTTATCAAGGGTAAAAAATCTCCTTTTTTGTTTATAAGATGAATAATTCTTTCGGGACTCTTTGTGGATATAATATTTAGATGTATGTGCTGTTTCCACTAAAAGTCACCACGATGATTGGTTCCCTACTCGATCATTCTGGAAGAAGCTGGTCCGTATGATTTCAAGTCCTGCCCGAATTGACAATACACCGTCTGGTCGTCCGCAGACGACGCGCGGTTCCATCGGTGGCTCATATCGTCGCCTATGTCTTCTTTGCTAGTAGCCTGAATTATGTTTTAACAATATGTGTAAACCAAACATGTAAACATTTATTTTTACATAAATTGACCTTAATCTTAATGTTAAGATGCACAATCATACATTTACGATCTGGCCAGGAGTAATATTGTAAAATAAGCCTACACTGATACATACGATGTCTTACATTTATGTGTTTATTTATTTATTTAGAAACTTTTTAGTCATGTTACCTATCTTGTGGTTGAAAATAATTCTCTTAATTGAGAATCCATTGCATTCTTAGCCAAATTTGACAAAGTTACCCGACAAGTGAAATAGTTTGGTGGTAAGTGTATTGAGCAAAGAGAGACTCTATTCTTTATATCAGAAAGTAACTCAATGAGCATGTTACGTCACTTGTTCGATGCAGTACCGAGAAAAATAAGAATGATTTATTTTTTCAATCTTACGATAAGAGTCATATTTCTGTAGAACTAGGTTGGCTCGAGTGGATGTAACTGACGAATGCAATGCGGTACTAAAGAAATTACTTATGACTTTTGAATTGCATGTGTACATAGGCAGTTGTTCACCTGATGGTGAGTCTTACCCGTTTGTCCCTTAGACCAGGAAATACAAAAGCTATCATAGACTCTTCAAATCATAAAGAATATACAAGGGTACAAGAAAAAATACATTTATCTTTTTTATTACTTTTTATTTATTTATTTACACTTTATGCACTTTGTACATCGGCGGACTTAATGCCCAAGGCATTTTCTTCCAGCCCCCTTTAGGGTGGTATAGAAATATCATAAGGGAGGTGCACAGAGGTAACATTGACAATGAAAATATACCATACATGAGTACATATACATACGTGAACACATACAATAAATACGTCATAGATAGTCATATAAATATACACATATATACATAAATATACACATACACACACATTTAGATTATATTCGTGCACTACTATTATTAACTATAATTATAAGCTAAAATAACTTCTTATTAAAAGTTGCCTTTTAATCCACACTCAAAATTCTAAAGGAACCGGGCATTCCCATATGCTCTTGGTTAAAATTATCCCGTCGCCTTAATCTTTCGTCCGTACAAGCTTTGTTCATCATCTTTATGTGTTCAACGTGTTCTTCTCTACTGAGTTCATCGATCCATTCCGCTAGAAGAAAAAAATACTCATTAACTTTAAGCATGCCCAAATTTACTTTATATTTGTACTTGAAAGAACGTCACACGTCACACATCGGATGGTAGTATGACTACTACTAATAATATTATTTTTAATAACGTAGACATTATCGTAATACAATGGATTCCTACATCTTATGGTAGATGACAAATTGTGTTACAGGAGACAGTATATTCACTCATTATATTTCAGCAAAATAAAGTGTGTGTGTTCGTGAGTGAACTGATAATACACTTCAGTGAATTAATGACCAGAATATCTCCTATTATCTAGTCATTAAACCTACTCAGCTATGAAAGTCTTTTTAGTTAAAATGTGTTGGCCAATTCGTGATCGTGTGATTGTTTTTGCAGATTTTTGAAGAAAACACACAATGGATCACCACATATAGTGCTCACACATCACATATAGCCGCCATTCTCTAAGTGTGTTCCGCGGAACCCTAGGGTTCCGCGACATCCCTGTAGGGGTTCCGCAAGAATTTAGAAAAAATTCCAAACACCTCTCTCTGGTCGACCGTTCTGACGCGGCGTATCACGATTCACGAGGCGCAGCCGACCTTAGTCACCTCGTACAATTTTACTATGCCGCCACCGCGGATATCTACTTGTGAGCGCGAGTCCCTTTGATAAAAGCGCGCGAGTCCCTTTGATAAAAGCCGCCCCTGAGATTAACAATAATTGTAAACAAGCTACTTTCGGCTCTAATTTTAAAACGTAAAGTCGAAATTGTTTACACAGCATTTTTTGTATTTCTATTTTTATTTCGGCTTGTTATTTATCAAAGGCGCCGACTCGAGTATTTTTGAGAATGTTCGAGATCTGGCTAGGACTATAAAAGCGGCGATCGCGCCTCGACGCTTAGTTAGTCGACGATTAGTGTTCGGAGTGATTAGTACCTACTTGCTAGAAACAAAGTGTTTAGTGTTCTACTGCTGTATTCTGATTGTACATTTCTTCTTTGGACTAAACTCTTTTACGCAGTAACGATCGTGCGTTATTTTGACCCCACCATCCTGACATGTAACATTATTAATAAAGAAGAATGGAACGTTGGCTTACAGGCGTTAAACGTGTTGCAACAACATCTTCTAACGAAGCCGAATGTTCAAAATCAGATCGCGCGGAGTATACAGCAATTACCGATCCAGACGATTATGCAACGACGTCAAGTTCCACGGTTTCAAAGGCGAAAAAAAGGAAGTATGATGAATCATATATCAATTTCGGATTTGTTGATTCCAACGGCTCACCTCTCTGCATGTTATGTAGTAAACTGCTTCCTAATAGTTCCATGGCACCTGCCAAGTTGCGCCGGCATTTAGAAACTGTACACCCCGAGTCTAAAGACAAAAATAAAGAATTTTTTGTACGTAAAAAAGAACAGTTATTGGAAAGTCAAAAAACTATGATGCATGTAACCCAAACTATCAATGAAAAGGCCACAGAGGCATCATATTTAGTTAGCTATCGCATTGCACAAGCAGGTGAAGCGCACACTATCGCTGAGAATTTAATAAAACCATGTGTGTTAGACATAACAAAATGTATGCTCGATGAAAAATCTGCAAAGCATGTTTCTACTGTGCCGCTATCAAACGATACTGTTTCACGGCGAATTCATGATCTGGCAAGCTACGTCAAACAAGAATTAGTTACACGTCTACAAGAAACACGATTCGTCTTGCAAATAGATGAGTCTACTGATGTCGCTGGTCTGGCTATCTTGCTGGTTATCGTGAGATATCCATATGAAAGTTCTTTGGAAGAAGATATGCTTATGTGTTCACCGCTGCCCACAAAAACTACCGGAGAAGAAATTTTTAATAAAATAAATATATTTTTTGGGGAAAATAATCTCAGTTGGAACAATTGCATTGACATTTGTACAGATGGGGCCAAGGCGATGACGGGTATTACAGCAGGACTAGTGTCACGAATAAAAAATAAAGCGCCTAATTGTAGTTCCAGCCATTGTATCCTGCATAGACAAGCACTTGCGATGAAGCAAATGCCGTCAAATCTAAAATTAGTTATGGAAGAAGCGGTAAAAATAATTAATTTTATCAAAACACGACCACTACAATCCCGATTGTTCTCATTATTGTGTGAAGATTATGGCAGCAAACATAAAACACTGCTGCTCCATACAGAAGTGCGATGGCTGTCTAGGGGTAAAACTTTAACAAGGCTATTTGAACTTAGAGCCGAGTTACAAATGTTTCTTTCAGATACTGCTTTTAATTTGAAAGACCGTTTGTATGATAAAACTTGGTTGTTCCGACTGTCTTTTATGGCGGATATCTTTCAAAAACTGAACGAATTAAATGTATCATTGCAAGGTAAACAGACAACAGTGTTCCAGGCCTGTGATAAAATAACTGCCTTCAAAAGAAAATTAGATTTTTGGATTATTTGCGTTGGAAAGAGAGAAATAGAAAGCTTTACCTCACTCAATGAGTTTGTTAGCGATAACGATTCAGAAATGTTTCAAGATGATGTATTTGAGGAATTGGTCAAATATCTCACTTCGATGCGCGCATCTTTTGAGAAGTATTTTCCCGAAGAACAAAATACAAAAATGAAACTGAATTCATGGATTCATAATCCTTTTTTACCCAACTTACAAAAGCCCGAAAGTATGTCAAACGAGATATATGAATCTCTTTTAGATATGTCATCAGACACAAGTATGGAGGTACTGTTCAAAACGACGCCTCTCAACGATTTTTGGTGCAGAATTCGTGATGAATCTCCAATGCTTGCCAAAATGGCTCTGAATATTCTTCTCCCGTTCCCAACAACATATTTGTGCGAAACAGGATTCTCAACCTATGCAGCTACGAAAACAAAATACCGCAATAGACTGGACGCCGAACCTGATATGAGACTTCAACTGTCCTCTATCAAACCTGATATCAACCAATTGATGAAAAATAAAAAACAGTTTCATACCTCCCATTAGATTTTTTTTCTTTTTTAATAACTTCTATTATTATACTTGTTATGTAAGTAAGTAATAACTAACTGTTACATTGTACTTTTATTATGCTTATTAATAAAGAATACACTTTTAAAAACTATTGTTTTATTATAGGGTTCCGTCAAGTATTTCGCTTTCCAAAAGGGTTCCGTCACCAAAAAAGATTGAGAACCGCTGACATATAGTATTAGGATATTTTTAATGAGAAAAGAAATAGACCTTCTATTGCAATCATAGGGTATTATTAACTTTACGTACAACTGAATTCACGCTCTAATCATTTTATGTCTCCATCGCTATCGTGTACCTAGAAACATTAGCGAGCTATTCCAACCACTCACACTTTCTCCCTTCCTCTACCAAACAATACGTGCGGGCCTCGGAAGTCACCGTTTAAGCATGGCAGATATACGCTCCCGAACTAAATAATTCGGCTTTTCTTCCTGTATAAAATGATTAAAAACTGGAACTCTCTGCAGGCGCACGTATTTCCCTAATACCATGACCATGGGTCCTTTAAGCTATGTGTGAAAAAGCGTTTTACTAGGCTGCCATACTGTAGGTCGCCATACTAAATTATGTGCATTTACAATGAGTACGGTGACCACCGCTCTTGGATCGATCGAGCAGAGTAGAGTCACTTTGAAAGGCCAAAAATAAAAAAAAAGTGCTTTTTGCTTAAAGTAATGTCAAAAATTATAAAACATACAGTGTAATTGATCACAGGTCTTCTGGTTTCCACCGTAGTCACAAGGTAGCAGTTCTTTAGGTACATGATTATATACTTCTTCCAAAGTATTATGTACGTGAATCCTGCTTGCTATCTTTTCGCTCAAAAACTGGGTCACTAATTTGACTAGCAATTCTATAGCTTTTGATGGTGTGATTAAGTGGATTCCTTTTATTCTGATACCAAATCCTTCCTGCAATACATTACATAACAAACTTGAAAAAAAGAACCTGACAAAAGAAAGAAAAAGTGCAAAAAATTGGTAAATTGTGAGATCAAACAATGAAAGAGTAACATTATAATTATAAAGTCACATATCTCACGCACGTTCATCTACTTTTACCATGAGTGTACCATAGTTACTAGACTGCTGATAGACATACTAATATTTCTTTAAACTCATAGATAAATTGCGTCAAGACACAGAATAAAATAATTATGC
Organism: Hypercompe scribonia; assembly: GCA_949316085.1. NCBI lineage: Eukaryota > Metazoa > Arthropoda > Insecta > Lepidoptera > Erebidae > Hypercompe > Hypercompe scribonia. The sequence goes on from OX438987.1 coordinate 14,591,979, forward strand.
TCATCCTACACCTAACATTGTTTAAAATAGCAGTATTTGTCTTAGAGCTATTAAAGTAGGATTTAATTTGCAAATATAAAAAACAAAATCGTATTTTAGCTTCAGAATATTTTTTTATTAAAATAATTTACTTAGAAAACTTACTATTACTATTGAAAAGAATCGTTGCAATTCCACCGTGTTGATATTCATCATCAAGTTCATTATATTGACTTGGCGATAATCACCTATAATTACCATTCCGTTTGCGTACTCATTTGCTTTTAAATATTCAGCAAACTGAAAGTGAAACAGAATATAATGAAGGATAAGAGAAGTTTGAGATATAAACAAATATAGAGAATGCAACAACTGCTCGAAAAAGTTGTCTACGGCACTAATAGAAGTCGATTAGGATATTACATGACTTTTTTTTACAATTTAAACGGATTTATTACATTGTTCAAAAAAATGCTTACAATAATAATGAACTGGAACAACTTTGATATCGCTTCTTCATTTATGTTCTTATCACTAAATTTCAGAATAAATACTCTGTAAAACTCTTCGGTCATAATTGGCAGCGTGACGATACGTCTGTAATGAGGGTTTAAATAGTTTCTTCAAATTATTTATGCAGATGCGGAAATATGATTACAAAATTTCTAATAATTATCCACTAAGAGATGAGACTGCATCAGATATAATCAATTAACATTAATTTACTACTACATACACAATACACATCAACAGACACATTCATGCTGTTGGATGCTAGCGTTATGACTGTACAGCCAATTCACTCTGAAGAAGTACGTGCAATTTATCTTGAATGGTTTGTTGGCATCCTGGTTTCGGATGGAAGTGCATTCCAGAGCAGAACTAACTGCACATAGAAGGATGAATTGATAAAGTTGGAAAGGTGAATGGGAAAAAATGAATATTACCAGTCCCAGGCCACAACTGAAGAAACCTTTCTTATGTTCTGACTCTACAGCATATTTCTTGTCATTATCAACAGCTTTTTACAGTCCACTGCTGGACATAGGCCTCTCCTTAGCAAGGACGTTTTGGCCTACTAGACCAAGCTGGCCAGACGGGTTGGAGTAGAGTTTGTTTCAAGTTTTCCTTCTCTTCGTAGTGATATTTTCCTGAATAGTTGGTTCCCTTAGTCGCCTCTTACGACACCCATGGGACGCTATACTAGGCTACGTATTCTTAATGCGTCACCACACGGACGACAGCATATTTAGTGCGTAAAATTACGAATTGCATCGCTTCTTTGTTTTCTATTCCACGCTCTATCCTATAAATACTTCGTTCTCGCAATTCTTATTAAAATGTGACGTATAAAGCCTAGTATCAAATTAAAAGTAATCTGGAGCCGTAACCTTTAGTATCATTAAGTTATCAATTTTTAATAAACAAATTTACCTACAGATGTTGTGTTACATTTAAGATCCGTTCTATTTAAGTCTTTTATACTTGAAACTGTAATGATGAAAAATGAAACTCATTGATGCAGGGGTGACAGTTATCGTGGTAGCTGTGTAAGCTTTACACTGTCACGATGACTGTCATGCCTTTTACGTTCTCAAGCGGGGTGTGAAAAAGCATATCACAAGGCCGCCATAGTGTGGGTCACCATACTGTATTGTGTGCACTTGTAATGAGTATGGTAACCACAACTCTTGGATTCTATTCATGCTTTCCCTCAGGCAGAGTAGAGTCACTTTGGCAGGCTCTTAATATAGAAACTGACCCTAGATTCATTATGTCCTTCAAATCTAACTTCACGTTGCTCTTCGTAAAGAAATGTGGCAAGAGTGTCTTCAGCGTGCATAGCTTGTCCAACTGCTTCTTAGATTTTTCCACGGACCCCTTACACGCTATCAAAGTTCTTTCCAAATAATCTCTGCCTGTAATAAGTACAAAAGGGTAAATGAAATTACAATCGTTAATTTTAAACTCAAAACCAGCCACATCTGTTTCTACAAACATAATTTGTATCATAATTTTTGAAGATATAAAAATATTTAATCTTAATTTAATGCTGCCTTAGTAGCACAGTGATAGCGAATGTGAATGCTGTGCTTAAGGTCTCGAGTTCGATTCCCGAATATTTGTTTTGGAGTTTGGAGTTTTCTATGTATGATATGTATGTATAAAAAAAAGGAATATAAGCTCTACTTAAATTAAAACTAGATGGCGTTATGTATCAAATGTTCGAAATATTTATTTATTATTTATTTTAAATTACTCATATACTTATGCACAAAAAAAAATATATAAAAAAAAATTAATAGGCATACATAGATAAATCTGACAAATTTATTTTATCTTTTTCCTTTTGTTACATAATGTTTGAGTATCTGTAGGTAGGTACGTAGATAAATGACAAACAGATAATTAATAACATACAACAATAACATCTAAAAACAATAAATTTCATGAATTCAACCATAACAATTATTTTCGATTATTAAGAAATCTGTTTTTTGTTATATTTTGGAAAAACCAGAGATTTGGTATACTGGTCACTATAAAAACATCACAAACAATATGATACCATATTATTTTTAAAACATAAAAAAAACAAAAGTAACCACAACTAAATTTGTTTATATTATTGTCTAGTATATTATGTATACCTTTTTTTTCTTTTTTTTTGTATATGGAAATCCCCCCTGATACCATCTACTGGTGGTTATGTCAAATTTGAACCGACCAAACACCGCACGCCGTCTCAGGTACCGGTAGCCGGGGAACCAAGTGTACCCTAGAAAGGAAATACCTGGAACCCTGACGTACCTCGGCCAACAACGGCTTGCAGATTACCCCTTTTCTGCCCCAAAAGAGTGCGTGTAGCACTGTGCTCTGTAGCACGTCCCAGTGCTTCTGCTAGGGTGACGGATGGCCACCTCACCTGTGACCCCCAGGCTTGCGCTTATGGAGGACGGAGATCGTTCTGCGATCGCCGGCGCCCAAGGCGTCTGCAATACTGGACCCGTTCCCAGGCCTGGCGGACCGGGAGAGTTCTAAACCTCTTCCGGTCACGCTCCGATATCTCCTTTGCAAGCATAACTTGTTCGCAAAAGGAGACGGCGGAGTTCCACGTGCTCTCGCTCCGCAACATGGCCGCAACCAGGTTACCGAGTGAGAGAATTAGTATGTATACCTACAACTAATTAAATTTAATGATTAAATACCACTTTACTTTGTTATCAGTTTGTTCTTCAAACACTCAGAAAGTCCTACACCAGTTAAGCACATATTTTGACAGAATACACAACACGTTTTATACATAGTTTTTAACTATTTTTCAGAAGCACAATGTACCACAGCGAAGCAGTACAGGGTACATGTGGGACATTAAGATATATAGTAAGATGTATAGACAACATTATTTAATCAACACAAAAATATTTACTAAGATTACTCTGAAAACCGCGTTTGGATGCGCGTTGATGCAAAAAATATGAATAAAAAATGCAAATGAATTCTCATTATATTTAAATCAAATTTGTTAAGACATAATGTCATAAAATTTATTAATTAAGTAGGTTTAAAAAAATCATCATTATTCCATCCATTATCACGAGACATCCAAGAGCAGGTAAAAGTTAAAAGATTAAATACTGAAGGTGTAAAAAAATCCAGGCATTTCAATGAGTGTCGTAGGTAGATGGCCCGAAGTACGTTGGAGTTCCAGGGATTCCGTTTCTAGGGTACACCTGGTTCCTTAGCTACTGGTACCTGAGACGGCGTCCGATTTTTTGGTCGGTTTGAGTCCGAAATAACCACTAGTAGGTGGTATCCGGGGATTTGTGTACAGAAAAAAAGAAAATTTCAGTGAGTAAGCACAAAACAAAAGTGTATTATCTACTATTACAGAAATATTTAGAATCGTGTCGTGAATAAATACCAATGTCCACTTCATTAAAACTAATATCGCGAAACATCTCAGAAAATACAATTAACATAGCTTTTATTATTATTACGAATTTCAATCAAATATACAGTGTGAAATATATATATATATATTGTTCAATTAGGTTGGTTCTAAAACAGTGACATCACAATTTGGTATTTAGTACATTTTTCACACAAAATTGTCGTTTTGACAGATGATAAAAAGTAAGTAATTTGACTAAGGTGGATGCCCATTGATGCAGCGGTGACAGTTCTCTTGGTAAGTGTGTTCAATACAATGCTACAATGACTGTCATGTTTTTCACGTCCCCAAGTGAGGCGTAAAATATCGTAATAGGCCGCTATAGTGTGGGTCACCACACTACATTGTCAGCATTCGCAATGAGTATGGTGACTACAACTTTTGGATTCTATTCATGCTTTCCATCAAGCAGAGTACAGTCACTTTGGCAGGCTATTAAAATAAAAAAAAAGCGTCACCTAGCCTATTCATATTTGTATTAAAAATACAAAACAATCTAAACGCTAAATTGGATAGATTATGTTTTGCTCTCTTACGTGAAATATCAAACATGTAAGTAACGTACGTCTATTGATGTTAAGTAGAGTTGAGTAGGCTAGAAGAGTTCGGTATAGCAGAAGAAATAATGATGACCTGAAAAATCAATCATTGAGAATTAAGACTTAGAAAGAGAAAAAAGAAAGACTTTCAAGAAAGCCGAATAATAAATAAGTGGTACAGACAAGGATTGAAAGAGAAATGTTGATTGGTTTGGGCATGACTCGGTACGAGACTATAGATGTAAAAGATGTAATGAATGTGGAAGAGACAAAGTAGATAGCGACAACAAACAAAAAATTCAAACTACGCAGGTCAATATCACTGTAAGGAGTAGGAAATCATCAAACAAACTCTATAACAACCCATCTGGCCAGCGTGGTAAGCCAACAAGACATAAAAAAAAATATACACGAATTGACACTTATTAATAAGTTTTAATATTTTATGAGTATATATGTTTATAATTAACAAAGATTGTAGCGCATGTGACACAGTTACAGAAATTAAAAAAAATGTAAGAGTCAAACATTTTTATGTATTACCTACAATATCTGTCTGTTTGCATTGAACAATCAGGTACAACTTTTTTAGCTAAGTATGTTAATCGTTTTTTTCCACAGCTCTCCTTAGGCCAAGGGATTAAACGGTTCAGCCTACTGACGATGATGTGTTTATTTTTATTCTACTACCGTTCTAATCTAAGTTGAGTTTGGGTCTTAATCACTTCATTTAGTTAAACTCAAATTATTAGTATGTATTACATTACATCATCATATTTCTTTACATTACATCAGAATTCGATACATCATTCTCATTTTTTACCCAACTTTAATCCTCTTTGGGAATGTAACAATTTTCAGACAGGCCAAAAGTAAATTAGACAAGGTTTATAAAATTGCTATAATGAATTCCCCAAGTCTCGAATTGGTGATAGGCCTGTAACTATAATTATAGCTCGAAAAGGGGATAAGGGGACATTCACATACAGATATGTTCGTTCTACGATTAGAGAAAGTAATTAGAAGAAAAACATCAGCCAATTTATATACTAAAAGTCTTCCTTACTCTATATCTATCCCCAAAATTATGCCGTGTAAGTTAACTTTAAAAAAAATGACTTTTGAGTTGTTATTTAAGAAATAAAAATAAACTTGCCTTGCACACTACTAGGCTCCATAAAATATCGAATTCGTTTGTGGGTCAATGTATACAATTTTATAACAAATTACCAAACAACATAGTATTATTATCTATTAGTAAATTTAAGAAATTTATTAAACTGAGGTTGTCCAAAAAGGCTTATTACTCACTTTCAGACTATGTCACAGATTTAGATGTTTGGAAATGAATTGCTCTTTTTTTAAGACCTATGATTGTTAATATAACTGCTGTTTTAATATTTAAAAGATTTTGAGTTAAAAGAGTGGTGGTGAGTTTCTTTCCTAGGTTCTTTTCTCACCACTCTACCATGAACAATCTGCGAACCCAGCTAGCTGTAATTTTAATCGACAGATTGTTCACCTTTTATTGTTTTTTTTTATGACGTTCATAAGTGTCTTTTTGTGACCTAAATGAATAAACGAATTTGACTTTGACTTTGACTTTGACTAAGGAAATCAGCAATTGGATAATAAATTCACAATAAAAACACGTATAGGTCATTAAAATAATATTGACAAAAAATATCACGTGTTCTTGCTTACTTATAATGATCACGATATGATTGTATTCGAAGATTATTATGACTATTAATGTTGCGAAATGGCGTGTTATTTTTACGTGTGATTTTATTTGGTCACTATTGAGAAGGCCAGCTTGGCATAAGTTGGGCCAAATCTATTTTTTACCCAGTGCCTTATGTTTTACAGTTACCTATCAAAGGCTGTTGATGTACTCATATTTCTTGAAACAGATTAAGTTTTTGCGCGATAATTGTTCACTTACATTAACTAATTATTGATGGATATAAAACCCTGCAAGTCAAGAGACATGCAAGCATGTTACTGTACTTTAAATGCAGATGCTCAGAACTTAATCTATGAGGCCAAGGTATCACTCTGGTCAAGTCAGAGCTTATGTGCTGAAACATGGTCCTCTCAAAAGAATAATGTACAAGAGAATTGATGTACTCCTAGCCAATTTCGACCAAAGCAGTCAATCTAAACAGAGACCAGCTAACTACGATGGGGGTATTGTAGTGTACAAGTGTGCACAAATACAGGTACACTCTCTGTTTCTTCACTCTCACAATGATATGAGACGGCTATCCGACATGACCGGGGAAAGATCAGGCGCAGAATCGACGGCTTTACGTACCCTTTGAGACACAGAGTTGCGGTCATAACTAGAGAATTGCAATTCTTTAATATATTATTTTTGTACAGTTTTCCAAAATTATATAATGTAAATTGTACATTATAAATAAAAAGATAATTGTATGATAATTTATTCACCCTAAATAACTTGTGTTATATTAATGACTAATATAACTTGAATTTTCGTGGTGTTGACTTTAGTTTAATTTTACCATAAATATACTGGAGTTTAACTATTATTTGTAGCTATTTTTGTATAGTTTTAAATTTATTTTAAGGAGTAATTTTTTATTTATAACCTTCGAATAGCTTGCATTTTAAATTCATCGCCGCATAAAAATAATACAGAACAGGCTACAAGTAATTCCGTGCTCGTATTATTACATAGATTTTACATACATACATAATTAAAACGTTGCTTAAATTATAATTTTGTACATTCTTTATATACATAAGTATACATTAAGTCTTCCGAATATGGGTTTCTGCGCGTCATTCGCATTCACAATATCTATTTTGTTTTGTACATATTGCATACATACATAAAATCACGTCTATTTCCCCAGGGAGGTAGGCGAAGGTATCTTAAACGCTTATTTTTCACAAGTGTTTTGGTCCCACGTAATAAGTTCCAAGCTTATTGTCGCTAATCGGGATATTTAGACTTTAATTTATCCATTATCTATGTCATAATTTTGCTAGCCTTTATAATTGATGCAGGGGTGACAGTTATCGTCGGCCCATGTCGTGCGGTGTTCCACAGGGGTCCGTCCTCGGACCACTCCTGTGGAATATGGGATACGACTGGGCCCTTCGAGGTCGTCTTCCCCCCGGGCTGGGCGTAATTTGTTACGCCGATGACACATTGGTCACAGCCCGGGGGGCGAACTTTCAAGAGGCGGCGCGCCTGGCCACCGTGGGAGTCTCTTTGGTGGTCGGGCGCATTGAGGCGCTGGGTTTACGGGTGGCCCTAGATAAGACGGAAGCCCTTTTGTTTCATGGGCCCCGTCGTGGTCCACCCCCCGGTGCCTCTATCGTTGTCAATTCGGTCCTCGTACCGATTAAGGCCCAGATGAAGTATCTGGGCCTGATCCTCGACGGCAGGTGGCTCTTCGACGAGCACTTCCGACAGCTTACTCCAAAGCTGGTCGGCGCTGCTTCTGCTCTTGGGCGACTTTTGCCCAATTTAGATGGAGCCAGCGTCGCGACGAGACGGCTATACACGGGGGTTGTTCGGTCAATGGCGCTGTATGGTGCACCGGTGTGGGCGGCGGCTCTGACCGCCCAGAATAGGGCTCGCCTCTGGCGCCCTCAGAGGATATTGGCGGTTAGAGCCATACGCGGTTACCGCACCGTATCGACGGAGGCGGCGTGCGCCCTGGCCGGAACTCCCCCGTGGGATTTGGAGGCGGAAGTGCTCGGAAGTGCTCGGCGGACGGCTGACTTCCGGGCGGGTAGCGGCATACGGCCCCCGCCCGAAGAGATACGCGAGTGGCGAGAGGCCGCTCGTCGAGCCACGATGGCTCGTTGGTCGTCCCGGCTGGAGGCTCCACGTGCTGGCTTTGCCGCCGTGGAGGCTCTCCAGCCGGTCATCGCCGAGTGGGCAGGGCGGCAGCACGGGACCCTTTCCTTCCGACTGACGCAGGTCCTTTCCGGGCACGGTTGCTTCGGGAAGTATCTGCACTCGGTCGCCAGGAGGGAATTGAGTCCCGCCTGTCACCACTGCGACTGCAGTGAGGACTCGGCTCAACACACGCTAGCGGTTTGTTCCGCCTGGGCGGCGCAGCGTGGGGTCCTCACTGCAGTTATTGGAGGAGATCTCTCGCTACCGGCCGTCATACGCTCCATGGCCGGTAGCGACAGTTGTTTTACCGCGGTCGTAACCTTCTGCGAAGACGTAATTTCGCGGAAGGAGGCGGTGGAGAAGGCCCGGGAGGACGATATCCACTCGGACCCAATTCGCCGCCGGCGAGCCGGGCGGCGGAGGCGCGCATACCAGCGCCTCATGCCGCCTTGAGTGTGGCTGCGGGTGGACGGGACGGGTTTCCCCCTTCATCCGCTACAATGGCCAGCCGCGAGGAGGCGACGTCCGCGTGTGCCGTGCGTCGCCTGAAATAGAGAGTTTATCCGCAGATGGTGCCCGAGGTAGCGGGCAGGCGCTAGGAGGGATCTGGATGTCGTAATAGCAGCGGTTCCTGGATCCCTCCTATCTCAAGCGCAGAGTGGCACACCGTGTGGTTTTAGTCGGTCCGATTCCGACACACCACCCCGCCGTAAACCCCGGTGGGGTGACGGCCCGAGGGGGTTTCCACACTTTAAAAAAAAAAAAAAAAAGGGGTGACAGTTATCGTGGTAACTGTGTAAGCCTTACACTGTCACGATGACTGTCATGCCTTTTACGTCCCCAAGCGGGGTGTGGCAAAGCATCTAATGAGGCCGCCATAGTGTGGGTCACTATACTGTATTGTCTACATTTACAATGAGTATGGCGACCACAACTTTTGGATTCTATTCATGCTTTCTATCAGGCAGAGTAGAGTCACTTTGGCAGGCTCTTAATATAGACAAAAATGTCATGATTATTTGGGGTCTGCTACTAGGTCACCCGGTTTTACCTGAATAACAGGTTTGCCACGAGTCACTGGCATCTGACCGACATACACCTTAATTCGAAGTAAATTTAATTCAAAAGTTGATTCAGTTGTCAGTATATTTGAGTGTACATATAAATTTAAAAGTTCTGCATCGATTCAGCCTAAATTTTGAAGCGATGTACAATAAGATACAATGATGATTTTTATATATTTTTTATCACTTTGATCCATAACGAACCGTGAAATAAGTAGTTTATTATTTAAACAAGAATGTTATTCAGAGATATCAAGTATAAAATTATTTAATACAACATTTTTAACGTCATACGTATCGTAATACGGACAATCAGATAGCGAACTCTCTCTTTAACTGTCGACTGTATAGCGTGGGCATTCGAGTTTTGTGCAGAGATATCGTTGTTTTTTTCTAAATTTTAAAAGATGGTCACGATTATAAATGACATTTGGCATTATTATCATCATTATCACCATCATTATCATTATCATCAGCCCATTGTATTCATTAGCTTAGACAGTGACATATTTAGAAAAATACATGTGTAATAAATAAATAAATATATTTGGACATTTTAACACACATCGCCATCTAATTTCAAACTAAACAGATACTTGTAGTATCTAGACTGGCTAATATAAATGCATATTTACTTTTTTTGTAAACACATGCATATTATACATAGAAAACACTCGAACTCCGAAACAGATATTTGCAGATCATACAAACACTCAGGCCGAACCGGAAATCGAGCCCGAGACCTCAAGCACAGCAGCCGCATACGCTACCGCTGCGCTACCGAGGCTGTCAATATATTGTTATTATTTTAAAGTGTTGTCACTACTTATATAATTACTTGCTTTCACAATTAATCAAGTCATTATTGGACAAAAATCATTCATTAAACGAAAGTAATACAAAAAGAAGTAATCTAGTTGTAATACAATAAAGAAATTTCATATTCTTTTGTAAATTATTGGACGTAAAAGTAATAGGATCATCTCGATAAATTATATGTTTAAAAGCAATTCTAACTTCAAAAATATAACTTACGGAAATCTTTCTTCACGAAGTGATCTTGCTTTTTAATCCATTCTTCCAGAATATCTATTGCCTCTTCCACTCTCCCAGGTTTGTCTAGATTATACGTCTTCCTTATTGCTTGGACCGCATTAGGAGGCCATTCTAACAAAGGACTCTTTGTCAGTGATTCCATTGTTGCAATTTATTAAATAAAAAAAAAACACTAAATTTAATTATTTATGAGACACCTGGTTAATAAACCTTTTAAAATATATAAAGAAGAACAAATCAGATGTTGATTCAAATATGGAATATATAATATTTCCAAAACACGTGCTCGTGAGCCAGCTTTAAAATGAATACTGATTATGCTAAATAGATTCTACATTTATATATAACATTGCCTGCATTTGAAAAGTTCATTTTTGCGAATACAAAATATAAAATAAAAAATCGTTTTGAAATAAAAACTAGAATGAAAAAATATAAAATACAAATATTTATAAATGTTATTTTTATCTAGAAACTATTTATTGTGGCGATGATGTCACTTGTATGAATATTATGTATATAGGCAATTTAAATTGAGAAAGAAAATTTTCACAAGAAGTGAATTTGTATTGCACTTTACAGAAGATCCCAACACTTTAAAAAATATTCATACAAATAATCACCATCATTTTATAAGTATTTCAGTTTTGCACGATATTTCTAAACAAATTAGTTTACATTGGATTTTGTTTACATTGAAACGTCAAGGGTAGTTTCTGATATCATATATCCAGACATGATCCTAGTCCCTTATGGGATAATATTACATCATTTACGGCACAGGGATGAGGCGAGATACAGTTTCAGGAAGAGATAATTATAAACTTGTATTCATTAAGAAAACTAAAACAATCTGTTCGGTAAGACAAATAAACTATGTGTATTTCAATGATCACCTGCGGAATTTATTTTTTTTTCAGTCTTATGTGATAGTTACATATTGCAAGCCTATATTGGTTTTCAACTCAACCTTAAATACCCTCAACTAATTACTATAAAATTATTATAAAAACAAATCAATTCGTGTTCACCTGGTTATCAAATTTCAACCATTTTAAGTATTCTATTTTACTTCATGGAACAGTATAAGTTGAACAACAATTGTATAGACTTGTTTAGGAAAGAATATTCTAAAAAATATTGTGGAAAATTTGCATATCATTTTTAGTTTTCACACAAACATATTTTTTACTCACATATAATCATGCCTGTCTGCCCAAGTGACACGCAGGGGTACATTAAACGGGGACTTGAAGTAATATGGTCCGGGTCACCTTCAGAGAAGGACGCTTGAGACTGGCTGCCGGGGTTGTTTTTAGTGGAAACACCACATACTCCTGGCTCCTGCGTCCCCGAGTAGCCGGAGATGCGAAGGGATTTTCCATCACGACAAAAAAAATGGGGGTATATTAAACACCTACTTTTTGCCTGTGTTTTGATCTCATCTAATAAGTAGCGAGCCTATTGGCTCTAACCGACATATTTCGTTTGCCAGAGTCTCGTCTATTGATTAGTAGGTGCACCAGTTGCAGGGGAAGTCAACTTGGGGCCCTAAGTACTTGGTGGAAACATAAAATGCCCAACATAAATCACGAAAGTAAAATCGTTAAGTGTATTTTTACTGTTATTTAGTCGATAAGCACAATTTCACCAGAGCAAGACTCTTATTATATCGTTTTATATCTGCACTGCTTAATAACCTAGAATGTGTTGTGTGATCATTTGTGGGCATCTTATGCATCTATGCTTTGCTTTTATATATTTATATATACTAAAAGCCCAACGACAGTTCTCCATCTTTTAAGGGTTGCTTTATTAGATCGCACATAATCTACAGAATGCTTCTTCGTGTCGTTTGAGAATTTCAGCAAGGGAACAAGGACCCTTTCATGCAAAGGTCTATCAACATCTTGCTTCACTTTTACATGACGACGCAACATTCTGAGTCTCCATTTCAGTTTTTTTCTTTTTGATAATGGTATTACAAAGAAAAATGCACTTGAGTTCAGTTCACAAAAATCCATGGACTCTATCTATGAATCTACTTGTACCTTTATCGGTCTCAAGTCAGAGACTCTATGATAAATCAACTCTTTGACAATCTGAGTTTGACGATCGTTGTCGGATAGAACGCAGGAACAGTTTCCAATGGGTGGACTGGAATGGATGTTTCTGGGTGATTTTAATATCCACTTTGAGCCCTAGTGTAGTACTTTTAACCTCCTTATAATGGAGAGGCCTATGTCTAGTAGTGGACTGTAAAAGGCTGTTGATATCTAGTACCCATAGTACAAGCTCTGCTTAGTTTTGGACTAGATGGCGTTGCGTGTCGAATGTGCGAAATATTTACTTATTTATATTTGTTTGGTGTCCGTGTGGTGACGGATTAAGAATACATAGTGTTACCACCAATATTCATCCCGTGGGTGTGGTAAAAGGCGACTAAGGGAACAAAGAATGCACGACAACATCATTACAAAGAGAAGGAAAACTTGGAACAAACCCTATTCCAATCCGTCTGACCAACGTGATATAGTAGGCCAAAACCTTCTTGCTAAGGAGAGACCTATGTCCAGTAGTGGACTGTAAAGGCTGTTGATTGAGCCCTAGTTGGGATCTTCCAAACTTGATTTTCGAAATGCCCAGTACATTGCGTAGATTGACCAGGAAGTCGTAGCATACCCTATGCTTAGGTTAATATTTTATTGGTTAGTAAAATACTTTTGGCCATATAAAGAAAAGCTGCTCTCGGGCTTGTAGTGGGAGTTTTGCTGTTGTATTTTAGTTGATAAGTAACATCATCATCATCATCTCAGCCAAAAGACATCCACTGGTGGACATAGACCGCCCCCAAGAGATATGTGACATGGATTAAGAAAATTTTAATTTTTATCACATATCTATTATTATATTTTTAAAAATATTATAAAAAAATTGAAGTAAATGTTTGTTTCTTTAAAGTGTAATTTTACATCTTAAGCATGACCATTTAATAAAACAATATACTCGTATATAATCTCTTTCAAATTCGAACCGTAAGTTGACCAGATTAGATCTTTGTTTTACTACACATAAATTTTACATTTTAAGCATTTAATTTATTCTTCAGCCAAAAACGCAAAAGGAAATTGGGAAAATTTAAACATATTCAAAATAATAAAAAAAACAAATGAAGATGTTGATATGTACTTTGAAGTACTTGGTTAAGATTCTTTTCAATTAATTTTTTAATAATACCAAATTGTTCCTCTTGTTTGCGAAGTACTTTTTTTATGTTTAAAAAGACAACCCTGACATTTTATCCTGAATATTTATCCTATGTTACAGGGTACTTTATAAATATCCATGAAACGGACACAAAGAACACCCAGACTAAGAACAACAAGTTGTGGATCACAGAAAGTGTTGTACTACAAGACTTAGCAGAAAGCAGCGTGGCGGCCACTTAAATTACTACGCACTAAAAAATATATAATTAATATTTCATCTCATTTTATCCTCAATTTTTCTTTATTTTATCCTTCTTGTTTTATTTGATTGTTAATTTGATTGATTGAATTTAGTTTCATTCGATTGATTTTTGTTAATTGATTGTTAATCTCTCTTATATGAGAAAGAAACCTGACGTGACTGATGTATTCTGTTTTAATTTTGCATTATTTGATTTTGTAACTGATTTTTTGATATTATTTTATATACAATCGTATAGTTTATACCCACAGAATTACCTACGGTGTTCATCTGTAAGTAGTTAAACAATTGGAAGAAGACTTTACTTCGCTTATAAAATTGTAAGATTATTGTGTGTTATGCTACATTATATAAAATTAAAATAAAATGAACAGACATAGTATCAGATTTGTATCATATAATGTAAAATAAATCAATTTTGACTATTTGAGAGTACCTGTGCTTTAGAAACCAAGCCATTTTCTGTTCAATCGCAAAATACAACTATGTACTAAAATTTAATCATAACTTTTTTTGTAATATACCATAGGAACTGGAATTCTAACAGGTAGTAGAGCCACACTGATTTCAACATGATACATTTGACACACAACATCATCTAGTTACAAACAAAGCAGAGCTTGTGGTGGGGTGTGAAAAAGTAGCTCACAAGGGTGCCTTAGTGTTGGTCACCAAGCCACATTTACCATGACTATGGTGACCATAACTCTGGGATTCTATTCATGCTTTCCTTGCTTGTTTTTACTTTCCACCAAGCATGGTAGAGTCACGTTGACAGACTTAAAAAAATAACGAGAAAAGAAAGAATGTTGGTAATTTCATCATCTTAGTGATTAATTCTTTAAGTTTTACGTGATTTGTGTGTAAGAGGAAAATTTTTATTATTATATATATTCTCTTTATTTCATACATATAGATATATATATATTTACATGAGTGACACATTAATTGCATTTTTAAATATATAAAAGGCCAAACAGAAAAACATATTTAAAACTATAAACAACATTTATATTATTAATAAATATTTAAATTATCACTATCACAATAATTTAACTAGCACAAAGCTTAAATTTGACTGATTGGCACAGGAAGAAACAGCCGAACCGTTTAGTTTGAGAGCGTATAACTATCACTTTAAGCCGGTGACTTCCAAGGTCATCCAACCAGGTCAGGCTCAGCGACAAGCTCCTTTTGTTTTTCTTCAACTTTTGCTAACTTGGTTGTAGGGTGTCCAAAATATCGTCCATAAATTATGTTACTGTCTGCAGAGCAATGTATATTTCCAAGAGCTAAAATGTCATTGATATGTAGAAAAAAATATCGTAGACAATAGGACGGAGCCCTGAAGTGCACATTGCACCAATCTCAAATAAAAAATAATTGCTCATCAACTAAAAAGACTTCACAAGAATTTGAGAGGATGCCAAGATTTAAAGGAATTTGCACCGCCACCAAATTTTTTTTTGATGTCTTGTAATGTTAAAATTGATAAGTGTCAGCTAGTTTTCAGCATAAAGTTATTCAAATACAATGCAATACTCACTTGAAGTAACCATTCACGAACACTCACAACTGAAATTTAATAAGTCCTTATCAAGGGTAAAAAATCTCCTTTTTTGTTTATAAGATGAATAATTCTTTCGGGACTCTTTGTGGATATAATATTTAGATGTATGTGCTGTTTCCACTAAAAGTCACCACGATGATTGGTTCCCTACTCGATCATTCTGGAAGAAGCTGGTCCGTGTGATTTCAGGTCCTGGCCAAATTGACAATACACCGTCTGGTCGTCCGCAGACAACTCGCGGTCCCATCAACGGTTCATATCGTCGCCAATATCTTCTTTGCCCGTAGCCTGAATTATGTTTTAACAATATGTGTAAACCAAACATATAAACATTTATTTCTACATAAATTGATCTTAATCTTAATGTTATGATGCACAATCATACATTTACGATCTGGCCAGGAGTAATATTGTAAAATAAGCCTACACTGATACATACGATTTCTTATATTTATGTGTTTATTTATTTATTTAGAAACTTTTTAGTCATGTTACCTTTCTTGTGGGTGAAAATAATTCTTTTAATTGAGAATCCATTGCATTCTTAGCCAATTTTCACAAAGTTACCCGACAAGTGAAATTGTTTGGTGGTAAGCGTATTGAGCAAAGAGAGACTCTATTCTTTATATCAGAAAGTGACTTAATGAGCATGTTACACAACTTCTTCGATGCAGTACCGAGAAAAATAAGAATGATTTATTTTTTCAATCTTACGATAAGAGTCATATTTCTGTAGAATTAGGCTGGCTCGAGCGGATGCAACTGACGAATGCAATGCGGTTCTAAAGAAATTACTTATGACTTTTGAATTGCATGTGTACATAGGCAGTTGTTCACCTGATGGTGAGTCTTACTCGTTTGTCCCTTAGACCAGGAAATACAAAAGCTATCATAGACTCTTCAAATCATAAAGAATATATAAGGGTACAAGAAAAAATACATTTATCTTTTTTATGTATTTATTTACACTTTTTGCACTTTGTACATCGGCGGACTTAATGCCTAAGGCATTTTCTACCAGTCAACCTTAGGGTGGTATAGAAATATCATAAGGGAGGTGCACAGAGGTTACATTGACAATGAAAATATACCATACATGAGTACACATACATTACGTGAACACATACAATACATACGTCATAAATACACATATAAATATATACATAAATATACATATACACACAAAATTTGGATTATATTCGTGCTCTATTATTATACTATTATTACCTATTATTATAAGCTAATATAACTCCTCATTAAAAGTTGCCTTTTAATCCACACTCAAAATTCTAAAGGAACCGGGCATTCCCATATGCTCTTGGTTAAAATTATCCCGTCGCCTTAATCTTTCGTCCGTACAAGCTTTGTTCATCATCTTTATGTGTTCAACGTGTTCTTCTCTACTGAGTTCATCGATCCATTCCGCTAGAAGAAAAAAATACTCATTAACTTTACTTGAAAGAACGTCACACGTCACACATCGGATGATAGTATGACTACTACTAATAATAATATTTTTTAATAACGTAGACATTATTGTAATACAATGGATTCCTACATCTTATGGTAGATGAGAAATTGTGTTACAGGAGACAGTATATTCACTCATTTTATTTCAGCAAAATAAAGTGTGTGTGTTCGTGAGTGAACTGATAATACACTTCAGTGAATTAATGAGCAGAATATCTTCTATTATCTAGTCATTAAATCTACTCAGCTACGAAAGTCTTTTTAGTTAAAATGTGTTGGGCAATTCGTGATCCTGTGATTGCTCTTGCAGATTTTTGAAGAAAACACAAAATGCATCACTACATATAGTGCTCACACATCACATGTAGTATTAATATATTTTTAATAAGATAAGAAATAGACCTTCTATTGCAATCATAGGGTATTATTAACTTTACGTATACCTGAAGTCACGCTCCAATCATTTTATGTCTCCATCGCTATCGTGTACCTAGAAACATTAGCAAGCTATTCCAACTACTCACACTTTCTCCCTTCCTCTATCGAACAACATGTGCGGGCCTCGGAAGTTACCGTTTAAGAATGGCAGATACACGCTCCCGAACTGAATAGTTAGGTTCTTCTTTCCTGTGTAAATTGGTTAAAAACTGGAACTCTCTACCGGCTGACGTATTTCCCTACTACTACGACCATGAGTCCTTTAAGCGATGTGTGAAAGAGCAACTCACTAGGCCGCCATACTGTGGGTTGCCATACTGAATTATGTGCATTGGCAATGAGTATAGTGACCACCGCTCTTGGCTCGATCGAGCAGAGTAGAGTCACTTTGGTTGGCCAAGAATAAAAAAAGTGTTTCTTGGTTAAAATAATGTCAAAAATTATAAAACATACAGTGTAATTGATCACAGGTCTTCTGGTTTCCACCGTAGTCACAAGGTAGCAGTTCTTTAGGTACATGATTATATACTTCTTCCAAAGTGTTATGTACGTGAATCCTGCTTGCTATCTTTTCGCTCAAAAACTGGGTCACTAATTTGACTAGCAATTCTATAGCTTTTGATGGTGTGATTATGTGGATTCCTTTTACTCTGATACTGAATCCTTCCTGTAATACATTACATTACAAACTTGAAAAAAAAAACTTAAAAAGGAAAAAAAGTAAAAAAAGTTGGTAAATTATGAAATCAAACAACAAAATAGTAACATTCTAATAATAAAGTGACATATCTCATGCATGTTCATCTATTTTTACTATAGGTGTACTATAGTTACGAGACTGCTAATAAACATACTTGCATTTTTATAAATTCATTTATACTATAGACAAATTGTGTCAAGCCACAGAATAAAATAATTATGCTCATCCCACAACTACTCAATATCAGTGGGGATCGAATCCACGACCTCTAGCTTGGAGTTCATGATCAGTCAAATGGTAACTTTGTTTAAAGTAGCAGTATTTGCCTTATGGCTATTAAAGTAGGACTAAATTTGCAGGGGTGCTTGGCTAGAAAATCTCCACGTGGTGCACCCTGGAAACGTTGGCGATGGTGTTGTTCATCACTGCCAACGGCTAATATTCTAGCACGAAGAGGAAGCCATTTTCTTCGGCAATTCGGCCGAGACTTGGTTCAACAGAGCGGGCGTGTCTGTCGGATCCTCTGTTGGTTCTTCGCTCTTCGGAGCAATGAGGATGAAAACCTCGGTAAAAAATCACGATGGTGGGACCCTTTCCAGGGTCGGAGTTCCTCCGCTCAGCGGTGGAAAAGGTAGGACGGGCTCGGTGTGCACTTACACTGCCACTGAGCAGGCATCTGGAAACGTAGTCTCCCTGCCGCCGTTGACATATCGTAGTCTCGAGTTGGAGTCTCGCGACTCCAATCGGGGGCGAGGGTCTTGGCTTAACCGCCCGGAATGCGAGGAAGAAAACCTCTCTAAAAAAATACCCCGAATCCCGTGTTCTGGTGCGTGACCAGGGGATGCATGGCTGATGGGTAGTTCAGTGGCAAGTGCACTCCAGGTCGAGGCACCTGCGGACCCCTCGGTTGGGCATAAATTTACGCTTGCCCGGGTATTGGGGGATCTCTGCCCGGGTCGACCACTATTTCTCCCCCAATCGTGGGATTAGATATGGAAAAAATTATTGAAAAAAAACCAAATACAAGAAAGAAAGAAGGCGACTGAGAATCAAATGAAGGAACTCTCCTTCATTTGATTCTAAGTAATTGATAAGAGCGGATAACTGCTCTTCGAACGAAGAGGACGTATCGGAGGGAACGCCTATCTCGGAGCGGCTCCCAGAAGTCATCTTGGCTGCTGGGAGCCGAAGAACTTCGGAACGGCTACGTTCCAAATCCGCAATTCCGTCGGACGGAGGTAATTCCAGTGTAACTATGGACGCACTGGAATCGACAAGGATGGAGCTCTGCGAAAGTCGAAAGCGCGGATACTCCAGGGACGAGGAGAGTGATACGTCCCAGGAGATGGTTTCCCCTAAAGTGGGTAGCAGCCGCAGAGGTCGGTCACGCACTCCAATCTCGACTCCATCAGGCTCTGTCTTCTCCAAGGCAGAAGCTTATAGAAGGGTCCGAGCGGAGGGTAAAAGCGCGGCGGAGGAGGAGATAGCTGATCTCCTGCAAAAAATACGAGGACCGGTGGAAAGGGATTCTGTCTCCCAAGCACCGGTGTCTTTGCAGGAGAGAGTAAATATGGGGGTAGCCATAATCCAAAAAGTGGCCACCAAATCCAGGAACCTTAAGAGTTCTTTCGTAAGGGCTCTTAAGGACTCCTCCTCTGCCATTGCTGGAGTCGTGGAAGACCTCATGGGGGACGTAGCTCATCTCCAGGTAGCCAACGACCGCCTGACCGGGCAAGTGGCTGAGCTTAGCGCTCAGTTCGCCCAATTCCGGGCGCATCGTCCGGCAGAGGATCCGGCCTCGTCCCCGTCTCAGCCTGCTCCGTCTCCCAATATTGGTGCCATCGCTGACGCCCAATTGCGCCAAATCACCGACGCTGTGTGGCGCATGATGGACGGCCGTCTTTCTGGCCTAGAGACAAGACTGCCTGCGGCCCCTGTTGTCCGGCCGCCGCTCGGGGCCCATAGACCAAAGGTCACATCAGTGCCATCATCGCTTCCAGTTGTGGGCGGTCGTGTGCCCTATGCGGCGGTGGCGTCGGTGTCGGCTGCTCCTGTAGCCATTCCGAGGGCACGACAGGCGGCCGGGGTAATAACCAAGACGGCTGCATCTAAATCTGGCCTTAAAATGTGGTAAAGGCTGGAGCAGAATATCCTCCGCTGCCCACTCCAACAGGTATACCTGGCACCACTACACCTGCTCCCTCCGCATCTGCCCCATCCAAAGATGGTTGGCAGATAGTCGGCGGGGCTAAGTCCCGAAAGCGGGGTAAAAAGGCAGCTCATAAAGCAGCCTCTACCCCGCAGTCGTCATCGGTGGTAGTGGCCCCTACAAAGAAGCCGCGCAAGCTGTAGGTGCCCAAAACCGCGGCGGTGGTGGTCATGGTGTCACCGGAGACGGCTAGCGGTGGACTGTCCTACGCGGCCATATTTCAGAGGGCCCGGGCTGGCCTCGCCGGTGACACCGGGACCGTAGGAGTCAGGCTGCGCCTTGCTCAGACAGGAGCTCGAGTGCTCGAGTTCCCCGGAGCCAAAAGCGCAAAAACGGCAGATGCCTTTGCCGAGAAGTTGCGGGGCATGTTTGCAGCCACGGATGGTGTGAAGATCGCCAGACCTACCAAATGTGCAGAGTTGCGCATCTCGGGCCTGGACGACTCCATAACGGACGAGGATGTCCGCGTTGCAGTAAGAGAGAAGACAGGGTGCAACACGGACAACATTAGGGTCGGCACCATCCGCCCCGGTCCAGGAGGGCTTGGCGCAGTGTGGGTCAGCTGTCCCGTAGCGTCGGCCAAAATTTTGGGTGACGCCGGTAGACTGCTCATCGGTTTCGTGAGCGCTAGGATCACAGTCCTGGCGGCGAGACCGCGGTCGCGACGAGACGGCTATACACGGGGGTTGTCCGGTCAATGGCGCTGTATGGTGCACCGGTGTGGGCGGCGGCTCTGACTGTCCAGAATAGGGCTCGCCTCTGGCGTCCTCAGAGGATATTGGCGGTTAGAGCCATACGCGGTTACCGCACTGTATCGACGGAGGCGGCGTGCGCCTTAGCCGGAACTCCCCTGTGGGATTAGGAGGCGGAAGTGCTCGCCGAAGTTTATCGGCGAACGGCAGACTTTCGGGTGGGTACCGGCATTCGACCCCCACCCGAAGAGATACGCGAGTGGCGAGAGGCCGCTCGTCGAGCCACGATGGTTCGTTGGTCGTCCCGGCTGGAGGCTCCACGTGCTGGCTTTGCCGCCGTAGAGGCTCTCCAGCCGGTCATCGCCGAGTGGGCAGGGCGGCAGCACGGGACCCTTTCCTTCCGACTGACGCAGATTCTTCCCGGGCACGGTTGCTTCGGGAAGTATCTGCACTCGGTCGCCAGGAGGGAATTGAGTCCCGCCTGTCACCACTGCAACTGCAGTGAGGACTCGGCTCAGCACACGCTGGCGGTTTGTTCCGCCTGGGCGGCGCAGCGTGGGGTCCTTACTGCAGTTATTGGAGGAGATCTCTCGCTACCGGCCGTCATACGCTCCATGACCGGTAGCGACAGTTGTTTTACCGCGGTCGCAACCTTCTGCGAAGACGTAATTTCGCGGAAGGAGGCGGCGGAGAAGGCCCGGGAGGACGATGTCCACTCGGACCCAATTCGCCGCCGGCGAGCCGGGCGGCGGAGGCGCGCATACCAGCGCCTCATGCCGCCTTGAGTGTGGCCGCAGGTGGACGGGACGGGTTTTCCCCTCCATCCGCTATAATGGCCAGCCGCGAGGAGGCGACGTCCGCGTGTGCAGTACGTCGCCTAAAAGGAGAGATTATCTGTAGATGGTGCAGGAGGCAGGCGCTAAGAGGGATCTGGATGTCGTAATATCAGCTGTTCCCGGATCCCTCCTATGTCAGGCACAGAGTGGCACACCGTGTGGTTTTAGTCGGTCCGATTCCGACACACCACCCCGCCGTAAACCCCGGTAGGGTGACGGCCCGAGGGGGTTTCCACACGTTAAAAAAAAAAAGGACTTAATTTGCAAATATAAATAAACAAAGTCGTATTTTAGATTCAGAATATTCTTTTATTAAAATAATTTACGTAGAAATCAGAGAGTTGTAATCTCTGTTAGAATTGATATTGCTTACGATAAAACTTACCATTATTATTGACAAGAATCGTTGCAATTCCACCGTGTTGATTTTCGTCATTAAGTTCATTATATTGACTTGGCGATAATCGCCTATAATTACCATTCCGTTTGCGTACTCATTTGCTTTTAAATATTCAGCAAACTAGAAGGGAAAGACAATATCTTTATATCATAAAAGCTAACTGATGAAGCTGAAGGATAAGAGAAGTTGCAGATATAAAAAAAATATAGAGAATGCAAAGACTGCTCGAAAAAGTTGGTTTTGCGTATCCGTCTATCCGTCTACGGCACCAATAAAAGACGACTAGGATATTAAATGACCTTTTTTACCATTATAATGGAATTATTATATTGTTAAAAAAATTGCTTACAATGATAATGAACTGGAACAACTTTGATATCACTTCTTCATTTACGTTCTTATCACTAAACTTCAGAATAAATACTCTGTAAAAGTCTTTGGTCATAATTGGCAGGGGGACGATGCGTCTGTAATGAAAGTTTAAATAGTTTCTTCAAATTGTTTATGCAGATGCGGAAATATGATGACAAAATTTCTAATAATTATCCAGTAAGAGATGAGACTGCATCAGATGTAATCAAATAACATTAATTTACTACTACATACACAATACACATCAACAGACACATTCATGCTGTTGGATGCTAGCGTTATGACTGTACAGCCAATTCACTACGAAGAAGTACGTGCAATTTATCTTAAATGGTTTGTTGGCATCCTGGTTTCGGCTGGAAGTGCATTAGCAGAACTAACTGCACATAGAAGGATGAATTGATAAAGTTGGAAAGGTGAATGGGAAAAAATGAATATTACCAGTCCCAGGCCATAACTGGAGAAACCTTTCTTATGTTCTGACTCGACAGCATATTTTTTTTGTCATTATTAACAGCTTTTTACAGTCCACTGCTGAACATAGGCCTCTCCTGAGCAAGGAGGTTTTGGCCTATTAGACCAAGCTGGCCAGACGGGTTGGAGTAGGGTTTGTTTCAAGTTTTCCTTCTCTTCGTAGTGATATTTTCCTGAATAGTTGATTCCCTTGGTCGCCTCTTACGACTCCCATGGGACGACATACTAGGCTACGTATTCTTAATCCGTCACCACATGGACGACAGCATATTTAGGGTGTAAAATTATGAATTAAATCGCTTCTTCAATTTCTATTCCACGCTTTATCCTTTAGATGTTTTTGTGGATTTAAGCAAAATAAAAATTTACAACAGCACCATCTAGCGAAGATATATCGAACTACGAAGTATGAACGAAACGTATGAATGTAATGAACTACAATGCAACTACTAATCCTATATCGCGATATAGAGATTCGCGTGGCAATTGGCGTATGTACAGCATACCAACATCGACTGTTGGCCCGTGGCCCTCCAGGCATGATCACCTCGCCTGTTCGGAGGATCCTCCCTTTGTGTCGGAGGGACATATGATGACCCGTCCCTCCACACTTTGTTCTCGCAATTTTTATTGAAATGTTACGTGTCAAGCGTTATATCAAATTAAAAGCAATCGAAAGACGTAACCTTTAGTATCAGTAAGTTATCAATTTTTTATAAACCAATTTACCTACGGATGTTGTATTACATTTAAAATCTGTTCCATTTAAGTCTTTTATAATTGAAACTGTAATGATGAAAATCGAAACTCATTGATGCAGGGGTGACAGTTATTGTGGTAACTGTGTAAGCCTTACACTGTCACGACGACTGTAATGCCTTTTACGTCCTCAAGCGGGGTGTGAAAAAGCATCTCACAAGGCTGCCATAGTGTGAGTCACCATACTGCATTGTCGGCATTTGCAATGAGTATGGTGATCACAACTCTTGGATTCTATTCATGCTTTCCATCAGGCAGAGTAGAGTCACTTTGGCAGGCCCTTAATTTAGAAAAAAATATATAGAAACTGACCCTAGATTCATGACGTCCTTCAAATCTAACTTCACGTTGCTCTTTGTAAAGAAATGTGGCAAGAGTGTCTTCAGCGTGCATAGCTTATCTAACTGCTTCTTAGATTTTTCCACAGACCCCTTACACGCTATCAAAGTTCTTTCCAAATAATCTCTGCCTGTAATAAGTACAAAAGGATAAATGAAATTATAATTGTTATTTTTAAACTCAAAACCAGCCACATCCGTTTTTACAAACATAATTTGTATCATAATTTTTGAAGATATAAAAATATTTAATCTTAATTTAATGCTGCCTTAGTAGTGCAGTGATAGCGAATGTGAATGCTGTGCTTGAGGTCTCGAGTTCGATTCCCGAATATTTGTTTTGGAGTTTGGAGTTTTCTATGTATGATATGTATGTATAAAAAAAAAGAATATAAGCTCTACTTAATTTAAAACTAGATGGCGTTGTGTATCAAATGTTCGAAATATTTATTTATTGTTTACTTTTAATTACTCATATACCTATTCACAAAAAAAATATGTAAAAAAAAGATTAATAGGCTATATCTATGTATATAGATAAATCTGACAAACTTATTTTATCTTTTTCCTTTTGTTACATAATGTTTGAGTATCTGTAGGTAGGTACGTAGATAAATGACAAACAGATAATTAATAACATACACGAAACAATAAATCTCATGACTTTAACCATAACAATTATTTTCGATCACTAAGAAATCTGTTTTTTGTTATATATTGGAAGAACCAGAGATTTGGTATACTGGTCACTATAAAAACATCACAAACAATATGATACCATATTATTTTTAAAACATAAAAAAAAACAAAAATAACCACAACTAAATTTATTTATATTATTGTCTAGTTAGTATGTATACCTTTTTTTTCTTTTTTTTTCTATGTGGAAATCCCCCCTGATACCATCTACTGGTGGTTATGTCGGATTCGAACCGACTAGACACCGCACGCCGTCTCAGGTACCAGTAGCCGGGGAACCAGGTGTACCCTAGAAAAGAAATCCCTGGAACCCTGACGTACCTCGACCCATCTGCGGCTTGCAGATGACCCCTTTTCTACCCCAAAAGACCGCGTGCTCCGTAGTACGTCCTGCTGTCATCCTGGCCTGCTTCTGCTAGGGTGATGGATGGCCTCACCTATCACCCCCAGGCTTGCGCTTATGGAGGACAGAGATAGTTCTGCGATCTCCGGCGCCCAAGCCACCTGCGATACCGGACCCATTCCCGGCCTGGCGGACCGGGAGAGTTCTTAACCTCTCCCGGTTCCACTCCGACATCTCCTTTGCAAGCATAACTTGTTCGCAGAAGGAGACGGCGGCGTTCCACGTGATCTCGCTCCATAATATGGCCGCGATCATGCTACCGGGCGAGAGAGTTACTATGTATACCTACAACTAATTAATTTGATGATGAGACGGCGTCCGGTTTTTGGTCGGTTTGAGTAAGTCATAACCACCGGTAGGTGGTATCCGGGGGATTTGTGCACAGAAAAAAAAAGGCATTTCAATGAGTAAGCACAAATAAAAGTATGCTATCTATTATTACAGTGAGTTTTAGATTTATATATTATTGTACGTCTTTTCATTGCATAACTTGATATTTCTAAGGATATCAGGAATGCTGCGTCTCCATGGCTACTCAATTAGATGAGAATGAGAAAGATGACTGTGTCGTGAATAAATACCTATGTTGACTTTATTAAAACTAATCTATATATTAATACGCGATACAAAAACTTTAATTCGCATTTTACGAAAATTGTGCGGACGCAGGAGCATAAAATTTGGCACACTTATAGTTTATGCGTTGGAGAAGTGCAGAACGCTAATATTTTTCAATAATAATGCTTATAAAACACATTAAATCAATAAATAAAACATTACACACACTACCATGCATTTCACACACACATATACATACACATGTATTTGTACACGCCATTTTGTCCATAGACATAGAGTACTGACATAGAAATATCAAAAAAAAAAGTTTTATTTGCCTCATTTAATATAAAAAGAGATTTTAATAATAATGCATAAAAAGTACATTAAATCAATAAATAAAACATTACACAACCAGCATGCATTTGACACACGCACACACAAGTATTTGTACACGTATACATACTCTGTGGTCAAACTGTTTATTTTGTTTATTATAGACATAGTTGAATGTCAAACAGAAAAAATTTTATTTGACGAATACTGCACGAAATATTAAGCGCTTATACGAATTTATGTAATATATGTAAGTTGTGTAGCAGTAAGATACATTACATTATATGCATAAAGAAAGTTCTGTTGTTGTAGCAATCTGCAATAACGATATCCAGGTACAAAAAAATATAATTTGCTGGTGCAAAACAATTATTGTAGTCTACGATTTCAGTAATTGCATATACTTCAGGATAAATAAGTGATTTTGAGAGATACGTACACTTAAATGTGCACGAATTATCAGAATTAACAACATCATCATACAGGTAAAATCTTTTTCTATTTTTGATTCAGTAATTTAATGAAAGACCTTTAATTATGCCTCAACATAGAACATTAACGGGTCGGAGTGAGAGACAAAGAAGAAGGAATATTTTTCTAAGAGGAAGGAATAATTCCCCACCAGTAATATTCAATAGTAATATGATTTTGAGAGATACATTTAAATGTGCTCTAAATGTCATTCCAAATGTGTTTTTAAGTTATGATTCTGGATTAATGAATTTAGAGTGCAGATTTTGCAATGCGAAACATTTTGAATCTGAAGTGACTTTAGGCGACCGAACTGCATTCACTTCATGTTGTCACAAGGGTAAAGCAATATTACCACCCTTAAGTCAAAATGAATATTTTAAATCAGTGTATGATGGACTTACTTCCAATGAACCTTCAATAAAAAGTAAATCAAAAAATTATTTTGAAAATATTAGGAAATATAATTCTTGTTTTGCTATGGTTAGCTCAGAAGCAAAACTTGCTGAGGCAGTTACAAGTGGAGTGTATCATTTCAAAATACATGATGTTTTTTATCACAGATCAGGCCCAATGACTGCCGCATATGGTCGCTCACCATGTTATGCACAATTATATTTTTATGATGTTGACACTGCTATTAATTATAGATTACAAGAACGTATTAGTCAAACATGTAACAACAACATAATGCGTGAAATTTCACTGGAATTGGACAAAACAGTTAAAAAAATTGGTGTTTTATTACAACGGCCAGTTTTTACACATGGGCAATTGTATGTCGCAGCAAGTAGAGTTCGTTCATTCGCTGGTTTAAGGTTTTATATATCCGAATATAATGGCCAAGGACATTTAGCAAACGATGAAAGAGTTTTTACAAAAAACATTGTTTTCAGAGAAGTTTTAAATCATTAATTATATTATTACAATATGCGATAAAAAATGTTTTTTTGTTTTGCATCCTCTTATAGCATGTTTTGTTTTAATAAACATTTTTTAAATAGGTATTCTTTATTTTATTTCTTTTTAACGTGAACAAATTAATTAATTATTCTATTTTTAATCTATTTTGAATTCTATTAATCTATTTTGAACAAATTATATTATTATATATAATTTGTTCAAAATAGAAATTGGCAAATAACAGTCTTGGTCAAATCTGTGGTTATAGTAGTTTAGTTTTGGACAGTAGAACCTTAATAATGTTTGAATATTATATTTTAATAATGTATATTAAGTCACTCACAATTTAAATTTATTATGGTCGAATTTCGACCAATGGGCGACCACTAGTTAAAACTAATATCGTAAAACATCTCGACAAGCAATTAACATAGCTTTTTATTATTATTACGAATTTCAATCAAATATACAGTGAAATATGTATCTTGTTCAATTGAGTAGTCTAAAACATCATCTAATTATTATGTAAATATTATATATAAAAATCTTTATCGTTCTTACCTGTGTTGGCAGTATGCGCTCACAAACTTTCAGCTTTATAAAATAACGAAGTTCTGGAGCTCACGGGCTCTTAGACAAATACAGATATGTTCGTCCTATGGTTAGAGAAAGTAATTAGAAGAAAAACATCACCAATTTCTATAATAAAAGTGTTCCTTACTCAACATCTATTCCCAAATTAGGCCGCGTATGGTAGCTTTAAAAAAAATTAGAATTTTAAGTTGTTAAGGAAATCAGCTATTGGATAATATATTCACAAAAAACACGTATAGTTCATTAAAATAATATTGACAAAAAGTAGCACGTGTCGTTGCTTACTTATAATGATCACAATATGGTTGTATTCGAAGTTTATTATGACTATTAATGTTACAAAATGGTGTGTTATTTTTACTTATGATTTTGTTTGGTGGCTATTGAGAAGGCCAGCTTGGTATAAGTTGGGTAAGATCATTTTTTAACCAGTGGCTTATGTACTGCAGTCAACTACCAAAGGCCGTTGATGTAGTCGTATTTATTGAAACAGACTTAATTTTTCTTGTGATAATTGTTCAGTTGTAAGGTGGGTAAATGAGCAGATCTGGTCACTTGTATTAACTAATTATTGATGGATGTAAATCCCTGCAAGTCAAGAGACATATGCATGTGTGTTGCTGTACTTTAAATGCAGATGCTCAGAATTTAATCTATGAAACCAAGGTATTACTCTGGTCAAGTCAAAGCATATGTGCTGAAACATGGTCCTCTCAAAAGAATAATGTACAAGAGAATTGATGTACTCCTAGCCAATTTCGACCAAAGCAGTCAATCTAAACAGACACCAGCTAACTATGATGGGGGTATTGTAGTGTACAAGTGTGCACAAATACAGGTACACTCTCTGTTTCTTCACTCTCACAATGATATGAGACGGCTATCCGACATGACCAGGGAAAGATCAGGCGCAGAATCGACGGCTTTACGTACCCTTTGCGACACAGAGTTGCGGTCATAACTAGAGAATTATAATTCTTTAGTATTTTATTTTTATACAGTTTTCCAAAATTATACGATATGAATTGTACATTACAAATATAAAAATAATTGTATGATAATTTATTCACTCTAAATAACTCGCTTTATATTAATGACTGATATAACTTGAATTTTCATAGTGTTGATTTTAGTTCTACTTTACAAAGAATATACTGGAATTTAGCAATTTTTGTGGCCATTTTCGTATAGTTTTAAATTTTTTTTAAAGAGTTTAATTTTTCAGTTTTAAACATTAGCTTACATTTTAAATTCATCGGCGCATAAAAATAATTCAGAACAGGCTACAAGGAATTTCGTGGTCGTATTATTACATAGATTTTGCATACATACATAATTAAAACGTTGCTTAAAATTTTAATTTTGTACATTCTTTATATATATACATTAAGTCTTTCGAAAATGGGTTTCTGCGCGTCATTTGCATTCACAATATCTATTTTGTTTTATACATATTGCATACATACATAAAATCACGTCTATTTCCCCAGAGAGGTAGGCAGAGGTATCTTAAACACTTATTTTTCACAAGTGTTTTGGTCCCACGTAATAAGTTCCAAGCTTATTGTCGCTAATCGGGATGTTTAGACTTTAATTTATCCATTATCTATGTCATAATTTTGCTAGCCCTTATAATTGATGCAGGGGTGACAGTTATCGTGGTAACTGTGTAAGCCTTACACTGTCACGATGACTGTCATGCCGTTTACGTCCCCAAGCGGGGTGTGACAAAGCATCTAATAAGGCCGCCATAGGGTCACTATACTGTATTGTCTACATTTACAATGAGTATGGCGACCACAACTTTTGGATTCTATTCATGCTTTCTATCAGGTAGAGTAAGTAGAGTCACTTTGCCAGGCTCTTAACATAGAAAAAAAAAATCTCATGATTATTTGGGGTTTGCTACTAGGTCACCCGGTTTTACCGGAATATCAAGTTTTCTACAGAGTCACTGGCATCTGACCGACTTACACTTTAATTCGAAGTAAATTTAATTCAAAAGTTGATTTAGTGTTCAGTATATTTGTGTGTACTTTTGAAAAATTAAAAAAACTGCTTCGATTCAGCCTAAATTTTGAAGCGATATACAATACGGTACAAGGATGATATTTATAATTTTTTTTATCGCTGTGATCCGTAACGAACTGTGGAATAAGTAATATTTTATTGTTATTCACATATATCAAATATGAAATTATTTAATACAACATTTTTAACGTCATACGTATTGTAATACGGACTATCAGATAGCGAACTATTTTCTATTATAATTTAGTTTTGTACAGAGATATCGTTGTTTGTTTCTAAATGTTAAAAGATTATCACGATTATAAATGATATTTAGCATTATCACCATCATCATCATCATCATCATCAGCCCGTTGTAGTCATTAGCTTAGACAGTGACATATTTAGAAAAATACTTATAAAATAAATAAATATTTTTGGACATTTTAACACACAATGTCATTTAGGTTCAAACTAAACAGATACTTGTACTATAATATCTAGACTGACTAATATAAATGCATATTTACTTTTTTTTTGTGAACACATGCATATTATATGTACATAGAAAACACTCAAGCTCCGAAACAGATATTTGCAGATCATACAAACACTTAGGCCGAACCGGGAATCGAGCCCGAGACCTCAATCACAGCAGCCGCATACTCTACCGCTGCGCTACCGAGGCTGTCAATATATTGTTATTCTTATAAAGTGTTGTCATTACTTATATAATTACTTCCTTTTACAATAAATTAAGTCATTATTGGACAAAAATCATTCATTAAACGAAAGTAATACAAAAAGAAGTAATCTAGTTGTAATACAATAAAGAAATTTCATATTCTTTTGTAAATTATTGGACGTAAAAGTAATAGGATCATCTCGATATATTATATGTTAAAAGTAATTCTAACTTCAAAAAATAACTTACTGAAATCTTTCTTCACGAAGTGATCTTGTTTTTTAATCCATTCTTCCAGAATATCTACTGCCTCTTCCACTCTCCCAGGTTTGTCTAGATTATATGTCTTCCTTATTGCTTGCACCGCATTAGGAGGCCATTCTAACAAAGGACTCTTTGTCAGTGATTCCATTGTTGCAATTTATCAAATTAATTAAAAATAACACTAAATTTAATTATCTATGAGACACCTGGTTGATAAACCTTTTAAAATATATAAAGAAGAACAAATCAGATGTTGATTTAAATATGGAATAATATTTCCAAAACACGTGCTCGTGAGCCAGCTTAAAAATGAATACTGATTGTGCCAAACAGATTCTGCATTTATAAATAACATAGCCTGCATTTGAAATGCTCGTTTCTTCGAATACAAAATATAAAATAAAAATCGTTTTGAAATAAAAACTAGAATGAAAAACTATAATATACATATATTTATAAATGTTATTTTTATCTAGAAACTATTTATTGTGGAGATGATGTCACTTATATGAATATTATGTATATAGGAAATTTAAATTGAGAAAGACAATTTTCACAAGAAGTGAATTTGTATTGCACTTTACAGAAGATCCCAACACTTTAAAAAATATTGATACAAATAATCACCATCATTTTATAAGTATTTCAGTTTTACACGATATTTCTAAACAAATTAGTTTTGGATTTTGTTTACATTGAAACGTCAAGGGTAGTTTTTGATATCATATATCCAGACATGAGCCTAGTCCCTTATGAGATAATATTACAACATTTACGGCACAGGGATGAGGCGAGATACAGTTTCAAGAAGAGATAATTATAAACTTTTATTCATTAAGAAAACTAAAACAATCTATTCGGTAAGACAAATAAACTATGTGTATTTCAATGATCACCTGCGGCATTTAATTTCTTTTCAGTGTTATGTGATAGTTACATATTGCAAGCCTATATTGGTTTTCAATTCAACCTTAAATACCCTCAACTAGTTACTATAAAATTATTAAAAAAAGAAATCAATTAGTGTTCACCTGGCTATCAAATTTCAACCATTTTAAGTATTCTATTTTACTTCATGGAACAGTATAAGTTGAACAACAATTGTATAGACTTGTTTAGGAAAGGATATTCTAAAAAATATGGTGTAAAATTTACATATCATTTTTAGTTTTATAGCCACATGTTGCTCAAATATTTAATTTTAAACATTCTGTACATGTAATTGTTAAGTATTCCAAGTATTAGTTTCTGTGCATCATTTTCACACAAACATATTTTTTACACCACATATAATCATGCCTGTCTGCCCAAGTGACACGCAGGGGTACATTAAACGGGGACTTGAAGTAATATGGTCCGGGTCCCCTTCAGAGAAGGACGCTTGAGACTGGCTGCCGGGGTTGTTTTTAGTGGAAACACCACATGCTCCTGGCTCCTGCGTCCCCGAGTAGCCGGAGATGCGAAGGGATTTTCCACCACGATAAAAAAAATGGGGGTACATTAAACACCTACTTTTTGCCTGTGTTTTGATCTCATCTAATAAGTAGCGAGCCTATTGGCGCTAACCGACATATTTCGTTTGCTAGAGTCTCGTCTATTGATTAGCAGGTGCACCAGGTGCAGGGGAGGAAAACTTGGGGCCCGAAGTTCTTGGTGGGAACATAAAATGCCCAACATAAATCACGAAAGTAAAATCGTTAAGTTTATTTTTACTGTTATTTTGTCGATAAGTACAATTTCACCAGAGCAAGACTCTTATTATATCGTTTTATATCTGCACTGCTTAATAAACTAGAATGTGTTGTGTGATTTTTTGTGGGCACCCTATGCATTTATGCTTTGCTTTTATATATTTATATATATTACATAAATGTTAAGTTATTTAAATAATTGTATTGATAAACTGTATAATTCAATCAGTAATCTCTTATTGCAATAATTGTATAATAGTTGTTAATATCACGTCTTCTATACGAAAATAAATAAAACGTTTACGTTTTAGACTAATTATGAGATTATTTTATTCGATCTAGTGATTGTTCAGGTACTACAGCCCGTAGACTTAATTTAAAATTTTAAAAGAGAAATTAATCTAAGAGCCACACTGATTTCAGTATAAACGAGCTAGGTTGGCCAGGGCGGTACTACCCTCTCACAAAAGATCAACCTAAAGTGACGGCATTCGTGTTGTCGTTTTTCATCGGTGAGTACGAGACCGGAGGTCCAATGATGCAGGAGTGACAGTTATCGGAGTACGTGCGTGAACAGTGGTATGCTTGTCGTATCCTCATTAAAGTGGCGTGGATTGAACAGTTAGCCAAGAAGACCTATAGAAACGATGATACCGTTCACCATCCGGGGCATTGAGAAAGCCCAACGACAATTCTCCATCTTTGAAGGTTGCTTTATTAGGCCGCACATAATCCACAGAATGCTTCGTCGTGTCGTTTGAAAATTTCACCGAGGGAACAAGGACCCTTCCATGCAAAGGTCTATCAACATCTTGCTTCACTTTTACATGACGACGCAACATTCTAAGTCGCCATTTCAGTTCTTTTTTTTTTGATAATGGTATTAGAAAGAAAAAGGCATTTGGGTTCAGTTCACAAAAATCTATGGAGTCTATCTATGAATCGACTCTACTTGTACCTTTATCGGCTTCAAGTCAGAGACTCTGTAATAAATCAACTCTTTGACAATCTGAGTTTGACGATCGTTGTCGGACAGAACGCAGGAACAGTTTCCAATGGGTGGACTGGAATGGGTGTTTCTGGGTGATTTTAATATCCACTTTGAGCCCTAGTGTAGTACTTTTAACCTCCTTACTAAGGAGAGGCCTATGTCCAGTAGCGGACTATAACAGGCTGTTGATATCTAGTACCCATAGTACAAGCTCTGCTTAGTTTTGGACTAGATAGCGTTGCGTGTCGAATGCCCGAAATATTTACTTATTTATATTTGTTTAGTGTCCGTGTGGTGACGGATTAAGAATACATAGTGTTACCACCCCTATTCATCCCGTGGGTGTGGTAAAAGGCGACTAAGGGAACAAAGAATGCAAGATAACAGCATTACAAAGAGAAGGAAAACTTGGGACAAACCCTATTCCAATCCGTCTGGCCAGCGTGATATAGTAGGCCAAAACCTTCTTGCTAAGGAGAGACCTATGTCCAGTAGTGGACTGTAAAGGCTGTTGATTGAGCCCTAGTTGGGATCTTCCAAACTTGATTTTCGAAATGCCCAGTACATTGCGTAGATTGACCAGGAAGTCGTAGCATACCCTATGGTTAGCCGTAAGTTCTGGTAATTGATTAGTACCGCGCATTCCAATTACTGCTAGTCTTCACTATCACTGCTGAAATATCCCAACGGATCACTTGTCTATCAGTGGTGGCAGAAAGCTAAACTACTAGCTGATTTGTTCTCACTTCTACTCATGCTTTTCATCAGGCGGAGTAATGTTACTTTGGTAGGCTCTACGTTAAAAAGAAACTTATATCAAAATTATTAACATGGCTGAGCAAAAAAAAACGATTATAGATAACCTATTTTTTATTTTTTTGGATATTATTATATTCAACTTTTTTTCCTACTTGTTGATTTTATACTATATCTTACTTATTGTTATTAATTTCTTAGAAACTTTGCTATAAGTCATAATTTATTTTAAAATAAAATACTTTTGGCCATATAAAGAAAAGCTGCTCTCGGGCTTGTAGTGGGAGTTTTGCTGTTGTATTTTAGTTGATAAATAACATCATCATCATCATCATCTCAGCCAAAAGACGTCCACTGGTGGACATAGACCGCCCCCAAGAGATATGTGACATGGATTAAGAAAATTTTAATTTTTATCACGTATCTTCTATTATATTTTTAAAAATATTATAAAAAAATTAAAGTAAATGTTAGTTTCTTTAAGGTATAATTTTACATCTGAAGCATGGCCATTTAATAAAACAATATACTCGTTTATAATCTCGTTCAAACTCGAACCGTAAGTTGACCAGATTAGATCTTTGTTTTACTACACATAAATTTTACATTTAAGCATTTAATTTATTCTTCAGCCAAAAACGCAAAAGGAAATTGGGCAAATTTAAACATATTCAAAATAATAAAAAAAACAAATGAGGATGTTGATACGTACTTTGATGTACTTGGTTAAGTTTCTTTTCAATTAATTTTTAATAATACCAAATTGTTCCTCTTGTTTGTTAAGTACTTTTTTATATATAAAAAGACAACCCTGACATTTTATCCTGAATATTTATCCTATGTTACAGGGTACTTTATAAATATCCATGAAACGGACACAAAGAACACCCAGACTAAGAACAACAAGTTGTGGATCACAGAAAGTGTTGTACCACAAGACTTAGCAGAAAGCAGCGTGGCGACCACTTAAATCACTACGCCATCCGTGCAGTCGAAATTAAATATTATTAGCTATAATAAATAAGTTCTTTTAAGTATAACATAAGTATGATGTCTTTATAGTAAAGAGTGGCCTACGCCTCGGTACATCAAAATTCCCCAAAATTGGTTTAGCAATTACTACTACGATTACGGGCTGAAGAGGTTTTTAGCTTAAATTGAAGAATTATAGCAGAGTTGGATAATTTATTCCCTAAGGAAAGTTATTGATTATATAAAGCACGAAAAATGTTGCAGAAATTTGGAAAATTTATTTTTTTGAGAGATATTAAGAAAGTTGTTATATATTAGTAATAATTATATAACATGGTGGGACAAGAATTAGTTAACATTCGAAAAAATTGTATAAAAAATCATTTGATATATGTGAAAAATGTTTATTTACAAGAAAGTTCATTATTTTGAATTTATTTTTAAAAATTATATTAACTAAATGACCATAATTTCAATGTTTGTACTTTTCTAAGCGAGCACCGAAATTTTCGAATATTCGTCGGCAAAGAGATCACGAGATTGTAGACATCCCTTGGCTGATTTTTCTTTATTGACGTAATGCATTTAGTTTATTTATGTTGACACGATTCTTCAAATAACTCCATAAAAAGAAATCTGCTGGGAATAGATCTGTACTTCTAGCTTTTCTGGAAACGTCTTCGATCACCAGCAGGAACTCTTTGGATGTGCGACAAGTGGCTCCTCTATCTTATTGAAACCATGTGTTACGATTGTAGCAAGCAAATTCCAGTAGCATCGGTCCCAAGAACTCCCGTAACATTTTCACATACTCAATAGAATTAAAAGTAACTGAACGGCCGCTAGAATCTTCGAAAAAGTAGGGTTCAATGATTCCTTTTACTGAAATTGCAGCCCACACAGTTACTTTGGGAGAATGAAGTGGCCTCTCTTGTTTAGCCTTGGGATTTCCAC
The DNA here is from genome assembly GCA_949316085.1 of Hypercompe scribonia. Taxonomy (NCBI): domain Eukaryota; kingdom Metazoa; phylum Arthropoda; class Insecta; order Lepidoptera; family Erebidae; genus Hypercompe; species Hypercompe scribonia. The sequence continues at coordinate 14,628,468 of OX438987.1, forward strand.
TGATCCAATACTTGCAATTCTATTTATTTACATGTGAATTGAGGTGCAAATGACGAAGCCCGTCAGAAAATAAGATGTCAAAATTACTGAGTCGTCCTAACATTGTTTCGGCATACGACTTGCGCGCATTTAAATCATTAGGTTTAAGTTCCTACACTATCTGAGTTTTACATGGATGTAATTTCAAAATACGGCGTAATGATGTGCGTGATAACCCTAATTCAAATGAACGTTTGCACATCGATGAAACTGGATTACGTCGAACAGAAGCGGCAACTTGCTTCACGTTCTCTTTGATCCGAGAAGTCCATGAACCTCCAATTTACTTCACATTTAATGTAGATCCCATCTTTTCGAACTTTTTCACTCATTTCTTTGTTAAAAGAGCACTCGGACACTGATTTTACTCTAGTGTAAATCGTTTTCCAAGCAAAATAAGCTTCTGACAGTTATAAGCGAACTGTTGCTTAAATAAAATTGTTTCATGCAGTAAGCGCACTGCCGACCCGTGTAGCCCCATCCATTGCGACAAAATTTCCGAGAAATGAACAAGTGGTCAAATCTTTCCCAGCGTCCGTGCGTCAATTATTTACACGGGTTGTTAGGTTTAAATGTTAACGAATACTTGGCCCAACCTGTACATTCATTCTGTAAAAAGTATACAATATTTTTATTTTAACCTGTTATAAGTTGAGCTCAAATTATACCACAAGTGTTTATAATATAGTATATTTTTTTCATATCTTTGTTATTGATACCATTAAGGTAAGGGGTGACGGCCCGAAGGGGTTTACACACGTTAAAAGAAAAAAAAGTAACGATTTCATATACTTTAGTATTTGTAGCGTTGAGATAAAAACGTTCGCCAAATATAGTTTGTTGTTTTTACAGATGGTTACAACTTTTTGTTTCATTCTTTAAAACAAGTGTATTAAAGAAGTTTAATATAACGTTATACGCAATTTGGTGAGTGATGTATTATTTATTGGATACGATTTATCCTATTAAGGTTACAAGCTGTTTAAAAAACCTGTTTCGGTTCAGGTCAATGATAGGTCAGTTAAATGTCATCAGCACTATGACTGGTCTTTGAATGTTAAATTTAGTAATCCTATTGACTAATACGGTTACTAACTACTAAATTAACATTGTGGTTACATACCACATGTTATCATTATTATCAATAGCCGTCTTCCTATTCTGGGTACGTTCATTCTGGGTCGGTTCAATATATGACATAGCAAAAGATTTCTTTGGTTTCCTTTATGGATGGTGACTGTCTAATGCTAATTCTTCTCTATATTCTGGTCTTTACATGCCAAGATAATTGGGCAAGGCATATAGACAAGGTTGGGGATACCGCAAATGTCGAATAGGAATCAGAACTGATATTGGAGTTAGTTGTAAGAACTTATGGGGTGCTCCTCTGCAATTACAGGATCATCATCATCAACAGCCTTCAACAGTCCATTACTGGACGTAAGCCTTTCCTTATTACGGAGATTTTGGTATTATATACCACATTAATAAGAATAACCACAGTTGAAATTCTGCTAGGATTATAAAAATAATTGATTTTTTTATGGGCCAGATGTCATCTGATGATAGGTGCCATCACCCATGAATACACTTAATTAAGAGTGTTGTCCTCGTTTAGGCTTAGGGAGAAGAAGGGAGGTAGATATGGGACTCTAGAAATATCATTAAGTTAATAGTTCAGTGTTATACCCACCATTTTAATTTGCGTTCCAAAACTGGTTAATTATGAGATTTAAGACGGGTCTATGTATGTATGTATGTATGTATTTATCCATCAATTAATCTAACTATCATATTACAAGCTCTGCTTATTTTGAAGTTCGTAGTAGTTTGAAGACGTTGTGTATCAGATGTCCACAATGTTTACTTGTTTATTCGTTCTAAAAACTACAGGAAAGCGTCAGGAAAAACAACTAGAAAAATAATATAGAGCCATATTTCTAAATTGTGAAAGTAGACCAGTGTCGTATTCATTGATCAACAATAATTATCTTAATTTTTGTTTATATTTATCATTTTCATGTATTCCACTGTTCTTATTAATTTAGCTATTCAGTCTTTACAAATAGTTTGTAGACAGACTAAAATTTATGTAAGTTATTTGACAGGCGCTTTCCGACCAAACTGTGAAATATAAGCGTCAAAATGCAAAGAGCTTTTATTATCAGCTCTATATACTTTATAGTATAATATAAAATATACCTGAAACTTTAATCTGCGCATAAAGTTCGGTGATGAACACTTGCAAATTAAAAATTTCAAATGTGTTGACGTCATTTGATTGTAGAATCAGTAGTATAGTGGGTTTCGGGCTCCAGTTACTTCACTCATTCAAAAACAGTCCACCTGAGAACATTCTTGCAGCAGGTTGAACCTCAGAAGTTTAAAGATGACATAATAATAATATAAAACTAACTAACTAACTGTCTAACGAGATTGCCGATATGTGGAATGTGGATTCGTTGATCATTGTTCCGATAATCATATCTGTTCACGGATTGATAGCCAAGAGCCTTGACCAACACCTTAAGAGGCTCACGTTAGAAGGTTGGATCAAGGGTCTGATGCAGAAGGCAGTCCTCCTTGACACGGCCCCTATTGTGAGGAGGTTCCTGTCTTTGGAGCGTTAACCACCGGTGTCTCGGTCCCTGTACCCGATATCGATGGTCTACTATTTTTATATTTTTAAATATGTATTTTTGTATTTCTTTTATATGTATTTAAAAATGTAATTAATATGTATATATAAATAAAATAAAGAGAATATAAAACTAAAATAATTTAAACCCCTTTTTATTTTTTTATATTTATGTGTAAACTTATGATAGCAGTAATTTATTAGAAAGGAACAGTAAATTGTCATAACATCCTAGACACATCGACGGACTGACGGACAGCATTACATCATACAATACTAAAGATATATGAGTCTATAAAATAAAAAATGTCAAAAGAAACACACAAAAAAAAATACACGAGTGTACACTTTCTAACCTTTAAAACTATTTTATCACAAATAAGTCCCGTTACAAAAACATTTGAACAACGACGATTACATGACGATTTGCGCAAGATGGCTGACAGGAGTTGGATGCGACTAGCCCAAAATTGATCAGAGTGACATGCAATTTAAGAGGCCTATGTCCAGCAGTGGACGACGATAGGCTGATGATGATGGTGACGACCATTCATATAACTGCAAAAACTTTCTTTTAAGACTTGAAATTATTATTAATCAAATTTTGTATCATTCAGCAAGATGAACCATCAGTAGTCGTTCTTCGTTTTCTTAGTTTCATAGAACTTTAATTCAATCGACGGTTAAATTTCTGAAAGAACCAGGCATTCCCATATATTCTTCGTTAAATTCATTAGATTTTCTTAGTTCTTCATTAGTGCAGGCTTTGTTCATCATCTTCATGTAGTTCACATGTTCTTCAGAACTCAATTCCTCTATCCAATCATCTTAAAGAAGATATAATGAGCATAATTTAATATTATTATGGATTTGTCCAGCAGTAGACCGATAAAGGTTGTTGATGATGATGATGATGATGAATATCATATCATACTCAAAAAAATAACATGTTGAATTTTTAATTAAATGTGTGCACTCTACTCTTCCATTCAAATACCACCTTTAAAGGATATTCTTTTTTTTTAAATTATGTAAAATACACATATTTTATGACTAGAGTCATGCTCTGGCACAAATTGCTTGGCTCGATAGGCATTGCTTGGCTTGGCTGAGAATAATGATGCAATCTCAACCTTTATATGTAGTGTATCCATAATAAACTGATTACATTCCTTTACCAAACCTTAACGAGTTGACATTATTTTGCTCCTCACCAAAAAACCCTATACAGATACATAGACGAGATCTCCACAATACCATTGCTATATAAAAAAAACTGACGTATTACGACTCTTCATTGCCTTTCACTGTGTGATTGAAGTTACTAGAGGTGAGTGATTAAGAATATGTAGTGTCACCACCTCTATTCTTCCTGTGAGTGTCGTAAGAGGCGACTAAAGGAGTAAACTACACAAGACAACACCATTGCAAAGAGAAGGAATACCTAATATAAATCCTTTTTTGTAACGTGTAATAACCCCCTCGGGCCGTCACCCCACCGGGGTTTACGACAGGGTGGTGCGTCGGAATCGGACCGACTAAAACAACACGGTCTGCTACTCTGCTCCTGAGATAGGATGGAACCGGAAACAGTTATTATTTCAATATTCGGATCCCACTTAGTGCCTGCTCGCTAGCACGGGCACCATTTTGAGCGACATGAGGCGCTGGTAAGCACGCTTCCGTCGCCCGGTTCGCTGGTATCGAATTGGGTCCGAGTGGAGATCATCCTCCCGGGCCTTCTCCACTGCCTCGTTGCGACCCTGGTAAAACAGCTGTCGCTACCGGCCATGGAGCGTGTATAAACCCTATACTAACCCGTCTAGCCTTTAGTATAGTTGGCCAAAATCTCTTTTCCAAAGAGAGGTCTTTGTCCAGCAGTGGACTACTAAGGTTGTCGTTGATTCTGAGAAGAAGAAACTCAAAGGGCGAAAATATACTCGTGACTGTAGCGTTATAAGTGGCCTATCTCGTTCCTAGGCCTATATAAGTGGCCTAGTACGTTTGCCTCTCTATACTAGGAAATAAATATAATGTGGTATTGATAGTCATACTTGACTTATACTTCAAACGGGTACAATTTTGTAATCTTGTGCAAAAGCTTTTATTTTTGTGTCGTGTATCCCTGGTCCCCTTTGGGAGAACATTTTATATCCGGTTACAGTCAGCAAATATTGATGTCTTTACAATAGTTGTATTTTTATACTGCAGGGAGCAACTGCTGTGACCTGCAATCTGTTTAAAAGTGAATGTCGAGTGTGATACCGCCTTTGTGTCCATGGAGAGGTAATCTTGTGGGTTCAGTGAAAAGCAATGAAAGAAGGGCTTAACACCGGTTTTTTGTTAGGACCTGGCATCACTGCCGTCGCACCAGTCCATACGTGCTCAAAAATTGCTAACATTGGAAAACAAGTAATTAATATAAATATCTATTAAATAAAGTAATCTTACCTAAAATTTTGCGAATAGGCCTTTCCTGTCCCCCATATTCTTCTGGAAGAATATCTTTTGGAACCATCTGATGTAACTCTTCCAATGTTTTAACAACTTTCATTCTTTCAGAGATCTTTTGGGTGAGAAATTGCTTCACCAATGTCACTATCATGTCTATGGCTTTTGATTGTGTTAACAAGTATATTCCTTTCATTCTTGATCCATATCCTTCCTACAGGAACACAATAAAGTTTAAACAATTTGTTCATAAACAATTTTCATAATAATCAAATAGTTGACTAGAACTCAAAAAAGTTGACAAACACAATGGCACTGATTTAAACATTAAAACGAGACTCATACTGAAAATAAGGACACAAAATGTACAGTTAAAACACAATTATATATCTTCTCTTAATCAGTAACTAGTTAAGTTACGGCACTTCCTCCATGTCTCTTTATAAGGATAATTTTTTACCGTTTTCGTAACAATTCTCATTGATGTTCAGTGCCTATTGATATTAGCGTGATGTTACAAAATCTTGCTCGATAAATGGGCTACCTAACACTAAAACAATGTTTCTATTTGAGCCAATAGTTTCTGAGACTAGCGTATTGGAACAAATACGAAAAATTTTGTGTTTAGGATCGTAACAATTCTCTACGATCAATATACGAATTTATGGATATCAAAAAAGAAGTTCAAATTGAATATAATCGGGATAATTCAATAATTGCACAACAATACTAACTAATAATATAGATACATATTGCTGAAATACAATTGGATTTAGTTTAGTAACCAAGTCGAGAATATTAGTTTCTTGGTAATCGTATACGATGATGAAGCCATTCATATAATCATGCGCTTTTATGTACTCGCCAAGCTGAAAAGTAAAAACAAAAAGCATGTAACTCGAATGCTAAGTATATTTATCTTAACCTTAATAGAAAAGTGTTTAACAACATAAATCAAATTAAAAAAAATAAAATTTAGATTATTTACAAGTTGATGTCATCAAATTGCCCTAAAAATGTTAGCGCTTTTTATTTTGTTCTTGAGGTCTTCAGGGACTTCACTCAGTTTGTCGAATAAAATTAAAAACTTGGTTTGATTTTCTCGAAGGCCGACTAAGACCTTATCGTTCGAAACGTGTCCAAATGTGACCATGGATTTAGATATTTAAGGCGTCTTCTTAGTAATTAATATTATCATCATCATTATCATCAACAGCCTCTGACAGTCCACTGTTGGATATAGGTCTCTCCCTACCAAGAAGATTTTGAATGATAATTTTGCGCTGGGCGGACAGGGTGGTATAGGGTGTTTCAAGTTTTCCTTCTCTAAAGCTAGTAATTAATAAAGCAATAAAAACACTTACAATCATATTGTACTGGAAATACTCTAGAATGATATTTTCTGTAAATTTCTTATTACTAAGTTTTACGAATAATACTCGGTACAAATCTTCAGTTACTTTCGGCAACGGTACTATGTATCTGAAATAGTAAAATTATATTTTAAAACAGCTATGTTCGAGGTGACCTTGGCGTGAAATCTGATTTTTTATTATTTTTAACTATGAGACGTGATTTTAATTACGCGAATCTCAACCCCGTGGGAAATTCGCGATAAAAAATATCAAGATTACATTATCTACTAATGAAACTCCTTTTAAAATCGCTTAAAAGGTCCCAAAGATTAACCCGGACAAACAAACTGACAGACAGATAAACAAAATTTTAAAAGAAGATAGTTTATGTGCTGCTATCGTACCAAGAGCTACAAGCACTTGAGAAAACACTTTTATTGAAATCACACAGACACTTAAATGTTATAATTATGTATATATATCCATCTACCTTGATTAATTGAATCACAGACCTAAATAAAATAATGAGAAGAAACACTCAGACTCAGAACAAACTATTATGGATCACAAAAACTGTTGTTCCAGGACTGTCAATATCCGTCCGGGTATGGACAGATCTGGGTATCGACATAAGATTTAGTCCTATAGTGAAAATTGTATAGCATTAACCATTGTATTATTATATTATGTCATTTCTGCTTTATTAAAACTATGAATGTTTCTTAATAAAATGTTTAGTTTCTCACCACAGTATTTTAAATTTTTACAAATATTATGCTTAGTAAGTAATACAATGTATCAAGATAGCATTGTGGAGGACTAGTGCCTAAGCTAGGTAGAAACCCGTGTTACAGGTCTCCGCTTCGTATTATAGTTACTGGTTTATATTTACTTACCAAGGTAATACAATAATTGCAGTATCCAATAGTAAGTTTTTTGGCGAGTTGTATAATATGAAATATTTTGTGTATGTGTATGTATGTGTGTTTAAGTGAACGTATTTATAATATTTAATTTGTGTATCAATATATGCATATATTACTGAGACTATGAGCTAACGATTAAAATCTTTTCAGTATCATCGTATGGCAAGTCTTGTAGCTAACCAGTAAGTTTAATTTTCAAATTGTGTCTAGTCAAAATGTATATATCCAGTAAACGATTGATTCTATTGTATAAGCGTGCGCTTTGTACTGTGTAGTGACGGCTTGCGAATGAAGTACGATATTTGACAGGTTTACAAGCAGCCTTTACGTCTATTAAGGATTTTTTATCTAGGCATAATGAAGAGTCTCGGCGCGTACTGCTATCAAAATATACAATTGTCGTACTGTAAGTACTTTCGACTCAGAGTAAAGTTGCACAGTCGAATAATCTGTGCTTGAAGTGCATAACTTTCAAGATTGCTCTCTGAGCCCTTTCAGCTTGGATTAGTATGGTCTTGCAAACTCTTCCCCAAGTAGGGATGCAACATGTGATTACGGAGACATAGAGGCTCTGATAAATAAGGCTTACGGTTTCGTAATCAGTTGAATGTCTGAGTTCTTTGAAAATATAATTTATTTTTCTAATTCGTGCACTTACTCTATCAATATGAGGGCGCCAGTTAAGGAGTTCGTCGATAATTACCTCAAGATACTTGACGTTTGGGACCAAGGTGAGGGTGAGGCAGTCGCAGGTGCTAGTACTTGAATCAATGCTACTCAGGCACGTGTGTGCTATTAAAGCAGCAGTTTCCTTTGGGGGCGATAATGTGCGGGAATTCTAAAACCTTAGGACTTTCATTTTCTCAATATAGAGTGTTGGCAAATTAGTTGAGAGCCATTCCGTCACTCAGTGAAGAGACTCTTCGTTCTGCATCCCTCACAGATACTCACGGAGTCAAACGCCTCCGACAAATCAATAAAGACGCCAAAGTAGTTTAATTTTTGATCTAGTTTGTTATAAAACGTGGTAGTGAGATCTAGGACCGTATCTTCAGCAGGTATTCCTCACTTAAATCCGTATTCATTACTAGCAATAATTTTATATTTCTCAAGATATGAGGTGAGCCACTTGTTAAAAATCTTTTCTAATATTTTGGGGAGCACACTACAACACGTTCGTTAGTTATTAGTAACCTTCGGTCTGAAATAAAAAACAATTGGTCGACGTAGCCTATATTTATCAGGTATATGATAAACATACATATGTCTCGAAGAGCGTCGGCTTGGATACCCATATTAACTGTTTTTGATACTCTTGTTGCAATAGAAATGAGTTCAGTTGGCGTTTCTACCTCTCGTTTTCGCACATTCTGAATCTCTATAGTAGCCTGTCGGGACTGAAAGTTTTGCAACTGAGAAATATTTTTCACATTTTCAAGTTTCTCCTTTTCCGGTTACAATACCTTACTATTGATATCTTCATATTGTTTGTTGATAAAAATCATACTGCGCTTATTCTCTGAGTTTATTAACTGAATTGAGTGACATTGTTTCTTAAGATCCGAGACATTGTTGGCTCGCTTGGATAATGTGGCAGTTTGTTCAGCTTTCCAAGCTGTTAGTAACTGGTCAAATTTTCCATTTTGTCAGTATTTCCAGCAGCTCACACTTGAAATCATGCAGCGCTGTGATCGTTATCGGGTCTTTTTGTTTGTTTGGTGAATCGTCAATGCGTCGGCGTATACAGCGCACTTCTGTGCGCTACATACGCCGTATCATACGAAGTATCAGTCATCGCTTTATTTAAGCTGGCGGCTGGCACTTGATCGGATTCAGACAGGGATTGTCCATGCTTTATAGTTACCTTAGAGGTTGCAAGTGGTGCTCTTGGCGTTTTTAACATTTTGAGATAACCGATTAAAACTCAATAATAAAATTATTATGTGAAAGATCTATTCGTATATTTTCTCTTTCCCTCAGGATTACTGATATCAGTTATGTTATTTCAATCGCAAAATCAGTCAGGTTTTGAACTCAATACTGTTGATTAATTAGATTAGTCGTTCTAGGTCTCAGAGCAATCTTTACAGTGAATACGATTTTAAAATTAGTGACAAAGGTTTTGACACTAAATAACCAATCTTGATTCCTTGTTCGTGCAGTTAATCGTTCCTTGTTCGTGTACTTTTAAAACAGTTGTCAGTTCGTTAATTTTAATATAATTGTTTGTCCTTGTGTTATAGTTAATAATTCATTTTGACTTTGAACACAATTGTTAGTTGGATTTGATAGAAGGACACTGTTCTGTTTTGTAAGAGATTTATTCACATTTACGCAGTATTTAAATTTTAAAAATATGGAGGCAAACTAAGTACGTGCGTTCGCGTCAACGTCTCGGAGGGTAATATAAAGTAATAGTATATATTTTGTAAGGTAGTAGAGCCACGTTGATTTCAACACGATCGGGCCGGCTTAATCGGGGCAGTACTACCCTCCCACAAACGACTAACCTAAAGTGCCAGCATCTGTGCTGTCGTGTTTCATTGGTGAGTGCGCGACCGGAGGTCCATTGATGCAGGGGTGACAGTTATCATGATAACTATGTGACGCTTACACTGCCACGATGACTGTCATACCTTTTACGTCCCTAAGCGTGACGTGAAAAAGCATCTCACTAGGCCGCCATAGTATGGGTCACCACACTGCATTGTCTGCATTTGCAATGAGTTTGGTGACCTCTTTGGATTCTATTCATGTTTTCCATCAGGCAGATTAGAGTCACTTTGGCAGGCTTTTCATATAGAAAAAAAATACATAACTATACTGGCATTAAGAAATTACCGACCCTTTCTTTTAACATGAGAAAATCCCCTCAGGTCGTCACCTCAGCGGTCAATCGGACCGAATAAAATCACAAAGTGTGCCACTCTATGCCCGAAGTAGAAGGGATCCGGATCCAGCCGTTATTACAACATCGGGACCCCTTCTAGAACTAACGCACTACCTAATCTGATCTAACCAACATAGGCTGTTGCCTAATAAGTAAATCCATACATATAATTATTACGACAGCCATTTTAGTCAGTTGTTAGTGATTCTAATTGCTAGCCAGAGGTTATGGATTCAGTTCTCATATAGGACAAATAATTACGATGTATTTAGATATACTCGTATATAAGCGTGTTTATCAGTTACCAAATCTCCTTCATTCCTAAGTACTTAAGTCTGATCATAACTGGTATATCAAAATATGTATTTCATTCACATAATTTTAATAAATCTACGCAAGTTTGTTTCTGAATAACCCTTGCAAATAAAAAAAAGATAAATTATACTTCATTAATATTTATGATACATATAATTATACTTGTGGCTGTATCCTTGAAATAGTGAGCAGAGACGTGTTGGAAGCTTACATTTTCGCAGATTATATTTAAGTCCAATAGGACTACCTGACAGGGAATAAGTTTATTCCCGTTACTAGAGGATTAGAGATTTATCATCATCATTAACAATCTCTAACAATTCACTGCTAGATACAGGTCTCTCCTAACAAAGAACATTTTATCTAAGTTTTACCACGATACCGTGTTGAACTGACGGGTTAGTTTAAGTTTGTTTTACTCTTCTAGTATTACTTCTCTTTGTAGCAGTATAGCTCAGCGTAGTTTGCTGCCTCGTTCAGATCTTATGCCTACGGGATGAGTATGCGTGACACTCTGTATTCCTTCTAATTTCTAGCAATTCTTTATATTGAAGAAAAAACTGTATGATTTAAAACAAATTATATGTTATTACTAGAAAAAAAACACTCACCCAAATTCTAACGCATCTCTTACTTCCATTTTAACATTAGTCTTTGTAAAAAAGTGGGGTAACAAAGTTTTCATAGTGCAAAGTCTATCTATGGTTTTCTTCGCCTTTTCTACTGAACCTTTAGAAGTAATTAAGGTTATTTCTAAATACGACCTTGCTGAAATAATAACACCAAATTTGTTATTGTAACTTAAAACTAATTTAAAAAAGTTAATGAACTGGAGTTTCGTCCTGTGGGTTGCTAATATTATTCAACAGATTGGGGTGGAAGTTTTAAATATATTATAGTTTACAGCGTTTAGGCATAATGTTTTTAATATATCAATAGTACTCTAGATTTATTACATAGTTAAAACTAAAGAAGTACAAGTGGCGGCCTCATGACTCGGGGCAATCTCTCACAGGCAGCCATCAGATGTAAGGCAAAGCTAGTTTAATTAACAGAAAAGAAAACGCTTTGTTATACACCAACTACAATGAGTTACATGGATGATACAGATGTATGTGTATGTAAACAGGTCTTGCAAGCATGAATAGGAGCCAAGAGTCGTGGGATACCCTAATCGTGGTCTCCCTCATACATATGTAGCAGAAAGGAAACACGTGTGTAACGAGTTCCAGGTTTTGACCGATTTGCACAGGAAGAAAGACCCGAATCGTTTAGTTCGGGAGCATGTATCTACTACTCTAAAAAGGTGACTTCCAAAACCAGCATGCGTTGTCCTGGAGAGGAAAAGAGAAAGTGGGGCCAGTTGTAAGAGCTCGTCAGAAAAATTGCCATGATAAAATCGATTGACGGTTTTTATACAGACGCCATCTCTTCGATCACATTCTCGACGTAAGAAGCTATATACAAATAAGTTTTATAGATTAACGAGTAACTTTAAGTTTGTATAATTTTGTCTCCAAAAGCTAAATACTCACAAAAATCCTTTTTTAAAATATGATCCTGCTTTTTAAGCCATTCTTGTAAGAGGTCTATTGCTTCATCCATTCTCCCGGGCTTATCCAAGTTGTGTATCTTCCGTAAAACTTGAATAGCATTCGGTGGTAATTTTAACAGATGTGTATTTGTCACGGATTCCATTTCACACTTTTCTTAATTGACACAGAAATTAATATTTTTATGTAGACGTATTAAGGTTCAAATTATAGACACTTATTATTTTATACGACGTTCTGTCGTGTATGTTAGCGACAGTGGCTTAAGAGGACTATTCTAACTTTTCATGATATCTTATATTTATACTGTGCTCATAATTGGTAGCTACTAATTTCGTGTTGTGTGAATTGGTAATTTAATCTTAGTGAAGTTAAATAAATTTGTTTCTTTTTTAAACGCTGTACCTTTGAATTTTTACTGCTTATTTATTGTATAAATGATATGAATACACAATAACTTGACTATAATTTGTATGTCTAAAGCTATTATTTCCTTTCATGTGGGTCACTCCATCATAGGGATAAAATGATAACCTACGCTAGGTTCGAAAGAACAAAAACTACACAGTTTTCTGTCATTAGACACTTTGTAAGAGTCACAAGTTTTATAATAAAGTGATAATGTAAATACTGTTCTAATCAATGATGATGAAAATGTACCTACTCAAAGTATTATATATTTTTTACAATTCTGTACTGACGTCCGTAAAAAAACTATAGTTTTGTTATGCATTAATAAAACTGTAGAGTTATAAAAACAAAACAATGTCCTGTACCTTATTTACATATTTTTTTATGAAAAACGTTTCCAGAATCGAATAATTAAAGTTATGCAAATAGTTACTGTATTTGTATTGTATTATTTTGAAGACTATTGTTACGTATGAAAACGTAATAATAATGAAATTAAAATAAAGCTTTTGTACTACCTTCAAGTCAAACGATACCAAACTTTATGATTTGATTGTACCTGAATGTCTTAGTAACCTTTTCTCTTCAATACAAAAAGAAATAAATTAAATTATTTTATTATCTGTAATAACTTACCTTAATTTTTTAAATATACTACTTAGCGATGTTCTTAGTAGTTACCCTATCCCGACTTGTAGTCGATGTTTAATTCCTATAAGGTATTTAAAGCTCTAATCGGGTGAAGATTTAAAGCTCTAGTCGGGTGAAGGGAAATTTTCGGCGCTTAAGCAACAATGACCTTAAGCTAATTCGAAATTTAAAATAAGAAAACTACCGCATGTTAGTACACCTATAATTTAAAGAATTAGTACTATCTTGAGGTATCATTTTCTATAAAAGTCTTTACTTATGTCTTTTATATTATGGCTTTTACTTTTACATCTATAATATTATATTTTTCACCTTTAGTTATGGTTACAGTTCTATTTTTCTATAAATTGTTTGACAACTAATAAGGTTTGAACATTATCAATCGTGAGGTTTACTAAGAATTCCGATCCTTAGATTTCTCGTAACTCGGATAACTTAAGATGTATTTATTTCTTTATGAAAAGACAACTCCCACGCAAGGAATATAACCAAGTGTGACGGGAGACGTTACAAACTTTTATGATATGGACAAAAAGATCACTTAGACTCAGAAAAACAATTTGTGGATCACATAAACTGTTTGTGGTGGCCCACAAATTAGTTAACATTTGTAAAATTCATATAAAAAACTACAGTAGAAGTTCCTTATTCGCGGGGTATGCGTTCCGTAAATATGCCGCGAATACAGAAACCGTGAATATGGAATGGTAATTTGTATGGGGTTATAGGGGATACGTGCCTAGATGACGAAATAAAAAAGCAAATTGTAGATAAATAAATGTTTAATTGAACTTTCTGATCATACAGGTTGATTAATTACATATTATCATCAGGTTTAGGCAATGGTTTAAAGAATTTAGTAATTTTTTCTTGTTTGACATTTTTTAAAAGCTCCTTCAACTCAGACTGATATTCAGCAGTGGCATTAGCAATTTGCCTCTTAAAAATAAGGCTTCGTTCCATAGATGGATCAATTTTCATAAAGAAATCACAAAGCTCATTTGCCATTCTTAAACATTCACTAAGATTTTTCAAATTAAACGTTACGTTTTCAGCGCTTGTTGAAGCCTCTTCTTCGATGGGTTGCGAATTTAATATTTCCTCCAAGTCGGTTTCAGTCAAATCTTCATCTTGTGCTTCAAGAAGTTCCTGAACATCACTTGATTCTATCTGATTGAACCCATCTCGTCCTATTCCACTCGCAATTTCGACAATGTTTGCAGTTAAACTTTGAATTTGCACAGGTTCTTCCTCATTTTCCGCTGTGAGAACAGGCCACAGTTTTTTCCAGCATGATTTCAATGTGTATGCCTTCAATTCTTGCAATGATTCTTTTATGTGTACGATGCATTTCGCTATGTCAAATTGCTTCCAGCATTCTATAGCATTCATATCAGGATCACATTCCATATTATCCAGTATGATTTTGAAGGTTCGTCTAATGTAGTAAAGCTTAAAGGCCTGGATTATTCCTTGGTCCATAGGTTGAAGCAAAGCCGTCGTATTGGGAGGTAAAAATGTCACTTTTATATTTGGATGCATAGTTTCAAGTTCGCGTGGATGGCCTGGTGCATTGTCCAAAACTAGAACTGCTTTAAAGTCTAAATTCTTTGATTTCAAATAAGTTTCAACTTCAGACACAAAACAATTCCGGAACCAGTCACAAAAAATAGCGCTTGTAACCCACGCTTTCTTATTAGCACGCCAAAACACTGGCAGGTCGTCTTTGTTTTGATTTTTTAACGCACGAGGATTTAAAGATCTATAAAGCATGAGTGGTTTAATAACACAATCTCCAGATGCATTAGAACAAAGCAGCAATGTAACTCTATCCTTTGCTGCCTTAAATCCAGGGGCAGACTTTTCGCTTTTAGAAATGAATGTTTTGTTTGGCATTCTTTTCCAAAACAGTGCAGTTTCGTCTGCATTAAATACTTGCTCAGGCTTATACCCTCCATCAGCTATCAGGTTTGCAAATTCGTTTGGATATCTTTCTGCTGCAGCAGTGTCTGCAGATGCAGCTTCTCCAACGATTTTCATGTTATGCAATGATTGTCGCATTTTAAATTTATTGAACCAACCTTCTGATGCTTGAAATTCTCCATCTATACATTCACCACCACCACTACCACCAGGTTCCTTAAAATGTGCGTAAAGACGCTTTGCTTTCTCCCGTACCAATGGACCACTTAGAGGCACCCTTTTTTGATTGCGGTCTTCTATCCATAATGACAACGCCACTTCCATTTTTCCTATTGCTGGATCACGAACAATTTTCGCTGACAGTGAAGTTGAAGCTACAGACGACCTTATTTTATCTTCGGATTTTTTTATCGATCGTACAGTTGATTCGTTGACATTGAATGAACGTGATATCGATGCAAACGACTCTCCAAGTCGTAAACGATCAAGCATTTCTATTTTCACTTTAAGTGGTAACACTGATTTTTTTCGCATCGAAACACGTTTTTCATTTTTTTTGGTTGATATTATTACAGCGAAAGACACGTGTTACTCGATCAGAATTTGTGTAACAAATGGAAAAGTAAAACAACGAAACACGCAATGCGGCTCTTACCCGAGGACAGAACGTCCTATTGTGGCAACATTTAATAAATTACTTTATGTTTTGAGTAATAAGATACATAATTTTACCTACATATTCTGTTTGTGTATTCTCAAAAACACCGACTGCGGCGAAGGCGGCTTACGTCAAAGAAACTGCCGCATAAAACAAACAACGCCGATCACTTTAGAAATCACAATCTAGACGTCGTTGTAATAAGGTCTATTTTATTTTTTATCCTTCTACTGACGTGTCGACAAAGGATAGCGAATGCATTTTTTTAGGTAGGTACATGTACGCATCGATATTTCGATTCGATCCGCGAATAAAGAAATCTTAGACCGCGAATATAAATAGGAATTGGATCGCATTTTTTCTATCCGCGAATAGTGAAAACGCGAATAAAGGAAGCGCGAATAAGGAACTTCCACTGTATTTAACATATTATAAAAAGTGTTGTCCAAGTAATTAGCTTTCTTGAATTTTGAATTTACAAGAAAGCTAATTACTTGGAATTTATTTTTTAAAAAATTACATAGTTTCAATGGCCACCGTTTCGACGTTTGCACTCTTCTAAGCGAGCACTGAAATTTTTGAATACTCGTCGGCAAAGAGACCACGAGATCGCCGACATTTCTTTGCTGATTTTTCTTTTAATTGACGCAGTGAATTTGGTGTATTGATGTAGACATGGTTCTTCAAATAACTTTATAAAAAGAAATCATGGAATGTCACCTCGCCTGGAAATCAATTTTTCTAGAAACATATTTTTAACCACCGGCAGGGGCTCATTGTTGAAATCGTGTGCTACGATTGTAGTCAGCGAATTCTAGTAGCATGGATCCCAAGAAGTCCAGTAACATGTTTGCGCGGGACGATAGATTCAAATGTTAACGAATTCTTGGCCCACAGTATACTACTTGCTATGTTTAACCTTTCACATTATTGTATTATTTGTCAAATAACGTCAACATGTATAGATATGCAACGCAGAGTATTTGGACAAAATGTGGTTACTACCGCTTCGATTTGAATTTTTATGGCTTTACTCTTTATTCGAGGATATTTTTTTATTCCTTTAAATAACTAACTGTAGCACGGCCTAATACACATATTTACTTAATAATGAAGAAGAGAAGAATAAACTGTCTTATATCATCATTATCACGAGGTATTATTTACCTTGAAGTGTACAGATTTCCCTTTTTGAATCTGGGAAGCGTGAAGTGCCATTTCAATTTGCGTACCAAAGTTGGTTAATTGCGAAATTTAAGACGGGTCTATTTGCAATATGTATGTATTTATCCATCATTTAATCTAGCCATCATAGTATAAGCTTTGCTTAGTTTGGAATTAGATGGCGCCGTGTATCAGATTAATTTATTTGTTTTTATATCGGTTTTATTTGTTTATTTATTTGTCCGTTCTAAAAACTGCAGGAAAGTGTCAGGAAAAATAACTAGAAAACTAATATATGGCGATAGCTCTAAATTGTGAAAGTAGACCAGTGTTGTATTCATTCATCAGGAATTATTGTCCTAAATTTTGTTAATGTTTATCATTTTCTTAGACTCCATGTGTTCTTATAAATTTAGGTCTTCAGTATTTACAAGTAGTTTGAAGACAGATTAAAATTTGCTTAAGTTTTTGTCAGGTACTTTCAGACCTAACTGTGAAATACAAATGTCGTGGGCATGCAAGTTTAATGCAAATGTGCAAATAGTTTTTATTATCAGTTCTGAAATAGTTCATAATACAGTGTAAGACTGATTTATTTGAACGCTTAGGCTATAGTAAATAAAATACCTGGCACTTTAATCTACTCACAGATTTCTGCCAAGGACACTTGCAAATGAAGAGTTTCAAGTGTGTTGACGAAATTTAATTGAAAAAACAGTTCGCGTGGGAACATTGTTGCAGCAGGTAATTACCTCAGAAGTTTAAAAATGAAAATCATAATATAAAACTGTAATAATATTTTAATTATAATCCTTTTTTATTTTTTTACACTTACGTGTACACTTACGTTAGTAATAATTTATTAGGAAGAAACATTAAATTATCATAACATCTTAGACACATCGATGGACTGACGAAATGCATTACGTCATACATTACTAAAGATATATAAGCCTATGAAATAAAAGATAAAAAACATCACATATCGCAAATAAGTCCCGTTACAAAAACATTTACAGAACGATGATTAAATGACGATTTGCACAAGATGACTGGCAGGAGTACGCGTCTAATTTAATATCGATTAGCAGTAGACTACGATGTGATGATGATTTAAATAACTGCAAAAACTTTCTTTTAAGACTTGAAAATTTTGTATCATTCAGCAACATGAACCATCAGTAGTCGTTCTTCGTTTCCTTAGTTTCATAGAAATTTAAATCAATCTATGGTTAAATTTCTGAAAGAACCAGGCATTCCCATATATTCTTCGTTAAATTCATTAGATTTTCTTAGTTCTTCATGCGTGCAGGCTTTGTTCATCATCTTCATGTAGTTCACATGTTCTTCTGAACCCAATTCCTCTTTCCAGTCATCTTAAAGAAGATTTAATGAGCATAATTAAATATTATAACGAATTTGTTTAGCAGTAGTCTGCTAAAGATTGTTAATGATGAAGATGATGGTGGATTTGTAAATGTTTCCAATATGTGAGATAAATAACATATTATACTTAAAGAAAATTACATGTTAAAGTTTAATTAAGTGTGTGTACTCCACTCTTTCATTCAAATATCTCCTTTAAAGGCTATTTTTAAAAATATTAGTCATGCTTCAGCATAAATCGTCTAGCTCTATAGGACTGATAGCATTGTCTTATAAAAACTGACGTACAGCGACTCCTCATTGCCTTTCACTATGCACACATTGCAAAGAGAAGGAAAACTTGATGTAAACCTTTTTTTTATTACCTGTGGAAACCCCCTCGGGTTGTCACCCCAACGGAGCTAACGGCGGGGTGGTGACGGAATCGGACAGAATAAAACCACACGGTGTGCCACACTGCGCCTAACATAGGAGGGATCCGGCAACAGCTGTTATTGCGACATTCAAATCCCTTCTAGCGCCTACTCGCTACCGCGAGCACCATCTGCGGATAAACTCTCTTTTTAGGCGACGTATTCCACATGCGGACGTCGCCTCCTCCCGGCTAGCGACTAAAACAGATGGAGGGGAAAACCCGTCCCGTTCGCCCGCGCTGACATGAAACTAAATAAACAAAAAATAAATCGATGTGGAACAGTGAGAACAATGTTTTTTAACAACAACGGTCGCGTTTATATACTGTTTTGAGCATGTAAGATTTTCAGTGTAAAAACTCTAAACTTGTATGTATTGTCAAAGTGAAAATGTTGTTAGTTTACATGATTATAACTCACATATCTTCCTCGTTTCTCAACGTATCCGGTTCCTTTTAGTCTTACAGTTTTGACAAGAAAGTCACGTATGTGGTGACATATAGTGTTTGGTGTTTTGTCATGTAGATTTACTAAAATTTGTCATTATATTCGTAATTGTGCATAAAAAAAGGGTCATTTTCAATTTCTTTCGCGTATATTTCGTCAATTTCCTGGCCTACGTTCAATATTGTTACATATTTAGATAGAACTTCTCGAGACGCGTCTGGCGACACCTCATTTGTTAAAATTTGTCGCGTAGAAACTCGAAAAATAAGTCCGACACTGGTAGTTTTTATGCCTACTCGAGGGCACGATCCAGAGTAACTATTGTTGAAAATCAAACTAACGCCTTTCGCCTCAAATCGATGTGGAACAGTGAGAACTATGTTTTTTAACAACAACGATCGCTTTTATACACTGCTTTGAGCACGTAAGATTTTCAGTGTAAAAACTCTAAACTTGTATGTATTGTAAAAGTGAAAGTGCAAATGTGTTGTCAAAGTGAAAACTCAAGGCGGCATGAGGTGCTGGTACGCGCACCTTCACCGACCGGTTCGCCGGCGGCGAATTGGGTCTGAGTGGAGATCATCCTCCTGGGCCTTATCCGTCGCCTCCTTCCGCGAAATTACGTCTTCAGTTAAAGTTGAGACCGCGGTAAAACAAATGTCGCTGCCGACCATGGAGCGTATGATGGCCGGTAGCGAGAGATCTCCTCCAATAACTGCAGTGAGGACCCCACGCTTAACCGTCCAGGCGGAACAACCCGCTAGAGTGTGTTGAGCCGAGTCCTCACTGCAGTCGCAGTGCAGACAGACGGGACTCAGTTCCTTCCTGGCGACCGAGTGCAGATACTTCCCGAAGCAACCGTGCCCGGAAAGGATCTGCGTCAGTCAGAAGGAAAGGGTCCCGTGCTGTCGTCCTGCCCACTCGGCGATGACCAGCTGGAGTGCCTCCACGGTAGCAAAGCTAGCATGTGTAGCCTCTAGCCGGGACGACTCGGAAGCCATCGTGACTCGACGAGTGGCCTGATGCTACCCGTGTATCTATTCGGCCGGGGGCTATATGCCGTTAGCCGCTCGGAAGTCAGCCGTTCGCTAATAAATTTCGACAAGCTCTTCCGCCCCCAAATTCTACAGGGGAGTTCTGACTAAGAATTGATTTAAACCCTAAAACAACTTTTTCAAAGAGAGGACTTTGTCTAGCACTACTAAGGATGATTGACGAAACCTCTGCTACTGGGGAGAGAGACTCATAGGGTAGAAACATACGAGTACTGTAATATAATTTAATATAATATTCTACACGCTGTTCTAATGTCTTAACAATAGTTATATTTTTATACCGCAGAGAGCATCCATTATCCATAGAAATCTGCTTAAAAGTGATTCACGAATGTGATACTGCCGTTATATCTAGGGACAATAAGGCAAGATAAGTTTACCTCATCTTATTGACCCGGTGAAAAGTAATGAGATGGGCTTAACACCGGGTTTTTGTGAGGCCTTGGCATCACTCCGGTCAAACTAGCCCATACGTGCCCAAAAATTTCAAACATTGCAAAACGAGTAATTATTATAGGTACCCATTTAATGAAGTAACCTTACCTAAAATTTTGCGAATAGACCTTTCCTGTCCCCCATATTCTTCTGGCAGAATATCTTTTGGAACCATCTGATGTAACTCTTCCAATGTTTTAACAACTTTCATTCTTTCCGAAATCTTTTGGGTAAGAAATTGCTTTACGAATTTCATTGCCATATCTACGGTTTTTGACGGTGTTAGTAAATAAATTCCTTTCATTCTTGTTCCATAGCCTTCCTATAGTAATAGAATTTAAAATTATACTCCACAATCATAAAAATACAGCTTTAACAATTTAATCGTAAGCAATTTTCATAGTGCTCTTTTCGATTAGTTGGCAACACACAATGACACTGATTTAAGCATTGAAACGAGACTTGTACCAAAAATAAAGACATGGAATATTCAGTTAAAACACAATTATATATTTCCTCTTTTTCAGTAACTAGTTAAGCTGCGGAGCATCCTCTTTACATACCTTTTCGTAACAATTTTCATTAATGCTCAGCACCTATTGGTGGTAGCATGTTATATAGCGTTACTCAATAAATGCTCTATTTAACACTAAAATAATGTTTCTATTCAAGCCAGTAGGTCCTGAGACTGTATTCGAACAAATCTGCAAAATTTTGAGTTTAAGATTGTGACAACTAATATCTCTACGAAGCTAAAAATATTAAAAAAGAAGTTCAAATTGAAGAAAAACAAGACAATTCGATAATTGAACATCAATACTAACTAGTAATATAGACACATATTGCTGCAACAAACTTGGGTTTAGATTAGTAACCAAGTCAAGAATATTAATTTCTTGGTAGTCATTTACCATGATGAAACCATTAACATAGTCATGTGCTTTTATGTACTCGCCAAACTGAAAAGTGAAAACAAAAAGTATGTAACTCGAATGCTAAATATATTTACCGTAACCTAAATAAGAAAGTGTGTAATAAGGTATACCAAATACATGTAAGTATTTTCCTCAAAGTTTAGATTATTTACAAGTTGATGTGATCAGTTTTCAAATCTCAATTCAAAACTTATAAATTGCCCTAAAAGTGTTAGCACTTTGAATTTTCTTTTCAAAGTCTTCAGGGACCTCACTCATTTGGTCAAATATAACTGAAAAATGATCTTATCGTTCCACGCGTCTTCAAATGTGCCATGAATTTGAGTATTAACATCATTTTGTTAGTAATTAATATTATTATCATCATCAACAGCCTTTGACTGTTCACTGCTGGACATAGGTCTCTTTCTCACCAAGGAGGTTTTGACCGACAATACCATACTGGGTAGACGGGTGGTATAGGATTTGTTTCAAGCATTCCTTCTCTAAATCTAGTAATTAAAAAAACAATAAATTACTTACAATCATACTGAGCCGAAAAAACTCTAAAAAGATGTTTTCTGTAAACTTCTTATTATTAAGTTTTATGATTAATACTCTGTATATATTTTCAGTTACTTTCGGCAACGGTACTACGTATCTGAAATAGTAAAATTATATTATAAAACAGCTATGCCCATGATGTCATTTGCGTAAGATTTGAATGTTTTTTTTTTTTATCTTAGGGTTGTGGTTATTATTAAGTAAATCTCGATATTGTGGGGAACTTGGGATAAAAAAAGTTGCCCATATATTGTCCAATTAAATCTTCTATCTTCAAGTGGATGTCTTATTAAAATTACTTAAGAGGTTCCAGAAATTACACAAAATCCATTGTCCCGGAACTGTCTGGTATGGATATGTGTATCGACATAAGATTTAGTGTCATAGTGGCAGTTACATAGTATTAAGCTATTGTATTAACCATTTTGTCATTATATTATGTAATTTCTGCTCTATTAAGAGGTAGTAGAGCCACGCTGATATCAGTACGAACGGGCCGGCTCGACCGGGGCAGTACTACCTCTGCCACAGAAGACCAACCCAAAGCGCCAGCATTCGTGCTGTCATGTTTCGCTGTTGAGTGTGAGACTGGAGGCCTATTGATGCAGGGGTGACAGTTATCGTGATAACTGTGTGAGCCTTACACTGCCACAATATCTGTCATGCTTTTTTACGTTCCAAGGCATGACGTGAAAAAGCATCTCACTAGGTCGCCATAGTGGGTCACCACACTATTCATGCTTTCCATCAGGCAGAGTAGAGTCACTTTGGCAGGCTCTTCATACAGAAAAAAAAAATTAAAACTATACAGAAAATAACTAGTGTACGACGTAATCTAATATAACTAACATAGGCTGTTACTTATACGCCTAGATTGATACATTAAATCGATACGACAGCTATTTTGGCCCAGTTGCTAGTGATTCTAACTGTTAACCAAAGGTTATGGGTTCAGTTCCCATCCAGGACAAATAATTATGATGTATTTAGACATATAAAAGTGTGTTTATCATGATGAAAACTTTTATTTCAGTAGCACAATTTCAATAAATTTACGCATGTTTTTCATGTACATGTTTATATCAGAATAGCCCCTTTCACTGTTTTATAAATAGACAAATTACACTTGATTAATACTTTGATACGTATAAATATACTTGTCGCTATATTCTTGAAATAGTAAGCAGAGAGATTGAAAACTAACATTTCGCAGACTATATTTAAGTCATAGTTTCTGGATTCGGAACAAGTTTTTTTAAAATTAACTGCTAAACACAGGTCTGTCCTAAGAAAGGAGATTTTTCCCAAGTTTTAACAGGATACCGTGTCGATCAGACGGATTGATTTCAAGTATTCCTTCTCTTTGTAGTAGTCTAGTTATGCATAGTTTGCTGCCTCGTTCGGATCTTATACCCACGGGATGAAAATGCGTAACACTCCGTGTTCTTTATATGTAATTTCTCGCAATTCTATATATTGAAGAAAGAGCTGAATGATTTAATAAAAATTACGTTATTCTATGACTAGATAAAAACACTCACCCAAGTTCTAATACACCTTTAAATTCCGTTTTAACATTAGTCTTTGTAAAAAAGTGGGGCAACAAAGTTTTCATAGTGCAAAGTCTGTCTATGGTTTTCTTCGCCTTTTCTACTGAACCTTTAGAAGTAATTAAGGTCATTTCTAAATACGACCTTGCTGAAATAATGACAACAAATTTATTATTGTAGCTTAAAACTAATTTAAAATAAAGTTAATAAACTAGAATATCACCCTGTGGGCTCCTAATATTAGCCAATATTATAGTTTACAGTGTTTAAACATCATGTTCTTAATATATTTATTGACGACCAGATCCATTACAAAATTAAGTTAAAAATAAGGAAACACAAGTGGCGGCCTCATTGCTCGAGGCAACTTCTCTCAGGCAGCCATGAGATGAAAGGAAAAGTTAGTTCAGTTAATAGAATAGAAAATGCTTTGTTATACACTGTGGCGACTTCCACATTACAGAACAAATAAAAATATACAACAGCGCCATCTAGCGAAGATAGAAACATGAATGTAACGAACTCCTAAGCAACTACTAATCCTGTATCGCGGAATAGATTCGTGTTGCAATTAGCATATATACAACATCCCAACATCAAACGTTGGGCCGCGGCCCGCCAGGCATGCTAACCTCATCTGGTCAGAGGATCCTCTCTTTGTGTCGGAGGGACATATGACACGTCCCTCCACATACACCAATTACAATGAGTTACATGAATAATACAGATGTATATATACATTAGCGGCCTTAGTACTAAGTAACTCTTGCAGGTGATCTTTGGATGAACAAATCAGCAGTAGATAAAAGGAACTAGAGCAAATAAGTAGGTAAAATAAGTATACATACTGGGAGTTTTTTATTTTATTCGGAGCCTACCAAAGTGACTCTACTCAGCCTGATGGAAAGCATGAATAGAAGCCAAGAGCGGTGGTCTACATCATACATATATAGTGGGAAGGAAACACGTGTGTAGCGAGTTCCAGGTTTTAACTGATTTGCATAGGAAGGAAGAGCCGAACCGTTTAGTTCGGGAACATATGTCTACCATTCTAAAAAGGTGACTTTCAAAACCAGTACGTGTTGTCTTGGAGAGACAAAGAAAAAGTGGACCAGTTGGAAGAGTTTGCTAGAAAAAATTGCATGATAAAGGCGACAGAGGACTGTTATAGAGACGACATCTCTTCGGTCACATTCTCAACAATTATGTTATATACAAATTAATTTTATCAATTAACGAGTAACTTTAAGTTTGTATAATTTTGTCTCCAAAAGCGAAATACTCACAAAAATCCTTTTTTAAAATATGATCCTGCTTTTTAAGCCATTCTTGTAAGAGGTCTATTGCTTCATCCATTCTCCCGGGCTCATCCAAGTTGTGTATCTTCCTTAAAACTTGAATAGCATTCGGTGGTAATTTTAACAGATGTGTATTTGTCACGGATTCCATTTTACACTTTTCTTAATTGACACAGAAATTAATACTTTTATGCAGTCGTATTAAGGTTCAAATTATAGAGATTTATTATTTAATGTGACGTTCTGTCGTGTATGTTAGCGACAGTGGTTTAAAAAGACTATTCTGGCTTTTTATGAAATCTCATATTTATACTGTGCTTACAATAGGTAGCTACTAATTCTGTATTGCGTGTTATACAATTAGTAATTTAATCTTGGTCAAGTTTAACAAATGCATCTCATTAGAAAAATACCGAACCGTTTCATTATTTTTTGTTTTTTATTATATAACTGATGTGGATGTAAGTGTTAATTTAGTGTCTTAAATTATTATGTACTTCATGTGGGTCATCCCGTCATGAGGACAAAACGATAACCTGTGGAAAAAACTGTAACTTTGTTTTATATTTATAAAAATGTAGACTTACACAACTCAACAATGTTCGTCACCTTTTCTTCGTATTTCTTATAAAAGATGTTTCTCGAATTATAAAATTCAAGTTATATAAATGTATATGTATGTATTTACATTTGTATTATATTATTTCGAAGACTCGTTCCAAAAAAAAAGAATGCCTTCTCTCTTCGAGACAGCATAACCTGACTCTTTATTATAACAATAATGGAATTAAAATAAAATTTTTGTACTACCTTCAAGTCAAACAATACCAAACGACATGTTTTTATTGTACCTGAATGTCTCATTCTTTTACCGTCGAGACAAAAAAAATTAAATAAAATATTTTATGTCTGTAGTAACTTACCTCAATTTCTTAAATATACTACTTAGCGTAGTTCTTAGTAGTTACACTATCAGAACTAGTGCTTGATGTTTAAATCCTATAAGGGATTTAGTGCCAGTCGGGTGAAGGAAAATTTTCGGCGCTTAAGCAACAATGACCTTCAAGCCAATTCAAATTTAAAAATAAGAAAAGTACAGGATGTAAGTACACTTATAATTTAAAGAATTATGATAAAACTCCAATTTACAGCACAGTAAATACTTTTATTCCACTTTTAACACTTTTATCGGCCAACTAGCACAGTTTTCACTAGATGACTTACCATCTCGATGGTTATCGAACGACTGACCCAGCTGAGTAAGGCTCAATAATCAAAACGCTATTTCAACCCCACCACTCTCAATCCTTTCACCGGCAGTTCTCACAAAAGAGTCACGAGGTCGAGTAGTGTTGCCATTTAAGAAAAATAAGACTACCCTCTATAAAACCATTACATTCGGCCATCCTACGAAATGTGTAGCCTCCTTGTACACTAAAAACATCAGGAACTCTACCAATAAATTACTTACTAACTTAAGTTACTCATTATTTTGAGGCCAATAGAATAAAATCTTAATTTAATTTTGATTTCAACAAGCATAATCTCATAAAAGTATCTATTTAGTCTAATTTTAAATAACTTTAAGGTAGCTTCTGTACATTTTGAAAAATTTCATGTGACTTAAATTATACAGTATTATGTACTAACACATTTAGGTATGCATACATTATTATATATACCAATAAATGAGTTAAAAACATTATAGACGTTAATTTACTCATAAATATACGGAATAACAAACTTAGTCGAGTGGTGCTGCCATTTAAGAAAAATAAAACTACGCTCCATAAAACCGTTACAGAATTAGCAATATCTTAAGCTTCTATTTTTTATCAAATTCAATACTTACGAGGTGTGTTCAAAACGTATCGCGAATTTTGAATTTTCACGGATTACGTATATTCGAATTTCGATTTTTTTATGGCGTTATGTTGATACATGTCTCTCACTTATGCTGACAAGGTCGGCCATTTTGAATGTTCAGTTAATTGTTGACAGCTGCTTTGCTAGCACGTGTCTTGGTTCGTCTTTAATTTTTACATATTCAAAAAAACGTAACAAGAAACCTGTATCTAATTTTGTGTGAAAAACGAAATGAAGCGCGCGTATGCATTCCGAATGTTGACTGTGGCATACGGAGAAGCTACTTTGGATAAAAGCAACGTTTATCGGTGGTACAAAATGTTTTCAGAAGGCCGAGAAGAAGTGAACGATTAAAAGCGTGCCGGACGCCCGAGCACTTCAACAACAGACGAAAAAATTGATGAAGTGAAGAAAATGGTATTAGCCAATCGTCGAATCATATCGATTGGCTCGTGCCATTCGCTTTTAATCGATAATTTGGGCATGAGACGGGTCGCCGCAAAATTCGTACCAAAATTGCTCACTACGACTGCGACTTCTTGGCCAAAAACAACACACTAATGATACCGCAGCCGTTCACATAAAGTGTTTGTGGTGTGCTACGAATTAGTTTACATTTGTAAAAATCGTATAAAAACTATTGGACATATTATAGAGTGTTTATTTACAAGACAGGACATACTTGGAATTTATCTTTGGAAAATTTCGTCGTTTAAATGACCAGCGTTTTGATGTTTACACTGTTCTAAGTGAGCATTAAAATTTTCGAATAGTCGTCGGCAAAGAGACCACGAGATCGCCGATATCTCTTCGCTGATTTTTCTTTTAGTTGACGTAGTGCACATTGTTTATTGATGTAGATTCAATTCTTCCAATAACTCCATAAAAAGAAGTAAGCTGGAGATAGATCTGACTTCTGGGTGGTTATGGAATGTCACCTCGTCCGAAAATCAGCTTTTCCAGAAACACATCTATGATCAACGGCAGGGACTCATTGGATGTGTGACAATTCGCTCCCCCTTATTAAAACCATGTGTTACGATTGTAGTCAGCGAATTCTAGTAGCAAGGGTCCCAAGAACTCCCGTAACATGTTTGCGCGCGATGTTAGATCCAAATTTTAATGAATTCTTGGCCTACGCTATACTACCTATTACGTTTAACCTTTCACGTCATTGTATTGTTTGTCAAATAATGACAACGTGTATAGATATGCAGCGTAGAGTATTTGGATAAAATGTGGTTACTGCCGCTTCGATTTGACTTTTTATGGCTTTACTCTTTATTTGAGGATATTTTTTTATTTCTTTCAAATAACTAACTGTAACACGAGCTAATACACATAATTACTAAATAAAGAAGAGGAGAAGAATAAACTATCTTATATCATCATTATCATGAGGTATTATTTATCTTAAATTGTACAGGTTTCCCATTTTGAATCTGGGAATCGTCGAGCGCCATTTTAATTTGTGTGCCAAAATTGATTAATTGTGAGATTCAAGACGGTTCTATGTGTAATATGTATATATTTATCCATCAATTAATGTTACCATCATAGTACAAGCTCTGCTTAGTTTGAAATTAGATGGCGCTGTGTATCAGATGTCCTCAATGTTTATTTGTTTATTTATTTGTTCGCTCTAAAAACTGCAGTAAAGTGTCAGGAAAAAAACCTAGAAAATTAATATACAGCTATATCTCTGAATTATGAAAGTAGAACAGTTTCGTATTCATTGATCAGGAATTGTTGTCTTAATTTATGTTAATCTTTATTATTTTCATGGACTCCACGTGTTCTTATAAATTTAGGTCTTCAGTATTTACTAGTAGTTTGTAGACAGATTAAAATTTGCTTAAGTTTTTGTCAGGTATTTTCAGACCTAACTGTGAAATACAAATGTCGTGGTCATGCAATTTTAATGCAAATATGCAAATAGTTTTTATTGTCAGTTCAGAAATAGTTCATAGCATAGTGTAAGATTTATTTATTTGAACGCTTATATTATAATAAATAAAATACCTGGCACTTTAATCTACTCACAGATTTCTGCCAAGGACACTTGCAAATGAAGAGTTTCAAGTGTGTTGACAAAATTTAATTGAAAAAACAGTTCGCGTGGGAACATTGTTGCAGCAGATAATTACCTCAGAATTTTAAAAATGACAATCATAATATAAAACTGAAATAATATTTCAATTATAACCCTTTTTTTTACATGTATGTGTAAGCTTACGTTAGTAGTAATTTATTAGGAAGAAACATTCAGTTACCATAACATTTTAGACACATCGATGCACTGACGTCATGTACTACGTCATACATTAAAGAATATTAAAGATATATATAATAGATATAAATCTATGAAACAAAAAATAAAAAAAACATCACATGTCACAAATAAGTCCGGTTACAAAAACATTTAAAGAACGATGATTAATTGACGATTTGCACAAGATGACTAGCAGGAGCATGCAGCTAGCCTAATATCGATCAACAGTAGACCACGATGTGATGATGATTTCAATAACTGCAAAAACTTTCTTTTAAGACTTGAAAATTTTGTACCTTTCAGCAATATGAACCATCAGTGGTCGTTCTTCGTTTCCTTAGTTTCATAGAAATTTAAATCAATCTACGGTTAAATTTCTGAAAGAACCAGGCATTCCCATATATTCTTCGTTGAATTCATTGGATCTTCTAAGTTCTTCATTCGTGCAGGCTTTGTTCATCATCTTCATGTAGTTCACATGTTCTTCTGAACCCAATTCCTCTTTCCAGTCATCTTAAAGAAGATTTAATGAGCATAATTTAATATTATTACAAATTTGTTCAGCAGTAGATTGCTAAAGGCTGTTAATGGTGAAGATGATGGTGGATTTGTAAACGTTTCCAATATGTGAGTTAAATAACATTATGCTCAAAGAAAATTACATGTTAAAATTTAATTAAGTGTGCGTACTCCACTCTTTCATTCAAATATCACCTTTAAATGCTATTTTTAAAAATATTAGCCGAGCTTCAGCATAAATCGTCTAGCTTTATAGGACTGATAGCATTGTCTTATAAAAACCGACGTACAGCGACTCCTCATTGCCTTTCACTGTGCACACATTGCAAAGAGAAGGAAAACTTGATATAAATCTTTTTTTTTATTACCTGTGGAAACCCCCTCGGGCTGTCACCCCAACGGGGCTTACGGCGGGGTGGTGCGTTGGAATCGGACCGAATAAGACCACACGGTGTGCCACACTGCGCCTAACATAGGAGGGATCCGGCAACGACATTCAAATCCCTTCTAGCGCCTGCTCGCTACCGCGAGCACCATCTGCGGATAAACTCTCTTTTTAGGCGACGTATGGCACACGCGGACGTCGCCTCCTCGCGGCTAGCCACTACAACAGATTTAGGGGAAAACCCGTCCCGTTCGCCCGCGGTAACACTGAAGGCGGCATGAGGTGCTGGTACGCGCACCTCCGCCACCCGGTTCGCCGGCGGCGAATTGGGTCTGAGTGGAGATTATCCTCCTGGACCTTCTCTGTCGCCTCCTTCCGCGAAATTACGTCTTCAGTTAAAGTTGCGACCGCGGTAAAATAACTGTCGCTACCGACCACGGAGCGTATGATAGCCGGTAGCGAGAGGTCTCCTCCAATAACTGCAGTAAGGACCCCACACTTCACCGTCCAGCCGGAACAACCGGCTAGCGTGTGCTGAGCTGAGCCTGAGTCCCATCTGTCATCACTGCAGTCGCAGTGATGACAGATGGGACTCAGTTCTTTCCTGGCGACCGGGTGCAGATACTTCCCGAAGCAACCGTGCCCGGAAAGGATCTGCGTCTGTCGGAAGGAAAAGGTCCCGTGCTGACACCCTGCCCACTCGGCGATGACCAGCTGGAGAGCCTCAACGGCAGCAAAGCCAACACGTGAAACCTCCAGCCGGGACGACCAACGAGCCATCGTGACTTGACGAGCGGCCTTACGCCACTCGTGTATCTATTCGGGCGGGTGCTGTATGCCGTTACCCACCCGGAAGTCAGCCGTTTGCCAATAAATTTTGGCGAGCACTTCCGCCTCCAAATCCCACGAAGAAGTTTTGACCGAGAATTGATACAAACCCTAAAACAACCTGTCTGATTATATTTCATAGAGAGGCCTTTGTCCAACAGTGGACTACTAAGGATGCTTGACGAAACCTCTGCTACTAGGAAGAGAGATACTCACAAGGCAGAAACATACGAGTACTGTAATATAATATAACAATATACTCCTCACTGTTCTGATGTCTTAACAATAGTTGTATTTTTATGCTGCAGAGAGCAACCTGGTAGGTAGTAGAGCCATGCTGATTTCAGCACGGACGGGCCGGCTCGACCGGGGCAGTACTACCTTCCCACAGAAGACCAACCTAAAGCGACAACATCCGTGTTGTCGTGTTTCGTTGGTTAGTGTGAGACCTGAGGCCCATTTAACACCGGTTTTCTGTGAGACCTTGGCATCACTCCAGTCGAACTAGCCCTTACGTGCCCAAAAATTGCAAACATTAGAAAATAAGTAATTATTATAGGTACCCATGTAATGAAGTAATCTTACCTAAAATTTTGCGAATAGACCTTTCCTTTCCCCCATATTCTTCTGGAAGAATTTCTTTTGGAACCATCTGATGTAACTCTTCCAATGTTTTAACAACTTTCATTCTTTCCGAAATCTTTTGAGTGACAAATTGCTTTACCAATTTCATTACCATATCTACGGCTTTTGACGGTGTTAGCAAGTAAATGCCTTTCATTCTTGTTCCATAGCCTTCCTACAGTAATACAATTTAAATTAGTACTCCACAATTATAAAAATATAGTTTTAACAATTTAATCGTAAGCAATCTTCATAATTCTCTATTCGAATAGTTGGCAACATACAATGACACTGATTTAAGCATTGAAACGAGACTTGTACCAAAAATAAAGACATCGAATGTTCAGTTAAACACACATTTATATATTTCCTCTTTATGAGTGACTAGTTAAGCGGTGGAACATCCTCCATGTCTCTTCAAGAGAATAAAATTTACCTTTTTCGTAACAATTTTCGTTTATGCTCAGTGCATTGGTGGTAGCATGACGCTATATAGCGTTACCTAATAAATGGTCTATTTAACAGTAAAACAAGGTTTCTATTCGAGCCAGTAGTTCCTGAGACTAGCGTATTGGACCAAATTTGCAAAATTTTGAGTTGTGACACCTAATATCTCTACGAATCTTAAAATATTAAAAAAAGAAGTTCAAATTGAATAGAAACAAGACAATTCAATAATTCAACAACAATACTAACTAATAATATAGAGATATATTGCTGCAACAAAATTGGGTTTAGATTAGCAACCAAGTCAAGAATGTTAGTTTCTTGATAGTCGTGTACGATGATGAAGCCATTAACATAGTCATGCGCTTTCATATACTCGCCTAACTGAAAAGTGAAAACAAAAAGCATGTAACTCGAATGCTAAATATATTTAACTTAACCTAAAGAAGAAAGTGTATTATAACGTATACCAAATACATGTATTTATTTTTCTCAAAATTTAAATTATGTACTAGTTGATGTGATCAGCTTTCAAATCAAATTTCAAAAGTTATAAATTGCTCTAAAAGTATTAGTACTTTGAATTTTCTTCTCAGTCTTCAGGGACCTCACTCACTCAGTCGTCACAACTAAAAAATTGATTTTATCGTTCCACGCGTGTCCAAATTTGCCGTGGATTGGATTAGTTAAATCGTCGTTTTGTTATTTAATATCATTATCATCATCAACAGCCTTTTTTTTTTTTTTTAACGTGTGGAAACCCCCTCGGGCCGTCACCCCACCGGGGTTTACGGCGGGGTGGTGTGTCGGAATCGGACCGACTAAAACCACACGGTGTGCCACTCTGCGCCTGACATAGGAGGGATCCGGGAACAGCTGTTATTACGACATCCAGATCATCATCAACAGCCTATGATAGTTCACTGCTAGACATAGGTCTCTCCTTCACTAAGGAGGTTTTGACCGACAGCACCACACTGGGCAGACGAGGTGGTATAGGATTTGTTTCAAGCATTCCTTCTCTAAATCTAGTAATTAATAAAACAATAAATTACTTACAATCATATTGAGCCGAAAAAACTCTAAAAAGGTGTTTTCTGTCAACTTCTTATTACTAACTTTTATGATTAATACTCGGTATAAATCTTCAGTTACTATCGGTAAAGGTACTATGTATCTGAAATAGTAAAATTATATTATAGAACAGCTATGCCCATGATGACGTTTGCGTAAGATTTGAATGTTTTTATTTTTAACTTAGTGTGGTTTCCATTACGTAAATCTCGATCCTGTGGGAAATTCGGGATAAAAGTTGCCTATATGTTATCCAGTAACATCCCCTACATTCAAATGAAAGTCTTACTAAAATTACTTAAAAGATTCCAAAAATTCGTACGGACAAAAAAACAGATAGAGAGAAGGACAGACAAAGAATTTAAAAACATAGATTATGTGTTAGTATCATATAAAGAGCTACAACCACTTGAGAAAACGCTTTTTATTTAAATCACACAAACGCTTCAATATTACAAACAGTATTTTTGTTAAACAAAATCAAGTCGGTTTTTAAACACTACTACCTACCCGCATACAAACCTCATGCTTAGTTTTGTTCAATCACCCTCAGTTTTCGTTAAACATAAATTAAATTGATTACGCGAATTTGGCTAACCGACGTATGTTTCCGATAAATTAATATTAAATTATTGAAATTAAAATAGTTTTCTTTGTGATTGTCGTTTCTGTACATCGTAATAAGATGCCCCGAGTGTGTGTACGATATCCCGATAACTTTTGTTACATTTGCGGTCAACTTATTATTAAAATTCAACGTCGTAATTTGACACCATTAGTTAAAAACTGTTATTTTAATTATTTTGGCTTTCTGGTGCGAAATTTGGACAAAACCTGGACTCCTGGTGTTTGTTGTGCACAGTGTGTTAGTTTAGTAACATCATGGGCTAAAGGATCTCGTCATATGCCGTTTGCAGTTCCAATGATATGGTCTGAACAGAAAGATCATGTATCAGATTGTCATTTCTGCCAAACTTCTATCAAAGGTATAAATCACAAATCTAGACAAACCGTGAACTATCCGAATTTACAATCTAAAATTAATAAATCCTGAAGATGTATTGCTACCTCCATTGCACATCAACCTTGGCCTTATAAAAAACTTCGTCAAAGCTATGGACAGAAATGGAGATGGTTTTTGTTACTTGAAACAGAAATGCCCAAAAATCAGCGATGCTAAAATAAAAAAGGGAATATTTGTAGGACCACAAATTAGAGATCTACTGTCTGATTAAGAATTTAAATAAAATCTTAATCCGATCGAAAAATGTGCATGGACATGTTATCGGAATATTGTTTGTAATTTTCTTGGAAACTACAAGGCTGAAAACTATGAAGAGTTGGTCAACAACCTCTTATCAGCTTACAAGAATATGGGATGCAATATATCGCTCAAGATACACTTCTTGAACTCTCATTTGGATTTTTCCTCAAAATTTGGGAGCCGTTAGAGATGAACACGGCGAGCGATTCCATCAGGATATATCCGACATGGAAAAACGGTACCAAGGCAAGTGGAGTCCGAACATATTGGCCGATTACTGTTGGACACTCAAAAGAGATGTACTTGACGCTAAATATTCCCGAAAATCCTGAATAAAAGTCAAATGTCAGTTGTTTTTCTTGATTAAATTTAATTTCCAACCACATTTACTTAAAAAAAAGTGCATTGCAGTTGCAAGAAAACTGAGGGTGACTGAAACTTTTTAAAAATGCATGTTCTTAATAGGCTAATTGTAGATACAAAATATCCCATTCAAATGAATTTAACTTTCATTAAGGTCATTTTGTCTATCAGTGTAATTAATAAGACAAATAGTAGGAACAGACTCAAAACAAAATTTTAAGGATCACAAAATCCATTATCCCAGAACTATTTGGTATAGACAGATCTTGGTATTTACATAAGATTTAGTCCCATAGTGGCAGTTATATAGTCTTAGCCTATAGTATTAAGCATTTTGTCATTAAATTATGTAAATTCTGCACCATTAAAACTATGTTAAAAATAACTAACGTACGACTTAATCTAATCTAACTATAAGCTGCTACTTATACACCCAGATCCATACATATAACCGATACGACAGCCATTTTGGCCCAGTTGTTAGTGATTCTAACTGCCAACCAGAGGTTATGGGTTTAGTTCTCACCCAAGACAAATAATTATAACGTATTTAGACGTATATAAGAGTGTTTATCATGATAAAAACTTGTATTTCAGTAGCATAATACCTATTAAAAACTTCACGCATGTTTTCCATGTATAAGTTTATGCCTGAATAGCCCTTTTTACTGTTTGACAAATAGACAAATTACACTTTATTAATACTTATGATACGTATAACTATACTTGTGGCTATATTCTTGAAATATTAAGCAAAGACGAATTGGAAGCTCACATTTCGCAGACTATATTTAAGTCATACTTTCTTGATTGGGAACAAGTTTTTTGATAATTTACCGCTAAACACAGGTCTCTCCTACGCAAGGAGGTTTTGCCTAAGTTTGCGTATCACTGTATGCGTAACACTGTGTTCTTTAAAATTTCTCGCAATTCTGTATGTTGAAGAAAAAGCTGAATGATTTAATAAAAATATCATTATTCTATAACTAGATAAAAACACTCACCCAAGTTCTAATACACCTTTAAATTCCGTTTTAACATTAGTCTTTGTAAAAAAGTGTGGCAACAAAGTCTTCATAGTGCAAAGTCTGTCTATAGTTTTCTTCGCCTTTTCTACTGAACCTTTGGCAGTAATTAAAGTAATTTCTAAATACCACCTAGCTGAAATAATGACACCAAATTTATTATTGTAGCTTAAAACTAATTTAAAAAAAAGTTAATAAACTAGAATATCATCCTGTGGGCTCCTAATATTATCCAACATTACAGTTTATTGTGGTTAAACAAAATGTTCTTAATATATTTATTAAACACCAGATCCATTACAAAATTAACTTAAAAATGAGGAAGCACAAGTGGCGGCCTCATAGCTCGGGGCAACTTCTCTCAGGCAGCCATGAGATGGAAGGAAAACTTAATTTAGTTAATAGAATAGAAAACGCTTTGTTATACACTGTGGCGACTTCCACATTACAGAAAAAATAAAAATATACAACAACGCCATCTAGCGAAGATACACCGAACTACGAAATATGAACGAAACATATGGATGTAACGAAATGCTAAGCAACTACTAATCCTATATCGCAGAATGGAGATTTGTGTGGCAATTAGCAGATATACAACATCCCAACATCAACCGTTGGGCCACGGCCCGCCAGGCATGATCACCTCGCCTGGTCGGAGGATCCTCCCTTTGTGTCGGAGGGACATATGACACACATCCCTCCACATACACCACTTACAATGAGTTATATGAGTAATAAAGATGTATATATACATTAGCGACCTTAGTACAAAATAGCTCTTGTAGGATATCTTTGGATGAGCAAATCAGCAGTAGATTAACTAAGGAAAAGGAACTAGGGCAAGTAAGTAGGTAAAATAAGTATACGTACTGGGAGTTTTTTATTTTATTCGGGGACTACCAAAGTAACTCTATTCAGATTGATGGAAAGCATGAATAGAAGCCAAGAGCGGTGGTCTACATCATACATATATAGTGGGAAGGAAACACGTGTATAGCGAGTTCCAGGTTTTAACCGATTTGCATAGGAAGGAAGAGCTGAATCGTTTAGTTCGGGAGCATATGTCTACCATTCTAAAAAGGTGACTTTCAAAACCAGTACGTGTTGTTTTGGAGAGGAAAAGAAAAAGTGGGGCCAGTTGGAAGAGCTTACTAGAAAAATTTGCATGATAAAGGCGATAGAGGACTGTCATAGAGACGATATCTTTTCGATCACATTCTCAACATAAGTATGTTATATACACATAAATTTTATCAATTAACGAGTAACTTTAAGTTTGTATAATTTTGTCTCCAAAAGCGAAATACTCACAAAAATCCTTTTTTAAAATATGATCCTGCTTTTTAAGCCATTCTTGTAAGAGGTCTATTGCTTCATCCATTCTCCCGGGCTTATCCAAGTTGTGTATCTTCCTTAAAACTTGAATAGCTTTCGGTGGTAATTTTAACAGATGTGTATTTGTCACGGATTCCATTTTACACTTTTCTTAATTGACACAGAAATTAATACTTTAATGCAGACGTATTAAGGTTCAAATTATAGAGATTTATTATTTTATGTGACGTTCTGTCGTGTATGTTAGCGACAGTGGTTTAAAAAGACTATTCTGACGTTTTATGAAATCTCGTATTTATACTGTGCTTACAATAGGTAGCTACTAATTCTGTATTGCGTGTTATACAATTAGTAATTTAATCTTGGTCAAGTTTAACAAATGCATCTCATTAGAAAAATACCGAACCTTTTCATTGTTTTTTGTTTTTTATTATATAACTGATGTGAATGTAAGTGTTAATTTAGTGTCTAAAATTACTATGTACTTCATGTGGGTCATCCCGTCATGAGGACAAAACGATAACCTGTGGAAAAAACTGTAACTTTGTTTTATATTTATAAAAATGTAGACTTACACAACTCAACAATGTTCGTCACCTTTTCTTTGTATTTCTTATAAAAGATGTTTCTCGAATTATAAAATTCAAGTTATATAAATGTATATGTATGTATTTACATTTGTATTATATTATTTCGAAGACTTGTTCCAAAAAAAAAAATGCCTTCTCTTCGAGACAGCATAACCTGACTCTATATTATAACAATAATGGAATTAAAATAAAATTTTTGTACTACCTTCAAGTCAAACAATACCAAACGACATGTTTTTATTGTACCTGAATGTCTCATTCTTTTACCGTCGAGACAAAAAAAATTAAATAAAATATTTTATGTCTGTAGTAACTTACCTCAATTTCTTAAATATACTACTTAGCGTAGTTCTTAGTAGTTACACTATCAGAACTAGTGCTTGATGTCTAATTCCTATAAGGGATTTAGTGCCAGTCGGGTGAAGGAAAATTTTCGGCGCTTAAGCAACAATGACCTTCAAGCCAATTTGAATTTTAAAATAAGAAAAGTACAGGATGTAAGTACACTTATAATTTAAAGAATTATGATAAAACTCCAATTTACAGCACAGTAAATACTTTTATTCCACTTTTAACACTTTTATCGGCCAACTAGCACAGTTTTCACTAGATGACTTACCATCTCGATGGTTATCGAACGACTGACCCAGCTGAGTAAGGCTCAATAATCAAAACGCTATTTCAACCCCACCACTCTCAATCCTTTCACCGGCAGTTCTCACAAAAGAGTCACGAGGTCGAGTAGTGTTGCCATTTAAGAAAAATAAGACTACCCTCTATAAAACCATTACATTCGGCCATCCTACGAAATGTGTAGCCTCCTTGTACACTAAAAACATCAGGAACTCTACCAATGAATTACTTACTAACTTAAGTTACTCATTATTTTGAGGCCAATAGAATAAAATCTTAATTTAATTTTGATTTCAACAAGCATAATCTCATAAAAGTATCTATTTAGTCTAATTTTAAATAACTTTAAGGTAGCTTCTGTACATTTTGAAAAATTTCATGTGTCTTAAATTATACAGCATTATGTACTAACACATTTAGGTATGCATACATTATTATTTATACCAATAAATGAGTTAAAAACATTATAGACGTTAATTTACTCAAATATACGGAATAACAAACTTAGTCGAGTGGTGCTGCCATTTAAGAAAAATAAAACTACGCTCCATAAAACCGTTACAGAATTAGCAATATCTTGAGCTTCTATTTTTTATAAAATTCAAAACTTACGAGGTGTGTTCAAAACGTATCGCGAATTTTGAATTTTCACGGATTACGTATATTCGAATTTCGATTTTTTTATGGCGTTATGTTGATACATGTCTCTCATTTATGCTGACAAGGTCGGCCATTTTGAATGTTCAGTTAATTGTTGACAGCTGCTTTGCTAGCACGTGTCTTGGTTCGTCTTTAATTTTTACATATTCAAAAAAACGTAACAAGAAACCTGTATCAAATTTTGTGTGAAAAACGAAATCAAGCGCGCGTATGCATTCCGAATGTTGACTGTGGCATACGGAGAAGCTACTTTGGATAAAAGCAACGTTTATCGGTGGTACAAAATGTTTTCAGAAGGCCGAGAAGAAGTGAACGATTAAAAGCGTGCCGGACGCCCGAGCACTTCAACAACAGACGAAAAAATTGATGAAGTGAAGAAAATGGTATTAGCCAATCGTCGAATCATATCGATTGGCTCGTACCATTCGCTTTTAATCGATAATTTGGGCATGAGACGGGTCGCCGCAAAATTCGTACCAAAATTGCTCACTGCGACTGCGACTTCTTGGCCAAAAACAACACACTAATGATACCGCAGCCGTTCACATAAAGTGTTTGTGGTGTGCTACGAATTAGTTTACATTTGTAAAAATCGTATAAAAAACTATTGGACATATTATAGAGTGTTTATTTACAAGACAGCTGTATACTTGGAATTTATCTTTGGAAAATTTCGTCGTTTAAATGACCAGCGTTTTGATGTTTACACTGTTCTAAGTGAGCATTAAAATTTTCGAATAGTCGTCGGCAAAGAGACCACGAGATCGCCGACATCTCTTCGCTGATTTTTCTTTTAGTTGACGTAGTGCACATTGTTTATTGATGTAGATTCAATTCTTTCAATAACTCCATAAAAAGAAGTAAGCTGGAGATAGATCTGACTTCTGGGTGGTCATGGAATGTCACCTCGTCCGAAAATCAGCTTTTCCAGAAACACATCTATGATCAACGGC
The DNA here is from genome assembly GCA_949316085.1 of Hypercompe scribonia. Lineage (NCBI taxonomy): Eukaryota > Metazoa > Arthropoda > Insecta > Lepidoptera > Erebidae > Hypercompe > Hypercompe scribonia. The sequence goes on from OX438987.1 coordinate 14,668,345, forward strand.
AGGGACTCATTGGATGTGTGACAATTCGCTCCCCCTTATTAAAACCATGTGTTACGATTGTAGTCAGCTAATTCTAGTAGCAAGGGTCCCAAGAACTCCCGTAACATGTTTGCGCGCGATGTTAGGTCCAAATTTTAATGAATTCTTGGCCTACGCTATACTACCTATTACGTTTAACCTTTCACGTCATTGTATTGTTTGTCAAATAATGACAACGTGTATAGATATGCAGCGTAGAGTATTTGGATAAAATGTGGTTACTGCCGCTTCGATTTGACTTTTTATGGCTTTACTCTTTATTTGAAGATATTTTTTTATTTCTTTCAAATAACTAACTGTAACACGAGCTAATACACATAATTACTAAATAAAGAAGAGGAGAAGAATAAACTATCTTATATCATCATTATCACGAGGTATTATTTATCTTAAATTGTACAGGTTTCCCATTTTGAATCTGGGAATCGTCGAGCGCCATTTTAATTTGTGTGCCAAAATTGATTAATTGTGAGATTCAAGACGGTTCTATGTGTAATATGTATATATTTATCCATCAATTAATGTTACCATCATAGTACAAGCTCTGCTTAGTTTGAAATTAGATGGCGCTGTGTATCAGATGTCCTCAATGTTTATTTGTTTATTTATTTGTTCGCTCTAAAAACTGCAGTAAAGCGTCAGGAAAAAAAACTAGAAAATTAATATACAGCTATATCTCTGAATTGTGAAAGTAGACAGTTTCGTATTCATTTATCAGGAATTGTTGTCTTAATTTGTGTTAATCTTTATTATTTTCATGGACTCCACGTGTTCTTATAAATTTAGGTCTTCAGTATTTACAAGTAGTTTGTAGACAGATTAAAATTTGCTTAAGTTTTTGTCAGGTATTTTCAGACCTATCTGTGAAATACAAATGTCGTGGTCATGCAAGTTTAATACAAATGTGCAATTAGTTTTTATTGTCAGTTCAGAAATAGTTCATAGCATAGTGTAAGATTTATTTATTTGAACGCTTATACTCGTATTATAATAAATAAAATACCTGGCACTTTAATCTACTCACAGATTTCTGCCAAGGGCACTTGCAAATGAAGAGTTTCAAGTGTGTTGACAAGATTTAATTGGAAAAACAGTTCGCGTGGGAACATTGTTGCAGCAGGTAATTACCTCAGAAGTTTAAAAATGACAATCATAATATAAAACTGAAATAATATTTTAATTATAACCCTTTTTTTTACATGTATATGTAAGCTTACGTTAGTAGTAATTTATTAAGAAGAAACATTCAATTATCATAACATTTTAGACACATCGATGGACTGACGTCATGTATTACGTCATACATTAAAGAATATTAAAGATATAAATCTATGAAACAAAAAATAAAAAAAACATCACATGTCACAAATAAGTCCGGTTACAAAAACATTTAAAGAACGATGATTAATTGACGATTTGCACGAGATGACTAGCAGGAGCATGCAGCTAGCCTAATATCGATCAACAGTAGACCACGATGTGATGATGATTTCAATAACTGCAAAAACTTTCTTTTAAGACTTGAAAATTTTGTACCATTCAGCAATATGAATCATCAGTGGTCGCTCTTCGTTTCCTTAGTTTCATAGAAATTTAAATCAATCTACGGTTAAATTTCTGAAAGAACCAGGCATTCCCATATATTCTTCGTTAAATTCATTGGATCTTCTAAGTTCTTCATTAGTGCAGGCTTTGTTCATCATCTTCATGTAGTTCACATGTTCTTCTGAACCCAATTCCTCTTTCCAGTCATCTGAAAGAAGATTTAATGAGCATAATTCAATATTATTACGAATTTGTTCAGCAGTAGACTGCTAAAGGTTGTTAATGATAAAGATGATGGTGGATTTGTAAACGTTTCCAATATGTGAGTTAAATAACATATTATGTTCCAAGAAAATTACATGTTAAAGTTTAATTAAGTATGCGTACTCCACTCTTTCATTCAAATATCACCTTTAAATGCTTTTTTTAAAAATATTAGTCGAGCTTCAGCATAAATCGTTTAGCTTTATAGGACTGATAGCATTGTCTTATAAAAACCGACGTACAGCGACTCCTCATTGCCTTTCACTGTGCACACATTGCAAAGAGAAGGAAAACTTGATATAAATCTTTTTTTTTATTACCTGTGGAAACCCCCTCGGGCTGTAACCCCAACGGGGCTTACGGCGGGGTGGTGTGTCGGAATCGGACCGAATAAGACCACACGGTGTGCCACACTGCGCCTAACATAGGAGGGATCCGGCAACAGCTGTTATTACGACATTCAAATACCTTCTAGTGCCTGCTCGCAACCGCGAGTACCATCTGCGGATAAACTCTCTATTTAGGCGACGTACGGCACACGCGGACGTCACCTCCTCGCGGCTAGCCACTACAACAGATTTAGGGGAAAACCCGTCCCGTTCGCCCGCGGTAACACTGAAGGCGGCATGAGGTGCTGGTACGCGCACCTCCGCCGCCCGGTTTGCCGGCGGCGAATTGGGTCTGAGTGGAGATTATCCTCCTGGACCTTCTCTGTCGCCGCCTTCCGCGAAATTACGTCTTCAGTTAAAGTTGCGACCGCGGTAAAACAACTGTCGCTACCGACCACGGAGCGTATGATAGCCGGTAGCGAGAGGTCTCCTCCAATAACTGCAGTAAGGACCCCACACTTCACCGTCCAGCCGGAACAACCAGCTAGCGTGTGCTGAGCTGAGTCCTCACTGCAGTCGCAGTGATGACAGATGGGACTCAGTTCCTTCCTGGTGACCGGGTGCAGATACTTCCCGGAGCAACCGTGCCCGGAAAGGATCTGCGTCTGTCGGAAGGAAAAGGTCCCGTGCTAACACCCTGCCCACTCGGCGATGACCAGCTGGAGAGCCTCAACGGCAGCAAAGTCAACACGTGAAACCTCCAGCCGGGACGACCAACGAGCCATCGTGACTTGACGAGCGGCCTTACGCCACTCGTGTATCTATTCGGGCGGGTGCTGTATGCCGTTACCCACCCGGAAGTCAGCCGTTTGCCAATAAATTTTGGCGAGCACTTCCGCCTCCAAATCCCACGAGGAAGTTTTGACCGAGAATTGATACAAACCCTAAAACAACCTGTCTGATTATATTTCATAGAGAGGCCTTTGTCCAACAGTGGACTACTAAGGATGCTTGACGAAACCTCTGCTACTAGGAAGAGAGAAACTCACAAGGCAGAAACATACGAGTACTGTAATATAATATAACAATATACTACTCACTGTTCTGATGTCTTAACAATAGTTGTATTTTTATGCTGCAGAGAGCAACCTGGTAGGTAGTAGAGCCATGCTGATTTCAGCATGGACGGGCCGGCTCAACCGGGGCAGTACTACCTTCCCACAGAAGACCAACCTAAAGCAACAACATCCGTGTTGTCGTGTTTCGTTGGTTAGTGTGAGACCTGAGACCCATTTAACACCGGTTTTCTGTGAGACCTTGGCATCACTCCAGTCGAATTAGCCCTTACGTGCCCAAAAATTGCAAACATTAGAAAATAAGTAATTATTATGGGTACCCATGTAATGAAGTAATCTTACCTAAAATTTTGCGAATAGACCTTTCCTTTCCCCCATATTCTTCTGGAAGAATATCTTTTGGAACCATCTGATGTAACTCTTCCAATGTTTTAACAACTTTCATTCTTTCCGAAATCTTTTGAGTGACAAATTGCTTTACCAATTTCATTACTATATCTACGGCTTTTGACGGTGTTAGCAAGTAAATGCCTTTCATTCTTGTTCCATAGCCTTCCTACAGTAATATAATTTAAATTAGTACTCCACAATTATAAAAATATAGTTTTAACAATTTAATCGTAAGCAATCTTCATAATTCTCTATTCGAATAGTTGGCAACATGCAATGACACTGATTTAAGCATTGAAACGAGACTTGTACCAAAAATAAAGACATCGAATGGTCAATTAAAACACAATTATATATTTCCTCTTTATGAGTAACTAGTTAAGCTGCGGAACATCCTCCATGTCTCTTCAATAGAATAAAATTTACCTTTTTCGTAACAATTTTTTTTTATACTCAGTGCCTATTGGTGGTAGCATGACGCTATATAGCGTTACCTAATAAATGGTCTATTTAACAGTAAAACAACGTTTCTATTCGAGCCAGTAGTTCCTGAGACAAGCGTATTGGACCAAATTTGCAAAATTTTGAGTTGTGACACCTAATATCTCTACGAATCTTAAAATATTAAAAAAAGAAGTTCAAATTGAATAGAAACAAGACAATTCAATAATTCAACAACAATACTAACTAATAATATAGAGATATATTGCTGCAACAAAATTGGGTCTAGATTAGCAACCAAGTCAAGAATGTTAGTTTCTTGATAGTCGTGTACGATGATGAAGCCATTAACATAGTCATGCGCTTTTATGTACTCGCCTAACTGAAAAGTGAAAACAAAAAGCATGTAACTCGAATGCTAAATATATTTAACTTAACCTAAATATAAAGGTGTATAACAATGTATACTAAATACATGTATGTATTTTTCTGAAAAAATATAATTATTTACTAGTTGATGTGATCAGTTTTCAGTTCAAATTTCAAAAGTTATAAATTGCCCGAAAAGTATTAGCACTTTGAATTTTCTTCTCAGTCTTTAGAGACCTCACTCACTCAGTCATCACAACTAAAAATTGATCTTATCGTTCCACGCGTGTCCAAATGTCCCATGAATTTAGGTAGTTCAATTGTCTTCTTAGTAATGAATATAATTATCATCATCAACAGCCTTTGACAGTTCACTACTGAACATAGGTCTCTCCCTCACTAAGGAGGTTTTGACCGACAGTACCACACTGGGCAGACGAGGTGGTACAGGATTTGTTTCAAGCATTCCTTCTCTAAATCTAGTAATTGATAAAGCAATAACTAAATTACTTACAATCATATTGAGCCGAAAAAACTCTAAAAAGATATTTTCTGTAAACTTCTTATTACTAAGTTTTAAGAATAATACTCGGTATAAATCTTCAGTTACTTTCGGCAACGGTACTATGTATCTGAAATAGTAACATTATGTTATAAAACAGCTATGCCCGTGATGACGTTTGCGTAAGATTTGAGTGTTTTTATTTTTAACTTAGAGACGTGGTTTTTATTACGTAAATCTCGATCCTGTGGGCAATTCGGGATAAAAAGTTGCCTATATGTTATCCAGTAACCTCCCCTACCTTCAAATGAAAGTCATATTACAATTGCTCAAAAGGTGCCACAGATTCGTCCGGACAAAAAAACAGATAGAGAGACAGACAAAGAATTTAAAAACGTAGTTTATGTGTTAGTATCATATAAAGAGCTACAAACACTTGAGAAAACGCTTTTTATTTAAATCACACAAACACTTCAATATTACAAACAGTATTTTTGTTAAACAAAATCAAGTCGGTTTTTAAACACTACTACCTACCCGCATATAAACCTCATGCTTAGTTTTGTTCAATCGCCCTCAGTTTTCGTTAAACATAAACTAAATTGATTACGCGAATTTGGCTAACCGACGTATGTTTCCGATAAAACTATATTAAATTATTGAAATTAAAATGGTTTTCTTTATGATTGTCGTTTCTGTAAATCGTAATAAGATGCCCCGAGTGTGTGTAAGCCACCCCGATAACTTTTGTTACATTTGCGGTCAACTTATTATTAAAAGTCAAAGTCGTAATTTGACACCATTATTTAAAAACTTATTTTAATTATTTTGGCTTTCCGGTGCGAAATTTGGAAAATACCTCGACTCCTAGTGTTTGTTGTGCACAGTGTGTTAGTTTAGTAACATCATGGGCTAAAGGATCGCGTCATATGCCTTTTGCAGTTCCAATGATATGGTCTGAACAGAAAGACCATGTATCAGATTGTCATTTCTGCCAAACTTCTATCAAAGGTGTAAATCACAAATCTAGACAAACCGTGAACTATCCAAATTTACAATCTAAAATTAATAAATCCTGAAGATGTATTGCTACCTCCATTGCACATCAACCTCGGACTTATAAAAAACTTCGTCAAAGCTATGGACAGAAATGGAGATGGTTTTTGTTACTTGAAACAGAAATATCCAAAAATTAGCGATGTTAAAATAAAAAAGGGAATATTTGTAGGACCATGAATTAGAGATCTACTGTCTGATAAAGAATTTGAACAAAAACTTAATCCGATCGGAAAATGTGCATGGACATGTTTTCGAAATTTTATTTGTAATTTTCTTGGAAACCACAAGGCCGAAAACTATAAAGAGTTGGTCAACAACCTCTTATCAGCTTACAAGAATATGGGATGCAATATATCGCTCAAGATACACTTCTTGAACTCTCATTTGGATATTTTCCTCAAAATTTGAGAGCCGTTAGAGATGAACACGGCGAGCGATTCCATCAGGATATATCCAACATGGAAAAACGGTACCAAGGCAAGTGGAGTCCGAACATGTTGGCCGATTACTGTTGGACACTCAAAAGAGATGTACTTGACGCTAAATATTCCCGAAAATCCTGAATAAAAGTCAAATGTCAGTTGTTTTTCTTGATTCAATTCAATGTTCAACCATATTTACTTAAAAAAAGTACATTGCAATTGCAAGAAAACTGAGGGTGGTTGAAACTTTTTAAAAATGCAGGCTATTAACAGGCTAGTTGTAGATACAAAATATCCGATTCAAATTAATTTAACTTTCATCAAGGTCATTTTTGTCTATCAGTGTAATTAATAAAACAAATAGGAGGAACAGACTCAAAACAAAATTTTAAGGATCTCAAAAGCCATTGTCCCAGAACTGTTTGGTATAGACAGATCTACGTATCGACATAAGATTTAGCCCCTAGACAGTTATATAGTATTAACCTATAGTATTAACCATTTTGTCATTATATAATGCTCCATTAAAACCATGCTGAAAATAACTACCGTACGACTCATTCTAATCTAACCAAACATAGGCTGTTACTTATGCGCCCAGATCCATACATATAGCCGATACGACAGCCATTTTGACCCAGTTGTTAGTGATTCTAACTGCCAACCAGAGGTTATGGGTTTAGTTCTCACCCAGGACAAATAATTATAATATATTTAGACATATATAAGTGTGTTTATCATGATGAAAACTTGTATTTCAGTAGCATAATATTATAAAATTTACACATGTTTTCCATGTATAAGTTTATGTCTGAATAGCCCCTTTCATTGTTTTATAAATAGACAAATTACACTTATTTAATATTTATGATACGTATAAACATATACGTTATATATATTCTAGAAATAATAAGCAGAGACGTATTAGAAGCGCACATTTCGCAGATTTTATGTAAGTCCTACTTTCTTGATTGGGAACAGGCTTTTTAATAGCTTACTGTTTAAAACAAGTGTCTCCTAAGAAAGGAGGTTTTGCCTAAGTTTTGACAGGATACCGTGCCGATCAGACGGATTGGTTTAAGGTTTGTTTCAAGTATTCCTTCTCTTTGTAGTTGTCTAGTTCTGTGTAGTTTGCTGCCTGGTTCGGATATTATGCCCACAGGATGAATATTCGTAACACTCTGTGTTCTTTGTAATTTCTCGCAATTCTATATGTTGAAGAAAAAGCTGAATGATTTAATAAAAATTACATTATTCTATGACTAGATAAAAACACTCACCCAAGTTCTAATACACCTTTAAATTCCGTTTTAACATTAGTCTTTGTAAAAAAGTGGGGCAACAAAGTTTTCATAGTGCAAAGTCTGTCTATGGTTTTCTTCGCCTTTTCTACTGAACCTTTGGCAGTGATTAAAGTAACTTCTAAATACGATCTCGCTGAAATAATGACATCAAAATTTCTTGTTGTAGCTTAAAACTAATTAAAAAAAGTTAATAAACTAGAATATCACCCTGTGAGCTCCTAATATTATCCAACATTACGGTTTACAGTGTTTAAACAAAATGTTCTTAATATATTTATTGACGACCAGATCCATTACAAAATTAACTTAAAAATAAGGAAACACAAGTGGCGGCCTCATTGCTCGGGGCAACTTCTCTCAGGCAGCCATGAGATGAAAGGAAAAGTTAGTTCAGTTAATAGAACAGAAAACGCTTTGTTATACACTGTGGCGACTTCCACATTACAGAAGAAACAAAATATACAACAGCGCTATCTAGCGAAGATACACCGAACTACGAAATATGATCGAAACATATGATTGTAACGAACTCCTAACGCGTAACGCTCCTATTCTGTATCGCGGAATAGAGATTCGTGTGGCAATTAGCATATATACAACATCCCAACATCAAACGTTGGGCCACGGCCCGCCAGGCATTATCACTTCGCCTGGTCGGAGGATCCTTCCTTTGTATCGGAGGGACATATGAAACACGTACCCCCACATTCAACAATTACAATGAGTTACATGAATAATCCAGATGTATATCTACATTAGCGGCCTTAGTAATAAATAGCTCTTGCAGGCTTTCTTTGGACAAAATAATCAGCAGTAGATAAAAGGAACTGGGGCAAGTAAGTAGGTAAAATAAGTATATGTACTGGGCGTTTTTTATTGTATTTGGAGCCTACCAAAGTAACTCTACTCAGCCTGATGGAAAGCATTAATAGAAGCGAAAAGCGATGGTCTACATCATACATATATAGTGAGAAGGAAACACGTGTGTAGCGAGTTCGAGGTTTTAACCGATTTGCATAGGAAGGAAGAGCCAAATCCTTTAGTTCGGGAGCATATGTTTACCATTCTAAAAAGGTGACTTTCAAAACCAGTACGTGTTGTCTTGGAGAGGAAAAGAGAAAGTGGGCCAGTTGGAAGAGCTTGCTAGAACAATTTGCATGATAAATGCGATAGAGGACTGTCATAGAGACGATATCTTTTCGGTCACATTCTCAACATAAGTATGTTATGTACACATAAATTTTATCAATTAACGAGTAACTTTAAGTTTGTATAATTTTGTCTCCAAAAGCAAAATACTCACAAAAATCCTTTTTTAAAATATGATCCTGCTTTTTAAGCCATTCTTGTAAGAGGTCTATTGCTTCATCCATTCTCCCGGGCTTATCCAAGTTGTGTATCTTCCTTAAAACTTGAATAGTATTCGGTGGTAATTTTAACAGATTTGTATTTGTCACGGATTCCATTTTACACTTTTCTTAATTGACACAGAAATTAATACTTTTATGCAGACGTATTAAGGTTCAAATTATAGACATTTATTATTTTATGTGACGTTCTTTCGTGTATGTTAGCGACAGTGGTTTAAGAAGACTATTCTGACTTTTTATGAAATCTCATATTTATACTGTGCTTACAATAGGTAGCTACTAATTCTGTGTTGTGTATTATTAACAAATAATTTAATTTTGGTTAAGTGTAACAAATGCATCTCATTACAAAAACACCGAACCGTTTCATTGTTTCTTGCTTTTTATTGTATAACTGATGTGAATGTAAGTGTTAATGTAGTAGCCAAAATTACTATGTACTTTCATGTAGGTCATCCCATCATGAGGACAAAATGATAGCCTGTGGAAAAATACTGTAGTTTTGTTTTATACAAACTTAAAAACTTACAAAATATAACAATGTCCGTTACCTTTTCTTCGTACTTCTTATGAAAGACGTTTTCAGAATCATGAAATTCAAGTTATGTAAATGGTTACTATTTTTGTCTTACATTATTTTTAAGACTATTGTTACAAATAAAAAGTATGCCTTCTCTTTGAGACAACATGAACTGAGTATGTATTATAACAATAATGTAATTAAAATAAAAAAAATGTACTACCTTGAAGTCAAACAATACCAAACGACATGTTTTTATTGTACCTGAATGTCTCATTATTCTTTTACCGTCGAGACAAAAAAAAATAGAATAAAAACATTTCATTGTTTGTAGTAACTTACCTCAATTTCTTAAATATACTACTTAGCCTTATCCCTAGTAGTTACTTAATCCTGACTAGTACTTGATATCTAATTCCTATAATTGCTTTAGTACTAATCGGGATGAAGGAATTTTGTTTACGATTAAACAGTTTTTGACTTTTAAGCTAATTCAAAATTTAAAATAAGAAAACTACCGGATGTAAATACACTTATAATTTAAACAAATGACACTTTTTTGAGCTACCTACTTTGATAAAATTCATTTATTCGTCTCTTATATAAAGGTAGTAGAGCCACGCTGATTTCAGCACGAACGGGCCGGCTCGACTGGGGCAGTACTACTCCCCACAGAAAACCAACCTAAAGCGCCAGCATCCGTGCTGTCGTGTTTCGTTGGTGAGTGCGCGAGACCGGAGGCCCATTGATGCAGCGTAATAACTATGTGAGTCTTACACAGCCACGACAATTGTCATGCTCAGACACAAAGTTGTACAAGGCAAACTGGCATAAAATTAACTACAAATTTGCAGGTGAAATACCAGTTTTGATAAATCAACTTAGATCAGACTGTAACTATAATGAATATAGTCATATATAGAGACACACACCTACATATACTTAAATGATAGTACTCATTTGTTTTGAATTGGAACTCGAATCGAAGATCTCTGGCTTCCAGTTAAGATCACTAAAAACTAGGCCAAGGTGTCAGTCATATTGACTATATGGAAGGATTTGATGCAGGGCTGACATTTATTGTGGTAACTGTGTAAGCCTTACACTTTCATAATGACTGTCATGCCTTTTACGTCCTCAAGCGTGGCGGGAAAAAGCATGTTACTAGGCCGCCATAGTATAGGTCATCACACTGCATTGTCTGTCATTTGCAATGAGTATGGTGACTACAACTCTTGGATTCTATTCATGCTTTCCATCAGGCAGAGTAGAGTCACTTTGGCAGGCTCTTCATATAGAAAATAAAAACCTTTTACTTTTACATTTATACTATTATATCTTTTGCCTTTAATCTACGGGTACAGTTCTTTTCTTTTCTATAAATTGCTTTGTAAGTTTTGAACATTATGAACTGTGAAGTCTGTTAAGAATTCTGATCTTTAGATTTTTTGTAACTTGGATAACTCTGGAAGTATTTATTTCTTTATAAAAAGACCACTCATGCGCTAGGAATGTAAGTCATGTGTTGCGAGAGATGTTTATAAACTTTCATAAAATGGACACGAAGATCAGTCATTACTCAGAACAATAATATATAGATCATATAGGTAAAGTGAATCCATATCAGTATAATACTACATATTACGTTTAACCTTTAACGTGTAACTGATAGTTGTACGATAATTTCCTTTCAAAATAAGACGATTCTTGATAATTTTACTTATATTTGTAAATATTTCTTTATCATCATCATCAACAGCCTTTTTTAATCCACTGCTGGACAATCCTTACCAAAGAGCTTTTGGCCTACTATACCACGCTGGCTAGACGGATTGGAATAGGGTTTGTTTCAAGTTTTCCTACTCTTTGTAATGATGTTGTCTTGTATACTTGGTCTCTTAGTCGCCTTTTGCGACACCCACGAGATGAATAGGGGTGGTAACACTATGTATTCTTAATCCGTCACCACACATACAATATTTCTTACATCATGTCAAAATAGAATGCAACATGCAACGTAGAATATTTGGATAAAATTTGTTTACGGCCGGTACAATGCTTATTTTTTATGACTTTACTCTTTATCCGAGGATAGCTTTTCGTTCCTTTTAAATAAGTGGACTCGGTCTAATACATATATATATATATTTACTCAACAAAGAAAAGGAGAAAATTAAGCTGTCTTATATCATCATCATCATGACAAGGCATCCTTTACCTTTAAGTGTATAGGTTTCCCTTTCTGGATCTATGCAGTATAAAGCGTCATGCATTAGTAACAATTATTCAAAATCTATCTTTCAAGATGGCCACCCCTCATCACTGTGTATCAATCAGTCAGAACGACAGCTGTCAATTTAATCTGACATGTTAAATATTGCCCTAAGTCAAACTAGCATAAGGTATACTATAACAGATCAATAAGAGATTACAGAAAATATTTCTATATGTTAATTGTAATATTTTTTATTATAAATATTAATAAATCTTAATTCATTTTTTTTTTGATTTAGTAACATTTTTTATAGAATATTTTAAAGACAGTAGTATATCACCTTAGTTTTACCTTCATGTTGGTAAACAATGATTGTACATAATTACTTAGGTCAGATACTGTAATGCACAATAATGAACATTAATTATATATATTTTATTTAATTACCTTTGCTTAGACCTCTCGGAATACTTCACCATGATCAAGAACTTTTTATAGTTGACGGCTAGACTAGATCTCTCCTTTGAAAGGAGTTGAATAATGTTTATTCGGGGCCTGCTAAAGTGACCCTACTTTGCTTGATGATAAGGATGAATGGAATCTAAGAGTGGTAGTCCAGGGAGATGCTTTCACGTCCTGCTTAAAGAACCCGTGATCATAGTGAGAGAAAACAAATATGCTATTAGTGAGGTCCAGATTTTAACTGATTTGCATAGGAAGGAAAAGCTGAATCGTTTAGTTTGAGAGCACAAGTGTATCTATCTGAAACTTTGACTTTCAAAGGAAGGAAGGGAGAAGGTAGTACCAATTAGAAGAGCTCGTCATTATAAAGGTGATAGATGACTGCCATTGAGGCGAAATTTCTACAAAACTACAGATGCTCAAGAGATTCAATGACTTCGGTGCTGTCGATAATGCGCATTGCTCGCCGCAGCAACTGATCGATAGCTCCAGCAAATATTGCTTGGATCCCTCACAGAGATGAGAACAAAACTCCAAACAGAAACGAACCTGGATATTATAATGTAGATACAGGTACATTAAAATGCAACTAAATGTAGTTGAAAAATATATTTAAGTACATAAGATAATAATGATGTTTCTTATATTCATTTCTGATAAAACTTACAGACTGGTGCAACAAGGAATACCTTCCAAAACAAGATATTAGAGAACAAATTAATTGTATTTTCACAATTATTGTATAAAAAAGAACAAAGTGTTTGAAGATGGTCGATAAGAAACCAATACCGATTTATTTGCATAAAATAAAAATCACTCGATAGACCGATCGACATATTTTTAAAAGAGTGTTATACGAGTATTAATAAAAAACAAACGTATTTTTGACAGTAATTTTGATAAAATTTTATTTTCTGACGAAGTCCACTTTCACCTCAACGGACACGTAAACAAACAGAATTACAGGTATTGGAGCAGTGAACGTCTCAACACTAAGAGAGGCCACTTCATTCTCCCAAGGTAACTGTATGGGCTGCAATTTCAACGAAAGGAATCATTTGACCCTACTTTTTAGAAGATTCTCGCGGCCGTTCAGTTACTGTTAATTCTGCTGAATATGTGAAAAAATTACGAAAGTTCTGATGCAACTAGAATTTGCTGGCTACAATCGTAATATATAGTTTCAATAAGATGGACCTACTTGTCACACATCCAAAGAATTCCTGTCGGTTATCGAAAGCATATTACCGGAAAAGCTGATTTTTAGACGAGGCGACATTCCATGGTCACCCAGGAGTTCAAATCTATCCCTAGCAGATTTCTTTTTATGAGTTTATGTTTTTTATGCATTTTTTTCAAATGTTAACTAATTCGTGGCTCAACCAGCATTTAAAAGTTATTGTTGATCGAATTAATATTAGGCATGTACAGTACAGGATGTTGGGTTGTTTGTTGCGATGTTTTTCTTTTTAACGTGTGAGACCCCCCTCGGACCGTCACCCTACCGGGATTTACGGCGGGGTGGTATGTCGAAATCGGGCCGACAAAAAAACCACACAGTGTGCCACTCTGCGCCTGATATAAGAGGAATCGGGGAACAGCTGCTACTACGACATCCAGATCCCTCCTAGCGCCTGCCTTTTAGGCGACGTACGGCACACGCAGACGTTGCCTCCTCGCAGCTGGCCATTGTAGTGGATGGAGGGCAAAAATTCATCCCGTCCTTCCGCGGCTACTGGGAAGCGCTGGTACACGCGCCTCCGCCGCCCGGTTTGCCGGCGGCGAATTGGCTCCGAGTCTAGATAATGCTTTCGACTGCGGTAAAACAACTGTCGCTACCGACCATGGAGCGTATGACGTCCGGTATTCCTATATTTCAGTATTCCGGTATAGATTTCCTGCAATAACTGCAGTGAGGACCCGACGCTGCACCGCCCAGGTGGAACAAACCGCTAGCGTATGCTGAGCCGATTCCTCATTGCAGTCACAATGGTGAGAGGTGGGACTCAATTCTCACCTGGCCACTGAGTACAGATACTTCCCGAAGCAACTGTGCCCGGAAAGGATTTGCGTCAGTCGAAAGGAAAGGGTCCCGTGCTATCGCCCTGCCCACTCGACGATGTCCGGCTGGAGAGCTTCCAAGGCGGCAAAGCCAGCACGTGGAGCCTCCGACCGGGACGGCAATGAGCCATCCTGGCTCGACGAGCGGCGTCTCACTACTCGTTTATCTCTTCAGGCGGGGACTGTATGCCGCTACTCGCCTGGAAGTCAGCCGTTCGCCGATAAGCTTCGACGAGCACTTTCGCCTCCAAATCCGACGGGGGAATGCCGGCCAAGGCGCACGCAGCCTCCGTCTACGGTGCGATACCCGTGTAACTTACTTTAAACTAACGCTTTAAAAAACCGCGTAACTGGTAACCAGCTTTGGAGAAAACTGTCGGCAGTGCTCATCGAAGAGCCACCTCCTGTCGATGGTCAGGCGCAGGTACTTCATCTTGGTTTGAACCGGTACGAGGACCAAATTGACTACGATAGAGGTGCTGGGAGGTGGACCACGACGAGGCTTATGGAATAAAAGGGCCTTCGTCTTATCCAGAGTCACCCGCAAACCCAGCGCCTCAATGTGGCCGACCACCAGAGAGACTCCTGCGGTGGCCAGGCGCGCCACCTTAAATGTTACAAGCCTAAACTATACTCATTTTTACATACATGAAAACTTTACTATTAGAATTCGACTTTGGTGTCCGAGCTGATCAATAACCCCACGGCGTCTCAGGTACTAGTAATCAGGGAACCAAGTGTACTCTCTCTCGAAAAGAAATCCCTAGAACTCTGACGTATCTTGGGCCACCTACATACAACTTGCAGATGACCCCCTCCTGAATGACAACCCAGATTTGGGTCTGTATCTGGGCCTGGTTGACTGAGAGTTCTAAACTTTTCCCGGTTTCGCTTAGCTATTTTTTTAATTAGCATAACATGCTCGCAGATGTAAAAAGCAGTGTGCCACGCGCTACTGCTCCGTACCGTGATTGCAAATTATGCTACCGAGCGAGGAATTTCCCACACCGACGGTCCCACGCCACGAGGTCATGCCTCAACTCCGCTCACGTTGGGCATTTTGCCGGGGTGTGGAGCGCCGTGTTCGGTCATCGCAGTGACGGCATTCAGGCGTTAACTCCTTTCGGATCAGACATAGGTGATCTTCAAAGCATCCTTTATCAGTGATCACCTGCGTCAGACGATATAAGAGGGTCCTCTCGAGTCATCATAACGAGTCTTACCGTCGCAATAACGGCGTGCTTGACTGCCCAAGTCGATTCCTCCCCTCCACCATAAGGACTAGGCAGAGCTGAGATATCTGATCCTCGATATCTCGAAAAGAGTTGTTTACTTTTTATAATCTAGTCATTGGCAGCACGAGTTTATCTTTATTTCTAGTTAGTTGATGTCATGAATGTCGCTGAACTTCGTGAATAAATGAATATTTCTCTTAACATACACTTAATTTCGATAGATGTGACTGCCAAAAACTAAGATTACAAATTGTGCGAATAACCTTCTGCAGCAACACAAAGATACTTTGAATGTCAGGTGTGTGGGAACACCAAATTACCATATTACATTGTATTATGAAAAAAGCTAAAATACACTAATGTAACTTTTTCTATATCGATTAATTAACGAATTAACCATTTTCAAAAATAAATCATTTTATAATCAACGTGTGGGCCCCGCTCCAGTTTAGTTTAAAGTTATATCCAAAATTTAGTGGTGTTCACAAGATCCAATCACTTTCCATTTACCAGAACACCGGTTTTAACTTGTTTAACATTTGATAATGGTGGTAAAATCTAAAGCGTTTAGTATGTATCTCGTTTAAAAAAAAATTAAACCTGTTCAAGATATCTGACAAAGTGCTATTTACGTCATTAGTGACTGTTAGTTAGTTAGTGAGTGACATTAGAGATTGTTGTCGTTTAAGCTTAAATAAAAGCAAAGTGGCGTCCACAAAACACTATCTCCTGATTACATTTAATCAAATTAGGTTGTTAATGTAAACAAGAAACAAAAATTTTTCAAGAATTGAGCCCTAGTAAACCCCCATACTAACCAGAGACCCCAAGGACCTTTGAACATTAACGTGCACCTTCTGAATCCTATTACCTAAATAAGAGATAAGAAGATTCAAAGCAACTTTCCTAATTCTATAGTGATACAATTTCTGCCTTGAAAAATGCAATCGAATGCCTGAGACAAATCACAAGAAAACATCTAACGCGTCCAGTTTACCTTTCTAGGTACTAAATACACTGTTCAAAAGATTAACACTGGCATCAGTTGTTGAGCGGCCTCTTCTGAAGCTAAACTATTTTATGTATATTTTTCATTCTATTTTTTTAGGAGTATGATAATTAATAGTTGTACATATCATTTTAAATATAAAAACAGTATACATAACGCAGACAATTTCTTCCAGTAAAAGTATAAAGTTCCAGATATGTTTTATCATGCGAGAATCATGCTTCGGCACTTATGAACCAGGCTCGATTAGTGTTATACCACAGTCTTACAAAAAGTCTGTGTTAAAAACTTAGTTATCATAGTCCAAACTTACTAGAAATTTCAAGGAAGAAGATACAAAGGGCACAATTGTACTCATAGCTCTTGAATCGCACTTGTCCTTGAGCAGCAGTAATCACTTACCATTTGACTTTTATAGGAATAACAAAACGTTCATGACAACTGTATAATTAAAATTGTACTGGAACTTAGTCCTAGGGCAAAGAATATACAACGCAAGCTATGAAACTATACGTCATATTTCACTTGAAATGAATACACAATAATATGTCAATATGTACTACATGTATATTTAATCTGTTTACAATAAAAAATTAATGCTGCCAATAGTTAAAATTAGAAAAAATTATGATATGTTTGCGGGTAGTAATCACTATGTACTATAAAAAAATATTTAAATAAACAATATAATTTACGAAGCTAATTACATAGTGTTGATATATGAAGATCGCTGATGTTGCACATGCACCAATATTTATTGAGTACACCAAATTGCTGATACATTAAGGACGTGAATCGATGTCGCGAGTAATATTTATTACAACATTTTGTAAGAGTGATTATTCTATATTCCTACTTAGATGTAGAATCATCGCTCACTAGGCTTAGTTTTGTAATATAATTAGTTAATCAAATCGATTTAGAATTATTTCGGGTTTCTTCCGAGCCTTCAATTGCAGCTAACGTAATTAGCTAAATAATACTACAATTCTTATTTATTAACATGTTTTAACTATCTTTCATAACATATTTAACGCAATTACGATGTGCAAAACGATTAGTTGCAGGTTAGTAGCTATAGCATACATCACAGACATCAGCCTGTGATGTATTAGCCAATCACATGCTTATATTTTATATTCGCCGACACAGTGCAAATAAAATCTATAAACCTCTTTGTCTTACACAGTATTATCTTCCGTATGCTCTTTGAAATATTATTAATTTTGCTTTAAAAGTATTTTATTTTTTAAATTTTATGAATTTATTTGACTTTATTAATGTGAAAGGTCATTGACCGTTACGTAATATAGCATTATACGTGGTGTTGTAAACTGTGAAACAGAAAAAAGTGTCTTGTGGCTAAACTACGTAATATATTTTGTTCAAATTTTGCAAATCATCTCAAAATAACTAAATGAATGTCTGATATAAATAAATGTGATTCTGATAATATACCCTGTAAGTGTATTATTATAAAAGGTTTCTGGAATTCTCAAACTTTTACTGAAAGAAAATGTCTATGTTATTAAGTCTGTACTATGCAATGCATTTAAATGGCCTATAGAAGTATCGGTACCGTAATATTATTAATGTTAAGGTAACTTGTATATTTAAAGACTTATAAATCTTAAACTACATATGATTATACGCATACGTTTTTATTCCCCAAAAGGCAGACAGAGGGCTATTTTAAGGACAGCCTCGGTTGCACAATACTAGATAGGGAACTGATGTGCTTGAGGTCTCAGTTTCGATTCCCGGATCAGACCAAATGTTTTCATAAACTGTAAGTATTGGTTTCGGAGTTCCAGTGTTTTATTTAACCTTTGATCGTCGATATATCGACTATTTCTGTTCTTCTCGCGTCGTTTAGCGGTTCGCGTCGGAATAATGGAAAATTTTTCGTGTGCCGTGTGTGATAGTCACTACATTGCAGTTTGTGACTTGTAAATAATGATTACACCTACAGAAACCGGTTAGATAAAGCGTGAGTAGATGCACAAAAGATGGTTAAACGACTTGACGAAGGTCACGAGAAGCTGTTAGATACGGACTTCTGTCCGGAAGGATCAGAAAACCACTTGTTGTGATAATATTTGGGAGAGGTAAACGTCTAATAATAGACGTCTATTTACTGAAATGAAAATGATGTGAGTGAAGTTACACTTACGATGCTTTTACATTTAGACAAATAAGTATCCTATATTGCACACAGTAGTTGAAAGTAGTGACATTCAGACCCCGCTCGAAAAAGTATGCGAGTGGCGTGAAGCTGGTCGTCTAGCCACGATGGTTCATTGACCACTACAGCTGTAGGCTCCACATATTGGTTTTGCCGCCTTGGAGGCTCTCTAGCCGTTCATTGTCACTTGTGCTGTGTCAGTGCAGCATGGGACCCTTTCCTTCTGACTGACGCAGGTCTTTACCGGGCATGGTTGCCTTGGTCAATATCTGCACTCGGTCGCTAGGAGAGAATTGAGTCCTACCTGTCACCACTGTAACTAATAAGGACTCACCTCAATACACGCTGGTGGTTTCTTCCGCCTGGGTGGCTAAACGTGGGGCCTTCACTGCAGCTATCGGAGAAGATCTCTCGCTAGCGGCTGCTATACGCTCCATAGCCGGTAGCGATAACTGTTTTACTGCGGTTTCAACGTTCTGCGGAAAGGTCATCTCGCAAATGGAGGCAGCGGAGAAGACCCGGAAGGACGATCTCTAGTCGAACTCAGTGCGCTGTCGACGAACTGGGTGGCGGAAGCACGCTTAACAGCATCTCATGCCGCCCTGAGTGTTTTCGCAGGCGGACGAGATAGGTCTGCCCTTTCAACCGCTACAGTGGTCAACCGCGAGGAGGCGACGTCCACGTATGGAGTACTCCAGCAAAATGGAGAGTCTTACCCGAAGATGATAGCCGCGCGAGTGGGCGAGCGCTAGAAGAAGTTGTTATTACGATAACTGGACCCCAGTTGTCGTAATAACAACTGTTCCCGGGCAGCAGCGTGACGGCCTGAGAGGGTTTCAACACGTAAAAAAAAGAAAAGGATATACCAACATACTGTATTTTAAAATATCAACTTGACTACACTTTCGTACACTGATTTGTACACTGTGTTCATTTATTAGAAGAACTCCACGTTGTCCTTAGGACATAAATTCTCCAATCAGGACTGTGATATATCAACCAAAAATATCAAATAATGTGCAGTGTTATCTAATTAAAATATAGCTTGAGATATGTAAATATGTTAAGTAACATTTAAACTTTTGAAGGCAGTGGAACTAACATTGAAAATTCTTTCTTAACTAATACAATCAAAACAACCAGGTTATCAGGTAGTAGAGCCACGCTGATTTCAGCACAAGTGAGCCGGCTCGACCGGGGAAGTACTACCCTCCCACAGAAGACCAACCTAAAGCGCCAGCATCCGTGTTGTCGTGTTTCGTTGGTGAGTGTGAGACCGGAGGCCCATTGATGCAGGGACAACAGTTATCGTGGTAACTGTGTAAGCCTTACACTGTCACGATGACTGTCATGCCTTTTACGTCCCCAAGCAGGGTGTGAAAAAGTATCTCACTAGGCCGCCATAGTGTGAGTCACCTTACTCCATTGTCTGCATTTGCAATGAGTATGGTAACCACAACTCTTGGATTTTATTCATGCTTTCCATCAGGCAGAGTAGAGTCACTTTGGCAGGCTCTTAACATAGAAAAAAAAATACCTTACTCCTAATTTTATATATCTTTCCTAAATTATGGTAGAAGCATACTTTTTACAGTGGATCGTACTCAGAAGGTGCCAACAAAATTCTGTATCTAAGATCCTGTTTTCTATCCGTCTGCTGTCCATCCGAAGGCTGTTCTAAAAGGCGACAGCATAAATGTTTATCTCAAAGATAATACACGTTTGCGTAAGAGCAATTTTTGTCCATTTATTTTGTTAGCTGTTTTTTAATCTATCTAAAATCAAATAAAGGATATAAAAAGATTAATTAAATGAGAATTATTTACCGAGATAAAAAAATTAGCCTATTGTTGTCTTGACTAGTTTATTATGAATTTTTGTTTAATATTGTGACGAAATGATAGCTTGAAGAATATGTATTTTGGCTCTTAAAATATTTAGATGAAGTCGGAGGTAATTAGGATGAAACACAAAATGTTTTTCAGAAATTAATTACCAAAAAAATTTAAAATAAAAAAAAGTAAAATATTATTTACGCCTTACATTACTGATGGCAAAATCTATCAGTGTAAATCGAACACTTTTTTAATGCACGCCCAATTTTCCCAAAATGAGCAAATTGGAAGCATTTTAAAAGTAATGGAATGTAGGTAGCACTCAATGGCAATAACTTGTACACTATAATGCCTTTAAGGGCTTTTTTTACCGTCAAAATCTTCAGGCAATACATATCCTTTACAATAACTTAACATACAACCTTGAAAACTTGTTGAAACAAGTTTTTTGGAAATGGTTTCACTTTTTGTAAATTTTAATTTACTGACGTATCAACAGAATTAGCTTCATTGCATATTTATGTGAGTTCAGTTTTTGCTCCATTAGATTTAAAGAAGACTTGCGATGTCAAATCGACCGCACTTGAAACGTTCTTCTTTGCAACATCAAATACTTTCGTCACACTCTTTCTCGTTTCAAGTAGCCTCTTCTTAATTCATAACAAACAAAATGGGCCAAATACTCACCTTCTCCAACTGCCCCGTGTTATTCAAATAGCCTTTGTTTCAGTCACATTCAGATGTTGATAGGACTTAGTGATCAGGGCAGGTCATCACACCTTTCGTTATCGTCGGATCCATTTACGTAATCGGGTTGAGGTTGAGTTGACTTCCCTCCCCGACTTATCAGACAGCCAATCTAGTACCAGTTGTCCCGTGGTAGATGACTAGAGAAGTACAGGTGTATTCGTCGCAGGTCACATCCGGAGTTCCCCAGGGGTTGATCTTCGGACCCCTTCTGTGGAACCTCACGTATGAAGCGATTATGAGTACCAACTTACCACTTGGAGTGAGTGTCGAGTGTCAAGTTAGGGGTGGCCTATGTCGTCCAAAAGATCAATGATCTGAGATCAATACATCGAACGTCATAAAACGGAAACCCTCTGATAATACAGTGAACGTGAAGGTGCTCCCACCGGCATCTTTATTAGTGGGAGGAAAAGAGATCAAGGTCCACTAACACATTAGGTACTTCTGCCTTACTCTGAACGGTCACTGGAGCTTTTAAGAGTATTTCGAGTGGATAATCTCCTAAGTTCGAAGTGGCGGGCTCTCAACTCATATTCTTTTATTTAAGGAGTCAGTGGGAAGAAGTTGCCGCCTCTACTGTACAGTCTTGCAATCTATGACTCTCCACGGAGCAGCGGAATGGACCAAGCACCCCGAATGTAAGCAGAATTTGAATCTAAGAATTTTAAAATCAGTTTAGTGTTTTAGACGGGCAAGGGTAAGACACAAAAAACTCACATGATATCTATGTGGTAAATTGCTGATAGAAAGTTGTTAATATAAGGGTGCGTATATTGGTGGTGCTAGTTTATTTGACTGCCACGTTAAAGGTTGTGAAGTCATTTCTCGTTCAGTGTAAACTGCCTCGGTGACGCAGCGGTGTTGAATGCGACTGCTATGCTTGAGATCTCGGGTTCGATGCCCGGTTCGGATCAAATGTTTGTATGATCTGAAAATATTTGTTTCGAAGTTTGGGTGTTTTCTTTGTATAATATGTTTGTATTTACAAAAAAAAAGTATATAAGTATTATATCAGTCAATCTGGTTATCATAGCACAAGCTCTGCTTAGTTTGAAACTAGATGACGTTGTGTGTCAAACGTCTGAAAATTTTTTTTATTTATTTATTAAATAATGTTTTTTTTGTTTACTACAGTAGCTAAACACGTTACTTTTAGCATGCAATATTTATTTAAACCGTATACTCTGACAGCAAAATGTTGCAATATCGTAATAATCTTCAAAATATTATTCATTCTTCTGAGAAAAAAGTGAACATTTTATATTTTTATATGTATACAAACATATTTAAATTCATATGATTTTATTTCTATAAATCATAATAAAGTTCATAGATGTTACTACTCATCAAGAATGGCTTAAATATATACAAGTCCAGAAGACCTACAATAGTCTAAATATCTAAAAATATTTAATAAACCCAATACAATAGACTTACAAATAATTTAAGACAACACAAGAAAATCGGAACAGTACGAGGTCAGACACAAACGTGACCCATTTTTACGTCAATATTTTTTTAAACCAATATTTTTAATACCTTATTCAATATTAATATTTATTAAATATTTATTTTACATTTGTTTTTGTAATCCCCCTGCCTTGATTTTGTTATTCTACTTGATAGGCTAATTTTATTTACCAATCTATAATTATTTTGATTCAAAAATCCATCACTTTGTTATTAATTTCTAAAATATCCATCAGAACATTTGAGTTTTGAGATAGATGTAGCGACGTAATAACTGTTAATATTCATCCCGTCATTATAACAAGAGGTAATGAAGAAATTTACAAACAAATAGACTAAATAAACTCATAAAACAAATACATATATCCCTAATAGTCCCATTTTTATGGCTATTATTATTTTAGCTAATTTAGAAAAAAAATTGAAAATAAAAAAAATGATTACGCAAACGAGTCAACAAAATTCTGATATTAGATTAAATAAACAGATGACCAAAATATGGTTAAACTCCTAGAGCACTAAACGTGTTTGTAACTCAGAACTGGTTTTACGCCACTTCTATCAAAACAGGTTTAAGATTATCAAGTTTTAAAAATAGATAATTACCTTTACATAGAGAGGAAATAGTTGTGTTTGTTTGCTACGAATAAATTAAAAAAAACTCCGAATAAAATGATCTGTTACAAAACTCAATGTGGCAGACCAAATTCTACGTTAGCAAAACCGTGGGCAAAAGCTAGTTTATAATATTAATAAGAAAATATGGATAAGGGTAAGAGTTTTGGTATTAATATTCATTCACATTATTTTCAATATATTATGATACTTTACAGTTCCATTAAATAAACTGCATAAGGCAGACTTAATATCGTAAGTATTTTCTTCCAGAATGTTCCAGAAGATTTTTTCTTGTGGGATAATCATGTTTCGGCGCCTGACTCACGGCTCAATTGAAGGTCGCAGGAAGGACAATTGGTGTTAAGCAGTTTTTTGTTGTTTTTCATCGAGTAAGTTAGAAGAGCTCTAACCCTCTTCCTCCTTCCGCTGTTCCGGAGTTGTGTGGCTCTTGAATTGTATATGTCCATGATGATGCACTCATAACCGATACGGGCCACGGCAGCCAGTCTCAACGGAGACTAGCAAACTACGCAGTAGATGGTTTAATGTACAAGAGTGTGCACACTCTATGTGCATGAACTCTCTCTGTTTCCTCACTATCACAATCCGATGGGACGGTTACACGAATCGACTTCGCAGAGGTCAGGTGCAGGATCAACAGCTTTGCCAAAGTATTGGGGTTAAGACCCAAATTTCTAAACTCAGGGCTGTTGTTAAGTATTTCTATAACTTGACTCAACCCGAGAATCGGACCTGAGACCTCTTTATTTGCATTTGTATATGCTAACCGTGAACGGGACATTGCACATATCCATGACGACCGGTAGTCATATATTTTCAAGTCATTCACCTTCTTGTTTGACCGTTATAGCAATAAATAATAAATAAAAATGCATATAAACTTAATCATAGGACTAAAAATAAATTAGTTAAAGTATTAAACTTCTTCTTCGTTCCCTGATCAATTATCTGGAGTTGAATCTCCTCACTTGTCTGCGCCTCTAGATCTCTTTCTACATTGGGGCACTAGGTCATCGACATGCAGCTTCTGCTTATTTTGTCCTCTGTCAGATTTAGTGCGACCATGATTTTCACTGTGTCTTTTCACATGCCCGTACTAACGAAGATGACTTTCTGTGATGTATGTTATATGGGTGGTATGTATTTGTTTCGGATATTGTCTTATTATGCCACACCTGCTGCCCATTTCATCATTTTCATTTCTTTGCATCTTCCCTGCATTTTTCACGTGTCCGTGCTAACCAAGATGACTTTCTGTGTTTTTGTGGGTGATATGAGCGCTACGTATCTGTTTCGGACATTGTCTAATTATGTCACACCTGTTGCTCATTTAATCATTTTCATTTCTTTGGTATGTACTTTTTGTTTATGTGTTTTTTTGCTAACTTACAGTCATTGCCAGCCGCCATAAGAAACACTGGGCCTGTTTCATAGACCTTACCCTTAATTTTATGAGGATATATCGGTTATATAATACTCACTAGAGTGTTAACCATTTCTGCCACCTTTACACTGTGAGCCACATCAGCATCGACGTTAACATCTTTGGTGTGCATAGAGCCTAAATGCTTGAATATCTCTACCGTAGCAATAGAGTTCGATCCAATGTATGTGACTTCTGGCATCCTGTTTCTACTAAAAGGGTCCTTTAAGTATTCAGTCTTGCTCCTACCGACTCTGAGGAGACACCGTCACAAGGAGTATATCCACGTATTTAATTTAATCAAGATGTATAACTATAAGTTATATTTTGCTTTAAATTAATACACAATGTACAATATTTTATCGTACTTGGTATTTTCTAAAATAAAAGAAAATTAAAAAGCATAGAAAACGTGGTTTTGTGTGTGTATATATTGTATATGATTGCTTTTATTAGTGTGTTATATAAGATTATCCATGGTAAAAAGTTTGTTTCTTTACTTTATTGAAATTCAGATTTCTTTGTCTTTTCGAATTTGTAAAGAATCTGTAGAAAAGGCGAAGAAACAGATATAACTAGTATACTTTCAAGATTTTCCTGCCCCATTTTTTCCTAAAAACTAATTGGAGAACGGAATGTAAAGAGATTTAAGATATATTGTAAGTAAATTAGTAAAATTGAACATTAATATAGTCATTAACACTTATATAGAGTAAGGAAAGTAAGGGTTACACTGGATTGATAATTAAAATAGAATTTGTAGTCCACGCGCGCCTGTCGTCGATGTGTTCACGCACAATCACGTAAATAGTAAATGTTTTACTAGTTTGAGTGTTTTTGTTTATATTTTAACTTTAACACGGTTTATAGCCTTGTTTCTGACACTTAAATAATATGGTAATTGCTAGAAGAATATAAAAAAATGAAGAAGTGCTCAACGATGAAGGGTTGGAAGTTGCCGACTATCTTTCTAAAGTAAAAAGTAATGACACAATTCAACAGACAAGCAACAAATGCCGCTACCAAATATATCTTAAGATATTTCACTTAGACAAATAAATGATGTCATAATTATTGGATGGCTTAAATGACTTCAGTATAAAATCGGTCCTTTAGGTGACATGTGACAGCAGTCGTTAGAAATAGCCACGGTCCCACTTAAAGATAGAAAGTGCATTAAGTTTTAAATTAAAAACTCAGCATTGTCAAAAATAACCAATTAAAGTCCTACCTATGTTTTCTATATATTTTCTATATTAAGAGACTGCCAAAGTGAGTCTACTCTGGCCGATGGAAAGCATGAATAGAATCCAAGAGTTATGGTCACCATACTCATTGCAAATGCAGACAATGCAGTATGGTGACCCACACTATGGCGGCCTTGTGAGATGCTCTTTCACACCCCGCTTGGGGACGTAAAAGGCATGACAGTCATTGTGAAAGTGTAAGGCTTACACAGTTACCACAATAACTGTCACCCCTGCAACAAATCCTTCCATATAGTCAATATGACTGCCACCTTGGCCTAGTTTTTAGTGATCTTAACTGGAAACCAGAGGTCTTGGATTCGACTTCCAATTCAAAACAAATGAGTACTATCATTTAAGTATATGTAGGTGTGTGTCTATATATATGACTATATTTATTATAGTTACTCTGTCCTCAATACCTCAGTCTGACCTAAGTTGATTTATCAAAACTGGTAGTTCACCTGCAAATTTGTAGTTAATTTTATGGCAGTTTGCCTTGTACAACTTTGTGTCTGAGTAGCCCTTTCTAATGTTGTATGTATAAAGTAATTTATTACAGTTTGATTAAGGTTTAAGTTAGATATAAAAATTGTCATTGTGCTTGTCGCATTGAAAAAGCAATTTAAGTCAAGTTTAGTGGTTGATAAGTCTATTGCTAGTCTATTGCTAGGGACTACACGACGTCCTCCTCGACGTATCCGCCGACGGCGACCCTATGACATTCTCCTGGCGTGTGTACAAATGTGACTGGCAAAACCAATTTTCGTCCTGAATGTACGAGTACAGGTAACGCAGCAGAGTTGACCGCTTTCATTGCGCGTGTAGTCGTAGATAGGCCTCGGCTGGGTCTTTTGCGAATGCCTTCTCGCATCAAGCTCTTTTAGACACTGTTGCTCATACTTGTCATCTCCGCTCTTGATTCGCAGTCTCCATTCTTATCGATGTAGCGATAGCGTCTTCCAATCCTTCATCGGTATGCCATAGTTAACCAAAAGTCTTTTGAGGACATCTTTGTACCGCAAATATTCTCCACAAACCCTACGTCTGCCCTGCTGGAACTCTGCGTAAAATACCGCTTCAGGTAGCCTATGATTTTCCACATGGACCAAATGTTTACACCATCGAAGTTGTCCTTTAGTTAGAATGGTTTCTATGCCTGCTATGTCTGACTGTCACAACACTTCAGAGTTCAGAACATGATCCCACCATTTAATGTGGAGAATTGTTCTTAGGCATTTCATGTGGAAACTCTTTAGTCGTTTTATATCTTTTTTGTAGGGAACCCACGTTTTCGATGCGTATAGCATAATTGGCAAGATAAAAGCTTTATAAACAGCCATCGTAGTCTTCAGCTGTAGATCATGTCAGTGCCAAACTCTATGATTGAGGCCTCCGCAAGCAGCAGCAGCTCTAGTAATTCGTGTAGCAATCTCAGTTTCTTATCGGTTATCGCAACGGATTATACCTCCTACATCCTACATCCTAGGTATCGAAAGGGACTATATAGACTAGAGACGAATAGGGCTGGTGACATCCCTATATTCTTAACCATTTCTAGTATTCCTATATTTTGAAAAGCCAAACTGTATGGTCTACAATAAAGTTTTTTTTTCATCAAAAAGGTAACGGCAGCGTTAAATATATATCCTATATAGTGGAGGACTTTATAAGCATACAGGAATACCCAGATTCAGAAAAGTTTGAACTCACAACACTAGGTGCAGTAGAGAGTGGCGTGGATACAACTTAAACCACTACGGCATCTGTGCAGCCATATTCTATTCTACGCCTAGAAAAAATACTTCTCTAAATTCTATTACATCTCTGAAGTCCATTTTAACAATTAATCTTTGCAAGAAATGAGATAACAAAGTTTAATAATGCACAGTCTATCAATGATTTTTTTTTTCAGTTTTGTACTGATCCCCTTGCAATTATTAAGGTAATTGCCGAATAAAATCTTGTTGAAATAATGACAATAAATCTTCAAATAGAGACAAAACGATATAGGAAAAGAAGAAATAAACGAGACGTGTATATCGTATAATGATTTAAAGATCAGTTTCTCATCTGGGAGAGGGTTACAAGAAGAATCAGTTGAATGATTTACAACAAGGTTAGATTACTCTAATCCATTATTTTACTTTGTGTACTGAATGAATGATAAAAATATCCAATTTCGACCTTAATGGTAACACTTAAAATTACAATACATTAATAAACAGTATTGTGATACCTATATAGTTAATAGCATGCTTCAGCAAGCACGTAAGGCCGTCGGTTCTGCGCTTATCTCTCCCCGATCGTGTCGGCAAATCGTCCCGTCGTTCCCAGTGTGTTTGCGTAGGCACTTGTGGACTATAATATCTTCTGCAAAGTTGACTGGTCTCTGAAGACTGTAGTTGACTGGCCACTGTGGTCGAAGTCGGCTAAGAGTACATGATCAGCTAGTGATTATGTAAATAAGTCCTCATCTGAAAAGCAGCACTTTCAGGTATACATACTCGTATAACCAATTAATAATCATTTTCAAAAAAAGGAAGAGATTATAAACTATAATGTTTTTTTTTTATAATATAATCATGTATTATGAACTGATTTTCAATATTCTTTTTGCATTTGAAAAGATATAAATTATACGTTACTTAAATTTAATATAGCTTGAGATATTACAGTTTCATAATAGAACATATAGTACGTAGTGTTTTAAATATCGTATCTTTTTATTACGCATTTTATACTAAAAGGGTAAAACAAATTCATTTTAAAGAATAGATGAACCGACTTCAACCAATACTAAAAAATAAATTTAAAAAATAATTATCCAACTAATTCAAATACTCTAGTTTTGAATTACTCACCTCCTTCAATATAACAGGCAATACTATTGCAGCAAAAAATACCTTCTAGTCTGTCTAAAATCAATATCAAACCTAATAGGTATTTAATAAGCTAGGTACAAGGTGCCGTTGGGCTGCGAGGGTCTTCACGCAGCACATAACATGTTCAACGGGCCAGTTCTAATTGATTCTCATAGGGCTTAACATAGAAGAGTAGCAAGAGCACGCTTATTATGCACGGTTTAGTCACCAGGTTTATTGTAAGAGGAAAATTCTCCAATCAATTTGAATAATTTTCATTGAAATGACCTTTTTAAAATGCAGTGTCAAATATCAGTAGTATACAAATAATGATCATGTTCAAAAAACAAGACCTAGAACAACTGACGCAAGATGATCGATCTGCCTCGGTGACGCAGTGGTAGCATATGCTATTGCTGTGCTTGAGGTCTCGGGTTCGATTCCTGAGTCGAACTAAATGTTTGCATGATCTGCAAATATTTGTTTCGGAGTTTGGGTGATTTTTATGTATAATATGTATATATTTACAAAAAAAAGAATATATGTATTTATATCAGTTATCTAGTACCCATAGTACAAGCATTACTCCTAAACTAAGGGACTAGATAGTGCTGTGTATCAAATATACGAAATATACGAAATATTCGAATTATCCGAAGTATCAAATGTCTGAAATATTTATTTAATTATTTCTGATCATGAAAACTAGCAAAAGGTCATAAAAGTCAGACAGTTACTAATATAGTTATCCCTACTACAAAAGTTAACATAAACCAGTCTACTATCATCAGATAGGTTTATTAGTAGAACTAAACAAGTTCTAGATAAATCTCTTGCAAAAAAAACTGACGTGGAATGAAGATTTCACAAAAACTTGTCCAGTCGATCTATTAGTGACAGTGCTCAAAAACTTAGACTTACGACAACTAATAAGCTGCTTTCCAATAGGCAAGGAAAGATTACATTTAAATACATACTATTTGCATATCTTCTAATAATATCGTAATACACAACTTTTTATGTATCTACAAATATTTAAATGCATTTAAATGTAGATAAAAAACCAGTCTCAGGCAATGAGACGATTGACGATATTTCTGTTATTCATTTCTAATAAAACTAACGAACTTTAGTTTTAAAAATGTCACAGATGGTAAACATCATAATTTCAGAGAGGAATGAATTTTAAGACATGATATTGGGGAACAAATTCATAGTACATATATAAGAAAAACTGACAGTAAAAATAGATTCCGAAATATTTATTTAGTGTGAGCCATAACAGTTCTGGATCTCATTCTATAGGAGCTACCTTCCTACCTCCTTATCGTGGTAACTGTACACTGTCACGATGACTGTCATCCCTTTTACGTCCCCAAGTGGGGTGTGAAGAAGCATCTCACTAGGCCGCCATAGTGTGGGTCACCGTACTGCGTTGTCTGCATTTGCTTGTACATTGTGTGGAGACCACAGTTCTTGGATTCTATTCATGCTTTCCATCAGGCAGATTACAGTCACTTTGGCAGGCTTTTAATAGATAAAAAATTTTGGAGGTGGTTTCGTGTTTATGGCTCATATAATCACTTATTCTTAGATGACCCTCCCGCTCTGCTGCAGCTTATGCTCTACTATTAAATAAAAAAAAAAACTCGACAGATTGACAGATATATTTATATTAAAAAAAAATGAACCTTTTCTGTACATCTAATCGTACCATAAAATACATTTTTAACAGTTGGTACACATTTACATCCTTCTAATATTATTATAATACATAATTTTGTATACATTTAAATACCGTTAAATTTACATAGAAACAAATCTCTAACCATGAGATTATGACGGTATTTCTGTCATTTATTTTTAATAAAACTTACAGACTTAAGTTTATATTTTTAATTAAAAAAAAGTCAATCAAGTAACATTTCTATTAAAAAAAGCAACATTTCTATATTTTTATTCAAATTGTCAAAGTATTGTCAATATATATTTTATTTTCATGAAAAAAATATTTCATGAAGTTGTTCATATTCTTCTACATGTGAATATTCTATTTAAGAAAACCCCTATACACGTAGACCACTTCTTACATTTATTAGAACCATAACAGTTAAAGAACAGTAATCTCGCCATATATTTTTGAACATCCAAAACAGAGACTCATAAAACTGCAGAAAGTACCATGCACCATATTTTGTTACTTAAGATTCAAATTATGAGTAGCAAAGATGAGTTGACGAGTTACAATTTCAAGCCTTTGTTAATCCACAGTCATATTCCTAAACGAGCCTGGTACTCCCATTAAGTCTTCATTAAATTTACCTGACTGTCTCAGTTTTTCATCTGTACAGGCTTCATACATCATTTTTATATAATCCTCGTGTTGCTTTGTGCTCATTTCTTCGATCCAAGCCTCTGTAAGAAACCAGAATAAATCGTTAAATTATTTGTTTCGTTTTTCTAACATGTATGGCAATCATTACGGGCAGTTTGAACCTTAAAAGTCCAGTGACTGTCTACCTTCAGAACTTCAATATCGCTAATCATTTGGGTTGTGGAAGTCGCAGTTCGTAAGCTTCAAGTAAAGAGCACGGAATGAAAATTTTCATAACAGGCATTCATATTATTAAAGACGTGTATAGGTACAACATGTGTGACTGGACCAAATGGAGAACTGCCGCTTCTTGGTATCGAAACCAGTCAATAAACACCTAACTAAAATTAAATAAGACGTAATTAAGCTCGATTAAATTTACTAGCCACAGACGAGACTTGTAATTAGTTCAAAATTGTTGTATTAATTTAGTTGTAGGAGAGCTATGCTTCGGTAACTAAAGATCAACTCGACCGGAGTAATATCACGATCTCACAGAAAATTGGTCTTAAGTAATTCTGTTCTTGCTTCAAGGTATCATGTGTGTGTAAGATTTAAAGATAGAAAATATTATATTCTTGATTTAGGTTAATGGAGAATTATTATTACGTTATTATTTTTACCAACTGAGTGATTGCAGTAGAGTAATCATCTGCCAATAACCAAACTTACTTCGATTCCTTTGATTTCTAAGTGTCTATGAGTAGCTACAGTTATTTACTTGTCTGCTTTTTATGTTCCCATAAAATAAAACAAAACTTTTGTACCTGATATTTCTTTTAAAGTCCTCTCCTGTCCTCCATACTCTTTTGGTAAAATTTCTTTAGGGAACGTTGTATATACCTCTTCAATACATTTAATAACCATTACTCGTTTAGCAATCTTTTCGCTAAAGAACTTTTTTGTAACGTTAATGAACAAATCAACCAGTTTTGACTGTGTTAGTACATATATTGCTTTTATTCTTGCTCCAAAACCCTCCTAAAAATAATTTGACAGGATTAATGATAATCCTGGTAATGATAATAAGGGGACGGATTCAGAAAATATGTCACCATGCCTATTTATCCCATGACAAACTACACACTGCTGCAAATAGAAAGAGAACTTGCTACAAACTTGTTTGGTCAATGTAGTATAAGTGGTAATAGACCAAAACCTCCTTTTTAGGGTACCGTAGCCAAATGGCAAAAAAACGGAATCCTCATAGATTCGTCTGTCGGTCTGTCTGTCCATCCGTATGTCACAACCACTTTCTTCCAAAACTATAAGAAGTGTACTGTTTAAACTTGGTAAGTAGATGTATTCTGTAAACTGCATTGAGATTTCCTCAAATAAAAAGAAATTTGAGGGTCTGCCATACTTAGAACAGAAACGATTTTTTTTTCATCAAACCCATACTTGTGGGATATTTATGGATAGATCTTTAAAAATGATATTGAGATTTCTTATATCATTGTCTTCTAAACTGAATAGTTTGCGCGAGAGACACTTCCAAAGTGGTAACATGTGTCTCCTCCCCCCTGGAACTTCTAAAATAAGAGAATGATAAAACTAAAAGAAATACATGATGTACATTACAATGTAAACTTCTACCGATAATTAATTTGACCGAGACGTAGTAATTTTTTTTTAATACGTCATAAATCGCTGCTACGGCATCCTTCACGGCCGAGTCCGACTCACACTTGGTCACTTTTAAAAAGAGCCTTAAGTCCAGCAGTGGACAATAAAAGGCTGTTGAAAATGATAGTGCTTATGATAATATTTTATTGCATTAAAATATACTTACTATAAGAATAGACATATACTGTTGCAGTATTACTGGATTAATAACAGCTACCATATTTAAAATATTTGTTTCTTCTAAGTCTAATATAACAATAAAACCATTCACATAATCATGTGCCTTTATATACTCGATAGTCTGAAATTAAATATAATGTACATAGATTATTTTTGATTTTGACAGCATCCGTGATTTCGTGTTTCGTTGGTGCATGCATTGATGCAGGAGTGACAGTTGTCGTGGTAAATGTATGCAATACAATGTTAGAATCCAAAAGTTGTAGTCACCATACTCATTGCAAATGCTGACAATGCAGTATGGTGACCCACACTATGGCCGCCTGTTACGATTTTTACCCCTCACTTGGGGACGTAAAAGACATGACAGTCATCGTGACAGTGTAAGGTTTACACAGTTACCACGATAACTGTCACCCCTGCATCAATGGGCTTCCGGTCTCACGCTCTCCAATGAAACACGACAACACGGATGCTGGCGCTTTAGGTTGGTCTTCTGTGGGAGGGTAGTACTGCCCCGGTCGAGCCGGCCCGTTCGTGCTGAAATCGGCATGGCTCTACTACCTAGTGGAAGAAGGCAAGCAGCTTTTCATTTCTATTTGAAAAAGAAAACTTGTTATCTTGAATAGGAAGCTGCAGTATTTCCAGTGGTTACCAATAAGTATCTTAAGTTAGAAGCGTCAAAACTAAATACATGAATATTTAGTTTTGACGCTGATAAGTTTGCAGTTTGACGAATCGCCATTAAAGCACATTTTTAAACATATTTAGTTACGTAACAAAGTACTTACAATAAAGTTGCACTGGATAAACTCTACAAAATGTTTTTCAGTCAATGGTTTATCGTAGAATTTTACAATTGAGACTCGATAATAGTCCTTTGTTACTTTAGGCAAGATTGCTACCGATCTGAAAGGATACATTCGTATGGTTAAGAAAATAAATGATCAAACAAATATGATCGGAACCAAAAATGTTTATTTGTATCTGTTTGATATCAAAAAAAAAAGAAATACATCCGATTAAAACAACAAAGCAAAAAGAATATATATAATGAACGGATTATTATACGGTATTTTAACTTTCCTTTTTTATTCTTTTTAGACTTTTGTTTTATTCAAACAGTGACCCTATTTACCTGTTTTAATTGCCCATGCAGTAAAATGCTTACTTTCTTATTCTATATAAGTGATAATGCATTTTTTTTAACATGTGGCAACTCCCTCGAGTCGTCACTCCACCGGGGTTTGCGAGTGGTGTGTCTGAATCGGACTGAATAAAATCGCAGGGTGTGCCACTCTGCGCTCTGAACAGCTGTTATCATGACATCCAGCGCATGCCCGCTGACGCGGCCACGACGTACATACGTATGGTATCACACTGAGGTATTGAGGACAGTGGTAACCAGACAGGTGATAAATATAGTCATATATTTCTTAGTAACGGAGTTCATATTTATTAGTAATAAAACTTGAATTTATTGACACAGTTTAACAGACAGAAGAAATAATTTACTTATTTCTTCTGTCTGTTAAACTGTGTCATTATTTTCTACTTTTGAAAGATAGTTAGAAACTTCCAACCCTTCATCGTTGAGCACTTTTTCATTTTATATATTCTTCTAGCAATTACGAATTTATTTTAAGATCACAAACGGGGCTATAAACCTTATTACACTTAAAATATAAATAAAAAAACACCCAAACTAGTACAAAAATACTACTTAAATGGCTTAAATTCTGTTTTGATTACCAATCCAGTAAAATCCTTCATTTCCTTACTCTATGTAAGTGTTAATGCCTATATTAATATTCAGTTCTACTAATATACTTACGCTATATCCAAAATCTCTTTACATTCCGTTCTCCAATTAGCTTTTAGGAAGAAATGGGGCAGCAAAGTCTTGAAAGTACATAAGCTATCTATCTGTTTCTTAGCCTTTTCTACAGACCCTTTACAAGTTATTATTGATTTTTCCAAGTAGCCTCTTGCTGAAAAAAAAGGAAATCTCAATTTTAATAACAATTAAACTTTTTACTATTGGTAATTTTATATTACACACCACACTAACAATAACAATCATATACACACACATGAATTTTCGTTGTCTTTGCTTATTTATTTTCTTTTATTTTATAAAACATCTGATAAAAGTAAAATATAACTTGTGGTTTCATATCTTAATTGTATTTATTACTTGAACATAGTCCTTGAAACGATATGCCCTCAGAGTTAGTAGGAGCAAGAGATAGTACTTGAAATGTTCTTTTAGTGGAAATAGTATACCAGAAGGCACATGAATTGGATTGCATCCTATCCCCACAGTAGAAAGATTCAAGCATTTATACTCCATGCTTACCAAAGATGCAGAAATGGTTAACGCTCTCGAGTGTATTATGCGACCCACACATCCTCATAAAATTAAGGGAAGGTCTATAAAAGTGTTTTGTTTATGGTGGCTGGCCAAGAATATTGGCCAGCAAAAAAACGCATGAACGAAAAGTACAAATTATGTGACACGATTAGACAAAGTCCAAAAATATACAAATGTGAAAGCTACAAAATCACACTAATCACCCACAAAGCCATTACAGAGAATCTTTGTCGTTGATCTAAACATACGAAAATACATAGTAAATATCACGTATGATCAGGTTACTCTAAGTTTGACGGAAGATGAAGGACTCAGAGGCCGCACGCCGATGACCTAGTCGTCAAATGTAGAAAGAGAACTAGAGGCACAGACAAGTAAGGAGATTTGACTCCAGATAACAGACCATGGAACGAAGAAGAATTTTTATGTCTTAATTAATTTATTCTTTGCTCCTTGATTAAGTTTATACACATTTTTAATTTTACTATAAACATGTTTCCTTATTGCTATTAGGGTCAAACGAGCAGTTGGATTACCTGATAGTATATGAATACCGTTGTTCATGGATATGTTTACTGTGGCAGTAAACATGTCCATGAACTAGTTGGTCTAGCAATTAGAATATAGGAATACCGATAAAGAGTTTTGAGTTTTTCTGATTACAGAGGTGCTTAATAACATGCTCAACAATTTCCTTCAGATCCCTTAAACCAGTTAAAATTCTATAAACTCATGTCTGGAATCCTCAGTACGACGTTTATAAATCACGATTGTCTAGATGCAATTTCTTCCGTATGTGAGTTTCAAAGCACAGCAATGGTCCGACGGTTACCCTCAAATTTGCAGAAGGTTCCGTTGTCTACCACTTGAGTAAAGACTTGGTATCAGTTACGATTGTTATTTTATTGACATTGCTCAAAGCTCCATCGATGGCCCCGAATTTGTAATTAAGTTGGAGATGAGGATTAACAGAGTTGGTTTTCGACAACGACCTCTATAAATATGCCTTTTGTAACATTGAACTACAGGCGTAACGCTTTTTTTTAAGAAGCGCGAAAAGTTATTAACAACAATAAACAGAATCTCGAAATAGATTTGTTTTGCACTAACGAGAACACAATAAGGAAGTTATTAGTTCAATCCTACAACCTAAGGTGGCACTCTAATTACAAAATTATACTTTGTTTCTTACTTATATCTTGTATTCTTTTGTTTTTCTCTGATTTTTATCAATTTTTTACATCGACATGTCGTTGTTTATGAGTGTGTATATAAAAATAATTATATGTTAGTGTTTATATCTATGTGTTGAATGTATACTCACACTTATATTATCAAATATCAATTAGTAGACACTTTTCTTTGGAGTACCTATAAGTAGAAACTTATTATTTTGTAACAAGGTTATTTAGTTGTAATGTTACATGTCTGTAAGTCTCTTTAAGAACAAATAAATAAATAAATCACGGGCCAGAGTTTAAAAGTTTGGGTCTTAAACCCCGTGGCTCGGAGAAAGATTTCGGTCCTTCGCTGGATTTCTCCTCAATCGACTCCGTCCGGAACGTTCCATTGGATTGTGAGAGTGAGGAAGCAGAGAGTGTTCACACGTACAGAGTGTATATACTCTTGTATACTAAAATATCCCCTGTCGTAGTGGCCAAAACTCACCAGGAGTATCTCATCACTCATGGACATATAAAATTCAAGAACCACGAAAGTCCGGGACAGAAGGAGAGGATTTGAGCTCTCGTAACTAACTCGGTATAAAGCAAAGAAAAACTGCTTAACACCGATTTTCAGTCCTCCGGCCTCCAGTCAAGCCGAGAGCCATGCGTCGAAGCATGACTCTCCCACAATAAAAAAAATTCTAGAACATTCTGGAAGAAAATATCTATAATATTAAGTCTGTATTGTGCATAGTTTTTTTATAATAATAGGTACGAATCATCATCATCATCATCATCATCATCTTAGCCAAAAGACGTCCAAGGTCCCCTAAGGTTCTCCACTACAGGCGGTCCCGTGCCGCCCGCATCCAGCAGCTTCCCGCGACCTTCACCAGGTCGTCAGAAAACCTTGTGGGGAGTCTAACAGCGCTATGTTTCCCAGTACGCGGTCGCCACTCCAGAACTTTATGGCTCCATCGGCCATCGTTTCTGCGTGTAATGTGCCCTTCCCACTGTCACTTAAGTTTAGTAATTTTACTGGTACGAATAGTAATACCAAAATATTTATTTTCTTAATAATATTATAAATACGATAGTTTGTAAAGATTCTTGGATGTTTATTACTCTTTTATGGAAAGACTATTGAACTAATTTAGAAGAAACTTTACAGTAATATAGCACTGTAGAATAATCTATGGCCTAGTATTTACCGCTGCAATGTTCAAAGCATTTATAAAACCAGTTTTATATCTTTTGAATGGAATATCCGATTTAAATAATTCAGAAAGCAATATACAGATGTTTAGACATTCTTAAATACTTAATCACTTTATAAGATAAGGTTGAATACGAAGGTATGAATCAAAAGTAATTATAGTGACTTAACTGCAATAGTTAGACGTATGGTATCGCGAAGTCTTTATAGATAATTATTATGGTAATAAATATCGTAGACTATTTTATTGCTCTATCAGGAGTAATTACCGCAGCGCATAACGAACGATCAAAGTGTAAACAAA
The DNA here is from genome assembly GCA_949316085.1 of Hypercompe scribonia. Taxonomy (NCBI): domain Eukaryota; kingdom Metazoa; phylum Arthropoda; class Insecta; order Lepidoptera; family Erebidae; genus Hypercompe; species Hypercompe scribonia. Next base: position 14,706,610 of record OX438987.1, read on the forward strand.
TTTCATAGCAATTTGTTTACACTTTGAGTTACATCGGTGTAGTTTTAGTCGCAATGCTTATTTTTTTCTAAAATAAGCGTAGCGTATGTCACTCAGGGATAACGTGACATTCTAATGGTGAAAACACTTTAGAAGCAGTCCAGAAGTTTTGAATTTATTCGAAACAACCAAAGATTACCACTCTTTTGTCTTTGTGTAACGGCGGACAGTTGTTTTTAAGCAAAGACGAAATTTTTAGGCTTTAATAATCTCTTTCTTTTAATAGAACTGGCGTAAAACTTGTTTAGAGTTCACTTTATGTGTGACCTCGTGTTTATGCGTTTTTTTAAGTGCATTGCTTAAAATTATTTCTATCTCTGTTTCATTGGGGTTTTTTAAATATTTTTAGACTTTAGGCTATTTTAGACTGGTTGATCTTGATTTGTATAATATATATTTATAATATTTAACTTATTCTGTATTCCTAATGAGTAGTAAAGTCTATGATACTTGTTATACAGTTAACGCCTAAAAACAGACAAAACTACCTTCACAGATCGGTTTATATTATACTTCCTCCATAAGACAGACCTAATATATTCAGTAAAAGTTTAGGTGTTCTAGAGATGTTTTATCGTATCTTATTGACGAGTTCAACCGACATTGACCGGTTCAACCGAAATGACATCAAACTTAGAGAAAATCGGTTTTAGGTGACTTTTTCTTTACTATTTAACCGGTTCAACCGCAATTGGCCAGTTCTTTGGATTCTATCAGTTACTTCAGCTGTTAAAGCACAAGCTCTACCTTGTTTGAACTTATTTGACGTAGTCTATCAAATGTTACATACCATCTACTATAAAAAAAAAAATTATAGTTCATTAAAATTTGTAAACGAGAACATTAGTATAGCCTTAATTCTTAAAGGTTTTCTTTGATTTTCATTGAAAGGTAAATTAATTGCAAAATCTATTTGTGCAATACCTTACCGCTATAGAAATATTATTAATCGTTTCATAGTGTATTTATAGTTAATCGTTAAAATTTCTTGTATGTAGAAACGCAAACGTGTTGATATAGAAGGATTTTCAACATTAGCATTAGCATTAGGATTAGCAAAAGTTTTGATAACAACACATGCAAGCTAAATTATTTATATTTTCACGGACGCACACACACACACACACACACACACACACACACACACACACACACACACACACACACACGCACACACATACATACATACACGCACACACACACAAACACACACACACAAACACGCACATACACACGCGCACGCGCACACACACACACACATAGATACCTTCTCATACTTTTGTAATTTGGAAAGTTAAGAATGTATAAGTAGAGGTGCAAACAAGGTAGAAACAGTTTCTAAGCATACAACCTATTTTGTGATCTTTAGATACAGGCCATGACCTAGTTTGGGAATGAGTATTTGTACCAACAGTACTATAACCATGTAAACGATGTACCCGTAAACAATGTATGTATAATATTGTAATTTTAGAACCAAATAAACATTTTTATTTTTATTTATTTTATTTTAGTTCCCAATAGTTTCTATGAGATCATTATCTTTCATGTATTTTTTCTAATTATTTTTTACCTTTTAAATTGTTACACATGCTTATATATTATATTTTTATCCCTGTAGCGGTAGGCAAATTGGTATAAAAAACACATTTTGCTGAGCATAATTTTATTTTTTTATTTTTATATGTTAGAGGTATATAAAAGTTTATTACGCAGTAATATTAATTTACTTAATTAGCAGATGGTAAGCATATTTCTGTATAAATAAATGGTACTAAATATACATATTGTTTTGTTTTTTTTTAAAGATTACATAAGAATACATTTTGTGTCGTTAGGCACTCCAATTCACGTACATATTCATGTACGGACACAAAGAACATCCAGAATTTTTATAAGATCACAATATTTCATGTATTTTTCTAATTATTTTTTATATATGTACCTTTTAAATTATTACATATACTGTTGTTATTATTTTTAAGTGCCAAAATGGATTTTTTTCTTTCTTTCTTCCTTTCAGACTTAAAGCAATATCATTATATAAGTGTACTCGTAATGCGTGGATTATACAAATGTTATCGAATCCACTACACTCAGCACTGTCGGAAGCGCTAAGGTCATTGTATAAGCCACTACGCAATTCGTGTAGTTTTAAAATGTATCTATTATATGTTTCGCAGTGTGGTTAGTTAGTTACAAACGGACTAGACATACCTCAAGGGGTAGGTCGACTTAAAAATAAATTAGTTTTAGCGCCATAATGGTTTGGTCATAATAGAAATAAAATGTTTAATGATTTTCGGCCTGTGTTTTCTATGTATTAAATAAAATTTGATAGTTGAATTTAAAATGCATTGTAGATAGATAGATAGATAGATAGGTACTCTTTATTGCACACCATAAGTATGTAAAATACAAACAAAAAGCAGTGGTACAATGCGTGACCTTATCGCAGTCTGCGATCTCTTCCAGGCAACCGTTAGACGAATAATACTGTATAGTATTATGTAGTCTGTGGTGCACATTGTATTTAAAAACGAAAACTGCAAACATCAACTAATATTATGTAACATTCTTAAATGTTTAAAGTCCATAAGTTGTCAACAATGCTGTAGAAGTAGAACCATACAATAACAGGCTGATGTTAATGTAAAGTAAGGACGATTATTTGTGTGATGATGGATTAAGAATACGAAGTATCAACATCGCTATTCATCCCGTGAGTGTCGTAAGAGTTAAAACTTGGAATGAACCCTATTACCAACCTCTTTGGCCAGCATGGTATAGTAGACCAAAACTTCCTTTCTAAGAAGGGGCCTATGTCCAGCAGTTGGCTGTAAATGTGATAGAATAATATAGAAAATAAAAGGAATGTTGTTAAGCAGAAATGAATAAAGGTGTAGTGTAGTAGTGTGGTTTACAGAAAGAGAAATGACATAATGAGGTAACAACCGAGAGAGTATAACTTAAAACAGAAAACTGTGTTAAACAGGCATGCTGAATGATTGATATACATAGTGTAGATGTTGCAGTAAAAACGAAGACAGGGTACAACGCGGATAACGTTAGGATCAGCACCATCCACCCCGGTCCAGGAGGGCTTGGCACAGTGTGGGTCAGCTGTCTCATAGCGTCGGGTAAAATTTTGGGCGGGCAGACTGCTCATCGATTTCGTGAGCGTTAAGATCATAGTCTTGGCGGCGAAAACGATGAGGTGTTACATATTTCTGGCATTTGGATACACACGTGCCATTTGCGTAAGTTGTTTTGACTGCAGCGGATTATGTTTCCGCTACGGTCGCCCGGGGCACAAGGTGGCAAAGAGCTCTGCCTTCCCTCACTGCCCGATGTGTCCCTTAGGCCAAACAAACCCGCCAATCACCAGATTGCGCAGGAGGGTTGTAAGCCTCCCCGCAACTCTCGGTAAGCGTTGAGGGCTAGCCAGTCGACCCAGGCTGTCTCCGATGTTGTTCGTACATTGACATCATCGCGTATGCAGGTGGCTGTAGAGACGGTTCAGCAATGGATCAAGTCTCCAACTTCAACCACTGTGCCGTGGTGTAGGATCTGTTCCTGTAAGCCATGGTGCAGTGGTTGATCGGTGTGATTGTAGCTGCGGTACCGTATTATGTTCCTCACCGTCCAAACCGGTTGGGTGACCGGGACGACCCCGTGGCATTCGTCGCTTTCGTAATGTGATTACGCAGATTTGTAATGCGGTTTACTGGGGTCCTAGGAGTTGGTAAGCCGCCGTGCGGTCTGCATTCATGCCCGGAGGTCTTTCACCCACAATTGACGGCAATACCGCGAAGATGACGAGGAGGACCAGCTTTCGCTGTCGGAATATTGGCATAAGCCCTCGACTATATGTTGGACCGTCTTAGGAAGATTCTGGACGCTGGTTTGTCACCCAGGTGTTTTCCTGAGTGCTGGTAGAGCGGGCAGCTGGTTCTGTTGAAGAAGCTGGGAGGGAACACACACCGACCCATTCAGTCGGGTCTATAGGTCATCGTGTTGCTGGACGAGGTAAGTAAATTATTTGAGAGGATCCTCTCTACCCACATCATCTGGTACCTCTTCGAGGGTGGGCCCCGATCTGTCAGATAAGGCGCTATGAAAGACCTGGATTTCGTAATAGCAGCTGATCCCAATCCCTCCTATCTCAGGTACAGAGTGGGATGCCGTGTGGTTTTAGTCAGTCCGATGCCGGCATACCACCCCGCCGTCAACCACGGTAGCGAGACAGTCCCATGGGGTTCCCACACATTAAAAAACAAAAAGAAAAGCGTCTGTGTCAAGTTTTCCTTCTCTTAACAGTGGTGTTGTTCAGTGTAATTTACTCCTTTAGTCGTGTCTTACAATAGCCACAGGATATGGGATGAATAGGTACAGATGATGGCACTCCGTATACTTAAACTATCGTCACACATAATGAGTCAAAAATAGAAAAAAATGTGATTTAATCCAATAAAAAATATCTTAAGCCGAAGCACAAAGTTTAATGGCTTTTCACATAAATGATTGTACAAAAATAAATATTATTTTGAGTGTTCTTGCCTCGAAACTTAATTTTAGAATAATAAAAATAACATAGTAGTTATAGAAATTAAATTATATGGACTCAAAAAAAATGCTTTGTTTAATACTAATTCTTGAATTTTTTTTTTGGTTCCTTAACTTTTTTACCAGTAAAAATAGTAATTTCTTATAAATTTATTATTTACTCATCAACGTAACATGTAATAATATATAAGATGTATAAATATTGTGACACCAATCTCTAAGAAAAAAATACTAAAGTAAACAAAGACAAACCCAATTTATACTGAATGAGAAATTAATTCACAACCTTTAACGTGGCATTCAAATCAACCAGCACCACAAAATATACACATGTCCTTGTACTAACAACTTTCTGTCAACATTTTTATCATATAGGTATGTGAATTTGTTGTGTTAAACCTTTCCCGTCTAAACTACGAAACTGATTTTAATTTTTTAGTCTCAAATTCGACTTAAATCCCACGGCAAAAATAGCACTAATAGATCTTAGTAATTTCTAAAACAGTATAAAAAATACTCACAGAAATCTTTTTTCAAAATATGATCTTGCTTTTTCAACCAGTCTTCCAAGATGTCAACAGCTTCATTTATTCTGTCTTCACTATCGAAATTGTACAACTTTCTCATTTCACGAACACCATTCGGTGGCAATTCTAAAAGATGAGTAGTCGGCCATGCTTGCATTTTTAATAAAAATTATTATATAAAAATATGAAATCAAAATTTATTTTTTTAACAATTTTGTGATTATTGCTAGCTCTTATAACTGTAAGCACCAGTTGAAATTAACTAAAACATGTTAAAGTTGTTACTTGTTATTTATATAAGTTTAAACTGCTATATAAATGTCTTTACGTAGTTATCCAAGACTGTGTGTTACAATTTAGCAACGTTCTATTTGTACAGTCGATGCCCAACCCAATAGATTCTGATAAGCTAAGTGCAAAGTGTTGTGAAGACCACAACAGTCTTCATACTGCGTAAAACGTGCTAAACGAACGAAAATGTGTTACACACATCTCAAACGATGTTATATATTTTAAATATTTTATGAAGTAGTTGACATGTGTGCGTAAGTAATTAGTTTGGTCTTTATTAATTAGCAAAATCTGCGAGGTTCCTTTGTAATTACATTGAATGCTTAGTTTTTTATTGAGTTGATAAAGACCCCCAATATAACTTACTGTACATTAGGTTTAACATCGATTTCAAATAGACTAGAAGATATTTATTACTGTAATAATGTCACCCGTTATATTGGGGGTCATACTTATTTTAGATTTGCGTTAGATCTTTTATTTTTTTTAACTTTTAAGTTCTTTTTGTTAGTATTGATTGAAATCGGTACAAGTTTAGTGTGAGATAGGTTTTTAACGAGTTTAAAATACTACTTATCGTAATGTTTATCACAAAACTGTAACTGATTATATCAAATTAAAGTAGTTTAAATAAGTCCGTTACTGCTTGTAGATAAGCTGGTATGATATTAAATTTAAATCCGAAATTAATGTTTTCCACATGACCTAATTTCTTACCATTAGGTATTGTATCTTTTATATTTGAAAGGAACCAACGGATAAGTTCTATTTCCCTGAATCTTTCCCAAATTCAGTTGGGCACGGCTGTAAGCCTACTGCGATACGGCTGAAATTAAATTTTTATGCAGATCTGCCATCAGACCTCCATAACCTTTGGTTTGTATACTAAGTGATATCAAAGTTCTGTTGTAATATTTTTAGGGTTTATACTACTCATAATAATTGTTCATATATTAGTTGGAACTGACAGTTTGACGTACTCCTCCAGAATAATCACCTAACCATAGACAGACCTATCAGCAATTATTTAACGTTGCAAGTGTTAACCTACTCGATTTCGATTGTCACTTGGCCACGAGTCTCTCCCAAAGTGGTCATGAAACCATTCCAATAGACTCTTTCAAATGATGAAGAATTATTCAAGCAATTTTAGGACGGAAAGTTATATTTTTTTTTAATTTATTTCAAGAGTCTGCCAAAGTGCCTCTACTCTGCCTGATGGAAAGCATGAATAAAATCCAAAAGTGGTAGTCATCATACTCATTGCAACTGCTGTCAATGCAGTATGGTGACCCACACCATGGTGGCCTATTAAGATGCTTTTCTACGCCTCACTTGAGGACGTGAAAGCCATGACAGTCATCGTAGCATTATATTGCACACACTTAGCACGGCAACTGTCCCCCTGCATCAGTGGGCCACCGGTCTCTATTAAGGTAGCAACTTTGAAAACAACCACGTAACAAACAATTTTTGTCGAAGTATTAGTAACCTCACTTATGACTTTCTCTTGCACATATCTCTGTAACCCAGCACAAACACCTAATAAATATCTTGAAAGTATAAAAATGTCAACTGCAAGATTATACTGTTGAAATAGTCTAACTCCTATTAACCCTCGAACTCCTATAAGGTCAAGGACCCTTGCATCAGTAGTTTAGCAACGTGAGATATCAACTACTAAACGGTAATATCTGTCATCGAAGAAACAAGTTTAAACACGTCATCAGACTGCAGATTTCTTTTTGCTTTTTTTTTTGTAGCATTAAATACTGATCATTAAATGGAAATACTTGAATAGCTAGATAAACTTGTGTGCTAGAGTGGAGACCACGAGTGGGCAAACGTAGTATAGGATGCCCTGCGGCGCGATGGACTGATGACTTGAAGAAGGTGGCTAGCAGCTGATGGATACGAATTGTCCAAGACCGAAATGGTTGTTTCCTTGGGGGGCAACCATTACTCAGCAGAGGACAGTGATAGGTTGATTTGTAGAGAAACAAGGTAAAATAAGACATCGTGCTAGTAAAATTTATGAATTTACCTCGATATTTCTGGGAACTCATAATCAGATCCTGACATAGTGATGTACAAATCAGTTTGGGAGTATACTCTTTCAAAAACAAAAAGAATTTCGGAAATCGGTTCACAAATGACGGAGATATTGAGTAAGAAACACAAAAAAAAGATTTAATGTATTCTATAAATGCTTTCCATCAGATTAGAGTCACTTTGGCAGACTCTTCATAAAAAAAACGTGTTTGTGAACGTATCTACGTACGTAAGAAGTTGTACTTCTTTGATGTAACAAGAATAAATCTTACTATTATAAAATTTTTAACCTTTACATTGTCCTGTGTTTGTAAAGAAAATGACACTAATAATAGAAAAAAGAGATTTAATACACGGAAAGTTTTATTATAACACATTCTTTAGTTAAATTAATTTTATATAAATATCATAAAATAAGTATTTCTACATAATTAATAATAAAAAACTTAAATATTCGCCAGCTAATTTCATGGTGTCGATTTTTCGTGACGGTGTGCACGCGTATCGTAAAGATAATACTAAAGATAGTAAATGATAATGTAGTAGATTCCGAGCAATATCTCTTTATCTATTCTTTGGAAAACAAAGATTGGAGTCTGATTACATATGATGTGTAATAATGTGTAATGTTATCTTTTTTTTTTGTTTTTAAAAAGACAACGCCCGTACTAGGAATAAATCCAATGTCGTGGTGGACATTACAAACATACAAGAAACGGACACAAGGAACACCCAGATTCAGAACAATAATAAATGGATCACACAAAGTGTTGTTCCACGTGGGGTTTGAACCTACAACACTCAGCGCAGTAGAGAGCAATCGCTTAAACCAATAGGCCAACCGTGCTGTTATTGTAGTTGATTGGACATTAAACTTTACAATTTAAATACAATATTATGAAAAAGATTAATAGTGTAAAGGCACTAGGTAAGGTTAAATTTTTATAGTTCGCCGATACGAATGTTTATTTTACAATGTACCTATAATCTATTACTTTGTTTTCATGAAACACTAGTAATTATTTATTTATATAAGCTTTGAATTGGTATATAGACTGCAATCTGATGTAAAGACATCTTACAGCTTAATCACTTCATCAACCATCACACTAAGTCACTATTACTAGTATATATCTAGAGTTAATTGAATACCTTCTTTGTGAACCTCTCTTAGAAATCGATCATTCTCACGTAGATATGTAATTTAAGTCACGTTTTTTTTTACTTTTAAGTTGTAGGCTATTTACCTGGCAAAGTTTGCTTGTTTTTTAATACTTTGGACCTCAAATAAAAAAAAATAACGCTCCTGGGTGTGGACAATTTTTTACTCTGAAGGAAACAATGTATGACATCTTCTTCAAACGTCGCCTTTATTTGTCAAATTTTGTAATAAAATAAAGAAATCAGAGAACAAAGATGTTTCTGACAGTCAGATTTACAATGTCCTACGAATTGATCGTCAGATTTTTGGCTATCATGACAAGAAAATCAAGCTGAATACTCTGTATAAATATTTGACACACACACACACAATGATCGGAAATAGGATTTTTTTGATTTTCGAAAAGTGATTTCTAACTTATGTGCCTATCAAATCTTCACACATTTGAATAACGGTATTATTAACATTCAATTAACACATTCCCTAAATATCTGACACATCCATATATTTTATCTTTCGGTGTTTATTCTTAATTCTTATGAAAACCCGTGGATGCTTTTCCTACCGCTAAAAGTGGAAACAACATATGTGCAATATTTATTTATTCTATAACCTCATCTATCAAATTTAATCATCATCATCGTCTTGTCCTTGTGGTGACGAATTAAGAATACATAGTGTTACCATCCCAATTCACCCCGTGGGTGTCGTAACAGGCGTCTAAGGGAATAAAGTACGCAAGACAACAAAATTACAAAGAGAAGAAATCTTGAAACAAACCCTATTCCAACTCGTCTGGCCCGTGTGGTGTAGTAGACCAAAACCTCCTTGCTAACGAGAAGCCTATATCCAGCAGTGGACTGTAAAACGCTGTTGATGATGATGATGAAACTCATCTATCAAATTAAATAGGCCCCTATAACGTTCACGTAAATCCACATTTAGCAATGTTGATTCCTCTACTAAAATCGTTCTGCATTTTGTAACTAAATTACAAATCTTCGTCACTTCACCTATGACATTGTGTATCTTTGATTTTTTACTTCTTAACTTTAAATAATTTTGATATTAAATATCATATTATTATAATGCAACAGCTGGCAACTTAAAAAGAACTCAACACGCTTCTATATTACAGATATTTACAAAATCATCTAAAATCTAAATAACCGACTACCGACTTCAGTGACCGCTTCCAGTTGCGCTGAGTGTTATGGGCAATTGGGTCCACCCAGACATGGGACAACACTTGTATGATTCACAAATTGGTGTTCCGAGTCTGGATGTTTTTACATCCATTTTGTGTATGTTTGTAAACTCGTAATATTGCATATGTTCTTAGGGGGGGAGTTGCTTTTAAAAATGAAATAAAATTCAAATAATATAATACAGTTTAAGTATCGCTATTGCTTCTAAAAAGAAAAACTACCAAATATTTAATAAACAAGTTCTTTTAACATAATGTTTCAGTTTTATAACATGTTTTTAAACAAACTAGTCCTTTTATAGCCATTATTTGCATAGTAACAACTTGGGCTATAATGATAACTAGTTCCGTGTCAAAAACACCAAGAACTTCTATTCCTTTCTATTTTTTCTACGTCAGTAATTTCAGAACGGTGATTGTCACCTGTCATTCATGAACTTCTGGGTATATTTAAGAAGTCATGTGGCTTTGAGGGTGTATAACGTCACATTCCGTTCATTTTTTATTTACAAAAATAAACTGAATAATAAAAAAACAAAATGATATGTTACTTTATGTCAGGTCATTGTTATTGTATTTACCACTAGTTTAAAACGATTCGAATTGATTCAAATATTGTCTAGTAAAAATTATTCTAAACGTTAAGTCTGCCCTTGGAACTTTATTTTTGCTGCACGTTATAACCTCTGTAAGAATCTCGGTATACAAAATAAAGTATGTGACTGTGACGTCTTGGGTTTGGTTCCCAGATCGTGCCAAAAAATTCGGATGCCTGTAAAGTCGGTTTACTGACGATATTTGAACGTGACAACGTCATAAGAAAATACTGCATTTTCAAAAGAAAATTTTAATCTTCATACTTGACGTAAAATGTATTATTGTTTAGCAGCTGTTCACGTGGACACATCGCTCACTCAAGTAGGAGAGAGACAGATGTCGAACGCTGCCGAACGGAGAGGCCGATTGAGCTTCTTTGTCGCTCGTACCGCGCTCTCGCTTGCACTTCAAGCCTTGAATGGAACACCTCAGAGCGAGGTAACGCCGCATGAATTATGTTTTCTGGTGCGTGCAGCCGGCTCTATTGAATTATAAGACGTTGTCACGTCAAAACATTGCTTGTAGCCTGGAGTTTGAAAGTTGAGGTCTTAACCTCCGTGTCTCGTAAAGCACGTAGAGAAGTTGGTACTACACCTGATATATCCCCGGTCGTGTCAATTAGCCGTCCCATTGGATTGTGAGAGTGAGGGAACAGAATGTGCACCTGTGTTTACGCACACACTTATGCACTATAATATCTTCTGCATAGTTGGCTGCTGGAGACTGATCATCATGGCTGAAATCGGTTAGAAGTACATCAAGTTATCGTTTGTCAGTTTAGTTTCTACCACAGTTAAATTTTTCCTTGTAGGTATTCGGATAATGGTTTGATAAGAACCTAATTTTCCATGCAGGTAGTGTTTATTTTAAGATAGCTAAAATACAAGATTAACACTTTGCCTTGTAGTTCCATAAGCATTATATGATAATACCCCTGGTGATTAATTAAGAAAGTTTCATTTCTACCTTTTGCTCAGTACTAAATGTGAAATGTGTCTTTTAACTTTACAAATTATTGCTAATTTATTGCTATAGGCGCTGTTCCTATAGCATAAATAGCAATTGTCTGCGGTTTGTCGCGCTCATCAAATCAATGCCAAATAATTATCTTTCTTCTATATAAACAATTTTTATAATATCGTGCTGGCCTTGGAAGTCACCGTTTTAGAATGGTAGACATACGCACCCGAACTAAACGGTTCGGCTCTTCCTTCCTGTGCAAATCAGTTAAAGCCTGGAATTCATAAACAGCGCACGTGTTTCCCTCCCATTCCGATCCCGGGTCCTTTAAGCGGGGCGTGAAAAAGCATCTCACTAGGTCGTCATAGCGTGGGTCGCCATACTGCACTGTCTTCATTCGCAGTGAGTATGGCGACCACCGCTCTTGGATTCTATTCATACTTTCCATCAGGTAGAATAGAGTTACTTTGGTAGATTTATACATAAAAAAAAATATATCAAATGATTTTCTTTTACGATTTTTCAAATGTTAATTAATTCATGACCCATGAAGTCATATTCATAAGATGTTTCGTTTCTTGCTCTTGAATAGTTTTCCCCACTCCATTTGACTATTTATGTGATAACTCTAGCGATTATTACTACCGTAAACCATGCAAAGATCCTATAAAAATCATTTTTATTCTATTTTGTTCTATTTACGTTTTATGTAAATCTTAAAACCAGATTTTTCTAGTCGGGACCATTTAAATTGACATTTCGATTACCTAACTAACCTTTTTGCTTTGTTCGATGCTTAGTAGTGAGAGTACTTAGCAACAATAAATTCGTATATTTACTATTCTTTGGCTTCAGACATATAAGTAACGCCAGAATACAAATATATAGTATGTATTACATAGCAGGTGATTATGGCCAGTCAGGTAACGGTGGACCTGATAATAGCGCATGGCAAGACGCGGTCAAGGACGCATCGCTGTCAGGGACGGTCTTCTTAGCGAAATCCCTCTCTCCAAAATCTGGACCAAGTGGTGCGCTATAAAACGTGGCGTACGTTTAGCAACGCGCTCATGACCGGTTGAGAGCCTTCAACGCTCACCGAAAAATCCGAATAAGGTTCTAGAGGCCATCCGAGGCCAACAGCCACAAGTCAACACAAAAAAAGCCACCGAGACAGTTTAGCAGGCAATCTTATCCTCCAGGGCAGGATAATAATTAACTGTAACTTGAATTGATGCTTTCAAATTTTCTTAACATTAACATGATTCCAATAAGTACTTCGAGGCTTTACAACATATACATATACTTGACTGACTTCTTTCTTCCAAATGTAATATCTCCAAGAGTATTCATACGTACATAAAAAAACACCTGTTTCCCCGTAGGGATAGGCAAAGGCATATTAAACGTTCACTTATCACCAGAATTTCGGTCCCACGTGCCACAAATCGACATGTTATTTGCTAGAGCTTCGTCTGTCCATGAACAAGCCGAAGATAACCTCACCAGCAAGTGCACTACTTGCAGGTAAAGTTGTTTTGGAGTCTTGAGTTCTTGATGGGAACCTCATACATTCTATGAATATTTACGGTCATATAAATTTCGTAATAAGAAATTCAACATCGATCACGATGCTTTTAAAGATAAACGTATAGAGTTATTCTATGCATTGCCTAGTTTGAAAAACAAATATGAAACGGATAGAAAGAATACCTAAACTCAGAACGATAATTTGTGAATCACACAAAGTGTTGTTCTCAAACTCGGTAAGAAGCAGCGGAGTAATTAATTAAACCACTACGCTATCCGTGCAAAGTAACTGGATACTAAGCACGATGAACAAAAACTTCAGTAACCCGTAACTGTTAACTACAATCACTGCAATGATTTCTAGCTAGACAAAAAATTTAAATGTGTGAAAGTAAGTCATACTTCAGCGCAAATGTCTATACAAAAAAATTCAATGCCAATTTGTTGTCAATATTGAAGAGGAAGAGCCAAGCGGCAGCAGAGGCGGTACGATGAGTGGCGCGGCAATGTAGGCTCACCGCTGCAACTTCCGCCACTGTCTCAGAGACCAGTTTCATGTAAATCTACACATTACAACACACCATGCTGCTGTCAGCATTGTCACCGTACCGCACTATTAAATTATTGGTTTTTATGAGTGCCTTTGTTCGTCTGCACCCATGATATTAAAAGAGGAGGCATACATATCTTGCCGGGATAAGTAACATTAGCTACTTGGACTGCCTAACAGGAGAACAGATCACTAAACACATATAGTGGCAATAGCATGGAAATCGGTTGGTTATATACATACATATTAAGGTTACAGTACGGATGTGAGTAGGTCCCGTATAAGATGGACCGATAACCTAGCGAAGGTGGTGCAGATAGCTCAAGACCGGTTATCGTGGCAACATATATAAAACAGTGGACGTTTTTGGCTGAGATGATGATAATGCTGCTAAGGTTACACTTGTGGTGTTTATTTACAATTATATAATAAAAATATATGTACACTTATATATCTCAATTATAATTTTAATGATACTTCATAAAATTGTGAATAAGTGCATATTGACATACTACTTGAAATATAAATAATCAAGGCTATCGGCTCAAAGTTGAAGAGCGCTATTGATAATAACCTTTGTACGATCGCACTATACGTGCAGAAGGACTTAAATATGACATTGAGTTACAAGTGATGACGATAATGCAAATAAAGTAAAAACAACATTAGTTGAATATAAACAACAAAAGATTTATATACAATAGATTTAAAGTACGGGAGAGACTAAAGAGTGATTTACTCGAGCGTCATGAGGACTAATTGGATTGTGAAGTTTAGGTGTATAAAAGAATAAAAGTTTATACAATATGACTTTTCACTTATACAGTGGCGTGTACAGGTTTTCAAAAATATAAAACAAGAAAAACAGACACAAAGAAATACTCGAGCGTTTCAGCTATCAATAGCTATGAAAAATATTGTTCTATCAGTTTACATATTGAGGGCAGCGAAGAGGTTGAAAATAAGAAAAAAAATTCAAGTACGTCAGATTTTGAGAGGGGATGTTAGGTGAACTTTACAGTCGCTCCTATTTCAAATACTGACGATTTGGATGCGATCAAAAGTGTGCAATTTTGAAAATGTGAAAATAAGGTGACCTTCAAATACATGTGCGGCAGATTATTATAAAGACTCTTCATCTTGATGTCCTTACCATTCCGACCCATAATCTTACAATTATGTCGAGGAATTGCCTTAAGACAGTCGGACAAAGTTGCTTGTTTATAAAGTGAAACTTCTTTGCGAACGCAAATGCGTCACGATAAAGAAATAAACACATATTTATATTCTCGATCTCCTCTTTGCGCAATGCTTCGTAACTTCAACACTCTTGTCTTTTTTTTATAGCAACCTACCAAAGTGACTCTATTCTGCCTGATGGAAAGCATGAATAGAATCCAAGAACGGTGGTCGCCGTACTCACTGCGAATGAAGACAGTGCAGTATGGCGACCCACGCTATGGCGGCCTAGTGAGATGCTTTTTCACGCCCCGTTTAAAGGACCCGGGATCGTACTGGGAGGGAAACACGTGCGCTGGTAATGAATTCCAGGCTTTAACTGATTCTACTAAGTATTGTCCATATGGACGCGATGGGATACTGGGTACATCTATGTATATCTACATTGTTCTAAACTTGCTCCTGGTCCGAGCATTTTACTTGTATACGTCTGTTAAGCTACTTTTCAGAAGTTTCACTTCTGCCGTGTGTGAATTGCACACACACACTATTTTCTTTTAATTGTTGAATATAACAAACCCCAACTAATATTACAAATGCGAATGTAAGTTTGTTTGTTTTAGTTTTACGCGAAAACTACGCAACCGATCATCATGAAATTTTGTACACATGTTCTTGGAGGTATTAGAAGTAACATAGGATACTTTTTAAAAAAAATATTAAGTTTATCTGTCACGAAACTTAATGTGGCAGACCAAATTAGCATAAATAATTATTATACTCAAAAATCTTTAATTTATTGCATGAAATTAGTAAAACTTAAAAAAAAATCATACCTGAATTTGGAGTGTTCTCTAGACTATCAAGTGTAATGGTGACATTCTCATAGTTTCTGGTAATTGATTGCCAATGTACTAAGTCTCTCATGCACTGGGAAATAAATAGATCTGCTTCTGCGTGTACCACAATTTATTAATGACTTAACTACTTCGGCTTATTCAAATTGGAAAATTATGTTATTTTCGTAATTGTTCAATAACTTCCGCAAAAAAAATTAACTCTCTCGAGAATGATGTATTTTTGGGTAACTTTGTGACTCTCTCATCTCTTTATGCCACGCTCCAACTAACAAATGATTCAAATGTATATTTTTCTTACATGCTAAAAAGCGTACATTTCAATAATATGACAAATTAACTTACCTTACTTAATCTGACTCCTTTGAGTTCCTCTAACGGTTATTTTTTTTACTAATGTGATAGGTTGCTCTAGACATTCGATCCTACATAAGGTCTTAGATATGGTTCAAGTACTTCACAAGGTGCAAGGTTACCGCGATTATGTTATTCGGACGCGCTCGAGTAAATCCTGATTTTCACCCACTCGTCTCAGAATTAAGAAGACCCAACTCAAGGAAAAGCAACGAAAACAGTCCTTTTACCCAAGATATAAAGGTGTGAGTCAATTTTCTTTCTTTTCTCATCTATAACTGCCTAATAATTTTTGACCACGCGACTTAGCGTTAAGATACGTCATTTCTATACATTTTTAGTTTTCTAATAATGTTTATGTTTATACTTAGTCTGGCCATAAATACTGTTACACTTAATTATAAAAAAATATTACATTTGAATTTCGAATCTGTCATTTTTATACGATTGTTCATTGTGTTTTCTCATTTTGGCGCCAATACATTGTAAAATATTTTGCGATATTAAAATGGTGTGGGGTGATAAAGAGAACCGAATCGCTGTGATAGCATTACACAAAGTAGGTATGGAGCCAAATGCAATTTTTAAAACTCTCCATACACTTGGTATTAGTAAAATGTTTGTGTACCGGGCTATTAATAGGTACAATGAGACCTCCTCTGTTTGTGACAGAAAAAGATCTGGCCGTCCACGTAGTGTTCGTACGAAAAAGGTGGTCAAAGCAGTAAGGGAAAGAATTCGAAGAAATCCTGTCCGAAAGCAAAAGATTTTATCTCGGGAAATGAAGATAGCACCTAGAACCATGTCGCGTATTTTAAAAGATGACTTAGGACTTGCAGCCTATAAGAGACGCACTGGCCATTTCTTAACTGATAATTTAAAGAAGAATAGGGTGGTAAAATCGAAACAACTACTGAAGCGGTACGCAAAGGGAGGTCACAGAAAAATTTTGTTTACGGATGAGAAAATTTTTACAATTGAGCAACATTTTAACAAACAAAATGACCGTATTTATGCTCAAAGCTCTAAGGAAGCTTCCCAATTAGTCGACAGAGTGCAACGTGGACATTATCCGACTTCAGTGATGGTTTGGTGGGGTGTTAGCTATGAAGGAGTGACTGAGCCATATTTTTGTGAAAAAGGTATCAAAACATCGGCACAAGTGTATCAAGATACCATTCTTGAGAAGGTAGTTAAGCCCCTTAACATCACCATGTTCAATAACCAAGTATGGTCCTTCCAGCAAGACTCGGCGCCGGGTCATAAAGCTCGGTCCACGCAGTCTTGGTTGGAATCGAACGTTTCGGACTTCATCAGAGCTGAAGACTGGCCGTCGTCTAGTCCCGATCTTAATCCGCTGGATTATGATTTGTGGTCAGTTTTAGAGAGTACAGCTTGCTCTAAACGCCATGATAATTTGGAGTCCCTAAAACAATCTATACGATTGGCAGTGAAGAATTTTCCCATGGAAAGAGTGCGTGCTTCTATTGATAACTGGCCTCATCGTTTAAAGGACTGTATTGCAGCCAATGGAGACCACTTCGAATAAGCTTTTTATATTTTTAATTGTTTTATATTTATGTATTAAACTGACACACTGTAAAAGTAATAAATGTTATTTGCAGTTAACAATTTTCTTTTTTCTTTATTACAATATTTATGGCAAGACTAGGTAGACTGTCAGCTTGGCTAGGGGGGCAGGTCAGTTAACTCTTCTGCTCGTTTGCCCTCCTAGTATTTTTTTTTGGTATGTAAATATGTGTCTAAGCTTATAGTATTAGTTCATATTTAGAATGATTCTGGTGGTTTTGAGTGTAGGCGAGACCTACCCAAATATTCTGCTGGCGGTAGTATCGTACTTTTAGGTCTTTGATCGTGCCCGGCTGTTGGATAGGTCCATTTACAGTCCACACACTAAACTTTATACTGTACTCACACAGTTTATGCTTAATCGATGTTTCCAGATTTAAAAAAAAAGACATCCTGTAGATTGTATGGCATTTTTTCCCGGAGTGAGTTTTAGGAAATGCCAGCGGCTTCTACCTGTTTAGTCGGTCTTGTAAAAATATCTGTAAAAGATTCACTTACAAAAATAAATACAAATAAAAATATAAAAAATAGGTGAAGAAAAAATCAACCAAGGCAACATATAATTGAACAAGTTATTTAATTATCTAAAGCTACACATATAATACCTTTGCCTAATGAACTTAACACTCATACATAAATATGCATACATAAATAAACCTAATAAACAAAAGCCCATTGATTTGCATAATTTATCAGTAAAACAATTTTAAGTAAAGTGTTAACTATAACATAATAACAAAAGAAAAACAATAACTAACTATCTTTTTTCTTTAATTTTCTTTTTTGTTTATATTTTGGATTTCTTATTTTTATTTTTTACTTTGTTTATACACAAAGTCCTGTGATTATCACTAAGATATTTTATAAGGATTAATACAATTCTCAATTTATCAATAAGATGACTGTCAACCGAATCTCTGAAGGCTACATTCAGGGAAAACAGGAACCACATGATTTAATTCTAGAAAATTAGTTCAAAAATTGCTTAGTCCACCTTTAAAACCCTGAAAGATCCTGGCATACCAACATATTGTTCATTGAAAACATCAGCTTGTCTGCACGACTCATCCGTTTTTGCTTTATTCATTTCCTGGAAGAATTCTACGTGGTCCTTAGAGCAAAAGTTCTCCAAACATCGCTCTGCAACAACAAGCAAAGACGTCCAATAGCAAGTATTATTTTAATCCGTGACATGTAATTCGAGACAGGTTAAAAATGTCATAGAAAACATTTCAAATTTATAAATTTTGTGTTTGAAATGCTCTAATTAACAAAGCATTTTATTTTATTTTTATTTATCGTAGTGTATATTTTTTTCATTTTTAAATTATGACAGATTCATTCCTTTTTCAGGCAATCGTACTCAAAAGATGTCAATAGAACCTCGTGTCTAAATTGCCAATGTCTGTTCGTCTGTCTTTCAGTGGACTGTTATATCAGAAGAAACAGTTGAAATAAGGACATTAAAGGCATATAAGAGACTTTATATAAAACATTTTATTACGGATTCCTTTGTGGTCATGATTATATGAGAATCTATACCAACTAGATCGAGTTTCAAGGAGTATCATCTAAAGACTATCTCTTTGGTCTAGCGGTTGGTGTATGTGACTGTCGATCAACAAGTCTCAAGTGCAATTCCCCGGTCGGGTCAAAAAACGTTATTGAATTTTTTTGGTTACAGAATACTTAATAACAGCCCAAACTTTAGAACTTGGGGTCCCAACCCGCGTGTCTTATAGAGCACCTAGAGCCATCGGTCCTATGCAGGATTTCTCCCCGGTCGTATCAGATTGTAACAGTGAGAGAACAGAGAATGCACCTGTTTGCACACACTTGTACACTATAATATACTTAGTCTGGCCATAAATACTGTTACACTTAATTATAAAAAAATATTACATTTGAATTTCGAATCTGTCATTTTTATACGATTGTTCATTGTGTTTTCTCATTTTGGCGCCAATACATTGTAAAATATTTTGCGATATTAAAATGGTGTGGGGTGATAAAGAGAACCGAATCGCTGTGATAGCATTACACAAAGTAGGTATGGAGCCAAATGCAATTTTTAAAACTCTCCATACACTTGGTATTAGTAAAATGTTTGTGTACCGGGCTATTAATAGGTACAATGAGACCTCCTCTGTTTGTGACAGAAAAAGATCTGGCCGTCCACGTAGTGTTCGTACGAAAAAGGTGGTCAAAGCAGTAAGGGAAAGAATTCGAAGAAATCCTGTCCGAAAGCAAAAGATTTTATCTCGGGAAATGAAGATAGCACCTAGAACCATGTCGCGTATTTTAAAAGATGACTTAGGACTTGCAGCCTATAAGAGACGCACTGGCCATTTCTTAACTGATAATTTAAAGAAGAATAGGGTGGTAAAATCGAAACAACTACTGAAGCGGTACGCAAAGGGAGGTCACAGAAAAATTTTGTTTACGGATGAGAAAATTTTTACAATTGAGCAACATTTTAACAAACAAAATGACCGTATTTATGCTCAAAGCTCTAAGGAAGCTTCCCAATTAGTCGACAGAGTGCAACGTGGACATTATCCGACTTCAGTGATGGTTTGGTGGGGTGTTAGCTATGAAGGAGTGACTGAGCCATATTTTTGTGAAAAAGGTATCAAAACATCGGCACAAGTGTATCAAGATACCATTCTTGAGAAGGTAGTTAAGCCCCTTAACATCACCATGTTCAATAACCAAGTATGGTCCTTCCAGCAAGACTCGGCGCCGGGTCATAAAGCTCGGTCCACGCAGTCTTGGTTGGAATCGAACGTTTCGGACTTCATCAGAGCTGAAGACTGGCCGTCGTCTAGTCCCGATCTTAATCCGCTGGATTATGATTTGTGGTCAGTTTTAGAGAGTACAGCTTGCTCTAAACGCCATGATAATTTGGAGTCCCTAAAACAATCTATACGATTGGCAGTGAAGAATTTTCCCATGGAAAGAGTGCGTGCTTCTATTGATAACTGGCCTCATCGTTTAAAGGACTGTATTGCAGCCAATGGAGACCACTTCGAATAAGCTTTTTATATTTTTAATTGTTTTATATTTATGTATTAAACTGACACACTGTAAAAGTAATAAATGTTATTTGCAGTTAACAATTTTCTTTTTTCTTTATTACAATATTTATGGCAAGACTAGGTATACTGTGTAGTTGGTTGGTCTTCGTTGAGGCTGGCCACCGTGGCCGAAATTGGCTAAGAGTACATCATCATCATCATGATCATAAAAGCAGACGTCATTACGAAAGATTCTGATACTTTACCCGATGCATGACAGTCTCATTTTTTATTGTATTTATTTAAATAAGAGAAATCCTATCAAAATTGTTAATTTATCTGTACTAAATATAGTACAAAAGCAATGAATAAAAATCTGTTGAATATTTATTTTTTTATGGTTTCCGTCATAGCAATATACATTCATTTACATATTTTAAATTAGTTTTTAATGTAAACTGTAGTTCGACTTCAAAAAAAAATATTAAAAAGTCTAATTAAGTGATAATAGTGAGCTAAAATGCGAAAATTAGCCTATTGTTCTCTTAATATTAGCTTATTACGACTTTTTGGTAATTATGTGATAAGTTGATTAAATCTTTAATCTTTAACTAGTTTGCATCAAAGAGTACATATATAGGCTCTTTAAATATTTAAGGTAAACCGTAAGTTACTAAGGTGGCGAGCATACATTTTTCAGCAATTCAATACTAGTTAAATGAAATATGGTTAAAAAGTAAAATATAATTTCGCACTGACACTGTTGGAAACAAACCATTTCGTCGTAACCTAACACTTAAAATATAATCCCAACTTGCCCAAAGTATATTTAAAACTATGGAATGTATGAACGCTTCAGTGTCTATAATGTGCATGGTAAAATAGCCCATAGAATAGTTACCATAGAGTGCCCTTAAAGGCTTTTCTTTGCCGCCATAATCTTCAGGCAATATATCTTTTTCAACGACTTCATGCAAAGTTTCCAAATTCTTGTGTACTTCGATTCTTTCACCAATTTTAGCACTAAGAGTTTGTTTGAATAGTGACACCAATGAATCCACCATCTTAGAACCCGACATGATTAAGATTTTTTTAATTCTCATACCGTATCCTTCCTAAAAAATGTGTACAAAGAAGGTAAAATTGTGCTGTAATTAGATTTTCTACATTTTGAGTAAAATTATTAGTTATTCTGAGTATATACCTAACCAGACAGCTGTGAAAAGAAAAGGAAAATTTAAATTTATACGACAAGTCTATTCAATAAATCGAATTTAACAAAACACTAAGTTAGTTTTTTTATTTTTACTCAAATTCAAACTCGTTTTGTGCAGAAGAATATCTTATAATTGGATTAGTTACAAAATAAATTAAGAAAATATTAAACAAAAACAAATTATTATTTCTTTTTATTAAAAAGACAACGCCCACATTATCGCGGGGGACTTTACAAGCATTCAAAAAACGGACACAAAGAACATCCAGACTCCATTCAGACCCAGAACAACAATTTGTAGAACACAAAGCGTCATCTCATGTGGGTTTTGAACCCACAACACTCAGCGCAGTAGAGAGAGTTGTGGTGACTGCTAAAACCACTGGGCCAACTGTACAATCACCAAGTTCAAAAGGCAGGCAAAAAGTTTATCAAAGAGTAGTACTTACAGTCATCAACGTAAATATATGTTTCAGATTCATTGGACTAATTTTAGTCACAAAGTTCAAAATATTAATATCTCTATAGTCACAAACAAGGACAAATCCAGCATTGTAGTCATTTCTTTTACAGTATTCACTGGCCTAAAAAAAAAAAAATTATTACATTTAATAACCCGACACAGTCATACAAGAGACAAATAGAAATGACCATATTCACTTTATTTGTCATAGGTGAAAATCAAACACGACCTTAAGTTTCTATACAGAGTCAACTTCTACACAAGTAGGCAAGTTAGTTACGAGTATATATTAATGACCAAGAGTACCACACCAATGAGTTCTCCAAGAGATCCCTTGATCAAGGGCAAGGAAAAGTGGTTGAGAACAAGGTTGGCTGCGTATACTCTTTGATAAGTTTGAAAAGTAATACTTTTGACTACAAATCGTTACTCAAGGGACTAATTCAGGACAAAATTACTTAAAAGGTTAGGATATTTTCTATTTCCCCGACGTTTCATACCGTACCACAACCGTGCATCATACCGTACAACAACCGTGCAAAATACCGGTACACAATAAAAACAATGTGCATGTGTGAAATCACAAAAGTCTTAAAACAGTTATAACCTAGACTGTAAATTTTTCAAAATATTTTAAATTGACGACTTTTGCTAGAAATATTTTTAACTGTTATTATATTATCATAGGGTGGTCCGATTATTATTATAGACCTATATGATTAGGGGATCCGTCTGCTGGTTTACCTCCATAGCAAAAAAATCATTTTATCGCTTATTTCCTCATCATCATCATCATCATCAACAGCCTTTTACAGTCCCCTACTGGACATAAGCCTCTCCTTAGCAAGAAGATTTTGGCCTCCTATACCACGCTGGGCAGACGGGTTGGAATATGGTTTGTTTCAAGTTTTCCTTCTCTTTGTGATGATGACACCCATGGGACACCCATGGGATGAGTAGGTGTGGTAACACTCCATATTTTTAAACCATCACTACACGCACATATCTCAATAAAGAATAATAATATATATTCATTTAAATGAGACAACATAAATTAACTACAATTTTAATTACTTTATTGCGATACAGAAGAAAAAACCTACTTTATTGAGAGAAAAAAAAGGAAAACTTGAAACAATCCCTATAACTAACCCGTTTGGTCAGCGCCATACATGATAGGCTGAAACTTCCTTTCTTAGAAGAAGCCTATATTATATAGCCTATTGTTATATTGTTATATTGTTATTAATAGACATAAATCAAATCAACAGCCTTTTACAGTCCACTGCTGGACATAGGCCTCTCCTTAGCAAAGAGGTTTTAGCCTACTATACCACGCTGACCAGATGGGTAGGAATAGGGTTTGTTTCAAGTTTTTCTTCTCTTTGTTTTGATATTTTCCTGAATATTTTGTTCCCTTAGTCGCCCTTTACGACACCTACAGGATGAATAGGGATGGTAACACTACGTATTCTTAATCCGTCACCACAAGGATGACGAAATTGCAACAATTTCTTAAAAATACAGGGAGGGTGTCTTAAAAACATGAATGCATTCCGAATAAAATGATCAATCGGACCTAAAAGCGACAAAACGGTTTGTACACACAATTTATTATTAAACATACACTTAAAAGAAAGTACCTATTAAAATGCTTACCAGCACAATATACTTGTAGTAAATTTGTACCAAGTTCGAATCAAAGTCATCAGAAAGTATTTTCATCATATATACTCTATTATGTTGCTTCGTCAGCTTTGGTAGATGAGTTTGGATGCTGAAAATATTTGACAGTATAAGTACAGCTTAGATCTCAAGTTTGCAAAAACTAAATAAATAAAATAATAAATAAATTAATATTTCAGACATTTGACACACAACGTCATCTAGTTTCAAACTAAAAAGAGCTTGTGCTATGATAACTAGACTGACTGTTAGAATATTTATATACTTGTTTGTGTAATGTTTTTTTGTGCATGTCAAATGTCCATAATATTTATTTATTTATTATTATTTCACATTCTAATATGCATGATATTCCTATTAAAATAATATGCAAACTAATAACTATTACATGATTAATTAAAAACAAGAATAAACGAATACATAGACCATTGCTAAATGCACAAACCAAATCTGTTTTACCGGGTGTTTTGGGTTGCCGGGTTTTTGAGAAACACAATACCACTGTACCTTATCACTAAGCAGAATTATAGTATAAATACTTACATGAAGCTTTCTAAAGGTTTAAAAAATTCCTTTGTGATAGTGGTCGGGAAAAACTCTGGCATTAAAGTCCTGAGAGTACATAGTTTGTCTAATTTTTGTTTTGCTCGTTCTATAGAACCTTTGGCTGTTACCAGAGTCGTTTCCAAATAAATTCGAGCTGTAAAATGAGAAATTGATTTAGTTATTATTGTAGAATACACCAAACATAATGTAGTAGTTAATTTTTATGTAAGAGTTGCTTCTTCAATCATACACATAAAAGTATCAGGTTCAATAATTGCGTTGTGCTTCCGTTTGGCATCGTTAAAAGACTTACATAGAAAGGACACCGACCAATCTTGCCCTGAGCGTGGACAGCCAATTTTAAGCTTATTTTAATGTCAGATTATGAATCATGAACAGTTTTGTTGCACAGTGGGACTATGATACTCGTATATCCCTTTGTTTTTAATTTCTCTCTCTCTCTCTATCTCTCTCGAATTTTGTTTTGATTTTTTTTGTAAATTGATTTTCTTAATGACAATTGTTAATTTTTTGAATTCATTTACTTCGAATGCTATGAATAACTAAATAAAATAATATAATGTTATATTATTTCAATAGTAGAAACTTAATAATTTTATTATTAATGTATGCTTCGAATACAAATTTAAATTATTCTAAGCCAAATTGACAGAATTCAGAGGTTATCATTATCACTCCTGTAAACATTGTATGTATATCTATGTTTTGCAACAGAAAATATTGATTTATTGATTAAAGTAAAGCTCGCACTAGTCTGCCCGTGACCACGAGCGATGTAACCCGTTCCAAACGTCGGGAAGCAGAAAACTTCGTAACTATTTTAAATAATTTCATAGTGAATAAGTCCCCCAGCAACAGTATCTGTGTGTGAAAAAATCGTGAAAGTCTAAACACAGCTATGATTACTTTTCTTTAAATATTTAATAAATTATGATCACAATCATATTACCAAAGTTAAATCTATGAAAAATAATTTTAATAAGATTTTGATTTATTTTATATTAATACAGATCGTTTTTGTTGTCATGTAAATTAATAATGAAATGCAGTTAAAAATTTAGTGCAAAAACAAAATAACTCATTAAAATGTTATTAAAAACAATAAAACTAGATATATTAACAAACTTTTTTTTCCCGAAAAATGTAAACAAATTTACTAATTAAAGAATAAAATTAAATAACTACAAGTGTTAAATATTATTTTCTACCTAGCAATACTTTATTTATTTCCATTCTATTTCTGCCAATGTCACTTGTCATTCGAATTGCACGCGCTCTTTTGGATTGTGGATGTCTGTGTTTGTTTTTTTACTTCGATCTGCTGTCTACAACTGACTGCCTAATAACAACTCTGCTAGCACCAGCTTTAACGTTGAAACCAGCCTACATCAATTACTTATGAAAGTTAAAATGTAAAAGATAAATAGTTACTGTAAATAATGGGTTTTAAAAGAGGTTTTGGCCTACAGTACCACTGACACTGACTTGACATGACTTGACTTGACTATTGGGTGCAGCCCATTAAAAATAATATTGGTTTTTCTGTAATAAATTAAGCTTATCTAGGCCATTTCCTTCAAATTGGTCGATGGCCTTTAACAACTGAATTACATATAGATAATAATATTTTATATATAAATTGACTCTACTCTAGCTGATTGAAAGCACGAGCAGAATCCACAAGTGGTGTTCACTATACTTGTTGCGAATGCAGACAATGCAACATGGTGACCCACACGAGGGCAGCCTAGTGACATGCCTTTTTGATGTTGTTCACTAGTCCTAGTAAAACTCCAGAAAATTAATATCAATTTCTCTCATTTTAATTTTAAAGTATTTATGAAAATAATGAGTAAAATATAGTATAAACAATAATTTTATTTTTCTTTGCAATATGTCAGATCTTCTCAAATAAAAAAATATTTTAACATAAGGCGTTTCGAATAAATAACATTTATACACAATATTCAGAATATTCTGTATTTAAGAACAACCTAGAGCGACAGCATCCTTGCTGTCGTCTTTCGGTAATGAGTGTGATGTAGGGGTGACAGTTATCGTGGTAAGTGTGTGTACCTTACACTGACATAAAGGCTGTCATGCTTCTTATGTCCCTAAGTAGTTAGCAGGCATGAATAATAACTCTACACTATCAAAAACATTGGTATACTTAAAAATTTTGTTGGTTTGACGTTCGTGTTATTGGACGGTCATTTGATCGAAACGACCGCCACTGCCTATGAACAACTCAACAAATACAAACGTATATATACTCATTGAGTTCTTAGGAATTAAGAGGACTGGCTTGAGCGTCCGATGACTTTAATTATTGGGAGAAAATCAAGAGAAGACGTGCTGAACACCGAGCCCTAAACAATGATTAATACATGTTTGTGAAGTCATCTAAGATTCATTTAATGAAGAAGAAGGGATGTCAACATCAATAGACATTCTTTATCTTAATTTTGTTGATGATATTACTTTAAATTTAAGGAATTTAACGAACTATCGAGTTTCGTTATGGTAACACAATTAGTGAAATGATTTTGACTGTTACTACTTAATTACAAAAATATTAAAATGGATAACAGTCGGCACAGTAGCAAAATGCAAATAAAGTACAATAATATAGTATTCGAAAAGAAAGTATTTCCTAAATATATAGCTAATTAACAGGTCACAATTGTGACAAATTTGAAGTTATAGAATTAATTGAGAAGTTCTATTATAACACACATTTTGAAAAACATTAATTATTTCATATTGTAAGTAGAGTAGATGTCTATTATAACAAAAAAATCATCTCACTAGGCTGCCATAGCGTGTGTCGCCATATTACATTGTCTGCATTCACAATGAGTAAGACGACCACCACTCTTCGATTCTATACATGTTTCCCATCAAGCAGAGAAAAAGCACTTTTTGACAAAATGTACTAAGAAAAATAAATTAGTATACTCCTTCTTAACTAAAAATTCAATTGAATTATTATTCGTTAAAAGGGATAGTAATGTTAACTCATATCACTTCAAGTAGCTTAAAATTCAAATTATTGCACTCACGAATATCTTTCTTAACAAAATGGTTCTGCATTTTCACCCATTCTTCTAGAAGGTCCAAAGCCTCATCTATTCTTCCAGGTTTATCCAAATTGATTTCTTTTCTAATATACTCTATAGAATCAGGGTGAAGTTCCAACAGCCTATTTTTTGAACTATCCATTTTCACGGCAACGAGCAACTAACGAATGATGCATGGAGTTTGAACACAGTACTTTATATACAAACGAAATTGGCGAAGGCATCGACGATAATTAACTGATTATGGCTCGCAGTTTTGCTTGTATTCTAACACGATGCAAAAAGGTTTTTATATTTAGAAAATAATTACAACGACATATGGCAATTTGCTCTGGTTTCTAACTACATTTTTAACATGTTTTTCTTTACTTTTTGTTTTCTTTTTTTTTATCTATTATTGTCTCAATTTTCTTCTGATATTCTCGGTATTAGTTCAAACAGTAACTTCCTGGTGACCTAAATGACAGGTTTTTTAAACTTACTTTATGGTCCAACGGTTACATGATTTTAATCTATCTATATTATAAGTTTTTCCACGTCCCTCCCAGAAATCATTGCAGCCATGCTAGTGGGTGAGTAGAGCTGGGTGCAATGTTATCATTCTCATAAGCTATTATAGTTTAACAGAATGAAACAGCTCCAGAAAGAGACCGGTGAAGAAGATCTGTAAAGGGTAGTAGTAGTTAAGTAGTTAAAGTTTCGATGTATTGTTTCAAAGCAGGTTATATGAGACCGAGCTATGCTCCACTCTTTATGAAACAAAATGTTGAGAAATTTGTTCCGAGGAAATCTTGACAGAGTTTACGCAGGCGGTGGCCCTGCTCATCAGCAAATATTACAACTCTCTTTTTCGGTTTGTTGCTATGTGATCTTTGTGAGGGTACATATGTACTTTGTAAATATATTACAATTTTCATTTATTTCAGGCAACTGAGAAGTAGATGATGAAGCATTAGGTGCTTATTGATTATTCACAGTATCTGATTCAAGCTGTTGGACTATTTTTGGACATGGAGAAGCAGTCACTGACGATTGCTACTTAGAAAAATCTTGGTGAAGCAACAATAAAATCGTCGAAGTCTTTTACTGCTGTGTTCACAACAATTTCTGTAGGACTTCCATTTCCTTATGCAGTTGACATTTTTGCATCACATTTTTGAGTTTATTCTGTGTAATATCTAAATTTGACCTAAGTGTTTTAATTTCAAAATTTGAAGTTGCTGATATTCAAACTCATC
Source organism: Hypercompe scribonia (assembly GCA_949316085.1). NCBI lineage: Eukaryota > Metazoa > Arthropoda > Insecta > Lepidoptera > Erebidae > Hypercompe > Hypercompe scribonia. The sequence goes on from OX438987.1 coordinate 14,735,338, forward strand.
AACAATAATTCCTCGGGCATTGTGCTATTGGCTGTATAAACCAAACGTCCAAACGAGCAGACGGATGCCCTTTTGAAAGTATTTATCCTTACAATAAATACATGGGGATTTGACAAATCACATACGCGTTTTTATTAAAGGTTTGGAGGTCGCATGGTTTTGGCCACATCACAGGTTGCTATTGGTTCCACTAATTGATTGAAAAAGATAAATACTTTTGTGAAAAGTGAAGAGTTGTGAAAGCTTGTACTGAGGTGCCTCTGAAAAGAGCAACCCAGCATTCCTTACGCTGCCGCCGCATCTTACGCCGCATAAAATCACTGCCGTTCAGCACTTTGCGTTTTTGATATTAATTTTCATTAATTTAAAATATTTAAATCAGGTTAGTTACGAAATCAACTTAGCAAATGAATAAGCAAAATTAGAAAGCTGTTTGATAAAAACGTGTGATAATATAATTAATAAGATATAGCATCAACCACTGGTGTAATATCTTTTTCTACACCAGAGAATAGTTTTGTTTTATTTGTTAATTTTTTTTTCAAGAGTAATGGTTAAAGTTGCAAAGATTAAAGTTATTATTACGTATGACGGTGACTGTGGCGTAAAGGGTGTCATGTCCTCCCAATATAATAAGCGATCCTCGGACCAGTGATCATGTCATTCGAGATTCTGAGAGAAAAAGATATAAAAACCGTAATGAACTACACTCAAAATGTACTTAGGTAGACGAGAATGAATTTAAATTGAAGAACTCTACGTTGTGGAACGTAACTTGCATTGATGCCCTCGTGCTTTCACATTTTCCGAGCACAGCTCGTCATCCTGGCCCTACACTATACTCACAGAGAGTCTCAAACGGCATGAATACCAAAACTTAGGTAATTATATTTTTAGACCGTTTTGGGTCGTTTGGGGTCTGAGTACTCATCCTATATTTAAATAATTAGCTTACCAACTGATCGACACTTCTCGTGACAAGAAGGCTGACCTTATTCTAATAGAGAATCTATTGTCATTCAATGTGGTAATGTTGCCAGTCTTCTGTGAAAGCTAATATAGGCGATGATTCAAAACAATTTTGAATGTTTGTATGTGAAATTTTAAAGTATTTTTACTGTATTATATTAATTATTTTAGTATTATGTAAGTTCAGTAAATAATTGTATAGTCATTTTAAAGTGTTTTTGTTTAATAAAATGTACAAACACACATAACACAACACTGTTTAGAATAAGCAGAATATATTCTTGGCCTATCTTTTTGTAAATCTAAAACAAACCAATCGTAATTAATATAGTAAATAAAAACTATTTAAATTAAATTCTATATATAAAGAACAAGGCTTACGTTTTATTAGGCATTTGGTTGAGATCACTAAAATAAAAATGGAGTTTTTAGGAATATTTGAATTTCATTCAGATACAGTAGAAGTTGTGAGAAAAGAATTCAATTTGGAAAAGCCTAGAAAGATAGAAGAGGCTACTGATATTTTAGAAGAATGAAAAAGCAAAACCACTTTCTAAAGAAATATATACGTAAGTATACAGTATAGTATAGTAGTGCACTGTTTTGTTCGCCTAACATTTTGTTTGGTATCGAAACTGTCCCGGAAGATTCAGAGATTTTTGACACACCTGACTACACTTGATGGTACGCAACTACCAACACTTATGGCTGACACTCAAGAACCATAAGTACGTTTACCATCCTTGGTGCCCTTCCATGAACTAAGAGAGAGAATTTAGGGCGCAACATTTGGTACACGATGTGAAGCAAGGAAAGAACTGCTTAACATCGGATTTCTGTGAAATAGTAGCGTAATTATGGTCCAGTCGACCTATTTGTGTCGGAGCGTAGCTTTCCTACGGACAGATTTTCAAATAAAATTGATAAAACAAGATTTAAACAAAACAAAACGGACTTTATACAGAACATATTTTAAAACAAAAAAGTAAAATTAAAATTAAAATAATTACATATTCTTGTGCCTATAATTATTGTTGTCTTTGAAGTCGGTGTCAGGTTCTCACCTTTTGAAGTCGGTTAAAAAGTAGAAGTATTTGATGGTAACATTAAACATATAAACACTTATATCTACAATATAGAAATATATTAGAATATTTTTCTACATAATGCACTCTAGTGTTCATAATATGAGTCTTACAATGAACATATGAGCTTAATTAAGCTAGAGTGTAACTTTACACTCAAATATGTGATAAATTTACGTCTAAATTACTGATAATTTATCAGGACATTTAATTAAATTTAACTTATTCTCAGTGTTTCCATAGTGGTAAAAAGGTTGTTACGAACTTTTATATTACCTGCTCAATATAATTAAAAATATTAATATGCGTGTCGTATATCTAAAATAAAGTATTTAACATCAACGTTATTATATTATTCGTGCTGTGAAAATTAATTGAATATAGAAACGTTAATTATTCACACAAACACCTTAGCATTTCTTCATTTCGCTTATTCATGATGGCTCCTGGATAAAAATTAAAAGAAAATAATAAAAGAATACAAATGTCACTTAAAATAATGTATCATTATTTGACAGTGTACCCAGTAAGTTTTACTGGATACACTGTCAAAGTTGTGAAAGCAACAACGACAAATAGTGTCGAGTTTTGACCCCTAAGTTTGTACACTGTGCTTAGTATCATTTGCGCTGTCGTTAAAAACGCTCGCAAAAGCAAATTTTTAAATCATACTTTGTATAATAAACGTGTGCTGATCTTGTAGTGGGTTATTCTATCCCGCAAAAGGAGTCATTATCATTCCGCCTCAGTATCAACAGCCTTTAGTAGTTTACTTCTGGACATAGGATGATGACCTATTGATGCAGGGGTGACAGTTATCCTGGTAACTGTGTAAGCCTTACACTGTCACGATGACTGTCACGCCTTTTACGTCCCCAAGCGGGGTGTGAAAAAGCATCTCACAAGGCCGCCATAGTGTGGGTCACCATACTGCAGTCTGCGTTTGCGATGAGTATGGTGATTACAATTCTTGGATTCCATTCATGCTTTCAGAGTAGTAGCGGCAGAGTAGAGCCACTTTGGCAAGCTCTTAATATATAAAAAAAGGAGTTTAGCGAAAAGAGTAATTCTTTTTATTTATAATAATATTTAGTAATAGTCAAACTAAGCTATTGAACTTTTGTGTCTATTAATTTAAACTTAAAATTTAAATCTTGATGAAAACTTAATTGTCGGACCTGTCTAGTGATAAGTCTCTGTGACTACTACGCCGAAGGTCATGGGTTCGACTCCCACCCAGGATAAATATTCGCGTGACGAATATGAATATTTGTTCTGTGTCTCAGTGTAATTTATCTTCAATATATGTATTTTTAGAAATATTTATATAGGTATGATTATCAACACTGGTAACTATAGCACAGGCTCTGCATAATTTTAAATCAGACAGTATTTCAATTAGGCATAATTTTAAATTATTGTTTTTGTATGTCCTAGAAGATTAATTCATTACCAAACCAATTTTCTTTGACCTTTAGATAAAAGGTAAATCGTTTGCTGTTTGGAAATCAATTGTGTAAATACTAAATAACTCTAAATCACGACATAAATTATCAAACAACAGATCCAAATAGAAGTACTCTAATGCTACTAAGAGATTATTAAAAACAGAAGTAAATATATTATATATATAGATAAATAAGTTAGATAATATTAAAACCAACATATTTTAATTGGTTTGTATAATTCATAAATTAATTGCATTAATTCTTATTTCAAATCGAAAAAAAAGAAGAACTTATACAGGCAATAACCCTGTTCCCTTTTATTTGAATTACTTTGTTGACTTAAAGTAGACATATGTTTCATCATATCATCATATAATGAAGTTCCCAGCATACCAGATTAGGCCTTATAACGTTTTCCTATTTATTTTAGTTCTTTTCTACTAGGCAAATCTATTATAAACATCTTTCTCTCATTTTCTTAAATTAATTACTAAATTATTTAGGTGATCAATTTATCTAGTTGTATAAATGTGTTAAGCTAATGGGAACCAACAGTCTACTTATAGTGGTAATTTTCAAAAGCTGTCTCTATGTTTATATATTAGTAAACTTAAACTCTTATAATATTTCGACTAGTATGAGATTTTATGATGAATTTGAAAAAGTTGATAAGTAATAGAACCTTTTCATTTTTAAGCGAAATGACAATAGTTTTTAAACTCAAATGATTATAATTTATATGTATAAATTATCGTTAGATAATCACAAGTCATGTGTGCAAACATTCTTAAATAAATATTTCGATGTAGACAGTGTTCAAGGTGATACAAGTCAGAGGACTATTGAAGACGTTGTTGAAAGGCACTTGACCTCTGAACGGGTACGTAATAAAATTAATTTGTATTTCATACATTACCAATGGTATTACGTCAAAAAGCACTTAAATTTGTAACTTTGTAAGTCCATTTGTTGATTAATTTATCTTTTTTTAAGTAATACTAACAATTTCATGGCAAATAGTGACTACGGGTAAATATATACTTATAATTTAGAAATCTTTCATTTCTTTTTTTAATCACGTAGCGTCATTCAAATAGGTAATTAAGGTGAATTTAATAAGTCTTCAGTCACCAAAATTTATCAAACCTTTAAGCTACATAGTAGGCCACTGAAATGTACATATATTCTATTATAGAAGGATTCAACAAAAGATAATTCACAAACACGCTCAAAATTTTCGTTTACATGCCAAAATAGACCTCTTAAAGTATGAACTCTTAATAATGTTAGTATTAAAGCTGACCGCATTTCTTTTTCGAGTTTTCATAAAAATAATACAGTTTTTTTTTATTTTAATTTTTAAAAGTAATGAAAGATTACTCTTACTATAATATCTTTCAAATATTTTAGTAGGAAATTGAGTACTCTACAAAAAAGGTCATTTTCGATCAATCAATTCAGACAAATTTCGAAATCAAATATAAATTCACTCTCATACAGACATATATAATTTTAACATAACCCACCTCCTGGCGTGATTCGGTAAAGAATAAATGATATTTATTTCATAATTCGTAACCCTCACTCTGTGAAGAAACGCCGAAACAAAACACAGAGTTATCTTCTCCTTTAAGTCCGTAAACATTGATTAGTAGAAAAAAATCACAAACTAATAAAGAATTAAATTTGATAGTAAAAGGTCTACTCTCTTCCTGCCTCCGTGCCTGGATCATTGTTACCCGACTGCCAAAGGCTTTTCTTTTCACTTTTCTTCAAAGTTTGATCTATTTGCGTTACTAGAGCATTTAAACTAGTAATTTTATCAAAGTGTTTTAATTCACCGGACAATTCTCTGAATCTTCCGGGACAGTTTCGATACCAAACAAAATGTTAGGGGAACAAAACAGTTGCGGCAGAACGCTCACCGATACGCATTGGCATAGTGGCGTGCGCAGTTGGAACAGCCGCAAAATGCACGCTAACGCGCAGTGGGTGTTGTTCTGCCCAACTTCGAAGCCTGGATAGGTAGGGAGGGAGGTCGCATCACCTATCGACTGACACAGATACTCACCGGGCATGGTTGATTCGGTGAGTATCTGCATAAGATCAGAAGACGGCACAATGCCACCAAATGCTAATGACAATTCGGACGAGACTTGTGCCCGCCAGCCATCATTGCTGCCATGCTGGCGGGTGAGGAGGGATGGGGCGCAGTAGTCTCTTTCTGTGAAGCTGTAATGCTTCAGAAAAAGACTGCAGAACGGGATCGTGAGAGAGCTGATCCCCAGCGGAGAAGACGTCTGCGGTGTTAGTAGCTATCGACAGGACCGCAAGCTGCCAGAGAATAGGGTCCTCTGGCGGTAAATAAATCGCTGCGGTCGGCGACAGCAATGCGGCCTGGTCGCATAAACGTGATCAGGTCGCAGCTATGACTATAGCAACTAGATCAGCGGGGGGTACCTTTGTAGCTTTCCCCAGGAGAGGGTCTGACCAGGCATGGCGTTGATCCTGGAGGGGGCCAGAATAACATGGTCCGGGTCCTCTTCAGAGTAGGATGCCTGAGACCGGTCGCCGGGGTGGTTTTTAGTGGAAACACCAAATACTCCTGGCTCCTGTGTCCCTGAGGAGCAGGGAGATCCGAAGGGATTTCCCAACCTGTCAACAAAAAAAAAAGGGAAACAAAACAGTGCACTACTATTAAAAAAATAGGTAAAAACTTACGTATATCTTTCTTTAGAAAGTGGTTTTGCTTTTTAACCCATTCTTCTAAAATATCAGTAGCCTCTTCTATCCTTCCAGGCTTTTCCAAATTGAATTCTTTTCTCACAAATTCCTCTGTATCTGAATGAAATTCAAGTATTTCTAAAGACTCCATTTTTATTTTAGTGATTCCTACGAAATGCCTAATAAAACGCAAGCCTAGTTCTTTATATAGAATTTAATTTAAGTAGTTTTTATTTACTATATTAATTACAGTTGGTTTGTTTTAGATTTGCGAAAAGATAGGCCAAGAATATATTCTGCTTATTATAAACAGTGTTGTGTTACGTGTGTTTGTACATTTTATTGATCAAAAACATTTTAAACTGACTATACAATTATTTACTGAACATACATAGTGGTAAAATAATTAATATAATACAGTAAAAATACTTTAAAATTTCAAATACAAACATTAAAAATTGTTTTGAATCATCACCTATATTAGCTTTCACGGAAGACTGGCAACATTATCACGTTGAATGACAATAGATTCTCTGTTAGAATAAGGTCGGCCTTCTTGTCACGAGAAGTGTCGATCGGTTGCTAAGCTAGTTATTCAAACATAGGATGAGTACTCGGACTCCAAACGACCCCAAACGGTCCTAAAATATAAATATCTAAGTTTTTGGTATTTATGCCGTTTGAGACTCTTTGTGAGTTTAGTGTAGTGCCAGTATGGCGAGCTATGCTTGGAAAATGTGATAGCACGAGGGCGTCAATGCAAGTTTCGTTCCACAACGTAGAGTTCATTAATGTAAATTCATTCTCGTCTACCTAAGTGCATTTTCTGTATAGTTCACTACGATTTTATACGTTTTTCTCTCAGTCTCGAATTTTATTATTATATTGCTTTTGATGAATTTACTTGGAGTTAACACGATAAGTTGCAAATCATAAATTTCGTTTCGTTATCATCTTGTGATACAGTGTAAAAAAAACATACCACAGCACCTTCTAAGATACATTGAACCACGGTGTTACGAACCACTAATGTAAGTAAATCCTATATCATGATATAGAAATTTTCGCGCCGGTTAATGCATATATAATTTCCCAACATCGATCGTTGGGCTGCAGCCTGGTAGACATGATCACTGGTCCGAGGATCGCTTATTATATTGGGAGGACATGACACCCTTTACGCCACAGTCACTGTTATACGTAAATAATAACTTTAATCTTTGCAACTTTAACCGTTACTCTTGGAAAAAAATATTAACAAATAAAACAAAACTATTCTCTGGTGTAGAAAAAAAAAATTAAGACGAGCGACACCAGTGGTTGATGCTATTTCTTATTAAATATATTATCACACGTTTTTATCAAACAGCTTTCTAATCTTGCTTATTCATTTGCTAAGTTGATTTCGTAACTAATCTGATTTAAATATTTTAAATTAATGAAAATTAATATCAAAAACAAAAAGTGCAATATAACTGAACGGCAGTGATTTTATGCGGCGTAAGATGCGGCTGCAGCGTAAGGAATGCTGGGTTGCTCTTTTCAGAGGCACCTCAGTACAAGCTTTCACAACTCTTCACTTTTCACTAAAGTGTTTATGTTTTTCAATCAATTAGTGGAACCAATAGCAACCTGTGATGTGGCCAAAACCATGTTACCTCCAAACCTTTAAGAAAAACGCATATGTGATTTGTCAAATGATGTCCTCCCAGACGTATCCGTCGACGGCGACACACTGTTACTAACTATTAGTACGACGTTCGTGAGCGCGAATGTGACTCGCAAAACCGAATTTAGTTTTGAAGATTCGGCCACAGATAGCGCAGTAAAGCTGCCCGCTATCATTGTATGTGTAGTTATAGGAGGGCTTAGGTCGAGCTTTCAAAAGCTGGCGTTTGGCGTCAAGATGTTCGACGCGAGCGCGCTCAAAGTTATTAATGCCCGTTTTGACAGCGTTTCGCCACTCCGGTCTCCGAGTAGCAAGCTCCTCCCAAGAATCGCAAGAGATTCCACAGGATGTTAGGTGGCGTTTCAGAACATCTTTGTAGCGTAGATATTGTCCTCCGGGTTTGCGCTTTCCTGAGCTAAGCTCTGAATAAAAGACTGACTTTGGCAACCTTGAGGAGTCCATACGCACTAGGTGTCCAGTCCAGCGTAGTTGACACCTCATTAGCAGACTCTCCATACCGGTCATCTTAGTCCGACGAAGAACTTCAGAGTTAGACACACGATCCTGCCATTTCAAACGAAGAATGATACGGAGACACTTCATGTGAAAGACGTCAAGACGTCTGATGTCACCCTTGTACAGACACCAGGTCTCCGAGGCATGCAGAAGCAGAGGTAGTATAATAGCTCTATAGACGGCAAGTTTCGTGTGGAGCCTTAAGTCGTGAGATTTCCATACTCTTTGGCTCAGCCTACCAAAAGCAGCAGCAGCTTTAGCGATTCGCGCAGATATGTCAGACTCGAGACGATTGTCGCTACGAACTAGGCTTCCTAAATACCGAAAAGTATTGACTTCGTCTAGTTTTTTTTCACCTAAGTAGACAGCAGTGTCACTAGCAGATTTTCCCCTTGCAGGCTGTTTCAGAATCCGAGTTTTCGACGCGCTGATTACAAGGCCGAATTTTCGATAGGAGTCATCTAAATTGTCGACGTATCTTTGCAGATTCCCCATACTGTCAGCCATAAGGCAAACATCGTCTGCATAAAGAATTTCCAGTACAGAGGTCCGCCTGACTTTATGTTTTGCTCTGAAACGGGTGAGGTCAAGTACACTCTTGTCCATGCGAACATTTAATGAAACACCATCACTGCAGCTCCCAAAGGCATCCTTCATAACCGCAGCAAAGTATATAGCAAACAGGGTTGGAGCCATTACACAGCCTTGTTTCACTCCGCTTGTCACACTAAACCATTCTGTGAAGTCGCCTTCGTGGCGTACACGGGCCATCATGCCTTCATGAAATTGACGCACCAAATTTATGAGCTTCACAGGACAACCATATCTCTCGAGCACTGTCCAGAGGGCAGATCTTGGTACGCGATCAAAAGCCTTTTCAAGGTCCACAAAACACATGTAGAGGTCACGGTGTTGTTCAAGGCTTTTTTCTTGTAATTGTTTGACAACAAAGATGGCATCAACCGTCCCTCGATTCGGTCTGAAACCACACTGGGAGTCGGGAAGGAAGCCTTCAGCTAGCGTACACAGGCGCTTGTTGATGATATGCGCCAGGATTTTGCCAGCCACTGAGAGCAGAGCAATTCCTCTAAATGAGCTGCAATCTGAGAGGTCTCCTCTGCCCTTGTATAGTTTAACAATAGTAGCGTCCCTCCAGTTTTGTGGAACAAGTTCATCAACCCAAATTTGTTGAATTAAGGCAAACAGTCTAGATTTAATGTTTGGTCCTCCGTATTTGAAAACTTCTGAGGGAAGACTATCTGCACCTGGTGACTTGCCGTCCTTCAAACGATTTATCGCGGAAACAAATTCTGCAAACGACGGTGGCTCATCCAACTCCGACGCGACAGGCAGCTTCTCAAGGGTGTCGAGGTATTGCAGATCCACTCCTTGACTGTCGGGATTAAGCACTTCATCAAAATGCTCAGCCCAACGAAGGAGAACTTTTACGGGATCAGTCAGCCTCTTGGTCTTATCTTGCGAGTACACTGGGGCGGTTTTCCTAGTCCGAGGTCCGAAAACACTCTTAAGTCCCTCGAAGAATTTAGCAGTTTGATTGGTATCTGCTAGCCACTGTAATTCTTCGGATTTTCTGATCCACCAGTTATCTTTTAATTGCCGCACTTTGATTTTAAGTTCCTGCTGCATAGATTTTCGTTGCCCAGACTCAACAGTGCTTCTTAAAGTAGTTCTGAAGTTCTCAACCAGCTTCCGTATTTCTGCATCAGAATTGTCGAACCAATCTTGGTTTTTCTTCTGCAATCCACCAATAACTCTTTGTGATACTCCATGTAAGGTCTCCGCGTACAGACGCCATTTAGCATCAATGGTTGAGTCACTATCAGCACTGGACATGGCATGTTCAAATTCTGCGTCAAGGAGGAACCGAGTTGCCTCGTCGCTTACTAACTTTGTAAGAGCTAGTTTCGCTGGAATTTTATGTTTTGCTCTGCGCGGAGGCTTATAGTTAAGCCTCATCTTAGATCGAATGAGACGGTGATCCGTCCAGCCCTGGGCACCCCGCATCGCTCTTGTGATAAGTACATCCTTCAGGTCACGCCTTCGAACTATGATGTAATCAAGAAGATGCCAACGGCCAGAGCGCGGATGCATCCAAGATGTTTTGTATTTTTCAGGTATCCTGAAGAATGTGTTGGTGATACTAAGCTCGAATTCCGCACATAGAGCCAATAATGCAGTACCATTGATGTTGCACTTTCCGATACCGTGTTTGCCCAGTACGTTTCTCCAAGCCATGTGGTCCGCCCCAACACGCGCGTTGAAATCTCCAAGAAGACAAATTTTATCCCGCTGCGGTACGTTCAGTAGAACTGTACTAAGGTCCCCGTAAAATTTAAGTTTATCCTCATCTGATGAGGTCAAGGTAGGTGCGTAAATGCTGATGAAATGCAAGCATTTACCAGGTCCCACGCAGAGTCTCAGGGTCATGATTCTGTCACTGACGCCCTTTGGAAGTTCAATGAGAGATCTAGCTATCTCATTTTTTATGGCAAAACCTACACCACTAGCGGATCGTTCCGTTGCTGGTTTGCCTATCCAGTAGTATGTAAACCCACCGAGTCTCTCACAGAGCTCACCACTATCCGCCAGATGCGTCTCACTAACTGCAGCAATGTCAATATTATAACGGGACAGTTCGCGCGCAATGAGCGCTGTTTTTCGCTCGGGACACAAGTTGTTCTCGTTGTCCAGCAAAGTTCTTACATTCCAAGCAGCTATAGTAAAAGGTTTCATATATTTTTGTTTCTTTCGACCGCATTAAGATGGTGACCGGATGACCGCGGTTAGCCGACCGGGTAAAAAGTGAGACAAACTTTGTTTAGGCCGCCTTTTCTAGGCCCCTCCCCGGATTGGGGAAAGCAGTGCGATCCCTAAATAGAGCTGCTTTGTCGATGGGCGAGCTGCCGAATTAGACTCTTGCCTCGGTCAAGTCATGAAACGACCATCACCACCCAACCGCCTACGTGCAGAGATCCAGCTAGGGACCAAACTCACCAGATCAGTACCCCACCACCAGTCTCCATCGCCGTAGGACTTTGCTCACTGTTCCGTGTTATTGCCAGGTGTCATCTGCGCGGGAATATGTTATAGTACATAAGTGTATGCGCAAACACAGACGCACTCTCTCGTCCGCCCGCTCCTTATTCCAATGGAACGGAGTACCGCTACGATCAGAGGAACGATTGGATGCAGTGTCTGGCCGACGGTAACTGCACGCGCCCTCTACCGTCGCCCTGGGCCATCCACCTTGCCTTGCTGGATCGCCAACTCTGCCAGGCCCTTTTGCACTATCTGCGTTGGGCTGCCATCCTTGCCGCCGAACCAGACTTTTGTATTTAGCAGGAGGGAACTGCTTTTGTTGGACCTAGGGAAGGAAAATAGGGATGGGATGGAACTGAATGTGGAACAGTGGCAAAGGATATAGAGGGAATAGGATACTACTGCTTGGAAGTTTGAGAAGCAAAGACAGTAGAAGCTCGGGGAGCCGGGGTCGCGTACCCGTGTATCACACCGTAGCTTTTGGTCCATAAGCCGAGATGGATACCCCCTGACATGATTTGTCAAATGATTTGTCAATTTGTCAAATACATGGGTAATGATAAATACTTTCTAAAAGGTCATCCGTCTGCTCGTTTGGCTGTTCGGCTTATATAGCCTTAGCAAAATGTCCGACTAATTATTGGTGAAGAGTTTGAATATCAGCAACTTCAAATTTTGAAATTAAAATACTTAAGTCAAATTTAGATATTACACAGAATGAACTCGAAAATGTGATGCAAAAATGTCAACTGCATAAGGGAATGGAAGTCCTAAAGCAATTGTAGTAGACACAGCAGTAAAAGACGTCGACGATTTTATTGTTGCTTCACCAAATTTTTCTAAGTAGCAATCGTCAGCGACTGCTTCTCCATGTCCAAAAATAGTCCAACAGCTCGAATCAGATACTGTGAATAATCAATAAGCACCTAATGCTTCATCATCTACTTCTCAGTTGTAAAATTGTAATATATTTACAAAGCATGTACCCTCACAAAAATCACATAGCAACAAACCGAAAAAGAGAGTTGTAATATTTGCTGATGAGCAGGGCCGCGGCCTGCATAAACACCGTCAAGATTTCCTCGGAACAAATTTCTCAACTTTTTGTTTTATAAAGAGTGGGGCACAACTCGGCCACATATTATCTGCTTTGAAACCATGCATCGAGACTTTAACCACTCAACTACTACTACCCTTTCCAGATCTTCTTCACCAGTCTCTTTCTGGAGCTGTATCATTCTGTTAAACTATAATAGCTTATGAGAGTGATAATATTGCACCCCGCTCTACTCACAAACCAGCATGGCAGCAATGATTTCTGGCAGGGACAAGGAAAAAAATATACTTAGACGTACGTAGACAGCTTAAAATCATATAACCATTGGACCCGTAAGTACTTTATTAATTAATAAATATATTAAATAACCTCACACATTTCACACATGGCTATCTGATTCCAAATTAGGCAGAACCTGTGCTATGGTAACCAGATTGCTGATAAACATATTTAAATGTTTCCAAAGACATATTATTATAGATAAATAACAAACTGCCTCGGTGGCGCAGCGATAACAAAGGCGTGCTTGAGGTCTCGGGTTCGATTCCCGGGTTGGACTAAACATTTGCATGATCTACAAATAGTTTTTTCGAAGTTTGGGTGTTGCCTATGTATAATATGTATATATTTACAAAAAAAAAGTATATAAGTATTCTATCAGTCAGTATAGTTATCATAGCACAAGCTCTGTTTAGTTTGAAACTACTTAGTCTGGCCATAAATACTGTTACACTTAATTATAAAAAAATATTACATTTGAATTTCGAATCTGTCATTTTTATACGATTGTTCATTGTGTTTTCTCATTTTGGCGCCAATACATTGTAAAATATTTTGCGATATTAAAATGGTGTGGGGTGATAAAGAGAACCGAATCGCTGTGATAGCATTACACAAAGTAGGTATGGAGCCAAATGCAATTTTTAAAACTCTCCATACACTTGGTATTAGTAAAATGTTTGTGTACCGGGCTATTAATAGGTACAATGAGACCTCCTCTGTTTGTGACAGAAAAAGATCTGGCCGTCCACGTAGTGTTCGTACGAAAAAGGTGGTCAAAGCAGTAAGGGAAAGAATTCGAAGAAATCCTGTCCGAAAGCAAAAGATTTTATCTCGGGAAATGAAGATAGCACCTAGAACCATGTCGCGTATTTTAAAAGATGACTTAGGACTTGCAGCCTATAAGAGACGCACTGGCCATTTCTTAACTGATAATTTAAAGAAGAATAGGGTGGTAAAATCGAAACAACTACTGAAGCGGTACGCAAAGGGAGGTCACAGAAAAATTTTGTTTACGGATGAGAAAATTTTTACAATTGAGCAACATTTTAACAAACAAAATGACCGTATTTATGCTCAAAGCTCTAAGGAAGCTTCCCAATTAGTCGACAGAGTGCAACGTGGACATTATCCGACTTCAGTGATGGTTTGGTGGGGTGTTAGCTATGAAGGAGTGACTGAGCCATATTTTTGTGAAAAAGGTATCAAAACATCGGCACAAGTGTATCAAGATACCATTCTTGAGAAGGTAGTTAAGCCCCTTAACATCACCATGTTCAATAACCAAGTATGGTCCTTCCAGCAAGACTCGGCGCCGGGTCATAAAGCTCGGTCCACGCAGTCTTGGTTGGAATCGAACGTTTCGGACTTCATCAGAGCTGAAGACTGGCCGTCGTCTAGTCCCGATCTTAATCCGCTGGATTATGATTTGTGGTCAGTTTTAGAGAGTACAGCTTGCTCTAAACGCCATGATAATTTGGAGTCCCTAAAACAATCTATACGATTGGCAGTGAAGAATTTTCCCATGGAAAGAGTGCGTGCTTCTATTGATAACTGGCCTCATCGTTTAAAGGACTGTATTGCAGCCAATGGAGACCACTTCGAATAAGCTTTTTATATTTTTAATTGTTTTATATTTATGTATTAAACTGACACACTGTAAAAGTAATAAATGTTATTTGCAGTTAACAATTTTCTTTTTTCTTTATTACAATATTTATGGCAAGACTAGGTAGATGACGTTGTGTGTCAAATTTATGGCATAATTATTATTATTATTTATTATAAATTACACTTAGGTACAGAACAAATAATCGTGTTTATCATATAAATATTAGTTGTGGGTGAGAATCAACCTCACGACCTCCTTCTCAGCAATCAGGCTCATTAACGACAAGACAAACAGGCCAATCATTATGAGATGCATGGCATTTATAATTTAGGTGATTGAATTCAATATGTGAAGGAAGTTCCATCAAGTGTCATAGTATAAGTAGTCACTGAAACAGTTTAATTTTTAAAGAGTAATGTACAAGGTAAGTAATGTGGCAAAATTTATATTAGCATATTGTTAGTCTACGTTTAAATCTCTGAAACATCGAAGGTTTCCCAAATAATTGTCATTAAACTTGTCTGCTCTGCAGGATTGATTTATGTTTACCTTGATCATCTCATCAAAATAGTCTAAAAAATCTTTAGAAGAAACTGTGTCTAACCAATCGTCTTTTTTTTATATGAAGAGCCTGCCAAAGTGACTCTACACTGCCTGATAGAAAGCATGAATAGAATCCAAAGAGTTGTGGTCACCATACTCATTGCAAATACAGACAATGCAGTGTGGTATCCCACATTATGGCGACCCAGTGAGATGCTTTTTCACGACACGCTTGGGGACGTAAGAGGCATGACAGTCATCGTGGCAGCGTAAGGCTCACACCGTTATTACGATAACTGTCACCCCTGCATCAATGGGCCTCCGGTCTCACTCTCACTAACGAAATACGTCAACACGGATGCTGGCGCTTTAGGTTGGTCTTCTGTGGGAGGGTAGTACTGCCCCGGTTGAGGCGGCCTGCTTGTATAATATTCATAATAATATTCATAACATTACAAAGAAGTAAATTTATTTTGTATTCATACAAAGGCATATAAAGGAACATGAATGTATATTATATAAATAAAAACATCTTTATGAGTTCTAAATAGTCGTTATGTTGGCTTTGTAATAAACAGCGCTTGCCTCACCCTATAGTTAATAACACAAAAAACAGACCCAAGTACTAAATTAATAGTGTAGTATATTTCGATGGTAATATACTGACTATGTGATAAAAACAAGCGAAGTACGATGAGATTATCGATGACGTCAATATCGCTTTAAAAGTGTTCTAAAAACATTATGATTTTATGACGTCATTAATGTTCATATTTACATATACATGCAATATTTCGAGCATTTCGGGCATTTAACACACAACGTCATCTAGTTTCCAACTAAGCTGAGCTTGTGCTATGATAACTAGACTGACTGATAGAATATTTATATATTTTTTTTCGTAAATACGTATATAGACAACACCCAAACTTCGAAACAAATATTTGCAGATCATACAAACATTTGGTCCGATCTGGGCATCGAACCCGAGACCTCAAGAACAGCAGTCGCATTCACTACCGCTGTGCCACCGGGGCAGTTAATTTTTTGTCCAAATACTATATGTCGCAAGTACCTATTAACACTTAGATAGTCGGATATGGTGAATTAGATTCGTTTTTTGTTCATAACTGTCACTATCACCTCTTAGTAGTCCACTACTAGATAATATAAGCCTTTCCTTGGAATAAAGGTTTCCACTTCATGAGGTTGACTTTCTTTCTCTTTTACAGTGCTGAGGTCGTGCGCAATTTGTTTCTTACTACACTCATGGGATGATTAAAAGTCACACTCGATATTGTTAATTTGTGCTGGCTCACATATACTTCTTCAGATTCGTGAAAAATTATACTGTCACATTAAGGAAAAAAATAATCTCTAAAATAAGTCAAATACTGATAAGGGGATAAGCCGAAATTAATTATGAGTTTCTTATTAAAATTGCAAAACCAGGAATCGATTACCATTATTAAGTATTTATGGAAGGTGAACAATGTCATAGAATTCAGGTTTTCCTCCGATATCAACTTACTAATATACACTCTGTAGTATTCGGGTGTTAGATGCGGCAGATGGGCATCTAATAGAAAACATATCTTTTATGAAATACCACAATCACATTAAAAAAAAAAGTGAAAAGACCATTCTGGCACACAACCTATATTGGTGCGAGTCAAAAGCTATCATATAAAACTGTGATCCTTTTTTTTTCTACATTAAGAACCTACCAAAATGACTCTATTCTGCCTGATGGAAAGCATGAATAGAATCAAAGAGTTGTGGTCATCATACTCATTGCAAAATGCAGACAATGCAGTACAGTGACCCACACTATGGCGGCGTAGTGAGATGCCTTTTCACGCCATGCTCGAGGACGTAAAAGGCATGACAGTCAACGTGGCTGTGTAAGGCTCACACAGTTACCACGATAACTGTCGCCCCTACATTAATGGGCCTCCGGTCTCCCACTCACCAACGAAACACGACAGCACGGATGCTGGCGCTTTAGGTTGGTGTTCTGTGGGACGGTACTGCCCCGGTCGAGCCGGCCCGTTCGTGCTGAAATCAGCGTGGCTCTACTATCGAATGTATTACAGTGGACAATAAAACACTGCGGTAAATGAAAATAGTAATAATACATTAAGTTTGCATTGAATCAAGATATAGATCCATACATACAAGTAAATTGCATGCATACATAGATACGCTCACATCTTTGTTGACAAAAAGCTTAATTTTTTTTCTCTGCATAGATAGGATAATTGTTAAATACATTGAAAGAATCAATATTATGCTCAGCCAGCCAGTGTTGATGGAGTAGCATGTATTGCTACTCCATCAACACTGGCTGGCTGATGATTGAGTAAAATGAGTATTACCACACCTATTTATTACGTAGATTCTGTAACTGACTAGGGAACCAAACCGTGCAGAACAACGGCGCTGTAACAAGAAAAAAATAGCAACATATCTACACCAATCCAGCCAGCGTGATATAGCAGGCCAAGATCACCTTTCTAAGGAGAGAAAGTCTAAAGCCAGCCAGTGGACTGCTGAAGGTTCTGAATGAAGACAGCTACATAATAATAAATAATTATAAATAAATACTTCGGATATTTGACACACAACGCCATCTAGTTTCAAACTAAGCAGAGCTTGTGATATAATAACTAGATTGACTGATAGAATACTTATATACTTTTTTTTGTAAATACATAGATATTATACGTAGAAAACATCCAAACTTCGAAACAAATATTAGCAGATAAAACAAACATTTGGTCCGATCCGGGAATCGAACCCGAGACCTCAACCGCAGCAGTCGTATTCATTAACGCCACGCCACCGATATATAATGTGTTCATATTGATGACCTTCATATTATATAATAGATGTACAATTACTAACAGAGGACGCAAGTGATGATGATGTACACCTAGCTGATTTCAGTCATGATGGCCAGTCTCAACGGAGGCAAACCAACTACGCAGGAAATATTATACGGTACAAGTGAGTGCGCAAACACAGGTGTACTCTGTTCCCTTACTCTTACTATCCGATGGGATAATTATACGAGACGCCTGAGGAGAGATCAGAAGTAGGACCGACGGATTTACGTGCTTTTCAAGGTACTGGAATGAAGACTCCAACATTTAAACTCCCGGTTGGTATTAAGTATTTCTTATACCAGACAAACGCAATAATATTTTTTGATTTGATCCTGGAATCGAGCTCGAGACCTCTTGATCGGTAGTCCCTTATGCTAAATGCTAGACCAACGAGGCCGACAGGACGTAAGTATTGCTAACACTAATCAGTCTGGTCAGTTGAATAAATATTATAGTACAATATTAAAGGTAAAAAATATAGTGTCGAAAACTATAAACAATAAAAAATGTGGTTAAAAGAAGAAAAAACTTGTTTATTGTAAACAAGGTTAGAAGTCACACGGATCCGTTCTGACGAATCATGGAAATAAACTCTTTTTTTTATTATCATGCTATTTAAAATATTGACGTAAGGTTTATTTATTGTTATGCAGTTTGACTCCCTCAGTTTCAAGTCAATAAAGGGTCATTTTCATTTCAGAAAATTTTTAACACAAGAAACAAAAAAACAAAACAAGAAAAAAAATTTGGACACAAAAGTTAATAAACTGTAATGTAACAATTGTAATAACAAATGAATATATATTCGTAAATGAATAAGGATTTTGAAGTATAGAGAAAAAAACTCAAGAAACGGAACAAAAAAATACAGTCGCTTCTTGACTGTACTTAAAAAAAAAATTACATGAAGTACGTAAACATTGCAATTGGTGTCTCATAGCTCTCGCACGGCGATCTTTTATTGACAAACTTAATACGGGTATAAGCTATTAAAAATTAAGGTAGTTGACATATGTCACATATTACTAACATATTACGTATGCGTAATGGATGCATGCATATATTTAAAAACATATATTTATTTTTTTAAAAAAAGACAACGCCCGCAATAGGAATAAATCCTGTGTCGCGGGGGACTTTACAAACATACAAGAAATGGACACAAAAAACACCCAGATTCAGAACAACAATTTATGGATCACACAAAATGTTGTTCCATGTGGGGTTTGAAACCAATATTACTTGGCGCAGTAGAGCTGTGTGGCGACCGCTTAAACTACTAACCCAATCGTACATTCATTCATACACAAATATGTATCTATTCACATTACACCTTTATAAGAAATAATATTTTAACTAAAATTATTTTAAAACGGTATTTTTACACTTTTTATTTATTTATTTATTTATTTATTTATTTATTTACACTTTATGCACTTTGTACATCGGCGGACTTAACACCCAAGGCATTCTCTTCCAGTCAACCTTAGGGTGGTTTAGAAATATTGTAGGGGAGGTGCACAGAGGTTATATTGACAATTAAAATATACAATACATGAGTGCGTATACATACATGAACACATACGATACATACGTCATAAATACACATATAAATATAAACATATATACATAAGTATACACATACATTTAGATTATATTCGTACACTATGACAACTTGACTGTAAGCTGAGCCAACTAACGATGAGATGATTCTTCAATCTCGTTAAGAAGGAGACTATGTACATTCTTTTTGAATGTAAAACGGTTTGTGGACATCCTGACTTCGAGCGGGAGCGCATTCCAGAGTAGTACTGCCTCAACAAAGAACGAAGAGTTCACGAAATCAGAGTTATGAGAGGGACATAAGAGAAGCAGATTATTTTCTGAGCGAAGGTTTCTGTCGTGATTAGAGGATAGATATTGACACAGATAATATATTGACTTCTTCAAAAAAAATATCTATTTTTTTTTAATCATATCTATAGGCAAAACAATTTAACTTCATCACTGTACAGTAACGTCGTCTGTTGGAGAACGTGACCCATACTTTACTTAGGTGGAGAACCTAAGCTGTTCCAGGGATTTCCTTTCTAGGGTACCCCTGGTTCCCCGACTACTGGTACCTGAGACGGCGTGCGGTTTTTGGTTAGTTCGAGTCCGACATAAGCACCAGTAGATGGTATCTGGGGGAATTTCCGCACAGTA
Organism: Hypercompe scribonia; assembly: GCA_949316085.1. Classification (NCBI taxonomy): domain Eukaryota; kingdom Metazoa; phylum Arthropoda; class Insecta; order Lepidoptera; family Erebidae; genus Hypercompe; species Hypercompe scribonia. The sequence goes on from OX438987.1 coordinate 14,755,393, forward strand.
AAGAAAAAAAGGTGGAGAACCTAAGTGAAGCACGTTTTCCTCATATAGGAGTAACCTTTGAAGAAATTTTTAGAACTCACTCAATAGTTTTAGAAAAAATGTATGCTTCATTCCTAAATTTATCACATTTGGATTATTATTTTCTTAAAACGTGATCAAAAACAAAAAATATCCTCTCAAATAAAAACAAGAATTTTCAAAGAATCTCTTTTTTTATCCATCCCGCAGCTTGACCCGCAATTTCTCTTAAAAGTGATGAATTATGTGCAACTTTATCTAAGTTTGATTTTCAATGTTCTTAAATAAGACCCCTTCAATGAACTTTATACTCATATGTGTAGTACTCTCGAGTGACAAATCCTTTCTAACATCAGAGACGGTGAAAAACTCTGACATCAGGGTCTTAAAAGTACCACAACTTGTCCAGTCTCTCCTTTGCTCGTTCCACTAGTCCCTTGGCAGTAATTAATGTTCTCGAATCTCGAGCTGTAATCATTGTAATTTGTTGTGATGTTTCATCGTTTATATAATTTTGCTACCAATTGTAACGTTTGTATAATTGGCTTAATGTTAATTTATTTTATTTTGTATTTAGATTTTCTTGTGATGTATAATGTTTATGTTGAAAACATTCTGTTTGCGTTAATTTTTGGGGTCTTTCCGTTAATTTAACCTTTATTTTGTTTTTATATATGTATTTTATTTTTTTTGAGGATCGAATAATTGACGTTATGCAAGTTCAATTATCTACATTTTTCTGGGTTTAAAGATGAATTTATTTTAATTATTATGTTGTTTATGTTGGATGATAATTATTTTCACGGTGTGGGCTTTTAGCATATTTGTATGTACTATACAGAAGATTGGAAATTTGTTTAGTTACACTACTAAGAGTAAGAATTCCTTTCTAATTCTTTTATTATATAGAAGGGTAAAGGGGGAGCAGACAAATCACCTAACGGTAAGTGGCTACCACCACTTATTGAAACACACAATTCAAGTGTTATAAAAGCAATTTGAGGCCTCCTTACTCACAATCTGAGGGATAATCTTATTCACTCAGTGAAAAGCAATGAAAAAATTGCTTAACACTGTTGAGTGGTGCAAAAGTATGGAATAATTAGTCATACCAGTTGCAAAAGGACTCATGATCAACAACGTGAGCACTCAGCTATGACTCCACGTAAAATGTCTTACCTGTACTAAAAGATAATCCCTGAATGATTTGAATTTGAATCGTCATCTTCCTAGTTTTGTCCCAAGATTATTTAGGGTCGGCTGCTTACTTGATAACTTTTTTTTTTTTAACGTGTGGAAACCCCCTCGGGCCGTCACTCTACCGGGGTTTACGGCGGGGTGGTGTGTCGGAATCAGACCGACTAAAACCACACGGTGTGCCACTCTGCGCCTGAGATAGGAGGGATCCGGGAACCGCTGCTATTACGACATCCAGTGCTTACTTGATAACTAGTTCAACCTTCAAATTCAGTTTACGAGCCAAAGGACCATATTGATCCCAAATACCTTTCAAGCACATTAATTCTTTCGTAGTCGTACTTCTACTTCTGTGTTAAAAGCGACAAGAGTTAATACTGATTTCTTTTTACGAGTATCAGAAATAATATAGCCAGTAAATGTGTTACAAAAAAAAAGTAAAAGAATGAAAAATAAGTAAGTAACAGGTAAGTAGGTATGTACCGAGAGTAGGTATTACTGTTTTGAATAAAAATCAATTTTACAAAGCTATTCTCATCATAACACACACACCACTTACGACTTTCGGAAATAGTAAAATAATTGCCTCAGTTTCTTATGAGTTTAACAGTAATTACCAACAAAATATGTATACGTGTAGTCAATAAATAAAACCAACAAAAATCCTATGAGTTACCTATACGAGACTAATAGACTAATATGTAATTAAATAAAGGTACATTTCAATTTATTTTCAAACAAGTCCTTTGAAAATAACATTCATAAAATAGGTAATTTATTTACTTACATTATAGATATTATGGTATCGGGGTACGCTACAAATTTGGCAGCAATAACAGCAGTATTTTTTTTATACCACGACGGTGGCAAACAAGCATACGGCCCGCCTGATGGTAAGCAGTTACCGCAGCCTATGGACGCCTGCGACACCAGGGGCATCACGTGCGCGTTGTCAAAAACCTATTTACCTTTCTTGAAGAGCCCCATACTGTGTTCCCAGGGAAAGACTCGGCAGGGAGCAGTAGTATTCTGTATTTATAACATAGATATTATGCTATATTGCTTGATTTTTTCACTTAGATATGGATTTTGTTTTGTTATTATCTGATATCTATATATATACTCTATTCTGTGTTTAGGCTCACATTTATCATTTTAAAGTTCATAAACCCATTAGTTCACTTTTGAGTCATCTGCGCATGTCTTATACAGATTAATAACATTTTTTTAATTAAAATATAGTCATGAAATATCATTTGCAATCTTCGTAATGAGCCTTAACTTTCCCAATCAATTTTTTATAACTATAATATCTCACAGTCGTTAAATGAATTTTTTCACGTCATAACTCTTGAAACATTTGGGTTAATAAGACCAATCTAACAACATATTAATTAAACAAATCCGTCCAGCGTCTAGAATATAAGAGGCAATAAAAGAATATTATGTACACATACATATACAAAAGACACGCTCAAAACATATAACCCATCCTTGACGGCTGGGTAATAAACATCCTAAAGCTCCGAACCTAAATTGTTAGTCATACAAGTCTACTTTCAACACGATACGACACATTACCGATGATTCTTCATATTTGTTTAAACTAAAAGGCAACAGCCTCACACTGTTAAGGGCCATACAGCCATTACTAAAAAAAATGCATTGTTTCCATTCAAACAATTTTTATTAAACAAATCAAGATTGTGAACTGTATTAGATACGTCACCAGTAATATTAAACGAATTGACTCTTATAAACGACCTCATAGATACTGATCAGTATTAAATGTTAATGTCAACCGGAGAGTGGGGCACGCGAGTCGCCTTTGACATCCGGTTGGTACACTGCTTTGACACACGACACCTGATTTGTCTCTTTTTGCGTTTGGGATACTTGCATCACAGTAATAAAACCACTTACACACACATAAGCTTACATATATTCTATAATAATAGTACCAACATTTTACAACCGTCGATCTACGACAAGGATGTCCAGATGAATACATGAATTGGTACACGAATCCTGAGGAGTTTAAGTATAACATCTAGTAACGAAACGTTTAATCAACAAATTGTTGGTATCAGAGAGTGGCTTTACATTCCAGATACCGTAAAATTTCTGGACTACAATGTAATCAAAGCTGCAATGAAGCTATGAGTGTAGGGTCAGGTATGAATATAGATAATTTATCGAATAAACTTGGTGCAGTAATATACACCGTTATATTCAAACTATGCAGTGAATTCAACAATTGCCAGAAATAGAGACTATTCTCTTTGTATTTTATTCGTGTCTTTAGTAGTAATACTAGTAAGTTATGTGTGTCCTGTTCCTTCCAATTATCACCCTTCACAAAGATAAAATTGTATATAATGAGTGCACGGTTGGTCTAGTGGTTTAAGCTGTTGTGGGCGGCCTCGGTGGGCCTCTGTTTATTAAACAGGGGCTCCACCAACACGTGCGTGCGACAGCAGGGAGGTCGCTAGCCTGGCGTCCGGACGCTTCCCTGAGTGCTGGAAAAGCGGGAAGCTGGTCCTATTAAGAAAGCCGGGACGGCCAGCCGATTCGGTAGCGGCCTATAGGCCCATCGTGTTGTTGGACGAGGCGGGTAAGTTGTTTGAGAGGATACTCTCTGCCCGCATCGTTCGGCACCTCTGCGAGTTGGGTCCCGATCTGTCGGACGCCCAATTCGGTTTTCGAGCGGGGCGTTCGACAGTCGATGCCGTGCTACGCCTGAGGGCCGTTACCGAAGAGGCGGTGAGCTGTGGTGGCGTGCTGTTGGCGGTTTCGTTGGACATCGCCAACGCATTTAATAGTCTGCCATTTAGCTGCATCAGGGAAGCACTCCAATACCATGGGGTGCCAGAGTACCTGAGGCGGCTTGTGGCAGACTATCTTGAGGAGCGCACCGTCATGTACGAGGACCGAGATGGTGTTCTGCGGCGGCGGCTCATGTCGTGCGGTGTTCCGCAGGGGTCTGTCCTCGGACAACTTCTGTGGAACATGGGATACGACTGGGCCCTTCGAGGTCGTCTTCCCCCCGGGCTGGGTGTAATTTGTTACGCCGATGATACATTGTTCACGGCCCGGGGAGCGAACTTCCAAGAGGCGGCGCGCCTGGCCACCACGGGAGTCTCTTTGATGGTCGGGCGTATTGAGGCGCTGGGGTTACGGGTGGCCCTAGAAAAGACGGAGGCCCTTTTGTTCCATGGGCCCCGGCGTGGTCCCCCACCCGGCGCCTCCATCGTAGTCAATTCGGTCCTAGTACCGGTTCAGGCACAGATGAAATACCTGGGCCTGATCCTCGACGGGAGGTGGCTCTTCGACGAGCACTTCCGACAGCTTTCTCCAAAGCTGGTCGGCACTGCCTCTGCCCTCGGGCGACTTTTGCCGAATTTGAGTGGAGCCAGCGTCGCGACGAGACGGCTATACACGGGGGTTGTCCGGTCAATGGCACTGTATGGTGCACCGGTGTGGGCGGCGGCTCTGACCGCCCAGAATAGGGCTCGCCTTTGGCGCCCTCAGAGGATATTGGCGGTTAGAGCCATACGCGGTTACCGCACCGTATCGACGGAGGCGGCGTGTGCCTTGGCCGGAACTCCGCCGTGGGACTTGGAGGCGGAAGTGCTCGCCAAAGTTTATCGGCGGACGGCTGACTTCCGGGCGGATAGCGGCATACGGCCCCCGCCCGAAGAGATACGCGAGTGGCGTGAGGCCGCTCGCCGAGCCACGATGGCTCGTTGGTCGTTCCGGTTGGAGACTCCTCGTGCTGGCTTTGCCCTCGTGGAGGCTCTCCAGCTGGTCATCACCAAGTGGGCAGGGCGGCAGCACGGGACCCTTTCCTTCCGACTGACGCTGATCCTTTCCGGGCACGGTTGCTTTGGGAAGTATCTGCACTCGGTCGCCAGGAGGGAATTGAGTCCCGCCTGTCACCACTGCGACTGCAGTGAGGACTCGGCTCAGCACACGCTAGCGGTTTGTTCCGCTTGGGCGGTGTAGCATGGGGTCCTCACTGCAGTTATTGGAGGAGATCTCTCGCTACCGGCCGTCATACGCTCCATGGTCGGTAGCGACAGCTGTTTTACCGCGGTCGCAACCTTCTGCGAAGATGTAATTTCGCGGAAGGAGGCGGCGGAGAGGACCCGGGAGGGACTCAATTCGCCGCCGGCGAGCCGGACGGCGGAGGCGTGCATACCAGCGCCTCATGCCGCCTTGAGTGTGGCCGCGGGTGGACGGGACGGGTTTTTCCCTTCATCCGCTATAGTGGCCAGCCGCGAGGAGGCGACGTCCGCGTGTGCCGTACGTCGCCTAAATGGAGAGGTTATCCGTAGAAGGTGCCCGCGGCAGCGGGCAGGCGCTAGGAGGGATCTGGATGACGTAATAGCAGCTGTTCCCGGATCCCTCCTATGTCAGGCGCAGAGTGGCACACCGTGTGGTTTTAGTCGGTCCGATTCCGACACACCACCCCGCCGTAAACCCCGTTGGGGTGACGGTTCGAGGGGGTTTCCACACGATAAAAAAAAAAAAAGAAAAAAAAAAGTGGTTTAAGCTGTCGCCACGCCGCTCTCCACTTTGAAAAGTGTTGTGGGTTCAAATCCCAAATGGGACAACACTTTGTGTCATCCATAAATTGTTGTTCTGAGTCTGGTTGGTCTTTGTGTTTCTTGTATGTTTGTAGTCCTAGGCTTTTTTGTTCCTAGTCCGTGATTTGTCTTTAAAACTTTAAAATATATATATATATTATCTACATAGATTCATTAAGATACGAAATTATCAATATATTTTTTGAATTCTACATCAAATTCTAAAACTATCATAGTATAAAAAATCCTAGCTTCAATAAATTTAAGACGAATGGTATGCTTTAGCATTTAGTGGTATAAGTTTCTATAGATATAGCTTAAAAAAATTTCACACAAACTTTACCAAATTACGGTCAATCACGAATGGTGAAAAATGGTAATCAGTATCTGTAATTTGTAGTATCCAAAATTAACGATAATAGGGGTTCCGAGGCATTAGAAAATAAACTTCATCTTATTAAACTTTTTTACATCGTTGATTTCTTTAATTGGCAAATATTTGTCGTTTTATCCTAATTACTTACAATAAGCTTCACTTATTATTATTTTGTTGTTCCTTCAGTAAAAATATGTTTTCATGTTTCTTCAATTTCTTTTTTACTTGTTTCTGTGAAATATTTTCTTTATAAATTGTAGTATTACCATAAATATTGTTTTTGTTAGTCGACACTCAAAGCTCTAAAAGAGCCAGGCATACCAACATACTTTTCATTGAACTTGTTCGCTTGTCTGTTAGATTCGATTGTTTTTGCGTTGTTCATTTCTTTAATATAATCGAAGAACTCTTCAGAACTAATTATGTCTATCCAGCCACCTATAAAATATCAATTACAACATTAAGATATAATAATCACAATATACCATAAAATGACGCATAAGGAAATGGATTTATTATGTCCAATTCTTCAAATTGCCTTTTGATTAATTTTGTTGAGTGAGGCGTAGAAAAGGATCATAATAGGCCGTCATAGAGTGAGTCACTATACTGCATTGTCAGCAGTCGCAATGAGTATGGTGACTATAACTTTTGGATTTTATTCATGCTTTCTATCAGGTAGAGTAGAGTCACTTTGGCAGAGTCTTGAAATAAAAAAAAAAAATTTCTTAATTTATCGTTTAGCCAAGATTAATGTGATTTACTTCTTTTATTTTTAAGACTGTTGATGATGATCATAAAGTGATGGTGATATAAACAATGAGGTCACCTAATGGTAAGTGATTAACTCTTCCATGCTATGTAACTTAAGAGTGTAAGTGTATTACCACTATTTGGGCGTTAACTTCCTCTAAGTTACGGGAGATTAGATCTCTGCTACATCATTTGATAAAATCAACGTTTCTATATGTATATATGCATATATATACACAACTTACCGTGAAGATCTTTAAGTGTTTTTTCTTCGCCCCCGTAATCAGATGGCATGATTTCTTTTGGTACAAATTCATAAACAGTCTCTCTATTTTTATGTATGCAAATTCTGGTCGATAGTTTTTCACTAAAAACTTGTTTCAATAATGCGACGAGTTTATCGACCATCTTAGAAGAGGTTATAACATGAATTCCCTTTATTCTCATACCATAGCCCTCCTGAAAATTAGTACATGTTATATTGATATGGAATTTATAGCTTTAGAAATAATTAATTTTTTCTATGGATATGATCAAGGAAGCCAAACTTGAAAAAAACCATGTAACGTAGTATAGTAGGCCAAAATCTCCTTACTAAGGAGAGACCTATGTCCAGCAGTGGACTCTTAAAAGCTTTTGATGTGAGCAAGTGGGTCAACTGATGGTAAGCGATTACCAACGCCCATGGACTACGGCTGCAGAATCGAGGATTGGGATAAACTTACTCAATCGATGAATAAAGCATATTTACATTAAATATAATCACCACTTAATGTAATTTTACTAAATAACGAAACTAAATAAAAAACTCGAAATTAGTGTTTCCAAATTTTTGTTTACTTACAGTCATTAAAGTTATAATTTGTCTCAGATCCATTGGATTAAATTTAGTCAACAAGGTCAGTATGTTTACTTCGCTATAATCCAAAATGACGACAAATCCAGCACAGTACTCAAATTTCTTGAAATACTCGCTGAGCTGAATTAAAAAGAACAAAACGATTTAAATTAACCTGCCTATATAGATTAGTGACTCGTTGTAAGTATCACAGATAATTTCAGTGACCAAAATATCATAAAGAATATAATGATAACAACGCTAGAATATTTAGGATTACATAGACACGTTAAAAAGCATAATAAATTAAAAACAGGTTAAAACAGAATCACAAATGACAAAACCATATTATTGAAATCTTATCTAAAGATACAACTGTTAAAAATATATTATTTACAAATATAAAATTTGAGTGTGCGCAGGTGCCCCACTAAGAACTTAGTACCCAAGCTAATCTATAATGCAAGCCAAATGGTGCATCTGTTGAACAATGGACGCAATTCTGGCAAACAAAACCGAAACAGTACCGAAAAGTGGGCGTTTTATATACCTCTGCCTACCCCTCCGGGGAAACAGACGTAATTTGTGTTTATTACCTAATCACGCTTAAAATAAGATTTGCTAGAGAAATAGATACCTGATATTTAACAAAATATTTGTTTTATCCTGAAAAAAATCATTAACAAAATTTATATTGTGATGAGCTGCTGTAAACTCTAGCTATCGTAGCAAATATACTAAATCTAAAATGAGCCAAATTCTGTGTGCATGTATAACAATTAAAGGTCCAGTAAATACGATGGATATTGCACTAAGCATATCATAAAGTGTTATCAATTAATTTCTAATCGTCGTTTAGTCTTTACTAGCATGTTGCTATTGTACTAATCAGCAGTGTTGTAAACATTTATTAACAACTAGCTGACCCGGCGAACTTCGTACCGCCTTAGCGTAGCAATGATGCACGATTATAAAAGTGATTGATGATGATTATAAATATATTTTTCTCCATAAGAACCTTCTCCTAATAATAACAAATACAACAAAAAAAGAATTTGTGAAATCGGTCCAGCCATTCACGCGTGATGCCGTGACCAAGAAAAACGGGTTTCATTTTTATATAAAAATATAGATTGACAGCACGTTTATACCCATATAGTGTAGTTGCGTAACAAATCCGCTCTTATTACAAGAATTTAACTCAGCTCGAGGAACAACAAAATTTGGATAAAAAATACAATCAACATTTGATGTCAATTAAAGTATTATATAAATAGATGGAAAAAAAAAATTAAAAACAATAAAAACAGCAGATTACCATTGCTAAGTATCTGTAAAAAGTAAACAAAATCGTAGAATTCAAGTTTTCTTCTGATACTATTTTACTTAAGAAGACCCTGTAATGTTTTGGTGTTAACCTAGGCAGATTAGCCGCTGATCTGAAACACAATAGAATATTATATAATTAGATAATTTTAGGACGTTTGAGAATTGCGTTCTTGAAAGTTTTTATTTTTCTAGTATTAAAAGTATCCTCAATACTAACATAATATTCTGAAGAGGTGAAAATTCCTTTTTTATATCAGACACTGTGAAAAACTCAGGCATCAATGTCTTAAAGGTGCACAACTTGTCTAATCTCTCTTTAGCTCTTTCCACTAGCCCCTTTGCTGTGATCAATAAAGTTTCAAGATAATCTCGAGCTGGAATCAATTTAAATTGGATTGCCTTACTTATCGTGCTATTCATTGTTTTCGTTTGAGATTTATAATTTCTTTTGGTAAATTGCATTTATTTCATTCGCGAATTTCGCGTCAATTCATTTACGTCTGTGTGGCGACGGATTAAGAATATGTAGTGTCACCACCCTTATTCATCCCGTAGGTGTCGTAGAAGGAGAATAAGGGAACAAAATATTGAGGAAAATATTCCTACAAAGAGAAAGAAAACTTTAAACAAACTCTATTCCAACACATCTGGCCAGGGTGGTATATTAGTCTAAAACCTCCTTGCTAAGGAGAGGCCAATGTCCAAAAGTGGTCTGTAAAAGGCTGTTGATGATAATTTATTTACGAAAACACATTTGATCATACTTTGAAGACCGCATGTAAAAGATTATTTAATTTATTTGTTTGTTAGAAGTAAAAAAAAAATCGATGGTTTAGACTCATCTCATGTACTTTCACTTAACATATACGTTACACTACTACACTACTTTGGTATATGATTTCGTATACCAAAAATGAAACTGTTTTACTTATTATCAGCACAAAAAAAGAGAACTAAACCGACAAATATTACACTGACTTCATAGTATTCTGTTCATTACTGTCAGTAAAAATTATTCCAAAAAATCAGAAAATGTGATAAAGCAGTTAATGGAAATATTTATTAGATTTGATATTCCTAGTAAAGTATAATTCAGGTATTGAGAAGAGTCTAAACATATTCCAAAAACACTCATATTGAAGTGCGAATAACAATTAGATTTTCAATGTCTTTGTTATAAAAGCACAACGCCCGCATTAGGAATATATCCTGTATCGCGGGGGACTTTACAAATACTTTAACCATAGGTAGGTACTTACGTCGACATCTGTATGGCGTTGGATTAATAATACGGAGTGTCACCATCACTATTAATACCGTGGCTGTCGTAAGAGGCGACTATGGGAAAAAACTGTTCGGAAAAATATCACTACAACGAAAGCTTGAAACAAATCCTATTCCAACCGGTCAGGGTGGTATAGTAGACCAAAACTGCCTTGCTAAGGAAAGGCCCAGCAGTGCACTGTTAAAAATTATTGATGAGGTACTTACAAAAATCTTTTTTTGTAAAATGCGCTTGCATTTTTACCCAATTTTCCAAAATATCTAAAGCTTCTGCCATTCTTTCAGGCTTATCTAAATTCACATCTTTTCTAACAACTTCTAACGTGTCAGGTCTGAATTTTAACACTTCAGTATCACGTAAGTGCTCCATCACTTCAACCTTATGTTCCCAATGGTTGGAATCAAAAATATATATAGCAAATCGTTTTGTTTTTATATTTCACACTTAATTACTTAAAATTATTACCTGTTATAGAGATTATCTGTTGTATTTGACTTTGGTTTAGTTATTTTAATTTCAAGGTGATAACAAATATTTTTTTGATAGGTTAATTGGTCTAATGGTAAGTGATATTCGTTGCGACGTCAATTCGTCAAGTTCCGTCCAGGACTAATACAACTGTGCAACGAGTACGTGGGATCAATGGGTATGTGTCTGGGTTTAAGTTTGTAATATAACATATATTCTACAATATAGTAATAATCATACTTTTGATATAGATTCGATGTTTGTTTTTGTTTCAGTTTTACACCAAACAAGAAATGTTATTACTTTTAAAAAAGAGACAACGATTGTGGATGATACATTTTGTTTAATTATTTTTTGTTTACGTTAGTTTTTTTTAGTATGATAAAATAATGGCTTATGGAATTTTGTAACCGGTTGGAGTAAGTTTTTTTACTAAATATAAATTTTAATTGTTTTTATTTAAATGATTTGTGATAGGACACGGAAACAAATTAATATCTTAGTAGAATACTAATTTTGTTATATATTATCTTTTTTTTTATTTTTAAAAAGACGACTCCCGCACTTAGGATAAATCCTGTGACGCGGGGTCTTTACAAATATACATGAAACGGTCACAAAGAACACTCAGACACAGAACAACTATTTGTGGATCACACTAAGTGTTGTCCCATGTAAGGTTTGAACCCACAACACTCAGCGCAGTCACTGAATGATGATGATGAAATGAATCTTTACCAAAACGTTGTTGCAGTATATTTATTTTACCGAAAACACCTTTAAAAGATAAAAAAAATACAGTTAATTACCTAAGAATACAAACTATCAAAATTGATTAGAAATAATAATAATGATATTATCAAATATTTCAGGCAGGGCATTTGATTGGTGAAGCTTGCGCTATGGTATCACGGTTCACTTCTGTGGAACATGGGATACGACTGGGTCCTTCGAGGTTTTCTCCCCCGGGCTGGGTGTAATTTGTTACGCCGACGACACATTAATCACAGCCTGTGGGGCGAACTTTCAAAAATGTAACCAGACCGCAGATAAACATACTTAGAGACAACAAGACACAAAATGGATTGGATTGGATTTTCTACCGATGTACAAAATAGTACACATAAAAGACATTCTTACACTTTATTGATTCTGTTTTTCTTATTCTTTAGTGGACCTGTTGGTCTAATGGTTAGTGATTCTGACTGCTATACCAGAGTTCGTGGGTTTGATTGCCATCCAGGACAAATCTTTTTGTTATGAACACGACCATACAACTCAACAACTCTGGTATAGCAGTCAGAATCACTAACCACTAGACCAACAGGTCCACTAAAGAATAAGGAAGACGGAATCAATAAAGTGTAAGAATGTCTTTTATGTGTACTATTTTGTACATCGGTAGAAAATCCAAAGAAAATTTTCTAAGGAGGAACAAAAACATACGATGACGTCATCGTGACGACACATAAGAATCAAAAGGATGTGGTTTACTTTATAGGATGTAGGTTTCACTAAAACGCCTCGATTCGCGTAGTTCGTATGATAATTACTATTCTATTATTGAAGAAAATATCATAAACTTCATAAATATTTGGCAGTCAAAACGTGTCCTAGAATTAACAAAAATCAATAAATAGATCGATAAGTTGATCACATAAAATAAATTGATTGTCCAAATCAAAAAATCGATTAACAAAGAGCACCGAATAAAATGATGTCATACTTGAAGCAAGTGCAAATCCATAAATATTCAAATCAATCAATGTGGAACGGGAAATTTCCACCTCGCTCCGATACACGTCTCCGTACAGACTTAGAAGCATTTCTCTGTACCTTAAATCTGTTACTTGGATACTATTTTACTATCAACATATAGTACCTATACGAGAAATGAGATACAAGGAATACATTAATAGAGACGTAGTTAAGATAGCGCTCGCAGCTGTTTCTAACTTTAAAATCCACGAAATTAGATATAACTTGTTTGCATTCCTTTTATTTATCATATCAGGGTGTAATTTCCAAAAATGTTTTCTGAGTGGAAAATCAAAATATCCAAAATATAACTTACATACTCAGCGCAGTAGGAAGCGGCGAGGTGACCGTTTAATTTGCTACGCTGTGGAGGGAACGAGTGTCATGTCCCTCCGAGACAAAGGGAGAATCCTCCGACCGGGCGAGGTGATATGCCTGGTGGGCCACGGCCCAACGGTTTATGTTGGGATGTTATATATATGCTAATATACACGCGAATCTCTATTTGGCGATACAGGATTAGTAGTTACTCCGTTTCTCATTACATTCATACGTTTCTTTCATACTTCGTAGTTCGATGTATCTGCGCTAGATGGCGCTGTTGTATATTTTTGTTTGTGTAATGTGGAAGTCGCCACAACGCCATACGTGCAGTCATGCACAGTCGAGAATGGTTAAGAATGATTTTTTTTTTAATAATTGTCCTGTGAAAGAAATCCAAGGCAAACCATATTACGCAGCAACTCTTCTTTCTATTATGATGTTTTAGTAGCAGAGAATGTTTCAAAAATAAGTTCAAAAACCCTTAAGCGCGAATTTATAATACCAAATTTTTAATTTATTCACTGCAACGTCTTAAAAAATATAGGACTTCAACAATTCAATCAAACTTATGTAAACAGTTAAAGTGAATTTAACTTTATTTCTACGTTTTGCATCTTAATTACACAAAGTCGTCGTCTAGTATTGTCTTCTACTCCTGTCATCATACGCATACACAAAGACAGTCTTATGTATAGAAAAAAATAGATACTTCTTCGAGCGAGTCCTGAATTAATTAACGAAACTACCATTAAGGCGATCGACGACACGTGAAAGAACAAATATTATACTATAAAATTTTTTTTTATGACAGGCGTTTGTAGAACTTTTATAACACCTAGTGTATTTCATATTAAGATTTATTCTTTTATTTATCTGGTTGGTGATATCATTGAAAACAACATTTAAATGGCCAAATTTATATAACTTTTAAACGTTATTTCAGCGTGTAGTTTACTTTGTAATGTAAAACATAGACTGTACAAGTCGACAGACATGACAGCTGGTTATTATAGTCAATAGTATTTAGTATCCTATTTTAAGTCTCCGGTGCAAAAAGAGGGGTATTATAAGTTTGACGTGTGATGTGTGTGTGTGTGTGTGTGTCATTCTGTCTGTGGCATCGTAGCTCCCAAACGGATGAATCGATTTAGATAATACTTGTTTTGTTAGAAAGGTGACTTAATTGAGAGTGTTATTGACTATTTTTATGAAAATCTGTGCAGCCATTTCATGGTTATCAGCTCTTGTCCGACATGATGTAGAGGTAATCAATAATTTAATGGATTCTTAGTACATATAGTAAATCATATGGCATGATAATAATACTGCAGCCAGGATAGTTTGCAGAGTGCCTAACTCGTTGACAACTAACTACAGATATATCGTATTTAGCGTCATTGAAAAGTGCTCGGTGAGTGGATAAATGCACTGTTAGTGACAAAGACCGAGGTACATAGAGACCTGATGCTGCAGCAAAGATACTCTACTGAGTACCTAACTCCTCGTCAACTAACAGCAGATATATCGTGTTTAGCCTCATTGAAAAGGGCTCGAAGAGTGGATAAACGTACTAGTAGTGACAAAGATCGACAAAGTTAATAAACATTTAAAAAATGATTTTTTTATTGATGAAGATTTTGTTCAATGTTATTGAAGGTTTTAAAATGTTTTGTAGACCTTTAATTTTGTTTTAAATAACTATTTGGTAAAAATTACCTTTCACAGTATTAAAGAACCGCTGCTTAGTCTTTTCAATTCTGTTAGAGCCGCTCTGTCATGAGGATTGTTCAACAACTTTCTAGCTACAAAAATTTTAAAAGATTTTATTTATAGCTAACATATGTATTTACATAAATTTATAAGAAATATTAATTGCCTATCGTGAGTCGGTAATTAAACTAACAAAAACATCCAAATTCAAATCGCTTGTAATAATTAATATAGTCTTTTATATCAAAATAAATGTCGTCAATAATAACTATCACTAATAACTAACCTAACCTATAGTACAATCTGTGAAGAAAATACAAATATCTACTTATCTACCTGTACAATATAAAAGACGTTTAAATTTACAATGAAATTGTAAAATTAGCCAAAAAGAAATGCACGCGAAGACGACCGACAACGACGTGTGCCCTTATGTGTCTGCACGCGTTCGGGTAGCTTCTTTGGGCACAAGGCCGTATTAGTTTAAAGCACTGCGCGGGAGTGAGGATGAGGGGTGAGAGGGCAGGCAGTCCTGTTCCCCGTCTCCCCGATGCGACGAGGATACTTGGACAAAAGTTTTACTTATATAAACTATAAGGGCTAACACATATTTACTGTTTACTTTTTAGAAGTGTTATACTGTGTCGGGGTTTTTCGTTTACGAATTTCTTGATCCTTCGGTAAATAATTGTTTCAGTGCTTAAATTACTAGTGAGCTCATTCATAAATATCAATTTAAATATTCTATCACTTTTTATATAATTTACATTTACAATAGTTTTAAAAATGTTTTCGGATTCTAATTTTTAAATTTCAATGATAATGTGAAAATAGTTATAATGATTCACTTTATAAGGTATCTCAGAACCATCCATTAGATATTGCTAGTGGCATAGAATCTATCATTCATCATCAACAGCTTATCACAGTCCGCTGCTGTACATAGGCTTCTCTCATTGCACACTATTCAGATCTACCAGCCATCTTGCGCAAATCGCCACTCCACATAACCTGTAGGCGTCCTACACTACATCTGTCGAGACGCGGTCTTTCCTCTAGAACTCGTTTACCCCAAGGATTGTCGGTTCTGCGGTGAATATGGCCAGCCACTTCAATTACGTAATGCGGTGGGCTATGTCGACGACCTTAGTTCTCTACCATTACACACCTCATTTCTAATGTGATCCTTTAGAGGATTTGTCATTGTTTATATATTACTATATTACATAATATTTTTATTTAGTTTTAAAATGTATTGTTAAATTTAAATCTCCAATCATGAAGAGTTGACTCATTTTTATGTGACAAGTTGTAATAATTTACCATTGTTCAAACAAGGTTTGGAGATGAATACATAGGTGGGACATTTTTTATTTATTTTTTGAGATTTCTTATAAATATATATCACAAGATGGACTTTGTCCGTGTGGTGACGGATTAAGAATACATAGTGTTACCACCCCTGTGTCGTAAAAGGCGACTAAGGGAACCAAATATGCAAGACAACATCATTATAAAGAGAAGGAAAACTTGAAACAAACCCTATTCCAACCCGCCTGACCAGCGTGGTATAGTAGGCCAAAACCTCCTTGCTAAGGAGAGGCCTATGTACAGCAGTGGACTGTAAAAGGCTGTTGATGTTGATGTTGTCGGACTTAATGCTACGAACATTTTCTTCCAGTCGAATCTCTGAGTGTTGCTAAGCTGTGTTCAGCAGGAGATTACGTGCAACGACGTCAGCGTTATGTTTAATTCATTTAGTTGCATTTAACAGTCAAATATATTTAAGGTAGGCTTCACACAAAGAAAGGCAACGCATTTTATGTCTTTACATACATACATGTGACCTATACACCTAAAAAAATTTTGAAATGACGAATTGTCCTAAATTGGGCAGAGTACATCCACAAGACAATATAAGATTGACAAAATAAGCATAAACTGAAATCGACGCCACGTCCATGTGACGTCAGTCACAAAAACATACGGCGTATTACCTGACGGTAAAACACTGACGCTAACTAAAATATTCCTAACAAACAAACGATAAAAACAATGAAATCGACACGTAATCGATCACGTCAAGAAGTCTCTATCTTGATATCGAACTAGAATCGATCGAATATTAATTTATTTAATAAACTAAGCACACTTGGTGTATTGAAATCAATGTCTGTAGCATTCTCTGCAAGTCAATTAATGGGTGACAGAAGCAACAAGAAATAGGTGAATTTTGCTTGGAACTTAATATACGATTCATTAGACACACTAGATATCCTTTTATTTCAATTTAACCTAATTGTTAAAATGGCGTATATCTAAATATTTAAACTCCTATACACAACAACTGCAATAAAATTTCATACAATTTCATTTCATTTGAATTAGCGGCCAAGAGGTACCTTTATTATACATAGTTAAATTGCACGATTGGTGGTCACGACGACACGACGGAGTGGTCGCCACGCCGCACTACACTTCGCCGAGTGTTATGGGTTCAAATCCTACATGGGATAACACTTTGTCTGATCCACAAATTGTTGTTCTGAGTCTGGGTGTTCTTTGTGTCCGTTTCTTGTGTTTGTAAAGTCCCCCACGACACTGGATTGATTTCTAATGCGGACGTTGTTTTAAAAAGAAAGTAATAAATAAATAGAAAAGAGATGGTACATTAGGCACATTTCGATACTAAAATAATTACACTCACTACTAATTTAAATATGGTGCAATAAAATTTATGGGATGAATTTTCTACGGATTTTTGTGTTACCTATTCTATGTGTTAACTTGGAAGTATGGCAAACAATTTTTTAGTAGTATCACAATAAAACTGATTAATGATACCAGTTAATTTTACAACATTTAATTTCATAAGTATTCAAAAAATACATAGGAACTCCTCCTCCTAATCTTATAAATTAACATACTCTTGATTTTCATTTGCAAAATATCCTGAAAAAAATACTTAACTTACAATGATATTTTTCTGCTTTTATTGAACTTTTATATTTGTAAACTAAACATATTATATTCAATCAACTAAACACAGTCCACTACTGAACGAAGGTCAACCGGAAGGAACACCAACTATCCCAATCTTGGCCAGTCCACATTCGTCTGCTGCCAGCCACTTTCTTCGAATCGTCGGTCAATGGTAACGCAGGGTGCTCTACACTATACTGGCCTAATCTCCACTCTAGCACATTTCGGCTCCAGCGACTATCAGTTCGTCTAGAGACATAATCGGTCTACTTCCACTTCAACGTACTGTTTTTCCATGCGATATCGATGACTCTAATTGTAGCCGTGTGTTGTACGAGTACTTAAGTTTACTTTTTGGGTTGGGTCTACTTTGTTTTCAAGAATAATTTTCCATGTTTTGCCTTAATTCCTCTTATTCATATTAAACTTGAAAGACAAAAACCATTACTAAAAAGATGCTAATATTCTTTAATATGTGTACTTTTTATTCAATTAGTCAACTGTCAGTGATCTAAATGACCCCGGCATACCCAATATCTGATCATTGTACTTATCGACTAGTCGATATTTTTCATCAGTTCCAGCACTTAACATGTCTCTGAAATACGCTACATTCTCCTCTGAACTTAGACAATTCTTCCAGTTTTCTGAAACGAAAAATATTTTTTACTGAACTCAATTTTTATAATCCAAGGTTTCATTAGTAGACACTTTTAATAATAATAATATTTTTGATATCTGATACACAACGCCGTCTAGTCCCAAACTAAACAAAGCTTGTACAATGGGTACTATACAACTGATGTAAACACATATACATTTTTTCCTTTTTTTTTGTAAATACGTACATGTCATACAAAGAAAACACTTAAACTCCGAAACAAATATTTGCAGATCGTACAGACATTTGGTGTGACCCAAGAATCGAATCCGAGACTAGAGATAGTCAATGATTCGATTTAACAATGTTCTAGTAAGAATGTCTAGAAGAGAGCCTGAACTCAGATTTTTCAAATATTTATGTATTGCAAATATATATCGGGTTGTTTATATTAAATATTTAAATGATAATTTTATCACTGAGATAATGAACGAATGCAGAAACTTACACAAATTTTAATTTTCAACATAGCAAAAATAATATTTATAAAATATTATGTAAATATTAGAAAAGTAACATAACATAAAGTTACGCCTATTTCCCAGAGGTGAGACAGAGACAGTTAATCTCCACTTTTTACGGCAAAGATGCACCTCTCTTACTTCATCCACACTCATCAATCGTTCAAAACTGAAGTGATTATTTCGAAAATTTATTGTTCAATTGTTACCTTTCAGCATAAAATATTATTTAAAAAACATAAAACTGATGTGGTAGATAGTTAGATATCCTATTCGTCCCAAAAGTTGTAGAATATCTTCGTAATATTCACTTGTACACGGCTCAACCGAAGCACAACCTCTCAGAAAATGGGTGTCACCATTTATTTTCACTCCACGAACAGCAGCCCACTGGTGAATCTTAACGTGTATATTACGAACTCAGGTAGTTACTCATCTTAAAATGAAGTACCTGATCGTTTCTCTTATTCCGAAAAAAAAATAACAATATCAATATCCCGGGTCCTTTAAGCGGAGCGTAAAAAAGCATCTCACTAGGCCGCCCTAGCGTGGGTCGCCATACTGCACTGTCTTCATTCGTGAGTACGTCGACCACTGCTCTTGGATTCTATTCGTGCTTTCTATCAGGCAGAATAGGGGGTCACTTTGGTAGGTTGCTATAAAAAAAAGAAAAATTGGTAACGTAGGTATAAATATACACATACCATAAACTTCTGTTAAAGGCTTCTCATTGCCTCCTAAGTCTTCTGTTAATACTTCTTTCGGCACATGTTTATACAGTGACTCTACAGTTTTGTGAACATGAATTCTGTTTGCTACTTTAGCACTGACAACTTGTTTCAGTAGAAAAACTAATGTCTCTACAGCTTTAGATGATGATATCAAATGAATGGCACTGATTCTCAGGCTGTAGCCTTCCTGTAAAACCAAGTTACATGTTATAGAGTTTAGTACTGAATCTGAACTGAACGAAAAAAAGGAACGGCAATTTAGATTTGCCCAATTTATATGACTCTTTACATTGAAGGTCGATGTTATCAAAATTATTCTAAATATTAGATTCAAGATTATAAACTAAGTTATAATAACACATTTAGCATTCACACATTTTTTTGTAATTATTATATTACTTAATACATATAAATATTTTATTTTTTATATTTTTTATTATTTTTTGTTTTTAACACTTCCTGTATTACATTAGCATGAGGTGTACTTAATACCCTATGATATTTACTACCAGTCAATCTTTAAGTGGTTCAATAAGTGACATGGCAGGTGTACGTGTATTAAATGAAGAACATATAAAAATACAATTAATTAAAAAAATACATATATAAATGAAAACACAAATAAATATTTAAATAATATACAGAACAAAGTATAGTATAGAAAATGGTTAGACAATGAGGGAATCTCTGCTAGCTATCTCCTGTAAAATTCTGACATAAGTAGTATTTCAAGTATTATACTTTTTTACTTAAACAAACTACCACAATAACCACAGTAATGCACTCATGTTGTGGTTTACATTCCAATCTCTTTTAATTTATTATTTCTTTAAATAAACTTCTAATTCTCCCATCAAGTGAGTACTAAATTATCCACGGCAATTAGTTTGAAACCATTAGAGTTCTTCAACAGGACAAAATTTTTGTTTGGAAATATGTAGATATTTACTAGCACTTCAGATATTGCATAGTGTAAATTCTGTAATTAGTGTAAATCGTATGGCATATTGGTTTACATGGTCATCTCACCGCTGTCTGCATTTACTACGCAAATAAAGCCGAACTGTGACATAAAATGAACTACATTTTATGGCAAAAGCTGTTCTTGTGTCATAATTTCATTAATGTCCGTAAAATTCAGTGTAACACGAAATATATTCCAAGCACGGTAAAAATGAAATTGAGATAAAAAAAATCAATAGCGATACTCACCATTAAAATGGTCATACCGTTGCGAAAATCCAAGATATTAACCTTAGGTACAAGCGTCATTAGGTTTACATCTCTACAATCAATGATGCAAGTAAATCCCATAGAATAATCATGACATCTTGCATATTCACTCATCTATAGAAGAAATAGATAGACATGACATAAGAAATAGATAGATAGAATTGAAACAATGAGAATTAAAATAATAATAACCTCACATATCTGTCTAATTATAAATTCTACAGAGCGTATGCTACGGTAACAAAACAGCTAATAAACACACAAATTTTTAAATGCATACATATTATAGATAAATTACACCCAGACACAGAAAAAATAATCGTGTTCATCACACGAATATTTGTCCTAGGAGGGAATCGAACCACTAGACCAACAATCCACCGATCTTAGCCGAAAGACGCTCATTACTGGACATAAACCTATCCCAAGGCTGTTCTCAATAATCAGTCCTGTACTGACCGCATCCAACAGCTTTCGGTAACTTTCACCACTTCGTTGAATCACCTTGTAGGATATCTATCGACGCTCCGTCTTCCAGTACGTGGTCGCCACACCAGAACTAGCATTAACATTTATTTTAATTAAACTAAATGTTACAAAACTAAACAGTCTAAAAATTTATTCAGTGAAATATTTATTTCATTTTTCCCAAGTAGACCCAAGCAGCTTTGGGTGCATAAAGAAATTTCTTTGCCTCCTATTTTTAATTATATTTCTATGCTATTTAAATCCAATCACTCTCTTTACCGTCGTAGCTAAACCTTTGGTCTTCCTACCGTGATAGGTAATTATTTCACGTTCATTATGCTATCAAAAGAAATTTAGTACAAACCAAAACTTACTAAAATAGTGAATCTTTGAAAATCCAGAAAGGTTGACGTATTAAAATCCGATGAAGTTAGTTTTACTATATAGAGTCTGTAGTTATTTGCCAATAACTTTGGTAAGGTGCCTTGTATCCTGTAAAAAGAAAACATTTTTATATAAATGTTGATAGGCCAGCCTAAGGCATCCTGCCCTGGGGTGGACCCAGACAGTTAACTAGGAACAATTTAAAGTTCGCAATTAACAGCTTTTGTGTTTAAACTTAACAATATACACAGCGTTTTATGAAAATTAGTTAATTATTTATGGGATTAAAGTGTAATAAATAATAATAAATAAGTTCGTTAAAATTAGAGAGATTATAATCTAAACTTAATAAATAAACTTATTAAGAGACATTTAAATATTTTAAAACAAGATTACTTCTTGATTTTAACGTTTTGGCCTCAACGTGTTAAAAGTGTTCCGTATGGTGACGGATAAAAAGCAAAACTTTCTTGCTGAAGTGAGGCCCGTGTCCAGCAGAGGACTGTTAAGGAAGGAATGAAAAAAAAAATCCTCGAACATCTTGGCTGTAACTTGTATTTTAATATTGTCTTGTATAAATATATCGATTTAATTAATTTTGTGTTAAAACACTCATAACAACAGTTTGTGTTGTGTTGTCCCATGTGGGGAGTGAATCCAAAACATTTAGAGGGAGCCGACCGTTTAAGCCATTACGTCATCTGCTTACTTTAAGTTGTGTTGGATTGTATAGTTGTTGTTTTTAAAAGAATTAAATGGCAATAGATTAAATTGTTTTGAAATATTAATAAGATGACGTAAAAATAATCCTGCATCTACCAATAAACTGTTTACAGTTTCATAGAAACTATTAACGTATGTTAGTGTAAAATATATTTATAAAAAATAACACTCATTCATTCATTCCTAATTCACTTGAGCAAGTGTTCTTTATGTTTATTAAATGTCAAGTGTTTATATATTATCATCATCATTAACTCAACCAAAAGATTAGCCAATAAGCGCACGATTTGTAAATATTTGATTAAAATAAGGACAAGAACTTATTTAATATGGTAAAATGCAATTATGGACTATATCGTGCTGTTGATTGTTGCTTGAATTCTTCAATAACGTACCCTTAGATGACATTTCTTAAATTACCTGGATATAATATTATATTAAAGTCAACAATAAAACTTTTAATATTTCTCAGTTAAGGCGTGAAAAATTATAAAATTGTTATATATTTTTATTAAATCTACTAATATTAAAAATATATCATGTGTTTAAATTAAACACTTCTCATTTCATTCACAATGAATTTTGTTTTTGTAATTTAAATTTTGTATTTACAACCACATAACTATAGAGATACTCAAGTAGTCGGTAGATACAAAATAGTTTAAATACTGTAAGAGAGTAACCATAATTGTTTAAAAAAGAAACGCAAATGATAATACTGTATCGATAATAGTACCGTGATAAAACCTTATAAATAAATATTTGTTCAAGAACATGCACAAGGTCATTTTATAACTTTGTCTAAAAAAAACCTTCCATTATTAAAACCTGTTTTGAGCCAACCGCTCCTAGTTAGAGAAAAGGTTAATCACTCACGCTATGTATTGAATAATGTTTTTTAAAAAATGTATATTCATCATTATCATTGGAATAAACGCTAATGCCACGTAATTATTTCGATGCAATTCACAGAGTTAGCAAAAGAACTGAAACTTCCATCTGTTCATTCCAACTGAAAGAGCTCAAATGCTCTACTAGTGGTTTTTGAGTTGTATGTATTCATGAGCAACAATGATCACTTTTCTTTGATTGATCTGGTTATTTATTTACTTCTACACCATAAAAAAATGGATGGCTATTCAGGAACAATTTATTTATCATTACATGCACTGAATAAAAACTTTGTAATTGGTACTTTTCTTTCCAAGAGCCTGTCAAATTCTAATCTGACTAATGGAAAGGCTGAATCCACGAGTTGTGGTAACTATATTCATTGAGAATACAGACAATGTAATATAGTGACCCACACTACGGCAGCCGAGTGAAAATCTTTTTCATGCCGCGCTAAAGTACATAAAACGAATGACAGTCACAGGGGCAGTGTAAGGCTCATACACTTACTACGATAACTGCCACCCCTGCATCAATGGGCCGCCGGTCTCATACACAAAAACGAAACACCACAGCACGAATGCTGTCGGTCTTCTGTGAGAGGGTAGTATTACCCCGGTCAAGCTGGTCCATTCGTGCTGAAGTCAGTGTAATTCTACACATATTAGTATATAGGTACTATACTTACAGCATATAAGACACAAAAAGACATTATTGTATTTACTTATATGGCTAACTTTTAAATTATTACGTCACTATGATTATAGCCAGTGCAACTCGGCCAGAACGTCAGGCATTTCAAAGGTATGTACCAGTGATCGTGTTATTTCGAAGACTATTGTTAAACATTTATAAACTTAAATTAAGATAAAGTTGAAATCTTACATTAAGATGAATAACATAGATGAACTTAGGATAAGTGAATTGTAATACAGACACAATAAACATGAAAAGAAAACGAATTGTAAAGCTAAAATGCGAACGCACTAAGCAAGAACTATGTTGAAACTATAATATTTAGGAATTAAGAAACTTTCGAAAAAAACATTTCAGAGGTGCATACCGGTGACCGTCTTATTTTACTCAAATGACATATTTAATTACACATATACTTACATGAGATTTGAAGTATCTGAAATCTCCTTTTTGGCATCACATTTGGTGAAAAATTGTGGTTGCAACGACTTCAATGAACATAGCTTGTCTAAAGTGTTTTTAGCTTTTTCCAGGGATCCTTTTCCTAATATTATTGCTGTTTCTAGGTAACGTCGATCTGAAATAGTGATGTTAATGTATATTGTTATGATCTTTGAGCTTACTAGCACAGTCATATCAACACAATACTAAAAAGATACATAGATTTACATTTTACAACCATTAAATTAAAACAACTTTGGACTACATATTTTTTTTAATGTGAGGAATGAAAATAATTAATTTACTAAGTATCAAGATTTTTTTATTTTTGTGTATATTTTTTTATAATCAAGTTTAATCGTCTTTCAAGTAACTGTTATCTAATTCAAATCTAACTAACCTATCACCATTAACTACTAAACTAAGGACTCCAAATTTTAATAGTTTTAATTTTATTAAATATAAAAACAAAAATATACATTGTCATCAAAGATTCAGTAATATTTTTGACTCAGTAAAAAGCCAGATTTTTATTATTTTTTTTTAATTACTGTAATTTTTATTATTATTTAATTAATATCTTGAACTTAGATTAAGTCAAAGTTAGAATCTTACATTGAGATGAGTAATATGGATGAACGGGAGTAAGTTTATATCATAAGTTTAGAATTTTCTGTTCTCTCTTTTTAGTGTTTAGTGCCTGTTAATGTGACTCTACTCTGCTTGATGAAAAGCATGGATAGAATCCAAGAGACGCGGTCACCATACTCATTGTCAATGCAAATAATGCAGTATGGTGAACCACGTTATGGTGACCTAGTGAGATGTTTCTTCACGCCCCTCTTGGAGACGTAAAAGGCATGACAGTTATCGTGGCAGTGTAACTCAGACAGGCAGGCTCACATATCTACCACTTAAAAATATAATACATGCATACAGTTACTATTGGATTTCTGGATTGTAACCCGAAAATGCAGATATAAAGAAAATGGATGAGACAGACAACGTAAAGCTAGAATAAGAACATACTAAACAAGAACTGCATTGAAACTATAATGTCCAGGAACGAAGAAACTAAAAACTTTCACAACACAACAAGTCAAATAAAAAATAAATACGTGAAAGTAGAAATCCTTATGTCAAAAATTCAAAAATATTCTGATAAACATAAAAGCAATTAGAAAGTATTGAATAAAGTATTGTTTTTTTATACTTTAAAAGAAAAAAAATTGTATGGTAAAACAAAAATAGACGTTCTTATTTATTGCCATCGTCTGTGATATAAAGTCTCTACTCGTTTAGTCTGTTGAGCAATAAAAAATAATGACGTCCATGTAAATTTTAATGCCTTATACTTAAGTAACTTATCTAAGAATGGATTGCCAAAGACCTTATTAATACCAATGAGAGTTTCCGAAACCAATTGAAACCCCCTTATTTGAATATCAAGCTTATCAAATTCTTTATTAATATGAACATGGTAAGACAAGTCATAATACTAATACTGTACCCACACTCTTAGACTTTGCAACAAATATCACATTCCAAAAGTATATTTTTTAAAGTTGAACACACACTTTGTGAGACAATTGCTATGGGGTTTTATATGGACGATTTCGACAGAGATATATGAGAACCTGTCTTGATATTTAAGGTATAGTTTCGTTTATCTATTCATTAGTTCAACGATAAATATGTTTATTATATACACCAAGTATAGTTCTTATATACTTCTATAGATATGTCAATAGATAATAATATTATTTTTACATGTGTCATCTTTATTAATAAGCTGGAACCTTTACACAAATTGCATGGAACTAACCTCTAGAGAAGACCTCGGTGGTGACTACTTATGAATTGTTAAATAACTTTTTTGTATACAAAACCCTTTTTTTAAGTTTTCAATGCTTTGTATTGATGAAAAACGTGGGTTTATTATAAAATACAACCATATCTTTTAGTGAATTTACGTTGCAAACACTTGACTGGGCCTCTTTTGTAAGACATTAAGCTCATTAAAATTAATAATCAGTAGAAGCATTTCACAATTTATAATTAAATTTGATAACTTAATCAAAATTTAATTCTTATGATATATTTAAATTTAAAATTGCTTCCGTAAGTACCTAAGTTAGTTACAGCCCAGAGGAGCAGTTCAAACTTCAGAATATTTTTGTCTCACTACATGTACATGAAAATACTAAGTATCACAACCCTTACTCACCCCATGGGTGTCAAAAGAGGCGATAAGGGATGAAACTAAGTTGAACAACATCATTTTAAAGAGAAGGAAAACTTGAAACAACCTCTATACTAAGCTATCTGCACAGCGTGATATAATAAACCAAAACCTCCTTGCGAGGAAGAGATCTATGTCTAGCAGTGGCCTTTTAAAGGCTGTCGATAAAGATGATGATGATGATGATGATGTACATAATATATATATACGTACTTATTTGTCAATTAATATTGTAGCAGTATTAAATGACATTAAAAGTAAATACAAATGTTATTGAAATAGAACAAGCAGTGTCTATTTCCAGTTTAAATTATATATAAGTGGGCCATGAATTAGTTAACATTAGAAAAAATCGTGTAAGAAAAAACAATTTGATATATTAGAAAAATTGTTTATTAACAAGAAAGCTAATTAGTTGGTATTTATGTTTTAAAAATTACTACGTCTAAATGAACACCGTTTCGAAGTTTGAACTCTTCTTAGCGAGCGTTGAAGTTTTTGAATATTCGTTGGCAAAGAAACCGCAAGATCGCCGACATCATTCGCTGATTTTTTTTAGACACGATTCTTTAGATAATTTTATAAAAAGAAGACTGGTAATGATTTGAACTTCTGGCTGGCCATGGAATGTCGCCTCGAAAGATGTCTTTGACCACCGGCAGGGACTCATTGAATGTGTGACAAGTGGTTCCATCTTGTTGAAACCATGTGTTACGACTGTAACCAGCAACTTCCAGCAGCATCGAGCTCAAAAATTCGGATACAATTTTCACATATTCAGCAGAATTAACAGTAACTGAACGGCCGCAAGAAAAAAGTAGGATCCAATGATTCCTTTTGCTGAAATTGCAGCCCATACAGTTGCCTTGGGAGAATAAAGTGGCCTCTTGTGTTTAGTTTTAGGATTTTCACTGCTCCAATACCTGCAATTCTGTTTGTTTACATGTTCCGTTGAGGTGAAAATGACGAAGCTCGTCAGAAAATAAGATATTATCAAAATTACTGAATCGTCCTAACATTGTTTCAACATACGACTTCTACAAATTTAAATCATTAGGTTTTAGTTCCTGCACTTTCTGGATCTTATATGAATGTAATTTCAAATATAATTAAAAAACACGAGATAAACGTCTGAGTTGTTTAAATAAAATTATTTGACACAGCAAGCGCGCTGCGGCCCCGTAAAGCGAGTAACAAAATTTTCGAGAATCGAGCTAGTGGTCTGACACCTACCCTCACCATGTGCAGCATTTATTTGCACGGGATATTAGATCAAATGTTAACTAATTTTTGGCTCACCCTGTACTTATAACTTTGTTCATAAATCAGTAATAAAAAATTTAAATATAAATTATAAAGAGAACCTCTTTTTCTGTAACCACATCAGTACAAAAGGAATTCAAGTTTTTTATGTGTTTTTTCTTGTACCCATTACAACTGTATGCCTACAAAAAATCTATGACAGATTTAGAAGTAATAAAACTTGGTTTGAGATTTAGTTTTGAAGTATTTATTTATTTATTGAACATTCATAGAGTTTTCTACAGATTTTTTATTTAATTTAATGAAAAAAAGACGGAAGAAAATGATAATAAACTGTCATTATTCTCCTATCTTTTCCTTGTTTTATTTAAGATTAAGTGGAATATTTCATATTGCAATAATTGATTCATTTATAGTCAACTTTTTGAATTATATTCAGACTTCTTTTGAAAATATAAAATCGTTTCCAAACGAACAGGATAATGCGTCAAATAAGAGTAAGGAATATGAAAAAGATCAATTTCCTCAGGCAAAGATTTAAGATACAGCAAAAGTCTCAGATATTGCAATGAAGTGAAAACTGTATTAACTTAAATCAGCCAATATAAGGAGCCTGTCACCTGAGTGGGAGGCCCCTTTTTTTGTTGAAGGGGTAGAAAATACCTTCGAATTGAGGTGCAGAATTTAGAAGTATGTGGTGTGTCCACTAAAAATCACAACGACGACCGATCTCTAGCATTTTACTCTGAGAGGACCCAGTTCATACGGCTTCAGGTCTTCCCCATATCGACGCCATACTTTAACAGGTCCTATCCCGTGGAAAAATACTTCTCTCCCGCAGTTCTAGTATGAACGCCCGACAGTAGTTTCAGTCTGTCTTACCATCCCCTACCGCAACAACTGAGTGAAAAGGTGAAAAAATCATACCCAAACATATAGTTTATATAAAATAAATTTAATCTTACCGAAATTAGTTTTTTTAAAATGATTTTGCTTTCGAATCCAATCTTCGAAACTCGTGATCATCTGTTCCATCACTCCTTCATGGTGTAAATTATATTCCTTTCTTATTTCTTGAAGAGTGTTAATATTAAACTTAAAAACCGGTGTATCTTTTAACGTTTCCATTTCGGCCACTGTTTGTAACACACTACCGTTAACAAGGCTACGTATAATACTAACTGCGTAATCTGTAGTGTATTAACCTCGGCTTACTTGTTACGCTTAGTTCGTTTTATTTGAATATATTAATAAATTATTAAACGGGCCTATTAGTCCAGTGTTTAGTGACCCTGAAATTATGCCCAGGATGAAGAATTACTCTATCTGGGTATACTTTTCCTTTAATTTGTTTATTTTTTACAATATATAAGTAAAAACACCGCAAACATAGTGTAGGGTGCCCACAGGCCGGGTGAGGTGAGGATAAGCGCAAGTTGATTAACAGACGTTGGAAGCAAGAAGCCCAAAATCGCGAGAGTAGCGTGAGATAGGAGAAGCCTATATACATCAGTGGACTGCGATAGGTAGATGATCATGATGATAAAGTTTATCAAAGTAAGTATACAGCAGCTGGGTTTCTTAGCACAGGATCGGTTTGGTTTGGCATCAAACGGTCTGTCTAAGAAGTCAAGTTACTGTTTTTGAACTGAATACGATATTCAAACCAAAATAGTCTATATCTTACTAGTTTTTTTTTATAAGTGAAGGTAATCAAGATTGGCAGTGAATAAACCATTTCCACTATAGAATTGAACGCCTAAATAAATTTTACCTTTAGTACCTTTATAAATTACTCATTATAAAATAAAGTTTTCACTGTCCCATCATTCCGTCATTTGGTTTTCAAAGGCAGAATTTTCTCCTTTTCTCTGTCTTCGGTCAACTGGCTGCACCTAATTTTCAGGTACATGTAACTCACTACCCTATTTTCTTCCTTACAGTTAGATATCATCACGTGACTGTCTTTCAAAGATAATCTATTTAAGAATAAAACGTAACAAAATCAATCTATCACCATCCATTGCTATCCCCCAAGGAGCATCACCTATCCCGGTGTTGGGTAATCCACATCTACTCAATGTAATGTCTGCCTGTACTTATGTACGTCATGTAGCAAATTCGTCTAAAGTACTTTGGTTTTTGTGAATTTCTTTTTCTATATCATATTTTCTGTATCATTCTGACCATAACAAAATGATATCTTTTTTATTTTTTTACACTATTTTACCGTATGAGAGCCTTGCTTCGTTCGACACAGGGTCCAGTTGGACTGGAAAGATACTACGGTGAACTCGTTTTCGAACGGAATTAAAATAAAAAAAATCGTTTAAAAAGAGAGTAACATTAATATATTATTTATTTATTTATTTATTTACAACTTTATGCACAAATACATGCATCGGCGGACTTAATGTCTATTACTTTAATTATTTTATTTTAGGGGCAATTTATCAAGATGACTCGGGCACCGGAGATCGCTAAACCATTGCCGGCCTACACAAGCGCAAGGTGTGACAGGTGATGCCACCCGGTGGTATCCGGGGGAAATTGCCGCACGAGAAAAAAAAGGGATAACTTGGCACATTCACAATCTAAGTAAACAAGTTTATTGTTTGGACTCGGATAGATTTAAAACTTCTTACTTATACAGATTTTCGCTTTGTTTTAATTTGATAAACAGAAATAACGTTGACTAATGTGTGTCTATTTAATTTACTCATGTGATTACAGATAGAACTATTGATGTCAATAAGCCATATACTGTGTAGATATATCGCGCCGCTAGAGGGCCGGGCAAAGATTGTTCATATCGCCGGTCCTCATGACCAGAATCTCGTGTAAATTAAAAAACGAGAGTCTGTTGCAGATAACAGTTCTTTTGACAAGGCCCGTGTAGTGAGGAGATTCCTGCTATTTGTGACCTAACGACCGATGTCTTGATCCTTGTGCCCAAAGTTGGTGGTGGTGGTGGTTGTCTTTAATGTTTTTCAATATGTATAAAGACAATAATAATAATATTTCAGATACCTGACACAGCGCCATCTAATCCCAAACCAACCAGAGCTTGTTCTATCGATACTGGTCAACTAATATAAATACAAATATAATATACGTAGAAACCACTCAAACTCTGAAACAAATTTTTGAAGATCATACAAACAATCGCACCGCAGGGCGCCCTACACTACGTTTACCCAATCGTAGTATCCACTCTAGTACACTTGCGATGGACCGACGACTTGAAGAAGGTGGCTGGCAGCAGATGGATCCGAATTGCCCAAGACTGGAATGGTTGTCCTTTAGAGAGACCTTCATTCAGCAGTGGCTGGCGATAGGTTGATTGATTGAATACAAACAATTGGTCGTACCCGGAAATCGAACCCAATACTTCAAGCACAGCCGTCGTGTATGCAGCTACTGCGCCATCGAGACAATATGTTACTTATTAAATATAGTATTACTTATTGAAGTTAGGTTAAAGCGGTTAACTTGTAGCGTCTTGTTGTGTTTGATCTCTATATGGGACAACACTGTGTGGAATGGACCAAATTCAAGGTAATAAACACACTGAGGGTAAGTTCTTCGAAATCTGTGAAAATATTGCAGTTCATAAGCTATTTTTCTTTTTTGTTCTATTTTAAGAGCCTGTCAAAGTGACTCTACTCTGCTGATGGAAAGCATGAATAGAATCCAAGAGTTGTGGTCACCATACTCATTGCAAACGCTGACAACGCAGTATGGCGGTGACCCACACTATGGCGGCCTTGCGAGATGCTTTTTCACAACTCGCTTGGGGACGTAAAAAGCATGACAGTCATTGTGACAGTATAAGGCTTACACAGTTACCATGATAACTGTCATCCCTGCATCAATGGGCCTCCGGTATTACACTCATTAACGAAACACGACAACACGGATGCTGGCGTTTAAGGTTGGTCTTCTGTGGGAGGGTTACTACTGCCCCAGTCGAGCTGAAATCAGCGTGGCTCTACTACCTAGATGTGGCTCTACTACCTAGTTCCACTGCACTAATTAATCTTAAAACCGTGGGAGAGTTATGTTTGGCATATGTGGAACATACCGTGTGAAGTGACACCATGGCCTTACAGAAAACCGTAACTATCAGACGTGTCAAATCTTTACCCATATTTAAAAAAAAGAACGTTTTGTTTGTTACATCCCTCTGTAATAAAAATGTACATATTGTGTATTTATGTACTGTATCATCATCATCATCATCATCAACAGCCTTTACAGGTCGTTGCTGGACATAGGCCTCTCCTTAGCAAGGAGATTTTGACCTACTATACCACGCTGGCCAGACGGGTTGGAATAGCGTTTGTTTCAAGTTTTCTTTCTCTTTGTCTTGCATACTTTGTTCCCTTAGTTGCCTTTTACGACACCCACGGGACGAATAGGGGTGTTAACTCTATGTATTCTTAACCCGTCACCACACGGACGGATTATGTACTGTATATATTGTATAAATGTGTATTCTATTCAATAAATCTTTTGTTATTTATTTTTATCTGAGTCATTAGAATTATTTTACAATTTCAATTTATTCATTTTTCTTATTTTCTCCCACCTAAACTGCCCATGTAATTCGTCTTTTTATAGCCCTTTTTTTCGTGCAAAGGTTGTCTGGAAGAAATTGCCATCCAAAGTTTATGTTGTGCCATTCTATTCTAAAACCAATGTTAAGCACTTCTATTGGTCCCTTTCATCGAGGAGAATTAACTGGCAGGTCAAACCTTCCCCGTCCGCTAACATAGGAAGAGGACGCTAAAAACTGGTAACACCTTCAGTTGCTACAGGCTGTTGTAAACGTTTTTAAAAAGTAATATCCTCATTGTAATTCACTATTTTAAAATATATTTAGGGTACTTAACTATAATTACGTTAGATTAATAGCAAAATATTTTATAAAAATGTTTTTTTTTTGTTTAATTTATGAAAAAAAATAAAATTTTAAATTTAAAAAACGTTCGTGGCTTTTTAAAGTCGGGGAATCCCTTAATTCATTACATAGTTTATTTGCTTTTTTCCTTTGCAATCTTTTGGCGCGTTTTCTATTTTATATTTAATCTTTGTTTTGAGTTATTGTAAAATATTATACATATATATCAAAGTTAACATAAAAACACAAAAAAATATTTTGCCAGTAATGCAAAGGCCTTTAGGTTGGATGATTTAAAGATAAAATAATGTATGAAGAAAATGTTATTTATAATCAGATGTATAATAGAGTATAAAACAGAATATGTTTAAAGTTTTCAATTAGGCTATTATACAGTAATTTAATTTGTTTTGAAAACACTTCTTACTAAAATGCTGAAATTATAATATCTTCAGATTGCCTGATTAAATCTTTATTATGTATAGCTAAGAATCAGAGTCTGTAAATACTTACTTTCAAATTAAAAAAAACGAATCTAAGTTGATTCTTCCATTTAGGAGTTATGATATCACAGTGAGACACCCAAACAAACATAGCGGTCAAATATATAACGCTCCTCTTTTTGCGTCGAAGATTACAAACAGAAAGATGTGGTCAAGTCATGGAGCTTTTTTCTGTTTTACATTGACGTTTAAAGTTGAACATCCATAGAAAAATTGAAAAGTTTTACATTTTTTTATGGAGTTTCAGGTAACGATTGTGTGATACTATTTTCTCAACTATCAAAGTCTTATTTCTATGACTTTTTAGATATTCTAACAGGTAACCTTTGCTAGGTTTTATAATTTCGACTGCCTCATATACTGACTGCTTCGGTGGCGCAGTGGTAGCATATGCGACTGCTGTGCTTGAGTCTCGGGTTCGATGCCCGGGTCAGACTAAATGTTTGCGTGATCTGCAAGTGTTTGTTTCGGTGTTTGAGTGTTTTCTATGTATAATATATACGTTTTTACAAAAATAAATATGTATATGTATTTATCTCAGTTTTCTAGTACCCATAGTACAAGCTCTGCTTAGTGTGGTACTAGATGACGTTATGTGTTTATTTATTATCTTTTATTATTTATTTATTTTATTCCATGTGGAACTCGAATCCCTATTGTCATTGCGTGGGAAAAAGTCTATTTTACGTAATATTATTTTTATTACGTTTATTACGTAATAATTAACAAAATATTTTTTTATGTTTCTAATGACAGCGCCATTACCATTCATATCTTTACGCATCGCCAACTCAGAAAAATAAATTAAATGTAATAATTGTTTTTAATTTATTAATAAAAAGTTAAAAATAACATCACAGAACAAATTACGTAACCAAACCTAAGTCTAATTACCCTTGCCTGACGAAAAGTTTCTAATTCAATTTGAATGAACTGGATAATAATGGAACTCTGTGACTCATACGTTTCAAAATATTGTCAAAACTTACTTAATAAAAGTAACTATATTTGATTGTGAAATATTTTATAGAACATTTAATACGTTTTATTTTAGAAGCTACCAAAATAACCTTTTGATAGATATAATTTTAACTTGAAAACTTTCCCGACATTTTACCGTAATTTTGGCTTACATATCTTCTAATTTATTCTTATAAAAGACAACGCCCGCGCTAGGTATAAATCCCTTGTTGTAAGGAATTTTACAAACTGACACAAAGGACACCCAGACTCGGAACAACGATTTATGGATCACACAAAGTTTTGTAGCATGTGGGGGTTGAACCCTCAGCGCAGTAGAGAGCGGCGTGGCGACCGCTTAAACTACTAGGCTAACCGTGCAGACAAATAACCTTCTTCCTTCTCAAAAATACTTCAGAAGAGTTCTGTTAATTCATTTTTATCTAAATAAATACAATTCATTTGCCTGAAATGAAGTTATTAAAATTAACAGTTTGCTATCAAACATCCACGGGTTGAGTAACAGCCAGCCATAGACTAGCGAAGTAATGAATAATAATATAACCATGCCTAGTGTACCCTTCTTAAATATCAGGCAATTGAAAAAACATTATAATTATTAGATAATGAAGAATCATTTTTTTGCATTGTATTTTCGATTTTATAAATATTTTTTATTTTTGCTTACGCTTTGGTGATAATAATTTTATTTAACTTCCAAAAATAAAAAAATTACTATTTTTTAAAAGAAAACAAATTACTCATATTTACCTTTTATTAAATAAAAATTTACATTAGTTTTCATACATAAAATTTTCAGTAATAAATCTTCACCTTCTCTATTTATTAGCGCAAATGGCGAAAGTTGAAAGTTCAAATTTGTATTGAAATGTGTATTACCTTATATTCTGGAGACCCTGAGTTTTATATTATCCTAGAATACCCTTACGCAAAAATTACCCTATTGACCGTTCAATTCATTCAACTGGATAAATTAATCTACAGTTAATTTCCTAAAGGAACCAGGCATGCCCATGTATTCTTCATTAAACTTAGATGTGTGTCTCTTCGATTCGTCACTGATTAGTTTCTCAGAATCACTAATAAGTTTCTTCGCATCTTCTCCTCTTAATATTTCTTTCCATTGATCTGAAAATAATTAGAACACTGCATATTAACTTGAAAAAATATGAAACAAACATTTTACAGTCTGTAATTTACAGCTGTTGTGTCCTCTGCTCCAAAATCTGATGTTGTGACTTGTACGCCATAAAATTCACAATCGATGACTTTATAGCAAATTGCACATGTCATATTTTCTAGGATACTTTTAGATGTACAACTTTTAATGACACATCACGAAGAGAAAGAAGTGTAGAAAGTAAAAATAATATTTCATGAATTACGAGTACAAATTTATTCTTCTTTTAGAAATATTGTTCGAGGAAATATTTTAAGCGTAAGTAATTCTTTTTTTCATTTGTTGGGATAATTGAGCTTTTAACTAGTGTTCTTTCAAATTTTCAAGTTATCTTAGTGATTCTGTCTTGTCGTCTTATTCTAAAGTTAACTCTTAATTTTTCATCGTAAATATGGTTATTTTGTATATATTGTTTATCTTCGAATACTTACTACTCAATTTCGACACTGACTGTTCATCACCACCATAATCCTTAGGAAGTATCTCCTTGGGTATATGTTTGTGTAAATCTTCATATGTACTATGAACATGGACTCTGTTAGCAACTTTCTCTCTTAGGGCTTGCTTAAGAAGAAAGATCAGTCTGTCGATAAATGGTGGCGCGTTTAGAATGTGGATACCTTTGATCTTAGTGCCGATACCTTCCTGTGGATTGTAAATTTCTGTTATATTTTACTGTTAATATCAAAATTTAGATAGATGTTTGCTAAACAAGGATAACAAAACTAATTTCGATGATATTTAAAATAACTTATGTTGTTTTTAATCTTGTTAAATTTGATTGTGATAAGCAAATAAGAGAAATAGTTTAAATTAGATAATTGAAAAATTGATAGGATAATGGGGTTCGAGGCGTATCTTGATCAGAAGAGAACTTTTTTTTTGTTGTCGGGGTGGAAAATCCCTTCGCATCTCCGGCTCCAGGCTCCAGGAGTACATACTCCTGGAGCCTGGAGCCGGAGATGCTTCCACTAAAAACCACCTCAGCGGTCGGTCTCAGGCTGATCAGAAGAGACCTATGACAGAAGATGCTATTACTTAAGGTTACTTAGTATGTCATTAACCAAATACAATACATACTGTACATAGAACTTCAGCTTTCTTGACGACAATCGGGTTCAATTTACTAAGCAGGCCAAGATGAATATTTGTAAGGTCAATAATAAAACGCTCTGACGGAGTATAATCATAGTTTATCCTGTATTCTCCAATCTGAAAATTAAATAATATGTCATAAGTAATACGACTCAGCAACGATGTTAAATTTGCGTAAGGATCTAAGAGTAACTCATTCGTGTTATAATTTTCACAATCTAATATTAGGCTTGGTGTTTATTCATAGTCATCTATATTAAATTTAAAAGTAATCACAATAGTTACAAAATAAACAGATTAAAAGTTATGATAAATAACATTTGTTAGATATTCAACAAACGAGTCAAGGCATGAGAATTTTGGTATTGTTATAAGAATAATAATGTGTACTGTTAAACTAATCTTTAGTGGAATAAAAAAGATGATGGTTGTATATTAGCAGATACGAATAATAAATTTTTAGTTTAAACTGTAAGCGACAAAGGTTAAGTTCGATAATGGAGTTGTAAATGCCAGGGACGTTCTTTTCCCTTGATCATTAGCAAATCGACTAATCCGAACACATCTACCACTAAAATTAAGTTATCTTTTTTAGAGGTAAAGTTATGTAATTTAAAATTTTCAGCATAGTTCTGTAATCTTTACGTAAATAGAGAACTATTAAACGAAGATATATTATTTAGAAAAGCTTTGATAATATAGAGTTTGTGAAAACTTCAACTGTCCGTGTGGTGACAGATTAAGAATGCATAGTGTTAGCACCCCTATTCATCCCGTGCGTGTCGTAAAAGGCGACTAAGGAAACAAAGTATGCAAGACAACATTATTACAAAGAGAAGGAAAACTGGAAACAAATCCTATTCCAACCTGTCTGGCCAGCGTGGTATAGTAGGCCGAAACCTCCTTGCTAAGAAGAGGCCTATGTCTAGCAGTGGACTGTAAAAGGCTGTTGATGACGATGATGATGATGAAAACTTCAAAGCCACTATTCGTGAGCAAAAGGGAGGCGCTTTTTCTGGCAGAGTGTACTAGAATTGCCATGCAATATAACATAACTGCCAGCATTCTAGTAACACTACTGACAGGCGATAATGGTAGTAGGCAACGATATGAATAGTCCTAAGTATAGTGCATATCAGTGATTTTAGGTTATCTAGATCGTCAGCTTCTAAATAGTAGATTTTATAACCCAGTCATTTTTACGCTCTGATTCATTAAAAGTCAGGTTTAGTTATGAAGTTTGAAGGTACTAAAATTACAATCCAAAAACACGTAGCTTTTTTGTAGAAAAAACACTTGCTATATGTTTTTTATCAGGAGACTGACAGTACATTTATAAATATTAAGTGTCTGTTAGATGTAGGTAAAACGATATCGGCTTTTTGCTAAATGAAATGTCTAGATTTGATTTAGACAATTCCCAAAGAAAAATCTTTACAAAACCTCATACTTACCAAAAAACAATATCTGAAATAAGTCAAAATGCTGAATGGCTCCAGTTTCTCTGTCATGAACTGCGTGACCATCACTCTGGCCATATCTGACGGGTTCAACTTTGGCAGAGGAACGTAATTTCTGAAAAGAAATTAGAAAACAGAACGTTACAGCTTATGTTTTATCATTGCATCATAAATAGTATTATATTAGTTAAAATGCATGTGTGAAAGAAATTAGTAAAAAAGCATATATATAAGCTCAATAATACACGTAAGTGGCCAAAAAATACAGTTTTATACTAACAAAATACAATTTCTCCGTATCTTAATCTTATTTTTATCAGGAAAATGACACCTCGACATCCATGCATAAACTGATCCAAATAAATTACAGAAGTTAAGACTCAAAGCTTTACTGTGAAAGAAAATACTTACACACAATCCCATTGCGCTTCAAACTCTTCAACAGTTCTGTGTAAGCACAGTTCTGGCATCATTCCTCTTGTCGTCAGCAATCTTTCCACCCTTTTCTTTGTTAACTCCACTGAACCCTTGGCGATAATAAAAACTCGTTCTATTATGGTCTTGGCTGAAAAAATGGAATTTTATTAGTTACATATTTGATTAATAATGACTGCACGGTTAACCCAGTAATTTAAGCGGTCGCCACGCCACTCTCTACTGCGCTGAGTGGTGTTGTAGTTTCAAATCGCATATCGGACAATACTTTGTGTAATCCACAAATTGTTGTTCTGAGTCCGAGTATTCTTTGTATTCATTTCTTGTATCTTTGTAAAGACCCCCGCTACACAGGATTAATTCTTAATGCGGGTGGTGTTTAAAATATATGTATTTATATATAAAAGATCATCAAAAGTGGATGTCTTTTGGCTGAGATGGTTATGATAATAATGATGATTATATATAGATATATATAGCTAAAGAGAACACAATAAGTCGTCGGTATCGGTTGCGGGTAAGTCTTAAAAATTCAACAACAGTCTATCTAACGAACTTCGATTTCACCTAGTCGCCTTTCAGTGTATTATAGCTGAAGCTCAGATTTGTACACGGAATGACTGTTACACCTCGTCAACTCAAGTAGTTGGGTTGACGGGGTCTAAGGGTCGATGAAGTTGATGAGGTGTGAAGGCAGTCGTTTCTCTTAAAAATGCAAATTATGTCGTATTGTAGTATATAGTTAACAGTATTTCAGGATTGAGAATCTCGCTAATAGCAAATTCGACCCTGATCTGTTCGAGAAATTGCTTATTTACATTCCCCAATTCATCCGTCTAGGTTATGAAACATGTATTATCGTTGGAGACTACTTTTACTAACGCCCTTGATATTATTTGTCAGATGTATATTTAATCTATTACTCTATATTCATGACAAAACTAGTGGAGAAATCAGTTTTAGACACGACGTGACCGTGTTGAATGTGCAAAAAAAATATTTTATATGTCGTGTAAAATTAACATTAAATCTAATATGTGACGCACGCAAATCTTACTTCTTTCGTTCCGCAATAAGAGATAGTTTTAAAAACTATGATATTGATACGAAGATTTTTACTTTTGGATTAGAATGGAACAAAATAAACTAATGAGGTTTTTTTTCAGAGTCACTGTTGCATTACCTATTTAATTATTTAGAAAATCTTTATAACACAACAGCAATTTAAGCAAAAAATGCCTACCGTAGATACTACAATTTTTTACTCTTATAGTTTGGGTAAGTAATACCTCAGTAAATTCAATGATAAATAATTTTTCTCTCCTTAATGAAGACTTAGATGAAGACAACAAAGATATGAAAGTGATTAAAGAAGTAGCGCATTCTATTATCGGAGGCCAAGATACATTTTGAATTGCTGAATCAGTGAAGTGAATAATAACTCATCCTTTCACAATTTTGTTAGTTTGAGCAATGATTACTTTAGATCTTTAAGCAAGATCACATCTTTCTTCCTTTATTTATTTTTTAACTTTACCTTTAGAAAATGAAATCTGTTCACTGTTGTGTCATAAAATACTAGTATATTTTTTTCTCTGTGTGATGATGGATTTTGAATACGGAAGGTCAACTTCCCTATTCATCCCTGTAGGTGTCGTAAGAGGCGACTAAAGATTAAAGCTATGCAGGACAACATCATTGCAAAGAGAAGGAAAATTTGAAACTAACCCTATATCGACCCATCTGAGCAACGTGATAAAGTAGACCAAAATGCTCTTGCTAAGGATCTTTGTTCAATAATGGACTTTCAAAGGCTGTGATGACAATGATGATGATGATTATATGTTTCATTGTAATTTATATCATTTGAAATAGTCTTTATTTTAAATGATTAACACTAAGAGAAATAATCACTAATCTTGTACAACCATTTAGGTAAAACATATTCACACATTAATTAATGTTTATTACGCAATATAATTTGAATTTTATGTGCCATCACTGTTTTTTCTCAATCTTTTAACAAGAGATTTAGACAAACAACTTGATACAAGTTTTTGATAGTTTCGTTTAGCCACTTAAAAGTAATTTGTATCACCCACGATTGTTTTCAAATCTATCCAAAGTAAATCTATAAGATCATCGACTATTCTAAATATTGATTTTCATCCTCATCATCATTCTCTTGGTTTCCTCTTTCCATTCTCGTCTACCATTTAACATCCCCTCTCACCTTTATTTTATTACCAATTTTAAATGCTAAATATTACAATTTTAAGTGTAAACTATTACACATTACAAATTTTACACTCGATATGCTTGCTAAACAATATTAACACTTTCTTCCGAAAAATTATGATTTTTTAATAATTATTATGTTACTTACAGAGATAAGGTACAGCCCCAGCTAAGTGATCCTGTTTCTTGACCCAATCTTCAACTGCCTGTACACTGTCTTGAATGCGCCTCAGATCACCTACATCACACATCTGACGTACTTTTTTCACGCTATCATTTGTCACCTCAATCAACGGATGATGTGGTATCTCCTCCATTGTGTACTGCAAAAAAATATCTTGCCATAATACATCCTGTCTTTTAAAAAAAAAATAACACTCGTATGTGGAACATATCCTGTGTCGCGGGGGACTTTACAAACATACAAGAAACAGACTCAAAAGACACAGACTCCGAACAACGATTTGTAGATCACACAAAGTGTTATACCATGTGGGGTTGTACCATACTCATTGCAGTAGAGAGCGGCGTGGTGACCGCTTACACCACTCGGCCAACCGTGCAGTCAAATATATATTTGTAGTACACTCATTTTTATATTTAATTTATCTTTGACATAATTAAAATCATAAATAAAAAATTTAGCTGCCAAATCAAACCTCTAATAATAGTAACAAAAACTTTTTAAATTAGTCCTGGAATCCCACACGGTCATAATATTCTTTGCTCTTAGGTGACTATTTTTTTGTTGCTATCGATCAATTTCTATACAATCATAATCAAGTCAAAATTTTTAACAAAAATTTTAAATTTACATTTTATATTAAACATCTCAAAAATAACTCCTTCGCCCTCATACACGTTTAGTTGTATTTATTAATTTTTAAACTTTTGAATACTGAATGTGTTCAAAACTGGTTCCTAAGCCAGTTTAAAATCCTTTGAGACTTTAATACTGTTTTGAAACTGGTTCACAACTTTAACATCGACAATGACCTGTGTAGTCCAATTTTGAGCTTCAAACACAAAACGTATGCAGTTATATCTAAACAAAATCATATATATATATGACTATATATATGACTTTGTTTTATGTAACTATACTAAAAAGATATATAGTTTATTATATATAATTTTACTTTATGTGCTAAGTAAGTAGATTAAGTAAGTTTTAAAATCAAGAATGTCACATTTTTTGCAGAGAGAGAGAGAGAGAGAGGAGACTGTTATAAAACTATACCATATTATTATTATAACCAGTGTTATATTATTAAAACCAATAATATAATGAAATATAAGAAACATGGTATGCTCTTTTATCATTGCACTATCTACTCAATTAAAAGATATAAAAGAAAACTAATTTAATGCCAAAAACCTAGTCAAAATAACTTGACAATTTTTCAAACAAAAATAAAGAGCTTTTAAAGCTATGGAATTATTTAAATAACAAAGTTTTTAAACATATTTTAATTAAATCTATGAAAATGCAAATATTATAAAATCTACAAATATTAAAAAAATGGACCAATGAAGCTAATCTTTTGAAAGTCAAAAAGTCAAAAAAAAGTCAAATTCGTTTATTCATTTAGGTCACAAAAAGACACTTATGAACGTCATAATAAAAAACAATAAAAAATGAACAATCTGTCGATTAAAATTACAGCTAGCTGGGTTCGCAGATTGTTCATGGTAGAGTGGTGAGAAAAGAACCCAGGAAAGAAACTCACCACCACTCTTTTAACTCAAAATCTTTTAAATATTAAAACAGCAGTTATATTAACAATCATAGGTCATAAAAAAAGAGCAATTCATTTCCAAACATCTAAATCTGTAACATAGTCTGAAACTGAGTAATAAGCCTTTTTGGACAACCTCAGTTTAATAAATTTCTACTAACTCAACTAATATTTGTAAATATTTTGTTTTAAAACCACTTAGCTTGGATTAAACTCAAAAAAATATAAAAATTTAGATCTAAATAACACATACACACACACAAAAATATGTGCAACACGAGTGTATTAGCAATAAAAGTAAATATCTAAGACCTTTTATGGAATTATAATTGAAAATATACACATTCTAATTTAAGACTTGTGCGCTTGCGACTCCGAAATTACTGGTGTTCATAGGAGACGGGCGTCAGTTTTTTTCAGATGATCTGTCTACTCGTTTGCCTATGATGATAGAGAGCTACCATAAAATGAAATTGTACATCAACTGTACGTCAGCGTATATATGTAATTGAACTGTAACAGATATTACAGATTCTGATTGTGGACAATAACAAACAGTAACTAAGGCATTCGACGTCATGGATCAAGAATAATTATTGGAAAAACTAAAAAGGTAAGATAATGTTTGAAAGTTTAGTCTAGATTGTATTAAAACAGTATCTAAATACTGTCACAAGTAACAAAGTGATTGCTCAGAGGTTCCTTTAGATCCAGAACTGTCGTTGGCTAAAGTCTGCGCTATCTCCCAAAGCTAAAAACAGAAAGTATTTTAAGTTGATTTCAATACTAGAATAATTTGATTTCATTTATTGCTGACATCCGTCTAATCGTGAAAAGTAATAATAACAGGTACTAATTTATATAATATAGAAGTAAATAAATGTATTAAGTATAAAATCCAGGAATCTTGGCTTGATTTTATAATTAATAATAAGTAAATAAGCTGCGAAAATTATTGAAGAATTAATCATAACATCAGCCTTACGTACTTAAGGTAAAGAGAAGTGCATTCTCAAGACTATACAACTACACTAAAACCAATAATTATTTTTAATAATATTTTTTTTTTCCAAAAACATTTAATACTCGATTACAAATAACTTGGTAATATTTTGACAAATCACTTAATATAGCATCTGCAATCGATGTAGGCAAAGTCTGTATTTAGATTGTCAGCACCAATTAGTTATTTGCTGATTGTACTGTTTTAAAATCTATAAATCCAGAAATTATAATAGAGGGTGTATACAATCTATTAAATAAATTAAATATACATCTTAAACACCCAATAAATACAACGACTGCTAGAAAAATATCTCTGTACGTAAAAGAATTCCTGCTACAACATTTTATTCAAATATCAAGTTCGTTCAAAGAACTGCGCGCAGGCAAATTAAAAAATAATTAAACCAGCGCTGGAGGAATAACACAATTAATTTTAACAGGTATGATCCCACTACTGCAAGACTGCAATAACCTCATTAGTTTTTTTTACTATAATATTAACTTGACAAAGAGACTCCACTTTACCTGATGGAAAGTATGAATAGAA
This sequence comes from Hypercompe scribonia, assembly GCA_949316085.1. Classification (NCBI taxonomy): domain Eukaryota; kingdom Metazoa; phylum Arthropoda; class Insecta; order Lepidoptera; family Erebidae; genus Hypercompe; species Hypercompe scribonia. The sequence goes on from OX438987.1 coordinate 14,799,300, forward strand.
TCCAAAAGTTGTGATCACCATACTCATTGCAAATGCAGATAATGCAGTATGGTAGCTTAGTGAGATGCTTTTTCATGCCCCGCGCGGGGACGTAAAAGGCATGACAGTCATTGTAGCAGTGTAAGGCTCACACAGGTACCACCATAACTATCACCCCTGCATCAATGGACCTCTGGTATCGCACTCAGCAACGAAACACGACAGCACACATGCTGTCGCTTCAGGTTGCTTTTCTGTGGGAGGGTAGTACTGCCCCGGTCGAGTCGGCCCGTTCGTGCAGAAATCAGCGTGGCTGTACTATAGTACTTAATTAGTTTTAAAAATAATAGGTTCCTATTCGTTACTGATATTTTTTTTCTATCTAAACTTAACTCTCCTTATATGTTATAATAAAAATTATAAAAACTTTCTGATTATGGTGCGTGTTTATCTCGAATGGTTTAATTAAGTAAGTTATGATGACACGTACGGATAATGCAGAAATAAATAAATATGTATACATATGTGAGAGACTAGTTATCGGTCTCCTCCATTCTCTCTTTGTCTTACAGTTTTTCGTAACGTATTTTCGTAACGCGTTACTTGTTTTCCCGGCAAGGTCCCTTCGCTAACCTGTGATAAGAAACTTCGTTTTTTTCTCTTTGATTTTAATTAATTCTATGTCCGAATTCTAAACAAGTATCATCAAATGGAGTCTTAAAAATGAATGACTGTACAATTGCAATATTTGCATGCTCTTGTAGTAGAATCGAAATAGCCACGAGACTAATAAATGAGTTTCAATTCACAGACAACGCAGATGTACATACAGTTGCAATTTAAAAAGTATGTATGTTACAAAGACTACAGAAAATTACAAGTTAATCGTTTCATGAAGATATGTCATTATACAAAATTTCTGTACAGTAATTGAAATTGTAACGATTCATTCAGATTCAGGTGGCACGGGACCGGCTGTTGTGGAGAACGTTAGAGGAGGCCTATATCCAGCAGTCGACGTCTTTTTGCTGAGATGACGATGATGATGATGATGATTTAAAATCAGATAAAATGATAGTTGAAATTCAATCACTCAAAGATCAATAGTATTTTTTACTCACAATTGTACATATATTTATCTAACCCCTTTGAAAGAGCAATTCTTATATACATATATAATCTGAATCTCGAAAACGGCTCCAACGATTTCCATGAAATTAAGTCTGCAGAAGATTTGCGGGGCGATAAATCGATCTAGCTTGGTTTCATTTTTACAAAACGATGTTTAATCCGTGTTTTCAAGCAATGAAATGTTTGTCTAATAAGCCCGTTTTGACACTTATCTATATGACGAATTTAGGACTGGAAACAAAAGAAATTGGTGAATTGCGAAACGACTATCACACAATAATACCGAGAAGTCCTCGCTTTCTAGGTACTGATCACTTATTTACAATTAATGATGAGAGAGTATTGTCTTTGCGCATCTCTTACAAAGTATTCTGATCCAAATGTGTTATGGTGATCATAACACTCATAAACTAAATTAAACTGACTGCACGGCACCTCACCGTTTTCTACTGTACCGAAGTGGTGTGGGTCTGATCCCGACAGAGTACACTTTATGTAATCCATAAATAGTTGTTCTAAGTCTGAATGTTCTTTGTGTCTGTTTGTTGTATGTTTGTAAAGTTCTCCGCGAGACAGGATTTATTCCAAGTGCGGCAGTTGTCTTTTTAAAAAAGAAACTACACTTAGATACAGTAGAAATGCTCTTTGTTCATCACATAATTATTTGTGTTGGATGGGAATTGGATTCATGGCCTCTAATTTATGTGCTAAAGTCACTAATCACTAGATCAACAGCCAGTTCAAGTAGGAGGGAATACTTCAAGGCTAAAGCTTAAACCTTGATGTCGGATGCGATGAATTAAGCAAATATAACAAATATTTTAGAGCTAACATTGTGTGTGTTAGTTATGACCGCGAATATCAGCTGCTGTAGACAAGTGACGCAAATGAAAATCAAAATGTCCTTGAACGTACACTTTGCTATTCAAACCTCGTTGGTCTAGTGATTAGTGTGTGTGACTGCCGGTCAAGAGGTAACGGGTTGATTTCCAAGTCGGAATAAAAAGTATTGTTGAGTATTTCTGATTTCTGAAATGCTAAATAATACGAGTAGTACGTTTCTCGAAAGTTAAGATATTAACCCCGTGCCTTGGAAAGCACGTAAAGTCAGCCCTGCGCATGATCTCTTCACGGTCGTGTGGGATAGCCATCGCATCTGATTGTGAGAGTCAGGGTACAAAAAGTGCACCTGTGTTTGCACACACACTTGTGCACTGTAAAATCTCCTGTGCTTTGTTGGCTGGATCTCGTTGCGACTCGCCATCATAGTCGAAATTTTGGTTAGGAGTATTTCAAATCAAACTAAACATATTAAATTCAATTTTCTTTTCTTTTTTGTAAATTAATATAAAAACATCGAGATAAAATAGACATTTACATGAGTATAAATATTTGTACAAATTAGTAATCTAATCCGCGATCCCCGGTGAAATTCAATACACTACCGCCACAAAATACACATCAACTAATTCTAAGATTATCTTACTTTTCTGCCTAGGCTCTTAATTAATACTAGTTCACGGCGTGGGTTTCATTATTGGTAATATTTTCAATAAATTTTATTAGAACAAAAAAAAACATATGTGCTGTTCCAGACTAAAATCTTTATGCCAAAACAGTGAGACCAGAATGTTACAAGTCAATAACAGAAACCACAAATATAAATAAAGACAGATATGGCTATTTGCTTCCCGCGCCGGCTTGTAATTAATATGAAGGTTAGGGCAATACTGTTTCCTTACGCAAGATAAACACGATCTGCGAAGGATGAGGTATCATGTGTGTCGACATAAGCAATAATATAACCGGATTACCTTGAAACGATAGACTGATATAGTAGCATTGCAATTCGGCATTCATTTCATATAGAAATACTACCAATAATTGACGAACTATTTTTATGGGACTACATCCAATAGGCAAACACTCTATTCAAAAATTTGAATTTAAAAATGATTCACATTTTATTTGCGGCAACTATGGTCGTCCGTGTGGCGACAGATTAAGAATACATATTGTCACCACGCCTACTCATCCCGTGGGTGTCATAAGAGGCGGCTAAGGGAACAAACTATTCAGGAAAATATTACCACAAGGTCAAGGAAAACTTGGAACAAACCTTATTCTAATCCATCTAGCCAACGTGATATAGGCGAAAGCCTCCTTGTTTAGAAAAGGCCTATGCCCAGCAGTGGACTGTTGAAGATTGTTGATGATGATGATGGTTGTTTGCGATTGCTTGAAATTTAAAAAGGACTCTGTCTCTCTGATTGGAGTCAATGATTTTGACATTAATGAAATAGTAAATGTTTATGTATTATACATTTTTTGGCATAGGAAATTAATGAGTAGACGGTTTATCATTGAAACCTTCCCTCAAAAATAGAAGGAGGATGTTTTAAGGCACCGGTATCGTATCTCATTCAGTGAAAAATAACAAAACATTATAAAAGTCCTTAATAACGAGTGTCTTACAAGTAAACTACTGTCTGTAAATCAGCACACATAGTAATTTCATTGAAACCCTCCCTCAAAAATAGAAGGAGGAAGTTTTAAGGCTCCGATGACCTGTCTCATTCAGTGAAAAAAAAAAAATTATAAAAGTCCTTAATAACGAGTGTCTCACAAGGAAACTGCTGTCTAAACACCTTTTTCCTTGTGATATTTTATTATTATATTAGAATTTCTGTGCCGATTAAAACTCGTATGATAAATATCGTTATATTTCAAATAATGTTACAAACTCGATTTGTCTCGAACGTATACTCAAATTGCATAATTTGCATACTTATCACGATTATAATTTTTAAACTTAGCAATCTTGATCCAGACGGACGTTGCACCCTTTGGCAAAGGACATAAGCCTTACACTCGGCCGTCTGATCTCAAATTAGATAAAAACTGTTCTAAGCAGACTGCTTTTTAAAATAAAATATGGCTTAATATTAAGATACATTTTATGAATAAATTTCACTAAGAAACAGAATAAATGATAGTGTTCAACACATAATTATTTATCTTAAGTGAGAATCGCAGCCACAACCTTTGGGATAGGAGTCAGAACCACACTCATTCTTCTTGATTATGGGAACACTAACTCATAAATTATAAGTTTCTGAACGTCGTCGATAGTCATACTATTATTCTTAGATAAATCACATACTTAAGATTCATAAACAAAGCTACCATAAATTTAATTGAAATGTATAAAGTTGTGTATAAAATAAAATGTATGAACCCTATAATTATAAATTTGAGCTAGTACCGACTTTAAAAATTCATTATATTATTTAATGACAATAATTATTCATGTCGCGTCTTATATTTGTGCATTTTATACACCGTAAATAAAAAAATCTATCGACATACTTGTGTTATACGTGAAGGTCTGTTATTTAAACAAAGATCTTATGAAATATACTATAATATCAAATTAACTATGTATATCATTTTTATATTTAATTTAGAAGATGTTTTCTTTACAATTTTACAATATATTTATTGATTTATACATATACTTAGTCTGGCCATAAATACTGTTACACTTAATTATAAAAAAATATTACATTTGAATTTCGAATCTGTCATTTTTATACGATTGTTCATTGTGTTTTCTCATTTTGGCGCCAATACATTGTAAAATATTTTGCGATATTAAAATGGTGTGGGGTGATAAAGAGAACCGAATCGCTGTGATAGCATTACACAAAGTAGGTATGGAGCCAAATGCAATTTTTAAAACTCTCCATACACTTGGTATTAGTAAAATGTTTGTGTACCGGGCTATTAATAGGTACAATGAGACCTCCTCTGTTTGTGACAGAAAAAGATCTGGCCGTCCACGTAGTGTTCGTACGAAAAAGGTGGTCAAAGCAGTAAGGGAAAGAATTCGAAGAAATCCTGTCCGAAAGCAAAAGATTTTATCTCGGGAAATGAAGATAGCACCTAGAACCATGTCGCGTATTTTAAAAGATGACTTAGGACTTGCAGCCTATAAGAGACGCACTGGCCATTTCTTAACTGATAATTTAAAGAAGAATAGGGTGGTAAAATCGAAACAACTACTGAAGCGGTACGCAAAGGGAGGTCACAGAAAAATTTTGTTTACGGATGAGAAAATTTTTACAATTGAGCAACATTTTAACAAACAAAATGACCGTATTTATGCTCAAAGCTCTAAGGAAGCTTCCCAATTAGTCGACAGAGTGCAACGTGGACATTATCCGACTTCAGTGATGGTTTGGTGGGGTGTTAGCTATGAAGGAGTGACTGAGCCATATTTTTGTGAAAAAGGTATCAAAACATCGGCACAAGTGTATCAAGATACCATTCTTGAGAAGGTAGTTAAGCCCCTTAACATCACCATGTTCAATAACCAAGTATGGTCCTTCCAGCAAGACTCGGCGCCGGGTCATAAAGCTCGGTCCACGCAGTCTTGGTTGGAATCGAACGTTTCGGACTTCATCAGAGCTGAAGACTGGCCGTCGTCTAGTCCCGATCTTAATCCGCTGGATTATGATTTGTGGTCAGTTTTAGAGAGTACAGCTTGCTCTAAACGCCATGATAATTTGGAGTCCCTAAAACAATCTATACGATTGGCAGTGAAGAATTTTCCCATGGAAAGAGTGCGTGCTTCTATTGATAACTGGCCTCATCGTTTAAAGGACTGTATTGCAGCCAATGGAGACCACTTCGAATAAGCTTTTTATATTTTTAATTGTTTTATATTTATGTATTAAACTGACACACTGTAAAAGTAATAAATGTTATTTGCAGTTAACAATTTTCTTTTTTCTTTATTACAATATTTATGGCAAGACTAGGTATATAAAGTATGTATACGAACAATATTTAGTACGCGATATTTTACCCATCTTTGATTAACGGTGACTTAACGTATGTGTTATGTAGCAGTTATGTGTGTAGTAGTCCATGTGGTGACGGATTAAGAATACATAGTTTCACCACCCCTATTCATCCCGTGGGTGTCGTAAAAGGCGACTAAGGGACCAAGTATACAAGACATCATTACAAAGAGAAGGAAAACTTGAAACAAACCCTATTCCAACCCGTCTGGCCAGCGTGGAACAGTAGACTAAAGCCTCCTTGCTAAGGAGAGGCCTATGTACAGCAGTGGACTGTTAAAGGCTGTTGATGATTTATAGTATAAAAATCTTTTGATTAATACCAGAGTACTTTCATACCTCCGACAATGTCATTTATTCAATGAAATTTAATAAAGAAATATTTAACAGAGGTGGTCTGAGGGACCGTCGTGTCACTGCGATCGGGTATACCTGTGTATCGATTACCTCGTTGGTCTAGTGATTAGCGTATGCATCTGCTCATCAAGAAGTTAGGGCTTGGATTCTTGGATCGACTTAACAAAGTGTAATTAAATTTTTTCACTAAAGAAATGCTTGGCACAAACACAGAGCGCAGGTTGGAAGTTGGGGCCTTTGCCACCGTTCTTCGAAGAGTACGTAAAGCCGTCTGTGAATAATGAGAGTGTGAATGCATCTGGCATTCTCTGTTCCCTGTAGTGGATGATCTCTATCGAGACTGACCGCCGTAGCCGAAATCCGCTAGGAGTCCCGTCAATAGGAATGACAACCGCCGCATTACGAATAAGTCCTGTGTTGCGGGGGACTTTACAAACATACAAGAAACGGACACAAAGAACGCCCAGACTCAGAACAACAATTTCTGGAACACACAAAGTGTTGTCCCATGTAGAATTTGAACCCACAACACTCAGCGAAGTGGAGTGCAGTGTGGCGACCGCTTAAACCATTAGGCGAATCGTGCAGTCTTACTCTTACTCTTAAGGAGGAAATTTCTTTAGAATTGTTATTATTTAAAACTTGAGAAAACGAAAATGCGGTACGAAAAAGAAAGAAACACATAAATGTACAGGATTAAGTAAGCGAGTGAATGAGATAGAATATATTACACAGCATTTTATATATTTGGTCTCCTGTTTGTTCGATGCTTTGTGGCGTCGTCATTCTCGTCTACTCAGTATTGACCATATGTATGCGCCTCGTGTAGTATGATAGTGGGTACATCTAAGTCTACATTGTATTAAGCTTACTCTTGGTCCGAGAGCTCTACGTAAATACTTTATGTAAAGCTACTTTTCAGAAGTTTCACTTCTGCCGTGTGAGAATTGGGTAGATTACTATATCGTAAATAAATACCAATGTCCACTTCAATAAAACTAATATCACGAAAAATCTCGGCAAATACAATTAACATAGCTTTTTATTATTGTTACGAATTTCAATCAAATAATATATTCAACTGAGTAGTCTAAAACAGTGACGTCACAGTTTGGTATTTAGTACATTTTTCATACAAAATTGTCGTTTTGACAGATGATAAAAAGTAACTAATTTGACTAAGGTGTCATCTAGCCTATTGCACGCACACACTTTTTTTCAATAACTAGCCTGTTGTTAAACGTTTTCTTTGTATGAAACACATGAAATAAACAATGTTTAGTTGGCCGTGGCTTTGAATCTAATAGGTTTGTCAATATAAAATGGTATTTGTTCGATGTCAATATCCCTAGACAATGTATAATGTGACGTAAGTCTTATTTTATAGGTGTATTGTGATTTTAGCACGTATGTTAGAAGGTAATGTTAAATATTGACAATGGTTTGACATCAGAGCGTGTACGCGTGGAATCAGTTTGAAAATTAATTTAAAATCATAGTTAATAATCATTGTTATGGAAAAATTTCAATGTAAAAACTGTGGCATGTGTAATGAATTAAAAAATAATAAAATAAATAAAATATGTAGGTATTTTTATGTAATTTAATAACTGTCAATACCTTAACTGTTTTATTATTTATATCAAATAGTATTTATTTCAAATGATCCTTCTTGTAATTACAGTAACTGTTTGTTTTATAAAACGATCACCAAGTTACCCTTTAAGTTCCTTAATTCGGTGAATAATATTCACATATATTGAAGGTAGCAGAACCACACTAATTGCAGTACGAATGTGCCGGTTCGACTAGGGAAATGCTACTCTGTCACAGAAGTCTAACCTAAAGCAACAGCATCCATGCTGTCGTAATTCGTTGGTGGAGGACTGAAAGCTCTTTGATAGTTATCTTGATGAGAGTGTGAGCATTACACTGCAACAATGACTGTCAAGCCTTATACGTCTCCAAGCGGCGTGAACAAGCATCTCACTAGACCGCCATAGTGTGGGTCACCATACTGTATTGCCTGCATTCCCAATGAGTGTGTGACCACAACTCTTAGATTCTATTCATGACTTCAATGAGGCAGAGTAGAATCACTTTAATAGGCTCTTAAAATAGAAAAAGAAATAGTTTTTATTACTTAGTCACGATGAAGTCATTCAAATGTCATTCTATAATCTAAAAGTGCTCTGTGATCACCGACGTGTTAATTTGACTTAGCTTCGACGTGTGAAATCATCACCGTAGAGACGAAACAAAGTATACAGTCGTTGTAAGTGTAGTGTGTTGAAGTGACAATATTCATAATATTCTTACACATGTTACACACGGCTGTCTGATACTAAGCTAGGCAGTCTGTAATAGTACAGGTTCAACCTCTCTGCTCTAAACTATACTGTCATACTGATAAACGTACTTATATATTTTTATATACATACATATTATAGATAAAATACGCCCAGACACAGGGCAAATGATCATATTCATCACTAAAGATATGTGCTGGGTGGGAATAAAACACAACATGCCTACCAAAGTCAATGACAGAATATCTGTGACCACGAGCAGTATAACCCGTTCGAAACGTCGGGAAACAAAAGGTTTCGTAACCTTTTAAATAATTTTGTCGCAAATAAGTCCAGTTGCACAGAGCAAATGATCAAGTTCATCACCCAAAGATATGTCCGGGATGGGAATAGAACCCAACATGTCTTCCAAACTCAAGTACAGACTACCCGTGACCTCTGGCAGTATAACCCGTTCGATACGCCGGGAAATAAATAATTTTATCGCATATAAGTCCAGTTGCGCAACAAAATTTATGTCAGTGTTGTTAAACAGTGAATAATGCTTATTTAAAACGCAATTACACGTTTTATTAAACTTAGATTTTGTATCCAGTATTTGTGCATACTATCTTGTGTATTTTAAAAATACGCAATATGCGAATACCGAACTTATCCTTGTATTATCTGCCAGAAATATGTTTACATTTTTTTTTCTCTTGCATTTCAAATTCAGAATTTCTTCATTTTTCAATAGAAAAACTACACGTAACAAAAAATGAATCATGACGAAACTATGTGATATCATTTCAGTATACTAAAGCCATTAATCATATTGAAGCCACTAATTAATAAGTACGAAGGCAGTCACAGCTTCTCTTTAAACATCAATTAATCAAATGATTATAATTTGTATCATTTTTTTTCAATTTAATTCATATTTTTGGATTATATATAACCTCATAATAATAAAATTATGTTTTATAAAAAACTAGCTAGGTAGTAGAGCCACGCTGATTACAGCACAAGCGGACCGGCTCGGCCGGGGCAGTACTACCCTCCCACAGAAGACCAACCTAAAGCGCCAGTATCTGTGTTCTCGTGTTTCGTTGGTGAGTGTGATACTGGAGGCTCGTTGAGGCAGGGGTCACAGTTATCGTGGTAACTGTGTAAGCCTTATACTGTCACGATGACTGTCATACCTTTTACGTCCCCAAGCGGGGTGTGAAAAAGTATCTCACAAGGCCACCATAGTGTGGGTCACCATACTGCATAGTCTGCATTTGCAATGAGTATGGTGACCACAACTCTTGGATTCTATTCATGCTTCCCACCAAGCAGAGTAGAATCACTTTGGCAGGCTCTTAACATAGAAAAAAAAAATGTACAGGTGACTTTTAGTAAAAGAAACCCACACTATATATCTACTACTACAAGATTAACCTAAAATATTTATTCAGATAAGGTATTACGATTCAAATTCGCCATTTCATTACAAAGTAATTAAACCTATGTGTTTCCTTAAGTTGACGTCAAATCTATTCTATTCAATATGTAAATAATCATTGTAACAATAATATATCTATAGTTATAGTGATTTATGCCTTTAATCTCATAAGAGTATTGTATCGAGTCCCTTTGAATGCAACCTTGAAATTATTTCCTTATGATCGTTGTGCGAACGCCTCAACAGTGTACCGCACTAAAACCATTTATGAACTTGTCCAAAATGTATTTACTATTATGTAGTTAAAATGTACGAAGCCAAATACATTATTGGGCAACACAGCGTTGGTAGGCCCCCCACAAGGTGATCCGACGATTTGGCGAAGGTTTTTTTTTTCTATATTAAGAGCCTGCCAAATTAGTGCTAAAATATTTGTCTGTTTTACGTTGTTTTGAGAAGTTATCAAAGAAAATTACAGAATGAAGAACATAAGAATGCTATAGTAGTCATACTGCATTGTTTGCTTCTTGTCTCTTTTGAATTCCATTCATGTTTTCCATCAGACAGACTTTTGTGACAAAGTGACTCTACTCTGCTTGATGGAAAGCATGAATAGAATCCAAGAGTTGTGGTCACCATACTCATTGCAAATGCTGGCAATGCAGTATGGTGACCCACACTATGGCGATCTTGTGAGATGCTTTTTCGCACCAAGTTTGGGGACGTAAAAGGTATGACAGTCATCGTGACAGTGTAAGGATTACACAGTTACCACGATAACTGTCACCCCTGCATCAATGGGCCTCCGGTCTAACACTTACCTACGAAACACGACAACACGGTTGGTAGTACTGCCCCCGGTCGATCCGTCCCGCTCGTGCTGAAATCGATGTATTCCAGGCGGCATGGGACCGGCTGTTGTGGATGCCTATGTCCAGCAGTAGACGTTTTTTAGCTGAGATGATGATGAAATACATCAGCTTAAATCGAGGTTATTTATAACTACCTGTTTGGAACAAGTAACAACTACGTCTAAATGATTTGTTTCTAAGGTTTTTGTGTCTTCTCTGAGGTACTGTTCTAATAGTGTTTCTCTTTAACAAACAAAGTTAACTTACTTAAGGTAGTTCACGTTTCGTAGTTTGTTATGTAGTGTTATGGATGCATGATTTTTCCTAATTTCATGTTCAGTGGGATCATTTTATCATACTTCAAAATTTTTGGAAACTGATCAAAATCTGTACATATTTCTGAGTTACAATTAATGTTGGGTATTAAATTCTACAGTTTTGACTACACGGGTGGCGTAGTGGTTTACTGCGCCCAGTGTTGATGGTTCAAATCTCGGATGGGACAACGCTTTGTGTGATCCATAAATTGTTGTTCTGAGTCTGGGTGTTCTTTTTGTCCGTTTCATGTATGTTTGTAACAGTCCTCCGCAACACAGGATTTATTAGTAGTGCGGGAATTGTCTCTTTGAAAAAAATGGTGTACATATTGATAAATTACATAGGAATAAACATCTTTATTTAAGAGTGGTATTGTTTCTTTAAACTACACATACATTCCTAAATAAAAAAATAAGTATTTCGTATGTTTAACTCACAACGCCATCTAGTTTCAAACTAACCACAACTCGGCGGTGATAACTTTTTTTTATGTAAATACATACATATTATACGTAGAAAACACTCAAACTTTGAAATAAATATTTGTAGATCATACAAACATTTGATCCGACCCGAGAATGGAAACTGAAACTTCAAGCACAGCAGTCGCATATGCTACCGCTGTGCCACCGAGGTAGTCAATTCATAGACCAGTTCCAAACCAACAAACTCAAAACTTAAATTTAGTTGATTAAATACTGCTTTGTTTTTTAGTCGCTTCAGAATTTAAAGCAGTAATATTTAAAATAAGAATGGGTTTGTTTCCTGCAATAAATGAAAAGAGACCTACAATATCCGTGTAACACACTACATGACTATTGTTACTACACATTTTTAAAAAAATATGTACATGCATAATTAATTAATATTAATTTAACAAATTCACTTTGGCAGGCTCTTAAAATAAAAAAAAAATTGAAGTAAAAAACTAAGAAATTCCTTTGAGATGACGTAATCGCGAGCTCTTATTCAATTCGTTGGCATTTACGTTAATTTCTTGTTTCGGATGTAATATAATGTATACACGTATACACAAAGTCAGAACCTAGTAAGCGCAATGCCGAGATTTATTGCCCAATATCACATGGAAGTACCGTAATAACATTTAAAAAAAGTTTGTTATGAGTCAAAATGACATATAATATAACAAAAAATATTAACTGTGAATGTGTTGTACCCTGTTTGAAAAACTTGTCAAGAATTAATGATTCAAACCGGATTTGCAATTCGGTTTAAACCGTTAATTTTACCACTTATTGGGATTTCCTAAGACCATAAACGTTTATATAACAAATCATATATCATTTTATTTCACGATATAATTTAACATCTTTTCTTTTGTTCTCTTACAATTTGTAAGAGGATTAAGTAAAAAGGGACGGAAATGTGTTACAGGAAGTTGGGTATGCACGCGCTATTTGATTTAAACAACTAGAGCAATGCTGGAGTTGGCCGTGAAATGTCAGATCACGTAATATGTGATTACGGTTTTTATTATTGTCATATTTATATGCTGACATTGCTTACCTAGTCTATGGCTGGTTGTTACTGAAATAGTCGATTAAATCACGTGGATGTTTAAAAGGAGACTGTTAGTATTAATAAGTTAATTTCAAAAAAGAAGTGTTTTTTATTCACATGAAATTAAGAGAATTCGCCCTAAGCATTTTTAAGATTGATGAAGATTACTTGACTGCACGGATAACGTAACGGTTTAAACTATCGCCACACTGCTCTCTACTGCACTTAGTGTTGTGGGTTCTGACCTCACATGGGACAACACATTGTATAAGGTCACAAATTATTCTTCAGAGGGTGAAGTTCTTTGTGTCCGTTTTCTGTATGTTTTTAAAGCCCCCACGAAACAGAATATGTTCATAATATGGGTGTTATCTTTGTAAAAGATTTAAAAAAATAATCATGAAGTATGGATCCAGTTATATCTAATACAGAATAGATTTGTCTTATATTACGTCATTATTTTATAATAATTGAAAGCATTATAAGGTTATGTGTGTATTAAAAAAAAATTGTAATTTATAAGCTTAAATTATCTAGCCTTAATTAATTAACTATTTAAATAATAATAATTAAAGTCATCGTCGTTTTTTCATGAAAAAATAATAGGTTCACAAACTCCTAACTAGTAGCGGTAGTTAGTAAAAGCTAGTGATTCTCACACAATGTTATTGCATATAAGGATCGAATCCACAATACTCAGTGTATTAGGAAACAGTGAGTTGGCCACTTAAGCCACTTCGCTATAAGTGCACCCTACTAATAATATAAATGCAAATGTAAGTTTGTTTGTTACGGTTTCTCGCGAAAGCTACTCAACCGGTCATCATGAAATTTTATATACATATTCTTGGAGCTATTAGAAGTAACATAGAATACTTTTTATTAAAAAACAAATTAAAATGATCTGTTACGAAACTTAATGTGACAGACCAAATTCCAGGCGTGCCAAGCCGCGGCCAAAAGCTAGTATTAAATATTTATTTAATTAATAATAATATTTTATTAGGTAGACATTTAAATTAGATTCAATCAAATAAATTATTTCAACCAGTTTAAAAAAAGATATTTTCCGATATGTGTAATTTAAATCATCATTATTATCATCATCAACAGCCTTTAACAGTCCACTGCTGGCTACTCTCTTTAAAAAGCAAGTTTTAGCTTACGATATCACGCTAGTCAAACGGTTGATATAGAATTCGTTTCAAGTTTTCTTCCATTTTGTAGTGATGTTACATATTTTATTCCCTTAGTCGCCTCTTACGACACACATGAGAAGAAATGTAAATATGATTGAAAAAGAACTTACCTCAAAATTTAAAATATAACTTCAAATTATTTACATGCGCATGATTCGATTATCACGCTCTATCTAATTGAGTACATAAACAGCGAACAGGTTATCTTCCTTCAAACCTTGTTAATAATACGTATATGGTTGGCCAAATTATACGCAAAATATGGCATAATTTATGATTTAATATTAATTTTTAAAAAAAAATATACATATATGAGACTTTATATTCTGAACATTGTTTCAGAAGTTATTGATCAATAATATGTAGATATAAATAAATGAGTGATATTATCCTATTTAAATCTTATTGGCGTAATAAGTTATATACCAGATACCTGCAATAATTTCCTTTTATAATTTTTAGTTGTGCGGTATCTCATGTACAATATAAATTTGAAATTTCAATTTTTTTTTTTTAGGCAAAGATTTAAATATAATATAAATAAATATGTTACACCATAAGTATGCATAAAAAATTATAAATAAATTTTATGATTGCTTAACCATTATGATTGACGAGAAAATTATTTCTTAACCTAAAGTTATAATTAAAATGTAACTATCAACAAATATCAATAAATAACTATTTTGAAAATATTTTTCGATATTAATAACCACTTACTTTATATACAAAACAAAACTCACTTCCAAATATCACAGTGGACTCACCATGAACTAGATTAGCAACACAACAACACTAAATATTTAAATATACAACACTCACCCGCTTGTGAAAACGACTGACGTGCACAAGGATAGCTAATAAAATGTTGTCCGAATGCTTTACACTACCGGCTAACAGGCTTACTATTAAAGATTAGATCTACCTTAGAATATACACGTGAATTATGCCTACAGCACAAGCAAGTCAAGTAGTGTAAGTTTATTTGTATGATTTGACGCCTTAATTGCTCAACCGCTCATATGTACTTACTTTTTTGTACACATAAATACAGAAAACTGAAAAATTACAGCTTTAATCTAAATTTCTAAATAGTGTCAGCTATGGATAATAAAATTCTTTTTGACAATATCATTTTAAAGAAAATAAACAGACAGATTATCACTTTCTTTCCAGCCTTTATCATTCTCCTAGTTTTACGTGAATACCAGTTTTTGATCACTTTCAAAAATTGGACAAAATCGAGTACTTCGCTAGGGACACAGGTACGAGAGACAGTACTACCCTTTCACAAAAGATCAGCCTAAAGTGACAGAATCTATGCTGTCATGTTTCGTTGGTAAATGCGAGATGGGAAGCTCATTAAAGTAAAGGTGTGATCCTAACATTGCCACGATGACTGTCATACCTGTTAAGTGAGTGATGGTTAAGTAGTGTGGGTCACCATACTAAGTACAATGTCTGCATTCACAATGAATATGGTGACCACAACTTAGATTATATTCATGTTTATCATCAGGCAGAGTAGAGTCACTTAGGCAGCCTCTTAAAATAAAAAATAAAACTTAATAGACATAATTTCGTCCATGGTAGGTAGTTATTGTTATAAGTTAAGCTCTTCTTTAATAATATAGTTACGTGTGTGTATATTTTATTCATATATGTTCAGGTGATTGTCCTTCATATGATTGCTTTTAACTATTGGACATAGATAACGTTACACGCTGCGAAGAAAATCTAGTTTAATAAATAAATTTTAAAATTATAAATCGTATTAAATAAAACGTATAATCTACTTACTCTGTCTGCTTTGAGCTCTTCTCATTTAAAAGGAGAATTTAGTTTATGAAGTAAATTATAGAATTCTAGAAGATAAAGTACAGCATAACAAAATTAAATGTTGCCAGTATTCAGTATCGTTTTAATACTTGTAGGTAGTACACGAAAAGTAGGGTAGCAGTTTACGCAACACTACTGGTTAGATAGGTCCTTCATGTAGCATCAGCATTCGGTTCCCATCCAGGACAAACAATCCGTGATGAGCACAATCTTTTATTATATATCTATACCTATACTCTATATCTCTCTCTATATATGAATTTATCACCAATCTAGTTACGTTCGTACAGACTTTGACTAGTTTAGGATCGGACTACCACGTATCAGTTGTGGGAAGTTATTATTGTACTATTATTAAGTATTTCTCATTGAGCACTATGGTAAAATCATGCTCTAAGACTGGCCTATGAACATAACCATGAATCGAGCGAGAACCTACCTACACTAATGGCAGTCTCGAGGTCATCACGCTACTGCGCCCACTCGCGCGACTACAACTAATACCACTAGTTTCGTAAGCACAGTTATACTATTTTTATGCATTATCCAAAATATTTATACAGTGTTAAAGCAATATTTTAACGAAATAACAATCATTTTAGAGAAAAAGAAATGAGAAAGGGTCGTGCAACCATATAATACACCTTTTACATGAAAAAAAACTATTTCAAAAAATAAAGGGTAGGCTAAGAATTCGTTAACACTTGAATCTAACACCCTGCGCAAACATGTTACGGAAGTTCTTGAGGAGTACGGGAGAATTTGCTAGCTACAATCGTTACACATGGTTTCAATAAGATGGAATCACTTGTCATATATCCAATGAGTCCCTGCTGGTGGTCAAAGTTATGTTTCCGGAAAAGCTGATTTCCAGACGAGGTGACATTTCGTGGCCACCCAGAAGTCCAGATCAATCAACTGCAGACTTCTTTTCATTGAGTTTGAAGAATCGTGTCTACATCAATAAACCAAGTACACAGCGTCAACTAAAAGAAAAAATCAGCGAAGAGATGTCGGTGATCTCGCGGTCTTTTTGCCGACGAGTATTCGAAAATTTTGGTTCTCGCAAATGGTCGCCCGTTTCATAGGAGTGTTAAACCGTGGTGAACGGCGTGACACCGCCGACACACCGCTCCCGCTGACTTCATGTCCGCAGCCTAAGTCTCCTACGTATAGAATGGTAATATCTAAGAATAAACATAAATGAGCGACTTGGGATGGAGTTGTTTCGTAGGTAGCTATTTATTTACCTATAATAAATATATGTAACGATTAATTCGCTCTAAGTCTACTATAATAAGGCTGAATATCTATTGTTTACGCGGAGCGACTACTATCAGACCTTCAAAACCTAAGTACTCGTCTATATCGAAATTCTGTAGTCTGTTATCTATGTTGTCAGATTTCTTATGGATCCAAGAACCCGTAACGATTACCAAAGACGTTCGTACAGTAATCGGGCCAGCGGCTCAACGTGCACTCCGAGGCATAGAGGAGTCTCATTATGTTACGAATGGTCACCCATCACAGACCGACCAGGCTATGATTGTTTGACTTCACAATGTGTTAACCTGCACGGTTAATAAATATAACATTTAAATATAACAAAATATAGAAATATACGGGTGTGTACACCGTAACAATTGTCTTGAGTCTAAGTTTTTTAAAGCAGTAAATCGATTTCTGTTTTATCAATTACTTTAAGGAATAATCATGATTTCTGTACCTTCACATCACACACACGGCCGTCTGATACAAAACTAGGCAAAGCCTGTACTATGGTAGCCAGACTGCTGATAAAAAATAACGTATACATATATACATGCTATAAATGAATTACACCCAAACACAATTTTTTTTAACTTTTAACCTTTTTAACATAAAATTAATAAAAACATAAAAAAAGTGCACAAGAGTTTATTCATGTATTTATAAATATTTTGTAAATATTGAGAGTATGAGTAGGTGTATAATGCCTTCAATGTCCTTTGTAGTGTGAAGACTTCAATCATTATCTTAATCAATCTGGATCGTTGTCAATAAAGAGGTTAACAAGAAAACAGAACTGCATGTAAGCTTCAAATTACATGCAGTTAGATTTCTCTGATAACATTAAACATGCATGCACATAATAACCAAAGAGTAAAAGGAAAAAATAAAAAACATTTTGAAACAAATGCTTCTTTTTAATTTGTAATTTGCCTTGATGTTTATGAAACTTCATTCGTTGGGAACAAGTGTTAACATGTTATAACTTTACTCCATTATTGTTAAACTATAGATTCCTTCACTACTGTAAAGAATAAAAACTTAAATCTCCCTGTAAAATATATTCAAATAGAAATGCATGAAGAATGTAGAAATAAACAAGAATTATGATGAAATTTAATATAAAGCATGATCTGAATTTAAAAAATCAAAAAAAAATAAAAAATCATTAAAGTAATGAAAATTTAAATTTTAAAATAGATAAAGCTAATATAAGCGATGTTTCATAAACCGTCTAAAGTAGTAAGTAATTGCTTACTGTCGTCTTCCTTCAACGGTTTAATATTAAATACGCAATGTACTTATGGATTAAAAAAGTAAAGCTCTCGTAAAATCGTTAAGGGCTCTTTTGGTTGGAGAAGATTCTAGGTTGTCAACTGTTTCTTCGTCTTTATGTTCTGATGTTTGAATTGGTTACAACTCTTTATATTGATTTTTCTTATTTTTTTTTGTCAAAACTTCTTTTCATTGTGCACTTTTTGGTTGAACAAGTCTTGAAATTCGCGTCCTCGTTACTGACCGCTTTCCATGAGCTATATGTATAGTGTGTATATTAAACAAAGTATGTTATACATGGCGCTTTCTGTACGGACATTTAGGTGAGGTGCGTGTGTCTACGGAGCAATGTATGCGATCCTACGTAGCGGTCTCGGAGGGATTAAAACCTTTGTTGTGGACGAGATAGGTATTGTTGTACAAACTTGAAGCGAAAATAGCATTATCTACTTTATGTAAATATGCTCTGTAAAGGGACTATTTTTAGTCGACTTTTAAAGAGGAGGACTTTCATTTCTTTTCTGTCTTTTCACTTCAGTTGACAGTCCTCATGGCTGCCTCCGATTTTTTGAATTCATGCAAAAATAAGAAACGAGGCTAATTTCTGTTGTACGAATTAGTTTCGTTATGTCAAAAGACATTCATATAAAATACACACCAGTATTTAACACACACACACATACACACACACGCGCGCGCGCGCGCACACACACACACACGCACACACACCCACACACACATGAAAATAGTATTTCCGAAATCGTTACACTAAAATAAGAGAATTTTAAAAAAAATTTAGTTTACTGACGTAACAACAAAATTTACTTTAGTATGTTTTCAAAATTGCCTGGAGCTAAGTTGAATACTTAGAATGAAAAGAGTAAGCAAATTTGGTATTCTGTTAGTAAAGTCTTTGCTGTTTTGTTACTTCTCTATTAAATCCATACTAACGTTATAAATGCGAAAGTGTGTCCGTCTGTTTGTTACCTCTCAATATTCAAACTGCTGAAAAGACTTACATGTAATTTGGTATAGAGAAAGTTTGAGTACCGAGAAATGACACAGCATAGTTGCATTGCAGAAATCACCCCTTAAAGGGGGAGAAAGAGGTGTGAAAGTTTCTATGAGCAATCAACAACCGCTGAGCCAAAACAGTTGATATTTGATATGAAAACAGTTTGAGTTATGGGACATATATAACCTAATTTTATCCTTGAAATCAGCCCCTTAGGCTGTTAAATATTGTAAATGCCAAAGTAAGGAAGGACAAAGACAATTTTTTCCAGCGCTAAACAAAATACATGCATCCAGAGCCACAGGGTTAATTTAGTATTACATATATATATGTATAAAGTAGTGTATTATTGCGTTTTTCGCAGTTTTAAAACATCCGTATTGTAGTTGAGAAGCTTGATAAATAAAATATTCTGGCCATTGACGTAATATTTGTTATAACACATGTATCTGCAAAGTCGCAACGTTCGCACCAAATATTTACTGTCTCGAGGCTGATCTATGGATGGTACGTAGCAATGTACCATACAAATAACATCACACCTTAGAGCAAGTAGGCAAAAGGCTGAATTTTCCAGAAGGTAACTGTAATTACAGTACAATCATATCACATCATCAGCCACGAGACACCCATGGGATAAATAGAAGTGGTGACACTCCATATTTATAAACTATAACCACACACACATATCTCAATAAAGAATAATAATATATATTAATTTAAATGACAAAATACAAATTAATTACAATTTCAATTACTTTATTGCGATACAGAAGAAAAACCTACTTTATTAAGAGAAAAAGAAGTAAAACTTGAAACAAACCCTGTAACTAACCCTGGTAGGCTGAATTTCCTTTCTTAGAAGAAACCTATGTCCAACAGTGGACTATAAAAGCTGTTATGGTTATTAACAGACATAAATCAAATCAACATTCTTTTACAGTCCACAGCTGGACATAGGCCTCTCCTTAGCAAGGAGGTTTTGGCTTACTATACCACGCTGGCTTTATTGTCAATTTGTATCAGGTTTTCCTTCTCTTTGCAGTAATGTTGTTCTACGTGATTGGCTCCCTTATTCACCTCTTACGACACCCACGGGATGAATAGAGGTAATAATATGACGCACTCTTAGTCTGTTAGATATTCTTCAACAGTACAATATGATAACTAAAATTTTTAATAAAAGCATATTATAAAAGCTGAAACAGAGAGCCTTTGTATGTGAAAAAGTGAGGTACTGTGAAGGGACGAGGTGTCATGTCATGTTCCTTCGACACAAAGGGAGGATCCTCTGACCAGGCGAGGTGATCATGCCTGGCGGGCCGCGGCCCAACGGTTGATGTTGGGATGTTGTATATATGCTAATTGACACGCGAATCTCTATTTCGCGATACAGGATTAGTAGTTACTTCGTAGTTCATTACATTTACACTTCGTAGTTCAATGTATCTTCGCTAGATGGCGCTGTAATATGTTTTTCTGTTTGCACTTATGTGGAAGTTGCCACAGTATCATAGAATAAGGGTAAAAACTACAGAAAAGTAAGGAATTAGCGGGTAGTTAGAACAGTGTGTAACGCAGGAGATGTAGTTTGTAACGGATCTGTTGTTCTAGTGGTTAGTGACACTGCTAAATTGCAAGGCATGGGTTCAATACCTACCCAAGATAAGTAATTGTGTGATTAGCACGATCAGTTATGTTTGGGTATAACTTGTCTATAACCACGTTTTGTATTTAGAAACATATTAGTATTTCTATCAACAGTCTGGTTACCATGTCACAAGCTAAGCCTTGTTTGGAATCAGACGGTCATATGTATGATGCGTGGGTTTCTTATTATTAGTTTTTATAACTTTTCTCACTTTTTGTGTGTGACCTTATAGGTTGGCAAAAGACGAAATATAACACCGATAATAGTTAAAAATATATAAAGGTGTGTATTATACTCCCACCATCATTTCACATCAGGCAGGTCGACAAACACTTGTTTGCCATGTACCATCTGATTTTCGCGACTTCACAGACATGAATGTATTTATGAACAATTGGGAAAATTATGTATTTGCGCCTAAATAATAGATGTGATTATAATGTTTTGTCGAGTTTTATGTTTTCTGACTATGATTAGTGTACCTACTAATCAGTAGTTAAACCTACTAGATAGTAAACGGAAATAAACTGCCAGCAAGTTATTGATATAAGCTGTAAGGCAGATTTTGTGCACAATTAAATAAATTAAATACATGAAAAAGAAAAAAAAGCGCTCAAATTGTTAAAACAGTTCGGCTCTTCCTTTCAGTGCAAACCAGTCAAAGTCTGGAACTCATTACTAAGGCACGTGTTTCCCTCCCACTATGATCCCGGATCCTTTATGCGAGACGCGAAGAAGCATCTCACTAGGCTACCATAGCGTGGGTCGTCATACTGTATTGTCGTCATTCGCAACAAGTATGGCGGCCACCACTCTTAGATTCTATTTATACTTTTCATCAGGCATAGTAGTCAATTTGGTAGGCTTCTATGAAAAAAAATTTTTTAACAATTCATTGCTTTTTAACAACCTGGAGTTTGGAAGTTGGGTCATAAACCCCGTGCCTCAGGGAGCACGTGAAGCTGTCAGTCAGTTAGTCCTGCACCTGATCTCTTCCCGACCGTGTCAGATAGCTGTTCCATCGGAATGTGAGAGTACGAGAACAAAGAGTGCACTTATGTTTACGCACACACTCGTGCACTATAATATCTTCTAGGTAGTTAGTTGGTCTCCATTGAGACTGACCGCCGTGGTCGAAATTATCTAAAAGTACATTATCATCAAAAGTAAAGTTCTATTTAAATACCAAAACCTTCTTTTTAAACCGAGATAAATGTCTAGCTGTAGTCTGATTAAAGCTGTTGATGAATCAAACTTGTAATCCAGAGATTACAGGATCAACATCAACAAATACACTTAAAAATAATAACACAGTTTAAAATGTAATTCTTATCTCTTTAAATACTACGTAATGATGTCGCTACTTTCTGTAAACTTAGATAAGAATCGAACTCATTTACGACGTTAAGTCAAGGTTATTTAATTATTTCCTAAATAGAGAGTTTACCCACAGATGGTACCCGGACACTGCATTGAGGATTCGGCTCAGCACACGCTAGTAGTTTGCTCTGCCTAGGCGTACCGCGGTCACACGGAGAAGGCCCGGGAGGATGATCTCCAGTCGGACCCAATTCGCCGCCGGCGAACCGGGTGGCGGAGGCGCGCTTACCAGCGCTTCATGCCGCCTTGAGTGTGGCCGCGGGTTGCGGGATGGGTTTTCCCCTCCATCCGCGACGTCCGCGGCGTCGCCTAAAAGAGAGAAAGCGGGCAGGTGCTAGGAGGGATCTGGATGTCGTAATAGCAGCTGTACCCAGATCCCTCCTATCTCAAGCGTTGAGTGGCACACCGTGCGGTTTTAGTCTGTCCGATTCCGACACACCACCCCACCGTAAACACTGGTGCGGAGACGCCCCGAGCGGGTTTTGCACAAGTAAAAGAAATAGAGTTTATTTACACAGATATTACCATCATAACATTATTATTATAATTATCACTTTTTCAATGAAACAAAAGAAGGAAGAAACTAATTACAGTGGTAATATTATAAAAGATGTATAAATTCAGTATGTAAGGCATAAAAATGAACCGTAGTGGCTCACATCTAGAGTTGTAATTAGAATTTAAAGGGAAGTAAATAGCGTGTTATTAATAATAATAACCTTACACATCTCACACGTGGTCATCTAGTACTAAATTAAACAGCCATGGTGCTGTACTAACTAGAGTACTGATAAATTTACTTACGTATTTCAAAATACCTACATTCTATAGATAAGTAACTCTCAGCCACAGGACGAATAATTGTTATCATAAAAAAATTCTGACTTAGGTAGTAATCAAATTTATAATCCCTTCTTTTGTAATATAAATATAACTCAAAATTGCTAAACTTAAGTGGCAGTGGGCAGGCCACATTACACGCAGAAACGATGGCCGATGGTGTCGTAAAGTTCTGGAGTGGCGAAACGTAGCGTTGGTAGGCCCCCACAAGGTGGTCCGACGCCCTGGTGAAGGTCACGGGAAGCTGCTGGATGCGGCGGCACGGGACCGGCTGTTGTGGAGAAATTTGGTGGACGCCTATGTTCAGCAGTAGGCGTATTTTGGCTAAGATGATGATGATGACGAAACAAGTAGTTGTACTGATACAAACAACACCTAGAATGATCTTTGTGTCACTTTCATGTAAATTTGTTCATCCCCTGCGACACAGGATATGTTTCTAGTATGGGTGATGTCTTTTAACAAAATAAGAACTATTTAATCAAGCGCCACTACATTATCAATAATAAACACACACATAAGTTTATATTCGACCTCTTCTCTATGTCCAGAATTGAGAACTTTACGCACAGTAAGTAGATCCCGGGGGCCATGTTACAGGGTTGCTCAATTAGACTACGAGTAACGGCTCAATTATGAAAGGACCCTTCTAAGTTGGGACAAACTTTGACTATTATGCTATTTTCTCGATATTTTCTTTTTACATTTCTGTTCTGAAATTAAAATGTTTATAATACGTATCTATAACATTTGAGGGCTACTCTCGATTGCCTTGAGATCTCATCATCAAATCCTGACTTTGTCACAATGAGTCAACCTCTGGATTATTTTGCTTTAACAAAAAAGAATTTTAAAAACCGGTATACAGTTGACGAAGTAATCGGTGAAGATATTTAAAAAATACGTACCATGGAAGATAAAACCTCGTAAAAAAAGATGATTTTGTTTTTTTTTACGTTTGTAATGGAATAGGCGTTTGTCTTCTATCTCACCTGATGGAAAGTGTAGATGAAGACGAAGGTGGTACCCGCCCATCCAAAAGAAACCTGTTCACTCTACTCTTAAAGGCTCTTGAGTTCAACTCATCAGGAAAAATAGACCCAGGCAGGTCGTTCCAAATCCAATTTATTTATTCTTCATTGTACACAGATTTTGATTATTAAGTAAATAGGAAATTACATGTACAAAGACGAACTTAACACAAACCTGAATTTTCTTTCAGCAAGCCTTTACAGTAAATACTCGTAGAGGATAACTTAAACCGTTAAGGCAAAGTCATGTGTACTAAGGAGTATGCTGAAAAAGTAAATAATCCATACAATAAAGACGGTAACATGCCGAGCAATAAATATGTAATGTTTTTAACACATACTCAAAAAATAAATACAGACATATACGAATGCTGCCCGCTTGTTGATGGATTAAGAACACATAGTGTTACCACACCTATTCATCACGTGGGTGTCGTAAAAGGCGACTAAGGGAACAAAGTATGCAAGACAACATCATTACAAAGAGAAGGAAAACTTGAAACAAACCCTATTTCAACCCGTCTGGCCAGCGTGGTATAGTAAGCCAAAACCTCCTTGCTAAGGAGAGGCCTATGTCCAGCAATGGACTGTGAAAAGCTGTTGATGATGATGATATAGAAATACATTTATACAATATACTAAGGGCCTAATTATAGAGGGGAGAGATAATAACCCTTGGTCCTCCAGCTGAAAACATTCAGGATTCAGTAGTCATTTCATTCATTTATACCTCTTCTTGTATCTTTGTTTTTTTTTCTATATTAAGTGCCTGCCAAAGTGACTCTACTCTGCCTGGTGGAAAGCATGAATAGAATCCAAGAGTTGTCGTCACCATACTCATTACAAATGCAGACTATACAGTATGGTGACCCACACTATGGCGGCCTTGTGAGATGCTTTTTCACACCCCGCTTGGGGACGTAAAAGGCATGACAGTCATCGTGACAGTTTAGGGCTTACACAGTTACCACGATAACTGTCACTCCTGCATCAATGGGCCTCCGTCTCTAGTTACGGATAATTTTAAGTATTCGGGACAATAATTTTATGTTAAGATAACAAGAAAGAAAAAAATACACGTATTAGTTATATGTAAGTTATAGTAAACATACTTTTAAAAAGTAATCACTATGATCACGGCTTTTTTTTTTTTAACGTTTGGCACCCCCTCGGGCCGTCACCCCACTACGTTACGGCAGGGTGGTGTGTCGGAATCGGACCGACTAAAACCACACGGTGTGCCACTTTACGCCTGAGATAGGAGGGATCCAGGAACAGCTGTTATTACGACATCCAGACTACAATCACGGCTAGTGCAACATTGACTATACTCTAAGTAATTTAATCCAGTAATAAGTAATTTCCCAGTTGTTTCCACGTCAGCTTATTCTAAGAGGGATAAAGGAGTTGGACATTAGAAGAGTGACAAAGTACTTGTATTTCTAAAGTAGAAAAATTAAGTATCGTGGCCAAATTAACATTTTTTGGCTTTATCTATAATATACCAAAGTATTCCTAGGTATGTTATAAAAACAGTCGACTAAAAGCGAAATAAATTGAAAGCAAATATCTACACACAACTTTGAAATAACTTATAAACACATATAACTAGTTGATCATCTCTTATGAGCTCTTACGTGAATCTCACCTACGTTACAATTGTTTTTGTAAACGTGAAGATATGCTGTATAGATTATTATTCAAATAAGATTTACGCACTATTTTTAGAATATTACAAGTTATATGGTAGTTCGTGTACAACTTATTGCCACATAGAGATTTATATCATCATTATCATCATCATCTCAGCTAATAAGTTCACTGCTGGACATAGGCCTCCCCTAAATTTCTCTACAACAGCCGGTCCCGTGCCGCCCGCATCCAGCAGCTTCCCGCGACCTTCACCAGGTCGTCGCAGCACCTTGTGGGGGGCCTACTAACGCTACGTTTCCCAGTACGCGGTCGCCACTCCAGAACTTTACGGCCCTATCGGTCATCGTTTCTGCGTTTAATGTGTGCGAGATTTATATAGCAATTTCCATTTCTAGACTACAGACATGACCATCTCCTCTTACTCAAATTAGACAAAGGCTGTAAATTGGGAACCAGACTTAATCAGACCAGACTATTAATGGACTTTTTCTGTGCCCGTTTCCCAAACTAGGTTGAGATTGGATTTAGGTCCACTACAATACGGCTAAACTTAGTTTCTGTACACAAAGCGACTGCCATTAGACCTCCACAACCCAAGTAGTAGAGTAACATCGAAGTTCTATAAAAGGACTGTTGTCAGATTTTTTTAGGGCATCAAATATCCTTCACGATTGCCAAAAATGTTCGTTCGTTAAGGTGCTCTCCGAGAAACGGAGGCTCTTGATAAACATATTTATTTATTTTTCTATTTCGAGAACATGCCAAGTAGAGTAGAGTACTCTACTTGATAAAAAGCATGAAGACAATCCAAGACTTGTGGTCAGAATACACATTGCAAATGCAGACAATGCAGTATGGTGACCCACACTATGACGGCCCAGTGAGATGTTTTCCACGCCCCGCTTGGGAGGATAAAAGGTATGACAGTTATCCTGGCACTGTAAAACTTACACGCTTACCAGGATAACTATCAACCGTGCATCAATGAGCCTCCGGTCTCCCGCTCACCAACGAAGCACGATAGTATGGATGCTGTCGCTTTAGGTTGGTCTTCTTCTACTTATATATTTCTAAACGAAAGATTACGTATTAGGTCTATTAATCTAGAGGTCAATGATCCTGATTACTAACGTGGCATTGGATTCCCACCTAGGACAAAAAAAAACGGTGTGTTGGGCACTATGATTTTTTTTCGTGTTATTTATTTTGTTACAAATAATATTTGTACTAATTAATTTAATTTTATAATACTTATATTGCTGCATTAACTGCTTGAAAATAGATAAAAACATGAATATAATGCAATAAAAACCAACTATGCACTACAATAAATCAAATCAAATGTCAAAAGAAATAACAATCCATCTCAACTATCTCCCTTACATTAAAAACAAAATATGTTTAAACTCTTTCAAGTCTCCTTACATATGTAGTAAATATACATTCAGAAATATATGAGCATGTTTATCAATAGGCACAGGTTATGCCTACTATTGTATCAAATGGCTGTATATGAAGTGTACGAAGTTGATAACAATTATTACACGTTGTGGTGACTTCCACATAGCGCAAGCAAAAATATATATTACAGCGCCATCTAGCAGAAACACACCGAACCACGAAGTAATGAACTACGGAGCAACTACTAATCTTGAATCACGATATAGAAAGTCTCGCGATAGTTAGAATACGTTCAACATCCCAACATCAATCGTTGGGTCGCGGTTCGTTAGGCATGATCACCTCACCTGGTTGGAGAGTCCTCCCTTTGTGTCGGAGGTACATGACACCCGTTCCCTCCACACATGTATTACGGTAAACAATGAGATGGCGTATGGATCTTTTTCACCTTGTCATTAAGAAGATTAGTGTAGGCTAGTGTTACTTTAATAAAGGTCAGATATAATTATTTTCTTATAGTAGTTACGAGTAGGTTAAAAGTTCAATGTTGCATCAGGAACAAGGAAAGACTTCAAGGCGAGAACTATCATTTTAGTTATAAGATTTTGAGACTTGAATTTTTTGTTGGTAATACAGCCACGTTGATTTCAGCACGAATAGGCTGGCTCGACTGGAAGTACCACCTTTCCACAGAAAACATGAAGCGACTGCATCCGTCGATTTCGTCGATGAGTGTGAGACCAGAGGCTCATTGATTCACTACCACGATGACTGTCATGTCTTCTACGTCCCCAAGCGGGACGTGAAAACGAATCTAACTAGACCGCCACAGAGTGAGTCACAACTCTTGGATTTTATTCCTGCTTTCAGACACAATAGTCACTTTGGCAGGTTCTTAAAAAAATCTGATATCCAATTTTTTATTTATTAAAAAGGATTATTAATGTCAGAGTATAGTAAAGTTTCAATTTTATTTTGAAACTGACTTTGATCTACTTCAGCCGGTATTAATTGTAATAATAGTGTTTTCTTTTTTTCAAAAATAAGTAGAGGTAGTATATCCTTACCATAAATTCTTTTTTCGAATTCTTAATATAAACTTATTACATAAAAAGTTGCTTTCTCAAATAAAATTAAAGCGTTGTTCACTAAACTTCTCTAATTCAATTCTGATGTAGCTTTTGTATTTTGTAAAAGTAAAAAAACTTTTTATCGTGGATCGAGTAAAAAGCAAAGGATTGTTAGCGAAAATTATTATTGTAATGACTTTTTTTTGAATTGCAACAATGAGTGAACGGACGGTTGAATAAAACTAAGCGCACACTGAAGTATGAACATGAATATTTTTTTTAGTGTTTATTATCGTGTGGTGACTGATTAAGAATACATAGTGTTACTACCCCTATTCATCCCGAGGGTGTCGTAAAAGGCGACTAAGGGGCCAAGTATACAAGACAACGACATTACAAAGAGAAGGAAAATTTGAAACAAACCCTATTCCAACCCGTCTATCCAGCGTGGAATAGTAGGCCAAAACCTCTTTGCTAAGGAGAAGCCTATGTCCAGCAGTGGACTGTAAAAGGCTGTTGATGATGTTATTTACTATACATTAAATTTAACTCGGTTAAACGAACATTACCTGTTTTAGATATATTTTAAGATGATGATTTTTAGAACCTTTCCCAAACTAACTCGGCACATATAATCTCTAATCGACTCAAAGTTCACTGGTATGCAGATTCTTACGTTAAGTGTGTTACTGTGTCTAGTCTACATATTTCAGTTATATCATACATACTATGTATTCTAAGTTTGTGAAGGTGTAGATGGAGTAGGAATGATATTACGAACTCAATTTAATTTTTTCATATTTTGAACATTAATTGTATTCTTACCTATTTATTTCTATTAATAATATTTATGCATATATTTGTCTATTAGGCTAAGTTGATGTTTATGTGATTTTTTTCACATGATATGATCCTAGTTTCTTATTGTGAGATCTATAAATAAATAAACGTTTAAATAGTACAAAATAGAATGTTATAAAGTTTTTCACCCTTCGATGTGTTTAAGGATCACATGATGACAGATTTTTGAGTTGTGGATTTTCAAACAAAGGAGAGCACGTACAACATGGTAGCAGATAAACCAATAATACAGCCTTCTAAAAGGCTTTCACAACAAAGGAAACTCACTGGATGTTCTCGAGATTTATGTCAGTCTGTCGATTTTGAAGTATTGATTTGACTTCTGACTTGAAAGCGAAGGAAGGGTTCCTTTTTAAAGTACCAACAAGGATCTTAAAGAAATAAGCGAGTGACTTTAAATTTTATCATCAAAGATTTATAAAGACATTAGTTGATGTAATTAAAACATCAAAATGCTTAAAATTTAACTATTCTTTTATTAGTTTAATGTAATTTTTCTACCGAATTCATAGGTACAAATAAAAAATTAAAATGAAATGAGCAAGAAATACATAGTCACATTTAACTTATAAGATCGGACATCTTGTACACTATTTTATGCACATTACTATGTGACGTATAAAATACCATCGTGAGCGTTCATTCACAATTAAAAGCGTGCGTTTCCGGGCTTCCTGCTTCCGTCTCTTTTTAATAAATCACTTCCGCCACAGAATGCAGAAAAACTAAGAAAAATGTTACACATCCAGTTACAAATTTTAATAAAGCATAATTGATATCGTGAATAACATGGACCGAATAAAAAACTGTTACCGAAACGTATTAAAAACATATTTCAAATTTTAATTGATGTAAACACGCCCTTACAACAAAATTTACACTTCTTTACTAATTAAGATAATGTTTCGCAATAAAGATTCGCCTGAAAACATTTCTGCAGGTATAAAAAGGGTTAGAATTTGTGTGAAAAGTAAATTTATTGTTGTTCGTTGCCAGTTTTACGGGTATTTTGATCATTATCACTTTCTCGCTCTCGCTTCAGATGCCTTTTTGTTTTGTTAATATTTTATCGTTTTGTTGATTGTAATTAGGACTTTTATGAGGAGATAATTACTTTTTAAGATAATATAGGTGTTAGCTGCTGTTTATTTTTTCTGTCTGCTGGTTTTGTGGTTAGTGGTCCTGACTGTGGACAGTGGAGTGGACAAATATTTGTGTGATTAGCAAGATTATTTGCTCCGTGTCCGGGTGTGTTTGTAGAAATATATGTGTATTTACCAGCAGTCTGGTTTCCATAGCAGAAGTTCTGCCTAATTTGGAATCATCCAGCTGTTTTGAAATGTGGTAAGTTACTTATACTTATATAATTTATTAGATATGGAATAGTTAGCTGATGATTTTGTCGAGTACAAAAAAGACAGTTATTTAATTAGTTTTAATTCTTCTTTTTTCTGCTCATTGCTGATTTACTATGGTGTATTTGCACTCTACTGCGCTGAGTGTTGTGGATTCAAATCCCATACGGGACAACACTTTGTGTGATCGATAAATTGTTGTTCTAAGTTTGAGTGTTCTTTGTATCCATTTCATATATGTTTCTAAAGTCCTCCGCGACACAGGATTTATTCCCATTGCGGGCGTTGTCTTTTTAAAAAAAAATACTAGTGTCTTTTCAAGCTCTTTTAAATATATGTAACACACTGTAAACTTGACTGTCTACATTCAGCCCAATCTCATGTTAATTAGACAGTTAACTATTATCTTACAGTTATTTCGTATACCTAGCCGTGTTCATAACTAAGTTCAATAACTTAACCAGCAGATTATCTTTAAACAGCTCTCCAACTACACGCAAAGTTCTCTAAGTCAGTTAGGTGGTTGCAATATGATTTATGGCGACGTAACACAAGGTCGTATGTGGCAGTTAATTAGAATATGATATAGCTCATACTTTGATGATTCAAAGTTTGTAGTGGAATTAAATTCAAATAAATAAATAACCTCAGACAACTCACACACGGCTGCCTGATTTCAAATTTGATATTAATTAAATTACACCCAGACATAGAACCGAAAATCGTACTCAATACACAAATATAACACTGACACATACTGTCGTCTAACCTCAAAGTAAGCAGAGTGTATACTTTATAGTACTATATATATACCCGGTATATAGTACTACATTTACAATTTATATATACCCGGGACTCGAACTCGACATCTCAGCATAACATGCATACGCCCCCACTGCGAGACCTTTAAAATAACCCTTAAAAGTTGGTTGCTGGCCATAGGTCTCTCCTTAGCAAAGAGATTTAGTCCTAATATACCACGCTATCCAGACGGGTTTGTATAAAGTTTGCTCCAAGTTTTCCTTCTCTTCATAGTGCTTTCGTCCTGTGTAATTTGCTTCCTTAGACACCTTTAACGACACCCATGAGATGAATAGGAACTTATGTTACAGTTTTCGTCGCCGCGGCCACTACCTTAGCCTGTGACCGTATGTGCCTGCTAGCCCGAGTGGACGCATCGTGTGTGGTACATTGTGACCGACGCAGTAAGAAACGCAAACATTGACACGACGCGTCATAGATCGCCACGCGCCATCGCCATCTCATCTAGCTCGGGAAGACCTTTGAGGCGGCGTAAAGAGTGCAACAGTCCCACCACGTAACAAAACAATGATCCGCATCAACCCAGGACTTGCCCTTTTTTCAAGGGCAGCAATATAGAGATTGCTGGAAGGAGGAAAACCGCCCCAATTCAGCCTCCACGCGCCTCTTGCGGGGCGATATGAAGACTACGAAGTGATGAACTTTGTATTCTTAATCCGTTATCACACGGATAACCCCACTCATTCAGTGTAATATAATGAAATAATTGCTAACATAGATTTTTATATTAATATAATCTTTGTTTAAAGACAGTCAAAGCTAGATGTCAGATTTATATAAAGCTTCCTTGTACTAAAGTATCTTGTTATTCTTTTAATCGGCCATTACAAAGTCTACACAGATTGTTACATCCTTAAAACTTCGTTTATCATCCTTCAACTGCTATTGTCATTCTTAGTCTCTGAGTAATTCTTGCACCCATTTAAATTACAGAATAAAACTGAACATTCAAAGTTAACGTTTCATCCCTTTTGTTTAATTAGGTAGTAGACACACTTTATTAGTTTCTCATTGAAATTACAACAATTTATACAGTCCGACGATAAAATAAAATTTATTACCATTTTATTTAAGATCTGTTTTTTGCGTAGTATAAAATAAGAGGGGAGAAATATCCTTCCGTCGGGGTGAGCTTGTCGGCGAATAACGTCAAAGGACCTGAAATCATATGGTCTGGGTCCCTCCAGAATAGAGTGTCAGAGGCTGGCCGTCGGGGAATACACATACTCATGACTCCTGCACCTTAAGGAGCAGGAGGTTCAAAGGGATTTTCCGCCTCACCAACGAAAAAAAAGGAGTGCAAAAAAAATAAAAAATGTAAAAATTACAAATAAATTTATCACTTCTTATATTTTTTATTAATTATCAACAGCATTTTACAGTCCACTGCTGGACATAGGCCTCTCCTTAACAAGGAGGTTTTGGTCTACTATACCGCGCTGGCCTGACGGGTTGGAACAGGGTTTGTTTCAAGTTTTCCTTCTCTTTGTTTTGATATTTTTGTGAACAGTTTGTTGCCTTAGTCGCCTCTTACAACACCCACGGGATGAATAGGGGTGGACGGACGTCTTATATTTTATTTTTCAAAATATTGCCTGTCACCTAAATACTAACGATATCAGTGTTCGTTGCAACATCGTAACAGAAGTTATTAAAAATATTATATCTTAATACAATATTTAGAAAAAGACCTATAATCCTAAAATTAAAGCCCTCAGTCCAAAAAGTATTGTGTGAAAACAGAAAACAAATAAACAGCAATTAGTGGCCCTGACTAGAAAGTGAAATGTCATAGGTTCGATGTCAACCAAGATAAATAATTATATAGGTATATTACGTACAATCATTTCTTCTGTCTATACAGAGGGTCTAGTACAACTTTATTTCTATTCTATTCGATCGTCACGGTGACCACGTTCGGTCTTACTATTCACTCATATAAACTCTTCACTTATCACAACGACGAAGGCGCTTATCATAACGATAGAGTTACATACATATATGAAATTATCTCGCGGTAAGATCTCAGAAATATAATGGTTTTTTTGTTATGTAAAAACATATAACGTGGTACGGTAATGGTAATTTTTTTAATGTATTATTACGAGTATTATAACTATTAACAAAATTGTATTCATTAATAACTGTACAAAAAGACACAGTGAAGGCTTCAAAAGAACAATTGTTTAAGACAGCTAATGTATGAGTCAAAAAATGATAATTATGTTCAGAAAATAAAAAAACTCATAAGTTTTTTGTAACAACTATATTATAAAGGATGCTCATTCTATTAAAATAATGTTTTGACATTTAATTATCTAAGCCATAAAAGCGTATTTTTTTCAGTTAGTTGTAAATTAAGATAGTCAACTAATGATTTGTGTTTTTTGTTTATTTTTATTTTACTAATGATTTCTGTACATAGACGCTCGTGTTACAGAATGTGAGTAGTAAGTACGTAAACAATGTACCTGTTTTTACAATATTATGTGTCTCATCGGCAAGTGATTGCACAGTTGGCCTAGTGGTTTGAGCGGTCAACAACAACAACCCCACGTGGCGCAACACTTTATGATATCAACAAATCGTTGTTCTGTGTCTGAGTGTTCTTTGTGTCTGTTTCTTGTATGATTGTAAAGTCCCCAGTGACACAGGACTTATTCTTGACGCAATCATTGTCCTTTGAAAAAACATGGAAAAAAACACACTTTTTTTAGTATGTACAAAGTGTTTTGTTTTCTTCTTTACGGATATCCGGCAAATCAATGATCACCATGTATGTTGAGATATCTGTAGAATAAATAAAAAGATTCGAAAATTCTAGTTTTTTATATAAAGAAACAAAAAGTATAATTACGTGTCAAATTTTAAGAGGTTGAGAAGACACTTTAATTATGTGCCATTCTCTAAATAGAGTCCAAACACGTTAGTTCATTTGTTTTTTTTTCGTGAGTTAAAATTCGTATGCTGCATTTTTAACACATTTCAACATACTCTATTGAGTAAGCATAAATATGGTAAATTATTCGGTATGATGACCTTCGGTGTTGAAATCGATTAATTAAACGTATTATGGTAATATTATTCATGTTTTATAAAGGTTTAGTGAAATGTTTTTCGAAAATATTTGAGTAGAAATAAAAAAATTGGGGTCCCAATAGCATTCATTGCTAAGTAAAGGTACCGTGGCATTGTAGCGAACTGTGTATGTGTGTGTTTAGTAACACTAGTGTATTCTAGCTAAAAAGTAGAAAGAGAGAAATAGTCATGATACCCTTATTTTTTAAATTGAGTGGTTGGAGGGTTGAGGAGGAATCCAACAGCAGATTTTTTTTTCACGTGCTGAACCTCATTGTAGTCGTAGTGGGCTGGACTCAATTCTCTTCTAGCGACGGAGTGCATGTACTTCCCGTAGCAGCCGTGCCCGGATATTTCCTGGTCAATCAGAAAGAAAAGGTTCCTTGCTGCAGTTCTGCCCACTTGATGGTAACCGTTTGGAAAGCTTTCACGGTGGCAAAACTAGCAATTAGAATCTCCAGCCAAGACAACTACTGAATCATTGTAGCTCTACGGGTGGCCACACGCCACTTACGTGCACATTGTCCGGAACTTCTGCCTCCAAATCCTTCGAGAGAGTTTCGGCCAACGCGTACGCCACTGCTAATCTAGTGTAGCTCTAACCACCAATATTCTTTGAGAGAAACTTGAAACAAACACTATAGCACCCTGCCTGGCCAGCGTAATATAGTGAACTATTAAAGACCGAAGATGATGATAAAATACTACATCATTTTAGTATCAAATGGCTAAAATAGTAACATAAATTAAACACGAGCAACGGCATCGATTAGCTGTTAAACAATAAAGGTTTATCAATAGAAGTCTCACCTCAAGTACGCTAATATCTATTCAATATCCAACAAACAAACTCATTACTGAGGAACACCTGAGGTAAACACGCATCGACTTTCATAGGTGTACTCCCTTTGATCATATCAAAGAGTGGTTATTGTTTGGCGTGGGGTGTTGGACCAAACACGCTGACGAAGTTATCAAGTTTCTGGTCTTAAATTAATTTCATACTTGAGGAGTTGTTGGAGGGAAGGGGAAATTCCTGTGAGGGAAATTCGAAGCGCTGTTTTGTTAGTGGCATATTAATGATACAATTGGTAATTAATTAACGTGTTTAATTGGATTTTTTACATTTTAAGTATGACGTTATTAAAGTGATTATTATAGGTGACCATACTGCATTGTCTGCATTCATAATGAGTATGGTGACATTGAGTTTTATATTTGCTCTCCATCAGGCAGTCACTTTGGTAGGATCAAATTAATAATGATAAAAAAACTAGAGATCGTTTTTAAAGTTCGTTAGCACATAAATTGTGGTAGTCATACAGCATAAATGGGTTAATCGGGGTAACACCGGTGCCTTACAGAAAACCACTATAAATAATTATTTTATTGTTTTTCCTCTCATTAATGAGATTTTTTAAAGGACGTTTGTTCTTTTATACAATAAGAATTTATTTTAAAAATTGAATTTATTTTATTTTAAATTTTGCACTTTATCTTACATATATTATCTTATATATTATATATTAATATTAATTCATAAAATTCATCGGATATGTATAAATGTATTATACATTTAATTATTTATATATTATTATATTAATCTCGTAAATATACACATATTTTTTTCTTTTAATATTTTTATTTAATACAATATGACATAGAATTAAATATTTAAATATATCACAGTTGTGAGTGCATGAAGTTTCATTTGTTGTGATTAACGTAATAGGTTACCGCAGCGGCAACGCACTTGAAACATTTGAGTTGCAGGTGATACTCACTAAGGTCCACATCAGGTAACCAGTCTCTCGGTCAGAGTCATTTGACGAAGACACACTGAGTTACGGAGTCACTACAAATCTTTCTCATTGGACAAAAAGATTTTCAGTCTGATTACTATACTCGTATATTTGTACAATTTTCCAAAGTCAACGTTGACTCGATGTCCTCCAGGCATTATAGTGTAGCCCAATCGGAGGATACTTTTGTGTTGGAGAATCATACCTGCATCCTCTCCATAAGTCTTTTTTCAAGTTACATTTTTATTTACGATTCAAATTTTCGTTCTCTGAATACGGTACATGCATATTTATTTCTTTAAACAGTTTCTTTTAACATTTTTTCAATTAATGGTATTAAATAATGACATTAATTGGTATTTAACTCTAAGTTCAACGTAAAAGCTCATTATTTTTTCATAACATAAACAAGGTCAACTAAAGTGACTACAATTTTATACAATTTCTCATTTAAGTATTGCATTTTAAATACAAAAATATCCTGTTTTTAAATCTACACTATATACAACAGTTCTTGGAGTTTTTTTTAAGATTGCTGTTTGGAGTAATTTAAAGAGTTCTCACTATAGTCACAGTGGTGGCAGGTGGGATTTAATTCCCTCGTAACGACCGCGTGCAAGTACGTCTCGAAGCAGCAGTACGCTAAAAAGATATGCGTCAGGCGGATGAAAGGGGTCTCATGCTGCTGCCTAGCCCACTTGACAGTGACCGACTGGAGGGCTTTCACGGCGGCAAAGTCAGAAAGCGAAGTCTCCAGCTGGAAAACCACGAGCTATCGTAGCTCTACGGACATTCTCCACTGAGGTTGAGCGGCCAAGAATAACGTGGAAGAAATTTTTGTTTGGTACAGGGCTTGCATTAGTCTTCCTTCTCTTTGAGACGCTGTGCTTTGCTGCGTTAGTCGACTCTTACGATACCCACGGGATGAATAGGGGTGGCGATACTTCGTAAGTAAATTTACTTTATCCTTTACGACAGGGACAGCTATGTTATGTTAGCTTATGATAAGTCAATATTTGGTATTATGTATTGGATCTTCCTTGCAAAAATCATATATAGGCAGAATAACTTGGAACAAGCATTATTAATGAAATTTATTTCACTGAGGTCACAGTTTTCCTTATAATTCGTATTATTTGCTCTTATATATAGGTATTATAGCGCCGTGAAGATAAGTAATAGCATTAAGCTTCGTTTTTGTTACTGCTGGCCACGATTTTTTCCACAAAAATGTCTTTCGTTCTTTTTAATGTTATTATTGATTTATACAATTTGAGTTAAATATAACAAAATCATTCAAATTAACAAAGAAAGAAACAACTTGTGACAAAAGTCAAATCTTTCTTATTTTGTTTCTTGATGAATGTCTTCTGAAGAGAGCAGATTCCTCCATCGAGCTAACGAACTAATAAATCATCAATTCACTCTGAAGAATTGAATTGATGATGATTGAAATGAAGGGTAGAGATTTATTCATCAAGAAATAAATTTCGATGAATAATTAGATCCCGGGTTTGGTAACAATGCTTCTGGATAAAAATAATCTCTATTAAGGTTAATCTTGTGTTGACCGACAATTTCAAAGTATCACAACCAAGTAAATACAGCCTCACTTTCATACTCACAGTATCAAGAATATGCGGAATTGAATAGTTATTACGTATTTTTGGTTGCCCTGTATTTGGAAGTCGCCACAATTATGATAGCAGTTTATCCATAAACAATGTGAATTATTTCGGTATTTCGTCAACTAAACTAGTCCACATGTGTAGCCATTATAACTGGTCAAAAAATTATCGTGTTATTTCCTGTATATATGTACATATAATTATACTTTATCATTGAGGTGAATGTTTGTTAGTAAATATCGTTAGTGTGTAGTGTTAGTAAATATAATATTAATAATAATAATTTGGCATAGTATTAACTAAAAATAATTATAAACTTTTCTGTTTAGTATTTGAAGATATTATTACCCATCAGACCGTCAAACCGAAAACTTTCAGTTCCAAACTACTTGGAAATATTATTGCACGAAGAAATATATGAAAGTACATGAGCTCTTTGTCTGAAAGGGACGGCCAAGTTTAAAACTATTGATTCATAGAGTTGAGAACTTATACCAATACAAACTTTAAACTACACAAAGTTATTTGAAAGGGTTCTGGTGTGTTCACAGTACAACTTGTAATACTCGGTTTGGTACATTCAAGTAGATAAATGTTTGTGTAAAACATCCTTATGAGTTCATTGGACCGTTTACACAAACATCATTTTGGTTTTAGAAGAGGATAATATGGTTTTAGTAAAATATACATCACGTGAATTTACTGAGAAGTCTGTGTTGACGCTTTAGATCTTCGACTGCTTTGTGGGTACACGGGCTCCTCGGTGACAACTATGAAATGGTATAAATTGACTTGTATCTAAGCACCACAAACCGAACAAACTAAAACCAATTTGGCTGGATTCTGACCTAGCTGAATTGGTCACAAGTAAATAGACTCACTCTACTGAATTTCGGGTGTATACAAAGAAGTATGTAAGTCTTCAGGAACCCTGGTAGATTAATGCCTCTGTCTAAACATTTTTAAAAGTTACTACTGACATCTGTTGCGATGACGCAATAAGTATACATAGCTTCACCACACCTATTCAACCCATGGATGTCGTAAAAGGTGACCAAGAGAGCAAACCACACAAGACAATATCACTGTATACGGAATATTGATAAGGAAACCTTGCAACAAATCCTATATCAACCTGCCTGACAAGCATGGTATAGTAGGCCACACCTTCCTTTCCAAAAAGCAGCCTATGTCGGTTAGTTAACTGCTAAATGTGTGACATTGCTACTAACGAGCATTTTAAGATATAATCATTTTCTTTAATGTCTGGTTGAATGTCAATAA
Organism: Hypercompe scribonia; assembly: GCA_949316085.1. Lineage (NCBI taxonomy): Eukaryota > Metazoa > Arthropoda > Insecta > Lepidoptera > Erebidae > Hypercompe > Hypercompe scribonia. The sequence continues at coordinate 14,838,510 of OX438987.1, forward strand.
AAGCATAAGTTAGCTTGTCAAAAAACTCAGCAAAAGATTAGAAAACTGAATGTACTGAAATACTGTAGACTGAAAAGTGATACTGGTAGAAATAAGGCCGTAGGAATTTTTTTCCAGACCACTTTAAGGCAATGCGGAGCTAAAATAAGGTAGATGCACAAAAAACTAAAAATAAGATTTTATGAAAAATAATCTTTTTAATATTTATTCATTGTATTTATAATATACATAATATAAATTATACAAGGAGAGAGTGTGTAATTAAGGTAGATTTCATAATATTTAGGAATTCTTTCCACAATAGGTGTTTAAAACTTTGTCGAGTTTTTACCGTGAATTTACAGCTATAACAATAAAAATAACACTTAGCAGTCTGGGTTCTTGTGCTAAATTTTCATTCTAAAACTGACTACCGAGAATCGAACGCTCACCTTCTAACCCTCAAGTATAATGACGTAGAAAAGGTTTTGTGTTTTGTACCTTTGTGCTCTTGAAAAATAATAATTACTGCAAGTACTGCCATTGTTGGAAGACAAGTGTTCTTGTCTCGAGGCGTAATGAGAAAGCTTCGTGCCGGTTGAGTGGAGTAAAATGTTTTATATCACTAGAGCTTTTTAAAAAAAAAGATTTGATGTAAATTTGTATTCTATCGCTGGTTGTTACAGCTGTTGTGTTAAAATTAAAAGCCACGTCTACTTCAGATGAAAAAAGATGTATGTCAAATAGCAAGCTTTAGGCATGTTAGTAGTCTTACCGAGAACCAAATCTAAAAAAAATAATAAATTTTATTTTTACACAAGCTGTGAAAAAGTAAACATGTATATTAAAAAATATTACAACCTATTGGTACTATGTTTTGATTTTTAATTAATTATTTAATTTTTATATGCTGTTTCAACATATTTCAGTTTCAGTGGTCGCCACGTTGCCCTCTACTGCGTTGAGTGTTGTAATTTCAAACCTTACATGGATGACACTTTGTGTGATCCACAAATTGGTGGTCTGAGTCTGGGTGTTTATATTGTTTCTTTGTATGCGTTTCTTATATGGTTTTAAAGTACTTTAAGAGACAGGATACTTTTCTAATGTGGACGTTATCTTTTCAAATTGAAAAAAAAAGACAACACCTGGATTAGGAATTCGTCCTATGTCGCGGATGGCTTTACAAACATGTCCAGCCGGCTTGAAAAGATTGATAGCACGGCTTTTAAAAAACGGATTTAAACAATTTTTATCGTTGCTCTTTACTGAGTTACAGGTTACAAACATTCTGGGAAAATGTTACTCATGGGATGGAATATTTGTCTCTCTTGAGTGACTTGTATCCATAAGCGGTCAGTCGCTTACACGATGTAAGACTTAGACTGCGCTTTTATCTTCGATATGATAAAAAAGTATCCCTAATAATAGTCACAATGCAACTCAAAAACGTCATTTTATTAACCTGATAGTTGTTGATAACAGTTTTATTTATAACCATGAAAATACAAAGAAAACGAAAGGTAATATAAGACAAGTAACTTTGTTTTCCATTGTTTGAAAGGTTGTCAATCGAGTTACGCGTATTGAAACCCAGTAAAAAAGTTTAGTAGGTTTTTTTTTCAACCTTATAAACAATACATACGAGATAGTTCTTATAAAATGACATTGCTGAAATAAAGTCCTTGACAGTCTTTGATAAACATTATATCGTAGTTCTGAAAGTGTGTAAGATAATACAAATATTGAGAGACCAGAAGGAATTTGTTTGTCTCACTGACAGCGAAGAAGCGTTATTATTTATAAATTCTAGTTAAAATATTGAAAATTGTTAGGGAATACATTTGTCACATTATATAATTTATGTAAAATATATGGCTGAGGCGAACTTAATGACAATCAATCAAACTATCGCCGTCTACTGCTGAACGAAGGTCTTCCCCAAGGAACGCCAACCATCCCGGTCTTGGGCAATTCGCATCCATCCGCTGCCAGCCACCTTCTTCAAGTCGTTGTTCCATCGCGCTGCAGGGCGTCCTACACTACGTGTATCCAATCGTGGTATCTACTCTAGCACACTTCGGCTCTAGCGACAATCGGTTCGTCCGGGGACTTGGCTGGCCCACTTCCACTTTAGCATACTGAATCTCCGTGCGATGTCAGTTACTCTAGTTCTCTGTCGAATAACCTCGTTATGAATTTTATCAGCCAGAGAAATTTCCAGCATCCCACACTCCATCGCACGCTGAGCTACTTTAAACTTATGGACCAGTGCAATAGTGAGTGTCCACGTCTTGGCTCCGTATGTCATTATAGGTAGATCGCACTGGTCAAAATACTTTAGTCTTTAATGATTGTGGGATCGGCGAGTCAAAGATGTGACGAAACTTTCCGAACGCCATTGCCATGACAATGGCATTCTCTTATTAACTGGATGGATTGAAGGAATAACTTAGTTTAACATTTACTATTGAAAAATAAGATAACTATGGTCCTCGAAAACCAGCTAAAGTTTAACTTTAAAAATTATTATTTCAATAAAACAAAACAACTGGAATATATCAAAGTTATGAAATTGTTAATATTGTGGAGAGCCTTAAAATAATAAGTGAAGTAACCCAGAGCAGAATATTCGACCTATATTGTACTTTGTTAACGTAAACAACTTATCTTAATTAATATTGAGAATCAGAGTGTCTTATTTACAGACAGTAGTACAACAGGCATTAGAGATAAACAAGCCGATACAAGTGTTATTAAACATGAAATTGATACTTCAAAAACATATGACATTATATCTCTAAACGTGGAAAAGAAAACCTTGGCACATATTATTCTGCAAGAGTTTGTTAATTAATTTAATCAAGATCAATCTAAACAAGATAACACAACTGTCTACAAAGATATGAAATGTAACACTAGATGAACATCTTATGAGGCAAAGCCATTGAGCAATTTTGATGCACTGATGAGCACTGATTCCAACATATTCGTATCTGCTGTAATAAAAGATAAAAAATATTACACATACTTAGATATGTCTTGATATTTGACGCAATATGAAATATTACTATAGTCAGTATCATTCAGAATTAGGCCAACTGATATAAATCTGGCTAATTATTAAAATAAAGCAAGTAATAGAAATCATTACCATCTACAACCTTTAACAACCTAATGTATAGACATTTTTTAAAAAGGAAATTTTGGCATACCTTATCACGTTTGCCAGATTCGTTGGCTTTGTATCAAGTATTCTTTCTCTCAAAATATTTCTTTTAGCATGATATGTATCTATGAATCTACGTATCTATGTAACGGTATCTTTGAAATTGATTTCACCCCTTTGATGGACGACTGGCCGATTTGAAACTTTGCACACTTAAGGAGCGATGAAAGTACAATAATTTATAATTTGACCCATTATCCTTACCGATATCTTCGGGATTAATGATTTTTAACACTTTTATTAGTGTCATATGTATCTATGTAACAGAGTCTTTGACCGTAATTTTCACTTTGGGAACAGCTGGTATCCATATATTTAATCCAATGTCCGTATAATTCCCTGCGAAATATGGCTACGGCATCGCTAAAAGGTGAATGTTGCCACTGATCCTGAGTTGAGCATCAACTGTCCACAAAATGTAAGGCTGCATAGTTGATCAAGCAGTCTATCTATAGTGATCTAGGTTCTCTACTGTTTCTGAGATAAACTTATGTAGCACTCAGTCACAGAAGGTTTCTGAGCGGTATTCGGATAAATGAACTTGATTCCTCGAAATTGACCGGGAAAGTCCCGTGTAACGGTGATAGTGAAATGCTTAGATTACGAAATAATACATGAAGCAACTTGTAACTAGTTTTCACATATGATAACACCATAAGTCGGTTATTCGTTGATTACTAATAAAGAAAAAAAATAAATGATAGTTTAAATAAAAAATGCTTTTTAAGCTAAAACAACTGAAAAGTGAAAATTAAATGATAATTTTGAAAAAATCCAAGAAACACAGTTTTATAGAATTCCAAACTAAAAAGTGAAAAATAATTTTCAATAAAATTAAATGTAACATAATGTAATTAGTAATTATTTTTTTTTATTTTGCAAAAATGCATGAGGTGCTTTTTAAAATATTTACAAAATGACTACTCCTCCTTATATTTGTCAATAAAATATTTGTAAAAATTGACATCAAGCACTTCATGTTATATATGTATAATAAAATTCATTTGCCTACTAATTCCACTGTTCTGTTTTTAAATTTATTGAAATGATTTTTTATCTTTCAGTTTCATTTCCTGCAATTATTATTATTTTTTTATCTATAATTAATTTGTGATGATGTTGTCCTACGTAGTTTGTACCCTTAGTCGACTCTGAAGACACTCATGGGATGAACAAGGGTGATGATACTCGGTATTCTTAATTCACACCCAAACTGGGATAAATGGTATATATTATTGGGATGGGAACACAGCTAGAGGTCATTAATGAGCCGATGAACAAATTAAGAACTACCCAAATTCGTTTCGGTGAGTTTTTTCTTTTGTTGTCTTACAAATTAATGTAAATTTATTGAAGTGTTGCCATCATAATAATCTTAGCGAGGAGGCTCACAAACATGGTATAAATTCTCTTTTGTATTCCTAATTTTATTTTATTTTTATTTCAAAATGAAGCATTGTACTTTCATCTTAAATAAAGTTTTAACCTTTAATTACACTCTTTGAAATATTTTTTGTTTCTTTTATAACTAATAATTCATAATATATATTACAGCTCGACTTTTAAATCTGTTCAATACTGAGTCACCTCTAATGAGACATACAGTTCTTACACGTCCTTTTAGATATCATAACTTTCGTAGAGGACCTGTCAAACTGTTTCGAAGAAAATTTTATGTTAGAAATGTCATCAACAGTCTTTAACAGTCAACTGCTGGACATAAGCCTCTCCATAGAAAGGAGATTTTGACCTACTAACTATCCAGACTTATTGGATTGCAGTGATGTTATCTTACATATTTTGTAACCTTAATCGCCTTTTACGACAGCCATGGGAAGAACAGGGCTAGAGAAACTCTGTAAACCCTTAAAGCACACGGGATATTTACATTTTATATAAATTATCTTGTTTTGATTTCTACTCCAATTGATAAAATGTCGTAAGTCTGTTGTTTCATTTTTTGTCACATTAAATGTATAAATTTTATCAAAAATACTCGTGTGAGTGTTTAATAAATCTGCAAGTCAATTATAAAACCAGTAGTAAAACGCGAAATGTAATTCTTCATCTCTTTAACCAAGCCCATCAAGACAAATATAAAAATTTCAAATTTCTCGAACGGGTTAAACGACCAAATTGTGAAAGTCCGTACCGTTACGGTTTTGGTGCTGTAATTGTAGAGCTACCTGGAGGTCTACTAAAGTGGTTTCCGTTTTCAAACTTGGCCTCTTGTCTCACAAACTCTTGGTGCATTTAACGAGATAACTTTGTCAGTTGCGAAAGACGAGCAAAAAGTATTTAAGTAGTCTGATATAATACAGGGCATCTAATATGCCCAAGTTTTCCGTCAACACTAAATAGGGATGCAAATGAAGAGCGACATTTTTTTAAATATTCTTTAACTGGACCAGTTAGCACACTATTTTGCCGCTCCTCTGATTAGTTCAAAATAATTTAATAAGTTTTTGCCCACACTTTTATTCCCATAATTGGAGACTTTACAATAAGGATTAGATACAGAACTATTTTAGATATTTTAGTAGAATTGTGAATGTGCAAAATCTTATTGTGATAATAATTGTAATAATATATATATATATATATTTCTATATTCAGAGCCTGCCAAAGTGACTCTACTCTGCCTGATGGAAAGCATGAATAAAATCCAGGAGATGTGATCACCATACTCATTGCAAATGCAAACAATGCAGTAAAGTGACCCACACTATGGCTGCCTAAGATGTTCTGTCACACCCCGCTTGGGGACGTAAAAGGCATGACAGTCATCGTGACGGTATATACCGATATATATATATATTTAAATATGTATTTTTTTAATTTTTATCTATTTAAAAATGTAATGAATATGTAATAATATTATTAATGTAATAATATAATTATGAAATTTTGCGAGCAAAGCTGGTCTTATTGAGTGACCCTCTCCACGTTTACTCCCTAAAATATACACATATTTCATTAAACTTTAAAGTTTGTAATTAATTGACGAAACCAGCAATTTATGAAAACAGACATTCAATTTTGAACTTACTCTAAATAAGTCATAAGTTCGTATTCACATTGGTTAAAGAGAAACAAGAAAATCGAACTTTTTACGTAGAAGACAAAAACAGAAGTTAGATCCGATACCTATATGTAACATAGCCAATATAGTTCTATTAGATTTTTATGCTACGCTAAGACATCTTCCATCTTCGTGTTTGCAAATATATATTCTATATCAGCAGTTTCCTTTCAGTTGAGGGTAGTGCCGGATGTTTTTATACCTTCATCCCTTATTGGATTTCTTTCATTGGCAGCTATAAACGGCAATAAAGTTTCTGTGTATTTGTGTTCTACTTGTTTATGTTAACACTATTTTTGTTATAGAGTAAGCGAAATTTTTGTCGTTCAGTTGGAACGTTCAGTACAATCTTGACACGTTACGTGTTAATATTAGAAAATTTTCTTTGGTTTTCTCTTTTTTTGGTCTTTAGACGGCTTGTATTGTATCATGGTGTCAAAATAGTCGAACCGGCCCTTGTGTGCCTAAACATGACTCTTCCACGATAATCACTTAAAATCAAACAATTTATCTATTTACTACCCCTCTAAATCTATCATTATTAATAGTATCGATATGCGTATATATGTATTTATATAAGTTAATATGTATCTGTTTATAAGTTAATATGTATCTGTTTATAAGTAAATAGTATATAGGGTTAAATGTATGATAGGTTTATGTATTACGTTTGTTTGTATATCGTTAGTTAACTCATTCTCATACGCATATCAACCAAAATGTACTTACTTCCTGTTTTTTCTGTATCACCCAATGGTTGGCTGGTAGATAATACCGTAGGCATTAAGTCAACCAATGCACCAAATGTGCGTAATATATAAATTAATAAATAAATGAATATTTCATTAGGTGCTCCACAATATTTTAAATATTCTCTTAGAGCTTTACAAACATTTTCACAAAAAGAAATTCATCCTCTAAAAGACTATGGCCTTGAGAATAACTGGTGAATAGCCTCACCCAATGGTTGACTGGTAGATAATGCCGTAGACATTAAGTACGCTATTGCACCAAATGTGCGTGATGTATAAATAATCAAAAAAAAAAATTAGAAAATCAGAAGACTATTCATCATAACCGAAGAACACTGTAATCTCTGCCTAATGTTTTCTCTGCCTCACACATTGGTTGATTGGTAGAAAATGCCGTAGGCATTAAGTCCACCATTGCACCAAATATACGTGATGTACAAATAATCAAATAAATAAAAATAAAAAATTGGAAGACTATTCATCATAACCGAAAAACACTGTAATCTTGTAGAACTTTTTTATAATTAACCTATTTCAATGACAAATGAGATAAAGAGAACTTTCAACTAAACGTGATGAAGTGATTGATAAACCTATCAGGTATCACAGCGTCATCGGGAGTGTCGTTAGGGAAACTTCCTTTCACATCGATCACAAAGTTTTTCCATTTCCTCTTCAGTAGTCCTTTGAGTTGAGAAGAAAGGCTTACGGCATTACTGTTTTTAGAAGATAAAGACATTTAATAAGTCCTCATAAATGCTCACATAAATAAGTATTCGAATATATACTGTTTCGAGTACGGTGTTGAATGGAGAGCTCATAGAATAACTAGGATTTCTAGGTAGGCTCGAAGGGAGTAACGTATTGAAACATAATAGGGACCCTCATTCTGTTTGCTGCTCAAATAGATACAGGGTAATGTGTGGTAAGCTAATTTATTTTTTTCTTAGAAAAATTAGAGCAATTTTGCACTTTTATTGCGTATAATATGCTAATTATACTGGTCTCACCTCATTTTGTAAAAGTAAGCACTTTTTCATAGTACAAGTATCCGCTCTAATCCTATTATAGCTGAATCCTATACAAACAATTCTTAGTCTCTACCTGATCAAAATTGATGCAGGAGTGACAGTTGTCGTGGTAAATGTGTGCAATACAATGCTACGATGACTCTCATGTCTTTTACGTCCCCAAGTGAGGCGTAAAAAATCGTAATAGGCCTCCATATGGTGGGTCACCATACTGCATTGTCAGCATTCGCAATGAGTATGGTGACTACAACTTTTGGATTAATAGAATGCTTTCCATCAAGCAGAGTAGAGTCACTTTGGCAGGCATTTAAAAAAAAATACTTTGGTCTCTTCCTGGTCAAAAAAGTTTCATATTAAACTTAATAATGGAAATAATATAATGAAGTTCAATAGGAATACTACGAATACATTTGCCAGATAAATTTGAAACACGTCTCAGCATTTCCTAGCAAAGTATATTATTAAAAACCCACAACAGAGAATCTTTATGTAGAAAAGGAAAATATTCTGTAAAGTCAGGCTCAATTATTTTTAAGAGGATGTCTAGAAGAATTATATTTTAAACAAGCCCAAAAATTATTTGATGTTCAAGAAGCTCTTTGAAAATAGATGAATTTATTTCTGCCGTAACTGTACGAAATGAATATTGTCCGATTGTAAATTTAATCATCTATTCAAAGCTTCTTGTTTAATTGATACTATTGTGTTTCAGTTTGTTACCAAAATTATTTGGGATTAGACTATGGTGATTATTTAGTAAATGTTAATCTTGTTTAATATAATCTTTCGCATTATTATCATTAGAAATTATGGCTTCACCTGCAAGTGATGCGTCTGTTGATCGACGGACAAGGCTCAGGTAAACAAAACATCCCGATTAGCGGTAACAGGCTCGCCACCTATTACGTGGGACCAAAACCATGGCGGGAAGTGAACGGTCAATATACCTACCTCTTCGGAAAAATAGGTGTGATAGGCCTCAGAAAGGAGGTTTTTGCCTTATTATACTACACAAACCGGGCAAGTTGGGAAAGAGTTTGTTATAAACTTTCCTTCTTATTGCAAGACTGTTGTTATTTGTAGTTTTTTTTTGTCGGTTTTCAATTCACCCATGGTACGAAACGGGAAGGTCCCTATTTATTCCAAAATCGTTATTTGAATCGGTCTAAATGCAATGATTCTCCTTGTAATTTCAGTTCATTCAATTGGTGATATAGTTGTAAAATAAATATTCGTCTGCTATTTGCTTTTGTTTTATATCCTAATAAAGTGTTATTAAAAATTCCAGACGACTTTTAAGTGCATAGTGCACTTAAAACTTTGGTAGATATTCACGAAAAGGTTAACGCCTTTGCCAAAATTCAATGATGCATTCTCTCGTGTTGAACAAAGTGTGAAAATAAAATATTATAGTCACGATACAATAATGAAGTTAAATTACCCGTTTTAAGAGAGTAAATTTAAATTTTAAAACAACAGAGCAACTGCGTCGAAAATTTATTGCATTATAAAAATGAAGTTAGAAAATAACTTCAAAGTAAAGGATATTTCAATTATAATATGAAAATTTAAAACAATGTACTTAGCCCTTAAAACAGTGTCATAAAGATGAAAACCTAAATGCTTAATCTTTTCCTATGGTAGTTAATCATACTTAAAAATGTCCATGCAGCAATCTAAAATTTATTTCTCTCTATCAAAGAGATGTAGATAAAGTAACTAGAAAAAGAATACCTCTTACACACTCAAGTTCGTAAATCTTCCACTAGATGGCAGTACATACATCTATTTTTATTTTTTGACGCCTTTAAAACCTTAGTTAAATAGAATTTGGCTTACTCGTAATTGCTGTTAATATTATTTTTTCTATATTAAGAGCCTGCCAAAGTGACTCTACCCTGCCTGATGGAAAGCATGAATAGAATCCAAGAGTCGTGGTCACCACACTCATTGCAAATGTAGACAATGCAGTATAGTGACCCACACTATGGCGGCCTTGTGAGATACTTTTTCACACCCCGCTTGGTAACGTAAAATGCATGACAGTCATCGTGGCAGTGTTAGGCTTACACAATTACCAGAATAACTGTCACCCTTGCATCAATGTTGTTAATATAAAATATAAACTGTAAAATATATAACTCACGTTTTTAGGGTACAAATAAAATGTTTTGTATTGTAATCTAATCGGCTAACCTATACTGTGTATCATGCCATAATTGGATAACTGTTGTTTTTACTCAACAATTCAAAACGCCTACCTGCTAATTGCAGACACTTCTACGTAGCCTCCTAACAATACGACAGTGACGAGAAGCAGACCAAATGCTAGTGTTAAAATTCAAAATGTCAACATGAAATAACAATTTTTGTCTAGAGAATTTTTTGTTTGATTTTTTGTACTTTTTTTCCGTAAAAAGACAACGACCGCATTAGGAATAAATCCTATGTCGCGGGGGAATTTCCAAACATACAAGAAACGAATACAAAGAACACTCAGACTCAGAACAACCCATTGATGCAGGGGTGATAGTTATCGTGATAACTTTGTAAGCCTTACACTGTCACCATGACTGTCATGCCTTTTACGCATCTCACAAGGCCGCCATAGTGTTGGTCACCATACTGCATTGTTTACATTTGCAATGAGTATGGTGACCACAACTCTTGGTTTCTATTCATACTTTCCATCAGGTAGAGTAGAGTCACTTTGGCAGGCTCTTCAAAAAAAAAAGAGAAAAAAGCAATTTGTGGATCACACAAAGTGTTGTCCCAAGTAGGATTCGAACCCACAACACTCTGCGAAGTGGAGAGCAACGTGGCGACCGCTTAAACCACTAGGCCAATTGTACAGTCTATTGTAAACTATTTCATTTATTATTGCTGTACACGCTCTAGTGTATATTTTAGTTATATAGTATGCTAACTATTGCTGTCAATGCTTAGAATCAAAACGTAATATTCTCAGGAATGTTTGCGATAAACAAATGAATATTTTACACAGTTCCACGAGTATTTAGGATACCATGTTAAAGCCTTGGCCCTGACACACACGTCTTACCACTGTAACCGCCACGATTCAACCGATGTAATTTCCCATGGGAAGTCGCGCTAAAGCCTCTATATCCGCGAGGACTGTTTAATCAACATTCGCTTATGTTTCACAATAGAGATTACAGTATATACAATATTGCATCTGTGTCAATTGACATATATATTACATGTTTTGAACATGAGATCGAACAGCGAATTACCACGGTATGTCTAGTAGAGGACTGCGGTGGGTTGATTTCTTACTTAAAACATGCATGGAGGTTTTATTTTTTTTTTGTAAATCGCCATAAAACAGAAATGAGATTCGTTTTCACTTGACTTTTAGCACTGACTTAATAACACACGAATTTATCCTGCATAGATACTGCAATCCTATTAGACTACTGGACAGTAGGGTATAATGTTGTACATTGATATTAAACTGTGTTTATATTTATAAATATCTTGTATAAGTTTATAAAGTTAGAGTATAAAGACTTAAAATACTTAGACTAAGAATTCTGGTAGAAATTGAAGTCCCTCACTGCCTCTTTTTTTTCTGTATGGAAAACCTCACGGATACCACCGAAAAGCGATTATGTCGGACTCGAACCGACCAAAAACCGCGCGCCGTCCAGGTACCAGTTGCTGGGGAACTAGGTAAGCCCTAGTAAGGAAATCGCTGGAACCCCGACAGTCTCTCGCTGCTGTTTCTTGAATTAAAAGTAATCTTTCGGTTCAGATCCTTAGATAACACTTACCACCAGATGACACGTCTGTCTGCATGCTTACTCTTATTCCATCAAAAAGATACCTAAATTTGCTTAATTCGCTTGTACCATTACAGCATAAAGTAAGTCCATAATTGCTTAAAGGCAAATGAAATGGATATAGGTTAACTTATTGATAAAAATGAACAATTTATTAGTAAATTTATACAAATCGTGCCAAGTATGACAAATTCAATTTGGTAGCAGTGATTGCTCTCGATGGCATAACGAGATTAAATCCCTCAGGTGTTCAAGTATGATCATGTTATGATATTCCTATGTAATAATATTATGTTACCTAACAAATAAACTACATTACATAAAAAAAAACACATTCAATAATAATAAATAAATGAAAAGTTTAATTTCTCACTACAATATTTAAATTTTTACAAATTTTATGCTGAGTAAGTAATACAATTTCTCAAGACAATATTGTGGAGTACTGGTGCCTAAGCTAGGTAGAACTCGTGTTATAGGTCACCAGGTCTCCGTTCCGTATTATAATTACTGGCTAATAGTTACGTACCAAAGAAATACAACAATTGTGTGTGTTTGTGTGTGTGCGTGTGCGTGTGCGTGTGCATATGCATATGTGTGTGTTTGTGTGTGTTTTTACCGCGTCTAGTGCCAAATGAACTATAGTTGGATACGTACATGTTGCGATCATATTTTGTGTTGTTAAAAATGACGTTTATAATAAACGCGTATAGAAATTACAAAAGACGATTTAAATAAAATTAAAAAGTCATCGATAAATACCATTGTTTCATAATAGTTTCAGCATAATAAACCATTAAATTAGTTTTAAAATAAATGATTGTTTTGTTCGCCATATGTTGCTAGTTTGTGAACTCAAGTCAAAACTATCTTAAAAATGTGACGCTTAGATTAGTCAGATCTTCACATTCTGTAGTAATTTGTTATAAATAGTAATATTGCAAAAGCGATTAAACTAATAGAATTATAATTTAAAGGGTTTTAAATTTTAAGGAGTTTATGAATTGACGTTAACTGTGATAGTGCAGTGGTACCGTATACAAGTGCAAAGTCTCGGGTTCAATTCTTAGCTCGGACAAAATGTTTATACGATCTGTAAATATTTATTTTGGAGATTGTGTCTTCTGTATAATAAATGTTTCCAAAAAAAAATATTCAATCAATCAATCTAATTAACATAGTACAAGCTTTGCACAGTCTGAGACTAAACGGTATCGTGTGTAATTTACAACATAAATTAATATATTGGTTTTCCCTAAAGTATATTGTTCTAAATTAAAAACAGATTGAACACTGTTATAAATTTTCCCTAATTTAAAAAGAATTTTAAGCAACGGGTATTATTTATACACGCACACTAGGAAAGCAGAATGACACGATGGGAGTGTAAGACAAAGCTGTCACGCACACTACTATCAAAAAGTGAACTCATTTGTTTTGTTTTCTTGCAGCCGATGTTTTACCTAGACATATAAATAAACCAAGATTCTAACTTAGCTCTTTCCCAATCCAACTAGTTTAAATCACTAAAGCTGAAACAGAACAGCTTGTTACAGGGAGTGTTCCGTGGGAGACTCTAATCCAGGGTTCTAATTGAGGATACGCGGTTTATTTTAAACCTCAATTAGAACCGGGGATACGGAGATAATAACTATTTAAACATAAGAAGTGTCGAGGAAATTGTGTTTGTGTATAAGTGTTTAACTTGATGTTGTATGTTAAATCAGTTGCTTGATAGATAAAAAGAAAACTTTGTACTTGTGCACCGTATAACAGAATTTCAAGAGAGTAGATATAATGTTAGATATTTAATGTACAAAGGATGGTCTTGCCAAAAACAATCTCTTTCAGGCAACCTTCATCATCATCATCATCAACAGCCTCTTACAGTCCACTGCAGGACAAAGGCCTCTCCTTAGCGAGGAGGTCTTGGCCTACTATAGCACGCTGGCCAGACGGGTTGGAATAGGGTTTGTTTCAAGTTTTCCTTCTCTTTATAATGATATTGTCTTGCATATTTTGTTCCCTTAGTCGCTTTTTACGACATCCACGGGATGAATAGGGGTGTATGTCTATATATTCTTAATCCGACACTACACGGACAAGCAACCTTAGAATGGATCAAAATGTTTCAGAGAGACTGTAGTCGTCGACGGTGCAATGAGTTGATGTTAAAAATTGAGCAATTATCCATTTTATTTCAAGAAATAATCAAATCTTTTTGCATAGAGCTGCAAACTGCAGAACTTTTATGTTTTATGCGAACTTATCCGGCTCATATTTGACAAAACAATTAATAATGTTCTGTGTAGTATAATCACGTTCTTATACAGTATAATGTAATTATGTGCCAGGTTACACTGGTTGTAGAAAGAAGCTGCGAAAGCCTATAATAAGAGACAGTACAAAGACAGTACAATTGGAAATTTCAGGTAATTTGGAGGCATAGAATATCTGTAAGATAAATATGATGATGTACATATTGATGCTTGACAGTGTACAGATTGACAAAAAGATACAAACATTTTTGAATAATTTCCTTCCTGCCTTTCTCATTTCATATTTTCTATGAAAGAAATCGTTTCTATTTCACTTATTTCTATTAATATTTAAAGATCACTTTTCCACTCACATATTTTGGCCACTATCTATATCCGCGTTCGGCTATTTCCCCAAAGATGGAGGAAATTTCGTGCGAAATCGGACGAGCCTGTACACCCTAAGAGCCAATGTAGGAATTTCATATAAAATGTTCTCTTATGTTCCATGAATGTTAAAATAGATGAAAATTGCAAGGGAATTCAGAAGACCCGAATAAATTCTGAAGATGATTTATCTTAAGCTTTTTTTGGGTTCAATATGTTGGTTTATGGTTAAGATAAATTGTTTACAGAGAAAGTTAAAATGTACATGCATCTATAGGTACATAATATTTATCTATTACACATATACACATACTGTTTACGGAGTACAGAGTCTGTAGGAGTACAACTCGATTCTCATCTGAGAATTCTTCAAATTCAGAGGAATTTGCAGATTTACGAGTGACAATATCCCTTTTTCTCATTGATTTAAATTTGAGTTCTCCATTTATTTGGTCTCTTTTAATGAATTCATTGACAAAATTATCATTTGACTGCCTTGATGGCGTAACGGTAGCGAAAGCGACTGCTGTGCTTGAAGTCTCGGATTCGATTCCTGGGTCGAACCATGTGTTTGTATGATCTGCAAATGCTTGTTTCGGAGTTTGGGTGTTTACTAAGCATAACATGAATGTATTTACAAAAAAAAGCATAAAAGTATTCTATCAGTCAGTCTAGTTGTCACAGTACAAGCTCTGCTTAGTTTGAAACTAGATGGCGTTGTGTGTTAAATGTCCGGAATATTTATTATTAAATAAATAAATTTAGGTTCAAGGCACAAGGTATCATATTAGCAAAATCACAGGTTGAAATTATTCAACTTGTGGCTAATAATTTCAGAGCCAAAGCTGCCTTTACTCCTAAAGTTTTTATAAATAATTGAATCGGTAAATATCCGATTACATGCTTCTGTATTTGTGAAGATTGGGATCAAATTAAGCCAATAGAAAATAAACAAGTAGGTAAGGTAAAATCATGAAGTTTATTATCGATGTGCGTCTGATTGAATTATTCACATTTTGCATATTAAAAAATAAAATTACCCGATGGCTTTGCTTCACATTCACATTTCAAATGAGAAATTCACACTTGATCTGTTTAAACGAACACTACTCACGCACGTAGTCGTTATTTGTTCGTGTACGAGTACATTTCATATATCTTAATTTATAAAGTCGAGTTAAGTTACAAGTACACCACCTATAACTCAAAAATGGCTGAGCCGATTTTTGTGTTTTTATTTTTTTGTTTACGTCTTCACAACGAATAGCAGAATAATTATCAAAAATATTTAAAAATTTACCAAAAATAATTTTCCCACAAAAATTTGGACGTAGTTAGGATTGAAACACGATGAAAATGAGTGGAAATGCTAGTCATTTATTACCTCATTTTTACATAAATTTCCCTCTCTATTACTATTAATTTATTTTTACATTATTAATATTTCAGTCATCTTGTTAATACTATCAAAGAAACTTCACTGATAAAGTTTTACACTAGTTAATCCTACAAATATGTACGTAAGCAAAATTCTTAATTTTTTTCCCTCCCGCTTTGATCCCGTGTGCTTTAAGCGAGGTGTGAAGAAGCATCTCACTAGGCCACAATAACGTGAGTCGCCAATCTGCATTGTCTACTTTCACAATGAATATGGCGTCCACCGTTCGTGGATTCTATTCATGCTTTCCATCAGGTAGAATAGAGTCGCTTTGGTAGGTTTCTCTAAATAATATATATATATATATATATATATATATATTATATATATACGTATACATATATATACATCGGGGTCTTGCTAAAGTGACTCTAGGTAGTAGAGGTAGGGCTTATTAGATAGTAGAGCCACGCTGATTCCAGCACGAACGGACCGGCTCGACCGGGATATTATTACCCTCCCACAGAATACCAACCTAAAGCACCAGCCGATTGATGCAGGGGTGACAGTTATCGTGATAACTGTGTGAAGATTATACAACCACGATGACTGTCATCGTTTTTACGTCCCCAAGCGGGGTGTGAAAAAGCATCTCACTAGGCCGCCACAGTGTGGATCACCACACTGCATTTTCTACATTTACAATAAGTATGATGACCACAACTCTTGGATTCTCTTCATGCTTTCCATCAGGCAGAGTAGAGTCACTTTGGCAGGCTCTTAAAATAGAAAAAAAAAGTCTGTCTGATGGAAAACATGAATGGAATCCAAGAGAGACAAGAAGCAAACAATGCAGTATGACTACTATGATGTTCTAATATTCTTCATTCCATAATTTTCATTGAAAACAAACAACGTAAAACAGACAAATACACTTTGGTATAGAAAATTGTACGCCTAACCTTTCTTTTAAAGCGGTGTTAAAATATAAAAAGCTCATATTTATTCATGAAAGTTTACTGCCAGCATATTTGTGTAGCGATTGAAAATTATTACGGTACCTGATATCGTATAAGATATTGTGTATTATGGAGTAAATATTAAGTGGCAATCTCTTGGATGAACGAAATGGTTTTTTGGAAGCGAATACGGAAGACTGGAGGCCCCGTTCTAAGATGTTGAGGATAATGAAATTTTGGTTCGGTTTGGTAAGAAATATTACTTATCAGGTATGAAACTAGCAAAAGGAACAAAGGATTTTTTAGCTGGACTAACAATATGATCAAAAATATCTGTAAACTGTTTCAATATGTTAAATAGTGTTACCACCTCTATTCCCGTGGATTTCTCATCCCGTGGATGAGGTAAAAGGCGACTAAGGGAACCAAATATGCAAGACAACATCATTACAAAGAGAAGAAAAACTTGAAACAAACCTTATTCCAACTCATCTGGCCAGCGTGGTATAGTAGGGCAAAATCTCCTAGCTAAGAAGAGGCCTATGTCCAGCGGTGGACTACAAAAGGCTCTTGATGTTAATGATTAAATTTTTAGTTGCATATCATTTATTTAAAAATATTACGATATCAAAGAAATGTAAAATCTATAAAGTGTAGATTTGACTTAGGCTGTAAACATTTTGTTTCTTAATAGTAATATTTGATACTAGCGGATTCCATTTTCCAACCCTGTAAAATGTAGTCTCATATACGAGTACATATATAACAAACAACATTACATAAAACCTTTGGTAGTAGAGCCACGCTGATTTCAGCGCAACGGGCCGACTCAACCGGGTCAGTACTACCCTCTCACAGACGACCAACCTAAAGCGACACCTTCCTTGCTGTCGTGTTGCGTTGGTGAGTGTGAGACCGGAGGCCCATTGATGCAAGAGTGACAGTTATCGTGGTAGCTGTGTAGGGCTTACACTACTGTGAAAAAGCATCTCACTAGGCCACCATACTGTATTGTCTGCTTTTGGAATGAGCACGGTGAATCCTGTGAGTTACATGAAACAGAAAAATAGTATAGTAAAAAGAAAACAGCCTGACAAACATAGTACCGCAATATTTTTCATTACATGTCACATAGGCAGTTAGAAAACAGTATCAATGCAATAAAAACATTTATTCATTTAAACAACCCATTGAAAGCTACATTAAGATCATTATCAGAAGCTATTTCATATTGTCTGTTGTATAGATGAATAAAAAAATAAAAAACTCAACGCACGTGTGGCCGTTACCGACCCTTAGGAAGTAGTTTTTTTAAATAATATTCTTCTCCATCGATTACAGCAGTTCCAATGGTAGTTATGATCCTGTAAACTGTTTTTACTTTCATTATGGCTAGTCGTTGTATAGCGTCCTTTGCGATTTATTTGCTGACTTGACAACAGTATTGATTTGATTTTCATTATTCTGGATACATTGTTTATTGTGTTTGTAGTCATAATATACCGTGAATACCTTCGTCAGTTATTTTTACAAAACATTATACATTATTATTACATTATACAATGGTATAATAGTTGTTCAAAAAACGTGTACATATGTGTACTTATGAACGCATGTAACAAGTTATACTTCTTTGACGTAACAAGATAAAAATCTTTCAAAACGATACTAATAATAGAAAAAAAAACATTTAGTACATTGAAAGAAAGTTTTATTATAACGCATTATCTAGTTGTATAATTTTAATTTTAAAATTGCAAAAGAATTATTTTCACATAATTAATAATAAAAAAAACTGAAATGTTGACTAGCTCATTTCATGGTGTAGGCTTTATCATAAAAATTTACTCTCATCATTTTCCCTAACGCACCAAAAGAAATATACCTTCAAAAATCATTTTCGTTAAATAAATAAATAAATATTTTAGACATGTGATACACAACGTCATCTAGTTTCAAACTAAGCAGAGCTTATACTATGATAACTAGGCTGACTGATAGAATACTTATATACTTTTTTTCGTAAATACATACATATTATACGTATATATTATTTACGATCCCGGGCCAGACTAAATGTTTGTATGATCTGCAAATATTTGTTCGTAGTTTGGGTGTTGCTCTGGCTTTGCGTTGAGTATAATATGTAGGTATGTATTTACAAAAGAAAAAGTATCTAAGTATTCTATCAGTTAGTCTAGTTATCATAGCACAAACTCTGCTTAGTTTGAAACAAGATGACGTTGTGTGTCAAATATCCGAAATATTTATTTCTTTCATTTTTATTTTTTTTAAATAAAGCTGTTCTACGAAGAGTTACACTAAACTTAATGTTCTAAGTAAAATATTTTCTTCGTTTGCTACTGTATTGATCGCTAAACCTCTAACGACACAAAACTATTGAAATAGGTGAAACACATTGAAATAATAGTGATAAAATGTTGTTAAAATAATAAACATCTGCCAAATAATGTATTTGATATTATATACGCCAACCCTTTTCTAGCCAGATCAGCAGATACATAAAATAGTAATAATATTATCGAAATATTTACCTACCCTTCATAAAATAAAGATTATATTCGTTTGGAAGGTTTCTTCTGAGACCCGATGTGTACTGAAGTGAAAGTACCTATTCATAATAGAAATTCAGCTTATGGTAAAATTATTATACTGTAATATTTTGTAATATAAAGAGTACCTTATAAACGATTAGTTCGACAGATGCTATCAAACGATATGAACACAAATGAAAGTGATTTGAAAAGATCTACAAGAATTTGCAAATGTAGGCGACCATTGAACATTATATTCTGTCTAGTTACATATATAATTATATACGCAAGAGTTAACACGATCAAAATATGCGACTAAAGAGACTAGACAAAATTTAATGTCTAAAATGATCATATTATTTTTGCCTTTGTAAAGGTAACAAGTAATCTGATTACCTCTTACAAAATTTACACTTAGGCGATTGAAAACCAAATACATAAGACATAAAATAGCGTGATATTTTTTAACAAGTTGCAGCATAGAGTCCGTTAGTAAAAAGCCCGATTCGCTTTTATGTACAGTTGAATAAACACGGTTCATATTAATGTCGGTATCTTTCAAACCTATTACAATAACCTTACACATGTCACATACGGCCCTCTCATTCCAAACTAGACAAATCCAGTAGATATATATTTGAACATAGTACAAATGTTCTAGTGTAGTTAATTTGAGCTTGAGATAATCATCCCACCGGCCCACTGCTGGACATAGACATCTCCTTAGCAACGAGGTTTTGGCCTACTATACCACGCTGGCCAGACGGGTTGGAATAGGATTTGTTTCAAGTTTTCCTTCTCTTTGTAATGATGTTGTCTTGCATATTGGTTCCTGTAGTCGCCTTTTGCCTCACCCACGGCATGAATAGGGGTGATAACACTATGTATTCTTAATCCGTCATCACACGGTCTTCGTGATCTATGTAGATAATCCCAAATAACTAAAAAGAAAGGAATCACCGCAGAAAAAAAAACTAGTAAAAGACAGTGAATCTTAGGCTCGACCTCGTTAGAGACTATGAGAGAAATATACCTACAGGCCCTAGGGCACAACCCAATGACCCACCTGTGGTCACAGGTACCGAGGATTACTTGGACAGGTCATAAACTTGGTAAGGTTCCCCTGAAACCCCGCAAAGGGGTTTACAAAAAGAACCACAAGAAACAAAGATTAACTGTTAAACACAAATGTCTTGTTCCTGCTGTTAATTTTAGTTATGTCTCAGTCAAAACTCTTTAAAGATTACACAAACGAATCCTTTTATTTAGTCACAGCTATTACAGGAAAGTATCATCTAAAAAGTAATTAAAAAGACAATAGAAAAGTTTTCAAATAAGAGAATACAGTCGCCATCTTTGTTGAATGTAATTGTAGATACTTATAATGGTTAGAGTTTAAATATATTTGTGTAGTGTTGTAGATAAGAGTTCACTATCTCGTAAAATATATATCTTAAGATTACCTCATTATTATTCTAAGTTATTAGAGTGATAAATAACGTCATCATTAAACTTAAAGGGGTATAATGGAAGGATTGGATTCTGATTATCTTGGTCTTACGATAAATAGGAAAGAAAAATAGATATTATTGGTTCTCTGTGACATCAGTTGTAAAACCAACCCAAAGATGCCGAAACGTGTATATTTGTATAAATGATTAAAAATGACATATAAATAAAGTAATTTCTTCTCCAAATGCTTTATAAATTTGAATAAATAACATTTAATAATATATCAATTTGAAATCCAGTCTTGAAACCATCTCGAGACTTTGTATTGTAATTTAGAAAAAAATCAATTCTAGCAAAATACAGCTCGGAATCTCTGTAGCACGGATTATCATTTATATTTTCGAGGGCTATCTGCTACTCTAACTAGTTTGTTTTCATACCTGTCACTCTCACGTGTCGTCAACAGACGTGATTTATTTGTTTTCCATTTTTTTGTAAATATGTCACATGTTGAAATAACATTTTTGTTAAAACTTTTTGAATCACATTTACTTTCAGTGGTTTCTCTGAAATGGCGTAGGGTAGATAGTTATTTTTTTTATTTAGTTGGTAAATTTATGTGTCGTAACTAAAGAAGAGATTATCTATATAATGTCAATTGGTTTCTTTACAAAAGTACTACCTTCCTATCTAGATTGTTTTACATCAATTTTAAAAATAATATCATATTTCGTCACTTCACCTATCCATTCCATCCCATCCCGAACTAGACAGTGCTTCTACTATGGTAACTAGATTGCTAATAAGTATACTTTAAAGTTTCTGAACAAACACATAGTATAGATAAATTACGTACCGGCAAATGGAGCTTTGGGAGATACTATGTTTGTCTACTCCACAATATATTCTTATCTGATGGATCTACCACTTGAATGGGTAAATTAAACACAGTATAAACTTAATAGGAATTTACTATTCAGGAGGTACCAATATTTACAATATTTTGTCTCCAAGAGCTTGCGTTACACGCTTGTAGTCGCTTTGTTAATCCGAGTCCACTTGACATTCTTTTATGTGTCCAACTCAGTGTATAAAAAGTGGCGTCGTCAAAAACAGTGTTGCCACATGAACGCTACAGAGCGATGGTAAGCCCCGTGCAAGGTGTTCTGACAATCTTGTAAAGGTCACAGGAAACTGTTTGATACGGGCAGCAGAGTATTGGCTATTGTAGAGAACTTTAGAAGATGCCTATGTCTAGCAGTGGACATCCTTGACATAGACATAGAACCATATCGTGCTTGAAATACAAATATTTATCCTAGTAGTTTTGATTGATGAGTGAGTTAGTGCTACAAAAATCAATAATACATAAATAATTTCTATGTGTGTGTGTGTGTATGGTTTATACGAATGTAGCTTTTCTTTTCAAATTCTACTCAACTTTTCACCAATAAAATCTACTCCTATTGAATTACAATGGTGCATATACGCTTACCAAATAACTTGTTGAAAATGCCTGTTACTGTGCCTGTGTGCCTTTAATAGTTCACTGTTTGACAAAATTATCTAGGCAAATAAACTTTACGACCAATAATTACATTATATTAACACTTGAGGACCCGCGCTCCGGAATGCAACATAAACACTCGCTACTGGGTCCAGCGAACCCAGACAAAATCAGGTTTTTTTTTCAAAACTGCTCAATGAAAGTAGTGGGTATCTTTTAATATCGTTAATAAAGTGCAAAAAGAAAACAAATATTTAATAAAATAGAAATATTTATTGTTTTTACTTAATCAAGTAGTCAGTACAAAATATAAGGAATTTTGGTATAGTTTTACGACTAAACTCAGACTAATAGTTCGAAATTCTGTAATGATATATTCTAAACAAAATCTTCTTTACCTTAATATACTACTATAATGTATCTACTAAGACATTATATGAATAAGAGATCAATCTTTATAGGAACAAGCAAAATCAACTTTCAAAATCAACAAATTTTGGATTATATTTTTGGGATAAAATCACTTTTCAACCGTTCTTAATTTTTATTTATCAAACTAAGCTATAACAATTTGCACAAATCTGTTTCATGTGTTCTCCACAAACTGGTGTACTACATTTTACGCAAAAAACTTTGGTTTTCCTATCTTTCTTCCAGTTACACAGACCGCAACGTACTTTTCGTCCGCTCGTTGGTAGGGGTGCGTTGGATGCTGCAGTTGGTTCTAATTCTGGTATTATGTTTCGAATACGGGTTTTGATATGCTGTGGAATATTAGTGACACAAATTCTTATATGAAGATATGGTTTAATCAAAGAAATAGCCAACGTTTTGATAAAATCTCTTCGTGTGAGATCATAGGAAGGTACTATAGCCTTTTGAATAATGTAAGTGTTTAGTCCACTAATATTCAATAACGCAAAAAATATACAAAGAGGCCATCTTTGAGTTTGTCTTGACACAGAATATGTTTCAGTCATCTGATCAACTACATCAACTCCGCATTTGAAGGCGTTGTAATCAGTTATTATTTCAGGTTTCTTTTTGTCACCAGTGTCTTCATCGATCTTGGCATTATGATGCATAGTAGATGCTAAGAGAACCACTTTGCCACGTTTGGGTACGTAAGATACCAGTGTGGCATCATTTTGAAATCCAAAGTAGGAACTGTGTTCTTCTCTTCCTCTTGTTTGTGTAAATACTACAGGAATCTCTCTTTTATTTTTCTTCAGAGTTCCTAAACAAGTCAGGCTATAGTCGTCTAATAATTCAGTTATCAATGGAACGCTCATAAACCAATTATCCATGACGACATTTCGGTTAGAACCTTTTATTGGAACCACCAGTCTTTTTACCACATCACTTGGAGAATTGCTGACCTGGTATGGCCCATCGTTTTGTGTACCGGCGTAAATTTCAAGATTTGAAGTATAAAAAGTATTTGAATCACATACCGCAAGTACTTTGAGCCCATATTTAGCTGGTTTGCTAGGAAGATATTGCCGGAATGCGCACCGACCACGGAAAGCTAATAACATTTCATCTATAGTGACATGCTCTCCATGTTTGTAATATTTTTGAATATTTGATAAAAATTCTTCAAAAATTTCTCGAATTGGTGCCAATTTATCAGTTTCTCTTCTTCCTGCTCTAGTCCTAATATCATCAAACCGTAAGCATCTAAGCAAAAAATGAAATCTATTCCTTGACATTGTTGATATACAGATATCACATCCTGAACCATCGGTGGCCCACAAATCTTTTGTATTCAAATGTGCTCCTCTTAGCTTTCCGATATAAAAAAGAAGTCCTAACAAACCTTTTATTTCACTTATATCTGTAGGTCTACAGTCTCTCTTTCTTTCAAAATTGTCTCGAACCTTTTCTGTCATATAAACATTTGTAAAATTCACAATTTTCGACAAAGTATCATCTGGTAAGAAAAAACTAAATATTTCTAAAGGTGTTGTTGAGTTTAGTGCTTTCAAACAGGGCCCAGGAACTTCACGTATAATATTATGACTCCGGGTTCTTACGTTTCTTGCCGGTTCTTCAATATTCCATACAGTACTTTTATCTTTACCAATGAAATAACCTTTTTGTAAGAATAACAATGGAACACACTCTAAATCCGAACGGCGAAGATCAGGTGCAGGTCGATGTATGCCTTGTCTTGGCTGTGAGGTTAATTCATACTCATCTTGAATATTTTGTTCCTCGTGGTCACTTTCTTGCTCGGAATCTGATTCATGCTCGCTTATTTCTAGGTTATCTTCAGTCTCAGAACAGTCTTCGTCTTCTATTTCTTCATTTACACATTCTTCTATTTCGTAAGGTCTCAAAGGGCGGTTAGTCGCCATTTTCTATGAAATAAAGTAACAAAAACAGTAAACAAATAAAAATATTTAGATGAAAAAAACACTTACGTATTTAATCGCTACTGGGTCCAACGGACCCACACTCACCTTATACGTCCGTAGCACTCACACGCACCGCGCTAACTGACAAATTAGATCGTTATCTACCGCCCTATACTATGGTCGAAAGGTACTAAGAACGGCAACGTCGCATACGTCGTAATTTTTAAGTAATGCAACAAAATACAAGGGACTGGGTCCATTGGACCCATTAGCGAGTCCTTAAGTGTTAATACCTATAGTTATTCATCCACTTTTTAACACGATTAAAATATGATGAATTTCAATATATTGTGCATATTATATTTTTAATAATAATAATAAATAACCTCATATATCTCACACATGGCTATCTGATTCCAATATAGGCAGAGCCTGTGGTGTGGTAACCAAACTTCTGACAAACTCTTAAATATTTCTAAATACACATTTTAGATAAATTACTTCCAGACACAGAACAAATAATCGTCCTCACCACACAAATATTTGTCCTGGCTGGGAATTGAACCCACGACCTCCAGAATAGCAGTCGGGGCTACTAGCCACTAGACCAATGAGCCTATTAATAATTACTTATCCTATCAGACAAACGATTCCACATCTATCCGTTCCATATTTAAATAACATTCGCCGTCAAATAAATGTGGTGCTAATTCATCATCCCTAACTTGCGAATCTTCAGTCATTTTTTGTGAGAAGGGTAAACTTTTCAACTGATGACGTTATAAAAAATGGCGACCAAGTTCGCAACGAATTTCTTGAAAAATTAATATTGTGAAGATGGGACAGGAGATTGATGTCCATTTCTCTCTGTTTATACGTTAATATCTTATGTATATAAACTGTTGTTAATGTATATTTTTTTCAGACAAGAAACTACAAACATTCAGTGGTGCAAATTGTCTTTGATAAAATACAAAAAAAAATCTGTCAAAGATATATCTCTATATGAATTTGGATTTAGTATGACTTTTAAAATGTAGAAACACATCATTGAACTGTCTCTTGCCGTGGGAGAACCATACATACAACATTTTCTAAAACTATTTCATGGTTTCCATTAATACTCAAAAAAATAGAAACTAATCTTAAGATTGACAAAAAATTGCATGGAATAGACTCTCTTTTCAAATGCTATAGCTAATTTGAATTATGGACAAATGTGTTTTCCAAAGAATAACTTCTAGGTGCTTACAAAACTTGGTATGAGCACTTTAAAGATAAAATCTTAGCAAATGATAGCCATACGTACTGGTATAAACTTCATCAACTCTTCTTTCTATGTGTAGTCAATTCTGGTCTGGACTGTGAATCGAAATGTGTGTCGAAATCAGGATGTCCACAAACCACGTTACTTTCAAATCGAAAGTTCATGAACTTCTTCGGAGTGAGTTGGCAAAACAGTCAAAATCCTAGTACCAGACTGTGTATCATACAAAATTACATACAAGTATGTGTAGGTTCATATGTATTGTGCCTGTAATATTTATTTATTATTAATATATTATTCATGTATTTTTATTTAGTAGTAAGTTCACGTATATTATTTATTTTTAAAGTATGTTTACAAGCTACTTTGCACCTACCGTATCTTATTTCTGCATCACCTGAAGATTTTCTAGGTAGTAGAGCCACGCTGTTTTCAGCACGAGCGGGCGGGCTCGTTCGGGGCAATACAACTCTCCCACAGAAAACCTACCTAAAGCGCCAGCATCCGTATTGTCGAGTGGCGCCAGTATCGTTGGCGAGTGTGAGACCGGAGGCCCATTGATGCAGGGGTGACAGTTATCGTGGTAACTGTGTAAGCCTTACTCTGTCACAATGACTGTCATACCTTTTTCCTCCCCAAGCAGGGTGTGAAAAAGTATCTCACAAGGCCGCCATACTGCATTGTTTGCATTTGTTATGAGTATGGTAACCACAACTCTTAGATTCTATTCATGCTTTCCATCAGGCAGAGTAAAGTCACTTTGGCAGGCTTTTAATATAGAAAAAAAAATATATCGAATGGGAGAGAATGCCACACGGCATTAAGTCCGCCTTTGCACAACAGGTGCAATAAGCTTAAATAAATAAATAAAACATAACGTAACATCTCTGTAACGATATGGTGTACAATATAGTATTGAATATTGAGTAAGGACCTCCTAAGTTTACTACTGAATGACTCAAAATGTTTACATACTTATCTGGTAATCACCTGTTTATACACATACTTATGTTTTCAGGAACACAAATGTGAAGGGATACCTTTTACGTAAATAATAGAGAGAGACCAAAACAAAGAGGGAACAGATACATAAATTATTTGCTATTATTAACATAGAAAAGTTGTAGTCAAACAATAGATTGAGTAATTTTTAACAAGTTAAACATCACTTGTGATTTATTAAATGACCTGAAATGCTTTCATACATTTAATGCAAATATATAGCTGAGTGTACTTGGAACCTGATGAAATTCAATTCCTTCTGATAGCCTGACTCCATATAAATAGGACAGGTCGCTCTAACTTGGTTGTTATCCAGTCGTTCGTGAACTTATAGCCATATTCTGTAAAATGTTAGTGATTTTTGTGTCCTTTGAAGCGCAAGTCATTTGACCGAGCTGTATTCATATTTAGCCCGCTCATTTAATTTCATATGATTCATGTAATTTTACTTAGTCAAATCCATAGAACATAAGTCATTAATTGATAAGACTTTGAATCAAAATTTAGTACATGTAAATGAAAATACCTTATAAATTTGACCTCCTTTCAATGGAAGAAGCACATACAAATTTTATTCAAAGCTTCGCTGCTAACGAACGAGGAAATAGTTCGTTTCCACAAACATTTTGGAGCCTATACTCAATTTATATCTTTTTCCGTTCGAAGACGACGAAAAAGTAGTTTCCTACCAAATTATCATACAGAACCAATAAAACGTTGGAATAAGGTAACATATAAAAAGTTTATACATACATTTAGCTGCCGTTTGTCTTAGTCAGACGTATACCTTGTTCAGCACTTCAACCTAAAGTATTCATCTTTTTAGGAACTTTAGAAACGAGATATTAATATTGACAAGCCTAGTGGTTGTTGATCCTAATCATTAAGCCAGAGATCGGAGTGGATGACCCCTGGGGTCGCCCTTATCGTGCGGCGCGACAAAAGCTCCGCATGTCGGGCCCCCCCCTTACAGAGACACTCCAGCCCAGCTTCCTGCAGGAAGTGGTGGAGGGCCTTTTCCCGCAGCGGGTGGAACACACATCCCCGTCGATGGCCTTCAAGTTCGGAGACGACGGGGACAACGAGGACAATGTTCCGCCCGTCAGGGAATCGGAGATGGGGGCGGTAGTTCTACGAATACGTTCTAAGAACACCGCCCCCGGGCCGGACGGGATACCTGCCCGAGTGCTGGCCCGAGCCCTTGAACACATGTCGGACCACCTCAGGGAGGTCTTGGATGCTAGCTTGGCGTCCGGACGCTTCCCTGAGTGCTGGAAAAGCGGGAAGCTGGTCCTATTAAGGAAACCGGGACGGCCAGCCTAATCGGTAGCGGCCTATAGGCCCATCGTTTTGCTGGACGAGGCGGGTAAACTGTTTGAGAGGATACTCTCTGCCCGCATCGTCCGGCACCTCTGCGAGGTGGGCCCCGATCTGTCGGACGCCCAATTCGGTTTTCGAGCAGGGCGTTCGACAGTCGATGCTGTGTTGCGCCTGAGGGCCGTTACTGAAGAGGCGGTGGGCTGTGGCGGCGTGCTGTTGGCGGTGTCGTTGGACATCTCCAACGCATTTAATAGTCTGCCATTTAGCTGCATCAGGGAAGCACTCCACTACCACGGGGTGCCAGAGTACCTGAGGCGGCTTGTGGCAGACTATCTACAGGAGCGTACTGTCATGTACGAGGACCGAGACGGTGTTCTGAGGCGGCAGCTCATGTCATGCGGTGTTCCACAGGGGTCTGTCCTCGGACCACTCCTGTGGAATATGGAATACGATTGGGCCCTTCGAGGTCGCCTCCCCCCCGGGCTGGGCATAATTTGTGACACATTGAAGCGACAGTTGTTTTACGGTGGTCGCAACCTTCTGCGAAGACGTAATTTCGCGGAAGGAGGCGGCGGAGAAGGCTCGGGAGGACGACGTCCACTCGGACCCAATTCGCCGCCGGCGAACCAGGCGGCGGAGGCGCGCGTACCAGCGCCTCATGCCGCCTTGAGTGTGGCTGCGGGTGGACGGGACGGGTTTTCCCCTCCATCCGCTATAGTGGCCAGCCGCGAGGAGGCGACGTTCGCGTGTGCCGTACGTCACCTTAATGGAGAGGTTTTCCGCAGACGGTGCCCGCTTTAGCGGGCAGGCGCTAGGAGGGATCTGGATGTCGTAATAACAGCTGTGCCTGGATCCCTTCTATGTCAGGCGCAGAGTGGCACACCGTGTGGTTTTAGTCGGTCCGATTCCGACACACCACCTTGCCGTAAACCCCGGTGGGGTGACGGCTCGAGGGGGTTTCCACACGTTAAAAAAAAAAAAAAAAGAGAACGGAGTGGATTCTCATCGTTAAATCATTGTCAACAGACTTTAACAGTCCACTGCTGGACATAGGTTGAAATCTTCTTGCCAAAGAGGTTTTGGTCTAATATACCACGCTGGTCAGACGAGTTAGCATAGGGTGTGTTTCAAGTTCTAGGAGGGATCCGGGTGTCGTAATAACAGCTGTTCTTAGATCCCTCCTGACTCAGGCGCAGAGTGGCACATCGTGTGATTTTAGTCCGTCCGATTCTGACACACCACCCCGCCACAAACCCCGGTGGGGTGACGGCCCGAGGGAGTTTCCACTCATTACAAAAAAAGTGTTTGTTTCAAGTTTTTCTTCTCTTAGCTGTGATGTTGTCCAGCATGTTATGAAATTTTTTGCACACTACGTTGTCTTTTTATAATACTTTTGTTTATTTCTATCAGCTTTTTTTTATTTGCTTGTGACTCATTTCATATAATATTTATAATTTTGTACTACATAACTAAATAAATCAAACTAAAATTAATTATTTAAGGCCATTAAATAAAACGAAAAATTTTTGTGCATTAACTTACATTTATGTTTAGAAAATTATACTGATCAATTACATAACCCAAACTTTTATTAAAATG
Source organism: Hypercompe scribonia (assembly GCA_949316085.1). Lineage (NCBI taxonomy): Eukaryota > Metazoa > Arthropoda > Insecta > Lepidoptera > Erebidae > Hypercompe > Hypercompe scribonia. The sequence continues at coordinate 14,868,430 of OX438987.1, forward strand.
GTACCCAAATCTTACAGGTAACAGAAAAAAAAATCACATATCCCTACCAATTCCATAAGTAACGATATACAGAATTGAAGGTTCTATATACCTCTATCGGTAGCAATAATTGGAAAAAAATCCGTGTCCCTACTAGCTCAGGAGTTACAGAATTTTGATTTTAATTTATTTTTGTGTGAAAAACGTGTCAAGTGTAAGACCTTATACACAAAGAAATTCTGTTACAAAAAAAGCAAATTATATCAAGAAAAACATATCAAAATAGCCTTTTACTTTCTGTACATTTAAAACAATTGAAGGAGCTGACATAGTCTGAGGATTATTTAAATAAATATTCAGTCTAAAAATATTCATTTATTCAGTACTGTTGAGACAAAATAATATAGAAAAAAACAAGTGAACACATCTATTATCAAGATTATTTAGCAGCGTAGGAAAGCATAACATATTGAGAAACTAAGTTGAATGTGCTTATCTCAAAAATTATCAGTTTGATTGATTTTTTTGAATTGATAGCTCAAATACCAGGCAAGACTCAGGCTATACACAATTTTTCCATCTTAGTCATACATATGTATATATGCGCTTATATGTACGACTGAAATGGCAAATTGTGTATGTATTTCTATTTATTTATTTATAATATAGAAGACTTACAGCTAACATTATAAAGTGTGTATAATAATAACAGCAAGCCAATTACAAGTCCTCACTTGTAATAGTACGCTTAACGTACAGTCTTGCAATACAGGACACGTCATTCTTTTTACCTTTCAGTCATCAAAGAAATTAAGTCTCAAGCATCCTCGCAAGTTTAAGACACTCATAGAGAATGGATCTATACTATGCTGTTTACAGAGCTCATAAAAACTCTATTCGCTTATTTTTGAGTATATAATCACGCTACGATTAATTACCATCAATGAAAAATGTTATAAGAATAGGCAAAATTTATTCCCTTTGAGAGACGTCGACGAAGTTGTACGGATTGGTTAATTTTGTATACATTAGGGGTCTTAGACTTTCCGGCCACAACTATCCTGAGTTACAAGTATACTTGTTATAAGATACAGTTATATGTATATACTAGTGCCCACAGCCCGGTTGACAGTATTAGGCACACCACCCATTACGTAGTTTAAACTAAATTATAGTTGGCAGAACGTGGGTGTTTAATACACCGCCAGGGATGAGACATCAAGTGTATGTATATACCGGTTGAATTGCCGAACAGGGTGAATTGATAGTAATTGATTCGGATGAGATATTTCCAAAAGCAACGAATAGTCATTAAACACAATTAGAATTCAGCAATATTCTTACTCTTTTTTACGTGTTATCAAGCAAAAACTAGAGTTATTGCTTGATACACTTTGACGATTCAGAGTGTCAAAAATAGCTCATAATTTTGAACTTCGTGTACTCCAATATGTGTCACTTTCTCATCAGATTGATAAACTTTGTGCTTTATTGGTGACATATTCTCACTTCAAAGGGATATTTTTTTACTTATATGTATTGTGCTATTCCACTGTAATGTCTTACACATGTCATTTCTCAAAAGTTTTTCATTTTTTGCAAATATCTATAAAACTCAATTCTGTGGTAAGTACGTACAGAGATACAAAAATTTTTGTCATCAAATCAATGCAAATAGGTTTTCCATTAATATATCATAAAGTAATTTCTGCTGAAATATTGATCAATTTAAAAAAAAACGCCTAGTATTTCTCTAGTTATACCCTACATTACTTTTGTCACCAATTTTCGCTATGTAATTACGTTTATGACTCTCCATCAATATTCTTTTGAAACAATTGGAGAATTTAAAACTGGGAAAATGAAACCAAATGATAATTTTCATTTTTTTATTAAACTGATAATTTTTACAAAGAAACTATTCACATGAAAATCATTACAATTACCTTGATATTAACAGTTGACAAATAGATCCGATAAAAGATGTCAGACATCGTTTTCTATAACTAATAATTACAATATTTACATCAATATGTACATTTCATACAATCGAAAAAAAAAGTAAATTCGACAAAGACATTTATGATATTTGATAATATTGTATAACTAAGAACTCACAGCCAGAAAAAAAAATCCAAAACAACAATATCAAAATTCTCAAGTCTTTTAGATTATGTTGAATTAACATGTTCCAACATTTCTGGGAGCACATTATATGCAACCATGTTACCAAAACCTTTAGGTTCTTTTTTAGTTACTATAGCAACTATTTCTTCTTCTGGTGGTGGTGGAAGTGGAAATTCGGTATTACTATCCACAGCTGTTGAAATATCATCTATACTAAGAACTACCTCCCTATTGTCAATTTCGATTCTATTACGCTCTAAAGTACTATCCTCCATTATACTATACAAGTTTTCTGATTTACTTTTATTATACATTTGTCAAGAATTCATGTAAAATGGATCGCTAATATTGACCCCATCATTCACTGTATTTCCCTTTTGAGACCACTGTTTTTGTTGATGTTTTATTCTGTAGATTATTTCGTCATGTATAACACCAAAGCACATGGCTGTTAATGCAAGTCCTGTCAGGGTGTAAGCAGAACAAAACCAAAGAGTGCTCGATTTGATTGTGTAATATCTAATACCATTTATATTCGTGTAAGTCATACCAGGAATAATGTTACCGAAACCAATAGTACTTAAAGCCATAAAACAGAAATAAAAACCATCTACTATACCCAAATCATCTAATTTATACAAGAGTAATGCTCCAATGACTATGTAAATAAATATAGCTGCTAGACATAAAAATACTGGAGCTAAAATGCTTAAACCATGCATTGACAATTTAGAATCAGTATCTGGCCAGCTAATTACATCATCTTTGGCCGTACTAGTTGTTGGTCTTTCTGATAATGATAAATCTTTCTGACTATCAGGTTTCAATACGTAACATTCTTCCGTCGGAGTCTTGCTAGTATTTTGACTGTTTAACATTTCTTCTTGTTGTCTTTTTAATTTCATCCTTCGTTCTTTTTCTGCCATTCTTCGTTCATCGTAACAGCAGTACCCGCAGTTTGAACAGAGGCAGCAACACAGTGCTCGGCTGAAGACGCTTCGAGCCATCTTGGAGAGAAGAGACCCAACACTCGATAAGTAGACGAGTGTTAAAGGAATCCCGATTAAAGCGTAGAGGATGGTAACACCTTTTCCAAGGATTGTTCTTGGTGCAATATTGCCGTATCCTGTAAAAAATATTGATAGGTCATTTTGAAATCTGAAAATTAGATATGGGTTATTCTAACTGTCTTTTAGATATTTTTAGTAAAATAATAGTTGACCTATTTATACAATACAGATATCTAATATTGTTATAGTATTTCATGGGTTTATTAAGATACGATGACTTATAATGAAAGCAGCAATTTATTTTGTAAGTTAGCCTTTAAAGACCTTTTTGCACATCAGACTTTACAGGTAAAAGATGTCTTCATTTCCCAACACTCATTCTGGGCAGAAATACCGAAGCAAACCCCAGAGGTGTTTTTTTTTATAAGTCCGTAGATAATGTTAAATAAAAGTAAAATATGTGTAAGTTTCCATAGTCAAAGAATTGATAACACAGAATCATTAGTAACTAACTCAATATTGGTTTGCATAAAAAATATACAAAATGCAATATCTTCCCCGCTGCTCCAGATATTGCACTTTGTATAAAAACTGTGCATGTATCTCTAATACAAATTTTCTTTGAGAGAGTTCTTTTCCGTCTGTAGATCTAGTCTAAAACTTATTTCACGCTTTTCAAAGTGCATACCTCAAAGGCAAGTAAAGAATTTTGGATGAATTTTGAAAGAATCACTTTTTCATTTACATGCCTTAAAAGGAAGCAGAGAAGTGGTTAATGTCTTAGTGTAAGTGAAATATGGAGTGGGTTGGATAATTTTAGTTAGTGATAAGGAAACCTCATAAGCAAAGTTTTGATTGTTATATACATACATATATTCTATGTATAAGTACGTTCTATCTATAATAAGACCCTCTAGGTCTTCAAGATATCTTTAAAAACATGACAAAATGACAAGACAACATGACAGAAGAATGATGACAGTATAAAGCTCGAGTAAAATAAAAAAAAAACCTTTAAAAAATATTTTACATTTAGTCAATAGTTATAAAATTAAAGTTATGCAAAAAATATAGTAAGAAAAACTACCCTCATTTCACAAATATAAAATATTTTCAAATATTTAGTTCCAGTTGCCATTTTTTAAATTTTTTCTAGCAGTTTGTAATAATTTTATACTATATTTTATTTGTAACACTGATATCTTACAAAGTGACTAACGACACATTATCTTACATGTTAGAATGTTATTTAGCCTAACACTGAATAAAGTTTACAAATAAGAAAATTAAAATGAACCATACAAAGTTCAAAACTCAAGCAGATTATACAAAACACTCACCTATTGTGGTTAAAACAGTAAGTGAGTAGAAAAACGCCAGGGCTAAATTCCACTCGTGTTCTTCATAATGGTTGGTTAAATCGCTGCCAAACTCTCCGAGTGCCATTTCTCTGTAACTAACGCCATATTGCGAGGCCATCTCCGTCGTCACCCTCTGAACCAGCTCATTTTGGAACTTCAGAATCTCCTGAGCAGCGAGCCGCGTCCAATTTTCCCTATACAGGATATTAAGAGACACAGTTATCTCCCAAATGTTTTCCACAGCCCTGCTTCTGGCGTCCCAGAAATAATTTGCTGACAAAGTCAAATTTCCGTAATCGTAGTTCTCGTCTGACTTTTTATGTGTACTGTTACTATCTCTGTTGCTTAATTTTTGTCTGTCGGGTAGAATTCTTGGTCTGGCTGGAACTTCTGGCCCTCCTTCTATGGCCAAAAAAATAAATGATCCGAGGAACGTATAAGCTATAAGTATAATGAATATGACAACATTTGTAAGGGATCCAATAATGAATTGTTTTCTTCTATACTTAGTGGTTTTGAAGCAGAAACAACAAACAACTTTTTGGCGTGGCGTTTGTGCTCTTTTTCTGCTATTAGATACCATGGAATCGCCGTCTTGGCATCTGTCCAAAGGGATTCCTCCATTTAACGAAGGCTTTGCCAACGTGTATTGTTCGAATCGACTGATTGCTTCCTTGTCTAACACTACATGATCTATATCCATTTTGGACTGTTAAATTCTAGGTTTTTGTGACGTCATTATACGCAATCATCTGAAACAAAGAAAAGATTCTATTAATAATAATAATAGTGATCGTATTGATAGTCGGGATTAAGACAATCTGTAAATACATTCGATTACTTTAGCAATTATTGTTATAACAAATCAGACATCTGGCACACAACATCGTCTAGTTTTAATATTTTCAGACTCAAATATTAATTTACAGTCGCAGACTTTCATTCTAATATTTACTTAGTCTCAACTTTGATGTATAACATTATTTACTCTACTTTATTAACATATATTTTATTCCAATAATGTCGATTAATTATGTAAGTTAGATACTAATTGTGATTACTAATGAGTTTTCTGGCTAACTTTTCTATCGAAGGTTGAATATAAACGCAAAGTGAAATATATGAGCTGACATCTTTATCGAAACTATTTTTTAACAGTGATATTGGACTAAAATAACTTGTTTTTAGATATCGAGCTCTGACAAGATATCGACCAATCATTAATCATTTATTTAAGTCTATACTTCTTCATTTGTCACCTATTCCCCCGCTAAAGAGACTTTGAAAAATTACTATCCTCTTAAGGGCGCTTACATCAACTTATCGGTTATAGATTGCTAGAGGGTATAAATAAGGAGACTGGATTATATTAAGTATAATATTACGAATGATTTGACATTATTTTAGAGTTTCTAACTATTTAGTAATTGTAAGATAAAAACGGATTACTGTCACATTATTTAATATTTAGGCGAGGATGTGACGCACTACGCCGGCGAAAGTAAGGTGTAAGTTTAATGTTTTTTTTTATTTTACTTTTTTATTTTAATTCTTTATTTCACAGTGACCTGAGAAAGCGAAGGCTGCCTCAAAAAATCATATCCTAACACAGATTGGTGGTGGGTATACTAAAGAAGAGACTTGCTATCCGACGAGCGTACACAATTGAAAAGCGTGTGGATCCTCCTTTTTCCTGTGTAACACTGGCTGTTCCCCTGGTAGATCCCCAGATATACTATAACCATCGTACCCATGACCACGAAACTCGACAAAATGTTATTGTTATATTACCCATAAAGTAAAAGTGTAACTTTTATAAAATTTACAAAACGATTGTGACTATAGCCCAAATATCTTCACCGTTCCTGATATCACCAGGGGAACAGCCACGGGCACATAAGAAAAAAAAAGGATGTGGATTCTATATATCAAATAGCTTTTTAACATCTTTGCTTAACTAGCGCGAGAATAAGACGTGAATGTATGCTTGTAACATTTCAAAAGGCCGAGTGAGTTCATTTTTAAATACGCTGTGTTTGTTAGGCTAAGAGTGTTCGTCTCACACTTTTTTAGATAAAATAATAATTGAAACAACTCAACCAATAGGCCTATCATTACGTGGGTGTATGAAAAGACGTACACCCACGGACAAATGGCATGGCAACATATAAAGATATACTTATTTAAATCATGACCTAATCACGTTCATTTATAACGTTTACGTTATTAACGTTTTCTATTGAGTTATTTATATTTTACCTTTATCATTTATTTTTTATTTAATAGCCTGGCAAAGTGACTCTACTCTGCTTGATGGAAAGTATGAATAGAATCCAAAAGTTGTAGTCAGCATACTCATTATGAATGCTGACAGTGCAGTATGGTGACCCACACTATGGTGGCCTATTACGATTTTTAAGGCCTTTCTTGGGGGCGTAAAAGACATGACAGCCATCGTAGCATTGTATTGCACACACTTACTACAACAACTATCACTCTTGCATCAATGGGCCCCCGGTCTCGCACTCACCAACGAAACACGACAGCACTGATGCTGTCGCTTTAGGTTGATCTGCTGTGGGACGTTAGTACTGCCCCGAACGAGCCGGCGCGTTCATGTTAAAATCAGCGTGGCTCTACCACCTGGTAAACTTATTTTTAACTATATTTTTAACTTTCTCAATATGTTTTCATAATATCCAAATCTATCTCCACCGGGATATGTAGTTCTGACGGCTAAATTGTCGTCTGAATCTATTTTTATCCCGTGAAGTGAGTGACAGTCAATTTAATAATTCTGACAGTAGGTAATTTTTTCATCTCTATATACGATCTATACAGTGTACTCAAACTAACCTAGTTACCTAGTACATAATATGAATGAGTTATCAAGACTACCAGACGTATTTAAACAAACATCAATAGCTATAGATTAGTATAAAATATTGTCTTAAACTTGCATCATAATAATTCTCTAATTTCTTTCCATTACGGCTCAATATCTCACAGATATCAACTGAATTAAATGAAAACTAAACAACAACAACTGGAATAAGTTCAGAAAAATAACATCTGAGGGACAGGTTCCGGTGATAGTCCCACTCGACAGTATTGGAAACATTAGGTATATGAATATACTTCGATGCAACAAAAACATATAAGACAAAATAATTATCTTATATATACAGAAACATGATGGATGTTAGCTAAGCACAAGCTAAATTTGTATTAAAAGAATTGTCTTTATTACAAAGAAGATATAAATCATTTTGTGAAATATTTTTTTTTCATTGATAAATCAAGTAAGAAATTTTGTAAGTTTTTCTAACGAGCGGCTTATAACTCACCGTGTGGTTTTAAGTGATTCAAGTTACTACCTAGGGCGACTTAAGAAGGTTATTACACTGGCAAAAATTGTAATAAAAGTCAATGATATTAGACCATTTTTTGCCAAATAAGTTCCCATAATTATAATCATCATCAACATTCTTTAACAGTTCACTGATGGACAAAGGTCACTCCTTAGAAAGAAAATTTTGGCCTACCCAATTTTGTGCGGGGTTTACACTCACAGTCGCCACTTACGACACCCATGGGATGAATAGGGGTGGTGACACTCTGTATTCTTCTTTGTCACCACACTGACAGTTAAAATCTGTAATATTGGTTCAGTGGTAGAAAGCTTGCCTGCCAAAGAATTCTATATAAAGAATTCCAAGAGTAACTCCAAATTCTTTATTTAGTTACCAAGAGTATTGATAAGTCGATGGATTGCTGAAAATTCAACATTTTACAAGTTTGTCATTTACTATTGTAAAAGTTTTAATGATTGTTTACTCAATAAGATCTACAATTGATAAAATTTTCATGCCTACCCCGTAAATAACATAAAAATAAATCAGACGGCCAAGTCTAATTCAAAACTGTCAATATTTGAAGCGGAAAAATTGGCCAAGTCAAATGAAACTAATTAAAGTATCTCAAATTGGTCTAATCTACTTTGGTGACTTACTTTTGAGGTTCGTTTGACAAAAGTGCCTTTTTATGCTCTCCAATAAAGTCTGTCGTTATATAAAAGACAGGAAGAGGGAACCTATTATAGTGATATCCACATTTTTGCAGTAATGGTTGGAGTTTCAAGATTTTCTCTATCTTGAGAGCAGAAATTCTTATGTTTATTTATCGACTGAGGTGGTTTCGATGCTATCTGAAAGCTTGGTCTTAGTTTTGTGCTTTGTAGAATGATCATTTTATATTTTCATTGTGTATTTCAAGAGGTCGAAGTGGTTATAACAATACATTTTTAATAGAATTTCTACAATAACACTAACATTATTTCTATACATTGGGACAAGTGTTTGTATTTATGTAATTGGTCTAATTAAAGTTAAATGTATCATCACTACTCCAGCTCAATACGTTTGTAATTGATCCCAGTAATAATGGAATAAAATATAGTTTTTAATAAAGCTTAAAATAGTTCGATACTGCAATATATTATATCATACAAAATATTTCTTAACCAATATATAAAGAACATTGCAATAGATCGATCGAGATGTGCTATGTAGAAAACAAAGTAAATTTTGTTCGTCTTAACTATTATGAGTCTTTGTGGTATAGCATATTAAGTGTGCGGGCCTTTAAATATCAAGTCTTGCAAGCCGAGCTTAAGCCAGCGACTTATATCATAGGATAACTGCCATCTTTAAAGAATATAATTATTGTCACATCTGACGCATACCTACACTATGGTAACCAGACTGCAGATTAATTAACTTTATGTTTCTATTTAATACACATTTAATTAACTAGTTTTATTTTATTTTATTTATTTTGTATCACCAACATATGATACACACATTTTATATAAATACATAAAAATTGTGCTCATCCAATCATAGGCAATCACAACCAACATATTTGGAACTTGTACCATTTTAAACGAAAACGAAAGTGAAACAATAATTTGTAGGATAAAAAACTGTTATGTAAAAATCATAGAAAAAATACATTAAAAACAGTAAATACAAAAACACTCCACATTCAAAGGCGGCAACATACCACGTCGAAAAATGTCCAAATCCAACAAACGAGAAAGGTCATTGTAAGATCTGTCAATGGCGAGTTAAACCCTAGATTTTACTTATACTTGTATGTATGTACACTGAACAACCTGAAGACACTCGAGAGCGATATTAATTAAATGATAACAAGACAACATTGGCGGTAGATACATTGCTTTTAATGTTCGTTAGTAACATACAAACATTAATCTTTATCGCGTCATAGGAGTTAAACAGGAAGTTTTTCACTTATATCCTTATAGAAGGTCGGCAGAAGCATGGGATGGGATGTATCTATTTTTGGAAGTTCGGCAAACTTTGTGAGATTGAATTTTGGCTTACACCGCAAATACATCAAGGAAAAATGGTTTAAAAACTATTATACGGATTCGTTTATATTCAATTTTTGTAAGAATTCAGAAAATGTGAATCGATTTGATGTTTTAGAAGTCGCCGTGATAAAATCACATCAATAATTTAATAAAAATTGCATAGATGATGTATCAAATTAGTCCAAAATAATTAATTCTATACTAAATATATTAACAAAATTAGAATAGTTATTTAAATAATATCAACTGAAGCAAAATTAAAACATAAAAATATTAAATTTATAAATTAATTCATGAAGAGAACTTTTCTATTTAATGATTTTTCTTTTTCACTACTACTTTCGGTTGGCTCCACCCACGGTCCTTTTTTTTTTGTCCACGTGGAAAATCCCTTCGGATCTCCGACTCCACGGGGATGCAGGCAGAAGCCAGGAGTATGTGGTGTTTCCACTAAAAACCACCCCGGCAGCCGGTTTCAGGCGTCCTTCTCTGAAGGAGACCCGGACCATATTATTTCCGTGCTTTCCAGAAACAACGCCGCGCCTAGTCAGACCCTATCCTGGGGAGACCACAAAGGCTTCCCTCCACCCACGGTCCTACCTACATTCAAAGAAAATATTCCAGCTCAAGGTTATAAATGTGACTATTTACAATGGATTAGGTATATTGGTGTCACTGATATCTTTTTAAATGTACAATAATCTTCATAAACTAAAGCCAATCTTAATACGTTTTCATTAATACTTAATTTGGGTTAACTCAAAACTAATTAGTCGTGATTATGTGTAATTCATAATAAATCTTAATTTTTGTGATTAAAACTGATAACAACTTAAATCTCTTTAACTTACATTATATGTTCTCAGTGTAATTAATAATGATTTGGATAAATTTTATGATAATACAAAATACTGAGTGTTGATACCATAAACTGTTTGCTAAAAGATGCAACAACACAGATTAAATTATTAAATTTCTCTAAAAACGCGACACATTTTTTGGAGCTGGCAGAGAAATCAAACCAAGAAGTAGTTGAGCCACGCTGAGTTTAGCACGAGGTAAGTGCTAAAATCGAGGTAAATGTGTTCAATACAATGCCACAATGACTGTCATGCCTTTTATGTCCACAAGCGAGGTGTAGAAAAGTATCTTACTTGGCCACCATAGTGTTGGTCACCATACTGTTTGTCTGCATTCGCAATGAGTATGGTGACCACAACTCTTGGATTCCATTCGTGTTTTCCATTAGGCAGAATAGAGTCACTTAGGCAGGCTCTTAAAGTAAAAAAGGAAATAAACACTAAAGAAACTTAAGAACCCCTATGTCTTACGACAAAAATGTGAGGGAACATCACAACTAATTTAATATCACATTGAAAGCTTTTGTGTAGTTTGACTATATGGACGGCATAGTCGTTTAAGCCATCACCTCACCACTATCTACTACTATGATCCACAAATTGTTGTTTTGAGTGTTCTTTGTGTTTGTAAAGTCTCCCGAGGCACAGGAATAGTTCTAGCGCGGGAGTTATCTTTAAAAAACGTTTTCGTAACATTACATCACAAGAATGACGAATGAGTGATACAACAGGGACGAATAAAACATTATTCTCTAATCATAAATGTCGATGTATTTGAACAAATACGAAATAAGTAAGTAATTCACATTCCTTCCAAATAATATTTCTCAGTTTGATAGATGAAACGCTGAAAATATTTGTTTATAATAAATTTCTTTTCTAGACACGTACTGACTGTTTCGTTTCAAGGTGAGGGGAGATGTTCATGTGGGTACAGATGGATTGTGTACTTTCTACCTGACTAGAAAAGTGTTCCATGTGTTATTCAGTTTAGGGAAACGTGTAAATATTCATCTTGTACGTTGTATGGGAAAGATGCAATTACTATAAAATATGATTATTTTGATCTTTTTTTTTCCTCCCAACAGCGTTAGAGAAATGTGTTTCGAGTATATGTTTGCGTATTTTTTGGTACCCCGGTAGTCTTGTTGGTCTAGCGGCTATCGTATGCGCCTGTCGTTTAAGGGGTCTTGAGTTTAAGTTCCGGGTCAAACCAAAGAAATGTTATTGAGATTTTTGATTATAGAAATGTTTAATGACATCCCCAATATTAGAAGATGGGGTGTTCCTGTGCCTCGGTAAGCATCTCTCGATACGGCGAATATCTCTCCCTCGTCGTATAGGATAACCGTTCCATTAGATTGTGAGACTGAGGTAACAAAGACTGCATCAGTGCTGACACACATACTTGTGCGCTATAATATTCAGTTGGTAATTGGCTGGTTTCCGTCAAGACTGGTCACCGTGGCTGAAGTCAGCTAGGAGTACATATCTCATTAGTCTTAGTGATTTAATACATTTTAGCCTGGGAAGTATTGTTAGAGTTGTGGCGACTTCCACATACAGCACAATCAGATAAATATACTACAGCGCCATCTAATGAAGGTATATCGAACTACGGAGTAAAATGAACTACGGAACAACTACTAATCTTGTATCGCGAAATAAAGATTCTCGTGTCAATTAGCATATACATATATAAGAACCCAACACCTTTGGGCCGCGGACCGCCAGGTATGGTCACCTCGCCTGGTCGAAGGATCCTGCCTTTGTGTCGGAGGGACATGACACCCGTTTCCTCCACACGTTCATCCTAATAGTGAGTGTGATGGTAAGTAAATATTATGAAGATTTAAATAGTACGGTTTTTTTTGACAAATTATATTTTGTCGTGTTAACTTACATGGTGTTTTTTTCACATATTATGTAATAATAATATCTTGAGACATATCACACACCGCCATTTACTTTTAATCAGAAAAGGCAATACATACAAGCACGGGTCATTAATGAATAAAAATTTCTATAAATCATAAACTTTAGACAGTTTCCCATTATGATGTCGCAGTTTAAATACAGGATAGTGACACTTAAGGAGAACTAAACGCAACATTTTGTAATGAAAAGAACTTGGTTTAAAATAAAAGAATGAGTGATATTGTACGAACTGCCTACGAGTAAAATAATGGTCCTTCGAATTCTGAATGAATGTCTTAGAAGCTATTTACCCTGTAAATATTCAAGTATCAGTAAATTGATGGTTCGTTTTTATACTACGTGAAGAAGTATATATATATGATTTTACGCCAACATATTACGAATGTCTAGATATTGTATGCTTGAGTATTTGACGACATTGAGTTTATACGCGTTGAGAATTTGTTATAACTTAGAAATACATTTTCTTTGACGTTCATTGTCATATTAAGAAAAGGAAAAGAAACAAAAATTTATTGTCAGTATAGAACATTTAAACAGAAATTACGGATGAAAAAGCATCCTTTTTTCATCATTTTCCATCAATCTTAGTACTCAAAGTAAGTGGGAATGTAAAAAATGAGTGTCGTCCAACATCAATGCGACAGGTCGTTTGATTCCTTGATAAAAAAACCTCTCTTAGCATCGGAACCATCTACATTTTACTCTGGTTACCAAAGTACAGACTCTGTCTCGTATGAGACCATTTTTTTTCAAAAGAAGCCAAGATTTGTGGTCATCATACTCATTGCGGTGTACAGTTGTACACTATGGTGGCCTAGTGAGATGCTTTTTCATGCCCTACTTGGAGACGTAAAAGACATGACAGTCATCGTGGCAGTGTAAGCATCACACACTTACCACGACAACTGTCACCCCTGCATCAATGGGCCCCCGGTCTCGCACTCACCAACGAAACACCACGGTTGATCTTCTGTCGGAGAATACTACTACCCCGTGCTGACACACTTATGCCACACTTATCAGGATTACTGTCGTCACTGAATCAATAGGCCTCCAGTCTCGTACTTACCAACGAAACACGATAGTACGGATACTGTCGCTTAAGGTCTTCTGTTAGAGGGCAGTACGACCCGCTCGTGCTGAAATCAGCGTGGCTTTACTACTTTATAAATAAGATGGTTGTGTAAGTAATGTGTAAGGTTATTTTATGAAAATAATCATCATCATTATCATCTCAGCTGAAAAATATCGACTGCTAGTCAAGGAACGACCCAAAGGTTCGACAAAACAATAGGTCCTGTGGCGCCTGCATCCAACACCTTCCGGTGATCTTGCTCAGATTGTCGGGCCAACTTGTCAATGTAATAATTGACAAATTTGTTCTATTTTCGTTTTCTTTACAAAATAATTAATTAGCGCATAATTTCAGTTTAAGATAATTTATTAACAAAGTGATAAAAAAACGATTACATGAATATTTCTTTTTCCAACTTTACCTACTTATCACTCTTTAATTTGATTTTTAGTTAAGACATTAAAAATGATGTTAAATTCCAATTCAAACACGAACCATTTAATATAGACAGCCCAGGTGTAGATATAATCAAAGTCAAATAAAACTGGCGAGAACTCACTTAATGCGGTGGCAACTGGTTTAAACAGGTTGTAACCAGTGAACGGGAACTTCAATTTGCGGAAAACGATATTTGTGGCACATTAAAGGGTATATTGGCACAATGCGTGTTTACAATAACCATCTGTATCCATTGTGGGTAGTAAATGTATTTTATGTATTTTTAATCATTTCGCTACAAAGAATGGCTTCATTGAAATACATAAGACAATATCAATTGAGATTTATGTGAAAACTGAACTAATTGAGTGCTATTGAATGACTTTATTATATTGTAACAAGACAATATCGTGACATTGATATTACAATTATATAACAAGAATCGCAAAGTGCTTATAAAACTAAATGCTAATAATATGAAATGGTAATAAATATATATAAAATGAATCGGAAATAAACAAGCTGAAATCGATGTAACGCTAATGAGATAGGAAACATACGTATGAAATAGTAAGAGTATCAAATGCGGATCTAGTGTAGGGACTCGCGTGCGATGTGTATTTTATTCAAGAAGTGTGTAAAACTAAGCATATTAATTATACACTGCTATGACTTAATTTTGTACAAAAAAAGTGTCTAGTTTTTTAATTGATTACTTTTGAATGTTTTGCAGATGATGCAGGGGTACACTAATAGTATCAGATCACACTAGATTGTGAAGTACTAGTATTATTCTTGAATACCTGCAAATCAAAATTCACAACTGCATTGCTCATTTTTTGTGTGGCCAGTGGTATGTAAAACCACCACAGCCCTCAAGCTCTAGGCAATACAAGAATAATTTTAACCAAAGAAAAAAAAAGTCTCTAGAAGGATTTATGAACGCAATATATTATGTATCATACATTATAAACAAAATATCAGAATGACAATCCGCAAATATCGACACTGTTGTGTAACAAGAGAATGTAGGAAAATCACGAATAGATCAACAAATGATTTGTGGTTATTTGTAAGACAATGGTGGCTATAGGTTAGACTGAATGACTGTCCGTGTGGTGACGGATTTAGAATACATAGTGTTATCACTCTTATTCATTTCATAAGTGTCGTATGAGCAGCAAACTACAGAAGGACAACATCATTGTAAAGACAACAAAAATCCTAGATCAACCCGTATGGCCAGCGTGATATAGTAGGCCAAAACCTCCTTCTTAAGCTGTCCTATGTTCAACTAAGGTCTGTTGAAGGCTGTTGATGTAAATTACAATAATTCGTTGGAATAAACTGGAGAATTACCTAATCGACTTTCAAATATGTGTCACGGATTTAAATTTGCATAATTACATTATGAAAATCTTTCTATTAAAGTATGATGATGAACTCTTAGTGGATTTCAGCTATGGCACCAATCTTAACAGAGAATAGTCAACTACACAGGCGATATTATAATGAGCAAGTGTGTGTGTTAACATGGGTGCACTCTCTGTTCTCTCACTCTCCGATGGGACGGTTATCCGAATCGACCAAGGAAAAATTAGGTACAGGATTGACGGTTTTACTTGCTCTTTGGAGTTAAGATCTTAATTTCCAAACTCCGGTCAGAAAAACTTAGTAACAAACAACAAACATTGAGTCCAACCTGGGCATCGAACCCGATTCCTCAAGAATAACAGCCTCAAAGGCTACCACTGTACTGCCAAAACTGTCAAAGAATAAGTGAACGCAGTGACTTCGGAACACATGTAAATTAAAAATTCATCAATACGTTGCTACCCTTAGATCCATCCCTCCTGGAATCATGGCGAAGGGGTAACTTGATTCATTTGGTGATATCGTCCTGCTAGAGCCGGTTTATTTGTGTTGAGGT
Source organism: Hypercompe scribonia (assembly GCA_949316085.1). Taxonomy (NCBI): domain Eukaryota; kingdom Metazoa; phylum Arthropoda; class Insecta; order Lepidoptera; family Erebidae; genus Hypercompe; species Hypercompe scribonia. The sequence goes on from OX438987.1 coordinate 14,884,549, forward strand.
AGCATCATAATCAACAAAAAAATGCCAATATCGAACTGTAATTTACCTGTAATATATATGTATCCACCAAATTTGAAATCAAGTGAACATTTAACACAAAAAGATACAGCCGTCTAGCACACTCAATGATATAATTTCGCTACACACAACAGAAATTAATTTTTGTCATCATCCACATTGTAGTAAGAAATGAAAGACATTTTCTACTCATGAGCTTCTCGGTTAACAAAAGGATACAATTACAAAAACATTTTTGCTTCCATTGTGGTGTACAATATGGCTGAATGTTTTAAGTGCAATGTTTGAAGATAATATGACAATGCAAGGTTGGAGACGTATCTCATCTCATTTGGTATGACGTGTTGGTATCAAGGTGTACATGTTAAAACTTAGAATATTGATTAGCATTCCCGATTGATAAGCCGGAGACCGTGAGTTTATTATATTATTTTAAACGCCTGCCAAAGTGACTCTGCTCTGCCTCATGTAAAGCATGAATAGAATCCAAAAGTTGTGATCACCATACTCATTGCGAATGCAGATAATGTAGTATGGTAACTCATGCTATCGCGGCCCAGTGAGATACTTTTTCACGCCCCACATGGCGACATTATGTGTATAACGATAGTCATCATGCCTGTCACGATGATAGTCACCCCTGCATCAATGGGCCGCCGGTCTCGCATTCACCAACGAAACACGACAGCACGGATGCTGTCACTTTAGGTTGATCTTCTGTGAGAGGGTAGTACTACCCCGGTCAGCTGGCGTATTCGTGCTTAATACAGTTTGGCACTACTACCTTGAAACATTTTATTTGTTAGTGTTTCAAGTAAGCGATAAAGTTAGTTTAACTTCGGAAGCTAGTGAGGTTTAAATATCAAGATAGGTTAAGATATTTTGGTTGAAAGATTACTCATTAGTCAAAGAGAGTAGTCGATCTATGCATTAAATCATCTTTTATTTATTAATATGTTCGTTACATTTGTATTACTCTGCAACTTAACTTCCTATTGACAAAAAGATTGGACCTTATTATCAATAGTACGTCAGAAAGTAATTGCTTATAAGTTATGAACATAGAATGTATGATTCAGAATACACAATTCGTAATTCTTTTCAGGAAACCTTTAGAAATACTCCACCACAATTGCTTATATAATTTACCACAGATGCTAAAGTATATCGAATGTGTAATAACTAGCATTAAATGTTAGTAGTATATGTTGTCGAACATGTTTACATACACAACACTACGTGTATACGAATAATACGCAAGCACGCACGCACGAATCCACGCACGCACGAACTGGCACGGCACGCATAGAAATGGAAACTGGTAAGGCATTTCAGGTACGTGCTGTTACAATTATTAAAGGTTTAGCAGAAAATATTGTTGTGTACACTATTTTAAATACATACACAATATTACAGATTGTTATATACTCGTATATCAAATAGATTAATTTGGCTTCGTATCAGTCGCTGCAAAATTTTCTAGGTGGTGCTCCTAAGAACATTTTCCTACCGCTTTAACATGCTCAGAGAGAAACTAGATGAAGATGTGAGTTAAATGTCCGAAATATTTCTTTATTATTGCTATGTATTAATTATACATATTATTATACCATTAAAAATAAGTCATTGACTACATGGATGACGGTTTAAGCGGTCAACTTTACGGAGTGCTGTTGGTTGGAGTGATATTATTATTATTGTTGTGAGTCTGGGTGTTCTTTGTGTGCGTTTCATTTCTGCTTGAAAAGTTCCTCGTAGTACATGGCATTCTTAGTCGGGAGCGGTCATTATTAGCTTCACCTTCACTTACGCTTGTTAGTTTATTTGTAGCTGAATTTTGTAATTATGTTTTAGTTCTTTTAAAACTATATTGATTATTATACAGAACATATATTGTTTTAATAAACGTGTTTACGATTATATCGATTTGTTTTAAGCCGAAATAATTAACAGACTTAATTAGATTTCAAATAACAAATGAATTGATTAAAACAAAATATCGGGTCCTATCAACCCACCTACATACTTGACTATAAAGATTTTATTTATAAGTGCCCGGTACTACGATTTACTATTTATTTCCAATGACGGTTCTCAATACTAAATAACGCAATAACTGGACCCTTTTCAACTCTCGACAGCCACAGAAAGGGACGGTGTGATGTTGAAAACGGCTTGTAATATCAACACGTCAAGAATCTAAGTGATAAAAATACTTTTTGGAATATATCCTTATGTGAATGGGGGTTGGCAGGTTGACACGTTAAGTTTTATATAAATGTTGTCAAAACTTCACATTTTTCTGCGCTATGATATAAAGTAGATCAATAAATTATGCACCCTTTAATAGTGAACGGAAATATCAAAGTAAACCACTATACATAGTTGGACTCCATCATCAGTTACATAGCAAGTTGACTGCATGAAATGGATCAGATTTTTTACACATTCGAAATAGTTTATTACTTTTTCTATTTGGTTTTAGACATGTTTTGTAATCTGTTCAAAACTCACGCGTCTCTGCTATAAACTATCTCTTTGTCTTTCATGTAAGCTTTAGGGTCGTTTTCAACTAAATTGTAGATCTTTAATTTAAAAAGTACAGATTTTTAATTGTATGAAAATAATCAAACCTTAATACTTTTTAATTTTACTGAACTCAGAAATAGCTCTGGGTTCGTGTATCTAAAACGTGTTTCTACTAAGTTTCTGTAGTTGTCTGTTCTTAGGTAAAACAAACCAAGATTTTTCCAGGAAGATTTTATTACAATCTGACAAATGACCAAAACTATCTGAATTTTATCCTACTATACCATGCTGGCCATCTGGTCAGCGTGGTATAGTAGGATAAAATTGGCTGTACGGTTCAAGTTTTCCTTCTCCTTGCAGTGATGTTGTCTTGCATATTTTGTTTCCAGAGCCGCCTCCAACAACGTCTATGGAAAGAATAGGGGTAGTGACACTGTATTCTTTATTCATCACAACACGGAAAATCTGCCTGAATCCAATATCATCACAAATTGTGAAAGACCGTAGATCTAAACTCTCATTATATTATATTATATTATGAACCTAAGCTCCTAATTTTGTATTCCTTATGTCATCATTAACATATTTAATATGACGTAATTTATGGTAATTATTCTACAACCGCTCCATAAGTAGATTTAGACGGGTTAGAAATCAGTATGTAATGTTAACCGTAGCCATGTGACAGCCTATAAGATAATGCGTTGCATTGAGTCATAACATTTTGGATTCAGTTCTAAAACACGAAGTACTATCTCGTAAATCATTTCATTACACATTGAAATTCAATGGTTATGGCTACTAACTAAATTATTTTCCTGGCCTTTACATTACAGCAACATCGTAAAGTTTTGGGTTGACAATAAGCAGTGCTTGAGGTTAGCAATCAATATGTATTTAACTTGATTTAACTGATATCTTTGTCTGAGGTTTTACTATCAAGAATCGAACTTATACACATAGAATGCGTATACGACATACACATACGGTAGGCACTAATATTCGAGTAAAAAAACAAACTGATGCATCTGACGAATGTCATGCACAATTTTTCCCTCTTTATATAACATACACGTACCACGTACATACAACATTGGAGTATAAATAATATAGCTTACACATTAAATAGACTTCAATAAGTACCACGCACATGGTAACTTCTTTTAATCATAAAACTGATAATAAATGACGTCAACTTACACAATAATAATAATATTATTTATTTATTGCTTTTTCATAAACGTAAGCACACGTTAGTAAACACAATACTGTAAATGTAACAGCAGTTCTTTTGTGAGAGACTGGTTGTGATATTAGCAAAACCTGCGTAATTTTTCATGATATACTATATGTCATCCAAATTGTGGTAACTATAAAAAATAGTAAGTAAGCGAAGGACTAGGCAACGGATGATTCAGTCAAAATTAAAATTACAGCTATTTCCTCGCTGAATGTACCTGTTTTCTTATATCTGGAGGGTTCAATTTTAAAAGTCTAATGCTAAATTACTTTAGGTTAGGCTTTTCTTTCCGAAATTTATATTTTGCCCCATTTCGAAAGTGGTGATTATGGTAATAACAAGACTATTCTCTTATTTTCAGAAACCTTGGAGACTGCCTGCCTCTTTCGAATAAAAGTGAATTTTAAAAAAAGATGTGGTTATTCCCCGAACTGGTTCGGCTAAGTATACATTTAATTCCTTTGCGCAAATCTCTGCAATTATTAAATATCTTTTATAAGCACGATTTGACATCGTTGTATTGTAGCTTAGTGAAATAGTATTCAGATTTTTTTAACAGTTAAGTTTTTTTCGAGTTTCTAGTTTAACTGGTCTATCTTTAATAATTGCTACGATATTATACTTATCAGCTTGTCGATAGCCTTTTACAGTCCACTGCTGGACATAGGCCACTCCTTAGCAAGGGTATTTTGGCCTACTATACCATACTGGCCAGACGGATTAGTATAGGATTTGTTTCAAGTTTTCCTTCTCTTTGTAGAGATATTTACCTGAATAGTTTGTTCCCTTAGTCGCCTCTTACGACACCCATGGGATGAATAGAGGTGGTAACACTATGTACTCCTAATCAGTCACCACACGGACTTATACTTAAATGTTTCAGTTTTCAAAGTGTAACTGTTTTCCACCTTCGACTTTTGTTAGCATGCAAAGATTATCTGGAAAATATTACTTTTAGTGATCGTTAATTATTATCTGTTTCGTATTATGTGCATGACCAGTTACGTTGTTTTTTTAATAAAGAATTTCTGTCTATATTTGTCTAAGTATTGATAAAATATTATTATAACTCACTATATTTTCTCAATAGTTATTGTATCACATGTATTCATACTTCATTTTATTCTTCCAAAAATATTGTTTCTTCGACAGTAAGAAATTCAAGTGCTCCTATTTTATTTTCTCTTCCAAGATCAACTGAAAATTGTCTATCAAAAGCCAAATTTTCTTCACGAGTCACGAGAACACGTGCGAAATTTGTGGAATTCTAAAGTGTTGCGGTCACAGTGCCCAATGTTAGAAACTGTGAGTAACAGTTGGAAATTCGTGCTTACAAAAAGTTTTAGAAACAAAGTTTCAGTTTAGCTACTGTAGGCACTGTTTTAGGTTTTGTAAAGATTAAATATCTACAAGGAAGTAGATTTTATTGTTTCATTGTGGTTGTACACAACAAAATTTCAATTATGACGAACATGTTGTCGTAATTAAAAACTTTGTTGTCATCAATCAATCATGTTATACGCTTAATTAAAGGGTGGGCTAAAATTTCTTACCATTTGAATTTACCGTCCCGCGCAAACATTTTACAGGAGTTCCTGAGACTGATGCTACTGGAATTTGCTGTCTACAATCGTAACATATGGTTACAACAAGATGGAGTCACTTTTCACATATTCAACAAGTCCCTATCTAAAGATATGTTGCCGGAAAAGCTGATTTCCAATGTGACATTCCATAGCCATAGATCTGGACATCTATTTCCAACAGACTTCTTTTTATGGGGTTATTTGCAGAATCTTGTCTACATGAATAAACCAAATACACTATATCAACCTAAAGGAAAAATCAGCGAAGAGATGTCGGTGATCTCGCCGTCTCTTTGTATTCGAAAATTTCGGTGCTCGCTTACAAGAGTGCAAACGTCAAAACGGTGGTTATTTAGGTAATGTAATTTTTAAAAAATAAATTACAACTAATAAGCTCTCTTTTAAATTATAATAGTTCAACAGCTTTTTATTCTACAAATTATACTAAAACAAAACGCTGACCTAACATTTAAAATTACGTCTTTAACTTACAGTGAAAATGACATCGTATGTGTTGAACGCCAAAAAAGGCATCCTTACATTTACAAAATTTATGTATTCTTAGCATCTATAAATTAAGATAAATAAAGAGTTTAAAATATATGCCGTTTCATTCGGAAATGTTATATTCTAGTCACAAATATTTAGGTAAGCACATTGAAGATACATTTTAACCATAATTAAGTTATTAACAATGAGCAAAACATATTTTATGTGTACAAACCAATCTGTAAGTTACATTATATTACTCTATGAAAACTTTAAAAAACAGATTCAGTCTCCTGAATATAATATTACAGTCTAGCGACTGCCTGAAACATATATTTTTACATTTAGTATAGGCCGAAGTAAAAGAATTTTAATATTTTGATATACTTTATTTATATACAGTCTTAGTAACAAACCTTATCCAAATAAATATACTTGTAATCCCTACTACTGTTATAAATGCGACTGTAAGTTTCTTTGTTACGGTTCCACGCGAAAACTACTCAACCGATCACCATGAAGTTTTATACGCTAGTTCTTGGAGGTATTAGAAGTAACATAGGATACTTTTTATTATATGATCTGTTACGAAACTTAATGTGACAGACCACATTCCACGCGAGCGAAGCCGTGGGAAAAAGCTAGTATAGTATAAGACATAACTGTGAAGTGCTAAGTGCTTAAGTACTTAATAACAACCCGGAATTTGGACTTGGTGTCTTAACCCCCGTACCTCGAAGAGTGCATTTGTGTTTGCACATTCTTGTCCACTAAAATATCTTCATACACACGGTAATTGCCTGGTCCCTGTTGAGACTGACCGGCTAGGAATACAGAAAAAAAAGTATAAGAAAACAGTAACACGAATATGTAAACGATACGCAACAAGTAACCAAGACCTATATTGTTACAAACGTTGCTATCAACACTCACCCTACCAACACTGTTTCCGTCTATACTCAGATTTATAAACGTCGTACCATACAAACTAGCTATCATAAATTCTGATAACCTAGTTTCAGTATGTCGTGAAGTTTTATTACTAGAAAATGTGATACTTTCAGTCTAGAAAAATAGATTTCTTACATTGTTGTGTGTAAAATGCATTACATACTTGCATTCAACTTTTTCAACACAATTATATCGATGATGTTGTAGTGTATACTGAATTGCCGTTTTATCAATTGCTCTATTTGAACCTTTCTCTTCAAGTATACTCCATGTTTGTTAATTACAAAGTTTCTCAATTAAGTGTTATATGTTTCTCAAATTGTATGTGGTTACCAAAGTGTGTCTCTGTCTGTCATTTACATATTATTATTCAAGAAAAGTGAAGACACAGTTTTATTAGGACTATGGATTTAATGTACAATAAGCTTAAAGTCTACATCGTTATGAAATTTTACGAATCCTATAAGATGTTTCCGAGTGAGACTTGAATAGAAATGAGATTTTACACAAACTTTTTAGGTAGTAGAGCCATGCTGATTTCAGCACGAACAGGTTGGCTCGACTGGCGCAATACTACCTCCCACAGAAGACCAACCTAAAGCGACAGCATCCGTGCAGTCGTGTTTCGTTGGTGAGTGCGAGACCGGAGGCCCATTGATGAAGGGGTGACAGTTATGGTGGTAACTGTGTGAACCTTACACTTCCACGATGACTGCCATGCCTTTTTCGTCCGCAAGCGGGGCGTGAAAAAGCATCTCACTAGGCCGCCATAGTGTAGGTCACCATTCTACATTGTCGACATTTGCAATGAGTATGGTGACCATAACTTTTGGATTCTATTCATGCTTTCTATCAGGCAAAGTAGGTAGAGTCACTTTGGCTGGTTTTTAATATAGAAAAAAAAACTAAATATAAAAGTTGGTTAGACATGAACAATAATTATTCAAGTAATCATACCGCATGTTAAAAATGCTGCCTCCTGTACCAGAAGTACCACCTATGCTCAAAACGCAATTTAAATGTATATGTGCCGTATGTTGTTGGTAGAAAACCGATCGATATTAACAGCAATTGAGACATCTTCAAAACAGATATATGTAGGATTATTTCTTATCTCCAAGTGCAGCCTCACGGTCTTAAATAAGTACGCGTCAAAGCTAGTAGAATTGCAGAGCTAGGTGTGACTATTCTGTTTATAGCAGTATAGAAACTTTAAGATTTTTATAGACTCTGATCTGGGAGGAAAATAGCAAGAAAGTGTTTCTAAAAATTTACCATATTCAGTATGGTGGTAAAGAATGTTAATTGCCTCGATGGCGTAGCGGTAGCGAAAGCGACTGCTATGCTTGAAATCTTGGGTTCGATTCCCGGATCGGACCAAATGTTTGTATGATCTGCAAATATTTGTTTCGGAGGGGTGTTTTTGTTTGGGGTGTTTTCTATATATGTATAATATGTATATATTTACAAAAAGAAAAGTATATAAGTATTCTATCCGTCAGTCTAGTTATCATAGTATAAGCTCTGCTTAGTTTGAGCCTAGATGGTGTTGTGTGTTAAATGTCAGAAATATTTATATATTTAATCTGATTATGATGTCAAAGATAATCATTTCTATCTTATTAACATTTATATCCGATTTATGTTAGTATGGGTGTTTGACAATCATAAAACAGGTAAATATCTTAATTACAAGAAGATAGTAAGTATGTATATCTGTTTCCTAGATCTATTAGTACAAACTTACAAACACCGTAAATTTGCGGTCTAGATAGATTGTGGAAAGATGGGTCGCAGACTAATTGTATGAGTATTTTTCATTTGTTCTACCCTATAAATTGACATACTAATTGTTTCTTTACTTAACTACAAATTCGAATAAACTACCGAGGTAAAACTACTTCTTAAGTATTTAACAAACAGCGCAAAAGCGGTGCCTATAAGCAATAGTTTAGATGCTTTTAACAAGCTAATATTCGTGAGCATGCAGCGGTACTCAAAGAAAGCCTTGTATGCCAAGTCACTAAAGGGCATTCAACGTACCGTAATGAATTGCATGACTAACTTCTAATTCAATATCCGATTAAACTTTCGTACCTAACAGTAAAGTTTCATTGGAACCTCACCTTTATAGGAGTAATATTTAAGCTGTCTGCTCGATATATCACTTCAGCAAGTTTGCGAAGTGAATTTTCTCCACATAAAGGCAAAATTTACAGTTTTTGCACGAAGTTCAGATTAAATGTACTCTGCGAGTAAAGAACCGTTGGTGAGCTGTGTGGCACATGTTATAGATACTAGAAACATCCTGGTTTCACCATGAACGGGCCAGCTCGAACAGGGCAGTACTACCCTCTCACAGATGATCAACCTACTGCGACAGCATACATACATGCTTCGGTGTTTCGTTGGTGAGTGCGAGACCGGCATTGATACAGGGGTGATGGGGTGATAGTTGTCGTGGTAAGTGTGTGAACTTTACACACACATCCCCAAGCACAGCGTAAAAAAGGCATTTTACTAGGCGGCCAGTGTGGGTAGCAATGAGTATGGTAACAACAACTCTTGGATTCCATTTAGGCGTCCATCAGGCAGAGTAGAGTCACTTTGGCAGGCTCTTAAAATAAAAAAAAAGGTATGACCCGACTGGAGTAATTAAACAGTAGGCAGTTCCTTCGTGGTTTTTCTTCGAATGAGTGAGGTTACCTCATCTCTCGGATCCTTAAAGCCTGGCAACGTACATAAAACACGTAAATGAGTTCATGAGTAGAACTCCTGAATAAAGCTCACGCTATCCATGCATAATTTTTTGTTCACGCTATGATTTCATTATGTCACCAATTAGATACTTCTATTTGATTTATTTCTCAGTTTGAACTTGATTATAAATTAACTAAGTTTGTAGATATTGTGATCGAGATCTAATTGCTTACACCACAGAAATTATATTCGCTGTTGTCAAGCAACACAGGACATTTGTATTACCGCCCTGAGTTATAATTATGGAGAAACTAATCGCTTCCACTACTATTACTGTTCTTGACTGTACGTGACATGTAATGAATAAACTAGCCCACCTGTACTAGATTTATTTATTTATTTGGCTCACCCACAATTGTATACACTGTTTCATGGGTTAAAGACATCTTACAAGACTTTATACTCTTGTAAAACGTCTTTTAAATAAGTAAATGAATATTCTGGACATTTGACACACAACGTCATCTAGTTTCAAACTAAGCAGAGCTTCTGCTATGATAACTAGACTGACTGATAGAATACTTTTATACTTTTTTTTTGTAAATACATACACATTATACATAGAAAACATCCAAACTTCGAAATAAATATTTGCAGATCATACAAGCATTTAGTCCGACTCGGGGATCGAACCCGAGACCTCAAGCACAGTAGTCGCATTTACTGCCGCTGCGCCACCGAGACAGTTTGAGTATGAAATGGCAGTGTCACAATTACTTATATGTAAGCACCACGTGCACTATAGACAAAAATTAGTGTATGCTTATGCTAAAAATTGTATTTTTACAGGTTTTGGCGAAAAGAAATAAGAAGCAAATTAAATATTTTTTTATTCAATACTGGCTTCACTCGTGTGGGATTTGGTCCACCACATTAAATTTCGTAACAGATCATTTTTAATAAATATATTTTTGTTTAACATGCAAATAATCCTACAGTACATCATCTTTGTGTAACTTCAATGGTTTAGGCAGCGTACGCCAAGATAACTCTCAGAGGCAAGATTTTTTTCCGTCTTAATTGAGATTTATCGTTATATTACAACCAAAATTATATAAAATCATTACAAATTGTAGCCTATATATTATTCCGATGTATGTATAACCTATATTGTATGTCTATAATATATATGTATATAACCTATATTACTGTAAAGTTTCATCCAAATCCGTCCAGCAGTTTTTAATAAACATCCATACTCACAAACTTTCACATTTATAATATTAGTTAGTAGGATTTAATATGACATTGTGGAATTTGACCAGAGAATTGCAACTATTGAGTAGCTTACAAAGTCTGAATGTGGAAGTGGAATGGTGAAGTTTATACCAAGGACACTTGCAAAGCGGGGGATTCAGGGGGATGATAAGAAAACGAGAACATCTGGTAAGAGCATGGTACTTTAATTTGTCTAAAAGCTGTGGACAATCTACCTTGTGTTTCAATCTTTCCTTCGTTTTTCTATTGTTGATAGATTATCAATAGTGAACTCCCATAGAGTAAAATAACAATTCAAGTACGTTACAATATTATGATAACTTTTATTTTGCGTCCTATGTTTTATTATTATATGTGTATACGAAAATTTACACGACTACGTAAAACGCATCTTTGAATTGCCTGAAGTGAAAAAAATATGTTTGTTACACATAAAATACGAAAAAAAAAATAATGACGGTAGTTTGAAGGTTACTTATTAACAATTTCATAGTAATAATGTAATATTAGATGAAACTATCTAATGTTACATTAGTTGCCAATTGTTTTATTAACGACAGAATATTGCGAATCCTTTCTAACATGTTGTCTGCGACAGATTTTGATAAATGAATATTCAATGACAACCAGCTGCTCCAATCTTCAAATGATACGTTGAACTTCTGAGTTTTACGATTAAACTTCGAAAATGCAAAAACCTAAGTTCAAGTAGTCATATTTGTTTAATTTTAAATTTGAATTCAATACCGTTAACATTAATAACTATTTTCTAAAATAGCTAGCCAAGATAGAGCAATACTTCACACACATATGGGCCGACTTCATTAGAAATATCAAGGCACATAGAAAAATTATTCATGGGCCACTTACTATCAGACCATCTGTCTTCGTTTGTGTTGCTTCTTATAATGTACTCCTAGCTGAATTCAGCCTTGGCCGCCTATGTTAACAGAGACTTATACTTATAATAAAAAAAATCTTAACGCTTTTTTGGTCTGACCATTTCATTAAACCCTAGACCTCGTCATTGGCAGTCGCATACGTTTACCGCTAGACCAACGAAGCAGTTATAAGTTGTCTCCTATACTGTTATAATAAATAGCTTTGTCAAATGTATAATCATTTAGAATATCGTATCTCCATATGTTGATTTATAATCATAATTTTTTCATTGATTGCCTTTTAGTTAAAATTGTACCAGCAAACAGAATACTCATTTAAATCTCTTATTTACTCTAACTAAATGTAGTCACACAATATTCATCTATTTAAATCGGAACTCTGTTAAAACTAATTTTGGTATGGTGTGAGTTTCGATGGATCTTGTTAAAGTTTTAACTCTAACTTACTTCCAAAATATTGTTTACATTTTCTGTATTAAGGGTTTGACCCTTATTGAAAGGAAATATGTTTGATGTTTGTTTTCAGTTTGGATATTTGTATACAGTTAAATTTGAATTGGAATATTGTTTCTTATCGTTTTGTAGGACTTATGTGTATGTATCCATCAACATCGTAGTGTATCAACATCAACAGTTGAACAGTGTGATTTCTGAATAAGAGCATGTTGTGTTATTCTGTAATGGTTCCAATTTTGAAATTATATAATTGATTCAAAGCTGAAGGAGGAAAATATAAAAGGTACTCATTTAAGCACATATTAAATACGAATCTGTGATCTTTGATGCGTTATCGAATATATTTTTACTGCGATGTAGCGATGTCAGTTGATAATTCAAATTTTTGAGGAAATTAGAAGCGATAATAATATTAATAATCCTCTTACACATGTAAAAAAACAACGTGTTTTTGTTTGTATTTTATATGCTTTGAAATTGTATAACGTGAATAATTCAGCAATGAAAATCTCTCATAAGCAGTAAATCTTGTCAAGGTTTAGAAACATTACTCAAAACTAGCTGCTAAAATGAAAAGAAGTCAAAATAACACAACAAAACGATTACTATTTGTAGCTATTGTGCTTTCTGTTATACGTTCTGTTGTTCTATTTTCATTTTTATTCACTTTATACCTTGAAGGTTACTTAGAGGGACTTAAATCTTTCTTAAGTCCCATTCATGTAACTATGTACATGTACCAATTCAAATTACATAAATGAGACTTGAGTAAGACTACTTCACTAATTATTCATTGAATCCATAAATTTATTTTTTCGTAAACAAAAAATACGGTACGTCTAAATCACACAAAGCATTATCGAGAGAAACCCAACGAATATTCGTCTAAGTCGTTTGTAAAAGAAACACTACAATAGATGAAATATAACTCCATGTTTGATACACTATGAGGACGACGAAATACTTTTGTGTTCGAAAAAGGTACTATTGTGGCTCACGACAGTAACTAATTCGCAAGATTCATTACAAAAAAGACTCTATTTAGTCATATTTTTTTTAAAAAATACTAAAGAATTAATAAAATTCATCTCTTATTTTCTTTTCTTGATTTCCATTTCAGAATCTCAATTACATGTAATTAGATAGTTCATATATATTATGTCTGAGAATACTTTACGCAGGTTAATACATTCAAAGAGAGCTCAACCCTACAACTAAGAAATTTACGTGGAGTGTACTGTACAGCAAAAAGCGCAGAAACTAAATTGACTGCTACTGCAGTATCTTGTAGGAGGGTGGATCATATTCCTACAATGCAGAGGATCCTCCAACTAGGGGATCAGGCCGGTAAAATAGCAGATATTTGAAAGGTTTATGATTCAAAATCCTAGTTGCTAGTTTATGTATAACGATTAGATGATATTGATGTATTTTATAGCTTATACGTCATCAATAGCATAGTGAGTATCATCACCAACAATGAAACAGTGTGATTGGTGAATGTTGTCTTACGATATGAAAATAATTGCCGACCACGCAAAAATTTTATTTCTTCATAACTATGTCTAATTATGAAAATCTCTAAGAATATCATTCAAACAGTTTATTTTCCCCGACATCTGCTAGTCCTGACTGCTATAAATCAAATCTGACTGATACTGGTTGAATAAATCATCTCGTAAACTCTTTGCAAGAAAAAAATATTTGGCCTTTTGTAATCTGTTTTCCATCTTATGTTGTTTATATTTTCATAAAAAAGTATCTTGAGGGGCTGCGGCAAATGTGAAATTAAAGTCTTTGAATAATTTATTGCTTGTATAACAAAATAACGTACATCAAGGATATTTTATTCTCAAAAGAATATTGTAGTAATTAGATTTCTTCGAAATATGAATGATTACAGAGATGGTGTTAAAATGCGAGAAAATATGAAAATATTTAACACTTTCCAGACTTTTCTAAATGTGATTTAGAAAGATGTTAATAAAACATGAAATTTATTTTTTTTACAAGGATTGAATATCTTTGTTATCATTTTTTGATAATTTCATGTTGTAATTGAATTCTTATCCATTGAAATTTTAAAACAACTTATTTTAATCAAATAACTCGAACATAAAATTAAGCAAGCTGTCTAAAATGTAACTCAAGTTTAAAATACATTACGGTCAGTTTAATTAGATTTTTACAACTCCATATACATCAAAAGATAGATTGACGTGTACCACGCACCATTTAGGTGAAACTGGAATTGTTCCAAGTTGGTAGCAAATCTTTCAAAATCTAAAATCATTCAAAATATAACTGCCACTGAAATTTGAAAAACCACACACCTATAATAATTAATGAAATGACCAAAATTTCAAGACATGAGTTTATAATAATTTTAAACTTTTATCATAAATGTAAGCAAGTTGTACTTAAAATATTATCCTGACAAAACCAGGTAAAATTCACACAAACTGCCCATTGTCCCGTAACTGCGGTAAAGTATGGAGCCAAATGTCGCTACCAAGACACATTTTTTCATTGTTCCGTTGTATACGGTCCCTGTAATTAATCGTTATTTTCCCTTTATTATTCTTTCATGATAAAACGATGATTGTTTTCGCTTTTTATGCTTTATATTCCTGTAGTACTGGACATAGGTTTATTAATTCCAAAAATTATAAAATTGTTACTGGGAAATATCTTTGTTAGGTATTTTCGATGGATTTCAAACACTTTATAAAAATTTTGATATTAGAATATGTTAGAGAATATAAGGATAAACAAATAAGCAATCTTTTTAACTTAGTAATATTGTGTCATCATCCTCATCATCATCACCTCATCGCAGCCCACTGCTGGATACAGATCTCTCTCAATCCCTGATCGATTCTAGTGTGTATGTTAGAAGAAAGATATCTTCGACAAAGAAAAATCTGTTGGACCCAAAACTAATCAACTTGCTTGTTATAGTAAAATAAACTTAATGCATACACTTTAATTTCGTTGATGGCATAAACTACTCAATTAAAAAATGGTATATTTAGTTTTAGATGAATTAGTACTATAAGTGAAGAATAGTAATACTAATTGGCCTAGAAGTAGCACCAAAGTGTCAAGTACTGCTCAAAATTTATTTGTAGAAAACAGAAAAGCGTAAAACTCCGCAACAGCTAAAATTGAAAGACATGAAAAGAAAGTAACGTCAAGATACCATGAAATGTTTACACTTGAATGACCAACTTCTTCATTGCTTTTGAGTAAATCGTAAAATAAAAACGTAACGAAACGCGTTCGCTTTGTAAACGACTTATCTTCCATAAAAACTTCGAAACATTATTCGGCATTATAAAATCGCTTACCGATTTCGTGTGAGCATTCAAACTTTATTTTGTAATCATTGCTAAAGTGGAAAGAAAATTGTTACGTAAAACAAAATGTTTAAAATAACATTAAATTAAGTAAAACTATGCAATATGCCCTTTTTATTATGATAAATAACATTTGTTTCTGGAAGTAATTTTTTTACAAGTGTTTTAACAGGTCAGACTTTACAGCTAGAAGGCACTGACATTTCCTAAGACTTACTCTGGGAAGAAATGCCGAAACAAACCACAGAGATGTATTTTTTTAAATCCATGAACATTAATCAAATTAAAACTAAATGAGTACAGTAAAAAGTCTGAACTGGCCTTTTGAATTGAGGACCGTAGTTTTGAGTCGGCCTGCCCATACAGATGGCATGCACCTTCAGCCATCACGTCCCCTAACCAGTATTAGTCAAGATTAACGACTCCAAGTGCGATACTATCGTCAAAGGACATTCAGGTAGGTCGTGGTAACACTCATAGTAACTAGAAATATACTAAAATGAACTAGATTACAAGCACAGGCTATACTCACCTTTACATACATTAAAAAACTACTGTTACAATTTGACATTCATGTAAGAAAAAGAAAGACAAATGAAAGTTTATTATTGGATCAGATAATTAAATAAAATTTATTAACTTGTGAAGAAGTCGTTATACCTAGTCAAATATGAACGTGCACAATTTGTATTTAAAATATTTATTTAAAACAAATACACGTGTTAAGGCTGCGGTGTGCAACTGTACAAGAACATCTTTCTATTGTTTACATGGTTTTTTATATCATACAAATGTATACATGTGTAAGTCTGTGTGTGGACCTCGCGACAAGCAGGGTGTCCACATTCCAGGAGACCACAAAGCCTGGTTCCAGGGACTTCCTTACTAGGGTGCACCTGGTCCCCTGGCTATTGGTACCTGAGACGGCGTGCGGTTTTTGGTCAGTTCGAGTCCGACATAACCACCCTTTGGTGGTATCCGTGGGGATTTCCGCACAGTACAAAAAAAAAAAAGGGGACCATAAAGCCTGGTTTCTGACATCATTAAGTTTATTATAATTAATCAATTAGAAAATAATACTGTAAGACTTCCTGGTACAACTGGGTGGCATGGTCTAATAATAGTTTATTGTTATAGTACGTGGTAAGGGTTGGTCACGCATAACTACCAATATTATATGTTAGCAAATCATTGTTTTTTCCGTGTGGTAACAGATTAAGGATACATAGTGTTACCACTCCTATTCATCCCGTGGGTGTCGTAAAAGGTGACTAAGGGAACAAAGTAAGCAAGACAACATTATTACAAAGAGAAGGAAAATTTGAAACAAATCTTATTCCAAACGGTCTGGCCAGCGTGGTATAGTAGGTCAAAACCTCCTTGCTAAGGAGAGACTTCTCCAGCAGTGGACTGTAAAAGGCTGTTGATGATGAATCATTGATTATCATAACATAATGTAGAAAAAGTTATGACTGCGTTTCCTATGTGTATATAGATACATCAACCAGATTATGATTGCAAACATCTAAAAATCTTTCCTATAGGTACATTAAAAGTATATACAACTCATGCATATAAAAAATACAAAACCAAGATAATATACACATACATAAAAATAAGATGAGTTTAAGAAACTCCTAGTAAGTTATGCGACAAAAACCGAGAATTGTTGAAGTATTGAGATACAACTTCGTCGTTGAACTTTCAACATATGAAAGTTAAGTTCAGTGAAGTGAAAAAAGGAATTCGTTTATCTATATGTGCATAATTGATGTACCCATATTTACAAAGATGATATAATTGTACGGACGAGTAGAAAGTTTAAGGGTATTTATTACAAATAACATTTGGATTTTTCAAAAGTAGAGGTGGACAGATGAGCAGATCGACTTGACGCTTGAAACTCAAGAGTTACAAGTGCCCTTTGAATCAGATCCTACCTCTAGATCCAGGAAGAGCTGTTCCGGTAGCCTAACTCAATTGGTGATAAAGAGAAACTGTCTAGCACTGGATTTCTGTAAGGTCGTGGTAGTAACCCGGTCAAATAAGTCATGTAATAATTTATTTTCTCTTCACAATGAATTTGATTTAAACACTAAAGTCCCACTGACAACATTATTGGCTAAGAGGTGAATATAATCCTAAGTTAGGATTCGTCTGCACTGGCTGAATAAATCAGATAGTTTTAACACTGGATGTCTAAACGAACAACGAAGGCATATATTCTGGTAATATAATGTTGTCTTATATTTATTTTTCTCTTTATAGCTCCTGTCATGAGCGTTATAGATACATAATTTTACAAATACTCTATGCTTCATAAACTAATATCTAGACTCTTGGGCACCACTAGAATTATTTTCAAACGAGTACATTTACGTCTACGTATGCTATTAAAGAGGAGCACCTGGTGGCCGAGCTTTGCCCGGTATTATTGTGTGATAGTCGATTCGCAATTTACCAATTTCTTTTGTTCCCATCCTTAATTTTATCACATAGATAAGTGTCAAAAGGGGCCTATTAGGAAAATATTTAATTGCTTGAAAATGTGGAAAAACGTTTTCTAAAAATGAAGTCTAGCTAGATCGATTTATAGCCTCTGAAACCCACTGCATATTAAATTTCATGAATACAGTTGAAGCTGATTCCAAAATTCAGATTATATATATAAGAATTGCTCGGTTTAAAGATATTAGATTATATAAAATATAAAGTTATACTAAGTCTTTACCTACAAAATTGTCTTTTTTTTATGACATCAGGTAATATATTTTTTAAATGTTTTATTTTTATTGAATATATTTTCAGGTGCACTCCCCTACTAGCACCCATGTCTAGGATAAAAATAGGAATTAAATTTCACACGGGAATACGGAGTTTTGAAAACTAGGTCTTACGTCTTTTCATTATATATATAGTTTATGTATTGTCAATGATGTCAAAAAAATATGGAACGACTTAAAAAAATCCAAACAATATTATAAATAAAAATTATCATTTAACAGTCACAATATCAGGAATAATTTTGATGTACATACCAAAAATCTCTCTTTATAAACATCCAATATAGAATTTTCTTTCGATCAAATGAGCCGACTCGTATTTCATTTCACATTTAGACGTTCGTCAAAAGCTCGTGGGTACTTATCAAATCAATTCTGAATAATGTATTGGCCTAAGCTAATTGAATTTTCATCTATAGAATTAGTAACATATAATATATCGTTTTGAGAGGTAAAAGCTATTTGTACAGAATGAGTTAAAAAACCTGTCCCCTCCCCCTTAGTCCCCTGCAATACAGGAGTATTCATAATCATTCATATTAATAACTCTTCTGAATGCTTTTCTTTTCAGGATTGAATATCTGTGTTAAATATCGTCGAACTTTTATAAAATTATGTAAACATAATGTTATAGCATTATGGCATTCTCGGATTGAAAAAGAACCGTATTAAAATTTTTCAATAAATATCTGAAATGTAATAAAACTTATATGGTGTTCTTAAAACAAACTCAAGTTTTCTTTTGAAAGAAAATGTAGGTTGGGGACTTTGGTACAGTACAGTTACTTACAAAATTTATATTGTTTCCTCAAATTGTTTACAAAACTCAACAACAATTTTGTGATTATTAAAAATACTAAACTTTGAAAAGCTACGGTACAATTATTTCTCGTCAAGTGAGTGAAGTTACCGCAGCCTAAGGCTCCCCCTCCCTCTGATAGGCCGTCATAGTGTGGGTCGCCATACTAAATTGATTGCATTCGCAATGACTATAAAAACTCTTGGATTCTATTCACACTTTCCATCAGGCAAAGTAGTCACTTTGATAGGTCCAGAATAAAAAAAAAACCTAGGAGGAAAGGATACAATATACTTGAGGTTCTTGATATGGTGGCCTTTACAGTTCAAGTATTTCCCATCAAAGTTTCGTCCATTCGATTGTCCTACTATACTATAATAACAATAAACAAAATAAAATAAAAAGAAGCAACTCTTTGGTTATATTAAAATATAATTTATTGAGCGGCACCTATTATCTAATGATCTATGGAGTAAATTCTTATTAATATTATATACATATGAGAAAATGTGGGCTGGAACATAAAAAAAGCTACAAGCAAAATAAACTGCAAGCAAAAAAGTGCAAAAGCTAGTACAAACATACTTGAAGATAAAAAATAGATGACAATCAACATTTCACTACAATATTTCCGAAATTTGAAATTTTACGATCGGAATTAAAGCAATGTACTGGAAAATTCCGAATAAACAAAACATATACCACACTGGTCTTTATAACTGGTCTTAATGCCAAATCCCTAGTCTAGTACGTCTGGCTCTTAGCCAGGATAAAGACTGAAAATTTGCAGAGTATTAGTCACGTGTGTCACATTGAAAAATTGTTCGAAGACTTAAAATGTAGGTTTAGTGATATTAACTCAGTTATCCGAGAAGTTTACATAATATATGAGGTTATGGAAAAAGTCTTTTAATTGCATTATACTTTCCATTAGATATTTTAAAATGAATTTTCCTAAAAGCTCCATTTAGGCATTATTAAAAGTGCAGTTGTGAGTGCAGAATTCAGATGCCATTTCATTGCTAATTTTACTGTTTTGAAGACGAAATATTTCATTTTCAGAAAATTGGATATCTTTTACTCAAAACTCATCATAATGTTAGTATACTTTTGTATATTTGTAAGTTGATTGTAAATTAGCATATCGTGTTCTTAAGATGCAAGTATCATAAGCAATGGTAGTCATTTGCCAGCAGGTTCACCAAACTATTTTTATAGCATATACACTATAGACATACATCACATCATATCAACAGTCTTTAATAGTCCACTGCTGGACATAGGCCTCTCCAAAGAAAAGGGGTTTTGGCCTACCATGCAACACTAACCTGACTGGTTGATATTGGATTTGTTTTAAGTTTTCCTTCCCTTTGTGTGAGTGATGTTGACAAGTGATGTTGACCTGTGTAGTCTTAGTGTGGTGATGAATTAAGAACACAGTTTCACTTTTTCTATTCATATTGTGAATGTTTTACGGGAATAAACTATGCTAGTAAAATAATATTTATAATATATTTTGTTGCTCAAAAATAAAAACAAAACATTCTATCCTGTAAGCTCAAATTTGACATTTCAATAATTAGTTTATTACTATAAAAAACTAAATCATTTTACTGTACTACATGAAAAAGTGCGTTATTCAAGTTATAATGATGGGAAAAAGCGTATTAAAATTATTGTTTTTGGTTTTTTTCAACGAAATACTTCCATATGTTAATGGATGTGAAAGTAAAATATGAAATTTAAAATTATATTTTTTTAAATCCGTTGTGACTTTTTTTAAGCACTGCTGTTACTGATGAACTGTATTTCTTTTCTATTTCTATTGAATGTGAATTTCCATATTTCACATACCTACTTATACAAGTCACATATTAAACGTACTGAATAACAAAACATCTCGTATATTCTATCGCTATCACTCACAACCGAACCTTTGTACTTGTAATACAACAGTGAAAAAGAAAAATGACTAGGGAAATCGAGTTACAGAATCTTCACACGAATTGTAACCTTATGATTTTACTATAAGAGTCATTTTCATTTGAGGAGAACCGCGTCGAATATACTTTTAGCTTGAAGACAGTATATTTTGTTAGCGTTCTTCTGGATATATCGTTGTAGACTTATTGCTATTTCTATTTGCCTATCTAAATAATTTTGAAGTAGGGTTTTCTTATTAAAATTTTAAGCGTGTTGATGCTAATCTTGGTAAGTGAATAGAGTTTATGAATTCTTACATTATTGGTATTAGTTGAAGTTTCCGTTGATATGAGTAGTTCCACTCTTGTTTTATACTCTACTTCTCAGATTTATGGGATTCGGAGAACCTCCAGAGTAAATCTAATTATTATGTATATGCGTTGTGATTTCCCATTCTTATAGGTAGCATAATGGCCTATGCACTGTAATTTAACTTATTATTTTATGGATTCTATGATATTGCGTTTACGTGACGATGTGTTACTGAATTAAAAAAATCCTATCTAGCTCTCATTTTTTTAAATGGAAAGCACGAATAGAATCCAAGGTCATCATACTTATTGTGAATGTAGACAATGCAGTATGGTGATCAATATTACGGCAGCTTAGTGAGATGCTTATTTACACCTCACTTGGGAACATAAAAGGCATGACAGTCATCGTGGTGTGAGGCTCACATACCTACTACGATAACTGTCACCCCTACATCACGACCACAATGCTGTCGCTTGGATGATCTTCTGTGGGAGGGTAGTACTGCACGGTCAGGTAGGCCAAATCGTGCTGAAATCAGCGTGGCTCTACTACCTTGAAAACAGATACAATGAAATTTGGAAAACCAATCAATTAGTGGCCATATTCAGTGCTATGTCATCGAAACTTAAAATTAAAAGTATAAATAGAATTCATCAAGAGTCTCACTGATATCGACCGTCATTCTCACAAACTTAATGGCACCAACTGGCAAAACTTAAATATTAACATTGCTCAGTAGTGGTGCTTCAGTAGCTGGAGGCATTTATTTGATAATCCCAGTATTATTAGAATCTTCGCTTGAAATTCACAAGATTTCTAAATATCTTAAGGTTTCTATTTCTCTCTAAAATATAGTAAAGTTCAGCTACTATATATAAAACTGCTCTATATATTTATTTTATCGCTATCAAGCTTGCGGCAGTAATGCATATCTGTAGTAAGTCACGACATTGAGATATATTGCTAACGAACTCTAGCAACAAGTGTTAAATCTTGTACATGCTGAGAAATAGTATAAGTCTGCTAGGTAGGATCTTGCAATGAGAAAGTTGGATGAAACATTTTGTACTCGTATTATACAGTATACTCTGAAATTTAATACAACTTGCTCTCATTTTCTAAATGAAATTATATTTATGAATTATTATATATATTAGATTAAAACCGAAGTACATTTTTTTTTCTATATTAAGAGCCTGCCAAAGTGACTCTACTCTGCCCGATGGAAAGCATGAATAGAATATAAAAGTTGTGGTCACCATACTCATTGCAAATGCAGACAATACAGCATGGTGACCCACACTATGGCGGCCTTGTGAGATGCTTTTCACGCTCCGCTTGAGGACGTAAAAGTCATGATAGTCATCGGGACAGTGTAAGGCTTACACAGTTACCTCGATGACTATCACCCCTGCATCAATGGGCCGCCGGTCTCACACTCACCAACGAAACATGACAACACGGACATTGGTGCTTTAGATTGGTCGTTATTATTACTATTGTCATTCATTATTTTTAGTAACGTTCATTAGTGTAACCCACTTGAATGTAAGCAACATTGGAATCCACATATAAAAGGCCACCATAGAGGCGAAATCACAATGGTGATCTGATTGATGACTTCGAGATGTATTCTTTACGCTTTGAATGATCACATAAATCTATCCGTATTAAGTAAACAGAAAAATAAAACAGTATCATAATATATATGTTGCTTTTATGGTATAACTACAATTAATGACACAATAAATATTAAGTACTCTTTTACGAGTCATCACAAAGAGGATAGTTTTGCAATTAATGTCTCTAGGAAATAAGTGTATAATATACAAACTTACTTTTTTATTATGGATGGTTGTATATTTTACTGACAGTATGTTATGGACATGTCGTAAGAGATTAAGAGCCACCCAAAGAGCAATGGAGAGGGTAGTGCTCGGAGTTTCTTTACGTGATCGAATCAGGAATGAGGAGAGCCGCAGACAAACCAAGGTCACCAATATTGCCAGTAAAATTGCTGAACTTAAGTGGCAGTGGGCGGAGCACATTACACGCAGAAACGATGGCCGATAGGGCCGTAAAGTTCTGGAGTAGCGACCGCGTACCTACTGGGAAACGCAGGGTTGGTAGGCCCCCCACAAGGTGGTCGACCTGGTGAAGGTCGCGGGAAACTGCTGGATGCGGGCGGCACGGGACCGGCTGTTGTGGAGAACCTTGGGAGAGGCCTATGTCCAGCAGTGAACGTATTTTGGCTGAGATGATGATGATGATGTCATAAGACCCGTTAGAAACGCTTTATAAAAGAAACGCCGTCTTATCGATGTCAGATTGACTCTCGAATTTTTTTTGATGTTCGACT
Organism: Hypercompe scribonia; assembly: GCA_949316085.1. Lineage (NCBI taxonomy): Eukaryota > Metazoa > Arthropoda > Insecta > Lepidoptera > Erebidae > Hypercompe > Hypercompe scribonia. Next base: position 14,908,236 of record OX438987.1, read on the forward strand.
CCCGGGACCAAACGTTAAAATGATCTGTGAATATTTGTTTCGAAATGTGAGTATTTTCTACATATACCTAATATGTATGGTTTTAAAAAAAAAATGTATATATGTAGGTGAGACTGCTTAGTTTGAGATTAGTTGGCATTGTGTCTTATTCCAAAATATTTTTTATGGGTATTAGATTTTTAACTTTATATCACCCATTGGTATAGATAAGCATCAAGAGACTTTGAATTTTGTTGATTCTTTCGGTGAGATGGCAAATTGAAACAGCGTAAAAGGAATACAAAATAACTAGAACCGTTTCGTCTCACAACAGACACATTAAGCACTGGATAATTTACCTGAGAGATGGATAGATCCATTTGTCGTCGTGGAAGAAGTAAACTCGAAAGGCAGGCCGTTGATAAATTAAAGTGGTCGCTTTACTCAATAAATCAAGTACGACGAAGATTAAAGTGATTTTCTTTGGGTACAACTTGGCCTCAGTTATAAGGACCGATGACGGAACACTGTATGGTGTAAATAAGTTCAAGTCTGGCCTAGTAGTAGTAGTAATCTGACTACGTCTTTACTCTTTAGCCCAGGTAAAGTGATGTGGTAATCTATAGGAATTTCTGCACCTAAGACTATTGTTTCTGAAACTGATGTTTTTAGTCTTAACATTATCAACTATATTGTAATTAGTTTATACTCTAAAAATGAGTATGGCTTATTTAAAGAATCGTGTCTAAACCAATAAATCAAATACACTACGTCAACTAAAAGAAAGATGCAGCTTAGAGAAGTCGGCGACCTCGTGGTCTCTTTGCCGATGAATATTCGAAAATTTGGTGCTCGCTTAGAAAAATACACACGTCGAAACGGTGATCATTTAGACAATGTAATTTTTAAAAAATATATTCCAACTAATTCATTTTCTTGTAAACAAATAATTTTTGTAATATATCAAATGATTTTTTTATACGATTTTGTCAAGTGTTAACTAATTTGTGGCCCACCTTATATTAGTAAATATCCATTGTTACTTGTAATCAGTCACCACAAAAGCAATTTTATAGTTATATTCATACAGTTTAAATTAGAATCTTATTCTTAACCTCAACGAGGAAGTTCCGTGTGCACGTCTCACGTGTTATCCCGCAATCAGATATTTTATCTTTGCGTCAAAGTACAATCGCAGGGCTAAATTTTTCCATGAATATTTTATTTTTCCCTTTTGGGTCGACGACCGTGGTTTTCAATATTTAGATTTATGTTACGGCAAGTATTGATATTACCTTTAGATTTATGTTAATTTTTGTTTTTATACTTCTTTAGATAGTAATACCTAGTCTAAATGAAAAAAAATCCTATTTTTTTTTTGTAGTGGCTTATAGATACAATTACAATAATGCACTCGTATATTTGAATTAAAAATTTTTACCTCTAGTTTTACCATAACATTTTCATAATCAAAATTCGTAACAATCAATAGTACTCCTCCTTATACTCTATTATCTACAGTGTACGATAATAAATTATAAAGTATATTTATATTTGTATATTTATATATTTGTATATTTATATATTTGTATGCATGTATATTTGTATACGTATATTTGTTAATTTAAATCAATTGTATATGTTTCTGGATAACTATAACTTCGATGCACCTTCCTCACTAGATTTCTACACACCCAAAACGTAGGCTGACAGAGAATGTGCAGGACATTAAGTCCGCCGATGTACATAGGTACATGAAATTGTAAATAAGTAAATAAATTATCGAATCGCTACTCATTTAGAACTTGAATGTTACATAACTCGAGTTGATATCTGAGCTTTATCATCTGTTCCAACTTATTTCATTGCTTCTTTGTTTTATTTTAAAGCACAAATTTAATCACACAGACACAAAAAAAAACTCCATTAATTTTATTTATCTGAATGATTTTATTTAAATATATGTACAACCCCAAAAAAGTCTTAAAAGTCACAGTATTAGTTAAAAATAAGATCACATGTCTGTTCAAAACCACGAAGAAAACAAAACTTAAAACACAATACCATTTACAACTTATCTAGCACATTAGCACACTTTGCTACTGTGAAACTGTAACAAAATACGCCGTATTTTCCATTAGAAGTAAAAGTTTTAACACAAACCATGTTCTTCTTACATATAATTGATTTTGAAATGAAGCGAATAAGTGAGTTAGGGCAGAATTCTATAACTAGAATTTATTACATGATATTGTTTACAGTTGTTAGTTGTTTAGAGGTCGATTATTAAATAGATTTATTATTAACACATCGATTGATGAAACATTACAGAATGTTAAATCAATCACATTCTAACTATTGGCATACATAACAAAGGATTTTCTTTTGTTCTTTTTTTATTTTAAGAATCTGCCAGAGTGACTTTACTCTGCCTTATAGAAAGCATGAATTGAATCCAGGAGTTGTAGTCACAATGTTCATTGCGAATGTAGATAATACAGTATGGTGACCCACATTATGGTGGCCTAGTTAAACGATTTTTCGTATATAATAATCGTAGTCATCGCGGCATTGTATTGCACTTACCACGATAACTGTCACTCCTGCATCAATTGGCCTCCGGTCTCGCACTCACCAACGAAACCTCGATAGCATGAATGGTGTCGTTTTAGGTTTATCTTCTATGGTAGTACTGCCCCGGTCGAGCCGGCCTGTATGTGCTGATGTATATACATATGTATCGATAAGGTTGAATAAATTATTTGCCTCATACTTACCAATTGAAATAACGTCACTAAAAATCTCTCTTTAGACTGTATGCGTCTTCAAAATGCATCTTTAAACTGCATCTGTCTACAGAATGCTTCTTCAGACTGTGTATAGGGCGATTCATTATTATTTTTTAAATTATTTCGTTTTTAGTTTTAGGTAGTAGAGCCACGCTGATTTCAGCACGAGCGGGCCGGCTCGACCGGGGCAGTACTACCCTCCCACAGAAGACCAACCTAAAGCGCCAGCCTCCGTGTTGTCATGTTTCGTTAGTGAGTGTGAGACTGGAGGCCCATTGATGCAGGCTTGATAGTTATCGTGGTAACTGTGTAAGCCTTACACTGTCACAATAACTGTCATGCCTATTACGTCCCCAAGCGGGGTGTGAAAAAGCATCTCACAAGGCCGCCATAGTGTGGGTCACCATACTACATTGTCTGCATTTGCAATGAGTATGGTGATCATAACTCTTGGATTCTATTCATGCTTTCCATCAGGCAGAGTATAGTCACTTTGGCAGATTCTTAATATGGAAAACAAAATACTTTCTGGTATACGATATTTTTGATTGTCCATTATTATCAGATATATATTTTCTGTCGATAACCAAAATAGATGTACTATTTTCCTCTTCACCGACAACTCATTGGATCAAGGACTCCAGTACAATTTAGGAATGAACTCCTTTAAGTCAGATAGGCAAAATGTTTATAGGAAATCTACTTTAGAAATCGTGAGTAGGTGCCATTTTCATCTTCGTATTAAGGCACACGGTCCCAGAAGCCATATTTCATCAGGTGACCCATAATGTTTTAAACATATTCTTAGAGCTTTACAAAAATTTCCACAAAAAAAAATAATTCTCTAAAAAATGTCTTGAGAATAACTGATTGATTTTCCTATAGTGGTATATTTGACATTTAAAAACCTGTCATATCGTTAAGTGATATTTGTTACTACCCAATCTCCTATATTTTCTTCACAATTTCCGAGTAATGATTGATTGAAAGTACATACTAAAACAGAGATGCTGTCTTACGAACTAAACTTGTAAAATAAAGGGAATTCCTTTTAACGAACTTGAGGAACTGCTGTCAAAGTTTGTTTTTACTGATACTCACAGTCAAATACCTTCAAATCATTTTTCGTAAAGTAATTCGTTACTTCCAATAATATGGGCATCTAAATTAATAAGGTTATAAAAGGTTAAGAGTTTGTATGGTTGAATGTATTAATCTGAAAACTATTTCAAATTGAAAATATCTTTCAGGTTTGCGTAACTAATTTATTTTAAAAGATTGTAGACTACATAAAACCAGCATGATAGGTCTTTCGCCCTTTATATCATGAAAATAATTTTGTTTAAAGAAACAAGCAATTGTATTTTATCGGTACTAGAGCCACGCTGATTTCAGCATGAACGGGCCGGCTCGACCGGAGCAGTGCTAACCTCCCACAGAAGACCAACCTAAAACGCCAGTATCTGTGCTGTCGTGTTTTGTTGGTAAGTGCGAAACCGGAGGTCCATTGATGCACGGGTATCAGTTATCGTGACAACTATGTGAGCCTTATACTGCCACGATGACTGTCATACCTTTTACGTCACCAAGTGTGGCATGAAAAAGCATCTCACTAGGCCGCCATAGTGTGAGTCGCCACACTGCATTGTATGCATTTGCAATGAGTATGGTGACCACAATTCTTTGCATTCTGTTCATGCTTTCCATCAGGCAGAATAGAGTCACTATAGAAGGCTCTTCCTACAGAAAAAAAATTATTAATATATATTTTTTGAATTTTTTGGGAGGAAATCCCCACTGATACCACGGAAAAGTGGTTATGTCACACGTGAAGTAACCAAAAAACCGCACGCCGTCTCAAGTACCAATAGCCGGGGAATTAGGTGAACTCTAGTAAGGAAATTCTTGGAACTCGGACGTACCTCAGGCTACCTACATCTTAATATACACTAAAATTATTATTTAGTCTTCATTTCCATCTGAACTATTTAAATAAATCTGACTAAATTTACATAACTACCCTTTAGTAATAAAAAAACTTCTTTGGAACGGAAGCCACAACAAAGAACCTCATGCAATGTAAATACAAACTTTAAACAAGATAAGAATTTATTCAGTGCATTAGAACTGAGCGCTTTAAGAGTGTCCTCTTTCTCTTTCCCTCTGCTGTTTCATATTAAGACACTGGAACATTTCAACAACTAAGTCTTTATTCTACATAATTGGTTTTCGAACTCCGGACAAAATTGATGGATTGCCACCGAAGTTTGTCTCGAAATTGTTAATTATGGAAATATCGTCCCCAATTTGAGGGTAACCGTACAAAAGTTACCTGTTCCGAACAAATTTGTTTTGTGGCGTTTTTAAAGTTGTTTAACACGGTTTAGGAGATGGCCTTTTTGAATTTTTATTTGAGTTTTTGTATTTTGCGGTTTTCTTATTTAAAGTAGACGACAAACAAAATTTTTAGAATGTATTTCTAAAGAAAATTTATTTTTTTTGTTATATAGAAATTTTGCTTGTAGTGTGTAAGAATTTGTTTAAACTTAACCTTTTTTTCGTTAGACAAGTTCATTGTTCTAAATAATAAGATGTTTGAAATTCTTTGTCTAAGAAATAGGTATTTTATTTCTTCGCCCTTCCTCGTATATCTTTCGTACTCGTTTACAAAATAAATAAAATCTTAATCTCCTACAAGATGTACGTATGTTTGCTGGAAGCGGTAGTTTTTTTAAGTTTCTTTTACAGAGGTACTGAATTAAATATAATTCACCAAAATTTTTCTAGCACTAAATAATTTCTAAATAAATAATAAAAATAAATTTAATATTACTTAACATGAAACTGTTGTTTACACAGAACTTACAAAATTTCATTGATTATCTATAAATGGTAAACTTGTAGTAATAAATGGTTTTGCTACGTTTAAGCGTCTTTTGTTAACACACGTGTGACATGAGGTAAATGAAAAGCAATAATATTGCTATAACAGATAAAAGAATCTTTGATATGAGTCAGCCTCTTTTCTCGTTACTTTCTATTTTAAATTTTATACATACACATTTTATTTCAAATACGAAAAAATGTTATTACCTCGGAACTCCGCTTTGTTAAGAAACCTGTTACTATCAGCTATTAGATTGGTTAAATTGAGAGATTGAAATCGAGTATCCAATTTCATTACATAGGCAAACACATGTATGTATGAAATGAAATTGGATACTCGTAAGGAAAGATAATAATATCACTATCCTTTGAAATTAATTGTTAAGTCAATTTGATTTGTCTTTACTAAACGTCAAAATAGTACAGTTTGTCTATGATGTAATATTATTGATATATATGATATAACATTATTGATATTGAATTTTGCTATAATTATATAAAAAAATATAATTTGAAGTCTCATTCAACGTTTAATATCATATAAGAATTGTAAAGTTTTATTATAGACAGATAGAAAGTGCTACGTTTGCAACTCATCTGATGGCAAAAGTATCCAAAAACAAGAATTGAATAGAATAGAATAGAATAAACTTTATTGTACACCAACATTTTTACAGATTATATACAAGAGCATATCAGTTGGGAGTCCGTGTACAAATGGTGGCCTTATTGCCAAAAGCAATTTCTTCTAGGCAACCTTTCTAGGTTATATTTTTGGATTAAAAATGGTTTCACTCTACTTTCTCATGCTAAAACTTCAATTATCTTTGTAACCTATTTTATTTTTAAAATACTAATAAATTAAGGAAGCTGAACGTGCTTTTATTCAATATGAACCTGAAACATTCTAACACTAATTTTTGAATAATAAAGAAATGTAAATCTTTTGAATTTGATATCATTAAATGTTTTAAAAGGTTCGTAAAAGAAATTAGAAATTATCCATATCTTGTAGTCAATGTTGAGGTCAGATCTGATGTTAATCACAATGGCAAGCTTCAAAAGAGATCAGATTTGATTGACAACTAACTTTGATCAGCTTAATCTACATCAATGAATAGATTCTCGTTACGTCCATTAATATAATATAATAATGAAATGACAACGGTCAAACCTAGAGATATGAAATTATTTCGGAATTATCAATTATTTATGATGGAAAAATGGCTGGTATTTATTTATTATATACTTGAAAACAATTTCTAAGGCATTTTCGATAAACATTATTAAGATAATTCCTGTTACTATACAATAAAATATTACCTAATAATTTTTGGGATGAAGATACAATGTCGAGAAAATTGTATTCATCTAGAATCAATTACATGATTTGATTGTGTCGAGTTTATTAGATTGTTAAGTTGATAAATTCTTCTTTTTTAACTATCATGAGCGAAGAGAATATTATAGTATTTTGACGTCCGTAGAATGTTCTGGTTTGACAGTGAAATTAAACGAAGCATTGACGTGATGGATACATATTTGACGGTCAACTAATACAGAGGTTGGGGTGCGACTGAATAATTTATTAATACAACTTATAAATAAAAGTATGATGCATTCTTATGACCTAGATTTCGGAGTGGTGCCGAGTGCAAAGGTATGATGTAATTATGTGACTCATTACAAGTAGGCACAGCATAAACGAAACAGAAACAATAAAATATTTACTGTAAACGGGAAGGATAGTTTTTTTAATTTTTAGTTGCAAAATTCTCCGCTGATCTCAAATCCTTCCAATGTGTGTTATATAAGAATTGAAAACGTGCTTTGAGATAAAAGGAAACATATAGATGATTCAAAATACTGGCTGTTGCGTGTTTACTCAGCTCAGCACTAATTCTCAATACTAATTTAATTTCAATACTAATTTCAATACTAATTCTCAATACTCAGCTCAGCACTCAGCATTAATTGTTTACTCAGCTGACCTACTCTTGATATTGTAAATTATTAATGTAGCACGTAGCCGCGTACAGACCTAAACTATTATAATACTATGGCTTCGCCATACTGGCTAAAAGAGAGAGAATATGAAGATTCCGACAAAGGTATATTGATAGTCACTTGAGTTCAGAACGGTATTCTAACACATATCACTTTGAAGGCATCACTCGATTCAATTCAGTCCGTATATGTCGAAGCATGGCCCTCTCATGGTAGTACTTAAATTAATTAAAAAAATAATCAATTAAAAATTACTATATATGACTGGCTTGGTGGCACAGTGGTAGCGTATGCGACTGCTGTACTTGAGGTTTTGGGTTCGATTAACGGGTCGGATAAATGTTTCTATGATCTGCAAATATTTTTTTCGGAGTTGGGGTTTTTTCTATGTATAATGTAAATGTATTTACAAATAAAAGTATATATGTATTTATATCAGTTGTCACCCATAGTACAAGCTCTGCTTAGTTTGGGACTAGATGACATTGTGTCTCAGATGTCCGAAATAGTATTATATTATTATATTTTATAATGCTTAAGACTGGACGTATTTTATTGATCCTATGATCATGTTAAAATATTGACTGTGAGTATTGGAATCACCAATTATACAAATAGCCTAACACTGCTTAAACTACTAAATGATAACATACCTTATTTCAATTATAATCAAGAATTATTATTGTTTCCTCCGTGCAATTCTCCCGAGCTTAAATCCAATTAACACAATTCTTCCTTTATGTAGGCTCCATCAGTTCTGAATTAAGTAGGGTTCAAATGAGCTTTATTTTTTAAATAATTATAGGAATCGTAATTCCAAAGTGTCTCATCTAGTACAAAATATATTTCTTTGTTAGACTATAAATAAGAGTATAACCCTGTCTTGATAAGGACGGAGAGACTCAAAGAAATATTAATCATCCTTTAGTATCGGATTTTTGTCCTTTACATGTATATTATTGAATTTAATCGCAAAGGATTTTTATATCAGCTTATTATTCGTTTCTGATTTTGTAAGCTCATTTCTTTGTTCTCTTTTGCGATTGTGTTTTAGACTGATTTTCAAAATCCCTTACAATAATTTTTTACGCTTGAGTTTGGATGTGATCATGAATTATGTTCAACTGCAGATTGAGCTTAGTGTTGTTAACGTTTTCTGTTCAATCATTTTCTATATTTAAAGTCGATAGACTGAAATTTAACTCACCATAAATAGGCTACTTCTCCCATTATAATATTCACTTCAAATGATACGTATTTGCCAAAATAATAAATTTTCTTAAACAAATGTTAATATTAATTGTTAGAACCAAAAGCGTTTAAATTAGACACGGTAATAATGCATTGCCATTTCTCGCTCCCGAGGATAGTGGGAACTTAAAACTCTTAAAATAAAAAGATCTGAGAGAGTAAATCTCCGACTGCTGGCGATTCTCAATAGAAAGGTATAATTTAGTGTCGCTGAAAGCAGTTTGTTATCGCAAAAACAAAGGAACTTTCATCAATAATAAGTTTATAGGTAGCCTCCTAGAAAGTTTTCTGTTCAAGTTAAGCAAGTAAACCCATTTCCTTAGAGGCATGCATCGATGTTCAAACGTTATATTATATTATTAAATATTTAGTTTTGTAAGATTGAGCGATGTCATTGTTAGACTTACTTATATTTTTTTGTAAGCGTTTGATAAAATTAAAATTTTTTTTTCATGACACGTGGTTTTAGCATGATTATGTATGTTTAAATTTGTAACCATCTCACATACACCCGCCAGATTTCAAAGTAGACAGAGCCTGTGTATGGTAACCAGACTGCTTATAAGCGTACGTAAATATTTCCAAATACATTCATATTGTAGATAAATAACTCTCAGACACAGAATAAATAATCTTACACATCACACAAATATTTGTCCTGGAAGACAATTGAACCCATGACCTCCGGCTTAGCGGTCAGGGCTAAGAACTAATAGATCAACAGGCCCGTTTTGCTATATGAGAATTACAGTTTCAACATTCTTTATTTTAAAGTTTGTTAAAATTTCTACGACACAGGAATCCGCTCTTAAGCTTAGATTTTGAAAAAAAAATACTAAAATATTTACTTATATTAAAAGTACATATTACTTTAAAAATTTATAGAATAATAAAAAATAATATATTTCCCATCATATAATTTCAATTTTAGATCCCACCTAATAGACGTCCAATAATTACTTTCTCTTAGAAAAGGCCACATAGCTACAATACAAATTACGTATTACCGTTTCATGTAGTTAAAAAAATTTGTTGTGTTATAATATTAGTATAACATATTTCCTTTGTACAGTAAATAACACAACAACAAACGAAACTACTGTTAGTAATAAATAGAATAGTTACTAATTTAGTTGAAGCTAAATTTATATAATATATATTGCAAAGATACGTACAAATTCGCAAATCAAATCCGGCACTAAATGAACATTCCTCATAAAAATGCTCAAACTTTTTCATCTTGATTAAATTTCTCAGTGAAGCCGAAAAGGTATATGAAATTTGATCAACTCTAGCTTATTCCACGAAAAATACCTTTATTTTTAAAAAAATAGTTCGTTGTTGGCGTAGTGCCAGACTAGGTAACATCCGTTACGAATTATTGTAGCTTAACTTTTTTTGTTCCAGAACTTAGTTCTTTTTCTATTATTGTGATAAGTATTCATATTTCATTATATAACGATGTTGATCGTAATCATTTCCGATTTTTTCAGCGTTTAGCTGTTTGTGTCTTATTTTTAGTTGAATAAGGATGTTAATACTTTTATGGATGATTTTTCAATTTCAAACTTTAACATTAATCAGGTAGGTAATATTTTTTTGTGTTTACGATTATTATTGATTGAGTAACTGTAATTTATATTATCTTATCGAGAACTGCGTTGATTTAAACGACCGGCTGGTGAAAACTGTCGCTACAGTCGGGTCTTTTGTGCTTTTTAATACCAGCTGCTCATCAGATAGGTCTTAAAGTATCAGAGAAAAGATGTACACCAAATCAATACTTTATTAAGAGGCTATGTAGTGAAACTAAGGGACTAAGGTAGTCACAATGGCTCTGTGTGGGACAGAGCCAGTTGACGAAACTGAAGACCGATAATGACATAATATTAACGTCGAGATCCGAGCTCTTCTGAGTGAGGTGGAGAGATTCTATGGGCATTTATACAGAGTAACACAGGATCTTGCTACTGACTTACCAAAAAATCCCAGACGTACCAGATATCAGTCTATACGAGATTAGCATGGCACTCAAACAGCTCAAGGTATCTGGTGAAGACGATGACTTTGAAGGAAAAGAAAGTTCTTCTTCAATTTACAAAAAGACCCCGTATTTTTTTCGCATCAATTTTAATCCATTGTTAGATATAATCCATCGTCTTCTTTGTCCGTGCACAGACAAGTAAGCTATTTTAATAAAGATAAAACGTGATCAAAATGCCGAATATAAAGAAATTTTGAGACATGCACACAATGTTTTCATTAAAATATTTGAAAGAAATAAAGTAAAAAAAATAAAAATAGGAAAGATTTGAATTTTTTCCTTATTAAACCAATAGTATCTTCTAGCGTCTTCTGAACAACAAACATATAAAATTAGAAAAGCAAACACAAACTAGATTTTTTTAAGTCTTCGTCTCGGTGGTCTTGAACCAGTTATGTAGATTATGGGATCTTATACTTCGTTTTATTTTGATATACTCTTCAAGTATTTATTTCTTTGATTTGACACATCATTTAAAGACAAATCTTGAATCTTGATTACAGTAGGTGATTAAAGATTGTTAACACATATTTCACAACATAACCTGACAGTTAAAGGTTTACTGTAACAAAATCTACTCAATAAAAATGCTTTAGTTTGAGTAACGTATTATTATATTTGACTGCACGGTTAGCTCAGTGGTTTAAGCGGTCATCACGACGCCGACGCTCTCTACGAGTACTTTGTGTGATCCACAAATTGTTGTTCTAAGTCTGGATGTTCTTTATGTTCGTTTCTTATATATTTGTAAACTCCTCTGCGACACACGATTTATTACTAGTGCGGGCGTCATCTTAAAAAAAAAAGTTATATTTGTTAACGTATAATAATAATTATATAATTAATAATTGATACAACTCAGATGACCATCTGGCCTTAAACTAGACAGGCAATACACTTTGACTTTCACTAAATATAATAATTCAAATAAAGAAAATAATATAGGAATATGAAATCAAAATTATGATTCTAGTTTTTTTTATCATAGAAGTTAAAATTCCGATAAGGAGTTCCTAGAAATACAGTTCATTTGAGAAAGTCAAATATGTAATTAAGATTTGTTAAATATGTATTAATATATACAGGGTGCATTTATCAGAATCACGTTTATTTATACCAGACATTCATTAAGTTATAATATTTTGAGATGATTTGCAAAATTTGTACGAAATATATTCAGTATAGTAGTTTAGCCACAAGACACTTTTTTCTCTTTCACAGTTTATAGCACCATATATCGTATAATGCTGTACTACGTAATGGTCAATGACCTTTCACACTAATAATTCATACAATGTGAAAATCAAAAAAAATTAAAGCAAAATCAAACATATTTCAAAGAGCAAACGGAAGATAATACTGTGTATGATAAAAGGTTCATAGACTTTATTTGCACTGTATCGGCGAATATAAAATAAAAGCATGATTGGTTAATATGTCACAGGTTGATGCCTGTGACGTATCGTTATTAACTTGTAACTAATCGATTTGTACATCGTAATTGTGCAGTTTTTTATCTATTGATTGTAAACAAAACATGTTAATAAATAAGAATTGTAGTATTATTTGGCTTCGTAAATTATATTGTTTATTTCAATGTTATTTACAGATTACAGGCACACACATTATAATTTTACCCTAATTTTTGCAATTGGCAGCATTGATTCAATTGTGTTATATTCGAAGACTGCCGGATTCTAGAAAGAAGCGTTAATTATGTAAGACTTTACTTTGATTTGTAACGAGTCCCGCTAATTTTATTAGAAGTAACGAAATTGATTGTGTTGTGCAGTGTGTGTGTGAAAGTGAGTGTTATGCTTGCTTGCAAGTCTTAAATTATTTTGATTTACCAAAATCGACATTCATAATGCTGCGATTGACCTTTACAGCCGTGGAATATACTGACATGGTTTTAATTTACTTGGAATGCCATCAAAACGCATCTCTTGCTTTGCGAACATATCGTGAGAGGTATGGAACCACTCGTATATGTCCTATAGACAGCCAAATTTTTGTAAGGGCGGTACAAAGGCTATGAGACAATCAAAGTTTGGTGCATCGTAATGTTGAGTTTGCTCCCCGAACACCGATCGCTCTTGAAGAATAGATATTGGACCATTTTATGCAAAATCCTACATGCAGTTTACGTAGGGCTGCTCTTCAATTTAGTGTTCAGAATAAAAAGATCCATGATATCCAAAAGGTTGATAAACGACGGCCTTTCAAGTTTCGAAGAGTACATGTCTTATGGAACAGGGATCGATCCGTAAGAGTAATGTACTGTCAGTGGTTACGTATCGAAGTAACAAATGAACTTGAATTCTTATCCAACACCATGTGGACGATGCATTGAAGTAAGCGATAGATATTTTGTAAATTATAAAATTTAAATGAAATGAATTAAATAATAAAATATAAATTTTAAATGAACATTGATCTGAAAAAAGTAAAAATTAATCAGTGATATGAATATAATATTTCGCAACGCGACACGACACTTGACTCGCATTTGAATTCGCCGCCATTGTTGTGCCACTCGCGCTGCCGCCATGTACAGTTGAGTGACCCCTGTGATACATAGTGTTCTAATTCGGAATTGAAATAATTGTACTTATTTTGTTCTAAATTAGCATTTCTGTATTTTTATGAATTTTTTTTTTACCAATTTTAACGGAACTATGTTATATCAAAAGCTAGGCACCACTCTGTATATCATATAAAGAGTCATTATAATATTCTTCTCTATGTTACTGACATTAGCTTTCAAGAAATATAAAAGGGAAATTCTTGAAAAATGAGGAACGGTTAAGATCAAAGAAAATATTATAAAATATGTTCTTTGTGTTACTTTCCTTACAAGTTATTAAACTCATTATAAATTTATATCCGACTTTAACTAGCTCCAAAATTTATTAATTTATGTTGCAAAACAATATGAACAAGTTGTTTTTATCTCCGCTTCGTACTACATATACGAGAATACTTATTGCTATAAATACTACCTGCACGTAGGACAAGCCACAAGAAACCACAGTTTCCTCATGAACACAAACCATGCAATTCAATTATAAAGTCAGATAACTAAAAAGTATTCTGATTACAATTTACACATCTAAATTCTTAAGTCTAGATTAGGTTTAACCTCATTTGGGGTGCTTGGCTAGAAAACCTCCACGTGGTGCACCCTGGTAACGTTGGCGATGGTGTTCATCACTGCCAACGGCTAATATTCTAGCACGAAGAGGAAACCATGTCTTCGGCAATTCGGCCGAGACTTGGTCCAACAGAGCGGGCGTATTCGTCGGATCCTCTGTTGGTTCTTCGCTCTTCGGAGCATTGAGGAGGAAAACCTCGGTAAAAAATCACGATGGTGGGACCCTTTCTAGGGTCAGAGTTCCTCCGCTCAGCGGTGGAAAAGGTAGGACGGGCTCGGCGTGCGCTTACACTGCCACCGAGCAGGCATCAGGAGACGTAGTCTCCCTGCCGCCGTCGACATATCGTAGTCCCGAGTTGGAGTCTCGCGACTCCAATCGGGGGCGAGAGTCTTGGCTTAGCCGCCCGGACTGCGAGGAAGAAAACCTCTATAAAAAAATACCCCGAATCCCGTGTTCTGGTGCGTGACCAGGGGATGCATGACTGATGGGTTGTTCAGTCGCAAGCGCACTCCCAGCCGAGGCACCTGCGGACCCCTCGGTTGGGCACAAATTTACGCTTGCCCGGGTATTGGGGGATCTCTGCCCGGGTCGACCTCTAGTTCTCCCCCACTCGTGGGTTTTGTTATGGAATACTTGAAATTTGCAAAAAAAATAATACAAAGGAAGAAAACAAGAAGGGTAGCATAGAAAAGAGTGAAGAAATTTCGACTGAGATGCCTATCACAGAACGGCTCCCAGAAGTCAATCTAACTTCTGGGAGCCTAAGAAGATCAGAACGCTTGCGTTCCAGGTCCGTCGTACCGTCGGATGATAATTCCAGTACGACGACGAACACACTGGAGCAGATGTACATGGAGCTCCGCGATTGTCGCAAACGCGGACGCTCCATGGACGAAGACAGCGACGCGTCTCAGGAGTGGGTGCCTCCCAAAGTGGCTAGTAGCCGCAGAGGGAGGTCGCGCACACCGGTCTCGAGGCCGTCAGGCTCCATCTTTTCAAAGGCGGATGCCTATAGACGGGTTCGAGTTGAGGGAGAAAATTTAGTGGAGGAGGAGATCGCCGATCTCCTGCTAAAAATCCAGGGGCCGGCTTTGGGGGATTCTGCCTCACAAACGCCTGTGTCTATGCAGGAGAGGGTGAACGTAGCTGTGGCCATCATAAACAAGGTGGCTACGAAATCTACGAACCTTAAAGGCCAATTCGTAAAAGCCCTGAAGGACTCCTCCTCCACTATAGCTGGAGTAGTTGAGACCCTGATTGGAGATGTAGCTCGCCTCCAGGCTGCCAATGAACGCCTAACAGGACAGGTAGCTGAACTGAGTGCCTAGTTTGCCCAGTTTCGGGCGCAGGCGGATGGATCTGCGCCTGGCCCGGCTCCGCGGCGGCTTTCGCCCTCTGTCGATTCCAGTGATGCCCACCTTCGCCAAATTTTGGAGGCGGTGGGACGTATGCTGGATGGGCGTCTTGCGGGCCTTGAGGCGAGATTGCCTCCGGCCCCCGTTGTTCGGCCGCCGCTCGCAGCGGACAGATCGCGGACTGCATCAGCGCCGGCTCCGCCTCCCATTACGGCTGGTCGCAGATCGAATGCAGCGGCGGTGTCGGTATCTGCACCTGCGATCACTCCCAAGTCTGGACGAGCAATCCGTACAGCAGCGAAAGCAGCTGCACCGAAGGCTGGGCCTGCAGCGAAGAAAGCTGCGCCAAGGGTAATGGAGGTATATCCTTGCCTCCCCACTCCAAACCCTGGTGTTTTAGCAACAAGTCCCTCTGCGAATGCTCCCTCGAATAGTGAGTGGCAGTTAGTCGGAGGCAATAAAAAAGCCCGAAAACGTAGTAGGAGGGCTGCCAAGAACGCAGCCTCGACTACGCAGCCGCCTCCGGTAGCGCGGATCAAGAAAACGAAGCCACTGAAACTACAGCCGCCTAAAATTGCGGCTGTGTTAATTACAGTATCTCCGGAGGCGGCAAATGGGGGACTGTCCTATGCGGCTGTTTTCAAGAGGGCCCGGGACAGCCTCGCCACAAATAACTTTGGGACAGTAGGAGTCAGAATGCGCCTCGCCCAGACGGGAGCTCGAGTCCTCGAGTTCCCTGGGGCTGAAGGCGCAAAGACGGCGGACACGTTTGCCGAGAAACTGCGGGGTATATTCGAGGCCACGGATGGTGTAAAGATCGCCAGGCCTACGAAGTGCGTAGAACTGCGAATTTCGGGCCTGGATGACTCTGTGACGTCCGAGGATATCCGCGCTGCAATTGAGGAGAAGACGGGATGCAGCGCGGACAGCATCCGGGTCGGCACCATTCGCTCCGGTCCAGGTGGGCTTGGCGCGGTGTGGGTCAAATGTCCAGTAGTGTCGGGCAAAGTCCTGAGCGACGCCGGAAAGTTGCTCATCGGTTTCGTGAACGCTAGGATCACGGTCCTGGCGCCGAGACCGATGAGGTGTTATAAATGTCTGGCGTCGGGACACACACGCGCCAAGTGTGTTAGCTGTTTTGACTGTAGCGGACTATGTTTCCGCTGCGGTCAACCGGGGCACAAGGCGGCAGAGTGCTCTGCCGCCCCTCACTGCCCGGCGTGTGCAGCGGGTAATAAACCCGCCAATCACCAGATCGGGCAGGGAGGCTGCAAGCCTTCCCGCAATTCTCGGCAGACGTCAGGGGCTAGTCAATCGACCCAGGCTGCCTCTGACGTCGTTCGTGCGTCGACATCGTCGCCCATGGAGGAGACTGTAGAGACAGTCCAGTAATGGACCAAGTCTCCAGTCTCCTAGTCCAGACGAACCTGAACCACTGTGCTGCGGCGCAGGACCTCTTCCTGCAAACCATGGCACAGTGGTCGATCGGTGTTGCCGTAGCCGCGGAGCCCTATTACGTTCCTCCCCGTTCAAACTGGTTGGGTGACCGGGACGGTTCCGTGGCAGTCGTCGGCTCCACGGCGGCTCATTCCCCGCCCTTGTCGCTTAGACACAAGGGCACTGGATATGTTGCTGCCGAGTGGGGGGGGATCACCATATATGGTGTCTACTTCTCCCCCAACCGGAGTTTGAGCGACTTCGAGGTTTTCCTTAACAACTTGGAAACCTCGATGCGGCGGCTAACGTCTGGGCACGTCCTAGTGCTGGGGGACTTCAATGCAAAATCCATTGCGTGGGGTTCCCCCAGAACGGACGCAAGGGGCGATGCCGTAGAGGAGTGGGCGGCCTCGGTGGGCCTCTGTTTATTAAACAGAGGCTCCACCAACACGTGCGTGCGACTGCAGGGAGGGTCGATAGTGGACCTTTCGTTCGCTACCCCTGCCCTCGCCGCACGAGTAAGGAACTGGCGCGTCCTGGAAGAGGTTGAGACGCTCTCGGATCACCTCTACATCCGATTTGAGCTCTCCCGGACCCAGGACCCCAGTAGGGGTCACGCGGCGCGGCGTTCTTCTCGCTTTCCGCGGTGGGCTGTAGCCAAACTGAATAGGGACCTACTAGAGGAGGCAGCCATTATTCACTCCTGGCTGTCTCCGCAGGCTCCGACCGAAGAGGTCGACATGGGGGCTGGTCGTTTCCGCGATGCGATTACGCAGATCTGCGATGCGGCCATGCCCCGTATCCGAGGTTGTCGGCCTCCACGGAAGGAGGTTTACTGGTGGTCCCAGGAGTTGGCGGACCTCCGCGCGGCCTGTACTCGTGCCCGGAGGTCCTACACCCGTAGTCGGCGGCGACACCGCGTAGACGGCGAGGAGGACCAGCTTCATGAGGAGTACCGAGAGGCGCGGCAAACTCTGAAGCTGGCCATTAGCCGCGCCAAAGAAGTGAAGAGGAAGGAGATGCTGGAGGGTCTCGATCGTGACCCCTGGGGTCGCCCTTATCGTGCGGTGCGACAAAAGCTCCGCACGTCGGGCCCCCCTCTTACAGAGACACTCCAGCCCAGCTTCCTGCGGGAAGTGGTCGAGGGTCTTTTCCCGCAGCGGGCGGAGCACACACCCCCGTCGATGGCCTTCATGGTCGAAGACGACGGGGGACGGAACGAGGATAATGTTCCGCCCGTCAGGGAATCGGAGATAGGGGCGGTCGTTCTACGGATTCGCTCTAAGAACACCGCCCCTGGGCCAGATGGGATACCTGCTCGAGTGTTGGCGCGAACCCTCGACAACATGTCGGATCGCCTCGGGGAAGTCCTAAACGCCAGCTTGGCGTCCGGGCGCTTTCCTGAGGGCTGGAAGAGCGGGTAGCTGGTCCTACTGCGGAAGCCGGGACGGCCGGCGAATTCGGTCGCGGCTTATAGGCCCATCGTATTGCTGGACGAGGTGGGTAAATTGTTTGAGAGGATACTCTCTGCCCGCATCGTCCGGCACCTCTGCGAGGTGGGCCCCGATCTGTCGGACGCCCAATACGGGTTTCGAGCCGGGCGTTCGACAGTCGATGCTGTGTTGCGCCTGAGGGCCGTGACCGAAGAGGCGGTGAGCTGTGGTGGGGTGCTGCTGGCGGTGTCGTTGGACATCGCCAACGCATTTAATAGTCTGCCATTTAGCTGCATCAGGGAAGCACTCCACTACCACGGGGTGCCAAAGTACCTGAGGCGGCTTGTGGCAGACTATCTGCAGAAGCGTACCGTCATGTACGAGGACCGAGATGGTATTCTGAGGCGGCGGCCCATGTCGTGCGGTGTTCCACAGGGGTCTGTCCTTGGACCACTCCTGTGGAATATGGGATACGACTGGGCCCTTCGAGGTCGTCTTCCCCCCGGGCTGGGCGTTTTTTGTTACGCCGATGACACATTGGTCACGGCCCGGGGGGCGAACTTTCAAGAGGCGGCGCGCCTGGCCACCGTGGGAGTCTCTTTGGTAGTCGGGCGCATTGAGGCGCTAGGTTTACGGGTGGCCCTAGATATGCCCCCTAGATATGGCCCCGGCGCCTCTATCGTTGTCAATTCGGTCCTCGTACCGATTAAGGCCCAGATGAAGTATCTGGGCCTGATCCTAGACGGCAGGTGGCTCTTCGACGAGCACTTCCGACAGCTTACCCTAAAGCTGGTCGGCGCTGCTTCTGCCCTTGGGCGACTTTTGCCCAATTTGGGTGGAGCCAGCGTCGCGACAAGACGGCTATACACGGGGGTTGTCCGGTCAATGGCACTGTATGGTGCACCGGTGTGGGCGGCGGCTCTGACCGCCCAGAATAGGGCTCGCCTCTGGCGCCCTCAGAGGATATTGGCGGTTAGAGCCATACGTGGTTACCGCACCGTATCGACGGAGGCGGCGTGTGCCTTGGCCGGAACTCCCCCGTGGGATTTGGAGGCGGAAGTGCTCGCCGAAGTTTACCGGCGAACGGCTGACTTCCGGGCGGGTAGTGGCATACGGCCCCCGCCGGAAGAGATACGCGAGTGGCGAGAGGCCGCTCGTCGAGCCACGATGGCTCGTTGGTCGTCCCGGCTGGAGGCTCCACGTGCTGGCTTTGCCGCCGTGGAGGCTCTCCAGCCGGTCATCGCCGAGTGGGCAGGGCGGCAGCACGGGACCCTTTCCTTCCGACTGACGCAGGTTCTTTCCGGGCACGGTTGCTTCGGGAAGTATCTGCACTCGGTCACCAGGAGGGAATTGAGTCCCGCCTGTCACCATTGCGACTGTAGTGAGGACTCGGCTCAGCACACGCTAGCGGTTTGTTCCGCTTGGGCGGCGCAGCGTGGGGTCCTCACTGCAGTCATTGGAGGTGATCTCTCGCTACCGGCCGTCATACGCTCCATGGCCGGTAGCGACAGTTGTTTTACCGCGGTCGCAACCTTCTGCGAAGACGTAATTTCGCGGAAGGAGGCGGCGGAGAAGGCCCGGGAGGACAATATCCACTCGGACCCAATTCGCCGCCGGCGAGCCGGGCGGCGGAGGTGCGCATACCAGCGCCTCATGCCGCCTTGAGTGTGGCCGCGGGTGGACGGGACGGGTTTTCCCCTCCATCCGCTATAGTGGCCAGCCGCGAGGAGGTGATGTGCGCGTGTGCCGTACGTCGCCTAAATAGAGAGTTTATCCGCAGATGGTGCCCGCTTTAGTGGGCAGGCGCTGGGAGGGATTTGGATGTCGTAACAGCAGCGGTTCCCGGATCCCTCCTATCTCAGGCGCAGAGTGGCACACCGTGTGGTTTTAGTCGGTCCGATTCCGACACACCACCCCGCCGTATACCCCGGTGGGGTGACGGCCCGAGGGGGTTTCCACACGTTAAAAAAAAAAAAAAAAAAAAGGTTTAACCTCATTTCTTCTAGAGCCGATCACCAATTTGAAAATGTGATTGTTTTTAATTGAGAGAAAGGAGGAGGTTAAGGAAATCAGATAAGGTGAAGAAGCTAGGATGGCTGATGCTGCAAAGTCTCGGATCAGAAAGTGGCAGTGAGACTGAAGTAGCTCTACATGATAAGAGTTATGTACTCGTTGTGCCGTTCCATGATTGGAGTGATTTTACTCAGGCAGGTCATGTGCCTTTAGCCATTTTCTAATTTATGGGGAAAAACTTGTATCAATATAAGTTCCTTTATGGTACAAGTTACCAATAGTTAATTAGGAGACTAGAGACGCCAACCCTACCGGACTGACGCCCGGATAACAGATACCAACAGGCCTAAAGACCCTACCAAGTGTTCCGCCTGTAGTCGCAGGCAGCACGGAAGACCACTTCGACAGACCGTAGACATGGTAAAGTCACCGCGAGACCTCCTCCAAAGAGTTCTACGAGAAGAACCACAAGAAAGTAAAGTTAAAATAATCTATTTAGAATATACTCCGTCTCTTGAATAAAAATGAATATTCATGGCATCTTGTGGTGACAGGTTAAGAATACAGAATGTCGTCACCCCTAATTGTCCCATGGGTATCATAAGAGGCGACTAAACAAACTATGTAAGACACCATCACTGTAAACATAAGAAAACTTGAACAAACCCTATAGCGACCCATCTGGCCATCGTGATATAGTATGGCAAAACCCCTTCTCGAAAGAAGGACTTATACCCAGTGGACTGTTAAATCTGTCGATATAATATAGTAAATATAATAATTCTGATTTTAAAGACAACGCCCGCATTAGGAATAAATCCTGTGTCGCGGGGCACTTTACAAACATACAAGAAACGAACACAAGGAACACCTAGGTGTTGTCACAAATTCTGAGTCTGCACTCCGAACAACAATTTGTGGATCACACAAAGTGTTGTCCCATGTAGGATTTGCACTCACAACAGTAAGCTAAATGGAGTGCGGCGTAGCGACCGCTTAAATCATTAGGCCAATCGTGCAGTCATCAATTGATATATAATAGGCGAAAAAATCACATAAAACAGAGAGTGCCTAAAATAACTTGTACATATAAACTGAACTCGGAGAATTTTCTGCGCTATTACGTATGTCTAACTCATTTTAAGAATTTAACATTTTGTAAAGATTAACTTTCAATAGTCAATGTAAATTTTTATTTGTAAATGTTTGATTTAGAAGTAACCACTACACCGAAGTGGTAGAAAACCATATAGCTATTGCTTTAAGATGGGTTAGGTGGGTAGAAAGCAAAAGAAAGAAAGGAAGGAAGAAGAAATAGACAAAATTATAACACAACTTCATGCGTACAACCAATAAATATTTGTTATAAAAAATTCGTTTTGTATTATTAGATAGTACGCTCTCCACACAATTACAACATTATGATCTCACTTTGCCAAGTGGAGCATAAAATTGTATTCTAGATGTCACGTGCAAGCTTCATGTTGGTAGAAAATTAATGTATACCTAAGAAAAAATGTACTTGCGTCAGTCAACTCACATAAGAGAGATGTTGATTTAATTATGACAATTCTTCAGAGGCTTGTGAAGCGTTATCAATTAAAACCTCTTTTTAAATATATATAAACGTTTCACGTGAGAATGTTTCATTTGAGTATATGTATATCATCATTAATCATCATCACCATCAACAGCCTTTTACAGTCCACTGCTGGACATAGGCCTCTCCTTAGCAAGGAGGTTTTGGCCTACTATACCACGCTGGCCAGACGGGTTCGAATAGGGTTTGTTTCAAGTTTTCCTTCTCTTTGTAATGATGTTGTCTTGCATACTTTCTTCCTATAGTTGTCCTTTACGACACCCACGGGATGAATAAGGGTGGTAACACTATGTATTCTTAATCTGTCACCACACGGACAGTGTATATGTTGGTTGTATAGAAAAAAGTCAAAACAAAAGTTATAGAGAATTTTATACTCTACAACTTTCATAATTATTAAAAATCTCATTTGAGCAATAGGAAGCGAGATATTCTCAAAAAACCGATTTTGATGACCTTTGACCTTCAATATTTTAAGACGCGGAAACGATAGCAATAGTAACTTTTGAGACATTATTTAGAACGACAAAACAAAGGTTTATACCAATTTTCAGCTTATTATTTTTATGGTAAGGGGAAACCCCTAATATGATTGGACTATTACAACCGTGAATTTTAAGAAAATAAACAATGAAAACCGTGTCTAATTTTAACGCTTACAATATCAAACAAATCCTTTAAACACGTGAATTACTTAACTAGAGCGGTCCTAATACTATTTATACATTTCAAAGCTATCGATTACGTACTCGTCGGGAGAGTACCTCACAACTGCTGTCAATCTGTTATGTAAACGTTGAGAGGTATTAGATTAGCTTGTCAATAACATGGTACTACGACATCTCCGGTATCACAACGGTTTTTATATTGATGGTGCTTTTATGTCACGCCAATAGCTTGAGCTCTTTCCTTTCACTCCAGTGTACAGTTGATCTAAAACAAATAATTGTCCGACTGTTGGTGTAATGTTAGATTGTAATTGTAGAATCATAATTTATGAAATTTATGTCAATTTTAATTTTATAAATAACTAGCTGACCCACCCGGCAAACGTTGTTTTGCCATTTTTACTAAAATGGCTATTAAAAAATAAGGGTTGATTGTAGAAGGGTGAAAATTGAGGATTGTATGTATTTTTGTATGTTGTATCATAAAAAAATAGAAATTAAAAATTTTGTCTAAAAAACAAAAAAAAAAATTTAGGGTTGTACTACCCCTAACATTTAGGGGGATGAAAAATAAATGTTGGCCGATTCTCATAGATACCAGATAAGCACAAAAAATTTCATCAAAAACGGTTGAGCCATTTCGGAGGAGTATGGCAACGAAAACTGTGACACGAGAATTTTATATATTAGATAAATATTTTGGGCATGTCACACACAACGTCATCTATTTTGTATATTTACATCAACCTGTCAATGTTTTTACACATCAAAAAGATAGATGTCGTTGTTCAGTGTTGTAATTAATTAATTTTACCAAAATGCATACATATTATAGATAAAAAACACCCAAACTTGCAAACAAATGTTTGTAGATCATACAAACATTTGGCCCGACCCGGGAATCGAACCCGAGACCTCAAGCACAGCAGTCGCATTCACTACCGCTGTGCCACCGAAACAGTTATTAGATTGTATTAGAATTCTAGACTACCTGCCATGTCTACCATATCTAAGTCTTACAGTTCTGAAAATTAAAAGAGAAATTTACCTCGTCATATCAGTACGAGAGAATGTATTAATCCTCTTTTGTGTGTCTATTCAATACCAAACCTGTCTATTAAAAATTATTTGACGGAATATTAGTGGGATTTTTTGTACCAGCAGAAGATCAAAATCAATTATTACATTAAGCGATTTCATTATATTTTCTTGAGTATTATAGACACTGTTCATATTTTTTTTTTTTACCTTTATTGATTACATATATAATGTAGAGGCTCTTAATCAAACATGATTATGCCAGCCTCATTATATCCCACAATAACCAATCACATCGTACAGGAAATTTCTAAAATTATGTCTACATAATAGCATAAATACCAATAACAGCAAAGATTCAAATCAAGATTCATAATTTGGGCAGACAATCACATCTTCTTTAAATTGTAAATAAACTCGTAAATTCTGATTGCATCCTCACTGCACGGCTTGGACAAGATGGAATGGAAAGTACCTACATTTAAGACATTGATTTTTAAGCTAGACAATAATGTATCCCTTTCTTTTCTGTATCGAACACATTCCACTAACAAGTGATGGACATCTTCAACAATTCCACATTGTTCACAGTTAGGACTACTGACTTCCTTCATTAAGAAACCAAACTTGTTGAGCGGAATATGACCAGATCTCAACCTATGTGGTTCATATTTTTAAATACATATAAGCAATTTAAAATAACTTTAAGAATACACGAACACTGATATAAACAAAGGATTTATTTCATTTCATTTACATACAAGATCAGTTTATTTCCTGCAACATTAAATTGTTGCTTCCAAAGGCAGTGATATTTATTAATTTCAGGCAATGGCCGACCCAGAATCCAACTATAATTACAAAAGGGACGACTACCTGTTAGAAGAAGCCTTAAGGCCATACTACTTAATTAAATACCCAGCAGTAAATAGTTATGTCTGTTTAAATCAGTGTTTCTCAAAGTGTTAGGCTTATGACCCCAGTCAAAGTTGAAAATGAAAATAATAAAAAGTATAAAAAGAACAAAGTGGATTATTAAAATTACACGACACTTCTATATTATATACACACATATATGCAATCTGTTAATCAATAACTCCACTAACTATATGCTATCCATAAAGTGGAGTTCATATCTATTCAATATCGAAATTTTACTTACGACTGTGTTGATTTAGAAGTTTCGGATTTTTACAGCTTTAAGATACCCCCCAGATTCAACTCAATGTCTCTATGTGGATAAACAAACAATACTGTAAGGTTCCGTTTTACCTTGGGCCTACATTTAAATTCTATGCATCTTTTCTTACAATAAAAAAAAATTATTATTATTATATATTAAGATCTTTCAAGCCATAGAACTTCATTTTTTTACATTTTTCTTTTTATGTAACCTACATTGCACTTCGTTGTATCTGGACAGTTACCTTACGAGAAGCTTCTTCAAAAGTACTACTGTATTTGAGCGTTATTAGTGTAATATAATACGTCGCTGTTATTTTGAACATGATTGTAGTTATCGTCGACATGTATACAATGAAGGATGATTTACCTAACAAAGTTTGACAAGCACATGTAGACCGAAGACATCTAGCTTTATAACCTTGAAATATAGACGAATAAGTCGGTTGTAATTAGTAAATTGGTCTTTGTTTGGTTTCAGGAACAATAGGGCGAGTTAAGTCTTAGTATTAGAAGTAGTGACTGGTTATTATTGTTAACTTTGTTACAAACCTTTTTTGTTTTGTTTTGTTACTTCACTGTTTTATGCTTTAATATAATAGTTGAAATAGAATAGTTTGAAAATAACCCTACAAATCATGTATTTATTAGCTTAACTTTTTAATTATTCGAAAATCTAGACTTTGGTGAAACATTAGATTACTTCGGAATATGAATTATGTCAAAATTAGATATATTTTATCAATCAAAATTACTATAAGCAATTTATAATATTTTTTTTCGTTACGTATCATAATATTATCATTATTATTTATTCGTAAGAGAGTTTTGCTTTGGTGTGTATGGGCCGGTTCAAAGAACCATGATCCCACTGAAAACCGCACACTTGCTTTTCAGAGGGAACATAAGACCCCAAAACATTTCCTAGCCCTAATTCTGGGGGGGCTCTAGTGGCAGTATAACAATACTAGTTCGATACCAGATTACTATTAAAGATTCTTATATACGAGGGGGCGTTTTTAAGTTCGCGGAATGGAGGGTATTGAGTAATAATAAAAACACAAAATTATTTTTCTTTTTCTATATATTCCCCTGCAACACGAATACATTTTTCAGATCTTTCAATTAGTTTTTTTATTCCCTCGTAAAAAAAAGTTTTATCTTTGTCTGAAAAATACGCCGAAACCGCCTCCTTAACCTCCTCATCAGTTGAAAATTTCTTACCACGTAATTCTTTTTTCATTTTTAGAAAGAGATAATAATCACTCGGAGCCAAATCTGGACTGTAGGGTGGGTGATTCAAAATATCGAAGCCCACCTTATGCAGGGCAGCCAGTGCGACTCGGCTCTTGTGAACGGGAGCATTGTCATGCAATAGCAGGACACCTTTCGTTAATTTTCCCCGTCTTTTTTCTTTGATGGCTTCTTTTAACTGTTCTAAGATTGAAGCGTAGTATTCCCTCGTTATAGAAATGCCTTTATCTTTATAATCTATCAATAATATTCCTTCTTAGTCCCAAAAAATCGTTGCCATGAGTTTCCCAGCCGACTGTGAAACCTTAAATTTCTTGGGTGGTGCTGTGCCCTTTTTGTGCCACTGCATGGAGTCTTGTTTGGACTCGGGTTCATAATGATGAACCCAAGTTTCATCCCCAGTAACAATTTGATTCAATACGCCATCCTTGTCTTCATTGCAGAGGTCCAAAAACGCACGTGAACATTCCACGCGCTGTTGTTTTTGCAATGGCGTGAGCATTCTCGGCACCCACCGTGCGCTAACCATAGTCATGCCAAGATGATCGTGTAAAATTTTAAAAATTGTTGTATCCGATACTCCAACCATTTCTGCGAGTTGTTTTGAGCGCCCCGGCCTCGGGTCGTCTTCAAGTGATTCCCTGCCTTGTTTAAATAAACTATGCCACTTGTAGACCATTGTTTTTCCTGGGCAAGAATCCCCGTAAACCGATGACATCTCATTGAGTATGGTTTGAACAGACTTTCCTTGCTTAGTAAGGAACTTTATCACCGCACGGAATTCAATTTTCTCCATTTTTTTCACTTCGTTCCCGATTAAAATACTTGGTCAACGATAGTTTAATAACTAATGATCCAATCACAACAAATTTTACTATGCAGACTAATTATGAGTCACTGAATACGGTAGGCATCAAAAGAGCGCGTTTACCCGCCTTTTTCACTGTCATTCCGCGAACTTAAAAACTTACCCTCGTATTTTAAATAAATATATATTTTTTCTATAGATACCACAGGCATAGAACAAATAATAGTGTTCATTACAGAATTATTTATCCTGGGTGAGAAACAGACCAATGACATCTGGTTTAGAAATTAGGGTCATTAATTCCAAGATCTACAAGCTTGAAGTTATAAATATAACGATTAATATAATAATTAAATAAAATAAATATATCTGATATTTGACACACAGCACCATCTAGTCCTAAACTAAGCAGAGCTTGTACTATGGGTACTAGACAACTAATATAAATTTAAATAATTATACAC
Organism: Hypercompe scribonia; assembly: GCA_949316085.1. Classification (NCBI taxonomy): domain Eukaryota; kingdom Metazoa; phylum Arthropoda; class Insecta; order Lepidoptera; family Erebidae; genus Hypercompe; species Hypercompe scribonia. The sequence continues at coordinate 14,935,599 of OX438987.1, forward strand.
TTTTTTTTTGTAAATACATACATATTAAACATAGAAAACACCCAAACTCCGAAACAAATATTTGCAGACCATGCAAACATTTAGTTCAACCGGGAGTCGAACCCTAGACCTCAAGCACAGCAGTCGCATACGCTACCACTGCGCCACCGAGGTAGTTGTAATTAAGAAGGACACTTCTGCTTTTTTCTTCGGGAGTATAGATAAGAATATATAACAAATGAATGTATTTATTTATTACGCTGTAAATGAGAATACAGTAAACTAAAAAAGGTGAACTAAAGACACATTCAGCATGGTACCAATTCAGCATGGTACCACTTCAGAATGGTACCAATTCAGCCCATGGTACCATTTACGAAATAAAATGTAAGCAATGTGTATTGCAATTTCAGGGCATCTGTAATTGGAGCAAAATACAGAGGTACATTTTAAATAATCAATAAATTAAGTTGGAATACGTTGAAACGGCTAACAAGCTCTTCAGGGAATGAATGAAATGTTGAAGTCGGAATATGAACGAATGCATGTACTCGTAACTACTATTGATAGGAATATAGGAACTCCTATTGATTGCGTACTCATTTTTTTTTTTAAAAAAATGACAAAACCCGCTTTAGTAAAGAATCCTGAGTTGCGGGAGACTTTACAAACACACAAGAAACGGACACAAAGAACACTCAGACTCAGAACAACAATTTGTGGATCACACAAAGTGTTGTCCCATATGAGGTTTGAACCCACAATACTCTGCGAAGTGGAGTGCAGAGTGGTGACCGCTTAAACCACAATGCCAATCGTGCAGTCATCATGCGTGTAATCATTGTTGGTTTAATACTTATAGGTACGTTTTATTTTCAAGTGTATTTAAAGTGTGTTTATTAATTGAATAAAATACACACATAAAAGTGACATTTTTTGAAATGTTAAAATGACTACAGCGAGCTAGGGTGTGTACCACACTACTACGGGTTTAGTTGAACTTGGAAAAAATTTAGGTTTGAATTTCGACCACCACGTGGTCTCTTTTTGATTTATTTCTAATTATGAATAACACTAAAAACATACATATCGTTGTCATAAGTTAAATAATACATTTAAATCGGTTTCTTGCGTATGGTCAAATGTGCAAACTGTCAAAATAGCACATAGTCAGAAAGCATGAATAGAATCCAAGAGTTATGGTCACCATACTCATTGCGAATGCAGACAATGCAGCATGGTGACCCACACTACGGCCACCCAATAAGATGATTTTTCACACCAGGCTCGGTGGCGTAAAAGGCATGACAGTCCACTTCAAATGTAAGGCTCACACATTACAATATAGCTGTAACCCCGGTGTCAATAGGTTTCATAATCTGATTGATCTGATTGCTAAGTAGATCCTGTTTATAAAATTACATTTACATACAAAAAGATGATCTAACTCTAATATATGATGTCAAAGAAGATTACGTTCAAAATTTACTTCGACACTTTCACACATCACTGAACGTGAATTGAGCTTTCCTCATATGTGGAAAGCTAACTAATGCAAATCTACACGCAAGCTTTTATATTGCGTATGTAAATTTTTTTTCACAAAACAATTATTGGGAAGCAGTGTTCAAACGCCCAAATTAACGGAATGTGTGCATTTGTTAAATATTTTGGTTTAGACTTAAAAATGGAATGGTAATGCTGCAGATTTAGAAAATTTAAAACAATTAAAAATATATCATAGTATAGTGATTAACTAAGTACCTGTAAATCATCTAAATTCCTTTTCAAAATCAGCTATATTAAAACAGAGAGGGATTTTGAATCAGAAAAAGAATTTAACTGCCCCAGTGGCGCAGTGCTAGCGTGCTTAAGATCTAGGGCTTGATGCCCGAAACGGACTAAATGTTTGTGTGATCTACAAATGTTTGTTTCGGAATTTGAGTGTTTTCTATGTATGTTTTTAAAAAAAAACTCTGCAAGTGTTTTATCTGTCAATCTAACTTTCATAGTACAAGCTCAGCTTAGTTCGATACAATCTTATGTTATATTATTATATTTATTCATATATTAATTTCATCATCATTAATTAATATTCATATTCCATTGAATGTTAAAAGATTTACTCGCGTGTCTACTGGCATACCCGGTTGATCAAAAAAGGCTACCTACGACATGGCAATGTGTTTCGGCTCTTACATAAAAGTGTTGGTCCAAATTTAGGTAGTATCCGATAAACATTCAATATTTGAATTAATTCGTAAAACTTATAACCTATCTAATTTATACAAATGCAATGTATACAAATAACCTAAATGAGGATCCATAGATGTCTCACATTCTAGAGGAGTAATTTCCTGTCAAAATCAGAAAATCGCTGCTAAATAAATATTTCGTGGCTGATCACCGAATACGTACCCTGAACCTTTCATTACTCAAGTTACGTTATAAAAAATTGAAGACCAAACCTACAAAGGTCTTAGTGTGACCAATTAAAAATAATCATTAAATAAAAAGTAAAGGAAGTCAAAAAGTATACGAGTATAACAATCATATAACGAGTAATTTATAGCTCCGTATATAAACGTATACTTTCAAATGTGGTACTTTCGTTCAATATTTATTTACCCTGTAAATTTCGTTATTGGAATCCGAAAAACTCACTCAACTCCGTATAAAAACATTTTTATTTGAGCTTCATATAAAATGAATTGCATTTTGCGCACACCAATCGAATTTTTATCACCATATAATAGGTCTTTCATGGCGGTCCGTTTTAAGTACGTTGAAGTCGTAAAATACTTTGAATCTATTTCTTTAATCTTTAAATGTTGAAAGGTTTGCTTTTATGACGTGATACTTTGATTTTTTGTTTCCTTTCATTTTACACAAGTCGCAGAATAAAGAAAAGAGTTTCATAGCGTACGCATTTATGACGCAGGTTTTTATAATGTATACTCACGAGTGTAACCGTGCACGGGTGTATAATATACATTTAAACTTATACCCGTGCACGGGTGTATAATATACATTTAAAGCTGTACCCGTGCACGAGTGTATAACACACATTCACAGGTGTAACGAGAGCGTGTGACAGGTCATGTGACAGTATCTGTAATTCATAAAAAAATTTCAACATTTCAACTTGCCAGATAATAAATATTTAATAACGTTGTTTACTCTGTAAGTAGGGAGCAATCACTCTGTTTTAAACACATTAGCTTCTTTGGCGTCCTTGGTCTTTACAAAATATTATTGCTATATAAAATAAAAAAATGAAAAAAATTGAGAATTTACTAATTTTTAAATTCAGTTAATAATATAAAGAAAATCATATTCATTCTGAAGCAAAATCTGTTTGCCTAGACAATTTGTTCCAGTAATTCATTTAATGGGTTTCTTGGGCATTATTAATGAGCTATTTATTCTTAATGATGTCGAATAATTGGGTTACTTCAGAGCACTTCATTTGACGTCTGATGCTCCTTAAAAGAATGATTATTTTAACATAATTATGTCATCTTACACTTAGTCTTTAATTTGTGGCTTGCGTCAAGAAAATTTTGAGTAGAAAGCATTTATATTAGGTATGATAAAATCTCTATAAATGGGCCTAATTCAGTAATGAAAATGAGATTTTTCTAACAGGAAAATGCTATCTATATGAAACATAAGCTTTAAAAATATTACGTATTGATTTATATTTTTTTGACTTGTCCAGCTATCACAGGGCTGGGCGGCATTCGGCAAGTTTCATCACATCTTCGAGTCGCCGATCCCACAATCATTAAAGACCAAAGTATTTGACCAGTGCGTTCTACCTGTAATGACATACGGAGCCGAGACGTGGACACTCACCACTGGACTGGTCCACAAGTTTAAAGTAGCTCAGCGTGCGATGGAGCGTGCGATGCTGGGTGTTTCTCTGGCTGATAAAATTCGAAACGAGGTTATTCGACAGAGAACTAGAGTAACTGATATCGCACGGAGAATCAGTATACTGAAGTAGAAGTGGGCCGGCCATGTCTCTAGATTAACCAATGGTCGCTGGAGCCAAAGTGTACAAGAGTGGATACCACGACTGGGAAAATATAGTGTAGGGGGTCCTGCGGCGCGATGGACCGAGGACTTGAAGAAAGTGGCTGGCAGCGGACGGATGTGAATTGCCCAAGAACGGGATGATTGGCGTTCCTTGGGGGAAACTTTCGTTCAACGGTGGACGGTGATAGGTTGGTTGAAAATATATTTTGTGTTTACGATTCTCGGGAAAAGAAAATATGAACAATGAAATTGACACTTCATGTGACTTGTGGAGGAATGGGTGGCATATCCCTCAGATACAAAGAGAGAAACCTCCAACTAGGCGTGGCGATCATACTTGGCACGCCAGAACCTAACGGGTGTTAGGAACTTGTGTAAATGATTATCGCCGTGAGAATTTATATATCGCGATACAAGATTAGTTACTACGTAGTTCGGTACGTTTTCGGTAGATGGCTGTGTTTCCTCTGGTTGTGCTATATGTAGAAATCATGACAGACTCTTTGGTGTTTCATATAAATTTTTCCTTTCATATTATCGATTTTAAACTATTTTTTAATATTATTAATTTATAATTACGCATAAAGACGGGTTTATTTCAATATAATCTAAGCTCCCGTGATCTTATCCCATAATAAAATAATTGACACAGTAGTGCTATGGGACAACTAACACTAGCATTTTAGTCCCGGAATTTCTATTACCGTCAATGACTAGGGTAACACAGAGCTTTTTCCTTTAATCGTGTCATAATTAATAGATATTAATTTTATACTTATGAGGCTTCAATATACCACATACAAAAAATACAGCAAAAAAATAATTGTTTTCTTAATATGATCAGAAGTAACTGTTTTTAGACTTTCACAAATATTCTATATACACTTAGTGTCTTGTGTGTGTGTTATTATCGGAATATATTGTCAGATAATAGAAGATATCGTAACCTTCAAAATAATTTTATCACACATAAGTCCCGTTGTAAAGTAAAAACAATCTGGAGAAATAATAATATTTAGAATAGAATAGAATAGAAAAACTTTATTTTACTCTAAATTCTTTAAATACAAGAGCATATCAGTTCAGTGATCATCTACAAATCGACCTTATCGCTAAAAGTAATATCTTCCAGGCAATGTTTAACAGCTAAGAGACACACTAATTTTATATCTAGGGCATCATTACAAAGGGTCACTTTTTACAAAAAAAAATAGTTAGACTATGGTTATTTATTTAAGATAAGTTTGGTATTAATTAATCATTTTAAAGAAATCAACATTTTCTGTATTTTTATATGTTGTGTATGCCAGTATAACAAAAATAACTTCTAATAATTATCTTTTACTATCAAAGAAGTACAATACGGTTTAAGTTAAGCGCTGTCTGTCTCACTAGTCCCTTTTAGGTAGCAGAGACACCCTGATTTCAGCACGAAAGGGCCGGCTCGACCACAGCGGCACTACCCTCCCACAGAAGACCAACCTAACGCGTCAGCATCCGTGCTGTCGTGTTTCGTTGGTGAGTATTGGACCGGAGGCCCATTGATGCAGGGGTGGGGGGGGGTCCCCAAGCGGGATGTGAAAAAGCGTCTTACTAAGCCGACACGGTGTGGGTCATCACGCTGCATTGTCTGCATTTGCAATGAGTATGTGACCACAACTCTTGGATTCTATTCATGCTTTCCATCAGGCAGAGTAGAGTCACTTTTATAAGCTCTTAATATAGAACAAAAAAAATGACACTGACGGTAATGAGACTTTTGAGACCAAAATAGTGTTACTTGTCCCGTAGGACTACTAGGATAAAAAAATATCAGCTTTTCCATCATTACACAAAAAAATCGGAATAGACTGACAGAATCGTAGAAACAAAGACACAGAGTTGTATATTTAGTATTTTTATTGTACACGTGTACATAAATTAAATTAGGAACCGAAAGTTCTAATAAAATTAAAACGAATAGACATTTTTTACCATATTTATTCTGTGTTCATAAATTGAATGTAGCCAGCGAGATAAAACATCGTAAAACAGCGGTTACGGCGTTGATTCATGTTGAAAAAAGGAAACATTGAAATGGTTTTATTTCGACCTCTTTGTAGCGTATTATGAGTTATTTCTTTTTTTATGTATTTACAGGTTTAAGAATAGAGAACCTTATTTTAGTAACTGAATTAAACACACCCAATCTTTTAAGGGTTGTTTAATACTTTAGAAATGTTAAACTCACTGGAATATAGGTATTAGCTTACATATGGCTTATTGAATGATGAGATTATTGATTAACTGTGCGTAGACGTTAAAAATTTTTAAGGAATTACGTAATTTTTTTTATATTAAGAACCTGCCAAAGTGACTCTACTCTGCCTGATAGAAAGCATGAATAGAATCCAAGAGTTGTGGTCACCATACTCATTGCAAATGCAGACAATGCAGTATGGTGACCCACACTATGGTGGCCCTGCGAGATGCTTTTTCACATCCCACTTAGGGATGTAAAAGAAATGACAGTCATCGTGACAGTGTAAGGCTTATACAGTTACCACGATAACTGTTACCCCTGCATCAATCATCATCAATCATCATTTCTTGTCAATTGCGTCAATCATCATTTACCCCCTTCTAATAAACGAGAAGAAACAATATTGATATTACATACACAATTTGTGATATTCAAATGTATGGAATATCCATTATTTACCGTAAATTCCGTTTGTATATTCCATTGGTAATGAATGCAAATATTTAAAACTTCGATTGAAGTATTTGCATATAATGTAGGCGACAATTAAGTAGATTTACCAAAGTATGTGGTGATTTTTGACACCAGAGTTTGTGCTACAACTGTGTCACAAACAGTAAAGAAACAACAGCCTCGTAAAAATAATGATTAACTGATTATTTAGTTGTTTTTCACCGAGTGAGAAAGGTCATCTTGATTTCCCTTCCCCGGGCTTTAGGAGGAGGAAATCAAACTTGAAATATTTCAAAAGAATGCTAATCTTGTATGTAAAGAGAATTGTTTGTACCTGGCTCTTAGAAACCTACTGAAGTTATTTCATCAAGAAAATTGAAAATAAAAATTAAGAATTTCTTTTAAAGTTAGATATCAATCTAAACTTTAGATTTAGCAATTAATCTTAGGAATATTATTCCTCGTATAAATATTATTTACATATTTTGTCTATTTAGAAAAAAAATATGACTTAAATGTGCGCAAGTCAAGAATAAAAGAAAAAAAAACTATTTCGGATAGTAATTATAAAGCAAGTCGAAAATCACTTTAATATTTTTAAAATCAATAACATATTAAATGACAAGATAGCTGAAGAAACCCATCTATTATCAAAAGCACCCGGTCACGATAATGAACAGTTCGGGATCTAAACATCAATCTTATCAGGGATTGCTTCATTCCAACCGATTCTTATTTTAATCGAGTGGATTTATCGATTCTCTTACAGACTCGGAATCAGTTTTCAGGCGAATGATTAAAAGATAGACTTTCCTTTGTGTTAAGAAAGTAACTTATTTCAGTTAACGTTTAACTAAAAATCTATCATAGAAACAATTTTTAAAATCCGCAACAGGAACACAAGATGACAAAATCTATGGTGGATTGTAGTAATATTTAGAGTAACACGGTGTCTATTTCTCATTAAACGTTTAAAATTAATAATTTATAAACAGGTCTGATAAAATTCTTAAAAATAAATAAATTCTATAAGATATTAAGATGCCCATCGTCTAGAAATTACATATTTAAAAAACATTATAAAATAAATTATACAATTGTATGAGTGTTGTAAAATATAACTATGTTTTTTCTAAAATTTCTGGAAATTACCTTATCCAAAATAACGGACAAACAATTTTCTATTTACTTCCAGTATAAAGCCCTTTTCATCCCTTTCAGCTTATTCGTTTTCTCAGAATTGTAATTTTTCCTAACCAACGGCCATTGGGAAAATAATTCTCGACACAATTCATTCTATTTTTTTTATAATAGTACCCTAGCAAATGGCTCTACCCTGCCTATGTGAAAGCATAAATATATTCCAAGAGTTGTGGTCACCATACTCATTGCAGAAAATGTAGTATGGTGACCCACACTGTATTGGTATAGTGAGATTTTTTTTCACGCTCCGTAAAAATGGCTTGGGATCAAAGTGGAAGGTAAACACGTGTATAACATACTTTTAATGACGTTAGGGCCTAAAGTCATATTTATGATGACGTAATTGTGAGCTTGAACACCATCTACTAGTACTATTTTAATAATACAGGAATTAATGACGATTATCAAGAACATCGGTAATTTTTCTTTTTTAGAAATTCGACCGCATTAGGAATAAAACCTTTCGCGGGGGATTTTACAAACATGCAAGAAACGGACACAAAGAACACGCAGACTCAGAACAATAATTTGTGGATCACACAAAGTGTTGTCACATGTAGGATTTGAACTGACAATACTCAGCGAAGTGGAGTGCTGCGTGGCGAACGTTTAAACCACTAGGCCAATTAATTATAGAGTTAATAGTAGAGTAGGCTAATAATTGTTATTAACACAAACAGATAAAGAATTTAAAATGACTATTCCACGTATTTCTTCAATCATTACTGTATATGGTAGAATAAGTGTATTTGTTCGCTTATTTCTTACGAATTTAAGTCTTAGATTCTCAACCGATGAGTATTTTTTTTCATATACATTCACAGATACATAGGAAAGTATATAAGGTCACGTAGTACATTTAAGCCTAAGAGGAGCAGAATATACTAACATCATAGATCCTGTAGAAATATGATAATAATGTTCTTCTGACCCATTTCGACGACCAGTCACAACAGAGACCAGATAACCATGCAAGTAATATTATAGCGCACAAGTATGTGTGCAAACGTAGGTGCAATCTCCGTTCCCTTACTCTCACAATCTGATGGTTTTTCCGACACGACCAGGGAGTGATCAGACGCAGGGCAGATGGCTTTACATGGTCTCAATACTCTGTAGAGATATATTACTACTAACTAGTGTCGTTGATTTGCTTCGTAGTTTTAAGTAGCTTTTAGGTACTTGCACTAAATTCAGCAGATGATTATTGATACATCAATTTTTTTCTTGTTGCTAGCTTTAATCCATAGAGGTCTTACTTATCTTTCTTTCAGGAACAGTCTATGTTGTCTATTTCATCAGATAATATGGTCTGGTGAAGTGTATTTTTTTGTGTATAAACAAAAAATATCAAACATAAGTTTATTTCATACATATAATAAAATCGTAGGAAAGTCAAAACTGTACATTGAATATTTTTTTAAAAAAAATACTTTGGGCGCAATTCACAATCGATATCGAAGCCAAAAATATAGTTTGTAGAATTTTTGTCTGTTTGTCTGTATGTATGTCCGGGCTAAACTCAAAAAGTACTGCATGGATTTACTTCAAATTTTGCATGAATATTACTAGCAGGTCGGGTCAACATATAGGCTATTATCATGCTATCACCTATTGGGGAGGAGCTGTGAATCTTTATTTTTTTATGCATTCTATGAGAGTGCATAATTTAACGACACATTTTGTAATGTATGAAACCTTTGTACGTATTTTTACTCTTTTTTGTCCTGGAATATATTTCTATATTATTTTCTCTATTTCCTTCAGTCACATTTTATGACTGAAGTCAGCACGATTCCCATATAACTCTCTTCACTTGCTTCGCTTCCAAAAAAAAAGTATACATATATTTTAATGCTATTTTAAAAGTTGTTTAGTTATAATGCTATAGTGACACACATCTTAAGTATGTTTGGTGCTGTAGAGCCTTCAAGCAGACGTCTTTGCGATCAGCAGCTAGTCTATTATAAATGAATCAATTTACCAAATTAAGTGTGCTTGGTCATTATTCGCAATTATCTTCAAGTCCAACGGAACTAATACAATAATGGGTAGCCAACGACCAGTGGGTTACTTGGCATTGCATAATATCAGTTTGCATATTAATTGCCTTGTGTAGCCACTCACTACAAGGGCAATTACCTGAACTAATCAGTATAAATTCAAAGTGAAATAGAACAGTAGGTAAATAGAAAATATTATGAAATTACTTAGATGCATGATTGTCTAAAAGTCGTATGACCCCAGTCGTCTGAAAATTGTGTTTCACAGACATTAAACTTTAATTCCATATGTATGGCCACTTTTTTGGCTCTTAATGGATTTAGTTGATTAAAAATTATATAATAACAAAATAATATTAGATAGAAGGTTGTAAAATTAATGAACTAAACTTCTACACCTGCATCTTATGATTAAGTAACTTTTATTATTGTTTACCATATGTATGTATGTATATTATTAACATTTTGTTTTCTTTATGTGACAAATGTTATATTAATTGAATGAGTTTGTTGTTATTTTATAGACTATCAATTTACTGGTAATTCAATAGTTTTAAATAATTTAATACATTTTCTCTGTATTTTTTTCATTTATTCGTCTGGGAAGCGTGGTATAGTAAACCTTCCTAAGGAACCTTCTAACCTTCTTGCTAAGGAGAGGTGTATGTCCAGCAGTAGACTGTAAAAGGCTGTTGATAATATAAAATAAATTGAAAATTTTCTTTTTTATGATGCCATATTTTTCAACGAATATAAGGATTTGTTTTATTTTATTTTACAAATGAAATTTACAAATAATATAAACCTACAATTCTACGGCGAAAATAAGTAAATTTTTGCGTAATGTCACGTCTATTTCTAAGAGGATTAGGCAAAGACAATTAATGTTCACTTAGAACGGTCCTGACACACTTTTTTATTTTGTCCACATTCATCAATTTGACTTTACAAACATACAAGAACGAATAAAAAGAACACCCGGACTCGAAACAACAATTTATGATACTATTTACAAAGTGTTGCGGGATTTAAAACCTCAACACTCAGTGCAGTAGAAAGCGGTGAGGTGAACGCTTAAACCACTAAGCAAACCGTGCAGTCGTTACTAAAGGCCAGGCATGCATGCTCATCGGTTCCTCGTGCTTTTGACACGACCCTTCTTCAGAACATCACCAATTTGATCATCGTGACCTCGTCGGTCATTTCCACACACATTGGCTCTATAAATACCTTTTGTTACGTTTCTATCAGCGAAATCATCGTTGGGTACTCTTTTCAATCCCTACAACAAGATTTATTTTTAGATTGGAACGCTCCCTTATCACTACATGCCTGATTCTGCCACTAACAATCACATCACACATACTTCTAACTGAATACGTTTCTGCAACATTAATCCTACTTTGATAATTCGCTACCATACTTAAAGGTACACGTACACTCTAGTTAAAAGCTTAGTATTTCTTCATATAGATGTATGTAAAATTAACATGTTTTTAAATTAAATAAACACAGAATACGTTACAAAACCCTTGGTGTAACATAAAATCTCTCATTCTTAAAACGTAAAAATTTCAGAAATTCAATTAAAATTTCACACCCAAAACGATTTTGTACGGAGAGTTAAACAGAAATACCATCCAAACTCAAGGTCCCGACCCATCCAATAGACCGTAAAATAACTTCATATCTGAAATAGGAACTATCTCCAGAAAAGACAATATATAACAAGAAAACTTAAACCAAACTTGGACAATCGAAGTACCACCCTCCTCCGTATCATGCACAGTCCATTGTGTGAAACAAACATGTTCACAAAATTACCACGGTTATGAGTTAAATCTTCCAAGTCGAAACATAGTACGATATAATTGGAAAACTTGAAAAGGTGCGAGAGACCGCACACAATTGAATTTTCCTTCTCGACGGTTTCGTTGTGTGATGATAGCAATGTTTTGGTTACGAATAAGTTGTTTGTGCGATGTCTGATATTATCCTAGGTAATACTGCTTCTTTCAAAGTAACTTCATGTATTATATGAAGATGATTACGAAATTGTGAAGGGAGTATGAGAACAGTGTCTGATAGACCATTAAATAAGACACTATCGTAGGATGATGTTTTCGTTTTTGTTCATATTTTTTTCTTTTCTATTCCATGTTGACGTCAGTAGATTTACTGATATTTATACATATAATTTTATCTTGTTTCTCATAACACATCGTAATCTTATGTTTCCTACATTACTCAGACATAGGAGTTTCAGTTTTACTTCTACTCTGATCTCACTTTATAAAACCGAATCTTTTAAATATAAAAGTAAAATTAAGTGATTTAAATCATACATCAGTTCTTTTGTCCCGTACCGTTGGTGATCTTGATGACTTACTTTGACTTTAAAAACATACAAGAACGAACACAAAGAACACCCGAACTCAAAACAACAATTTTTGATTTTCACAGTGTTGTCCCATGCAGGATTTGAACCCTCAACACTCAGTACAGTAGTAAGCGGTGAGGTGACTGCTTAAACCAATAGACCAACCGTGCAGTCGTTACAAGAAGCTATTTCTCGAATCAATATTAGTAAGGTCGCTTGCAAAGCCTTCGTCCTTGCTACTCGCTGCCGTTACTCGTCCTTTTGTTCGAGGCTATATAGGTTTATGACAACAAAGTCGATAGCAAGTCGGCTAAATGAGTTGTTTAGTAGAGCTTTGCGTGGTTTTAGTCGGTTCTATTCCGACACACTATCTTACTGCAAATCTCAATACTGTGACAACATGACAGGGTATCCATTTTTTTCAAGGAATAATCAACTACAAATTAAATTGACTGCAAGGTTGGCTTACTGAGATAAGCAGTCGCCATGCCGTTCTTTACTGCGCTGAGGTTCAAATCCCGCATAGGGCAACACTTTGTGTGATCCATAAATTGTTGTTCTGAGGCTGAGTGTTCTTTGTGTCCATTTCTTGTATGTTTGTAAAGTCCCCTGCGACACAGGAATTATTTCTACTGCGGGCGTTGTCTTTAAAATGAAAAACAAAATAAGAAAAAGGCAATCAAATATCAAATTCATTCTACTCAAATCTTTTATGTACTAAATGTAAAAGTAAAAACGGGCCTGCAAAGATAAATACATATTCTAGGCATTGAAAACATTCAAAGTGATATTGTTGAAGATGTTGGTTTAATAAATTCATATCTATTTACAGATACCGTTGTTGGAGAGATGTTACGTATTATAACAACCAGAGATTTAGTTTCTGTAGCTAGTTCATAGCACATGTAGTAGATTTATTTCTACAAGTCTTTAATAGACTATAGGATCAATCAATATACGATAAATTATATGATCAATAAGAGACAACTGCCTCGTTGGTCTAGCAGTTAGCACATGGGACTGTTGATCTCCATGTCGGGTTAGAAAGTATTGTGGAGTTTTTTTCTGGCTACAGAAATATTTAATAATAGTTCCGAGTTTGGAAGTTGGGGCCTTAACTCACATGCCTCGGAGAGCACGTCATCGATTGTGTCTCTCTCCGATCGTGTCGGATAACCATCCCACCGGATTGTGAGAGTACGGGAACATAGAGTGTACCGGTGTTTGCGTACATACTTGTGCACTTTAGTATCTTTTACCTAGTTGGTTGGTCTCCCTTAAGACTGAGACCGATATCGATTAGAAGTAGATCATCAAATTATATGGCTAGAATGTATCAATAATCAATTGAAAATGACACGTAGTTGTTTACTGTTCATAAATCATTGTAATACTTAATTTAGTAAAAAGTTTCTCCTACCTAGATCCAATTTAAATTCCAGAACTTTTTTTTCTTTTAAAGTTTATTTATATCTTGTCTTTGGTGTAGGAAAAAAAGTTCGGTTATTTTATACGCAGAAAACACGCTACACAGATAAATAATGTAAGCATAGGCTGTGTAAACAAATAACCGCTTAAACCTAGATTGACACGAACGTAATTATTATAATAATCACGAACAATACGTAGCGTACGATTAACAATACGAAGGGTCAAGTTATATAAGATTTAAGCAATTATCCATTTCTTCGACCCATCTGATCCCTCAGAACAAACAAACCTAAGGCTAAGTAAATAGATGATTAGGCTACTTTTACATAACCCGGGGCCAAATATTAAGACGTAGATATTAAAAAATGGCAAAAACCTGCTGACTCGTTATGACTGTGTTTCATCTATCAATAAACCTTTTTTTCTTTAGAAGACCCTCGAAACTTTCCACGAGGGTAGGCTAATGTTTCTACAGATTATATTTATTGGGTTTCTAAAATATAAGATTGAAATTGATGTATAAAAAATGATATTTCATTAAATTTTAAAATACTGCTCCGTGAAGTAAGAAGTTTAAAGTGATTTTTGATGTTGTTATGCCCAAACTTAAGAAAAGAGCAATAGATATTCTGAAACCAACTTTTTTATAATACAGCACCTGATACTGACTAATATGTGAAAGACTGTCCCACTGAGAGTAAGACAAATTTTATGTTGGAATAACTGATTAAACTAAGACGATGTCTCTGACATCAGAAACATCATCTTACATGCTATTTTAACACTTGCAACTCTGCAATACATATATATACATACCATAAAAATAAAATAAAAAACACCTCACAAAGTTTTATGAAATCGTTTTTCTATTTATAAACAATATCTAGATTAACATAACGTCAAGTTTAAACCTAGATGTTTCGTAAATTTAATGTCGTCACAAGGTATATTTGATAACCAAAAAATGTTTATGTCCCTAAATATTTTATTCACTGTGTTTTTACAAGCGTTTATATGAAAATATATTTGATTTAGAAGCGAAGGCACGTTTTATTTGCGTTTTTCCACCCGTGATTTCAATGAAAACCAAATTACATTTTTACGTAATAAAACGAGTCCATCTGTATAAAAACAATATTGTTCTTCGAGGTCAACATATATATATATTCTAACATAAACATTCCAAAACTTTGAATTTGTGATATTCACGTTAATATATTTTACATTAAAATTTGGGTTAAATAGTTACTAGTAAGGTTGATTAGTATTATCTCATTATAAGCCCACCCGTGTGGCGACGTATTAAGAATACAGAATGTTAGCATCCCATTTCATCTCATGGGTGTCGTAAGAGGCAACTAAGAGAGCAAACCACACAGGATAAAATTCCTGCAAGGACAAGAGTGTCTGAGATAGGAAGGATCCGGGGACAGCTGCTATTACGACATCCAGACCCCTCCAAACGCCTGCCCACTAGCACGAGCACCATTTGCAGGTAAATTCTCTAATTAGGCGACATACGGTACACGTAGACGTCGCCTCCTCGTGACTGACCAGTGTAGTGGATGGAGGGGAAAACCTATCTCGTCCACTCACGGCCACACTCAGATCAGCACGAGGCACTGATGAGTGCGCCTCCGCTGACCGATTCGCCGGCGCTGAATTAGGTCCGAGTGGAGATCATCTTCCCGGGCCTCCTCCGTCGCCTCCCTTTGCGAAATGAAATCTTCACAGAAGGTTGTGACCGAATTAAAAATCTGTTGCTATCGGCCATGGAGAGTATGAAGGCCGGTAGCGAGAGATCTCCTCCAATAACTGCAGTGAGGGCCAGTGTGTACTAAGCCGAGTCCTTACTGCAGTCGCGGTGGTGACAGGTGGGACTCAGTTCCCTCCTAGCGACCAAGTGCAGATACTTCTCGAAGGATTCTAAGAAGAGGTCTATGTTAAGCAGCGGACTGTAAAGGCTGTTGATGAAACCTATCATAGTACACTACTTGAAATAAATATGTCCAATTGTAAGCCATTTGGTTCGATCTATTTTATTTATGTTAATATATAAGACAATGACGGTAGAATGTCTTTTTTTGCTTTTAAATGTTTTAAAGAGGAAGTAGGCTACCGGCATTTTTTCCATTATAATAATAATAAAATATTTAATTCAGTCTCACGAGATTGTCAATATAGGAAATGTGGTTTCAGTGATTATCGTTCCGACAGTCATATCTGCTCACGGACTGGTAGCCAAGAGCCTCGAATTACATCTCAAGAGGCTCACATAGAGGCTGGATCTGCTGCAGAAGGCAGTTCTCCTTGACACGGCCCATATAGTGAGGAGGTTCTTATCTTTGGATCCCTAGCCACCGGTGTTTTGGTCCCTGTACCAGAAGTCGGTGGTCTATTATTTTTTATATTTTTTGATATGTCATTTTGTTTTCCTTTTTTGTATTTAAAATGTAATTAATATGAATAATGAAGATGATTGTAGTAATAACATACGAGTATTCCAATTTACAGACAAACAGACCATATAAAGTTAAACATAGGTTTCGTCTCTGTGGATCGAACCGGGTCTGGATCGGGCCAAGAAAATATTATTTAGTTTTTCTGAATGTAGAAATACTTACCATAATAACATTTTGGAGTTTGGAAGTAGGGTCATAAACCTCGTATCTCAGAGACCACGTAAAGCTGTTGGTTCTGCGCCTGATCTCTTCCCTTCCGTGACAAATAGCCGTCCCATCGGATTGTGAGAGTAAGGGAACAAAGTGTGCACCTGTGTTTGCGCACATACTTGTGCTCTATAATATCACCAGTGTAATTGGCTGGTCTCCATCGAGATTAGCCGCCGTGGCTGAAATCGGCTAGGAGATCATCATCATCTGTGGATAGCGCCACGTTACCCATCAATATTTTTTTAATTTCACTAATATAATTGATCCGAAAGTTGATTTTGAAAGTGTGATGTATTTTTTTCTAGGTAATAGTACATTTTAAGTTCATTTACAAGACATTAAGAAGTTGTTTTTATCTAAGATAATAAAATTATATAATATACGTCAGATTTTAGACATAAAGTAGACATATTTTTGTTGATCTACTACTTAATTAACGTTCGAATCTTAAAGCAGTGGGTATATTCATTATAAGTATGGAAATTAAACTGGATGTCACTTGACTGCATGGATGAGGTAGTAATTCAAGTTGTTGCCGTCCTGCTGTCTCCTGCTGCACTGAGAGTTGTGGGTTCAATCGTTGCATGGAAAAAAACTGTGCGATTCCCAAATTATTGTTCTGAATATTTTTTGAATTCAAGTGTTCTTTGTATTCGTTACATATACGTGGTAAAATCCTCCGACTCAAAATATATTCCTAAAATGAAAGCTGTTGTTAAGAAATTAAATAATTCAATATTAAACATTTTGGTCAAAAACCGGCAAACATTACATAAAATTTTATCCCAAATGTAACACTTCATTTCTTTTTACATGTAAAATGAATGGTTGTACCTAATTCATTTAACACGTTCGTGTACGTACCATATTAGTCTCGTGTAGCAAAAGCCTCTGGCCATTTTCAAAGCACTCAGAGCTATAAACATCATAGAGCCGCCCTTAGAAAAAAATAACCAACAAAAAGTTAGTTATTCATTTTTGCGTAAGAGAGGCATCCTTCTGCAGCACAACTGGGCTGAGAACGATACTACAACCTTTCAGAAAACTAATACTAAGTTGTTTTTTCATTATTTTTACAAGGTCATACACGGGGTGTTGAACCCCTTCTTCTTTTTCTTTAAAAAGATAACTGCCGCACCAGTAATAATTCTGTGTCTCGAGAGACTTTACGAGTACAAATATTTATATACCTGAACTGGACACAGAACACTTAGACTCAGAACAACAACTTATGGATCTCACAAAGAGGTGGTTAAAAACGGTGAGGTGACTGTTTAAGCCCCTGCGCCTGCCTTGCGGTCGACCCCTGATTCTGGAGGGAGTGACTCAAAATAAGACAACAGTGGTAGTCACTAAGCATCGGGTGACCCACATTCTGGTTCTTATCACATAAAACAATTGTAACCGGCACTCCCGATCAATATTTTATACATATTTGCATTATATAATCCTAGCACTAACATGCAGGAAAAAATTGTTGCTATTTCTGAAGAATTGTCTGATAGAATAGCAATCAACGTTGCAGGCAAAAGTAAGTTGAATATAAATTAGTGACCGAGAAAATTTATGGAAGCTTATCTTCGACTTTCTACGGTTATTGGGAAATGATTTTCTCTTGCTAATGACACAAATCTTCATCGATGCTTCTGCGATTACGGCTTTTAATGCGGATATTATCCTTCTCATGTTTATTAATCTGTAAGGTCCAGTTCCTTTGATCTGTATTTAAAGGGTTTGAAGGAAATATTTTCATCGTATCCTCTGTCGATGTTTTGTCAGTCTATGTCCAGCTATCAGGATAGCAATTTGCAAGCGGTCGAGCCATGGCTCGCCCTTTGACAAGTAAATTGCGACTTGGACTTGGAGATTAAACACAGATTACATTTTTTTGAAGATATATAAGCTAGCACTTTGCGTAAACTGCTTGTTTGAGCGAAATTTCCGTTTGTAAAATGTTATTAACGATGGTTAATTTTGTTTACGATTGTAACTTTTTAGTGAAAATCAAGAGTGCGTTTATTATTAGATAAAATGGAGCCAAAATCAAGCCAGGAAATAATATGCATAGTCTGGAGGTTTTAAAATGCTTTTAGAAATACGATATACTCTGTTAATGAGATTTTATAAAATATTAATTTTCTTTTATAACTCTGCTCTTATTGTTAATCTTATATTTTAATTTATAATATAATTATATATTAT
This sequence comes from Hypercompe scribonia, assembly GCA_949316085.1. Classification (NCBI taxonomy): domain Eukaryota; kingdom Metazoa; phylum Arthropoda; class Insecta; order Lepidoptera; family Erebidae; genus Hypercompe; species Hypercompe scribonia. The sequence goes on from OX438987.1 coordinate 14,954,205, forward strand.
TAAAATACGTATACATTTGTTGTTTAGAAAAAGCAATATAAAAATGTAAAACAATAATATACTGTAAATTTCTACTAGTGTTTGAGTTACTGATACAATTGCAAAAGAATCTTCACTAAAAACATTATTTAAATAGAAGGCTGTCTCTATTGTATTGTACATAAACTTGAAATACGAATATATAAACACTTTTATTGGTACTTTGGTGGATTTTGTAGCACGATGCCTATGATCACACTTAGTTGACTAGATAATTATTTCAAGCAATCAAAAGCAACAAGCCAACTTTATTCAATCTATACACATTAGACCACATTATGCCTATTATTGTTAGTAGTGTATGTAGCCAAATTATAACTACATTATTATACTCCAATGCTTAGAAAGTGTAACTTGTCTATAAAACGTATAATAAAAAAACTCAGTCAATTATTATTGTTATTACTATCTACTTTTATTTTACTCGTCAACACCAACTAGAATAAAAAAAGTCGTTGTGTAAGTAAGAAATTTGTATGTACATATAAAATAATCCAATTGCTTGTCTTTTATATACATAATTATTATCCCATAAGTGACTAAAATATTAGGACAGTTCTGTTAAAAAAAAAAACGAACTGTACTTAACTTGTTTACTTGGAGAGAATCACTATTTCTATTTGTCCGTCCAATGATCCTGCATAGTTTTCCGACCACAATCGTTGATTGTTTGCCATTTGTATTAAAAGTGTTTTTGAATTTTTGGAGGTGAACTAAGTATTTTCAAATTGCTCATTTTAAAATCTAGCGATGACTAACCTTTGTAGACATGAAAGAGGAAAATCATTGTGTGTATGTTATAAAATGGATGAAATATTGAATTTGTATTATCTACCTTTGAACAAAACTGTACCAAAACAGACATTGTGGTATGGTGGGTTTTAATTTTTGAAAAAGATGGCAAAGTTCAAGGAAAATAAAGAAATAGACATAGTGTGATCTAATGTGTAAAGATTGAATAAAATCAGTATCGCGCGCTAGGAAATAATATCAAGTCAATTAAATGTGGTAGCAGGCACCGTGCTAGAAAATTCTTTAGTGCTGCACTCAGGGTCTATAAAAGAATGTTTAAAACATAAACGATAAGACACATCTCATAAACTATTGTTATGAGTATAAACAAACTTATTATTTGATGTGCAACACACATAAAGAAAAATTGCAGGTTAAATCTCTTCATTAAACGACAGAGATTCAGATCAAAAGAGAGTTGAGAGGCTCAAATGAAACCACGAAATTGTGCAAACCTCGACAGCAAACACGCTCGACATAAAAGCAACAAATTTCAACATCTCGGCGCTACATAAAATTATGTTGACGTTGAATATCATTGAATTGCCTCGAAATGAATTCAATTATGATTTTATTTTATTATGAAAGTAATGAATTTGAATTCATACTTATTATTATATTCTTTTCTACAATTTTATAGAAGAACATATTAAAAAAAATGTGTGCGTGTACTAGCGTACACTCGTAAGAAGTGAAACTTCTTTATGACGTTATTTTTCAAAAAAATAATTTAAACCCGTCCGAAGTTGATGCAATCGCCACCTGGATTTCAAAAATGTAACTACTCAAAACGGGCCGCAAAATATATTGGAGACATTTACCAATCCCTACTCCGCTGGAGAAAGTATACTTCAAATCACGCGTGGTAGGGATAAGAAAAAGATGACGCGTAACGGAAAAATGTGACGCGTAACGAAAAAATGTTACACTAAATTTTTTTCCAACCCCGATAAAGAAGTTTCACTTCAAAAATAAGCAAAGAAGAGTTAGTAGCAGTTTGATATTTTGATTATAGATCTAGAAAGCGCAGTGAAGTTGTAATCGAAAATAACGCAGTATTATCACGATGAACCAGCTTTTTCCACGTTAAATCATTCAGGTTTTATTTATGAAATATTTATGTGTATTACGATTGAACACGATTACCTCGGTATTTTTCTTTCAATTTCTATTCTAGATACCGACGATTTCTGTACCATTTTCTATTTTTTGGAAACAATATTTTTCGGTAGGAAAATAATTTGACAGTTTTCTTTTTACTTCTGAGAATTTGCATTAGTATTGTACGGCTGAGGAATTTGTTTAGTTGTATGTTTGCTTGAACTAACGTACCAAGCTAAGGAACACTGGTTCGAATGGAAAAAAGTTTGGATATTTTAGTTTGATATTGGATAGGCTACATATAACACTACGCAATGTCCAATGAGAATCGACGATTCAAGGAAGAATTAATTCCTTCTGAGAGAGGCAGGTGAAATTGCACGGGTCAAGTAGTGAATAATTCAATAGTGATCGAATTAGTGAAATAAATATGAAATTCTTTGATAGAGAGGGTTTTTTTCCAAAATAAAAATGAAGAATATGACGTCAAAATTACTTTAAGTTAGAAACTATCTACTGGACCAATATAATTTGAGGCTAAACAGCCAAGCAGTTGGCGGTTCGGGGGAAGAAAAAAGGTTTCTCTTGTTATTCAAATGAGTGACAAACTCTCCGAGAATAGGGTAAAAAGATCTCAGCTTTTGCACTCCCGAGTTGGAAACTTTTTTCAACAGTATTTTCGATATTTCGAGTGTCTCATGTCATTACGGCGCGCTTAACTTTGTTTGACGTTCTACTTAGGTGTTCAACGCAGTTCTACGCTAAAAATTTTGGATGACTTTACTGAATTCAATTGGAGTACAATTTTTAAGCGTTTTTATGTAAATACTTGGTTTTACCCTTCTCTAGAATTTGATCTGCCACATTAAGTTTCGTAACAGGTCATTTAAATGATTTTTTTAATAAAAAGTATCCTATGTTACTTCTAATACCTTCAAAAACATGTGTACAAAATTTCATGATGATCGGTTAAGTAGTTGTCGCATGAAACCGCAACAAACAAACTTACATTCGCATTTATAATATTAATGTGATGTACTTCGAACATATGCTAAAGTACAAGCATTCACACATACATACATAATGTCACGTCTATTTCTCAAAGGAGTAGGCAGAGGTTCTGACACACCTCTTTTGCTTTGTCCACATTTATCAATTGCTGCATGCATGTTCACCGGTTCCTTGTGCTTTTCACCCGGTCCTTCTTCAGAACATCATCAATTTGGTCGGTAAACGTTGCCTTTACCATAATATCTATTTAACACCATCAATTTATATCACAACCTGAGACATGCAAACTTAAGAATGATATTCTTACATCATTCTTGTATAATCTTATTATCTCAGAAAAAAAAGAATGACAATTAACACAATCTCAAAATGACAGAATTTCATACATGAACATCTTTTCTCGAAATCGGTTAAGAATAATCGAGTCTGTTAAAGTACTCTACTGAATAAGAAAATAATACAAACTAACATTACGTCCCATTGTTAAGGAAGTGGGTACTAGAAATTGATGACACATGATATCTTTGATGTCTCCACTCATCACTGCTAAGTAAACAAAAATTGTTTATAAAATGTCGTACATTTTTCTTCCTAGGCCCAAATGGATTTTTTTGTCTTCATAAATATAGTACAACATTAGGCACTCAGACGACAAAGGAGGAGTCCAAAGGACGTCTATTTTCGTAACCCATTTATAAGATAGTACAAACTGAATTTTCAATGTTTTAGGATCCCAATACCCTTTTGAATATTGCGTGATCTTTTTCATAATTCATATTATGAAAAATATATGGTTGGACTTACTAAGACACTGTACGAGTTTTTAAAGCACATCTATATAGCTTATGACTCGTTTGGCTTATATTTCTGTACTTGTACAAGAACTCTAAACAACTTGATGAGAATAATCTCATCTCCTGAATCACTTTCAGTAATACTACCAGCAAATTGGTAGGTAAAAATGGTACTACCAGACACTGTGTTTCAAATCCGCGGGCTTGTGTGCCAGTTCATATACTTACCTTATCATCATTGTTGTAGATTGACGATTGATTTAAATATTTGTCATATTTGAATGTAAATAAGTGTGTTGAAGGGTAAGCACACGATGATGGAGCCAGGGTGAACATCCAGAACCTGCCCTTAAACTTCTAGTTACCGCTTTACGTTTAGCTTTAATATAATAGGCTAGATGACACTTTAGTCAAATTAGTTACTTTTTATCATCTATCAAAACGACAATTTCATATGAAAAATGTATTAAATATAAAATTGTGACGTCACTGTTTTAGACTACTCAATTGAACAATATATTTCACGGTGTATTTGATTGAAATTCATAATAATAACAAAAAGGTAGTATGTTAATTGTATTTTCCGAGATGTTTCGCGTTATTATTATCAATCGATATATATCGATTAGTTTTAAAGAAGTGGACATTGGCATTTATTTACGATACAGTCATCTACCTAATTACGACGTAGTGGCTTTACTACTCTGTCATGGAGTATCGTAACGCGAGAAGAGACGACTTCTAACGCTACCGACGAGAAAATAGCAGTCAACCGACTGCATTTATTATACTGGCTGTACACCCAAAACGGAGCCACCTATTAATACCAAAGGTGCAACGCTAAACCCACACGAGACCAGGAAGAATAATGGTAGCGTAGCGTGTCTTAGTCACCGACTGCATAAAATATTGCAGCATATTTTTTTATTACATAATCATAGTATTAATCTACTAAAATTGGAATCTAAAATGATATTAAAAAGCTGAAGTTTATTTTTTTGGTTGAACCCGTTAATCTCAAAAGCTACTGGTTCAAATTGAAAGGGTATTAAAGTGTTGGATACCCAATTTATCAAGGATAAGTATAGGCTTATTACATCAGGTTACCACCACTAGGAACCGAATATTAATCAAAAATATGATCAATTCAGAAAAAAAATCCTTTTCAGAGTTGTATAAATTTCATTTACGTATGTAATTTAATAATCACAGAACAATTTCACATTTACAAGAATCCGACTCATAATACAAGACGACCTCTACCGAAAAAATTTAAAATATCATAGAAAATTTTATCAAATAAAACTTTCCTAAAGATTCGATCTCCATCTATTTGTCTATTGCAGAGGATCTTAAAATTGATCGAATGTCCCAACCCTTTTTGATCGGTTAAAAGTAAATGCCTGCGCTGACATTGTCGAGTTACTTGAGCAGCAGAAATGGTTGTGAGATAAGGACATAGTAATCGATCTTGTTATTTTTGGGTCTCTAAGAAAAAGGATCAAGAGAGATGATGCTTACCCCTTACTGGAAGCTGCACACTGTTGACCTAGAACAAAATGAGAAAATTATATTAAAAAATAAATTCTCCTTTACATAGACAGTAGATAATGTTTTTCTTTCTTTACTTTAATTCTGAAGAAGATACCTAAATTACACGATATCCATATTTGATTACTTTTTATCGAATAATAAGGAGCTACTACACTTTTCTTTGGTAATAATAATATCATTTAATTTGACTAAATATGTTATAAAAGGATGGTAAATATAAATAAGCACAATACACATTTCGCCAGTAATAAGCATGCAAATATAGCGTAATATAGTTTTTTATACTTGTAGTTGCTAGATTAAATACATTGACTGCCCGGGTTGGACCAAATGTTTGTATGATCTGCAAATATTTGTTTCGAAGTTTGAGTGTTTTGTATGTATAATATGTATGTATTTACAAAAAAAAGTATATAAGTATTCTATCAGTCAGTCTAGTTATCATAGCACAAGCTCTGCTTAGTTTGAAACTAGATGACGTTGTGTGTCAAATATCCCAAATATTTATTTATATTTATTTATTAATAGTTAAACTAAATCAATTTAAATAATATATATGTAATAGTTTGAAACGACGTACAAGGATTATTTAACAATGTAATACACAGTTATAATGCATTTACAAAAGAGCAGTCAAGCTCTTTGATGGAATGTGACTAGATTTACTCACGAATGCAAGAAACGTAAAACTTGCAGTTTTCTAATATTACGACTTCAGTATAAGGTATGTTAATGTACATTACTACTGGAATTTCCCAAAATATAAAATTAAAAAATATATTTCTATCATCACAATCAACTCAAGTAGACCCTGGATGATTTCTCGGTTTTGTGATTTTGAGTAATTTATGTTCTGAAAAGTTGTATTTGAAGCACATACTTTTTCTTTAAAAGTAATACGATTATTATCACAAGTAGTCTGTAATATTCTTGCAAAATATTTGTGAGGTTTGTTCAAATTGGCAAACTACACACTTGTGAATTCGTGACCGTATTTAAGTTTCAGTTGGATAAATTAGTTTTTGTGAGAACAAAACCCAGATGTTCTAAGTTTTCGTGAGTTTTGATTGAATCGTCGTTTTACAGGCTTTTGAAATTTCGATTTTGATCTCATTTATACAGAATTTTACAGATAGCTGTAGTAGTATTTTAGGTCACTTAAGTAATGATCGTGAAAAGTTAAGAAAATGTAATTTTTGACACAAAAATCTTATGTTGTAACTGAAAAACTGAACCTGAAATTAGCTTATAAAAGTCATATTTCATATAAGAGAGGATAGATTTGAATTTAACTGTGTTTATTTAATACCATGGGTGTTGATTTAATATCTGGATTTTTCTGCTTTGATAATGTGTAATATCTTTGTATGACCCTCTTAATCAGTCTTTCTTACATATTTACGGCAACATTGGTTAGTTACAGGTCAGATGATTATGTTAGAGATCTATTATGGTCTACTACTTTATCCGGTTAACTTAACAATTAAATTAGCCGCAATAGTCAATAGATTTTAGTTTACAGATTTTTTAATTTACACGCAATTTCAAAAAAAGAAATAGTCACATATTGTCAAAATAAAATTAAACCAAAAATAATTTGTAGTATTAGAATAACAATAAATTAAATAATAATAAGTTGTGTTACAGAATATATGTTAAAATAAAAAAATATGTTCGTCGAAAATTCATAAACAGCGTAATATCAGTTATACATATATCAGAAATAAGCACACAAAACACAAGCTAAGCTTTGTCCAGTCATTTGGTCAAAAAAAAGGGAGTTACCTGGAAAGTTTACCGGGAGTTTTGAAAATTGATTATCTTATGGATTTCGGTATGCTCTTTTCGAATTTCAACTTTGCCACCTCGTATCTCCGCCGCTCGCGCCGCCATATTGAAAAAATGGCAAATGGCTGGACTATTAGTTTGAAACTAGATGACGTTGTGCGTCATATGTCCGAAATATTTATTAATATTCTTATTTATTTTATCGAAATAATAAATTTTGTAAAAAACACGAATATAGTGTCTACATTGTTTGGTGTTACTAGGAATTCTTTTATACACTTTTATAGCCATAACAAACACGCACTTCCTAAATACGGTAGTTCGATATCGACAGCTGACATATATAAGAGAGTTCTATTTCGTAGTCAAGTTCTGCTGTATATAATCAAAAAATTAAAATCTTAATTGCTAACTAAATGTACATGTGATCTTTTAAAGTAATTTGTCTCAACTCAATAACCTTCTCCAGGCATTAAAAATTTGAGACAATATATTATTTATATATATTACATACATTTTTAAAAATTGTTACATGATAAATTATGAAAGTCTAATTTTTTTTTAAATGTAGAAATTAATTACTATTACTAAAAATTTTGAAACGTACCAATTAAAAAATAAAAAGTCTTTAATAAAATACTACGTCAACATCGTTATTATTAACATTTATTTTATTGTATTGTTAAGTGTATGTGTGTTTAGGTGTAGTATCTCGTAATGTGTTTAGGTGCGTTATTTGTTAGTGTGTTTAGTTTTTGTGTCTGTTAGTGTGTAAGAGTTCTGTAATTTCCTTTTTTTATTCATGTTTTGTTTCAATGTATTTTTCTACTAACGAATAATTTCTAGGACACAAAACCATTTCAAAAATATACATAAAAAGCACTACAAATATATTTATTCCATTGCTTGAAGTAGTACATAACTAGCACGTACCTTTTTACATTTCTCTATCTTAATTGATAATATTTCTCTAGAATATGATTATAGGAGTATATTTGAGTCTAGATGCAATCTTGCCGTAGTAAACCACGAGTTGTGTTAAGTTGTGACCTTTGTCGGTAGCATATTTAACAAACGAACGATGGTCTAAAAACTAAATAGTCATATTTAATTTAATTTAATTTGTGTTATGTGTGCTACAGCGGAGACCACGATTAGACAAACGTAGTGTAAGGCGCCCTGCGGCGTGATGGACCGACGACTTGAATAAGGTGACTGGCAGCGGATGGATGCAAATTACTCAAGACCAGGATGGTTGGCGTTCCTAAGGGGAGACCTTCAATAAGCAGTGTACGGCGATAGGTTGATTTGATTTGATTGATTTAAACTGTATGATCCATCCTTTTGCAAACAAATTTGATTTAATTTTAACACTTCAAATTATTATAAACATGTACAATAAGAATTGTTATTGCAATCGTTAATTCAATTTTTAAATGTGTAAAATATTTTTTGTTTTCAGCTAAATTGCACTACAACACAAGTGGCTCCATCTTATTGAAACCATGTGTTATGACGGTAGTCAGCAAATTCCAGTAGCATCAATCCCCAGAACTCCCGTAACATGTTAAAATGTTAACGAATTCTTGGTCCACCCTATATAATATTTTTTGACACCTGGACTAACAAGTTTCGTATCAGAACAAACTTTGACAATATCCATAACCTGACTTCAGCTTTTGAGATAAAATTTTAATGAGTGTAAAGTGTTACTCCAAACACCGTACGTTTCTAGCTTACTCAGCAGTAGTTCATGATCAACGTAGTCAATATCCTTGGATATGTTCTTGTAGCAAGCATATACAGGCTGCCTTTTATTTACTCTTTTATCTACCTCTAAAAATAATCCTATATTACTATACTTTTCAATATCCATGAATAAAAATATAACGAAGATACAAATTTTGTCGCGGTTACCTTTCTAAATCAAGGCAAAATGAGACTACATATTTTAAAAACATGCATTGAGATACAATGCCCGCCTTTCAAAGTTGGGCAGTCTGATTCTACTACTAAATGAGAAATAACAAAGCTGTATCAAGTTCAACAACGGCAGTTTTTGGTACAGTTTTATATCTCAGAAAAAGAAAGATTATGAAAAATACTGACGCCAGATATTCGCACTTTTACAAATAACAAAACTATTCTACTACTAGGCATTAAACCACAGTATTCCGTGGTTTATAATTACAAATGTGGCAATTAACGCAATCAATATCTATTAACACATTCGAATTAAGTCTATTAATTTAGTGATGTGAGACCAGGTTATACTGGCCGTGGTCATTGACAGATTATCAGCATGTCAATATGGGATTTAATTACGAGAAGTCTATAGTAACTTTATTGATTGCTTAAATAAATAATTAAACGTAAAAAATTAAGAGTATATTTCGTCCTAAAATTTTTATGTATTAAACCTTAAATGTTATTGCGTACAGTTGGACAAAGAAATTAACCTAAAATCATTGGTTAAAATTGATTTAATTAAAATAATCAAATACTTTATATTCAAGTTAATAAAAAAACAATTGAACAAAATATTTGTTATTGCATTATATTTTAAACCTAACAACAAAAATACATTTATTTCCCGTTGATTTTATTATTTACACAAAAAAAAATTTGCCATGTAAATAAAATTAAACAGAGATACGAGGTTCATTAGAAATATTTTCATTATTACAATTATGATGTGAAATGAACCTAATAAAAACAGTAAAGGCCAGTTAAAAGTAGATGTATTTCGATAATCCCAAGCTCTTTATGACTCAAAAATATATCCGGTACTTATTGAAGATCTCAATAAAATGAACCAAAAACCTTTAACATAATTTTCAATTATATTCAAAGGAAGCTCAGACTGCGAGGATTCATCAAATGAGCTCAAAATTATAGACATGACAGATTTTACTATAGCCTCCGATTTCCTACCGCACAATAACTAGGATTTCGCTTTTGAGGTGAACCTTAATATAAAATAAGATTGTTTCGTTTATTAATAGGTTTATAAGAGTATTTATAGAGAGCAAAATTTAGGAATAAATCCTGTGTCACAGAGGACTTTACAAACATATAAGAAACGTACACAAAGAACACCTGGGTGTTCTAAGGACAAGATAGAGTCGAGTTTATTTTTCTATTATCGTTTGCAAATGTTTTGATATGATTGTCATATACATATGGCATATACTTCACTCTGGTACCGGATAAATAACGATGATCACTAGCTACGGTCTTCAGAACGTGATTATCTACAAAATCGTTATATCATACATCAAATTATTGTAATGACATATATGGTGATATCACTCCTAGATGTTATGCAACGTTTTATCAGCAGCCTTTGCCAGTCCACCGCTAGACATAGGCCGTTTCTTAGAGAGGAGGTTTTGGTCTACTATACCACACTGACCAGACGGGTTGGTATAGGGCTTGTTTCAGGTTTTCCTTCCCTTCGCAGTAATTTTGTCCTGTGTAGTTTGCTTTCTTAGTAGTTACTTATGACACCCGTGGAATGAATGGAGGTGTTGACATTCTATATTTATCTGTGACTACACCGGGTGTAAGATGTAACATTGTTTGCTTTAAATGATATTTTTTTACAAGTAAAGGGAATAATCATGTCTAAGACCTTACAATCCCCAGCTTTTCACAAAATCGTTTCACGTTTTAATACCTTTTTTTTTCTAATTATTTGTTTGTTTTTGTTTTTTTTTAAATACAACGACCGCACTAGGAATAAATCCTGTGTTGCAGGGGACTTTATAAACATACAAGGAACGGATACAAAGAACACCCAGACTCAGAACAACAATTTGTGGATCTCACAAATGTTGTCCCATGTAGGTTTGAACCCACAACACGCAGCGCAGTAGAATGCGACGTGGCGACCGCTTAAGCCACTAGGCCAAACGAGCAGTCCATCTAACCATACCAAACTGATTGAAGTTCATCGAAACCTGAGCAATTTAGACATTGTCTGTATCGAAATACTTAATCAATTTCGGTACATTATTATTAGACAAGATTTCAGTTTAGATCTTATCTTTTTACATATTATATTTTAAATCATGTTTCACTTAAATACAATTTCAAAAAGAGTCGTAGGAAAAGGAAACAATTCTTGTAATCTAACATTTATTTTTGCTATAATTTAAAAATTCTTTCTCCGGACCGGCGGTCGTGTTGACAAGGCGTCTTGTCTGTCCCGGATTTTGTGTTCCGGAAAATCTGTGGAGGGTCTAACGCGCAAGCCATGAGCGGATCGTGGAGTGAAAATTCCTCATGAATGTGTAAAATGACGCATATTATTTACATATGTATTACAATTTTTTGCGGGTTGTTAATTTTGTGAAGTCTAGCGACAATTTTATTTGCTAACAATTTTGTTTAACTTAAGGACCTTTGAAACTTTCACGTTCCATTAAAATAATGTAACAAAAAAAACATGAAATAATTTTATTGAAGATGTTGAAAGAATAATAAAATAAGGGTTTTCAAGCTTTTAATTTCTAAAAACAAAAGGATATAGAAATAACTGGAGTTACAGTTACGGATGTAAAATTGATCTGAACATTTTGATTACAATTAAAAACTCTGCCAGAGTTTGTTTATCAAAATCACTTTATTTTGAACCAATGATTGTGTTAAAAAAATAAATTTAGTCATATTTTTTCTGTGTTAAAAGGTTTTATTGAAATTAAGGTAATAAAGATAGAGTTAATATACTAAAAGCTAAAAAATAATGACGAAAGTTTTAAGTACCAGTCATCACAGCACTCTCATCATTATTTATAATCTCAGTTATAACTGAGATTATCAGTGATTATTACTGAGGGATAAGTTTAAAGAAATTGGTATTATAACCGTCACATCTCAAAAATCTATGAGAATTTAGTGTATGTTAAGAAGAATATTCATTTATTCAAAAAGTGCAGCGACATTCATGAGATTGACGCTAGAAATAAAGATAAACTCGTGTTCCCAAGGCGTAGATTAGCAAAAATAGGCAAGTCTTTTCAATGTCAGAATGTGCGATTCTACAATAAAATATGAAGTCCTCAGTAAAACAAAAACTATGTGAAAAGGCTCACTACACAGTTTTGAATTATTTAAATGTCAATTTTACTTGAAATTGATGCTGCTCACTCCGGCATTTACGTTTGTTGTTTTAAAGTGATGGACATTTAATTTATTGTTGTACCGCACTTCGTTTTTAAACATTTTAATGTATTATTGGTTATTTTTCTTCTATGAAAGTTGAATTCCAATTGTATTTTTTACGTAGGTAGGGTAAGTTTAGTCTAACCTTGTAATAATAGGTTATATTTAGCATTTTTCTGGTGGTTTTGAGTGTTTCCACAGCCTACCGAAATGTTCTGCTCGGGTCGTTAATCTTGACTAATACTGGTTAGATGACACGATGGTTGACTCGTATGCCGTCTGTGTGGACAAGCCAACTCAAAACTATGATCCTTTCTATAAAAGGCCAATCCACACACTGTACTGTACTCTCTTAGTTTTTATTTAATTAATGTTCACTGATTTGAAAAAAAAACACCTCTGTCAATTATATCGGCATTTTTACAGACATCTTAGGAAATATTGGCACTTTTTAGCTGTAAAGTCCGACATGTACAATATCTGTACAAGATTTACTTGCATAAACAGAAATCATTTATCATAAACCTCGGCCATTACTGAGATAAAAAATGAAATCACCGAGTGTGTGAATTATAAGGTTTTCGTTTTTAATTTTGTCACGAAATTTAACTTAGCGTACAGTATTCTAATAATCAAATTACAATTTACAATGATTCTGAACATATTACTTAAATTGTATTGTCATCAGAACTATATTATGATCCAAGTTTTCTAGTACTGGATTTGATTTAAGCAAATAAAAAGATAGACAGAGTGAGCTAAATACAACCATTTAATTTATAACATACGGACAGCATGTAGTAGAGCCACGCAGATTTCAGCACAAACAGTGCTACATACTCACAGCAGATCAACTTAGAGCGACAGCATCCATGCTATCGTATTTCGTTGGTGAGTGCAAGACGGGATGCTCATTCATGTAAGAGTGACAGTCATCGTGGTAATCGTGTGTATCTTACACTGCTACAATGATTATCATACCTTTCACGTCCTCAAGCGACACATGAAAAAGTTTCTCACTAAGCCGTCATAGTGTGGATCACCATACTTTGCGATGAGTATGAGAGATTCTATATCCACCTGGCAGGGTAGTAAAAAAAGCGTCATATTTATTTCAGGAAAACAATACTATCGCAGTAACCTACATTTTGCCGTTCAACGTTCACAGCAGGATAGCCTTTCGTAACGTAAAAAACGGAAAAGTCACACACTCCTAGATTAAAGAGAAAGTTTAAGCGTTATAAAATGCGTAATAAGATGATTAACATATTAAAAAAGCGTGTCGCAAACTGTTATCGCAAAATATTAATTTTCATCTCGGTAACGACCTTGAAAATATTTTACAAAAAAACAATTTATTAGCCTGTCAAATGCAGGTGTGGAGTTTGAAACTGTATAAAATTGAATTCTATAATTGTATTTTTGATAGTTAAAATAAAATGTTTAGGAAAGAGATCTATGAAATCTTATGTAATTTTTTTATGAAAGTAATTACCGCTGCTCATGATCCTATAAAAATCAAGAGTCATAAGAAGGCGAAGAAAGCCTTATATTTTTTTAGTTCGACTAAATGAAGTAAAAATAACGTCAACTACAAGAAACGAATGTTTCCGATCCATAGTCCGTTAGTAAGTTGCCCTGGGTGGACTATGGAAACTTGGTACACCTAAGAGGTAGACTGTAGGTACTGCAATGAATTATATTATTCATAGTTCGCTAGAGAGATGATCTACGTCAAATTCGTAAACATTATATCACTTTGTTTAATTCAATTTTTATACCAATGAATCACCAATTGTTAAGAAAGTATTAGAATAAGACAGAAAAATAAATTCTCTATATAAACGCATTTCATTATTTTATTTATTTCAAAATATTAATAATTTATTTACTTATTAATCTGGGTCATAATTTAATGTAACCTCAAAAATGATAACTACTTCCATAAAATTTGACCGTTCAGTAACCTTTCAGAATGACATAGATCGAAACCTGTCAGGCTAATTTTAGTTAAATAATGAAATAAAAGTGACTTTTATTTCAAGAATATAATAAATTAGATATGAGTATAAAATGATTCACTCTTTCTAATAATATAGTTTATTATTATTAGTCTAGGTACGACGATGTCCACCCAAATATACCAGGGGTATGCGTTAGTATTTTTAGTCCACCCAGGTCTACCACGGCTATTCGTTAGTGTCCTTAGTCCAACCAGGTGAACTTATCAGGTGGAGTACGGGTACGGAACTAAAAGGAAATAAAACTATGGATTATGTATTACTATTGTGAAACTATTTATTGGTATTATTAACATAATTGTTTTAACATTTATTGAAACTTGACGTAATTTTTTCACTTACGATTAGTTATACAAATTGTAGAAAATGAGAATCAAGACATACATTTTTATGATGATACTCACATCTACCGTGATTGCATTATTTCACGCATACACACATGTAGATATACATCATCTAACTCTAAAGTTTAAAGGTAAGTAAACGATAGTTAGCTTGCTATTTAAGCCAAATTTATTGAAAAAAGAAGTAATATTTAGCCAAGTGCACCAGTACAAAAACTGATTTATACATAAGAGACGGAAAAGGTTTGGTCGTAATATCGTTAAGTTGCCTTCTGATGCCACAGTTAAACTGAAAGTGCCTGAGACAGCACAATATTTAATGATGTCATATAATTGACTGGCGTTTAAGTATTTGGTCGTCATTTATGTCTTCGGAAAACGCATTAATAGCAATGGACCTAATATTGTCTTGATATTCTATCATTTTGTTTTTAACTGTTTATTATTGTGTTTCACTGTGCAATAGCAATGGAAAGTTAGAATGATTATGTTGGAGAAGTTTGTTTAAACTAAGAACACATTACAACTGAGAGATCGAACTATCGCCATCCATGAAAGTATGGAATTCAAAAGCCACCATAGTGTGGGTCATTATACTACATTATCTGCATTTTCAATGAGTATGGTGACCACAACTCTTGGATTGTTTTCATGCTTTTCATCAGGCAGAGTAGAGTCACTTTGGCAGGCTCTTAATATAGAAAATATAGTTACAAGCGCGTTCATTCTCTTTGAGTTTCTTCTCTCCAAGAACTAAAGAAAAGTCGAGATCAGAAGACATGTATAAATATTATAATAGCCTTTATGATGCTCGTGTTGTTTAATTTAAGTATTTCTAACGTAGTTCATGATATTATTTTCTTGTTTAAATTAATGTAATATATAAGTTTATCAGGACGGCTCAACATAATACTATGTATTTACTGGATCTGTGTAGCTTTTTATAGGATTTTTTAATCCAAAACACACATTTTTAAACAAATTAAGTTTAAAATTGCTGCTTAAAAATTATACTTCCTACGTATTCATTATAAAGCTTGCGATAAATTTTTAATATTTTTAACAAGCAAATCTTTAACAAAAATAGTTTAGAAAACTAAAACACACTCTTTAATGACAAATGAACTTAAAGTCTAAAAATAAATCTAAATATACGAATAGAAAATACGAACAAAAGACATTAGTATTATGGTGAAAAACACGTGGAAAGTTTTGTACTGTATTTTTCGTACTATTCTTAGGATCTATCGTACCAATAGCGTATTTTCGAGAGCTAATTTATGTAGCACCCTAAGCTTTTTTCACAATAATACTAAGATTTCTTTTTTCTTAAGAACTATTTTAAACTTTAGTTCCATTTATTATTGAGGGGTGTTTATTAGTTTTATAAAACATATTTATTTATCTTTTGTTCAATATTTTGAACTTTTACACAAATAATCAAATCGGTTTATTATATTGTGATCGGTTCTTGGTAAGTCTATAAAGTTTAAATGGAATTACCGTTCAAAATAGGTCAAAATCGAATTCAAAAGAGTCGATTACAAATAAAACACATACAAATGAAACTAATAAAATCATATTAATAAACAATCATCTCGCCAGAGTCACTGTATAGGAAATAATTGGCAGGTGATAGTAACTGTAATTCAGATAAAACCAAATTGGATACGAGACGTGTGTAATTCCGTGTAGTCCTTCAAGTTCAATCGGTTTTGTGTCATTAATCAATCAATCGACTTGTAATTTGTCAGTGATTAATTACACTACATGAATCCTATTGCCATTATTTCATGTTAACATCTTACAATTAATATAAGTGCCAATACTGTTAAAGGTTTCACGAGACGTACTATGATTTATAGAGAAACGTCAGTAATCAAAGCTCTTGAGAAGCGGAGGTCTGTTCTATTCAAGTAGTCTGTTATTATCACGGCAGGGAACATTGTTGTTTATATTGAAATCACGTGATTAATTAGAAATAAGCTGTGAAAGTGAAACTGAAGTAGAGAAAAATACGTTTGATTAGAGTTAACGTTATTGCTATGTTTAGAATTTATGCTTCTTTTGGCATGTTAGGTATAAGAGATGAAAGGAAATTTTTACGATGTATGCGCACACCGTCACGAAAAACCGACACCATGAAATTAGTTAGTCAACATTTTAGTTTTTTATTACGTACATTATTCATTATTTCATGTTATGATAAAGCTTTCTTTCAATGTATGAAATAATATTCTTTTTTATTATTAGTGTCGTTTTCTCTACAAACATAGGATAATGTAAACGATAAACTTTTCAAAAAGATTTTTATCTTGTTACACCAAAAAAGTATAACATCCTACGTGTGAACATAATATATATATACTCGTAAGTACATTCACCTTTTGTTTTTTACTTTTAGGAAGGATCATTAGTACTTCCTCTCGATCGAACGAAAGAGAGAAATATATACATTTTACAGTCCAATTACAGTTATAAATTATGATCGTATATTTTTAAAAGTTTTGTATAGCAAAATTATTTATAATAACATTACATAACATTAATATTTATTGATTTAGGTAAATATATGGTAACAATTATTGATAAACTAACATTAGGTCCACAGCCCCTGTGGAATCAAGTTACATCGATCCAGTGCCTTGTAATCACATTTTATCGGATAATTTAAGAACTTTGAAGAAAATAGTTATTACTTTTCGAAACATTTGGATAACCTCAAAGTTTTATGGTTCGGATGATGAAACATGTAAAGCAATGACACAAAGATGATGAACAGAAATAGAGTACAGAATATGTACTGACTTTAATGCTTATTGATTATGGTACTAATTTTTTTCGTTTTAAAGACAACGCCCGCACTAGGCATAAATCCTGTGTTGCAACCAAGAATACCCAGACTAAGAATAATGATTTGTGGATTACACAGTGTTGTCCCATGTGGAGTTTGAACCCACAACGCTTAGCGCAGTAGACAGCGATGTGGTGACCGCTTAAGCCAGTAGGCCAACTTTATAATATTAGTAGTCAAGAACTATTGACATTATTGAGTTGCAACAATCACTTCTATATATCTATTTGGGACAGCTCATAACTCAAAAAACCTATGACCAACACGAACGATTTGTACTTTACGGTAGTGCAAATTGTTCATGTTTTCACGTATAAAATGTACAAATACAATAGGTAAAACTATTCAAGGGCTGAAAATCAAATAACTTATGAAAAAGTTCCCAAAAACTATAAAAGTATATTAACATACTTTTCTTTAAAAACCTGTAACTTATTTTATCTAAGAAATGTAAAAAATGTACTGGTTGTATAATAAAATAAACTGACTACACGTGTAAGGTATTTTTTTCCCTATCCTAGCAACACTCAGCTAATGTCAACCTATGTTTCCCGCCTACGTCATCCGTCATTCACTTTAGGCGCGCTCGTTCGTGTTGTGGATGTGACTTTATGTTTACTTTTCTGTTTCGATCCATTTTATAATAAAACTAACTTGATACTAAACTTCATAAAATGTGTTTTGTTTTCAGTATAAACTAAAATAATATTGTAATTTTAAAAATATTTGTCTATAGGTAGATGACTGTATCGTAAATATAAATACCAATGTCCACTTCATTAAAACTAATATCGCGAAACATCTCGGCAAATATAATTAACATAGCTTTTTATTATTATTACGAATTTCAATCAAATATACAGTGAAATATATTGTTCAATTGAATAGTCTAAAAGAGTGACGTCACAATTTTGTATTTAGTACATTTTTCATACAGAATTGTCGTTTTGACAGATGATAAAAAGTAACTAATTTGACTAAGATGTCATCTAACCTATTAGTCGATGTTTCAAATTACTGTTTAGTTGTTTGTAGTATACAGCATGTTTATTTTAAAGTTAGAAGTCAAAAAAAAATGTTATAATGTTAAGCTGATTTGAATAAAGGTTGTATTATATTATTATGAAAGCCACTTCAGCGACGACATATTTTTGTCTATTACATTTCAAGAATATGTTTAGAATATTGAACCAATTCAAAGAGGCATACTCATATGACTAAGACGCTATATAAAACGGATATTGCTTCTTCATTCATTCACCAATACGAGAAGCGCGGGCTTACTAACTCCGTTTTCCTTTTATATGATTTATAAATCGGAAATTTATTTTCTACGGCTTCGTTGTTAGTTTAACGCTTGAATCATCTTATAGCTAAGAAGTTCCGCAATCGCGAGGAAGCTAAAAGGATGGGCCTCGATTGATATTTTTTGAATTTATTGTGTAGACGTGATATTGTATTTTAAACGTTTCATTTTAACATTAATAATTTATAAACTGCAGGCCAATTAAATTGAATTATGTGTGTTGACATTACAGTCTGTTTGCCTTTGTGTTCTTTTGTTTAGTTTTGTATTTTTTCCTTACTTATCTTATTGTTTCGTTTTGTACTTTTTCACTATTTTTCATTATTTTTAAATATTATGTTTTATATTTTGGACTACCAAGTTTCACAAAAAATTGCTACCAGTGTCAATATTAAAATCCGAATATTTTCTATAAATGTTGTGTTTACCGATTGATGTTCTACACATATACATTAGTTACCATGCACGTATTATTTTAAAGTAACGTGTAACAATTGTAGGCAAACGTATAAATAAATAAATATTAGTTGTTTTTGAAGTTTTATATTCGCAGTAGGTATACGTAAATATGTGACACTATGAAGGCAAAGTTTTTGTACATTTTAAAAAAGACAATAAGAAGCATAACATACTTTGGCCTACTTAGGGTCAGTTTCATGACTTGCTGTTGTACTTGTTTCTATGATTTGGAACTTTTCTGCCAGATAATTACAGATTTCAATTTCACAAGTCTCTGTTAAAGATAAATCTGTCGGATAAGCACAATATTTATATATTAGAAAACTTTAAATAGTGTTTTATCAACAATCTAAATCAGTATCAGAAACTGATGAAACTCAGAACTACATTTTAAATGCAGCAGAAGTAGAGACGAATATAATGTACGTATGAAAGTCAACAACACAATGATATTTTAAGTTATATCGATCCATATAATAAAATTTTAATTTCTTCCTTTGGTGATAGATTAAGAGTTTAGAGTTTTATCACCTTTCTTCTATCCATGGGTGTTGTATGAGGTGACAAAGGGACC
Source organism: Hypercompe scribonia (assembly GCA_949316085.1). Classification (NCBI taxonomy): domain Eukaryota; kingdom Metazoa; phylum Arthropoda; class Insecta; order Lepidoptera; family Erebidae; genus Hypercompe; species Hypercompe scribonia. The sequence goes on from OX438987.1 coordinate 14,974,008, forward strand.
AAAAATGCAAGACAATATAACTACAAAGAGAAGGAGAACCTAGAATAAACCTTAAATCAACCCGTCCGACCAGCGTGGTATAGTAGGCCAAAAGTTCGTTACTAAGAAAAGGTCTATGCCAAGTAGTAAATTGTTAATAGCTACTGATGATGTAGTAAAATAACAAGTACTTACTAGTAATAAGCAAATTAATTAAAATTAAAATTGGTTTTTATTACTAAGGTTTTCTTAACTATATCATCAACAGCCTTTTACAGTCTACTGCTGGACAGAGGCCTCCCCTTAGCAAAGAGGTTTTGGCCTACTACACCACCTTGGGCAGACGGGTTGGAATAGGGTTTGTTTCAAGTTTTCCTTCTCTTTGTAATGATGTTGTCTTGCATATTTGGTTCCTTAGTCACCTTTTACGACACCCACGAGATAAATAGGGGTGGTAACACTATGTATACTTAATCCGTCACCACACGGACTATAAATAAATTATAAATATAAAACTTAAATATAAACCAAATGAAAAAAAAAATGCTTTACGTGTAAAGATTTCGTATCATAATATATTATAAAAAGTTGAAAGTAAGCTCCCAACAACACAAAAATAGCAACAATTCTGTAAAACAGTCACGGAGCTCAACAATATAGTATAAAATCTAACTTTGGTAGTTTATCGATTGTTGGTGATTTATCGCTCGTGAGAATAGAGTGGTTCGTAGGTTCTATCTCTGTATTTTATTCTATATCTCTGTATTAAAATTTTGAGCGTTATAGGGAATACGATATATTTTTATCCACCTTCAACCATTGCTTATGTAAAAACTAAATTGAGCTACATGTAAAACTTATAACATAATTAATTGACTGCACGATTGGCCTAATGGTTTAAGCGGTCGCCACGCCGCACTCCACTTCGCTGAGTGTTGTGGGTTCAAATTGTAGAATTTGAACTCACAACACTCAACACAAAGAGTTGTCCCATGTAGATGGGACAACTCTTTGTGTGAGCCACAAATTGTTGTTCTGAGTCTGGGTGTTCTTTGTGTTCTCTTGTATGTTTGTAAAGTCCCACGTGACACAAGATTTATTCCTAATACGGGCTTTGTCTTTTTAAACATAAATAAAAAAAGAAAAAAAAATACTATATCTTATAACGATTATCATCAGCATCGGTGAAACTTATACCCTCGATTATTTGCACTTGGTGGAACTTGGTGAAATACTTAATTAAAACTGCATTCACATTTACCTTTATTCCACTATTTAATTTAAATTGACGTAGCCAGCTTCATCCTACAGCATTATCAAAGTAATCTTTAATGATTTCATACATTCCACGCACACCAAAAAAAAATCATACGCCGTCTCAGGTACTCTTAACCCGGGAACCCCGACGTACCTCGGGCCACCTACGGCTTGTAAATGGACTCCCCCGTGTGGGAACCATCCATGTTTCCTGCCCCCAAAGGAGCGACCGCGGTCTGTAACTGTGACTGTTTTTGCTAGGGTGACAGATAGCTTTACCTGTCACCTCCAGGCCTATACTTATGGACGACGGAGATCGTTCACCGATCTAGGGCGCCTGAATTTTCTGCGGTAACTCGCCCGTTCCCGGGCCTGGCGGACCGGGAAAGTTCTAAACCTCTGTACACCAATAATTACTTTTGCTGGATGTGTTTTTTAGACGGTATTCTTGCATAAATATTTATCAGTTTAAACACATTACTTAATTTAAATTTACATAGCAATACAAATAAATAAACTGTAGCAGTTCATGTGGACATTATTTAAATCTCAATAATTACATGCTTCCCAAAAACATTTGTACGTGGTCCCTCAACTGATTTGCTCTTCTGTATAATCTGCAGAAATTATGGTGTACCAGAAGGTATATTCTATTCTATTCTATTTTATTTGACAATTCAAACACAAATCAAAAGGTACTTTAAGTATTAATAAAAAGGAATGTATTAAAAAATATATTAAAACAGTCCCTATTAATATTTCACCTAATTAAAAGCATACTTTTGTAAAGTGTTTGGTGATAGGTTTCAAGTACATTGACATCCTTTATCACATCAAAACCTGGCAAAAGTTTATACCTTATCGAGAATTGAGAATTTGAGCCCAAGAGATAGCTCCCAGGTTCTCGAATTCTGTAGAATAGCGTCTATAATGATGAACTTTTGTAAAAACATATGTATGCATAAGTTTTATAGATAAGTATTTTAAAAGGAACATGGAGCATTTATATTTGTATATATCTCAGGGAAAATCTTCTGAGTTTTAAGGAATTTAATACCATTTTTCCTCCAATTTTTGTAAATAGAATTACTCTAAATACAAGTTTGACACTACAGTACTACCATATCATATGATGCCCTAACTAATTCCCAATACATTTCTTAAATGAACTTTCTACTTTAACCCTAGCAGATATAATGATATACGGAGCCGTGACGTGGACACTCACCATTGGACTGCTCCATAAGTTTAAAGTAGCTCAGCGTGCGATGGAGCGTGCGATGCTCGACGTTTCTCTGGTTGATAAAATTCGTAACGATGTTATTCGAACGAGAACTAGAGTAACTGAAATGAACTGATCGCACGGAGAATCAGTATGCTGAAGTGGAAGTGGGCCGGCCATGTCTCCAGATGAACCGATGGTCGCTGGAGCCGAAGTGCACTGAAATGGATACAACGATTGCGCAACTTGAAGAAGGAGGTTGGCAGCGGATGGATGCGAATTGCCCAGGAGCGGGATGGTTGGCGTTTTTTGGGGGAGACCTTCATTCAGCAAGTTCAGTAGTTACTAGGCTTTCAGACATATATGTATCACAAGAAGGGACACACCTAGTTCATCAAAAGCACAAAGTGGTTACTACTAATATTAATAGAAACCAAAATTCGTCCAGCAAACTTTTTAAACAGTTTCTAATTAAATACAGTTACATTTATAACTTTAACTACTTAGGTATTGGTGCCTGAACTAGATCACATACCTTCATATTGATACAATACTTATTGAACATAATACAGTAGAAAGTAAATCTTTTTGCGTAATGTTTCATCTTGTAGACAAGATGGCTACAAACCGTTACTCTTATAAGAAGAAAATAAAAGGACCAAGCGGATCTAAATATAGGGTGGGCCAAGAATTTGAATCTAACATCCCGTGTAAGCATGTTACAAGAGTTCTTGGGACCAATGTTACTGGGATTTGCTGGTTACAATCATAATACATGATTTCAACAAGATGTAGCCTCTTGTCACACATTCAATAAGTCCCTGCCAGTAGTCAAAGACATGTTTCCGGAAAAGTTAATGTCCAGACGAGGCGACATTCCAAGGCTACCAGAAGTCCAAATCTATCCCCAGCAGACTTCTTTTTATAGGTTATTTGAATCGTGTCTACATCAATACACTACACTACACCCAAATACACTACGTCAACTGATAGAACAAATCAGTGAAGTGATGTCGGCGATCTCGCGGTCTCTTTGCCGAGCAGTATTCGAAAATTTTCGGAAATTCGAAAATTCGAAAATTCGGTGCTCTCTTAGGAGAGTGCTAACGTCGAAACGGTGGTCAGTTAGACGAATTGTTTTATATAAAATACATTTCAACTAATTAGCTTTCTTGTGAATTAACAATATTTTTGAATATATCAAATGGTTTTCTTTATACGATTGTTTCAAATGTTAACTAATTCAGGGCCCATCCAAAATTAAATATGTTGAAGATAAGAGTTCAGATTTAATATATCGTCCCTATTATTTTTTGAATTCTTTAAGCTCGAGAATTTATAGACATCGGATCTTGTGTTTTTGTTACCGCCGATAAAATAAAAATTCCATAAACGTAAATTATGGATGAATAATAAAACATACCAGCTATGAATCAGTTATGGTCTCTTTAGCTGTATCTACTGTTCAAAATTGTTTGAAATAAAATAGCTTTATTATTATTAAAGTTTCATGTCTATATGGATTCTTTATTTCGGGTACTTCTGTCGAGATATTTGAAAATAAATAAAACCAAGCTCATATCCATATAATCCTTGAGGATTGCCTGGACTGGGACTCCAGGTTACCTGAAACAGATTGTTTTAGGTAATAAGGTCGTGTACATTATATATTTGGCATCGTAAGAATTCTCTCGAAACTCTGTAATACGGTGTCCAAATTAAGAGTTTTCCATATATCTCACAATGTCTAAGACAAGATCATCTGATTGCAAATTAACAGGCCCTGTGTTATGAAACTCGGGCTGCTAACAAGCATAGACAGCTAGTTAAATACTTGTAAATACATTACAATATTTGTAAATACATATAATACAATACAATTGACTGCACAGTTGGCCTAGTGGTTTAAGCGGTCACCACGCCGCTCACTACTGCGCTGAGTGTTGTGGGTTTCAAATCCCACATGGGACAACATTTTGTGTGATCCATAAATTGTTGTTCTGAGTTTCGGTGTTCTTTGTGTCCGTTTCTTGTATGCTTGTAAAGTCCCCCACGACACAGGATTTATTCCTAGAGCGGGCGTTGTCTTTTTTTAAAAAAAAAAATTACTTATAAGCATAAAATAAGTTTAATGATCTTTTTAATAACATAATATTAATTCAGAGTTATTATTATCTGGGTATTACACTATAGTGACACGCATACCAATAAACTAACTAATAAAATAAACGCAACCAAATTATTTTAAATTTTTGATGAACGTTGAAATAGTTTAAACAGCACAATCAATTAGCAGATCTAAATCATGGCCGTGACGAGCATAACTCTGTTTTGTTGATATACGTTATTTATAGAATTTGGCATGCATAAACACAGTTTAGAGTTAATCACCCTTTCTTAGCTGGCTGTTAAACTATTGTATGTTTTCAGATTTTGCACCCCTGTTTAAAGTTAATCAATTTAATTACAAACTAAATTAATAGCATACGTATAAAAGTACGATGAGGTTGGCATATCCTTCCTGGAGTAACACCACAAATTAAAGTAAGAGAAAAAAATCCTAGTACCTAATCAATAGTTGTTTTTTGTAGAAGAAAATGTTATTTCATTTCCACTGATTCTTATACCTGTCTTTGACCTGCGATTAGTTTCGAGTTTTACTTTACATGATCGATTATTTTAATTTTGTAGAAAATTTATATAATTTTTTTCGAGACTTCTTAGGTTTTTTTTTTAATAAAAATATAACTCCGGCGTTAGAAATAAATTCTATGTTGTGATAATTATAAAGAACATTCAGACTCAGAACAACAATTTGTGAATCACACGAAGTGCTAGCCCATGTGGAGTTTATCCCACAACACTCAGCGCAGTAGAAAACGGCGTGGCTACCGTAGAGATTTACAAGAATATGTGAATTTAGTAGCTTTCGATAAGCTCAGAGCGGATCTTAGCATAGAATTTGGTTATGCTGAGTTAAAAATACATATTTTCCAAGGAAAACATGCGGAAAGGAGTAAACTTTTTAAAGAATGGTATAGTTGTGTTTTGTTTTAATTCTTTCATAAAAAAAATATGTCATGTTTAACTAATCAATATGAAAATATTGCTTGGAATGATGAAAAGTGTTAATGTTGTTTAAGGTTTATTAATTTGTTTCATCATTATCAGCCTATCGCAGAGTGCACTGTTGGATAATAGTCTCTCTAATTGCATAGATTGCAACTGTCATTTGTTATTTAGTTAAGTAATATATAAGATTTTAATTATCGAGTTTTTATGAAGACGGCTGTAAATGTTTTTTATTGTTTGCTGGTACATTGTATCCTACTGTTTTACAGTAAGTAGTAATTACTAATAAACTGACTAAACAAGTATAATATCTAGAAAATATGAAACTAAATATTAATGAACTTGAAAGATAGTATTTAGTACATCCAAATGAAATTAGTTTCGGAATATCTCATTAATATTGCAGGTAACCAATACCCATTTGGCAGTCGGTACACGACGTCGATTTGAATCGTTAGGGAGATGCTGGCCCATTTATTCCGAGTTTAATTGCTAATAGCCCGAAAACGATGGAATACTTGATAAGATACCTTACCTTATATTACTTTTTTAAGTCACAATTTGCAGTGATCATTTTACGCATGGCTATTAGAATACTCCGTGCGGTGACAGGTTAAGAATACAGAGTGTCAATATCCCTATTTATCCTGCAGGTAGAAGGTAAACTTGATACAAACCCTATACCACCCGTCTGGTCCGCGTGGTATAGTAGACCAAAACGTTCATTCTGAGGAGAGGTCTATGTCCAGCAGTTGACAATTAAAGGCTGTTGATATGAAGGCGATATTAGAAAGAAACCTACAATCAAAAAATATTCTAATCAAAAAGTTACTCTAGGTAGGGTGTATTGAAGGAGGCGGCGGAGAAGGCCCGGGAGGACGATATCCACTCGGACCATACCATACCGCGCATACTAGCGCCTCATGCCGCCTTGAGTGTGGCCGCGGGCGGACGGGACGGGTTTTCCCCTCCATCCGCTACAATGGCCAGCCGCGAGGAGGCGACGTCCGCGTGTGCCGTATGTCGCCTAAAATAGAGAGTTTACCCATAGATGGTGCCTGCATTAGCGGGCAGGCGCTAGGAGGGATCTGGATGTCGTAATAGCAGCGGTTCCCGGATATCTCCTATCTCAGGCGCAGAGTAGCATACCGTGTGGTTTTAGTCGGTCCGATTCCGACACACCACCCCCTCGTAAACCCCGGTGGGGTGACGGCTCGAGGGGGTTTCCACACGATAAAAAAAAAAAAAAGTTAGTGTGTATTGACAAACAAATATTTTACTAAATGTATATGGTTTAAGTTATTATTTTGAAACTGTTTTACTATGTAACAAATAAAATTCTGTTTTATTTTCTTTTTTTTAAGTGTTTTTGACATTAATTTCATGAATATTTTGAGTAAATGAAGCCTAACCTAATCAGTCTATTTAAAAAAAAATTGCTTTGTGAGAAGGGTAAACCAAAGTATATGATATGATAGTTCTACCTTTAATAAAATTAATTCGAATATCATTGTTATAAGCAATTGTACCAGTGGCAGAATATCATTGCTTGGAAAATGGCGACCAATGGCGACTCTATTTGTTCAACCTTTAAAATTCACTAGCTATAAGTAACCGTAACGTTTCTTTTAAGAGCCTGCCAAAGTGACTTTACTCGGCCTGATGGAAAGCATGAGTAGAATCCAAGAGTTGTCGTTATCATACTCATAGATAATGCAGACACTGAAATATTGTGACCCCCAGGTTTGACATCCTGCTTAGGAACGTTAAAGGCATGAAAGTCAATGGCAGTGTAAGGCTCAGATACTTATCACGATAATTGTAAGCACTGCTTCAATGGGCGTTCGGGTCTTGCTAATGTAACACGATAGCACGGATGCTGTTGCTATAGGTTGGTTTTCTGTGAGAGAGTATTACTGCCCCAATTATTCCACTACTACCTTGAACTATCAGCGTTCAGATCTAAATGGTAAATATTAATTAAATTTTCAAAATAAAACAGAGAATCGTCAAAGTTATTTATTTAAGAGCAAAAGTATTATGAGAATATTTCTGAAGTCGTCACTTAACTGCATTCGAATGTAGGTCAGTAAAAATCTGTCTACATTTTATAATATTCCACCTATTATATTCAGTAAGAGCACGTCACGTTACATCCCCAAGCCGGCCTTGAAAAAGCATCTCACTAGGCTGCATTGTCTGCATTTGCAATGAGTATGGTGACCACAACTCTTGGATGCTATTCACGGTTTACATCAGGCAGAGTAGAGTCACTTCAGCAGGCTCTTAATATATAAAACAAACATGAAAACTGGTAGATGAATGTTTATAGTGAAGTTATAAAAGTCAGTAGCAACTCGTAACCATCACGATTTATTGATTGTAAAGTAAAAACCGGAGTTATATTTTAAAACTATGCAGCTTATTTGTTCGCCAAATAAACCAATTGATAGATTTTTTATAAAATGATAAATTGTAAACTGGAATCGTGAAAAGCAAAATATTATATCTGAATGCGTAAATAATTTTTGAATATAAAAATCTTGCTTTTTGATACCAAATAATGATCCAGCCTTTGCCAATCTGTCCAAACATTGTAATTACTACATGTTCTATTAAATCGTAAATCATGGAAGCTTTAGATGAAAGTATAATGAAACATAATGTATACTTACGTCATACAAACATGTTTCATTTTCTAGTAGGGGGAGACAGAGGTGTAACACCCACCTTTTATAGATCATAATTTTTGTAATTCCATTTTCATCATCAACAGCTTAATAGTCCACTGAAGGACCGGGTCTCTCCTTATAAAGGAGGCTTTGGCCTACTATACCACACTATCGGTATAGGGTTAGTTTCAAATTTCCCTTCTCTATACAGTGATGTTGTTCTAGGCAGTTTGTTAACTTATTTGCCTTTTACAACAACCGTGGGACGAATGGGGTTGGTGGCACTCTGTATTCTTAATCCGTCACCACACGGATACCAGGATCCAAGTTACATAATAGGGTGTTGTTGTTAACTGGACCCATATTGTATATATTTCTTAAGAAATATTTATACATATAGATAGACAAGTTATATTTAGACGTCGAACAAGTGATCATACACAATATACAATACTTGTCCTGGATGGGACTAAGCCCAGGACAAAGAACAAAGTACTTAGCAGTCTGAATCGTGAAGCACAAAACTAATATAATACTTTTATAATAAGATAATTGTTTATACATTTTTGACCCTCATTCAAAGTATTAATCATATCAATCATAAACTAAGATTTAAGTATTTATTTGTTACTTATTTCGGTCGTAAGCTGAATAACTTATGAAAACTATGAGTATAATTGAAACAGTTTGGACAAGGTATTTCTGCCGATCCTTGTAAAAATTTAACAATATTTATTTTGGTAGAAGCTCGTAAAACTGCAACTAAAAATGTAAAATTATCGTAAGGATAAAAAAATTTAGTCCTACGATACAATTAACTTAGAAGTTATCAGATTTTGAATTTTAGCTTGAACTAAAATCTGCCCAAAACAACTGTGCTCGCTCAACGATGACCGACTGGATAGCCTGCACGGCAGCAAAGTCAGCATGTGGAGCCTTCAGCTGGGACGACCAACAAGCCATCGTGGCTCGACGAGCGCCACCACGTCACTCGTGTACCTTTCCGGGTGGGGGTTATATGCCGTTACCGCTACCCGGAAATCTGTCGATAAATTTCAGCGAACACTTCCGCCTCCATATCCCCGGGGAGCGTCGCTTCCGTCGACACGCTGCGGTAACAACGTATGGATCTAACTACCAATATCCTCTTAGGGCGCCAGAGGTGAGACCAATTCTGGGTGGTCAGAGCCGCCCACACCGTTGCACCATACAGTGCCATTGACCGGACAAGCCCTGTGAAATATACTGGCAACTATTTCAACCTATAAATTAGATTACTCTCAGGGTTATGGTGGTCTGATGAAAGTCGTTCCTTGGAAAAACTGATATTCAAGCAAAATCAATTGAATCTAGGGAATAACAAAAACTAGAAAGATGATGATTTTTCTTTGATATTACTACTTTAATTCTAAAGTTTTAGTAAATTGTTACCTCGTCTATGAAACTCACCCAACTAGTTATACCTATCAAAACAATTGCTTTGTATTTTAACACAAAGCATAGCAGATTTAAAATTTACAATACAAAAGTCCATTCTTGTAAAAACAAAGAGCTTAAAGTCATGCTTAACGCTAAATAAAGAAGATAAAACTGTTAAAATAGTTATTCAGAATTGTAAACACATTTAAAAGTTTAAAGTCAAGATTTTAGTAGCACTTAAAGGATTTAGTCTTACTGCTAAACGTTTTTTGCTCTTAAGATTTGTCAGTATTTTAAAGGGCGAGGTACAAATAGAAGATTTAGGTATTTACTTTAAGATTTTTACTTTCAAGGATGGGCAAGCTATTCATTGGAGCATAGTGAGACGTTTCAAATATAGATTCAAAAAATTATATCTCAGCAATCCATTTTTCGTTCCTTTCATTTTGTACATGTCGTTTATCGAGTATTTTATTTTGTCATTTTTTTCTGTATTTCATTGTTGTAGTGTAGTCCCTTTTTGGTTAAAGTTGCTGTGATGAATTTTATCTATATTCATTCTACACTGATAAAAAAGAAGTAGAGCCACGCTGATAGCATCACGAACGTTCTGGCTAGACCGAGGCAGTACTACCATCTCACAGAAGACCAACCTAAAGCGCCAGCATCCGTGCTGTCGTGTTTCATTGGTGAGTGTGAGATCGGAGGCCCATTGATGCAGGGGTAACAGTTTTCATGCTAAGTGTGTGCAATACAATACCACTATGACTGTCAATACGCCCCCAAGCGAGACGTGAAAAAGCATTATACTAGACCGCTGGAGTAGAGTCACTCAGGCAGGCTCTTAATTTAAAAAAAAAGTTCTTACAAAAAAATAAACCAATGGAAATAAAGTTTGAATAAAATACTAAAAGTCATATATTCTATTGAACCCGAATGCACTAGTTAAAAAGAAACAAAGGAAAGTTAGGTCATCCATGCTAGACTATTTGGCATACACCCAATATACTCGTACATTAGCACTACGATATTTTGTTTAAATAAAAAAATTCCAGAAGCAGTTTTACAGATGGAAAACGTATTCCTTGTAATGAATACTGAATTGTTTTATATGGAAATTATACTGAACTCTTCGAAGGAAACCCTCTTTTATTTGAAGAACTTAACATAAGATAACACAAACACTATCTCTGAAAATTTTATATCTTTACCCAGACCTAGAAGTTGACGCTCGTAATCTTAATCCACATTGCGATCGTAGTGAATACTTTTGATTCAACAGTTGGAGAGTGATATAATTTGTATTTACACAACGAGAGATTATGAGATTAATAATTGAATGCATGGTTGACCTAATAGTTTAAGTGGTCGCCATGCCGCTCTCTACTGCGCTCAGTTTTGTGGGTTCAAACCCAACATGGGAGAACACGTTGTGTGATCCACAAATTGTTGTTCTGAGTCTGGGTGTTCTTTGTTTCCATTTCTTGTATGTTGCTAAAGTCCCCCCGCGACACAGGATTTATTTCTAGTGCGGTCGTTGTATTTAAAAAAAAAACAAACAAATAATTAGAAAAAGTAAAGTATTTAAACGTGAAACAATTTTGTGGAAAGCTGGGGATTTTAAGGTCATAGACAATATTATTCCCTTCACTTATAAAAAATACCATTAATAGCAAACAATGTTACATCTTACACCCGGTGTGATCACAAATAAGACTAGAATGTCAACACCTCTGTTCATCCCACGGGTGTCATAAGTAACTACTAAGAAAGCAAACTACACAGGACAAAATCACTGCGAAGGGAAGGAAAACCTGAAACAAACACTATTCCAATCCATTTGGTCCGCGTGTTATAGTAGTCCAAAATCTTCTTGCTAAGAAGGCGCCTATGTCCAGCACTGGACTGTTAAAGACTGATGATGGTGACTGATGGCGGTGATGATGATGACAAATGAACTAACACAATCAGATAAACACCACGAACTCACAAAAACTCAGTGTTAAGCAATTTCGTTCGTTTTACTGAATGAGTCAAGTAACTGAAACCCTTTTTTTTAACGTGTGGAAACCCCCTCGGACCGTCACCCCACCGGGGTTTACGGCGAGGTGGTGTGTCGGAATCGGAACGACTAAAACCACACGGTGTGCCACGCCTGACATCGGAGGGATCTGGGACAAGCTGTTATTACGACATCCAGAAGTTACTGAAACCTTATACCAACCCGTCTGATTTGTGTGGTATAGTAGACGAAAGCCCCCTCTCTAAGAAGCTGCCTATGTCTAGCAGTGGACTAGCAAAGGCTGCTCATAAAACGTTACATAACATCAAGGAGTGATATCACCATATATATGTCATTACAACAATTTGATGTATCATTTAATGATTTTGTGGATAATCACGTTCTGAAGACCGTAGCTAGTGATCATCGTTACTTATTCACACGTGTAAAGCATGTGTTTTCACAATCATACCAAAGTGTATCTAAATGATAATAGAAAAATAAACTGGACGCTACGTCCAGAGACGGACAGATTGTGCTTCCGTAGTTTTTAAAATCATTTTCTATCTTTTCAACTTTTCAATTAAATTTTATACGTGTGTGACATGTAAATCAAATGGATTTCGCAAGGAAATTGGAATTTACCATTGTTGGTTTCAAAAGGTGCTATTGTTGAACGAGGCTGTCTTGAAACCGAACGTTGAACTAATTCCGTCAGATAGGTTTAAGCCTTAATTAGAGTACTCTCATTAGCCGGGGTTCGAAGGACAAACGGTCGTTTCGTGTGAGTAACTAATCAACAGTACTGGTACAAACTAGAAGCCTACCCAAAACTCGGGCGAGGGAACGAAGACTTAATGAGTTTATTTACAAGTTTAATTGAAAGTTAGATGATGAGTTCGAACCTGTTGATATTTTTCGAGTAAGACACATTTAGAATATAATCAACATGAAATTGAATGTTGCCGTCTATTTTTATATTATCTTACCTATGTTTTAAGTAAATTGACTATGAAATTCATAAAATGGCACAAACGGACCCAAATATATGACACTGAAGCATGACTTTTCAACAGCAAAGAAGAAATACAAAAATAATCTACCTTGGTAATACTTAAATGTCAACTTCATGACTCTTATGTGGCAAAATATTTTAGTTAATTTTAAATCAATCTATCGCTGTCCACTGCTGAATGAAGGACTCCTCCATTTAATACCAACCATCCCGGTCTTGAACAATTCGCATCCATCTGCTGCCAGCCACCTTCTTCAAGTCGTCGGTCTACCGTGTCACAGGGCGCCCTACATAACTTTTGCCCAATCAACGTCTCCACTCCAGTACACTTTGGCTCCAGCGACCATCGGTTCGTCTGGAGAAATGGCCTTGACTTCCACTTCAGCGTCTGTTACAGTTACTGCGTACAGTTACAGGTAATCTAAATGTTACGCATATCACAGTTTACATTCAAATTTTCCCGCTTATGAAATATTTTTGGAATTTTTGTCATGACCAACACCATAATGTACACTAAGATATACTGAAATGTTTTCACCCTTGATGAGGCTACTGACGGAAATATACTCAGAAATATATACTGAAAACGCGTACGAGCTTCTAAATAACTAACAAAAGCAAAAAAGACCATTAAATATCACGCAATGCTTTTACAAACATTTACACAATGGCACACATATTTCTCAGTAAGGGCGCATCAGAACCATGAATAGATTTGTATTATACAAAAGAGTACCTGTAGCCATTTGAGGGAACTCGGCCACGTATTGTTGGAAAACAATGGTGGTACAATATAACTGTTTCTGTTTTTCTTTCTTGGAAAAACATGTTAACTCTTCTTATAATATGTGGTGTGTGTACACTGTACATACGTTGGCTAGTGTATTGCAATTCGTTTCTAGATTTTCATTCATATTTTTTTCCAACTTAATTGCAGTGTTACACTCGTTTCAGTATAATTCTTAATGGCAAACACGCAAGTGAGCTTCAATTATGGGATGAGACAGTCGCATAGAAAACCGTTAAACAATTGTTTTGTCGTTATTTACTGAGTGCGTAAGATCTTCGCAGTCAGTCAGTCGCAGTCCTTAACGGGCGAGTGTGCTCATGTGCTCATACGGGGCAGCGTCTACTGTGAAATTAACAGATTTACGTACAATAATAACAAGTTGATAAACAATTAACACTATGATCTTTCAAATCTTGATCTCATCACACATAGAATAAAAGTAATGTTGATACTTTTATAAATGATCTCAAGTAATGAACAAACCAAAGCATTTAAGGAAAGAATTCAGTACAGAATTTGGGAACGCGAATGACAATGTACGAGTATTGTTTGATGTGTATCCGTGACACCGTCCAGAATGTGTGTAAACATTACGATAACATCATACACAATGTCGAAAATGTTTCGTCAAAACAAAACTGAATTATACAATTTCGTTTCACTAGATTTTTAATTGGAGAGAGAGAGAAGTATACAGTTATTTGGGACTAGTGACAATGACATTTCATTTAATGAAATATAGACCTTTTTGAATGCAACTCTTCTGTTGACAAGGTTATAAATCTTGCCGAATGGAGTTCGATGCATGACTTTATTACCGGACTTTAATGAATCCAGATATGTTGAACTTATTATACAACCTTAGTCTTTGCCAATTGCAACTTCTGCTACATAGTAGAAGAAACAAACATTCGTTTAACTTTTTTACCTTAACTTTTCTGTTTTACAGTAACAGTGTAAAAACGGAAGCTGTTCTGAATGGCGAAGTTTTGCATCAAACATTCGCAACTGCACGGTTTGCCTAGTGGCTTAAGCGGTCGCCAGGCCGTTCTCTATTGCGCTGCGTGTTGTGGGTCCAAACCCCACATGGAATAACACTTTGTATGATCCATAAATTATTGTTCTGAGTCTGGATGTTTTTTGTGTCCGTTTCTTGTATTTTTGTAAAGTCCCCTGCGGCACAGCATTTATTCCTAGTGCAGGTGTTGTCTTTAAAGAAGAAAAGAAATCAACATTTCAAAAAAAATTATGTTCTGGAAATATTACAATTTTTCTTAATATTCTATTAAATTTTATGCTTTTTGCTTATGCCACACAATTTGACATTTTGTTTCACACTCGGCTGAAGATTCGTCCAGCCCGAAACATTTCAAGCAAGACGTAATCAGCAATGATTCATTATTTCTCAATCTTAACATCTCTGGTTAAAGCAGAGTTTTTTCACATATTTTTTTTTCGACTATAGTTAACACTGAGTTTTTTCCTTATTTAAACTTAAATATTTTCTATTATACTTATATTTTTGTAAACTCTGTGGCATAATCAAAAATGTTACTCTATGTTAAGCTATGCTGTATATAGAAGATTGTATCAGGATTAACGTCTGAATAAAATATAAAAACATACGACGTTACTCTGATAGTATCTTTATTTTCCAAGTGCCGACGCCATCTTAATGTTAGTTTTTACGACTACCATAAGTGTTATGAAGCACATAGAAACTATTCAAATAAAAACTGTTTCGAACTCCTCTGAAACTCCAACGAGTGATCGATTTCGTTTATTCAAGTTTGTAATATGCCTTCAACTTCTATTGATTTCTTTTGTAAAATGGATACATATAGCAGCTAGGCTTTACCTGTGGCACTGATTGCACTTATTGTCAATTTCGTGCTTCACTAATTTCTGATCGTTTCGGTGATTTAATAAAATATATTTTTTTATTATTTTCTATTATCACAAATATATATTTTTTTAAAACTGTCATGTATAAACAAATTGGTCGGCAGAAAACTTTTGTGATTAGTATTACAGGGGTTACCATTGTATGGTCAACGACAAAAAAAACTATGTGAATTATTAAATATATTAATATACTCAGTATACACACAACTACAGTATATACTCTGTGATAACTATGCTTCCAGTTCAATATGAGTTCTACCACATCTTCCAGGAAACTGGCGTAACATTTATATCGTATTTTCTGAGTGATGTGATGATGATCCCTAAGGAGTGACTCAACGGTGGCATCATTCTAGTGATTCTTGAGTTATAAATGACCATGAGTGACGGTAGTTACTGTCAAGTGATCCGTCTGCTGGTTTGTTAGTAGATCATTAGCATAATAAATAATTATAATAAAAATGCACACTGCCTCGTTTGTCTAGCGATTTGCGCAAGGGACAGCAGATTAAGAGGTCTTATGTCCGATTACCGAGTCGGGCTAAGAGGTATTTGTCGATTTTCAAGCTTACAGGTCCGATACCAGTCGTTCAGTAGAAAACTGATATTCTAGTAAAATCGATTGAACTATAGGGTGGGCCAAGAATTAGTTAACATTTAAAAAATCATGTAAAAAATCATCATAGGATAGCTCGGAACTTGTGGGTGGCCATGGAAAGTCGCCTCGTCTGGAAATCAGTTTTTCCAGAAACATGTCTTTGACCACCAGCAGGGATTCATTGGATGTGTGGCAAGTACATCTTCATCATTAGTAAATTCCAATCGGTTCCAAAAACTCCCGGTATATGGTTGCACGGGATGTTAGATGCAAATGTTAACGAATTCTTGGCCCACCCTATATTATAGTAAACGACCCCAATTCGTGATAGTCACCATGTTGCAATTTGTGGCTTGTATGTAGTGTGGTTACAGCCTTTCTGACGTTTTCAGCTTACTGTACCAAGAGGGTTTAGACTGTTCGAGTAACTGTTGGGGTCACGAATATTCACCCGGCTCAATCATCGTACACTCACTCTTTCAAACACTTACATGTATTCAAATAACACCAATACTTTACAACCAGCGTATGACAAGAATAATCACTAAGTAAGCTAAATATTACACCGTTTCTGGTAGCAGAGCGTGGCTTCTTACAGAATAATTTCTGATAAGCATAGCGTAGTTTTCTATACAACGACCTTCTTTGATTATATATAGTCACTATGAAAAAGGAACAATTTTAAGAAAAAAATAACTTCTGGATTAAGAATAAATCCTGTCTCACGGGGGACTTTACAAGCAAACATGAGATGAACACAAAGAACACCCAGACACAGAACAATAATTTGTGAATAACAGACAGTGTAGTCCCGTGTGGGGTTTAAAACCACAACACACGGCGCAATAGAAAGCGGCGTAGCGACCGCTTAAACCACTTTACCATGCGTGCAGTCAGTTTACATTGCGACGAAGGAAAAATCTCGACTGATTCCGTGAACATCTTCATAGGTAGTATAAAAATATATTATTAGTATAAAAAACTATTTATTTGACAGTATTACTTCGTCATTCCATTGATCGAGAAATATTAATTTCTTTTATCGACAGTTAAACTTTGTAGTTTACTATGAGTAAAACCATAATATATGTACGTTTCCTTATTTTGATGAGTTGTACAGCAACATAAATTACATCGATTAAAGTTCGTTGCTAAACATAAACTATATACATTATTTTGGTTCACTTTGTAGTTACTCTTTGAATGACAATGGTGTCTAAATTTATGACATTAACACGTGTAGAACGTGTATCTACATGTAGCAGAACCATGATATCAACTAAAGCTTTATCAGTTAAAGCCTGGAATTAATTACCAGCGCACGTGATTCGCTCCCACTACGATCCCGGGTCCTTTAAGCGGGGCGTGAAAAAGCATCTCACTAGGCCGCTAAAGCGTGGGTCGCCATACTGCACTGTCTTCATTCGCAGTGAGTACGGCGACCACGGCTCTGGGATTCTATTCATGCTTTCCATCAGGCAGAATAGAGTCACTTTGGGAAGCTCAACATATAGAAAAAAAAAGTACATATAACCGCATAAATCTATCCGTAACCACTGTATTTATAAACGGTTTTATTATAAATTAATACCCTTTTATAAAACTGTACAAAATAGACGATATAAATCGCTATACATGGGTAAACAAATGGGGTAGTTAATCTTTAGTTAAATGTATCGTTGTGATCAGTGAATAGGTTGCGAACAAATGGTACGGAAAAGGGTTAGGGTTTGTTACAAATAATAGACAAATGGTGTCGCCTAAGCGACGTTGTCACAAACTATACGAGTTTTTGTTACCAAGAAATTGTATCAGTTGATTTGCTTTTGAGTTACGCTTTTAAGTCCTGAAGTCAAAGTTTATCCGCACTGCAGTGAAGCCTCTGTGTGTAGTGAAGTGAAGAAATAGTTTTTATTATCTTGTTATAAGGTTCAAATTAAAGAAAGTACGAATAGTATAGTATAGATTTAATAAATCCTTAAGAAAATACAATATTAAGTTGGAACTTTGTTATTAATTAGTGATTTTAACATTTGACACACACGAGATGTATTTAAGTGTCTTTTGGTTGTTAAATTCCGTATATAGGGTGAGAATAGGCTCTGATAATTTTACTCAGCACCTTGGTACTCACAATCTCCTTTAAAGAAGAGGCCTAAACCTAGTTGTGGACTTCTAACGACTGTTGATGATGATGGAACTTCACTCATTACATACAAATAGCTTAACCCTGATATTTCACGAGATCGTGATATCATTTCGATAAACTCAACCCATATAAGACAAAGTTTAGCGCTCCCGTGGCTTGTCTTTTATTAGGTATCGCTATGAGATCTAATATAAGAAACATTTACTGTTATCCAAGACAAAAACAACTTAATATTACCAGTTAGGTAATAAATTTCTCTAGGTAGTAGAGCCACGCTGATTTCAACACGAGCGGGCCGGCTCGACCGGGGCAGTACTACCCGCCTACAGAAAATCAACCTAAAGCGCCAGCATCCGTGTTGTCGTGTTTCGTTGGTGAGTATGAGACCGGAGGCTCGTTGATGCAGGGGTGACTGTTATCGTGGTAACTGTGTAAGCCTTATACTGTCACAATGACTGTCATACCTTTTACGTTCCCAAGAGGGGTGTGAAAAAGCGTCTCCCTAGGCCGCTATAGTGTGGGTCAACATATTGCATTGTCTGCATTTGCAATGAGTACGGAGACCACAACTCTTGGATTTTATTCCTGCTTTCCATCAGGCAGAGTAGAGTCACTTTGGTAGGCTCATCATATAGAAGAAAAAAAAATCAATTACCTTATCGTCCCTTTCAAGAGCAAATAAACAATAATATCATACAAGCCTATATAAAAATTATCTAACAGTACATAATATTGATTTCCACTTCAAACATTTAAGTTGAGAGAACTTGGAAACTTGTTTCTACCAATAACACCATATGTTTGTTCAACCATTCATAGTTAAAGGAAAGGGCAGATGTAGAAATATTTTATAAAGGTCTTTGAGACCAATATATGTGTAATATACATTACTTTATATATATATATATATATATATATATATATATATATATATTCATGTAAGTAAGTGTTGTAACATTCCATTTGTAATATTCGAAAACATACTACTTATTGCTTTTAGAAATCAGAAATAGGTAGTAGAGCCACGCTGATTTAAGCACGAGCGGGCCGGCTCGACCAGGGCAGTATAACCCTCCCACAGAATACCTACCTAAAGCGCCAGCATCCGTGTTGTCGTGTTTCGTTGGTGAGTGTGAGATCGGAGGCCCATTGATGCAGGTGTCACAGTTATCGTGGTAACTGTGTAAGCCTTACACTGTCACGATGGCTGTCATGCCTTTTACGTCCCCAAGCGGGGTGTGAAAAAGTATCTAGTATGGGTCACCATACTGCATTGTCTGCATTTGTAATGAGTATGGTGACCACAACTCTTGGATTCTATTCAAGCTTTCCATTAGGCAGAGTAGAGTCACTTTGGCAGGCTCTTAATATAGAAAAAAAAAAAACAAATAAAACATTACTAGTTCCAAACGAAGTACTTAATAACAGTTAAATAACTCAATGGGTTACAAGGTATGAGAAAAATTAAAGGTCGGCACAGACTCCAGACGGACGAGATGACAATGTATTTACTTTATCAAAGTCGCCGCGTCATCACACCTCGTCTTGTGTTTACAATTTATTTATACAATCATATAAGGAAACATATCTTTCACATTCATATTCATATTCTTAGGATAAATCTTTTGTCCCATCTAACTAGTAGCAGATTAAGTCTACATTACGTGGGCTGATCGGGTATTTTATGAAAAATAAATTTTGGATTTGAACTTTAGGTATTTACGTTTCTAGATACAAAATTATTGCAAATGGCGTACCATACACAAATATAAAGAATATGGTAGATAAAGAATTCATATTGTGTAAATATGAAAACATGTATTTAGAATGTACTTAAAGTATTGTATAGTAAGAAAATATGTGTCAGTGAAATACAAAGAAATAAAGAAGAATAAAACCTTAAAATTAAAGTATTAAAAACCAGTCAAATGTCACTATGATATAGTCATCAAATAGGTTTTTATCACAGGTAGGTATTTATAATTATATAAACTATTTCTGAGTGGTAAAAATTCTTTGACCAATGGAAAACTACATTATCCGTGACAAGCATAGGCTAATTTTTAGCACAATAATTGACGTAATCACAGACAAAGCCTCAGGCAAAAGATAGTATGTACATTAACAGCATCCGTGTTATCCTCTTTTGTTGGTAAGTGAGAGACCGGAGGCTCTTTGATGCAGCAGTGACATTTATCGTTCTAAGTGTGTGAGCCTTACATTGCCACGATGACTGTTCTCAAGCGTAAAAAGCATCTCACTAGACGGCCATAACATGGGTCTGCATACTGCATTGTCTGCATTCACAGTGAGTAAGGTGACCACAACTCTTGAATTCTGTTCATGCTTTCCATTAGACAGAATAGAGTCAGTTTGGCAGGTTCTTAACCCATTACTTCTCAACCATCGAAAAATTTAGAATTTTCTGTTGAAATCACAAAATATATTTGTTAATACAGTAAGAAAAAATAACGTGAAGCAAAAACCAAAAAAAATATTTATTCTAGGATCTGTATCAACCTGTCTGACATTGGGATCATATGTCAAGAAAAAAATATATTATTACGACTTTATTGGCTATTTCACGTTTAGTAAAGGTTTCCCAACAATTTTAGATAATTTGAAATATATAATTACTTTTATTTATATAGCTATAATTAGCTACATAAAACAAACAACAATGCACTCTTAATGGCTACGAAATATATAAACTTTGAAATTATATATCTAAATAATGTCACTGTACTTTTTATCAAAATATTTTTTTTAAGGAAAAATAGTTGAAAATGTTTGCTGTTTACAAAAAAAAAGCTAAAAAAATTAAAGCCCTTTTTAGAAAAAAAATGGTAATCTCATGTAATAAAAATTTGACAGTGGGCAGTACTGAGTTAAAATAAAAAAACAGAACCTACTGGTTATGGCTTAGGCTTTAAAATTTTTCAATGGAATATAAACATCCATGCGAGAACACTGTTTCATTGTAAATATATGAAAAATACGCTAATGAACATTAGATTCTTAAGACAGTGGAATAAGTTATGCTCAGTCACGTTGAGAAAATTTTAAATTAAATTTGATAGTGTATTAATGATCGTCGTGCGGAGTTTCGCAGGGATCAGTCCTAGGACCGCTCCTGTGGAACATTGGCTATGACTGGGTGCTTCGCGGTGCTTTCTTAGATGGCGTCGTCGTCACGTGTTATGCGGACGACACACTTGTGACGGCGTGCAGCAAGACACATCGTGAGGCAACCCTGAGGGCCACGGCCGGGGTTGACCAAGTCGTGGAGCGAATCCGGCGGTTAGGTCTTGAGGTAGCTCTACACAAGTCCGAGGCCTTGTTCTTTCATGGGTCTCCAACAAAACCACCATCAAGGAACAAGCCACCAAATCGATCCAGCCTCATAGTAGGAGATACTCGCATCGGCATTGAGTCCTCCATGAGGTATCTGGGGCTCGTACTCGATAGCCGATGGGACTTCAGAACTCATTTCCGAAGTCAGGTCCCAAAGTTGGTGGGAGCAGCACGGGCGTTGGCGCGGCTGCTGCCTAACATGAGGGGACCCGATGACTCCTGCAGGAGACTCTACGCAGGAGTTGTGCGGTCAATGGCCCTTTATGGGGCCCCAGTGTGGGCGGAGACCCTCAAGGCGAGCAACGTCGCAATAATGCGACAACCACAGTGAGTGCTGGCCATCAGGGTCATAAGAGGATACCGCACAATCTCCTTTGAAGCGGCGAGTCTCCTGGCTGGAACTCCACCATGTGACCTGGAGGCGAGAGCCCTTGCGGCTCTTTATCAGTGGCGCAAGGAGGTACGGGAGTTGGGCCGGAGTCCTGAAACTCTAGAAATCGAGAATCAGAAAACCCAACTCCACCAGGTCCTTGTGGAAGAGTGGAAGGAACGACTTGGACAACCAAGCGCCGGGCACGCCGTCATTGCGGCGGTAAGACCCGTTATAGAGGATTGGCTCGAGAGGAATCACGGGACCCTCTCATATCGGCTGACGCAGATGATCACTGGAAAAGGATGCTTCGGAGATCACCTATGTCTGATCCGAAAGGAGCCAACGCCTGAGTGCCACCACTGCGATGGCCGGACCGTAGACACGGCGCTCCACACGCTGGCAGAATGCCCAGCGTGGGCGGAGGTGAGGCGTGACCTTATGACGGCCATCGGAGTGGAAACTCTCTCGCTCGGTAGCATGATCGCCG
The DNA here is from genome assembly GCA_949316085.1 of Hypercompe scribonia. NCBI lineage: Eukaryota > Metazoa > Arthropoda > Insecta > Lepidoptera > Erebidae > Hypercompe > Hypercompe scribonia. The sequence continues at coordinate 14,996,302 of OX438987.1, forward strand.
CCATGTTGCGGAGCGAGAGCGCGTGGAACTCCGCCGTCTCCTTTTGCAAGCAAGTTATGCTTGCAAAGGAGATGTCGGAGCGGGACCGGGAGAGGTTTAGAACACTCCCGGTCCGCCAGGCCCGGGAACGTGTCCGGTATCACGGACGGCTCGTCTGCGTCCTCCATAAGCGCTAGACTGGGGGTGATAGGTGAAGCCATCCGTCACCCGAATAGAAGTAGGCCAGGATAGTAGCGGGACGTGCTACGGAGCACACGCTCTTTTGGAGCAGAAAAGGGGTCATCTGCAAGCCGTAGGTAGATGGCCCAAGGTACGTCAGGGTTTCAGGGATTTCCTTTCTAGGGTACACCTGATACCCCGTATCTGAGACGGCGTGCGGTTTTTGGTCGGTTTGAGTCCGACATAACCACCAGTAGGTGGTATCCGGGGGATTGCCGCATAGAAAAAAAAAAGAAAAAAAAAGTGTATTAATGATCAAGGATCAAATCAGAACCATATTGACGTTCCCTACATATTTTACTGTCTTATGTAAGAATATTTTTTTAAATTTTTGTCGTGTCGAATATTTTTTTTTATACAGTGTTCTAGCACTAATTTATGTTACGTAGTTTCTATACCTAGACTCTATAAGAGATATAACACGTTACCCAAGACGCACCGAATAGTTATTAAGCCATTATTGAAATTTAATAAATGGATAAGTAGCAGTATTTTTTGTAGAGAACGTTGTTAATATTCTTCATGATTAAATACCAATTATATTTCCACTTTCATTTTATTTATTTTGTTAATATTTTTTTCCCGTGGTATTATTTATTCGAGTGTCTTTCATATTTTTTTTATTTTATTATAGTTATAAGCTTAAAGTTAGTACCCAACATTTTGCTGCATGCAGTGGCCTCCTATAATTGAATAAGTGCACTACCCATAATTCTTTGTTTGTTTACATGATTGTATTATATACATCCTTTGTTGGAGCTCCACAATAATAAAAAAGTAAAGAATATTATTATTTTATTTCTAGTTATTTGTTATTTAAAAATATTTACGGTTTACTGTAATTACACAACTAAGACCAAAATAGTAGCTAGATACAATTTTTTTTTTTTTTGCGATTTTCATTGCTACTATTTTCACTGCAGAATCATACACTACGGTCTGTGTCAGTTTTATAGGTGTCATATTTTGTTTTTATTACATCAAAATGGTACTATGATTTGTAGGAGTTTCTGTCTATCTGTTTGTTATTTACTGATTTTGTTTCTGACTAACTTTGGTTTTTAAATATTAGTATAGAATAAGAACAAATTAATATTCTGTACATTCAATTGGATGAGTTAGTTACTGTTAGAGTGAGTATTTCTTTAATTTGTATTTTTATATTTTATTATTATCATCAACATCATCAGCCTATTGCAGTTCGCTGCTGGATATAGGCCTCTCCAATTGCACGCCACTTGGTTCGATCCTCAGTTACTCGCAAGCAGCTACCAGCCTTCTTACGCAAGTCATCATTCTACCTGGCCTGTCACTACACCATGCTTACCGAAATGCAGTCTCTATTCTAGAACACGTTTACCCATTTACGGTTATCGGTTCTGCAACTGATATGGGTAGTCCACTGCCACGTTGACTTGTAAGCTATGCCAATTACTTTGGTTCTCTGCCAAACCATGTCACTTCTGATACGATCCCTTAGAGATACACCGGGCACAGCCCTTCCTATAGCAGGCTCACTTTGGACTAATTATCTAATTGATTGAAATAAAGTCACACGTTTATTAGATCTTACTTCACAAAAAACTTAGAACTACATAGCAGAAAAGCACTTGTGTAAAAACTAAGTTATTTGAAAACTGCCACCATATATTTTAAGAATTCGTCTCACATCCAGCCCGTGATCTCCCAGCGTACAATTCTACATTTTTAGCCGCTTCAAATACCAGGGGAATAGTTCAACAACATAAAATTCTTCGACGGATCTTTTCCAACTTCGAACCGACTGTGTAGTTTCTTATGTTAACGTTTGTATAGAGTTCACGTATATATTTTGTTGAAACTTAACCAGTTTCATGCCCAACAAGTGCCTACCGTCTTACTGAATAACCGGATACTAATTTACATAAGAAATAAATATTCTCTATACCTTTGTCAACTCATTGCCCTTTGAGTAGATTTTTAAGGCTAAGAGACGTTATTTGTTTAAAAATAGAAGTAATGAGCTACGAGTAAGTAATTGAGTGAACTAGATAATGTTTTTTGAAAGACTTTTATCTAATTATAAAATAGTATGCCAACGAATGTAAGTCACGGTTTAATTAACTAGAAAAAAGCTATGACGAACATAATCAGTTGTGTATTTCTGATAAAATAATATAGCAACTCTACATGAGTCGGACATGTTAGAAATCGACTTCCTTTTGAAGATTGTTTTTCTTATTTAGAGTAAGAAATATGAAGATTTTGTACATTTTTACTGAGGAAATCTGTGATTGTATTAATGTTACTTGACAAAGATCTTTCTTTTAATAAAGAATAGCTGTTTAGTCTGTGACGCAACCAAATGGAGGAGGATTACGATTTACATGACCCTTTTTTTCTTAAAAAACAACGCCCACTCTTTGTATAAATCCTGTGTCGAGCAGGAGTTTACAAACATACATTTTACAACACAGAAAGCGTTGTCCCATAACATGTTTGAACCCACAGCACAGCAAAGTAGAGAGCGGCGTGGCGACCGCTTAAACCACTAGGCCAACAGTGCAAAGCTTATGTATGTATGTGTACTTAATATGATGGTTTGATTAGTGATTTGATTAAAACACTTTATGATTTTTATTAACCAGTTAACTCTGTATCCAATAACTATACCTTAACGTTAACATTAAAACGTTATTTTCAATACCATTACAAAACATTTTCCTGTATCGATCCACAGTTCCATAACGAGTTAGGGTCTCGCACGGTACGTGACAAATGGCCCCTTTAACACCAAGTATATATACGTGCACATGTAAAAGCAACTTTGTTTATGCCTCCGTCATTTTTTTCCAAACATTTCTCGTGTCCAACATTTGGTTCTGTTTGCTTTGCACGTAAACGAGACGTGGTACGTTTTGTGTAAAAATGTGCTTAACATCTATTTTCGGTGATGTAAATGCAATGATATTTTGTGTAGTCAGGCTCATTTAAAAAATGTGCTTAACATCTATTTTCGGTGATGTAAATGCAATGATATTTTGTGTACAGTCGGGCTCGTTTAAAAAACGTGCTTAACATCTGTTTTCGGTGATGTAAATGCAATGATATTTTGTGTACAGTCGGGCTCATTTAAAAAACGTGCTTAACATCTGTTTTCGGTGATGTAAATGCAATGACATTTTGTGTACAGTCGGGCTCATTTAAAAAACGTGCTTAACATCTGTTTTCGGTGATGTAAATACAATGATATTTTGTGTACAGTCGGGCTCATTTAAAAAACGTGCTTAACATCTGTTTTAGGTGATGTAAATGCAACGATATTTTGTGTACAGTCAGACACATTCAAAAATGACAAAAGAATCTAAAAATGTTATAAGTTATTTTTAAGAGGAATTTATGTGGTAATAAATGGTAATAACTTAAACCATCTTATAAACAGTCGTCTAATCTTAATCTAGATACAAACTGGGCAGAGGTACTATGGTAATCGGACTGCTGACCAACAGACATATATTTCTAACTATACACACATCATAGATAAATTACACCCAGACACAGAACTAATGAATGATCATGCCCGCCATCAAACGGAACAATTTTACTGTATGGTTTTTGTGTCTAAAGCTGGAGAGTGATATAGGCTTTTTACCGCGGTAACATACATATCACATATCATTTCTACACGTATCAGGAAATATAATTTCTGCAGGTAGATTCATTATGACGTGTATTTGAATCACTCCAAATTTTATAATTGATGATAGATGGCGCTATTAAATTTTTTTGCTTAATTACATATGGTACAAAATTTTTGTCAACAATGTTTACAAAAAATATTCACATTTGTTGATAGATGGTGCTATATTGAATAAGGTACCTAAACTCTTTATCGATAAGCTTTTTAACTTTAAATATTATAAATGCCAATTATAAGAATTTATAGATGTATGGATGCTTGTTACTCTTTCACGCAAAAACTACTGCACGAATTCAGATGAAACTTTAAAGTAATATAGCTTTAATATCAAAATAAAGCAATAGATTACTATTTACCACGATAATCAACATACACTCGGGCGGGGCCGCGGGCAAAGACGGTAACATTATGAAAATGAAATTAGTTTATTCTTTCATTTTCCGTGACTTCCTCTGTTATATTTCAATATCTACGGGATATCATTATCATTATTTCCTGCTCTACCCAATATTATTTGGGTTAGCAGGTTTCTGTTTCTTGAATCCCCCTCCTACCTGATTTCTTACATTACATTGGAAGGTAATTACTAGACGGGACAATGGAAAAAAGTGATTTGGGGTAACATAAATGAATAGAAGGAGAAATATGAAATAAAATTTATCTCTCGGTTATCTAACTAATAGATAAAGTTTAGAGAAGCTGTCTCATTAATGAGTAATGAAACTTATACAATTTTGTAATGGGATGGGAGACCTTAAATCAGTTAGCTTCACTAACGACTAGACCAAGAGTTCTAAAGACTAGACCAAGAGTTACATATGTTTTTGAAGAATCCTACCCTGGATAATTGTGTTAACGAACTCAGAAGATCATTAACTGCTGTGCTTGAGGTCTCGGGTTCGATTTCCGCGTCGGATCAAATGTTTATATGATCTACAAATTCGTTTTCGAGTTTGGGTCTTTTCTATGTATAAAATTTATGTATTTTTTTTTTAAAAAAGTATATACTATCATTCAGTCTCATTATCATAGTACAAACACTGCTTAGTTTTGGAACTAGATGGCGTTGGGTGTCAACTGTCAAAAATATTAATTTTATTTATTTATTTATCGTTGTTCATTAAATAAATAATGAAACATTTTGATCAATCAGTATAATATAATCATCTTTGTCTATATTTGGTTAAATCATCTCAAGAGTAAACATATTTTCCTGTAAGAATTCATCTTTAACAAGCCTTACAGTAATCACATTTGACATCACACATACCATCAGATGGTTAACCCTAGCATTGAGAAAGCTAATTGGGCTACTTTTGCCCAATCTGGGTGGAGCTAGCGTCGTGACGAGACGGCTTTACACGGGGGTTGTCCGGTCTTTGGCGCTGTATGGTGCACCGGTGTGGGCGGCGGCTCTGACCGCCTAGAATAGGGCTCGCCTCTGGTGCCCTCAGAGGATATTGGCGGTTAGAGCCATACGCGGTTACCGCACCGTATCGACGGAGGCGGCGTGCACCTTAGCCGGAACTTCCCCATGGGATTTGGAGGCGGAAGTGCTCGCCGAAGTTTATCGGCGAACGGCTGACTTCTGGGCGGGTAGCGGCGTACGGCCCCCGCCCGAAGAGATACGCGAGTGGCGAGAGGCCGCTCGTCGAGCCACGATGGCTCGTTAGTTGTCCCGGCTGGAGGCTCCACGTGCTGGCTTTGCCGCCGTGGAGGCTCTCCAGCCGGTCATCGCTGAGTGGGCAGAGCGACAGCACGAGACCCTTTCCTTCCGACTGACGCAGATCCTTTCCGGACACGGTTGCTTCAGGAAGTATCTGCACTCGGTCGCCAGGAGGGAATTGAGTCCCACCTGTCACCACTGCGACTGCAGTGAGGACTCGGCTCAGCACACACTAGCAGTTTGTTCCGCCTGGGTGGCGCAGCGTGGGGTCCTCACTGCAGTTATTGGAGGAGATCTCTCGCTACCGGCCGTTATATACTCCATGGTCGGTAGCGACAGTTGTTTTACCACGGTCACAACCTTCTACGAAGACGTAATTTCGCGGAAGGAGGCGGCGGAGAAGGCTCGGGAGGACGACGTCCACTCGGACCCAATTCGCCGCCGGCGAACTGGGCGGCGGAGGCGCACGTACCAGCGCCTCATGCCGCATTGAGTGTGGCCGCGGGTGGACGGGACGGATTTTCCCCTCCATCCGCTATAGTGGCAAGCCGCGAGGAGGCGACGTCCGCGTGTGCCGTACGTCGCTTAAATGGAGAGTTTATCCGCAGATGGTGCTCGCGTTAGCGGGCAGGCGCTAGGAGGGATTTAGATGTCGTAATAGCAGCGGTTCCCGGATCCCTTCTATCTCAGGCGCAAAGTGGCACACCGTGTGATTTTAGTAGGTCCGATTCCGGACATACCTTATCCCGCCGTAAACCCCGGTGGGGTGACGGCTCGAGGGGGTTTCAACACGTTAAAAAAAAAGAAAACAAAAAAAGCTTCCCACGCAACCCAATGTAGGATTTGCTTCAGACCCTCAGACGCGATTAGAGCCATACGCGGTTACTGCATCGTATTGATGGAAGTCGCGTGCGCCTTAATCGGCACTTCTCCATGGGATTTGGAGGTGGAAGTGTTCACCGAAAAGTATCGGCAGATGGCTGAATTTCGGGTGGTTAGCGGCATACGGCCCCCGCCCAAAGAGGAACGTGTGAGTTGCGTGTGGCTGCTCGTCTCGGCTAGAGGCTCCACGCGCTGGCTTTGCCACCGTGAAGGCTTTACAGCCGGTCATCGCCGAGTGAGCAAGGTGACAGCACGGAACCTTTTCCTTTCGATTGACGCAGGTTATTTCTAGGCACGGTTACTTCAGAAAGTATCTGCACTTGATCACTATGAGGGAATAGAGTCCTGCCTGTCACCACTGCGACTACACTGATGACTCGGCTCAGCACGCGCTAGCGGTTTGTTGCAACTGGGCAGCGCAGCGTGGGGCCATTGCAGTTGTTGGCGGTGATCTCTTACTACCGGCCGTCATACGCTTCATGGCTCGTACCGACAACCACTCCGCTGCAAATCTTGGTGGGGTGACGGCCCCAGGTGTTTCCATATGTTAAAAAAAGATTTGTTTCAAGTGTTCCGTCTCTTTGTACTGATGTTGTCCTCCATAATTTGTTCCCTTAGTTGCCTCTCACGCGCGCATGGGATGAATAGGGTGGTGAAAACCCGTATTCTTAATCCACCACATGAAGCCTTGCTTTTCCACGGTAAGGGTCGCTTTTAAAGTCACATTACTTTTACCACGATATGACTTCGTCCCCTAACTTAAAAGCCACCTAACCCTAAAATGTCTGTACTATATTATACCATAATCATAAGAAGTAAAAGTCAACCCTCACACAGTTTACATCATAAACTCCATCGTCCAGAAAGCCGACTGCGCAAGTTCTAAAGACAGCCACGTCATCTAAACACAGTCGATAACACATGGCGTCCCTCGCTTAATTTCCAAGCGGCTTGTATTAAACCTGTATAATGACGTGACCGCCTCACTCTAAATTCTCTTAACCTTGTAATTACTGTACGGAACAGTTCAGCGGGTGGAACGCTGCGGTTTTGCACTCGTAATTGCTTCAGGTATATTAATAATTGAAAAAACATGTAACTATTTACAAGACTTTTCATTTATTTAAGAATTACCTGAAGCCACTTGAAGTTGTATTAGATTAAAAAAAAATGTTCTGAATTTGTCCAAAGATTGTGTCATACACGATAGAAATCATTGTATTCTTTTATTCTTAGATCAAGTAATGAATTTTATTTAAAAAAAATGAAATTTTAATAAATTCAAACAATAATAAAAACAACCACTTTACTATCCTTTTATAAATGTTTAAACTTAAATGTTCAATATGTACTTGGCCAGTATTTATTTTAATATACACATTGACTTCCATAAATAGAAAATGTGCTTGCATTTTTTATTTTGTATGTGTCTGTTAGAACATTTTTTAATCATCATTTAATTAATTACAGTTTGAAAATCAGACATGCAGACAGATAAAATTAAATTCAAGTTTAATTTCAGTAAAATTAATATAAATTCTTTACTTATTTCGCCCAGCAGTGGTATCTAGAAATAAGATATGGTAGGTGCAAAAATATTGAGTTTAAACTAGACAGAGAAGATATTATTGTTTATTTTGAGCTTAGATATATTTAGTACATAATGATTTTACCAAGTAATAGATAAATGTACCTTAAATATTACTAATATACATAAACATTCACATACGTAAATTTAATATTATATGAAATATATAGTCAGGTATTAGGGCTGTGACTGTACTGCCAACACATTTCAGAGCAGTTCGCATACTTTCGACTTGGATGTAAGACAGTTAGTACATCCTGTGGACATCTTGAGGTCGATAGAGAATGCATTCTAATGCAGAACTGACTGATCATAGATAGAAGAGTTGATGAAGTTGGAAGTGTGAGGTGGACATAGAAGGAATAAATTATTTGATGACTGAAGATTTCAGTTGTGATAACAACGTAAGAAGCGGAAATATGGATCGAGGTATTCGGGTAACGATGGAAAGTTGAAAAAAGAAAAAAGAGAAGTCAGAGCTCGCAAACTACCACGCTGACGAATCAGAAGCCATTGCAACTGAGAACGTAAAGTACACACATATTTGTGAAGATTGAAAACGAATCGGATGTAGTTATTAAGAAGGCAGTCTAGTTTGCTGAAGAGGTCTTCATTCAGGTCGAAATAACACACATCACCACATCAAGGGGATAACTAAGAACTGCATAAGCGTGGTCTTAGTTCGTCTAAAGCACGGAGACATGAGGTGAATTTTTGACTGACGTGTGTTACTCGTGCCATCTGATTCAGTGTCGTATCAATATGTAGCTCCAGGTTCTTTACCACTGCGCTAAAGGTATAGCCACATTGTTGTAGACAAGTGGTGGAATAACTACTATATCAAACCCATTTAACATTTATTTACACCCCACGATTATCACTTGACATTTGGTTGGATTCACCGACAACCAAAACCTTGCTGACCAGTTTTATTTGAAGTCCAAGTCTTTGATGACCTTGTCGATTGCGTATGAAATGTCTTCGACACTTGACTGTATGTACACTAGCAAAGACAGCTTACAGGTGGTATGAAAACTGAAGATGTTGGGTGACAAGATTGATGGATATTGAGCGTAAAAAGAGTTATAGCGTACTGCCTTGCTTTTAAAAACTTAAACCTGGAGAAAAAAAAACGTCGGTCTATTTGGAACTTAATTATGTCATTCTAAATTCTAATACGTAATTGATGCAAATTTTAAGGGTTCTAATGTTATAAAGGTTGAGCAGGTAAAATACTTAGTTCAAAGCCCGCCGCACAAACTTTCTGGAAATTATAAATTCCAAAACTTCATGCGTTGAGCTTAAGATCATTAAGTGGAAACTCACTGGAGTTAAGTTATTGAAAATGTGGAATAATTTTTTTACTCTTTAGTGTTGTAACTTGGTAAAAATAATAAACAGCCAATTTTTTTGAGCACCTAACACTTACATAGTGAAACCTCTTTGGCAGTATTACATGTGGGAGACCATAAGCACCAGTAATGGTAACTATAGTGAAAGTCAACATCGATTTTATCTAATACCTTTAATCGAGCAATTCTTGTATATTTATAATCTTAATCTCGGACACGGCTCCAACGATTTTCATGAAATTTAGTATGCAGGGGGTTTCGGGGGTGATTAATCGATCTAGCTAGGTTTCATTTTTAGAAAACGTTGTTTTATCCGTGCTTTCAAGCAATAAAATGTTTGTTTAATAGGCCCGTTTTGACACTTATCTATGTGACAAAATTGGGGATGGAAACAAAAGAAGTTAGTAAATTACGAATCGATTATCACCTAATAATACCGAGCACAGCTCGATTTCCAAGTACTAAAAGTTCAATTCAGCTCGTGCGACATGAAAGATAATTGTACATTGTTTTATCATCATCATCATCAACAGCTTTTGTCAGTTTTCAGCTGGACATAAACCACTCCTTCTAAAGGCTTTTTGTTTACGTAATGTAAATTAAAAACTGGTTTCGAAAAGTTATTTTAACACGATGAAGCAGGTAATTTATTAAAATGTATTACACTTTAATGCCGTCGATAAATTCTCTACGGAAGATGTGGCGGACGGATGGACCTAATCTAAGTAGCTTTCAGTGTTTGAGAGATAGTCTTTACTAAAAACTGGACGGAGAATGGAGATTAGGCCTCAATTTATACATCTAACTAATATTACACTGCTATGATTCACTGTGGCATATTTTTATATGCTGTACTAGCACTTAACGTGTTGGGTAGACTAGGTGGTTACTTGCTTTCCAAATAAAACCACTGTGAACTGATCTGCGTATCTGATAAGCTATTTATTTGATTTTTACATTTATACACTCGCGGTAACTTTTACACTGAGCCCGGTAAACAAACAATATCACGATTCAGAGAACTGATACAGCGCCATCTAGTTGTCAAAGACAACACTTGTATTACTTCTGTGTTCATCGTGGACCTAATTATAAGTTTTTTTTTGTCATAGACCCATATTGTGGTTGTATTTATGGGGAAGAAATTGACGTGAAAGATATGTGTAAACATTTTTTGAAACTGAATTGTAATATATAAAAAGAACATATTTGTATTTTTGCAACTATATAAACAGAACCTTGAATTCGAAAATTAATGAAAAAATAGGAAAAAAAAATTAAATACAAACATAATAATAAGAAATATGAGTGTACTTACTTTGTTTACATTTTCGTATGTTTTCTCTGACAATTCTACAAAACTCACTCACATTTCTGTAAGTGAATTTTTTTAAATTCGTCTGAGCAATAAAGATTCTCTATAACCGTATGTTATGTCAAATATCAGCTGGTTTTTAATTTTTGTAGTCTACACAAGCCAACTTAAGATTTTATATGAATAGAAATGTTAACTATATGCTAATATTGTCAAGAATATTTTCAATTTATCATAAAACTTTGAAGCTAATTTTCTGTTGTTAGATGTCCCATCTGTGGAATTAACAATGATTAAACAAAGTATGAACCCTATCTTCGCTTTAACTTCACTAAGTTAAGATAGTGGAGAGCTATTATAATAACGGAACTTTCATTTATGGGTGTTGAGTAAAGCGCTGTTTTGTAGTATTAAAGGCTTGTCGTGAATTAGGTAATAAACAATGAATATAGCGCTGAATATCTCGAGAATCTTATGAGTAATTAACCTTCTTGGAATATGTAAGAGAATTGGATAAGACCTAATAGAAGCACTCTGAGAGCCGTACAATTTTTTTACGGGTCTGTCATTGTGATTCTACTCTGGGTGATATAAAGTATGCATAAAATCCAAGGGTAGTCACTATTCTCATTGTGAAAGCAGACAATGCAGTATGGTGACCCACACCATGTGAACTAGTGAGATGCTTTTTCAGATTCCGCTTGCGAACTTAAAAGGCATGACAGTCATCGTGGCAGTGTAAGACTTCCACACTAATCACGATAACTGTTATCCCTGCATCAATGGGTCACCGGTCTCGCACTCATCAACGAAACACGACAGCATGGATGCTGTTGCTTTAGGTTGACCTTCTGTGAGACGGTAGTACTGCTCTTGTAGAATCAACCTGTACGTGTTGAAATGATCGTGGCTCTACTACCTTACTATATTATTCTTTGGATATTTAATAGTCAAATGACTTGTGAAATTGAGAGTTTTAATAAGGTAATATTTACACTAAATCAAAATAACTTTGTAGGGCCAACATTAGGCGTGATCAAATCTTCTAACGGAAATGGGAATTCACAATTAAAATGAATAAATATCACATTTTTTTTTTATCCTTAAACTGAATGTTGTTTAATAACTGTTATTTAAAAATGTGATTCATACTTTTATGTTCTCTATTAGTACAGTGTGTTGAGTTATTTAGATTAGAAGTGTTACGATATTTTATAAAATGTAGATATTTTTAAGAAAAACTAATAAATTTGGCAATATTTCCTAATTGTTTTAATTTAGTTTAGCCACGTAGAAAAGACGGATGATACTACAGTCACGAAAGGAATTTATAGTGCGAATGTGTGAGGAAGTGTTGGCAGAGGTCATCCACGGCGAACATTTATCTACCAAATTGGTGATGTTTTGAAGGAGGACCGTATGAGAACCGTCAGAAACTGACGAGTATACATACAGCATGCAGCATTGATAAACGTGGACGAAACAAAATAGAGATGTTAAAACTGTAGCAAATGGAGATCAATTATCTGTATTGAATCCCCTTAGGAAATACGCGTGTCTTTGTGTTATGTTTTGAGATGTATGTTAGATACTATTTTTATTTTTGGAAAATATAATTAAGTAACACTTAAATTGCCACCGACTCGTTAACTTTTCCAATTGAGCTAAATTACTTGAATAGGAGTGAGTTCTTTTCAACGTATGACTTTTGAACAAATACCACTTTATTGTGGAAGAGAGATATCTTATACCAACTGGATCTCTTTCACTGTTTTACCTGTTCATAATCAGACAATGTACAAAGCAAATATTTTTCAAAAAACCACTTCGATGAGCTTCCGAGATTCTCTTAAACAACTGAACGTTGTTATATTCGAAAACAAATAATCAAAATAGACAAGATAGCTAACCAAGGCTTGATTCTGGCGTTAATTTTCACGCTCCACTTGCTGGAGTTAATTTGTACCGGCTACCATCTCAGCATTTGTTTTACTTTAGGCTACCGATACAAGGCTTCATTACAAAAAATATATTTTTTTAGTGGTGAATAAAAAACTTACGAAAGAGTAGGATGGTTGTTTATATTATACTTAATTGAGTTTTCTAAAAGTTAGGTACATCAATTTTTGTAAAGAATTTTGCTGGAATATTTTTCTGAATATAAACTAAATTTTTTGAGAGCAAAAATGATTATTATAATTAGATTACACAGAATGATTTATAGCATTATAACAATTATAATATATAGCGCAAACAAATAAATTACAGCGTCATCTACCGAAGACACGTTGAACTACGAAATAACTACTAATTCTGTATCACGATATAGAAGTTCTTGGGCCGATATAACATATATACAACATCTCAACTAACCGTTGGGCTGCGGCTTCTTAATATTATACTATATAATACTTCCGGAATTACCAGTAATATAATAATATTTTTATTGAGAATAGATATCGTTATAAAATGATATGAAATCGAACTAGTGTAATTATGAAAATATCTCTAAAAATATTAATGTGACTTGTGTCATAAATTCAAACAAAATAGTTACAAAAACACATTATTATAGGATGTGCCTAAACTTCGTATAAGAACGCCTACTTTTACATATGAATGTAATCTTTACTGAACATTATCAGACCTCTTCCGTCTGTCCATTTCCTTCAACCTTCTGTCATTTCCTGCAATTGCCTTCTACGATAGATCAAGCCGACATCTTGCCCGGTCGACCGTTTTACAATTTTCGGTGTGTTATCTCGCGAAATTTGACCTATAAATTGTTCTATTGGCCAGCGGTTGGTCGAAATAGCGATAGCTGCGTTCATTTAGCTAATATTGAAACCTATTAATCTTAAGTGTTACAGCAATAGATTTGTATTAGTTTAATCTAAATTGGATTAAATGTAAATTTTGCAGGTTACTGCCTGTCGTTTCGATCGCGTGACCTTCATTTAGCAGGATATGATGATATTCTATGATACGATACAAATCACGCCTAAAATCTTAACATGACCCGTTTAAATAATTTTACATAAAATAATAACAAACAGTCATTCATACGTTCTCAAAAAGTCTATTTTAACTTTAGAAATAAAGAATTAAATATATCATCATTATCATCATCATCAACAGCCTTTTACAGTCCACTACTCGACATAGGCCTCTCCTTAGCAAGGAGGTTTTGGTCTACTATACCACGCTAGCCAGATGGATTGGAATAAGGTTTGTTTCAAGTTTTCCTTCTCTTTGTAATGGTGTTGTTTTGCATACTTTGTGCACACTATATATTCTTAATCCGTCACCACACGAACGCTTTAATATATACTTTATTGTATGTTAAATTCTTAAAAAATATTAGTATAAGTTGTCAGAAAAATATATCGCGTGATAAACAAATAATGTTTAAATTAGCAGAACTAATATATTTAGCTAGATAGTTATTAAAACTTTGAAATATATTTAAATTATTAGCAGAATATTTGTTACTATTTTTGATCTAATTACATGCACAGGAAATTTGTATCAAACTTTTGTTTCTAACTTATTCTCTTCTAACATAGAAGGACAATATATTTTATTTTTATTTATACAACTTCATTGCACACTACTACAGTTTACATTTTATTCAGTTGCAAATGTGACATACCGAGTAATAAATCTAAAAAAAAAAACGTAATAAATGTTAAAAGAAAATCGAATTCTATTTAGACTCTCGCGATTTTTACACACACATACTCGTAGTTTTGTTGTGCAGCGGGACTTTTTCGTGATAAAATTACTTCGCTTCGAACGAGATTCACTGCTCGTGGTCACGGGTAGACTAATGTGGAAAGTCGTAAAATAGAGGATATCGTTAACTTTTTATATAAATTTATCGTGAATAAGTCCCTTGTACAATATAATCTCAGTATTAAAAATGTAAATAATTGCATACTCGTAGTCAGATATTTAACCTCCAATATATTTAGCGTTTATTAGTGAAACTGAAAAAAAATAATTAGCTGATTTTTTTTTTGTGGCGACTGCTTCTACCAGTATACCAACAGCAGTGTGTGTGCAGTCAACTATTAAGACACCCATGGGATAAATAGGAATGGTGACACTACATATTCTTAATCCATCACCACACAGATGATAGTAATACACATACAAATATAATCAATCTTCGAAATTAAACAATAATTAGACACTTACACATTCGAGAACAGAATGATGAATTGAATAACCTAGCTTCCTTAGTCTTAGCTAAATTGGGAAAAGAAAATTTAAGATGCCTAACCTAATCAGCAAAATGGGAGGAGGCTAATATATTTTCGGGGTTATTGTTCTTGGGAACATTCATCTGCCTGTCCGACATCACAATTCCGAGTTTTAATCAAGTCTTTGGGAAGGTTCGGCATAAATGGCCACGTCTCGTTACCTCGGCCTTATAGTACCATTTCGATTATGTACAGACCGATGGACAAAATAAGTTGCTTTTGTATGTAGAAAAGATATTTGTAGATGCACACATTGATAAGCCAGTTTCGAAGATATGAGTTTAGAGGAACTGGGTTGTTAGATTGCACTAGAATTCTCATTATACGTATAATAATATAATAAAAGATTAATATTGAAAATGTTATGGTCTAAATTAATCATTTGAAACCACTTCCAGTTAGAAAACCTACACGTATAAGCATTAATTAAAAAATTCTGAACGATTTTTTTTAATAACTGAAAGCAACTAAACATTTGTTGAATAAACCACTAATCATGATCAACATTATCAACAATCATCAACACGCTTTAGCAATCCACTGCTGGACATAGGTGGACACCTATGGCTAGGCCAAAACTTACTTGCTAAGGAGATCCGTAGCAAAGAAATCTCGACCAACATTACCACGCCGGCCAAACGTATTGGTACAGGGTTGGTCTCAAGTTCTTCTCCCTATGGTGATGTTGTCTTGCATATTTTGTTCCCTTAGTCGCCTTTTACGACACTCATGGAAGAAATGGGGGTGGTGACACTCTGTACTCTTAATCCATCACCACACGGAGAAAATCAATATGATTAATCTATATTTTTCACTGATTTTCTTTATGTCAGAGAATGTTTTTTCAGAATATACATATAGAGAGTTAAAACATAAAAGAATACGTATATTATTTACAAAGCTTGTTATTGAATAGAATAATTTCAAACATGAATAAATTCAATTCAAAAGTAAAATTTAAACACAACCCACTATTTGTGAATGTCAACGTCACGTGAAAAAAATTTCAGGTAGCGAATCTGCGAAAAATGAATTTCCTAGTGTCCACGACGAAAAATCACTGGAATAAAAACTTCCGAAGTTCAAAAAATCCTTAATTAAAACGCTTTGAGTGAAATTTTTAAACGATTGAATTGAGCGCTTCGAATGAAAAATGAAATATCGCGGTGTCAGTAGAGACTAGTTAACGTTCTTTTCACTAAACGGCTCGGAAAAGCTTTTCATTCGGAATTTTCTTTTTCATTCATAGTTTGTGTAAGAAGTTAATTCTCTTAGCACTAATGTAAAACTTCACTTTAAATTACCTGAACAATACTTACCTTATTAAACACTAACTTTTAACCGTAAGTACACGTACTCGTATGTTAGTTATCACGGTGAAAAGTAGACTATATATTGTTAATTGATAATGTGTCTTTTCATTGATGAGATAAATTTTAAAATCGGTTTAGCAGTTTAGGTGTAAAAGTATAAATAAACATAGAAATGAACTCATCATCATCACATCATATAGCATATTGCATAGCCTATTGTTAGATATAGGCCTCTCCATAGAAAAGAGGTTCGAGGCTACTCTACCACTCTGGCCAAACGGGTTGGTATAGTGTTTGTATCAAGGAGGAGATCTCTCGCTATCGGCCATCCTACGCTCCATGGCCGGTAGCGACAGTTGTTTTACCGTGGTAGCACGCTTCTGCGAAGACGTAATTTCGCGGAAGGAGGTGACGAACGGTGCGTATGAACGCCTTATGCCGCCTTGAGTGTGGCCGCGGGTGGATGGGACGGGTTTTCCTCCCCATCCGCTATAGTGGCCAGCCGCGAGGAGGTGACGTCCACGTGTGCCGTACGTCGCCTAAATAGAGAGTTTACCCACAGATGGTACCCGCGGTAGCGGGCAGGCCCTACGAGGGATCTGGATGTCTTAATAGCAGCTGTTCCCGGATTCCTCCTATCTCAGGCGCAGACTAGCACATCGTGAGGTTTTGTTGGTCCGATTCCGACAAACCATCCCGCCGTTAACACCGATGGGGTGACTGGCCGAGGGGGTTTCCACACGTAAAAAAAAAGTGTTTGTATTTAGTTTTCCTTCTCTTCAAAGTACTGTTGTCCCATATAGTTTATTACGTTAGTAGCCTCTCACGACACCCACGGCATGAATAGGAATGGTGACAGTTTATATTTTTAATCCGTCACCACACGGAACAAACTTATATCTGCATTTCAATATTAGGTATGACTAAAAAATTTCGGTTGTGTATGCAATCAAAAAGCAAATTGTTAATGTAGAGAATAAGGGATAAATTTGTCTAAAAAGGAAATAAAAGACTTTCGTTTAGGCGGAAAAGGAAACGAGTCTAAACTGAACTGGATTTACTTATTCTGATTCTGTAAAACTGTGGAAGAACGGGTGAATCAAATGGTGAATCATATCTATCACTGCGCTTCGATTCTATTTCGTCAGTTAAGTTAAATATTTACCAAAGTGTGAACTACCAAATGTCGACCGGATAAATTAATCAATTCTATTATCAGATATTACGAAACTAATACATTATGAAATAGTACTACGTATAGCCATATAAATAAAGTTCAAAATACATCAAACATTACGAACTAAATCACATTTGAGTAACGAACAACCAACGAAGGGTATGGTTAATCCGGTTAAGACGTGTTCTCCATTGTTCGAATCAATTAACAATGATATTGATCTGAAAAGGAAACATATCTGAATAAGACCACAGTGTTGGGTAAATTTAAATTGTCTTTTTGTATTCAGAAAAGCTTAAGATGTTCACGATGCAAATAAAATTCACACGCTTAGTTCATGTCGCTCTTACGTCATTTGCTTTACTAAAAAAGTAAGAGGGTCACATTGTGCACCTTTTGAATTATCTATATTAAAGACTTATCGTTTCTAATTTCTTCTAAAACTGTTTAAGAGTCTGTGAAATTTTACAGGTGTGTTGGATGGTAATTTTATTGTATTTGATGCCAGAAGACAGCAATGTTTATGTTAATTTGCTTTAAATACCTGCCATATTGAGTAATCATTTAATTAGAATTACTGTTCCGGTAGAACAAGGGTTACGTTAATTTTACTTGTACAAAGTAAAGCAAAGTTTTAATAAATATTTAGTGTCTGGACAGTTGAACCGCGTAAGTGGCTTTATGTGTGTTGTGGCCATATAATATATGGCTACAAAGCTGCAATTATATTTAAAACAGTTGCAGTACACATTCTAAAGATATGGTATAGTATCATTGGTTAATAATGTTAATTTTATTGTATACCATTTAGTATAAGTAACACGCAAGTCTAGCAGCCTAGCAAAAAAATTCAGTATATTTAATTAATCGTAAATTTTACATTTAGTTAATAATAACTATTTAAAAATTTAAAATTTACAAAAATTTATAAAAAATGAAAGTAAAATTATAAAAAGGATATTTATTTTTGTAAGTAATTCTTTTACAGATATGTTTACGTACTTTGCAGCTGAAGCCAACGGCATTATCTAAGTCTCACTCTAAGAGGATATGTAAAAACAAACCATAGAGGTGTCACATAGGGCCTAGGCTAGCTTTTTGAAAAAGCACTATAATTTTGAGTAGTCCTGTCCATACCGACGGCATTCTATCCCCAACCATCGCGTTTCCTAACCAGTATTAATCAAGATTCACGACCGCGCACGGTAGGATATTTGAGCATGTCTAGGAAATACTCTAAACCACCAGAAAGATACTAAATATAAACTAGTATTACAAGCCTAGTCAGCCAGATTATGTACACCTTAGCATACATAAAAATATACTATTACAATTAACTTCCATATAAGAACAATACAAATAAAAACAAATTAAAAAAATACAAATGTTAATCAATAACATCTTTTGTTTCCTATACATTAGACGTGTTTCTTTCTTTAATAAATGACATGACTTGGTAGAACTTTTACCCTTTTAGTGCCAATTATAGAGCTATACACACACACTATAATAAGTCTTTGCAAACGTATGAATCATTCTTGCATATTTATGTATATGTATTTGTTTTTGTAAAATATTAAAACATACTTTTACATTTATTTATGTAGTGTAAATTTATAAATAAAAATATTACACTTTTTTACAGCAACTTCAACGCTTTAATTTTTTATGTAGACATTTTTAGAAAAAATATTCACGCAATGCTTTATAAGTTAAATTTAAATTTCAATTTGTCACTATTTAATCAATTGGAGGAGGCTCTTTCTAACTTGGACTATTTTTTCCTTATGTTAAATAAAATAATTCAAAAATCTCGTGCTTGTGAACCAACATTACTACTACCAATTATATTATATTATATACCATAATATATATACAAAATAAAAAATAAAATACAATCGAATTTTCTTTTCATTTGAAAGAATTTACTAACAGTTTTTCTGAAAAGAAAAATTTCAGTCTTAACGCTGAGAATTTAGGAATGATGATACAGTGTTAGCACTATTTAATCAATTGGAGGATGTTCTTTCTAACTTGGTCTAATTTTTTCTTATGTTAAATATAATAATTCAAAATTCTCGTGTTTATGAACCAATACTACTACCTATTATACTATATTATATACCATAATATACACTAATGGAAAAAATTAAGGGATCAAAAAAAAGTTCCAAATTTTTTGGCAGTTTTCAACAGGTCGTAACTTCGAGAGAAATGGTTGTACAGGAAATCAAAAAAAAGGAAATTATAGCTCCAAGAGTCTAGTTTTTGAATTCAAACTTCAAAATTTTACAGTCTCCGTGGTTTTTGAGTAATCGTAGAAAAACCAGCAACAAAAAAATGTTCAAATTTTTTTTAGTTTTCTTTTTTGGTCTACGGACGTGGAGAAAATTTTTTTAGCTTAACCACTATAAGGATCAGATGCTTTGTTTATTTAGCTTTAATGGGCTTTTTTATACACTACGATACGCCCGCTTTTCGCTGAGATATCGGTTTTCAAATGAAAAAGAAGCCTTTTGTCTTTGATTATCGATATCTCAGCAACCAATTATTGCATAGAAATTTAAAGGTGGGTTTCAAGAACCTGGATAAATTTTCCTTAACGACTAGCTATTGTTTTTTCGAAAAAAAAATTTTTCTTTCTGTCACATGAATTTGAAAATGCAACAAAAAAGGGGTTTTTGGTGGTTTTTTGGAAAATCAAGCGCTGGATCGAAAATATTGAGGAAACCACTAATGTTAAGTGTGCCTTTTACAGTTCAATATGTCGACAAAAATCCTACAAAATACCAAGTTAATCCAGCCAGCCGTTATTTTGTTTCACTCGATCGAATTTTCAAAAAAATTAAAGGGTCACATTTTTTGCTCTGAAATGCTCATAATTTTTAAAAATGAGAAAAAAAAAATTTCCCGAGCATTCCCCACATTTTTGTTCCAAAAAGTGATTAAATTCAAAAAAAAAATTAAAAAAAGCGTATGATAAAGATCGAAATTCGATTGGGGGTATTAACTTTTTTTTAATTTAATTAAAGGAGATCAGATGAATCAAGGAATGCAGCGGCGGCAGCGCGATAAAAATTATTAGGCGATGGTTTTTTGAATGTCCTCAACTTGTTGAGGAAAATTTTATTTTTTTTGAATTTAAGCACTTTCTGGAACAAAAATGTGGGAAAAGCTCGCAAAAACATTTATTTTTCTTATTTTTAAAAATTATGAGCACATCAGAGTAAAAATGTGACCCTTTAATTTTTTTAAAAATTCGATCGAGTAAAACAAAATAACGGCTGGCTGGATTAACTTGGTTTTTTGTAGGATTTTTGTCAACATATTGAACTGTAAAAGGCACACTTAACATTAGTGGTTTCCTCAATATTTTCGATCCAGCGCTTGATTTTCCAAAAAACCACCAAAAACCCTTTTTTTGTTGCATTTTCAAATTCATGTGACAGAAAGAAAAGTTTTTTTGTAGGAAAAACAATAGCTAGTCGTTAAGGAAAATTTATCCAGGTTCTTGAAACCCACCTTTAAATTTCTGTGCAATAATTGGTTGCTGAGATATCGATAATCAAAGACAAAAGGCTCCTTTTTCATTTGAAAACCGATATCTCAGCGAAAAGCGGACATATCGTAGTGTATAGAAAAGCCAATTAAAGCTAAATAAACAAAGCATCTGATCCGTATAGTGGTTAAGCTAAAAAAATTTTCTCCACGTCCGTAGACCAAAATAAAAAACTAAAAAAAAATTTGAACATTTTTTTGTTGCTGGTTTTTCTACGATTACTCAAAAACCACGGAGACTGTAAAATTTTGAAGTTTGAATCCAAAAACTAGACTCTTGGAGCTATAATTTCCTTTTTTTTGATTTCCTGTACAACCATTTCTCTTGAAGTTACGACCTGTTGAAAACTGCCAAAAAATTTGGAACTTTTTTTTGATCCCTTAATTTTTCCATTAGTGTATATACATAATAAAAAATAAAATACAATCGAATTTTCTTTTCATTTGAAAGAATTTACTAACAGTTTTTCTGAAAAGAAAAATTTCAGTCTTAACGCTGAGAATTTAGGAATGATGATACAGTGTTGGCACTATTTAATCAATTGGAGGATGTTCTTTCTAACTTGGTCTAATTTTTTCTTATGTTAAATATAATAATTCAAAATTCTCGTGTTTATGAACCAATACTACTACTACCTATTATATTATATTAAATACCATAATATATATACATAATAAAAAATAAAATACAATCGAATTTTCTTTTCATTTGAAAGAATTTACTTACAGTTTTGCTGAATAGAAAAATTCCAGTCTTAAGGCTGAGAATTCAGGAATGATAATATAGTGACATACAAGTCAATAATTTAATAAGTTTATAGTATTGTCGTGGTCTACTATAAGCCCATTAAAAATATAAATGAAGAAAAATAAATATTTCAGATATTTGACACACAACGCCATCTAGTTTCAAACTAAGCAGAGCTAAGATTATGATAACTAAACTGACTGATAGAATTATTTTTTTCTAAGTACATACATACCATAGGTCCATATAAAACACTCAGACTCCAAAACAATACAACTAAAAAAAACAGTAGCAGTCGTGGGACTGCCGATAGAAGTGAAAACGGAACTATTAAGTTGAGAGTAATTAAAACTATATGCAAAAATTATATGAATTTTTTTATGTTTCATATACAGCTATATATAATATATAATATCATATATAATATATAATAATAATAAATTTCATATATAATATATAATATCATATTCTCCATAGCTATAGATATACTATTATCATTAGCATGTTGGTGACGCGAACCGAGGATTTTACCCTCTACCAAAACGCTCAACGCGCCTAAAGAAGTTTTCACTTCAAAAAAATTGCAGATCATGCAAACATTTGATCCGACCCGGGGATCGAACCCGAGACCTCAAGCACAGCAGTCACATTCATTAACGCTACGCCACTACGTCCATACATTTCTGTAAACACCTGTAAGTAGATAAATACTAGATACATTTTCTGCAACTCGCCAGGGGAATCAAGTGTAAAGTGTGTAAACTCGCCAGGGGAATCAAGGTCGTTTCTACAGTAAAGTTAGCATTAAACTTGGCATGTCTCGACTGATCTACATACAGGAACTTGATTACTTCGAACTTAACAGGCTCACCTGTAATTAACTCTTATTAAGTTACTGCCTTGGCTGCCTATCGAGGAATTAGTAGTGAGTTAATTATTTATGTATGAGTTAGTAACTACAATAACAGTATTTACGAATTCAAGTTGGACGATCTTACTAGAGGTCTCAGTATATGTTCCTTGCAGGATATACTACTATATATTACACATAAGTTTGATCGTATTTTAAAGCAGATTATTGAGTGCCATTGACAAAGTAAACATTTTTTTCGTGGGATAAATAGTGGGATTAAAAAATATTTTTTAATATTTTTATTTTTCAATGTGCTCAATCAACGACTGATCTAGACGTTTATCAATATTTAATGTGTTGGGTTTTAAAAACAAAAAGATATATCAACAATGTCTACATAAAATTAAAAGAAACATTAAAAATACATCAGGCAGTAATTTCCTCGAATTATCCTCTAAAATTTACCGACTAAAGTATTTGGTTATTGCCCTGTCTTAATTTTATTGCCAATTAATTCCACAAAGGGGTCCAGTTATTCATTGATACATTTATAACTTTATTTCAGTTATTAATTCTGGTGAACGAGTTAATAAATGTTGAAGGGTTAATGAAGGACAGCGGGGGTAAGAAATAAAGGGTAGTAATGTTAAGGGAGATCGTTATTAAAAGTTGGATTGTTGCATGGATTGAAATGGTTTTGACACCAGACTTAACCGTATCAAAGAAACGAAAGATACCGAACACAAAATGGAGAAAGTTTTTCTTTATTCCGAGGGTAAACGAGAAAGCGACAGGTTCGCTAATGGTTAGTAATTACCGCTGACGAAAAACACACGTAGCTTAATAATCATTCATGATATTTAATAAAAATAGATTAGATACAGAATAGATGTTATTAAGAAAAAACCCGGAATAGCTTTTTTCTGTTCTTCTAATTTTTGCTTTAAAAGGCAACGCCCGCATTAGGAATGCATCCTGTGGTACGAGGGACTTTACAAAGATACAAGAAACGTACACAAAGAATACACAGACCCAGAAAAAGAATTTGTGGATCTCACAAATTATTTTCTCATATGAGGTTTAAACGCATAACACTCAGCACAGTAGACAGTTCTGTGGCGACCGCTCAAATCACTACGCCATCCGTGCAGTCAAATCACTATCTCTGTTGACATTTTTCCATATATATCAAGTAATATGACTGTAATTACGATAAATTATTATATCATTAATAAATTAGTATGAAATTATCGAGACCAATTCAACGATATGTTAATTAAAGAAATCCTTGCAGCGGTGAATACGTACGTTCCCTTCCTTGACAGTTGAATAAAATAGAATTAACTAAAACTGAAATGTTAAGAAGTCGTTAAAAAAATAAATTAGACTCTAATAATATTCTTTATCAACAGCTTTTAACTGTCCACTGCTGGACATAGGTCTCTCTTTAGAAAGGAAGCCTACTTATATCGTGCTGGTCAGATGGGTTGGTAATATTACTACTTATTTCTCAACGTGAGATAAAAATCTTATCATTCTTTCACTAGTTTGTGTCAAAGTAGATTTCTAGTTCGTAATTCTAAGTTTGAACGAACATCCATAAAGTCATTCATCGCTTATTTTATCCACACGGGTATAATTTTCCAAAAAATCTTTCTTATGGAGTGGTTACATCATAAAAAGCGTCATTTACCAAAATTTAAGGTTTTTAGCTTCAGCGGCTTAGGCTCTGCTTTAATAAATCAGTCGGTCTGGGCAAGTAATTTTTGTGTATAGATAACGAAAAATTTAAATTACCCCTGCCTTAATAAAGCTCAAAGCAGTGTGGGCAAATATACATTTATTTGACCTTTACATGTTTTTCCGTTTCCTCATTATAATAAGCGCCCTTTCTTATATATATATATATATATATATATATATATCAATATTCACATTACATATACATACATACATTTCACACATGGCCGTCTGATCCCAAATTATGCAAATCCTATGATAACCAGACTGCTAATAAGAATAATATAATATAATAAGTATAATATAATAAGTATATATAATATAATATAATAATATAATAAGTATAATACTGCCTCGGTGGCGCAGTGATAGCGTATGCGACTGCTGTGCTTGAGGTTTAGGGTTCAATTTCCGGGTTGGACCAAATGTTTGTATCATGCCTGAGGGCCGTTGCCGAAGAGGCGGTGAGCTGTGGCGGCGTGTTGTTGGCGGTGTCGTTGGACATCGCCAACGCATTTAATAGTCTGCCATTTAGCTGCATCAGGGAAGCACTCCACTACCACGGGGTGCCAGGGTACCTGAGGCGGCTTGTGGCAGACTATCTTGAGGAGCGTACCGTCGTGTACGAGGACCGAGATGGTATTCTGAGGCGGCGGCCCATGTCGTGCGGTGTTCCACAGGGGTCCGTCCTCAGACCACTCCTGTGGAATATGGGATACGACTGGGCCCTTCGAGGTCATCTTCCCCCCGGGCTGGGCGTAATTTGTTACGCCGATGACACATTGGTCACGGCCCGGGGGGCGAACTTTCAAGAGGCGGCGCGCCTGGCCACCGTGGGAGTCTCTTTGGTGGTCGGGCGCATTGAGGCGCTGGGCTTACGAGTGGCCCTAGATAAGACGGAAGCCCTTTTGTTTCATGGGCCCCGTCGTGTTCCACCCCCCGGTGCCTCTATCGTAGTCAATTAGTAGCTGGTCGGCGCTGCTTCTGCTCTTGGGCGACTTTTGCCCAATTTGGGTGGAGCCAGCGTCGCGACGAGACGGCTATACACGGGGGTTGTTCGGTCAATGGCACTGTATGGTGCACCGGTGTGGACGGCGGCTCTGACCGCCCAGAAAAGGGCTCGCCTCTGGCGCCCTCAGAGGATATTGGCGGTTAGAGCCATACGCGGTTACCGCACCGTATCGACGGAGGCGGCGTGCGCGTTAGCCGGAACTCCCCCGTGGGATTTGGAGGCGGAAGTGCTCGCTGAAGTTTATCGGCGAACGGCAGACTTTCGGGTGGGTAGCGGCATTCGGCCCCCGCCCGAAGAGATACGCGAGTGGCGAGAGGCCGCTCGTCGAGCCACGATGGCTCGTTGGTCGTCCTGGCTGGAGGCTCCACGTGCTGGCTTTGCTGCCGTGGAGGCTCTCCAGCCGGTCATCGCCGAGTGGACAGGGCGGCAGCACGGGACCCTTTCCTTCCGACTGACGAAGATTCTTTCCGGGCACGGTTGCTTCGGGAAGTATCTGCACTCGGTCGCCAGGAGGGAATTGAGTACCGCCTGTCACCACTGCGACTGCAGTGAGGACTCGGCTCAGCACACGCTGGCGGTTTGTTCCGCCTGGGCGGCGCAGCGTGGGGTCCTCACTGCAGTTATTGGAGGAGATCTCTCGCTACCGGCCGTAATACGCTCCATGGTCGGTAGCGACAGTTGTTTTACCGCGGTCGCAACCTTCTGCGAAGACGTAATTTTGCGGAAGGAGGCAGCGGAGAAGGCCCGGGAGGACAATATCCACTCGGACCTAATTCGCCGCCGGCGAGCCGGGCGGCGGAGGTGCGCATACCAGCGCCTCATGCCGCCTTGAGTGTGGCCGCGGGTGGACGGGATGGGTTTTCCCCTCCATCCGCTACAATGGTCAGCCGCGAGGAGGCGACGTCCGTGTGTGCCGTATGTCGCCTAAAATAGAGAGTTTATCCGCAGATGGTGCCCGAGGTAGCGGGCAGGCGCTAGGAGGGATTTGGATGTCGTAATAGCAGCGGTTCCCGGATCCCTCCTATCTCAGGCGCAGAGTGGCACACCGTGTGGTTTTAGTCGGTCTGATTCCGACACACCACCCCGCCGTAAACCCCGGTGGGGTGACGGCCCGAGGGGGTTTCCACACGTTAAAAAAAAAAAAAAAATGTTTGTATCATCTGCAAATATTTGTTTCGGAGTTGGAGTGTTTTCTATGTATAATGTGTATATTTACAAAAAATAAGTATATATGTAATATCAGTTATCTAGTACCCGTAGTACAAGCTCTGCTGAATTTGGGACTAGATGGCGCTATGTGTCGAATGTCTGAAATATTTATTTTATTTATTTATTTAAATATCTAAATACGTACATATTGTAGATATATTACACCCAGACACAGAACAAATAATCGTGTTCACCACACAAAGATTTGTCCTGGATGGGAATAGAACCTACGACTTCTGCCTCAGTAGCCAAGATCGCTAAACACTAGACAAACAGGCCCATCACTAACATTTTACATACAGTTACATTATTAAAAACATGTGAATTCTTAGGAGTTTAACGTCCGACATGGATCCGACACGTAACGTCGGTGCGACGCTTGGAGAATTTCAATTTAACTTTGGCACAAAGTATTAACCCATCCGTTGTATATCAATCACAAAATAAGTGTCTTTTAGGCATTTCGAAAATAATATTTAATTAATTTTAAATAACAGTACTTATTAAGATATAAAATACTCCAGTTAAATACAGGACCTTGGACACCTGTAACTCAGGAGCTGACACGTTGAAAGCCATCGAGGTAGTCCGCCTTTATCTTTAATCTCATTCAGGACCTGTTCTACAGATCAATTCAGTTAATAACTTATGTGAAAAACACACAGGTATAGAATACCAACTTGCTCTAAGTTGTTCCGCTATCTTTAGAGATGACACTTTCAATAAAAATGTAGATAAAATAATTCGCCATATATTTATGTATGTATTGAAACAAAGTAGTAATTAAAGTTTGTTGGCTAATACAAGTAAATTAAAAACAACAGTAAACCATGTGATGACAGATTAAGAATTTAGAGTGACACCATATTTATTTACACCGTCGATGCCGTAACAGCTGACTAAGCACAGGGCAACAACACTGTAAAAAGAAGGAAACCTTGAATAAATCCTTTTTTTAGTGTGTAGTAACTACCTCAGACTGGCCACCAGGGTTTGCAGCGGGTCGGGAACAGCTGTTATTACGACATCCAAACTAATCCTAGTGCCTACCTATCTGCACCATGTACGGATAAACTCTCTATTTAGGCGACGTACGGCATACGTGGACGTCACCTCCTCACGTCTGGCCACTGTAGCGGAAGCAGGGGAAGACCCGTCCAATCTATCCACGGCCAAACTCAGGACAGATTTAGGCGTTGGTATGCACGTGTCCGCAGTCCAATTCGAACTTGAATAAGCCCTTTGTCAACCCTCTGACACGCGTGATACGGTTAGCCGGGGGACCATTAAATGCCAATAATAATGATGATAGTAATGGCATTTTTGATGTTAATTATTATCAATCCGAAGTCAATTTCTATAAAATTCTAACATGCCACTTATAAAGAGTTAACATTGTGACTAATATGGGAATAAAAATAACAGCAAATTATAAATGTATTAGTCAATTCTATATAAAAAAGAGTTTAAATAGAAGCCTACGGCAAGCGTTAAATAAGTCTTCATAAGTGCTGTCTATATCAGTAGATTCAGTTCCTCTTGCGACATAAAAAAATATGGTTTTCGTAGCGTTCACTTAGAAGTGTCTTAGCATTGTTATTTGACAATATTAGGACAAGTTACTAGATTGATATGCTATCTTTTTATTTCTTTATTGTATCTATTAATGTGATAGTACAATGACATTATTGCCCCGGTGCGTTATAGCTACATTAGTGAAAATGACATGATAAACAGATAATAAAAATTTTGAAGAAACATTTGCAGATCATACAAACTTTTGGTCTGAACCGGGAAACGAACACGAGACCTCAAGCACAGCAGTTGCATCCACCGAGGTAGCCAAATAGTAACCAGACCAGAATAAATAATTAACGCTTGCCGTGAGGTTTCAAAAAGCAGGTGTTATCCACCTGAACACTACATTATCGTTAAATTCACTAACACTTCTTCAAATACATTTTCCAGTTTACCGTTAAAATTGATAAAATATAAAATAAAGTTTGCTGAATTTACTGTTAAGCCACCCAAAATGATCTGAGCACTTTACCCAGTGCCGTAAGCGAAGCCTTACATTTTGAAAATAATGTTAGTAGCAAACAATATTTAAGAGAAACCTCAACATAAAATAAAAATGGACTCGATAATGCACGTGCAAATTGAAAATTTTGCATCATAACGACAGTTTATACGTAGCGGGCAAACTTTGTATGCTACTTTATTTAAAGGTTTTTAGCACTTATGTTCAAAGTGAAAAGGTTGAATATCTAATGAACGTTTGTCTTTTCTTTAAAAGGCCAATAAATTGACCATGAATTGGCTGTCTTTGGATTTTTGCAAAGAGTTCAGTAAACCAACCAAATTGTTCCATTGGGAATAAAAAATGATCCCATATAAACCAGTGTTATAAAAATTTTTCATTGTTTTTAACCAAGTGTGTTGGGTTCATTATCATCATCATCATCATCATCATCAGCCTATTGTAGTCCACAGCTGGACATAGACGTCTCTTATTACACACCACTCCGATTGATTTTAGACTTCTCACTTCCAACTTTTGCCAGTCGTCTTGTGCGAGTAAATTACCCCAGAACAAACCATCCTCCCCTCTAAATCAAGGAGATTCAATCTAAAAACTGAGTTGTAGATATCCATGGTAAGCGGTAATCACTAAACATGCCAGTGTGCTCATACGTTTTTGAAAAAATAAAGGCAACATTTTATTTTTTATTATATTTAAAAAAGAAAGCAAATAAAAACCCACGTCCTTTTTGTTAAAGCAATTAATCATTATAACGTATGTAAACAAAGTCTCAAAATATGTTAACCTAAAATAACATGTCCATCCAAAAAATAAAAATATATAATCGCTTTAAAAAAGGGCTGTTTTGTATGTCAACAAGGTTTATTATCCTTTGAGATATGAATAAAAATCCTACTTGTAAAGTACGGTTATGGCATTTGATGATGAAACTAGTTAACGAACATAAGGGTGGGAAGTTTACTTTCATAATTTATTTGAACTCCGAAATTTTTGATTAACTGTTTACGGAACTTTTGCGCATACACATTTTGTTATACATCGGGACCCATTCAAAACTTTGGTAAATAGGTGTAAGTCTAATAACCTATTATAGTATATAATTATCATATTATATATTTTAATATTATATAATTAAAATAATAACTTTTAATTGAATTTTAGTTAAGTTTCACTTATGAAGAAACCAATTCAAGAAAGCGAACGGAGAAATTTAAAAAGAACGAGAAGAGCAGAGAAGAAATGCATCGATTAGATTTTCATTCAGATAAATTGAAAACAGAAATGGAATTCGTTTTCTTGATCAACTCTTTGGCATCAGATTCATCAGAACATACAGAGTAAATTAGAATATTCTAAAGGAAATTTCAATGTCCTGTTTTCTATGCAATTCTGACGGTTGCTTTTTCTGCCATGTGAGTTGTAACATAGAGGCAGCGGTAATTCAAACTGTCATAGCGAAACATTTTAAATTAGGGTTGTATTTAATTAAAATTTATACGATAATGAAATATAATCGGATTATTTAAAATTAATGTACAAATAATTTATAACATTTTAGGGCACTACTCACGTTGGAGGCTGAAAAAGAAATACTGCGATGGTTTTATCGTGTTAAAATGAGGCACCAACGGCAATTAACAGCATTTAAAATGTGCGAAAAGGCCTTGAAAGGCACATTGATCAGATTTACAATGTCCTGAATTAATGCCTAATTTAAAACACTCGTTTTTATCAAAACTGAATGAAACTCTTCATTAATATGGAAGTTGTTTGTCAGAATCAAGGAAAATAACATTACAGCGTCTCTGATTACCTCCTGAGCAAATTAGCAAAAGAGCAAAAAAGAAACGAATACAAAATGATTTGAATAAAATTAACATGATTAAAGCCTAATAAGAAAAGCCTTTTCATATTCAAGTGTACGTTAACTTTCTTATTAAATTAAGAACGTGAATTTGTGAGAGCGACTTTATAATAAATTACTGAAGTTATGTCTAGATCGTGCGATATATCAGGTGTGTGCTAATTAGTTAAAAATATTTACACGTGGGACTAACTAACTTGAGCTGATTATATTAGTAGCGTCACGTACTAAGGTAATTTATAAGGTTGAAAGTATAATAACTTTGGATTTCTGTATCGTGTGTAGATTTTAAAGCAACTGGCAGTCGTTAGCTTTGAGCTGTGCTTGATTTTGACTTCACCACTGTCATTGCAGTAGGTATGAAGTTATATTTTGGTTTATATTTCTTAATAGTACGTGCTAGTAGTGTGAGTTACAAATTAATAACAAGAATTGTAGTTAAATTATGTTGTATATTGTGATGAGATTTACGTAGAATATTGACCGTGGTTAGAATTCGATGATAACAATGTCATATTATTTATTTTACCAACACACAGACATAAAATTTACTTTGTTAAAAGTTGTGTTTTGAAAAGAATGTTAACTAACCGACAGGGCCCTTTAACAGATGTGGATAGTTACCTGTTACCGAAAGAGTAAGGCAAAATCGGTCTTAGAGCCGGTGACCACGGCCAGTGCAACTAGGTCAGTACGGACGTATATCTGTAATATAAGATAAAGTGATCGTATGTGTTCATATTAAATCACATTAAATTTTAATCCAATTTTCATGAAATATTATTCAATCACGTTATCAGGGATACACAAAAAATATATAGCGTAGTCCATAGAAATAAAATCTATCTACAAAATATTGTACGAAAGAATATCAGAGGGCAGAAATCCGGTTTTAAGTTCCTGACTCTCCTAAATATTACTACTCACAAACGCTAGCCTGTAAATGTTTATGTACAAAAATATTTCTATATTTCTAATATAAATTGAAATCATAATTGCTTTCACTAATCTATTATACATTACCGTGAGCGATGTTACCCTTGAAACTAATACCTATATTATGACTTCCCATTATACACGAAGTCTGTAAAGTTATAACAATAATGTTACGACTTGTGTTTTATCATCTCTATGTCTAACCTCACTGTTAAAAATTCCTATAAAACTCGTATAAACGAATACTAAAAACCACATTAAAACTATCATAGAGATGCTAAAACGCAAATTCTTTTATTCTAACAATTTAAGGGGATATGAATTTTCTCCCTTGTTAAACATTCGGCTGTAACATCTTAACACTTTTACGCTACCACGGGTATCAATGGCTCGGAATAATGGTGTGATAGTTTATCATGTTTTTTTTTTCATAAGATAGGTCTAAAATATTGTGTGCACGGGAGATTGATTGTCTTTATCTTTCTATTTCTATAAAAAACCAGTAATTGTTGTTGTACATTTATACATAAACTTGGGCATATTTCCCCTAAGGGCTAAGTAGAGGTATATTAAGCGTCCACTTTTCGCTAGTGTTTTGCTCCCACGCGATAGGTGGCGAACTTATTGCCACTAATCTGAATGATTTGTTTGCCAGTGCCTCGTCCGTCAATCGGCAAGTGCGCCATTTGTAGTTGAGATTGGTTTGGGCTCTAAGTTCTTAGTGGGTATCCTATGCATCCTGTTTGTTTTTATTCTCTTAACTTTTCTTATAACTATTACAAATATAATATTTATTTTCAAATAAAGAGATATAATATAAGGTGGGCCACGAATTAGTTACCCTGTGAAAAAATCGTATAAAAAACAATTCGATAAATTATTTACTTACAATAAAGCTAATTAGTTGGTATTTATTTTTTTAAAAATTACGTCGTCTAAATGATCACCGTTTCGATGTTTGCACTTTTTTTAGCGAATATCAAAATTTTGGAATACTTGTGGCAAAGAGACCGCGAGATCACCGACATCTCTTCACTGTTTTTCTTTTCAGATGTCGTAGTGTATTTGGTTTATTGATGTAAATACGATTCTTTAAATAACCCCATATAAGAAGTCTGCTGGGGATAGATCTGGACTTCTGGGTGGCCATGGAATGTCTCTTCGTCTGGAAATCAACTTTTTCGGAAACATTTTTTGACCACCGGCAGGGATTCATTGAATGTGTGACAAGTGGTTCCATCTTGTTGAAGCCATGTGTTACTATTGTAGATTGTGATGTACATATATTGAGACCGGGGGCCCATTGATGCAGGGGTGACAGTTGCCGTGGTAAGAATGTAAAATATAATGCTACGATGACTGCCATGCCTTTTACGACCCCTAGTGAGGCGTATAAAAAGCATCTTAGTAGGCCACCATAGTGTAGGTCAACATAGTGCATTGTCAGCATTCGCAATGAGTATGGTGACTACAGCTTTTGGATTTTATTTATGCTTTTCATCAGGCAGGGTAAAGTCACTTTGGCAGGCTCTTGAAATAAAAAAAAAGCCGGCAAATTCCAGTAGCATCGGTCCCAAGAACATGTTTGCGTGGGATGTTAGATTTAAATGTTAACGAATTTTCAGCCCACTCCATATAAACGAAGACCAATTTCTACTGAACCTATGATTTTTATTTTAATTAAAGAGATAATTGTCAGCGACATTTGACGCTTGACAATCAACGACTTTACCAGCATAGTGTACCTTTAAAGTAAAATTTACTCTTATCTCACCGATCAGTCACATGAATTCGTACAAGCACATCTAATTCTTAGTCCATAATTCAATCCATTAAGGGCGGACTTGGGTCCATTTGAGAGGGTACATTACACTCACAAAAATATGACGTTTCATTTGTCTCGTTCAAACACGTCACCGTCGGAGGAAGATGAATGAAAGAAAAATACGTTGACATTAAAGTGCGAGTGGGAGGCGCAATAAGTATATAACAGAAAGTATTTTTCTACTGTTTCTCAGAGGTGTTTGAACAATGAGTAACTAGAATGTGCCTAAATGGTAATATTAAATTTGTAATATGTACTGAAAAAATATATTGAAACTAATTTATGTCAGTAAAAATATTAGTTATAGATAATACTGATATTATTGAAAATTAAAACACTCACACTCATTAAACGTATATTGCCTCGTATGTTTCCTCGACTGAGGCTTTTATAAGAGATGGTTTTTAAAATGACTTACAAAAACTCATACATACGCACAGATTGTCCATTAAACTATTTCAGGTTTAACCGCCATCCAAGCACTTAACACTGTATTTACTTTTCTGGTCCTGAACTCTGGAAACTTCAAGCCTACATTTTATCATCAATATCAGAGGAAAAGAAATTCTACCTATTATTAAATTGCATTAGCTGGACCTAATTTTTTCCAATAAATAATCTCTTTATTATGACTTTCAATAGCAAAACGTGGCTAACACAAATTACAGACACTCGCGAGATAAAAAGCTGCACGTTCATAAAACTGACACAAAAAGTACAATAAGTGAATGCTGACAAGGTTCCGCTGACCCGAAATGTTATATAGTCACAGTCATCTGTTATGTACCATTGTTGTGTTATATGGCATGAACTGTATCGTCTCATTGTGTCCGCGCGAAGTCTCGAGTGTAACTGACATTTTATTTCCTACAGTTCCTGAAACACATTCGAAATGAGGTTGGAAATTGTTTGTATGGTTTCGATGTTAATTTTATATAATATACTTAATGTTTGGACTTTTAAGTTCCCATGCATGTAATACTAATTTATATAGTTTTCGGTGGGTAAGCTATTCTACTGAACATGATGAGGTATTCTTAACTGATTTCGGCTATGATGGGTGCCACAATGGAGACTAGCCAACTTCGCAGAAAGGCACAAGCGTGTGCAATATAATACATCTCCACTCAGGTGCACTCTCTGTTCCCTGACTCTTACCATCTGATGGACTGACACGACCAGTGAGAGGTCAGGCACAGGACCAACAGCTTTACGTGGTCTCCGAGGTGCAGGGTTAATACCCAACTACTAAACTCCTGGTTTATTAAGCATTTTGGTACAGTATTTTGATCGGATGTCGCATATAGTAACCGTTAGACCAACGAGAAAGATTTTAAAGACATATTTTATTATAGGCCAGGGTCGACCGGAGTGTTAACAATCTCACAGAAGACCTGTGTTAAATAATGTTTTCACCGATTGAAAATCGTAGTCTCAAGAATCGCCAGATAATCAATTAAATTTTGACCCCATCATTCACTCACGAGAGGTTCCTCTCCAACTGATTCTGCAACTGGCAACATTACACTTGTATCTCTTGAGCTGTATGTGTGCATAGGCAACGGTAGTCATTTAACATTAAATGGCTTATCCATTCCTTTACCCCCAATTACGTAAAAAACAGCAATAATTATATATGAATAACAAATCTTTTCCTTTAAGACAGTTAAAAAACAGCTGTACGAGGGTTTCCCTCTACACGAAACAATTTTATGGGCTGTAAGGCCTTGTAATAAAAACAAGCATGTAAAAAATCTGTCTGCAGCTATCTTCTTTTCACTTAAAGAATATTCGCAAACAAAACAAAATCCTTGCAAATGAAGAAATCAATAGATTTATAGTATTAAGTCCCGAGTTCTAACAACACGTTTCTCTTTTTTTTTTCTCCTTTTCATTTCGTATACATAAAGCTGAGATGGGTAATAGCATTCGATCCCTTTAAAAACAGAAGGCGAATGTTTGCAAATCAAAAGCCAATATCACCAACGATCGATACAAGCTTTGACATATTTGCATAATAGGATTTGTGGACTGCGAGTTACAAAATTTGGATGCGCAGTTAAAAATCACTGATTGAAAAAACACACTGGAGTTTCGGATGAAAATTGTGTTTGATGTTTTAAATAAACAATGTGTTGAGCACGGCTTTTGGAGAGTAAAGTCATTTAGATCAATTTTGAACTGTGGAGTGTATTTTTATCAGTATCGAATCTTCGACATTCAAAGGTGACTGCCCATTAGGCCGCAATTGTGTGAGGCGTCAATCTACATTGACTGCATTTGTAATGAGCATGGCGACCACCACTTATGGATTCTAGGCAGAGTAGAATCACTTTGGTAGGCTCCGATATAAAAAAAGAAGAAAATAACTCAAAATTCTTTTCTATACTTTTTACGTCACTTTGTCATCACACTGCTAGTTTTGAAACAGAATTTTCTTTTAAAACTAATAAGATAGGAAACTTTTTTCATATGATTTTACTACCTGACATCATTATTCGAAGTGTTGACGCCAACTTATTTAGAAAGTATGTTGGAACCTTATTTTTCTATACGATTACAGATCAATAGATACTGGTGGAAGGAAAGGCAACCAACTTCTTTAAGTTTTTAATATTAAGTAGCTATTACGCTTTCTTTTGTTTTTACATGACCTAATATTACTGGATTATTACGTGTACTATTTAAAATGATTTGATTTTGTTGTACTATATCAATGTATTTACATATTTAGGGTACTAGTTAAAGTACGTAAAAAATTACTACCTAAATCAAATAAAAATTATTTGTACTAAATAATGATGTTATTTTTTTTACACTGAAATTCGGGTTGCTTAAGGTCCAAAACTTTTTGATTACTCAAATCAACCTCTGTTGTCCGCTGCTGAACAAAGGTCACCCCCAGGGAGCGCCAACCATCCCTGTCTTGGGCGATTTGCATCGGTCCATAGTGCCACAGGGCGTCCTACACTACATTTGTTCAATCGTGGTCTCCACTCTAGCACATTTCAGCTCCAGTGACCATTGGTTCGTCTAGAGACATGATCGGTCCACTTACACTTCAGCGTCACTACGCTGAAGTGTTAGTGGACCGATCATGTCTCTAGACGCGATCAGTATTCTTCGTGCGATGTCAGTTTCTCCCGTTCTCTGTCGAATAACTTCGTTACGAATTTTATCAGTCAGAGAAACACCCAGCATCACATGCTCCATCGCACACTGAGCTACTTTAAACTTGTGGACCAGTCCAATGGTGAGTGTATACGTCTCGGCTCCGTATCTCATTACGGGTAAGTTTGTTTGTAGGTTTTCAGTAATACATTTTCTTTATGTATATTTACGAGTTAGATTTTTTTTACAGTTGTGATTCGAACTTTATTGTATAAAATGATTGACCGAGAATATCAACCACCTCACGTGCGGCACTTCCAAGAACATTTGATCGGCGGAACTAGTGTGTAAATTGTATTTTGCGTTCCTGAGAAATAAATGTAGATGCTCCTTAGAACTAGCGCATATTTCGATGATCAAAGCATGATAGGTATGACCTCTACGTGGGTAACCTCAACTTCTGTATATATTTTTTTATCTATGATGATGATCATCATCCAAGCTTATTCATCACCACGTCTTGCTACTTCATTATGATTATTATAAGCCCTCACATAACATATCGATTTCAGCACTGCGCAGCCCAGCAGGTACTGTATGTAAGAACGCCATTTATCCTACTAATATCATAAATGCGAAAGTTTGTATGGATGTTTGTTACTCTTTCACGAAAAAACTACTAAACAGATTTGGATGAAACTTTACAGTATAATTTATAGGTTGTACATCTGAATAACATATAGGCTACAATTTATAATAATTTTACATAAACATCGATCAATCAAAAAATCTGGCCTCTTGGCGTACGGTGCCTAAACCATTGAAGTCACACAAAAGTGATGTACCTTAGGATTGTTTGTATGTTAAAAAACTATATTTTTTAAAACGATCTGTTACGAAATTTACTGTGGCAAACCAAATACTACGTGTGTGAAGCCGCGGACAAAAACTAGTTCTATTACAATTATGTTAGGATGTATTTTTTTTTCAGTTCTTCTAGTTAAGTCTGTATTTTCGATTCAGTGATGGATTAATATAGAGTGTCACCACTCTTATTCTTCCCATTGGTGTTGTAAGAGGCGACTAAGGGAATAAAATATGTAAAACAACATCACTGTTAAGGCCTATGTCCAGCAGTGGACTATTAAAGGCTGTTGATGACCAGTATGGGTGGTACTTTTTAGAAAATATCCTACTTTAGAAAAGGTACTGATGACTCATTTCATTTGATTATCTAACATTTATTATTTTTAAAATTATGTTACATTTACCAAAAAAATCTTACTTTTTATTATAAAATGTAAACTGTAAATAATATTTCTTTATGTTTTACATCACGGTACAGTACTTCTTCAACTTTAAAGTTGTTCAAAACTTTTGACTTGAAGCAGCACTCTACCGTGGACCACACATTCATGGTCGTTCTCCTTTCTACTAATGCCGTTACATAATTTCATAAATATAAATACCATGGATAGAAAACAAAGGAGGTTTGTCTTAAAAAGAAATGGAACTATCCATCTTTAACAATTTAAATTAAATAAATAATATATCTACCTATATTATATTTGTCTGTCTGATACGAAACTAGGCAAAGCTTATACTATGTAACCAGAGTACTGATAAACATATTTATATGTTCTTAAATACATAGATATTATAGATAAATTACACCCAGATATGATCCAGTTCATCACACAAAAAATTGTCAAGGTTGGAAACGGAACCCTCGACCTCTACTAAGCAGTCACGATCACTAACTACTAGACCAAAAGCTCCGCCATTGTACTTTTGTTAAAATATATGGATTCATAAGCCACACTACACAGATACAGTAGTGACTATCGCGGTCGCCACGTTGCTTTCTTCTACTGCGCTGAGCACTGTGGATTCAAACCTCACATTGTGGGTGTTCTTTGTATCCGTTTTATGTATATTTGTAAAGTATATATACCCAAATCACCAATCAAAATTCACAAGATATAGTCCGAGTTTTCTTTTTTTATTAAATTCAAATTTAGATTTTAAGTTTTTAATAACAATAGGCATTAAAATAGTTTTTAATAACAATAACTCCTATTCATCCCGTGGGTATT
Organism: Hypercompe scribonia; assembly: GCA_949316085.1. NCBI lineage: Eukaryota > Metazoa > Arthropoda > Insecta > Lepidoptera > Erebidae > Hypercompe > Hypercompe scribonia. The sequence goes on from OX438987.1 coordinate 15,034,754, forward strand.
GCAAGAGACGCCTAAGGGAGCTAACTATGCAGGACAACAACGAAGGCAAAGAGAAGTAAAAACTTGATACAGATCCTGTACTAACCGTTCTGGTCAGTGTTAAATCTCTTTGCCAAGGAAAGGTCTATGTACAGCAGTGGATTGGTAAAGACTGTTAAGGATGTTAATAATAATTGCTAAAGTAGATAGACCCTTTGCAGTGATGAACTAAATATTCATAATCATCATTTCAATTAAAAGACGTCCACTGCTGGACATAGGCCTTCCCCAAGGTTTCCACAAGAACCGATCTCGTGCCTCCCGCATTAAGCTCTTTCCTGGGACCTTCGCCAGGTCGTCGGGCCTCCTTGTGGGAGGTCTATTAACGCTGCGTTTGCCAGTACGCGGTCGCCACTCCAGAACTTTATGGCCCCATCAGTCATCGTTTCTGCGTGGAATGTACCCCGCCCACTACCAGTTAAGTTTAGCAATTTTACTAACAATATCGGTGACCTTTGTTCGTCTGCGAATCTTTTCATTCCTGATTCAATCAGGCAAAGAAACTCCGAGTATTGCCCTCTCCATTGTTTTCGAGTGATTTTGAGCCTTTTTATCAAGGTTAAAGTGAGCGACCATGTCTCTGTGCCGTAAGTCATCACTGGCAACACACACTGGCCATGACTTTTGTTTTGAGACTCTGCGGTATTTGTGACTAGCTAAACATTAATAAACATTTAAATTTTTTGTTTTTGATTTGTTTGAGACTAATCTATTTATATATCAGGACAGGAGAAGAAGCGTAACTTAAGATGAATATTATAGTCACGTGATTATAGAGTTCTATTTCAAATACAAAGTACTATTCAAATATCCAAAAAAGCCTTAACACAAATAATACTACAAAACTATCTAACACAACAATAAAGGCGATTTACATTGCCAACATAATTTAGTTGTGGTCAGAACAGAAATCAAATAAACAATGGGAAATCTTACCTTCATTCAAATTTATAGGTTAACAATGCTCTAAATTGTGCTATATCAAAACCACAGTCTTAATCAAAACACAAATGAAACCTCAATAATTCACCACCGTTTTACAGGTCAAATAAAGGGGGACGGAGCGTATAATTATTCTGCCCTAAGTCTATAAATCTTCAGAGGTTCCCGATAGCTAGGGTCTGCATCAATCACTGACCCCAAAGGCAATACTTCATATCCTCAGATTGGTTTCATGTCTTCCTATCGGCAATCCCAAGCGTAAATGGGTGTTGATAAATCAAAAAAAGTCTTGGTCGGTTGCGCTTTTGAGATCGTTTGATAAAACAGATTTATTTGTTATTTTCATATGTAGCATAAGTGATGTTATGTGACAAAGTTGATACTGCGCATTTGATAATGTTAAAATATCTTTCTGTAGAAGATTGTGAAAGACAATACTGTTGATGTAGTTTTGTCTAATTCTAGAAAAGAAGAAATTAGTTACTCACACAGACAATTGGGACCCAGTAAGTATTTTATGTTTTTAAACTTATGTGTAACTAAAGAAGAGCAAAATAGACCCTAATTTTTGATTATAGCAAAATAAATTAATGTAAAGAATTAATTATATAGATGTCAAAGTTGTCACTGTCAACATGACATTAATTGTAATAACTTATATTACATATATCTAAATAACTGTAAAGTCACAAGCAATGTTATATTTTACATCGACATTTCATAAATTTATGTGTTTTCCGAAAAAAAACCTTATATGCTAGAAGGGATTACTGAAGGCCTCGTCATAAAAAATAAGCACTACGTTGAATTTAATATCGATTGACCCAGTTGTTCAAAATTGTATATTTTGTAAACTTAACACAGATCTGTTTCAAGGACTAAGAACTTTCGACGTGAACTTTAAAGAGCACAATTCGTTTGTCGGAACTGCGATCAAATGATGGCAGGTTTTGTTAAAACTGAAAAATTTTACATACACGTTGCGACTGATTATTATATACCTTATGACTATTATCTTAATCAATGGCACAGAAAAAAAAATATAAATTTCTTTAAAGTTTTTACTATTTTATATATTTTTGTTTTATGTGCACTGCATCAGTACATATTATATTCTCTCAAGTTTGCAATGCCTAGAAAAGGCTACTAAGTTGAGACAAATTACTTTGAAAGATCACGTGTACACTTAGTTAGCAATAAAGATTTTAACTTTTTGATTTCGATACTCTCTTGAAACTGTGTAATCTATATTATTATTAAAGAATGGTATAACTACTGCGTTGAGTGCTATAGGCTTAAACCTCATATGGAAAAGCATTTTATGTGATCCACAAATGGTTGTTCTGAGTCTTGGTGTTCTGTGTCCATTTGATATATATTTGTAACGTGCGGCAGTTGTCTTTTTTAATTTAAAAAGACAACACTATTGTCATTACTTTAACCGAATCTTTATTCATTTCTATATTAAAACTTTAATCAAGTCTTGATACTTTCTAAGTGATTCTAAAACTAGAGCCATCCAAATTTAGCAGAAACAATACGTACACGTATATAATTTCTTTTCGTCCCAATCTACTAACACTGAAAGACTTATTTGGGACGAACGGGACGAGACAGTAAAACACAGTCGTAGATTTAGAACCAGATTGTTCAAACAACAATGTCTTTTTACTGGAAGTGACTTTGTTTCTGCAGATAAAGGAAAAAAGTTAACATACGAGGATGTTTGTGATTCAATACCCGTTTCAAGACACTTCATTGTAATAGAGTTTCTGATTGATAACTTTAAGAATGTAGTATTTCAGTCAGCTACTATTAGTCTAGGACCTCTTGCGATTGATTTTTCATCACCTTTTCTATTATTTTAGGTCTGCCTTAAATTAACGCAACGGCCTTACAAATTCACCGGAAGCTGTAAGTTTCCCTTGCCAATCATCCTATAACATCCTGATCTGAAGGTCAATTGTCGTAATGAATGTTCGATCACAACTTAATTCCGATCTACTTTCGATCTCACAACTGTTTTAATGGATATTTTCTGATTACCTACTTAATTTTCGATTACAATGTGATATAATCACATTACTGTAGACATTATATATTAAATATTTTACTATAAAAATTTATGTAATATAGAGCTATGAGTGCATGTTTGCACATTTACCTTAATCTCTCTCGGTATTAGTTTAAAACGGCTTAGTAACATAGTAATTAAAAGACAGAAGTAATAGTCAAGGAATATATATATACCGAATAAGAAATACATAAATGTAGACCTGTAGGTATTATATTTAAGAGATTTAGATTTTTTTTACTCTTACACTACCACAATGACTGTCATACCTTTTACGTCCCCAAGCGTGGCACGAAAAAGGATCTCACTAGGCAGCCATAGTGTGGCGCCACACTGCTTTGTCTACATTTGCAAGGAGTGTGGTGACCACAACCCTTTGAATTTTATTCATGCTTGCCATCAAGCAGAGTAAAGTCACTTTGGCAGGCTTTTCAAATAGAAAGAAAATATCAAATATCTTTAGCTCTGTGTCCGTATTTCGATGCGTAGTTTCAACTCGGCCGCGGTTAGAACCGAGACCCGAGTGTTTTTGTGTCAACCTCCTCTACTGTCTTACAGAATGAGTGCTAAATTTGATTATATTGTACAGTTTCCTCGCTTCTGTAAGAAGGAAAATAGAAAACGTCGAGAGTATCATCCGAGTTTCCAAGTACAAAGGGATGAAAGGAAAGTGAATTGATATTGCAAAATCGTATTGCTTGAGGATTGAATTTGTTAAAATGTTAAATTTATGGTAACGTAGGCGATATTTTACTGACCTTATAAGAATATCGTGTTATATGTATACATATTTAATTTACCTTGTGTCTTTTTGTAATTGATATGAATTCTTGTATGAGATATTTGTTAAGCCATGCGAAAGGTATGATTCAGCACAGATAGGTCGTTTTGACCGAAATGACGTCACGACCTCACAAGAAATTCTTTTTGTAACGCCATTATTTCATTTCGCTTCGCCGTGTGAGTATAATTACTAAAACCCTACCTAGAAGTACTGGCCCTTTAGAACCGTAGCAGTCTCATTCATTTTCATTATCACTTTCAAATTCAAAGTTTTTTTATATACATACAACTGCGTCCATTATTTTGGCTGAAAGAAAAGTCCAAAGGAGGCGTGTTACCCAAGAAAATGCCTGTTGTAATATGAACCTGTACACTTTTCTTTAATCTTCATTAATAACCTCACAATTCTCATACACGGCTGTCTGATTCCAAACTAGGCAGAACCTGTGCTATGGTAACTAGACTGCTGTTAAACATACTAATATAGAAGGTGGGCAACGAATTAGTTAACATTTGAAAAAAATCTGTAAAAATACCATTTGATATATTATAAAAATTGGTTAGTTACACGAAAGTTAATAAGTTGCATTTTATTTTTTAAAAATTAAATTGTCTAAATGACCACCGTTTCAAAATTTGCACTCTTTTAAACGAGCATCGAAATTTTCGAATACTCATCGGCAAAAAGACGGCGAGATCGCCGACATCTCTTCACTGATTTTTTCTTTTAGTTGACATAGTGTATTTGGTTTATTGATTTGGACATGATTCTTAAGAAGTCTTCTAAGGATAGATCTGGACTTTTGGGTGGCCATGGAATATCGCCTCGTTTGGAAATCAGTTTTTCTGGAGACATGTCTTTGACCACCGACAGGGACTCATTGGATGTGTGACAAGTGACTCCATCTCGTTGAAACCATGTGCTACGATTGTAGCCAGCAAATTCCAGTAGCATCGTTGCGTAACATGTTTTCACGGGATATAAAATTCAAATATTAACGAATTCTTGGCCCACTCTATATTTCTAAATGCACACATACTTTTCATTTAAATTTAATACACATATTGTTCAAAGGCGGACATAAAACTCACATGTCATATAATCAAAGAGCAGACCCATGTAATTAAAGAAGATTTTTTTATTTTTTTTTATTCTAAGAGCCTGCCAAAGTGACTCTACTCTGCCTGATGAAAAGCATGAAAAGAATCCAAGAGTTGTGTTCACCATACTGGCACCCTAGTGAGATGCTTCGTCACGCCCCGCTTGGGGACGTAAAAGGCATGACAGTTACCGTAGCATTGTAACTCATAAACTTACTACGACAACTACCACCCCTGCATCAATGGGCCTCCGGTCTCGCACTCACCATCGAAACAGGACATCACGGATTTTGTCGCTTTAGGTTGGTCTTCTGTGGGAGGATAGTACTGCTCCGGTCGAGCCAGCCCATTCGTGCTGAAATCAGCGTGGTTCTACTACCTGTATAAAGTTGTAATAAGTCCACTATATAAATAGTTAAAGAAATTTAAATAATATTCTATTAATACACTAAATGTATACAAAATATTTAAGTTCACTCTAAGATACTAAACGTTAACAAGTTCTTAACAAAATAAATAGCGGAGATTTCAAAGATTTACTAGTCGTAGAATTACTGGGTTTATAAAGACTTAAATATTTCCAAAGTTTAACTTTAGTTTTAGTTATTTTAAGAGTTGTGTCAGGATTATTAATGTTGCCTAAACCTTTGGGGAAATATTTTGTGAAATTATGTAAAGAATTTTAAGTTAAACTATTAAGGGCTAAAAGTGTATGCTATTATGAGGTTTGATGTGGTGCGGTAATATTATATTGTGGAAAGTAATTTAGTGAGTGGTTCGTAGGGAATATTTAAGTGCTAATAAGGCTAAAAGCCTTAATGAAGTTTTTGGTGGAATATATAAACGTATATAATCTGTTCCACTTACACATTTTGAAAACCTAGGATATGCTTTAATTATTAAGCATATGGAGATTAAAAATGTGAGATACCTTATTTTTTAATTAATAATTTTGTCAGCAACTGTGCTTCTTTTGATGTTTATTCAATCTATTCCGGCACTTATCGGGGACAGTTTCCGTCCAGCTATCCAAGGAGGGTTGGACCTCCTAATTCTAGAGTAGGGACTCAAAGGACGGCAACACATATGTGACTAGAATTCTATTGGCGGCGGAGGGCACTTACCAGTCTCAAACTGATAATTTTGTGTTTGTCATTGGCCAATTTTTATATTTTTAGGAAATAAAATTAAAAGTGAAAATTTCTTAAAAAACATGCGTAAATATATTGTTCCCCCAGAACGGCTTTGATTGTTTCATTAATAATTGCATATTCTCAGTTAATTTAAATAACGCATGTAGATAATAAATATACAAAATACACATATTACATCCGAAACAGCTGACCACATAATGAGAACCTTTATTTATCACAAAAAAAAACAATTTCTTTGAGGTATTTACAATCCTACTGCCCAATAAAACCAAGACGTTATTGAAAGACAAAACTATGTCTATTCCGTCTTTACGAATTCAATATTTGAGGTGCGTCGAGTCCTTTATGTGTGTAAGACTTTCCATTATTCATCACACTACATATGTACCTTGCGGAGGCCGTAATAAAATGGCAGCCTGAAATTTATATAAAACTTAGGCATAGGCGTTATTGGAGGCGGTCGGCAGAATCGCTTATTGGATAAAGATGGATGATAGAGGTAATGTAAAAGGCTTCTAATGTTTTTTGTGTGATAAATAACTTGATATAAACAATTTACAATATAAAATAACATATGGCTTGCTGATTTTAAAGTAAACTAAATTAGGTAATAGAGCCACGCTCCTTTCATCATGAACGGGACGGCTCGTCCGGAGCAGTACTACTCTCTCACAGAAGTCTAACTTAAAGAGATAATTTCCGTGCTGTTGCGTTTCTTTGGTGAGTGCTAGACCGAAAGCTCATTGACGCAGGGGTGACAGTTATCGTGGTAAGTGTGTGGATCTTAAACTGTCACAATGAATGGAAGTATCAACCTTTTACGTAACCAAGTGGGGTGTGAAAAAGCATCTCACCAGGCCGCCATTACGTTGCTCATAATGCTGCATTGTCTGTATTCACAATGAGTATGATGACCACTACTCTCCATGATTCCATCATTTCCGGCTGAGTAGAACCATTTTAGCAGGGCCATATAAAATACTTAAACAGAGTCTGCACCATAATAACAAGACTGCAACCAGACAAAAATATTCGACCAAGTGGCGTGCAATTGGAAAAGTCTATATCTAGCCGTAGACGATTGTAGGCTGATGATAACAAATTACATACTTGTATGTCACAGATATGTAACTTACACCAATATAGACAACAAAGAATCGGGTTCATCTTGAAATTATTTGTTCTAAAAGGGAAATAAACGTAGAGGCGCTACTTAGAAGTAAAGATCAATAACTGCTAAAACTATGGCCTGTCAATGTAAGAAACAGAGATTTTATAGAAACTATAAACTGTTCCATCGCTCGTATTTTTGTTAAGATGTTAACCCTTTTCAATTACTTTAGATTTTCCGTTTGAAATTATCTGATAAACACATGATACACCTAAAATAACATGTACATGGAACTTCTCCATAACTAGAAGAAATTTATCCCTGTAAGTCTCAAAAGACCTACATATTACCGGAAATATCTAAGGACCCTTATCTTGGCGTATATAAATTATTAATAAATTAAGATATGCTAAGAGAACCGCAGTAGTAAAATCATTAAGGTTAAAACAAAATCTACTCCTAATTTTTTCATCTCGACAAGAATTTTCAAAGAAAATGCATTCAACTAAAGCATGACTCCTTGTGAAAATAAATGTCTCGAAACATATTGAAGATATTAGATGAGATCGTCTAGACGTCTATCGCATCCGCCTGAGGTGCATTAAAGTGCGGCAAATTTGTTCGAACGGTAAAATTTGTAATGTAAAACTTCTGATATTTAGCCGGAAACCATTTTCGATGGAGGACATTTTAACGATCTTTGAAACTCGATCCATCTTGTAAAAACTTGGCAAAATATTAGATTTCGAAACATTTTCTTGTACAAACTAAGGGCTGGAATAAACTCAAAGTTTTCTTTCACAGTACAGTAAGTAATAAGCCAGTTAGAGGTTTTTGTGTTTAATGGATTGTCGCTTCTTAACACTTAAGCAAATCTAGAAGCCGCTTAAGAAATAAAATCATTTCTTAAAAGGTAATAAGCTCGGAGGATAAATGTTGAATATCCTCGGAGCTGAAATACAACATATTATTTACCCAAAAGTTTTAAAATAACAATAATTTATATAATTTTCTAGTCTTTTCATTACTGAAGCACAACAAAACGAGATTACCAATTTCTTGATGTTGAATTGGGTAAGGAACGTTTAACAAAGTTCAATTCACATGAAATAAATTTATATCAGATAACTTTTAATACTCAAAATAAGATCATATAATCAGAAATACCTACATTAGACATACATACATAAAATCACGCCTGTCCCCCCGGAGGAGTACGCACAGGCATAGTAAATGCCCACTGTTTTGGTCCCATGTGATAGATGACGAGCCTATTGCCGCTAATCGGGACGCTTTGTTTATCAGAGCTAATGTACCTCAACATGTTAAATATGATATTAAAATAACTAATAGATACCCAAGTATTCAAAACTACTTATAAACGTCAAAGACCATCATCAGAATCGTAACAAGTTTACTTTAGCATTAAGGAGCAATGCACTAGGTAAACCTCATCATCATCATCATCATCATCAACAGCCTATTGCAGTCTACTACTGGACAAAGACCTGTCCCATTACACATCACTCTGACCGAGTTTGGGCTTCTCACATCCTTTGAATTTCTCACATAGGTGACTACTACAAACACATATGAGACAAAATGTGAACGCCTCTTTTCAAGATAAAATCGCTGTCAGTGAAACATGGCCCTAAGGCAGCCTAAACAATGAATGCGAGAGAAAATATAAATAAATGTTATAGAAGGGGCGTATCCTTTTTTACCACTGCATTTTATGGAGGGGAAACAAAGAAAAAAGATAAATGGAAGCAATATAATATGTATTGGTAAAAGTAATTTATGTGTGTCAATCAAATCTAACTGTGATCTGAATATGACAGCCAAATGTATTTTTTACGCTTTCGAAATGTTAGAATTGATAAGCAACTTGTTATGGTATAGATATAAAGAAATTGATGAACCCGGTTAGTTTAGTGCTGAGTGGTTTTGACTGCTTAACCAATGTTTTTGGTCTCAAATTGCGCCCAAGATAAATTTACCTCTCGAGATCTGGATGGCAAAAACTCAGCAAAGTTTGAAATATCTATTGTGGAAACATATCCTAAACATCCTATCTGATCCGCCTAAAATTTATAATATCTCTTTCTAGAATTTATATTATATTATATATACATTATATAATATGATATATTTATATGTGTGTCTGTATATGTACCTATGATATAAATCGCATTCTAGTCTCTGTGCATCTACCTTCTTTTGGCTCTGCATAACTAGGCCACCATAGCGTGTGTCACCATACTGCATTGTCTGCATTTGCAATAAGTATGGTGACCACAACTCTTGGATTCTGTTCATGCTTGCCTTTAGGCAGAGTAGAGTTACTTTGGCAGGCTCTTTATTTAGAAATATATAAGTCGACTGCCTGAAAATATCTACCACTAATACCACTTTTTATGTGCATAAAGTTCAAATACAAAAAAAAAAAAAATTATACAATGAGCACGATTAAAAACTTACCCCGGGCACTCCAACTACAAGAAGTTAATATAAAATTGATTGCTTCTGTAGGATTTCTGATAAAGTAGCGTAAGTTTCTGACGGTCATAGCCTAATTTACGATTGCAATATCTCTTTTTCTGAGCCTAGGTTACATAGATACCAACTGTCCTGATCTCACCAAGAACAAATTCAATAAGATCGCTTTCAAAACTAAGCTTAAGATCTATTTTTAGAGAGTGTAATTTTAACCGTATTTCTGATTCTTCTTTGCTGTAACATTTATATTCTTTTACTTCATACACTTTTCTATTTAATCCTCACATTGTTCTTTATTCAAAAAAACAAGTTCATAAAACTATCGGAGAACTTGACTTTGAAACTCAGTCTGGTTATCATGGTACAGGGTATGCCTAGTTTAAGTCAGACATCCGTATGTAGTGTCTCAGATTCGGCCACGGCCGTCTGATCCTAAACTAAGCAGGCTGCTGATAAACATACTTATATACTTCTAAATACATACACATGGTAGATAAATTACACTCAGATACAGAACAAATGATCATGCTCATCACACAAAGATTAGTCCTAGGTGGGAATCGAATCATGACCTCTAGCTTAGCAGTCAGGATCATTAACCACTAGAACAACGAGCCTGCTATTATTATGTTACGAAATAGAATATTGATTTAAGTATTACCAATCAGAAACCAACAGCTTCGACCAGAAGTTGAACAAATAATTTAAAAGTACTAGTTCATTAACAAATAATTGAAGAGTTGAAGTGAGTTGCAAGGAACTTGCAGATGGAAGTTATAAACAGTTTCTGTTTGAATTCAATTAATATTATCAACTGAACACCGCTCACAAGTTGCAATGGTGGAGAAAGTTTTAATATCTAATTATATCTTTTTATGCAGAAATAATTGGTATTTTTGTAGTTTTTTTTCTTAAAAACTGTATAACTTTCGATGGATGATAGGACATTAGCCCACTACACCACTCGGGTCCGGATGACTTGTGACAGTAGTACCCGGATCCCTCCTATTGCAGGTGTAGAGTGACACACCGTGCGATTTTAGTCGGTCCGATTCCGACACCACCCCGCCGTAGACCCCGGTGGGATAACGACCAGTGAGGGTTGCCACAAGTTAAAGAAAACTATACCAGTCTAGCTACACGGGTTAGTTAGATAGCACTTTATTTCTTACGTGGGTATGTACATAAAGTTATCCTTGGATTTTTTTTACAAAGTTCTCGATAAATAAACGTGAAATAAGAAAAGTGTTTCTTTACCCGGCCCACAGCTGTAACTAGCGCATCCCGATGAAGTACCTGAAAACAGATATTACTAACATTAATATATGCAGATTAACATTTCATTGAAATGTCTTTACAAAAACGTCAGCAAAAGATTTCGTTGTAAAATTTAAAAAAACTATGTTACCAATTTGTTAAATATAATCAAACTAGCTTTAACCCGCGGCTCTGCCCGTGTGTATGTCGGTTATCATGGTAAATAGTAGCCTATATGTTATTCTAACATATAAGCTATATTACTGTAAAGTTTCAACTAAATCCGTTCAGTAATTTTTACGTGAAAGAGTAACAAACATCCAAACAAACTTTCGCACTTGTAATATTAGTATGATAAAAAATCATTGCACGGGTTACCTGTAAATTATGAAAAAATATCCGGTAGTTGAAAATCTAACTTATACACCGAGGGTGCAGACGGTAAGTGTTTTCAATTTTCAAAAATGTATCTACCCTCTTTTTTACATGAGCTATATTTACGGTTATTAAAATATTCTTCTGTACAGTGAAGTACATCCCAGTTATTGTTAACGTAAACTGAGATAGACGTGCGAATATATAGTACAACAAAGAAATACGAAAATCTGTTTTTGAAGGTAGACCCCTTTTTTATTTCTTTTTTTTTTGTTGACAGGGTGGAAAATCCCTTCGAATTTCTTAGCTCCTCAGGGACACAGAAGCCAGGAGTATGTGGCGATTCCACCAAAAACCACCCCGGCGGCCGGTCTCAGGCGTCGTACTCTGAAGAAAACCCGGGCCATATTATTTCAGATCCCTCCAGGATTGAGAGTAGACCCCTAAAACAAGACTTTGAGAAAACTGTTTCTATCATTCCTGTCCTATTTCACAAAATATTATACATATTGTATTCCCAATTTCGTCCTATAATTCCTTAATCATATATAAAATGAGTTGACGGATTAAGAATACGGAGTATTATGACCCCAATTCATCTCGTAGTATGCAGGACAATGGAATTTCAAAGAGAAGGAAAACTTGAAACAAAACCGTAAAACGTCTGATCAGCGTAGTACTCGTATACTTGACCGAAACCTGGTTTCTAAGAAGAGGCCTTAGTAAGAGATTACTGTCCAGTCACGTAAGCGGCATTGAAATTATACTCGTCAAAATTTGAGAGTGAATATTGATGGGAATGTGTATAAAATTAATTATTATATATAGGAGCGTATTTACAGTTTCTATAAAATTATCAAAAACTAATAATAATATTATAATATTTCGGACATCTCATACACAATGCCATCTCGTCCCAAACTAAGCAGGGCTTGTACTGTGGGTACTAAACAACTGATATAAATACATATATACCTTTGTTTTTAATAAATACATACATACTATATGTACATTATATTATTATCATTATCAACAGCTTTTTACAGTCGACTCCTGGATATAGGCCTCTCCTTAGCAAGCAGGTTTTGGCCTACTATACCACGCGGGCCAGACGGGTTGGAATAAGGTTTGTTTCAAATTTTCCTTGTCTTTGTAGTGATAATTTCCTATATAGTTTTTTCCCTTAGTCGCCTCTTACGACACCCACGGGATCAATAGGGGTGGTAACACTATATATTCTTAATCCGTCACCACACGAACGTATATGTTACTATTTTACTAATTATAGAAATCCAGAAAAATACGTGTAAAGGGTGAAATATATAAGGAATTCAGAGTATATTTGCATAATACGCAACTTCGATATAACCTATGATATGAATTAACGTTAGCATGTATAATATGTAGTATAGGTACAGTCAGTAACAAATATCGTTTTATACATTTGTATAAAACATATATACATATGTACATAGATCATATAAATACTTGGTCCGACCCGGGAATCGTACCCGAGACCTCAGACACAGCAGTCGCATACGCTACCGAGACAGTCAAGTTAATTAGTGAAAATACGATGCAAAACGTAAAACTATTTCCATATTATATATTGTCTTTCAATAAAAGTAGCTATATTTTAAAAAATAAAGCAACATCGAAATAAGTCACATGCTTGTGACTGGTTTTAAGCGTAGTGTGCTTATAGCGAGCTTATTGGACATGAATTATGATTAAATTCTGTACCACGTCGAAATTAAACCTGTTGTGTTTTTATAAACATACAATACATACATACATACATAATACATACATTTTCTAGGTAGTAGAGCCACGCTGATTTCAGCACGAGTGGGCCGGCTCTACCGGGGCAGTACTACCCTCCCACAGAAGAACAACCTAAAACGCCAGCATCCGTGTTGTCGTGTTTCGTTGGTGAGTGTGAGACCAGAGGCCCATTGATGCAGGGGTGACAGTTATCGTGGTAACTGTGTAAGCCTTACACTGTCACGATAACTGTCATGCCTTATACGTCCTCAAGCGTGATGTGAAAAAGCATCTTACAAGGCCACCATAGTGTGAATCACCATACTGCATTGTCTGCATTTGCAATGAGTATGGTGACCACAACTCTTGAATTCTATTCATGCTTTCCATCAGGCAGATTAGAGCCACTTTAGCAGGCTCTTAATATAGAAAAAAATACAATAAGCCCTTTATCCTGAACTTAAATAGTTGTGGAAGATATGTTTCCCCTGTTAGAGAATCTCTCTAAGTTCAGTGTGCCTTTTGGTAAGGGTCTCTTCTAACAATTTCCATTGAGTTCTATCTCTGGCTACCCTTCTCCATCAGCTCTTTCATTGTGTTTTAATAAACATACTCAAATAAATACCCAGAGGATTTTATCTTATATAAACTAATGAACTTTTACAGCTTTCTATTCAAATAACATTTGGATATCAAAGAAAACTTACGTATATAGTTCTTAGACATTCGTACTAATATTGCAAATTCGCAAGTAACTCTCTCTGTTTATTACAGTTTTATGATTGAACTGCTACACAGATTTTTTTTCCTATACTAAGAACCTACCAAAGTGACTCTACTCTGCCTGATAGAAAATTTGAATAGAATCCAAGAGTTGTGGCCACTACACTCATTGCAAATGCTGATAATGCAGTATGGTGATTCAGATTATGGCGGCCTAGTGAGATGCTTTTTCACGCCCGGTTGAGGGTTGTGAAAGGCATGACAGTTATTGTGGCAGTGTAAAGCTTACCACGGTAACCACGATGACTGTCACATCTGCATCAAGGGGCCCTCGATCTCGCATTCACCAACGAAACACAACAGCTTAGATGCTGCCGCTTTAAGTATGTTTTCTGTGAGAGGGTAAGACTGCCCCGGTCGAGCTGGCCCGTTTGTGCGGAAATCAGCGTAGTTCTACTAACTGATAGCAATTAAATAAGAGAGGAGCTCTCCATCTTTTTTTTATTCCAAGAAGATACTTGGATCTCTATATCCATCAATCTCTAGATCCAAGAAATACTTTGGTTCTTGAAGAAGGACATTCTCCACCGTGATAATCAACATATATGCTGGCTAAACTGTGGACAAAAGCTAGTAAATAAATACGTAGAAGTGCAAACGAAAAGGTCTAATGGAAAGAGACTACTGCCGCGTAAAGTATGTAAGGAGTCACATATACTGCCTTTAGACGAAAAGTATGGTGTTGCCCTAAGGATTGAAGGTTTTATTAGTCTGGGTAACCCCCATTAGATAAAAAGATTACTCAAATATAGACCTAAATGTCATAAATTTAACTTAAATCAAAGTACATTCAGAGAAGTTTGAGTTTAACATGTCAGTTTTTTAAACAGTTTCTAAATAAGTAGGAGTTTCTCGATAACACTAACTATTTATTCATTTTACGAACTATAACATACACTTAAGTTATGTATTATATTATCTATTACAGGTACAAAAAAAAAAAAACAAAAAAAAAAAGGTTCAGTAAAAATTTAAAGTAACGCTCTAGTATCGCTGGTCATACAAAGCTTTCACACATAACAGTTTTACCATGTAAACGTAAGCAAACACTCAACACCAAATGTTGCACTCGCTCGTAAAACATAGGATTAAGGCTGTTGTCAACAAAACCACACGATGGCTCATAACTCTGTCCCACCAAAGCACAGAGTGCTGTTACTGAAAAATTCTACACAAAATTATCACCTACTTTACGCTGAAACAAATTTGTTTTTATCTCCTCTCTAGTGAGATTATGAAATCGTTTTTTAGAGATCCCTTAATCAGGTCTCTTTCCTTAAAAAAAGAATCAAGCTCGGATCGAAATAGACAGCAGTTTATTTATTTTGGAAGTATTATAATTGGTAGCAAGCTATACTGCAATAAACGGCTATCAATATCGAACAACAATTATAATACATAAATAAATAAAAATAAATACTCTCACACATAAACACTACAAAGACTTATCATGGGTGGGACTCGAACCTTTGGCTTAGCAGTCTGAACTACTAACTGATATATCGACTGGGCCACCAATTATAGCTATCACATCACATCACATCAGCTCACATTCACTATCTCACAGCTTAAATTCCAAGAAATTTAGTTCTGAACTGCACCATGTTCTGAAAATAATCTGACAGTCCTATTATCTATCAATGTCTGATAACCGTGATAACTCTGATGGTCTACCTAGAAGAAAGAATATTATTTATCTATACTAGTGTGTTAGATTAGCGAAATTTTCTTTAAGTAGCTGTGGAGGGACGTGTGTCTCATGTCCCTCCGACACAAAGGGAGAATGTTCCAACCAGGCGAGGTGATCATGCCTGGCGGGCCACGGCCCGCGGTTGATGTTTAATTGCCACACGAATCTCTATATCGCGATACAGGATTAGTAGTTGCATTGTAGTTCATTACATTCATACGTTTCGCTCATACTTCGTAGTTCGATGTATCTTCGCTAGATGGCACTGTTGTATATTTTTCTTTGTGCTGTAATGTAGAAGCCGCCACAGTAGCATTCAATCTATTTTATCAATGATCTTCTTGCAATATAGTCTTCTGAACGTCACTTTCTAAAAGGTAGTCTCGCAGATCATATTCATTTTCTTCAATTTATAAAAAAATGTTCTGATTAAACATTCTACGGGTCCCTGTGTACATCTTTCAATTCAGGCTTAGTAATTTCTTTAATACAATAGCGTATTTGCGTTTCTTAAGCCGCTTTCGACGAGGTTTTTAAATAAATGTTTGTAGATTACTTTAATATTATAATTTCGCGGTCTTGTACAAAATTTGTTTCGGTATATGAAATATTTTATACATTTGGAAATACGCGAATTATTAACAAGTGTACTATTTCAAATTTATATTAATGAAGGTTATGTGAATGTCTTAAAATTAAACTTAACTGCCTCGGTGGCGCAGCGGTAGTGAATGCGACTGATGTGTAAGAGTCTCGGGTTCGATTCCCGGGTCGAACTAAATGTTTGTATGATCTGCCAGTATTTGTTTCAAACTTTGGATGTTTTCTATGTATAATATGTATGTATTTACAATAAAAATAGTATATAAGTATTCTATCAGTCAGTTTAGTTATCATGGCACAAGCTCTGCTTAGTTTGAAACTAGATGACGTTGTGTGAAAATCTGAAATATTTATTTATTTATTAAACGCAAATTTGCGAATAGGTGACCTTTGAATGGTGACCACAATACTCAGATTTCCTTTTCATGCTTTCCATCAGCCAGAGTAGAGTCACATGGCAGGCTCAAAAAATATAAACAAATAAAAATATATGCAATTTCTGAAAAAACAAAAACACCTGCATTGAAAATAATGTTTTCATTTTTATTTTATTTGCATATTTTTGTCATTAAGTCCAATAAGACCTATAGACATATCATTACTTGGAACTCTACCCCTGTAGACCATTACTTTATAGATCTACATACATGTTCTTATAATTGAAGTAAGTATAATTGCCGCTTAAAATTTAACTCTCTAATGCATACAGGTCAAATTGAACATAAAATTAACATAAAATAAATTCAAGCCTTAAACATTAACGTTCAAACAAATATTATTTGTCTTATGAGAACATCAGGCTAACAATGTGTATAATTACACCAGTTCATTAAAATAATGTCATTGTAAAACTTAAAGTTTTAGCCCTCTATCTTAATGTCGGCTCTTATTTGTACGTGATCTGTGCTGTGATACACTGGGAGACACGACATATTTTGCTCTATTTAAATATATATTAAAATTTTTGTTTTTCTGTATGGGAAATTTAATTTTAAACTAAGTGCTTTTATTCATTTTAAAATATTACAACTTTTACTCATTTTTACGTAATTTATTTTAATGCAAACAATTGTTATGGTATACTTACTCTTCTTCACAACACACATCAACGGTCTTTAACAGTCCACTGTTGGTTTTGGTCTAGTATAACACGCTCGCTAGACCGGATGGTATAGGATTTGTATCGAATTTTCCTTTTCCTTATTGTCCTAATCCAATCAGATAAAATCTGGAATTCATTACCAGCGCACGTGTTTCCCTCCCACTACCATCCCGGGTCCTTTAAGCGGGGCGTGAAAAAGCATCTCACTAGGCCGCCATAGCGTGGGTCACCATACTGCACTGTCTTTGTTCGCGGCGTACGGCGCGGCGTACGGCGATCACCGCTCTTGGACTCTATTCATGCTTTCCGTCAGGCAGAGTAGAGTCACTTTGGTAGGTTACTTTAAAAAAAACAAATAACTATAGGAGTTTTCTTAAAAATGACTACGCTGTATTTAAATATATTCTATCCACTGAAATACAGCGCCATGTACTCCCAAACTAAGCAGAACTTGTACTATTGGTACTATACAACTAATATACTAATTACTTACTTCTTTTTTTGTAAATACATACATATTATACATAGAAAACACTCTAACTCCGAAACAAATATTTGCAGATCATGCAAATATTTGGTCTGATCTGGGCATCAAACCTGAGATCTAAAGCACAGCAGTGGCATACGTTTCCACTGTGGCAACCAGGCCCTTTTTTTTTTTTTTTTTTTAACGTGTGGAAACCCCCACGGGCCGTCACCCCACCGGGGTTTACGGCGGGGCGGTGTGTCGGAATCGGACCGACTAAAACCACACGGTGTGCCACTCTGCGCCTGAGAGAGGAGGGATCCGGGAACAGCTGTTATTACGACATCCTAATCCCTCCTAGCGCCTGCCCGCTTTCGCGGGCGCCATCTGCGGATAAACTCTCCATTTAGGCGACGTCCGGCACACGCACACGTCACCTCCTCGCGGCTGGCCACTATAGCGGATGGAGGGGAAAACCCATCCCGTCCACCCGCGGCCACACTCAAGGCGGCACGAGACGCTGGTACGCGCGCCTCCGCCGCCCGGTTCGCCGGCGGCGAATTGGGTCCGAGTGGAGGTTGTCCTCCCGGGCCTTCTCCGCCACCTCCTTCCGCGAAATTACGTCTTCGCAGAAGGTTGCGACCGCGGTAAAACAACTGTCGCTACTGACCATGGAGCGTATGACGGCCGGTAGCGAGAGATTTTCTCCAATAACTGCAGTGAGGACCCCACGCTGCGCCGCCCAGGCGGAACAAACCGCCAGCGTGTGCTGAGCCGAGTCCTCACTGCAGTCGCAGTGGTGACAGGCGGGACTCAATTCCCTCCTGGCGACCGAATGCAGATACTTCCCGAAGCAACCATGCCCGGAAAGAATCTGCGTCAGTCGGAAGGAAAGGGTCCCGTGCTGCCGCCCCGCCCATTCGGCGATGACCGGCTGGAGAGCCTCCACGGCGGCAAAGCCAGCACGTGGAGCCTCCAGCCGGGACGACCAACGAGCCATCGTGGCTCGACGAGCGGCCTCTCGCCACTCGCGTATCTCTTCGGGTGGGGGCCGAATGCCGCTGCCCACCCGGAAGTCTGCCGTTCGCCGATAAACTTCGGCGAGCACTTCCGCCTCCAAATCCCACGGGGGAGTACCGGCTAAGGCGCACGCCGCCTCCGTCGATACGGTGCGGTAACCGCGTATGGCTCTAACCGCCAATATCCTCTGAGGGCGCCAGAGGCGAGCCCTATTCTGGGCGGTCAGAGCCGCCGCCCACACCGGTGCACCATACAGCGCCATTGACCGGACAACCCCCGTGTATAGCCGTCTTGTCGCGACGCTAGCTCCACCCAAATTCGGCAAAAGTCGCCCAAGGGCAGAAGCAGCGCCGACCAGCTTTGGAGAAAGCTGTCGGAAGTGCTCGTCGAAGAGCCACCTGCCGTCGAGGATCAGGCCCAGATACTTCATCTGGGCCTGAACCGGTACGAGGACCGAATTGACTACGATAGAGGCGCCGGGTGGCGGACCACGACGGGGCCCATGGAATAAAAGGGCCTCCGTCTTATTTAGGGCCACCCGTAAACCCAGCGCCTCAATACGCCCGACCACCAAAGAGACTCCCGTGGTAGCCAGGCGCGCCGCCTCTTGAAAGTTCGCTCCCCGGGCCGTAACTAACGTATCATCAGCGTAACAAATTACACCCAGCCCGGGAGGAAGATGACCTCGAAGGGCCCGGTCGTATCCCATGTTCCACAGAAGTGGTCCGAGGACAGACCCCTGTGGAACACCGCACGACATGGGCCGCTGCCTCAGAATACCATCTCGGTCCTCGTACATGACGGTACGCTCCTCAAGATAGTCTGCCACAAGCCGCCTCAGGTACTCTGGCACCCCGTGGTAGTGGAGTGCTTCCCTGATGCAGCTAAATGGCAGACTATTAAATGCGTTGGCAATGTCCAACGACACCGCCAACAACACGCCGCCACAGCTCACCGCCTCTTCGGTAACGGCCCTCAGGCGCAACACAGCATCGACTGTCGAACGCCCCGCTCGAAAACCAAATTGGGCGTCCGACAGATCGGGGCCCACCTCGCAGAGGTGCCGGACGATGCGAGCAGAGAGTATCCTCTCAAAAAGTTTACCCGCCTCGTCCAGCAACACGATGGGCCTATAGGCCGCTACCGAATCGGCAGGCCGTCCCGGCTTCCTTAAAAGGACCAGCTTCCCGCTTTTCCAGCACTCAGGGAAGCGTCCGGACGTCAGACTAGAGTCCAGGACTTCCCTGAGGCGGTCCGACATGTGTTCGAGGGCTCGGGCCAGCACTCGGGCAGGTATCCCGTCCGGCCCGGGGGCGGTGTTCTTAGAGCGAATCCGTAGAACAACCGCCCCTACCTCCGATTCCCTGACGGGTGGAACACTGTCCTCGTTCCCCCCGTCGTCTCCGACCATGAAAGCCATCGACGGGGGTGTGTGTTCCACCCGCTGCGGGAAAAGGCCCTCGATCACTTCCTGCAGGAAGCTGGGCTGGAGAGTCTCTGTAAGGGGGGGGCCCGACGTGCGGAGCTTTTGTCGCGCCGCACGATAAGGGCGACCCCAGGGGTCACGATCGAGACCCTCCAGCATCTCCTTACGCTTAGTGTCTTTGGCGCGGCTGATGGCCAGCTTCAGAGTTTTCCGCGCCTCTCGGTACTCCTCATGAAGCTGGTCCTCTCCGCCTTCTTCGCGGTGTCGCCGCCGACTACGGGTGTAGGACCTCCGGGCACGAGTACAGGCCGCACGGAGGTCCGCCAACTCCTGGGACCACCAGTAAACCTCCTTCCGTGGAGGCCGACAACCTCGTATGCGGGGCATGGCCGCATCGCAGATCTGCGTAACCGCATCGCGGAAGCGACCAGCCCCCATGTCAACCTCCTCGGCCGGGGCCTGCGGAGACAGCCAAGAGTGAATAATGGCCGCCTCCTCTAGTAGGTCCCTGTTTAATTTGGCTACAGCCCACCGCGGAAAGCGAGAAGAACGCCGCGCCGCGTGACCCCTACTGGCGTCCTGGGTCCGGGAGAGCTCAAATCGGATGTAGAGATGATCCGAGAGCGTCTCAACCTCTTCCAGGACGCGCCAGTTCCTTACTCGTGCGGCGAGGGCAGGGGTAGCGAACGAAAGGTCCACTATCGACCCTCCCTGCTGTCGCACGCACGTATTGGTGGAGCCCCTGTTTAGTAAACAGAGGCCCACCGAGGCCGCCCACTCCTCTACGGCCTCGCCCCTAGCGTCCGTCCTGGGGGAACCCCACGCAATGGATTTTGCGTTGAAGTCCCCCAGCACTAGGACGTGCCCAGACGCTAGTCGCCGCATCGAGGTCTCCAAGCTATTGAGGAAAACCTCGAAGTCGCTCAAACTCCGGTTGGGGGAGAAATATATACCATATATGGTAATCCCCCCCCACTCAGCAGCAACATATCCAGAGCCCTTATCTCTTAGCGACAAGGGCGGGGAATGAGCCGCCATAGAGCCGACGACTGCCACGGAGCCGTCCCGGTCACCCAACCAGTTTGGACGGGGAGGAACATAATAGGGCTCCGCAGCTACAGCAACACCAATCGACCACTGCGCCATGGTTTGCAGGAAGAGGTCCTGCGCCGCGGCACAGTGGTTCAGGTTCGTCTGGACAAGGAGGCTGGAGACCTGATCCATTAAAGAATCATCTCTACAGCCCCCTCCATAGGCGACGAGGTTGACGCACGAACTACGTCGGAGGCAGCCCGGGCCGACTGGCTAGCCTCCGACGTTTGCCGAAAACTGCGGCAAGGCTTGCAGCCCCCCTGTCCCATCTGGTGATTGGCAGGCCTATTGCCCGCCGCACACGTTGGGCAGTGAGGGGCAGCAGAGCACTCCGCTGCCTTGTGCCCCGGTCGACCGCAGCGGAAACACAATCCGCTGCAGTCGAAAGAACTATCGCACTTGATGCGAGTGTGTCCCGCAGCCAGGCATTTGAAACACCTCATCGGTCTCGCCGCCAGAACTGTGACTCTGGCGTTCACGAAACCGACGAGGATCTTGCCGACATCGCCCAAAATCTTGGCTGACGCTACGGGACAGCTTATCCACGTCGCACCAAGGCCTCCTGGACCGGGACGGATGGTGCCAACCCTGATGCTGTCCACGCTGCACCCGGTTATCTCCCGAATCGCAACGCGGACATCCTCAACCGTCACGGAGTCGTCCAGGCCCGAGATACGCAATTCCGCACACTTGGTGGGCCTGGCGATCTTTACACCATCCGTATCTGAAAATATAGTCCGCAGCTTTTCGGCAAAGGTATCAGCCGTCTTTATACCTTCAGCCCCAGGGAACTCTAAAACTCGAGCTCCTGTTTGGGCAAGGCGCATCTTGACACCTACAGTCCCAAATTGATTGGCGAGACTATCCCGAGCCTTCTTGAATACGGCCGCATAGGATAGCCCGCCATTTGCCGCCTCCGGTGACACAGTGATCACCACAGCCGCAGTCTTTGGCGTCTGTAGTTTACGCGGCTTCTTTTGGGTGGCCACTGCCACCGATGACGACTGTGGGGAAGAGGCTACTACTTTTTGCGTAGCCTTCTTACCCCGCTTTCGGGACTTCTTGACCGACCCGACTACCTGCCACCCATCATTTGAGGGGGCAGAAGTAGAGGGGCCAGATATAGGTGTCGGAGTGGGAAGCGGAGGGAACTCAGCTCTCGTCTGTGCTGTAACCTTTAGGCCAGTCTTGGGAGCAGCCGTCTTTGCCACAGCCGCATTTGTCGCCACTTTTGTCGCTTTAGCTGTCTTCGCAGCAGCAACAGGGGCGGACGTAAGTGTTGCCGCCGCATACGATACACGACCGCCCGCAACGGGAAGCGGAGTCGGAGGCGACGTCTTCAATCGGTTGACCTTCGCCCCCTCCGCTGCGAGTGGCGGCCGAATTACGGGGGCTGGAGGTAGCCTCGCCTCAAGGCCCGCGAGACGTCCGTCCAACAGACGCCCCACTGCGTCAAGTACTTGACGCAGATGGGCATCAAAGACGTCACCAGAATCGTGACTGTGGGCAGGTCGCTCTGAAACCCGGCCCTGTCGCTCAGGGTGTTCCGTCTGGGCCCGAAAGTGAGCAAATTGAGTGCTCAACTCAGCCACCTGGCCCGTCAGGCGGTCGTTAGCTGCCTGCAGGCGAGCTACATCCCCAATGAGGGTAGTAACAACCCCTGCAATGGTGGAGGAGGAGTCCTTAAGGGCCCTAACAAATGAACCCTTAAGGTTTGTAGATTTCGTGGCCACCTTGTTAATGATGGCCACAGCTACATTCGCCCTCTCCTGCAAAGACACCGGTTCCTGGGCTGCCAATTCTTCCACTGCCGGCGTCCGAATTCTTTGCAGGAGATCAGCGATTTCCTCCTCCACAACATATTCGCCCTCCACTCTGACGCGTCTGTAGGCTGCCGCCTTAGTGAATACGGAGCCTGAGGGAACCGAAACTGGAGTGCGTGATCTCCCTCTGCGGCTACTAGCCACTTTGGGAGGCAGCCACTCCTGAGAAGTATTTCCTTCGTCGTCTGTAGAGCGTCCGCGTTTTCGGCTGTCCTGAATCTCCACCTCCATTGCTCCCAGCGTCTCAGTTGTTGTGCTAGAGTCACCTCTGTCTGTCGGAATAGCGGATCTCGAACGTAGTCGATCCGATCTTCTACGGCTCTCTGAAGCGAGATTACATTCTGAGAGCGAGACAGGCGTCACACGTTCCGTATCATTGGTCGAGAAGTCGTCCGTATTCCTGGACTTTCCCGTCTTACTTACGTCTTTCTTTTCTTCGTCTTTTTTGTTTAAATTTTTGTTTATTT
The DNA here is from genome assembly GCA_949316085.1 of Hypercompe scribonia. Taxonomy (NCBI): domain Eukaryota; kingdom Metazoa; phylum Arthropoda; class Insecta; order Lepidoptera; family Erebidae; genus Hypercompe; species Hypercompe scribonia. The sequence goes on from OX438987.1 coordinate 15,058,325, forward strand.
GCATATTCATAACTATTCCCACGCGTGGGGGAGAAATAAAAGTCGACCCGGGCAGAGATCCCCCAATACCCGGGCAAGCGTAAGTTTGTACCCAACCGAGGGGTCCGCAGGTGCCTCGGCTGGGAGTGCGCTTACGACTGAACTACCCATCAGCCATGCATCCCCTGGTCACGCACCAGAACACGGGATTCGGGGTAATTTTTTTAAAGAGGTTTTCTTCCTCGCAGTCCGGGCGGCTAAGCCAAGACCCTCGCCCCCGATTGGTGTCGCGAGACATAACCACGACACTCCTTTCGGGATTACGATGTGACAACGGTGGCAGGAAGATTAAATCTTCCAATGCCTGCTCGGTGGCAGTGTGAGTACACACCGAGCCCGTTCTCCTTTCTCCACCATTGAAAGTGGAGAAACGTCGACCCATGAAAGGGTCCCACCATAATGATTTTTTATCGAGGTTTTCCTCCTCATTGCTCCGAAGAGCGAAGAGCCAACAGAGGAATCGACAAAAATGCCCGCTCTGTTGGACCAAGTCTCGGCCGAATTGCCGAAGAAAATGGCTTCCTCTTCGTGCTAGAATATTAGCCGTTGGCAGTGATGAACAGCACCATCGCTAACGTTTCCAGGGTGCACCACGTGGAGGTTTTCTAGCCCAGCACCCCGTGGCAACCAGGCCCTAGCAGAACGTTGGTGCGCTCGTCGCAAAAAGTAATTTCCACATTTACAAAGTAGCATCAGTCGAAACTACAAAGCTAAAGAAAAGTCAATTATCTAACCCTAGTTCAATTATAAATAGTAGTCAGGCTCACCCTTTATTATAGTACTGACACCTTGGTTGTTACAAATGACCACTAAGGATGTCGTTCGCAGCGACGATTAAAAATATGATTTAACAGTTTAAAGTCGCTCTCACTACAGCACGTCCTTAACGACCAAGATTTTAACCCGTTGGCCGCCATTAAACACGGAACTGCATAAAGCTGGGAAGTTGGACAATTAAATCGGGAGTTGGTCGTTTCGACCCGCAGACATTGTGTGTAGTTATGTGTGATTAAACGTTCGCAGGGTGACTGTTTTTGTGAATGCTCGTTGGAGATTACAAGTTTTGAAATCTAATGTTTCATGTTTCTTGTGTAGTCTTTATTAAATAGAAAGTTTAGGATATTGTAGACCGTATAATGGAGATTCTGATATAGTTATGTGCGTCTATATTATTATGAATGATAAGAAGTTACTTATATTATTTTAATTTCATCCGTTTATTTATTTATTTTTTCTATATTAAGAGCCTGCCAAAGTGACTCCACTGTGCCTGATGGAAAGCATGAATAGAATCCAAGAGTTGTGTTTCTCTTTTCAGTTGAAAATACGGAAAATATCGATCAAACTATATTTTTGTTTCAGTTTGTAGAGTCGCGCTGAATTCAATACGAACGGGCCGGCTCGACTGAAGCAGTACTAGCCTCTGACAAAAGACCAATTTGAAACGACAGCATTTATGCTGTTGTCTTTCGTCGGTGAATGCAAGACTGGTGACCTATTAATGGAAGTATGACACTTATCGTGATAAGTGCTTAAACCGTACAGTGCCACGATGCTTCTCAAATCCTTCACGTGGCACGTAGCTTGGGCCACCATATTGCATTCTTTGCTTTTCAATGAGTATAGTGACCACAATTTTCGGATTTTCTATGCATGCTTTCCAGGCAGAGTAGAGTCACTTTGACAGGCTCTTCTAATAAGAAATAGAAAAAGTAAGAATACCCACATCAAAATAAGATTACTAGTTTTGACATCTAAAATGTCTTTAATCAACACGTGAACCATGACAGTACTCCGTTACCCTTACGCGTTCTTCATTGTTTGGATAAAACTATACAAAGTTTTGTTTATTTATATTTTCATTCTCACAGATAACAAAAGCAAGCAAAACCCATTAGAAACATGTATAGCTCTATTATATGAAACGGTTATTGCTCCCACCTCATCGAAAACAATTTTCGAGATTAAATGTGATTTATTGCCAGAGCATTAAAGACCAATATTCTCCTTCTATCATAAATATAGGCAGGGATTATATCAGCTGATAAGTTATTCAGGAAGCGTCTACCGCAGGATGAATTAATGAAAAGGCAATAATTATATACATATTAAGGAGCTCTTTATTCATTAAACAAGTTTGATTTTGGAATTTATGAGCAACAGAAAGGTTTGAATTTGGAAGGTGAAGTGAATCAAGTGAATCAACTACCTCTTAAGTAACGCTCATTGATGCAGGGGTGACAGTTATCGTGGTAACTGTGTGAACCTTACACTGTCATGCCTTTTACGTCCCCAAGCGGGGTGTGAAAAAGCATCTCACAACTCTTGGATTCTATTAATACTTTCCATCAGGCCGAGTAGAGTCACTTTGGTAGGCTCTTAATATACAAAAAAAAATCTTATTGGGAGAGTAGCTTCGCCTTATGTACTTCAGTATAAATTAACTGACTTGACTTTGGTGATACCATGGCCACGGTAACATTATCTCACAGCATTCTATCTTCATACAAGCGGTCGGCACACGAATGGTACCTACGCGTTCGGTAGGCACAACGAGTTCGATATACACTCGGTACACATTTTGTCGCGAATGTGCCACAGTGAATTTCATCACTGCTTGGAAATTATGGTTTTCTAAACAGTAAACGTGGCATTTGTGAATATTTCATTCAGAAAAATTACAAGTAGGTGCTGAATATGGCAAAGAGCAATTATAGACTATATTGTGGTGTTTTGGTTACATTAATTCCTTAGTAACACACCCAGAGATAACATGCTTAAATTACATAGATATAATGTTGTATTATGTTTGATAATACAGCATTTTGCAAGTCTCAGTCAATGCTTTTCAGTGTCAAATTTATAAAAAATTGTTATATGTGACTTCGCCGAAAATATAAATAGCCTCAGTTTCCCACATAACATTAGCTATCTCTCAGTGAAAGTCCCGTCGAAATCGGTCCAGCTGTTCCAGAGATAAGTCTGAACAAACATACAGACAGATAAAAATTGTAAAAAATGTCATTTTGGTGTATATATCGTATGTATATTCATATGCATGTGGTAAAAAGCGGTTATTTCAATATGACAAACAGACACTCCAATTTTATTTATATGTATAGATTATTCTCCATTAACTGCCTCGTTAGTCAAGTGATTAACGCATACGATTGCCGATCAAGAGGTCGTGGGTTCGATTCCAGGTTGGGTCAAAAAGTTTCGTTGAGTTTTTCTAGTTACAGTAACACAGACTTGTCGCCATGGCCGAAATCAACTAGGGGTACATCATTGTAAGAATACAGGGTATTATCATCCCTTTTCATCCTGTGGGTGTCGTAAAAGATGACTATGAGAACAAAATATGCAAGACAACATCACTGCAAAGAAAAAAGGTTGAAACTAAACGTATACCAATCCATCTGGCCAGTATAGTATAGGTCAAAATGTCTTTTCTAAGACGAGGCTTATCTCCAATAGTAGACTGTTAAAGACGTCGAAGTACATTATTATCATCAACATATGTATTTTTTTATTAAATATACTAACCAATATACACAGCATCTATTTTTTTAAAGGTTACTTATTTTATTCACCACATTTTACGTTCTCAAAACTAGAAAAATATACAAATAGTAAGTAGATAAAATTAAAATATTGTAGGCGGGCAGCCCTACCACGCGTTCACGTACCGCGCGGCTGTAGATAACTATCGCCGAAACACGGGCGAGTTATATCGTACAAATATTATTATCACCACCACAGCCTTACAGAAGTTTTATCAAGTGGATAAAGTTAACGGTACCCAAACCTCTCTGTCTGCCTGCCTCCCTTGTCCGTGTGGTCACGGATTAAGAATACATGGTGTTATCACCCCTATTCATTCCGTGGGTGTCGTAAAAGGCGACTAAGGGAACAAAGTATGCAAGACTACATCATTACAAAGAGAAAGGAAACTTGAAACAAACCCTTTTTTTTTACGCGAGGAATGCTTTTCGCACCATACCCTCCGGAGGGACGAAGGGCGTGTGTGGGACTCCCGGAAAACCGGTATACCCACTAAACCCCGCGGCGGCCTACCTCGGCAGTCGGGAGGAGCTCCAGAAACGCATTAGCGGCTTCTAGAGTCCTTCCTGCCGTACCTCACAAGTGAGGTACATCCCGGGCACCTCATACCCCAAGGGCAGGACGCTATCATACCTCTCTCCACCCTGCACAGTAAGAGGCAGAACAGCGCCCCGCCCCAGACGACACTCCCCGGCCGCACCAGAGTGTCACCTGTCTCGGGTCGCTTGCAGCAGTCACATCGCCCCAAGATATGACCGCAGCGACCCTTAGGCGGCGATTAGGGAACTAGCGACCTCTGCCGCGTCCCCTTCGCCGCCTCCTTCGAGCGGGATCGGCCCTTTCCCGATCTCGCTCTGCGGTCTCTTTCCGGAACATAACATGCTCACAGAAGGAGACCGCGGCTTCCCATCCCTCACGAGTCGCCAGCATTGCCGTGATCAGTGCTGACGGCGTAATGTTTCGTCCGATCCGTCCGACCCGGACTCGACGCTCAGACTCCCAAGCAGGGCAGTCCTCCAGCGTGTGCTGGGCGGAGTCCCGTTCGAACTCGCAGTGGTGGCATTGTGCCGTAGCCTCCCGTCCTATTCGATTCAGATACTCACCAAAGCAGCCGTGCCCGGTGAGTATCTGAGTCAATCGTTAGGTGACACAGTCGGTCCTCTTTTCTCCACGCTTCGAAGTTCGGCAGAACGGCTCCGACGGCGCGTTGGCTAGCACAGCCCTCAGTTACGAGCCGTGCCTGCTAAGCCACCAGAGCTTGCTTATGCGCGTTCTGCCGTAGCATTCCGGACTCATGATCTGGCGCGGCCTCTTCAGCATTCCGACCGACAGAACGACGAATTTGGTCATAAACCATCGCGTCCATGTCGCCCAGAATATCGAAGGGCGGAGATCGTGTCAGGATCGTCGCCGCCTCATAGGAGATTGTGCGGTAGCCCCGCACGATCCGTATGGCCATCAACCGCTGCAGGCTCCTGAGTAGGGCCCGGCAGCGGTAGGCACCCGCCAGGTCACTAAACCAAACGAGCGCCCCATAGAGGACCATGGATCTAATAACCCCCATATAGAGACGGTGAACTTCTTCCCGTGGTCCCCCGAGATTGGGCAACAGACGATGCAACGCACCTGCTACCTACCGCACTCGGGGGACTAATCGCCCGAAATGCTCTTCGAAGCTCCATCGACTGTCCAGGATAAGGCCTAAGTACCTCATGTACTGGCCCGCATCGCTGAGAGCCTTTACAGCAGCTCCATATTCCCGCCGTGCTCTATCGATCTCTTCGACTGTGGCTCGCCGTCTTCTCCGAGCTCGAAGGTACGGGCGGCGAAATCTAGCAACCGACGTTCACAGCTGCGCGATCTCTGCGCTCCACCAATACGCTGAGCTCTTTCTGGCTGCCCTGACTCGGGGCATTGAGGCATCACATATGGATGCCATAATATTCCCAAACCAGACAGCCAGTTCTTCTGGATCGTACGAAACTCTTTCCTCCGACCAATCTGCGACGTGGAATGCTGCCACAACCATATCTCTGTTGAGCTGCTTAAGGGACCATCGTCACGAAGGTTCTCTTTCTGCTGAGGGCGATCCGGGCGGCGGAGTGACACATCGAATAAGATGTGTCAGTGGTCCGAGAGAGTAACCACTTCCTCCGCCACTCGCCATCCCGACACCATATACACTGCAGAGGGAGTTGCCCACGACAGGTCGACAATAGACTCCCCCTGCCAGCGTACACAGGTGCTAACTGAACCCCGATTGAGAAGTCGGAGGTCCAGTCCAGCTGCCCACTCCAGGATAGCCTCTCCCCTCGCGTCGTCCCGGGTGTCGCCCTACTCTCTTGAGTGGGCGTTGAAGTCACCTAGGACGAATACCGGACGGGAGGTGAAGCTGCGGATGTAGATTCCTAACCCGTGTAGGTATGCCTCATACTCAGCTAGGCCGCGATTGGGAGAGAAGTAGCAGCCTACTACTGTACCTACTACTGTTACCCCCCACTCGACTGCCACAAAGCCGGCACCTTTTTTTAGAAGAGAGCAATGGAGGCTTTCCCTACCCACCCAATGTATAACCGCTAAACCACCATCCGCCCCGAACCAACGCGGATGGTCCGGTATGTTGTAGGGCTCTGCAATGACTGCCAGAGCAACCGACTGCTCTGCAAGTGTCTGAACAAGTAGAATCTGTGCTGCGCGGCAGTGGTTAAGGTTGCCCTGGAGAATCTTAGTCTGTGGTGGGAATTTCAAGCCTCCATTGCCTCTCCCGTCGATTTGAACTCGTTATGGGTTGAGGTTGGACCTCTCCCCTCTTCTTTTTCTTCGGTGGGCAGCAACTTTTGCTGCCCAGTCGATGATTCGCAGGCCGGCCATGGTCAAGACTCACTGGACACCTCGCTCGGTGTGTCTGCTACACAAGCTCGGGCCTTGCGGCCCAATTCCCCACAGCGGAAGCAGCGCCCACTCCTATCAGCGTGGCCAGAGCACTTCACCCTAACGTGCCCCATTTCGAGGCATTGGTAGCACTGCAGGGGCCGTGGTGCTAATACTTCTGCACGGACTGATGCCCATCCCACTTGCACACGTTGAGCGGCCGCAACTTGGCGTATTGCCGTAAGTGGGCCCCGGCCCCAAACCGTTCCCAGCCGCGCTGCAGATCTGCGTATTTCCCCGCCTGTAATGCCAAGTTCCGCCAGTTTTACCCGGGACTTTGCGGCCTGCATTACCTCGCCCAGAGAAGCACTAGACTCCGGAGGCACTATGACTACAATTGCGGCATTGGTAGGTGGTCGCGGTAGCTGCGGCTTCCTCACCCTCTCAGAGGAAGTAGCCACTGGGCTGTTTTGCAGCCGCAGCCTGGGCTTTTCGCTTGAAACAAACCCTATTCCAACCCGTCTGGCCAGCGTGGTATAGTAGGCCAAAACCCCCTTGCTAAGGAGAGGCCTATGTCCAGTAGTGAACTGTAAAAGGCTGTTGATGAAATCTCCCTACTACATGAGTAGTTATTGAAAATCCAAATTATTCAAATTAAAAGAAAGACATTTATCATATTAAATGGAACCGAATACCCACACTACAGGTATATAAATATAAGTAAATAAATATGAAACAATATAAGTTAGCTTAACAAAATTATATCCACCATATTATCCACCAAAATTGCAGCATATTCTCTACAAAGCGACGATTTTTGCTACATTTGTCCACGTAAAATCATAACCGGCAAATACTTCACATAGAGATAAAATATCAAATTACTCTTTGTAAAAATGTACAATAGTCTAAAATAGACGGAAGTGGTGGACAAAATGATGGAGAGACGCAATCTTTCTTAAATTGAGAACACAGAAGGTTGAGATCTGTAAGTATGAAATTTATTTCTACTGTAAGTACAGAACGCAAACGAAATAGCTGATCATCATCATCATCTCGGCCAAACGACGTCCACTGCTGGACATAGACCTCCCTCAAATTAGCCGTACCGGTTAAGAATAGCACCACCCCATCTCCTCCCGTGGGTGTCGTAAGAGTCGACTAAGGGATAGTACACCATAGGATGAGTAGCAGCGTCCTACTGAGTACACCATCTCACTACGATCGCCAACCCGCATGCCAAGCGTGGTGATTATGCCAAACCTCCCCCCCATTATGGCAAGCGAATACCTGATCAGTAGCACGAAATAGCTGTGATTTTATTTATTTCTTTTTATTGTACACATAGATAAAAACAAAAGAAAAAATGAGTTGCAAAATATACAAATGTAACAATCGGCTGTTTTATCGCTCACGGTGATTTCTTCTAGACAACCTTGACACGGACATCAGCTGTTTGAATGTTTGAGGGTAGTTAACACACAAGTAACACATAATAACGAGAATATTTAAATATCAATAGAGACCCATAGACAATTACACACCCCTTTTATATAACACGTTAATGGCGAACTGTTACTAAAGAAATTTAAATTAGTAACATAGACGGGTTTTAAAACTGTAATAATTCGATATTGTATGGGTTTGGTGGCAGATTAAGAATACAAAGTGTTACCCATATTTATCCCATGGGTGTTATAAGAGGTGATTAAAGTAGCAAATTATAACAACGGTATTGTGAAGTGAAGTAAAACTTTATACAAACCCGATAGCAATCCATTTGGCCAGCGTAGTATGGAAGATTAACTAATTAATTAATTAAGATTAAGATTAATTAATTAGATTAATCTCCTTTCTAAAGAGAGACCTATGTCCAGCAGTGGACTATGATGGGCTGTTGGTATGATAGATGAAGAAATGAGTTATTTATAACTCTTGCAACTAAAATTTTTTTATAGATTAGTATTTATGAACAAGTTTATTTCATTTGATCTGATTAATACGCCTGGACGAAAGGTAATCCAGGTCATAATTTTTTTTAAGTGTAAGTAAGTACGTAAATTCAAAACTACCCTCAAAAGATTGAAGTATTTACATATAGTTTAATAAAATATGTTTTTAGGTATATCCTCTCAGCCAAAACTTAAAACTTACAATATAAGAAACGGTAGAAAATTCAAGTTACACAATTATTTAAATAAAAAAATCATGCAAAAAACTCAGCGGTTGGAGTGGACTAATCATACAATTTGTTCGTTTAATGAACCAGTTTATTTTAAATTAGCGCTATTAATTAATTTAATTATCTCCAAGAGTATTCCGGTTGAAGAAATATTTCATGGCAAGTAGTCTTGGCATCTGCATTTAATTTACCACTAACCAGCGCAGCTCTACTGGGTTAAATAGCTTTTGATTTGCACTAAGTAGTTTCAGTTAACTGAACTTATTATATTACGACGGCGATGATTGCTATATAACTCTCAAAATTCATACATATGTGATAATAATTCTTTAACATAAATTGATACAGGTGACAGTTATCGCGGTAAGAGTGTGAGCCTTACACTACCATGACGACTGTCATGCCTTTTACGACCGCAAGCGGGTATCTCACTAGGTCGCCATAGTGTGGGTCACCATATTACATTATCTGAATTCGCAATGATGCATGCCTTCCATCAGGTAGAGTAGTTACTTTGGCAGGCTCTTAAAACAAGAAGAAATTAAATATTCTTTAACCAAGTTTGATGATCATATCGATGTATAAGAAATTCTATTAAGCAATATAAATTGGTGTTTTTGTACTAAATAGTCTAATACTTAGAGCTTCGTGGGATGGATGTAGATGTTACGTATCTAACAGTGATTAATTTGCTAAAGAAGATTCTCAATTGTGTTATCAAAATTGATATGTTTTATTGTAAAACAATTTTTGGAGTAGAAATTAGTTAAGTAACCATAATAGGTAATGTTGTTCCTGGTTCGTCACTGAGCAGAAGTAGCAGTGATTTGTGCTGCTTCATAGAGGTTTACAAGATTTTACATTGTCGTTTAGATAGTGTTAATACACTTTTGTGTAAATAAACAAGTTGCATATATATCTTTAGTGTAATTTGTAAAAAAAGTAAAAAAAAATAAAAATTATAAAAAAACATCTTATCTCTCTCTCTTTATGTTCAAAAATTCTAAAGATTTTTAAATCAGAAAATTAAACTCATTGCATTAGTATCATTTTTTAAATTCTTTTAAATGATTTAAGCAAATACTTTTGTTACATATCTATTTTAAAAATAATACCAATATAAATCGAAAATATTTTAGACTCAAGTTTTGTGTCTCTTTTTACCTTTTTTTTTGTTTCCTGGTTAGATTCATTCAGATTTCCTGGTCCTTGGGGTACAGAAGTTAAGAGTATATGGTGTTTCATCTAAAAACCACCCCGTCTGCCGACTTCTAACACTCTGGGAGGACCCGGATCATATTGTGGCGACTTCCACATTGTAGCACAAACAAAAATATACAACAGCGCCATCTAGCGAAGATACATCGAACTACGAAGTATGAAGGGAACGTATGAGTATAATGAACTACTAATCCTGTATCGCGAAATAGGGATTCGCGTGGCAATTAGCATATATGCAACATCTCAACATCAACTTGTTGGGCCGTGGCCCGCCAGGCACGATCACTTCGTCTGGTCGGAGGATCCTCCCTTTGTGTCGGAAGGACATGAAACCTGTTCCCTCTACGATATGATTTCAGGTGCTCCTCAAATTGACGCTATGCCTTAACAAGCTCTATCCCGGGGGAAAAATACCTCTGTGCTTCAGTTCCGGCCTGGAAGCCTTACAGTAACTTCACTTCTTTTAAATAATGTAAAATACTTTTGTTACATATATTTGTATATTCAAAAACAATACCAATGTAACAATAAAAATTCTTTCAATCCAGATTTTGGATATGGAAACATTTTTGCGTTTCAACTGAAGCCGTAGTTGATAGCTAGCTTAAAATACAATATAAAATGAAAACTACGTGGCCCAATATATTGTGATTGCTCACTTTTAAACTCACTACTGTATTCAACCCGCGTTTGTTTTTTTTTAAACAAAAAAACATCTTGTTGTTATTTTTATTTCAATTGAACGTGCTGTCTATATTCCGGTAAAAAAAATCCATATATTATTTTCAAACCTCTTTGAGTGTGCTTATGTGTACAACGAAGCATTTGTTTGTTTTCAAGTTAAACAATGTCAGATAATATTCAAATTGTAATATATTATTGTAATAACTTGCCCAATTATAACAAATCTGAACAGCTTTCTCACAAAATTGGAAATAATATAACATCTCAGCTCAAGGCAGTTGCAGGAGTTCATCTGTCCTGGTAGCCACTTTTATGAAAGTCACACTCTTCGTTGGAGTCATACATTACAAAAATATAAAACTCAAGTGAAACTATTAGATACCGTAACATTACTGCAACTGCCTCGGTGGTGCAGCGGTAATGAAAGCGACTGCTATGCTTGAGATCTCGGGTTCGATTCCCGGATCGGACCAAATGTTTGTATGATCTGCAAATATTTGTTTCGAAGTTTGGGTGTTTTCTATGTATAACATGTATGTATTTACAAAAAAAAGGATATAAGTATTCTATCAGTCAGTCTAGTTATCATAGCACAAGCTCTGCTTAGTTTGAAACTACACGATGTTCGTGTTAAATGTCCGAAATATTTTTTTATTTATTTATTAACATAAGTTCTCTAAACCCAGGTTTAAATATGTCGATTTATGAGTTACCTGATGTAATATAAAACCTTTAAGAAATTGTAATCAATAACCAATCTTCTTAACGTACTGAAACTACAGGATATCATTACCCATATTGTTTACACGGGTATCATAAAAGGCGGTTAAGGGAATAAAATATATAAGACAACATCATTGTCAAGAGAAGGAAAACTTGAAATATTTCCTATACTTATCCGTCTGGGCAGCGTGGTGTGGAGGGACGGATATCATGTCCCTCCGAAACAAAGGGAGGATCCTCCGACCAAGCGAGGTGATCATGCCTGGCGGGCCACAGCCCAGCGGTTGTTGTTAGGATGTTGGATATATGTTAATTGCCACGCGAATCTCTGTTTCGCGATGCAGGATAGTAGTTGCTTAGTAGTTCATCATACTACGTAGTTCAATGTATCTTTGCTAGATGGCGCTGCTGTATATTTTTGTTTGGGTTGTAATGTGAAAATCGCCACAGTGGTACAGTAAGCCAAAACTTCCGTACTAAAGAAAGGCATATATCTAGCAGTGGACTGTTAAAGGCTGTTGATGAACCAATCTTAAAAAAAAGAGGACGTCAAGCCTCTTTGCAAGTCGGAGAAGTAAGAGTTAATTGATTTTCCGATTAAACGGCAAAATAGTGATCGTCAAGCCTCTTTGGGATAGTCGGATAAGGCAAAGTTAATTAACTGTCCGATTAAATGGCAAATGCATTCGTTGGAACATTTTATTATATTTAAATTACATGGTTAGTTAAGTGTAAGATTAATTAGTTATTATAGGCTTATAATAAGATTAGATTACGAAATTCTCGGAGACTTCGTTGATCGTTTGGATGTCAAATAAATAATTTCTTAAACATAGTCATTTAACCTATACTAATATTATCAAGCTGAAGAGTTTGTTTATTTGAACGCGCTAATCTCAGGAACTACAGGTCGGTTTTGAATTTTTTTTTGTATTGGATAGCCTATTTATCGAGGAAGGCTATAGGCTATATGTCATCAGGCTAACTATTTCACGCGGACGAAGTCGCAGGCGGAAACTAATAATAATAAAAAGGAGTTTTTATTTCAATAAATTACACAGTTGCAGAGAAAAATACTTAAACATATATACATATTTATTGTATGTCTTATAAAGTAAAGTGAAAGTAAAAAAAAAATGCTTATCACCATAGCACTATTGTTTTGCCTTCTATATAAGATAATATAGGACTGAACTTTTATCGTAGACCGTTCTAATAAGTGTTATTACTTCGTCCAAAACTCATTGTAAAGTTTAATTAGCATACAAATACAATACTATGTTTATTTCCTTCTAAAGACCGCTGCCTAATAAGTCTCATAACATTATTCATAATCATTATCATCATCTTAGCCAAAAGGCGTCTACTCTTGGACATGGGCTCCCCCAAGGCTCTCCACAACAGCCGGCCCCGTGCCGCCGGTATCCAGCAGCTCCCCGCGACGTTCACCAGGTTGTCAGACCACCTTGTGGGGTGGCTACCAACGCTGCGTTTCGCAGTACGCGGTTGCCACTCTAGAACTATTTTATCATACTAATATTATAAATGAGAAAATAATTCTGTCTGTCTGTTACGCTTTCACGCCTAAACCAATTTTGATGAAATTTGGTATGAAGATAGAACTGAACTTGAGAAAAGACAAAGGATACTTTTTATCGCGAAAATAAGGGTAGAAGGGGTTGAAATAGGGGACGAAAGTTTGTATGAAAGTTCCTTATTGTCAAACATAAAGTCATGATGTTTCCTTTTTTGTTGTCCAATTTGGACTCTAATAGTCTAGACCTTGGGAAAGACTACTACTACCATGTCGCGTGATATAACTGAATTCCATGCGGGCGAAGTCGCAGGCGGAAAGCTAGTTATTAATATAATGAATTTCTATTTCAGTTATTTATCTTGAAAACGGTAAAAAAATCAATAGAAATAAATGCTTTCTAATTACATCAAAAGCCAATTGTAATTGATAAGTCTCAACACGATCATAAATTTTCTACAAAAACCTCCACTGAATTTAGCTGTAAACGCTAGATTTTTTCCTGTGTCTCTTCGTGTCAACCGGAGCGAGAAACTAAGGTTCGTTCATTGAAATAATGATGATGCTAACGGGATCCTTTGAATCGTGATAAAATGAGGAAAAGAATCTACTTTTAAACGAATATCAAGTTAAGAACAAAAATTGTGAGTATTTACGACTTCGTCTTGGTTTTATTTCTAATGATTTAAATATAGGGTGGGCCACAACTTAGTTAATATTTGGAAAAACGAAAAAAAAAAATTAATATTCTTATTTATAGAAATGCTAATTAGTTGGAAGTTTTTAAAAATAACATCGTCTAAATGCCTACCATTTCGACGTTTGCACTCTTCTAAGTGAGCACCAAAATTTTCGAATACGCGTCGGCAAAGAGACCGCGAGATTGCCTTTATTGATGTAGACACAATTCTTCAAATAACTCCATAAAAAGAAGTTTGCTGAGGATAGATCTGGACTTCTGGGTGGTCATAGAATGTCGTCTCGTCTGAAAATCAACTTTTCCAAAAACATGTCTTTGACCACAAGTGTGAGAAGTGGCTCCAACTTGTTGAAACCATTTGTTACAATTGTAGCCAGTAAATTCCAGTAGCATCGGCCCCAAGTACTTCTGAAACATGTTTGCGTGGGATTTTAGATTCAAATGTTAACGAATTCTTGACCCACCCTATATGATAGGAGAAATGTTTGTAATATCTAATGGGAATATACATAATAAGTCGTTTTTACAATTTTATGATATGATAACAAGCATACATTGCCTGAATGACTATCACAGCCTATCATATCTAAAATCACAAGTGCGTTGGTACCCTTTGAATTCTAGATTTTCAGTGAGATTATGTTTCAGTTCAAGGCAATCTAGTGCCAAAGCATGAATATTTGCCATTTGTACGCTACGATTTATGTCATACAAAAGTTACAGAACCTTAACTTTGATGGAATTAGGAACAATATATAAATAAAATTCCACCATAACAGTAAATAGCCATACAATCCATATTAACTAATACGTAGCAACACGTGTTTCAGATGAATTAAAAATAGCCTCTATGCCGTCTCATCAATGCAATTGACATACACGTTTTCACGTACAGTAATGTGAAATATTAAGAGGCTTTCAGACTTCATTCAGACAAAGACGCCTCTCCGACTTTTGACTCAACTGTACATCAAACTTTTTGCAAAAATGAGTTGCGTTTTCAATACTTATTCTGTAGACTATATTTGACAGCTGTATAATGAACACTGAACCTATTCGCCATTAAAAATTACAAACGTATTTTTGTTAAATCTATATATTATAAAAAAGGATGATCTGTGTTGCACACAAAGCAACTATACACACATGACAAGGTACAAGTCCCGTATATACTACCAGCTTGTAGGAACTTATAATAACTTCTATAACTATGCCCATATTCTAATAACATATTATAAGATCGATCCTGGCGTAAACAACATGTCTGCCTATATAAACCGACCGACACGGGTATTCGTGACATTTTGTTCGCGGCACTCGCGGTGGAAGGTTGTATGGGAGATCGCGTGAGCTGTTTATTCTTATGTTAATTTTTCTTTAGTTTGATTTTCTTATTATTGTGTTTAATTGATGAGTTAAACATAAAAGTGCAGATGTTTTGATTACGAGTAATTATTTAATTTGGTAAAAATGAATCAGTTTCGTTAAGAGTAATTGTTTTTTTTTTAATATTACTCTACTTCTGACCCTAAAAATATTATATATGTGCCCGTGCCACGGAGAGCAATTAAAGCCGTCGGTCGTATGCTTGGTCTTTCCCCGTTTGTGTCGCATAACCGTCCCATTGGACTATGAGGAATGGGAACAGAAGGTGCACCAGTGTTGGCGCACACTCTTGTGTAATATATCTCTTGCGTAGTGGGCTAATGTTCATTGAGACTGGCCGTCATTGTCATAATTATACGTAAAAATTTTCGCAGTGTTCAAATCCTGCATTTATCCCTACTTTGAATTCAAATGCACCGTATATCTTACAATGTAATTATTACCATGAATAATAGACCTTCAATAGTTGAATAAAGTTTAGTCTAGAATTTCATGATTAAACATAATGTCGTAGCAATTTAACTTAGTACATCTTATACTGAAAACTTTATATAAATAGCATTCTCAAATGTGTTATCAAATTTGCCAAAATAACTGTTTTTAAGATATTTCTCGTACTAAACTAATGAAAGATATATAATTAAGTTCGTATTCTTGAATAAAATTGTTAGGGTATAAGTACATCTGAGTTATCCATATTAGGGATAATCGCAAGGGTCAACCTCACCGCAGTGCAATAGAGAGGTCTTGCCCTGGAGAAACCGCCTTCATGATCACGGTTTCCAATATGCCAGGTAAGTATAGTTTGCCAGTTTTTGGAGCAGAAAAGGGGTTATCTGCAAGTCGTAGTTAGATGGCTCGAGGTATGTTGGTGTTTCAGGGATTTCCTTTCTAGGGTAAACCTAGTTCCCCGGCTACTGGTACCTAAGACGGCGTGCGATTTTTGGTCGGTTCGAATTCGACATAACCACCAGTAGGTGGTATCCGGGGGATTCCCGCACAGAAAAAAAAAGGGTGAAACCCGAGGTCGTGGGTTCAATTCCTACACAGGACTAATATTGTGTAACGAACCTTTTTATTATTTTTCTTTCAGGATGTATTTTATTCATAATATATTTGTGCATAGGAATAAATAAGTTTGTTTGTCAGTAATCACTACAGTACAGACTCTGCCTAGTATCCTGACATTCTGCCGCGTATGAATTTTGTTACATTTTTATCATTTATTTATTTATATGTAAAAATCTTTAACACAATTCGATAAATAAGCATTACTAAATAGTGCCAAAATAAACATTTTCTTTAAGGCTTAACACTTAGTTTATTTTTATTTGCTGTAACTAATAAATCACTACTACAAGATAAATGCTTTAACTAAGATTTAGAGATTACACTGAAAAAGCAACTAAGAAATAAATTGCTTTTATTTTTGTTACAACGAACAAGTACAAAGAACCTTTATTCTGTCAGTAGTTTTATCTTATTAAGATCATCTTATTTTAATCTAGACTTAAGACCAGACATTACTACATTCTAGAAACAAGCTGTGAACAAGCTACGATTAAAATGGTCAAAGTGTAGGTTTTATTTTAGGTGGATGAATGGACAAACTAGATATATTAATATTTGACTGTTATTCAGTAGACTTATTTAATTAGTACTGTGGTGACATTCACAATGTGAACAAAAAATATATATTACAGCGCCATCTACCGTAGCCATATCGAACTACGCAGAACTGAATCGTGATATAAAAATTCTCGCGGCGATTAGCATATAATAACATTCTAACACCTGCCGTTGACTTGCGGCCCTTTGTATTTCGGAGGAACATTACATCCATCCCTCTACAGTACCTATACAATAAAGGAATTTAATTCAATAGACGTTTATTCAGTGAAATTCGCCTGTGTGGTGATGGATTATTATCCAATAAAATTCATCCATATGTGGTGTCACCTTCCCTATTCATCTCGTGGGTGTCGTAAGAGGCGACTAAAGAGTAAACTTTTCAAGTAAATATCACTAGAAAGAGAAGGAAAACTTGAAACAAACTCTATTTCAACTCACTCACTCCCACGCTGGCCGTAGTACAATACCTAATATAATAGTTCAAAATCTCCTTGCTGTGAAGAGGCCTATGTCCAGCTATGTTAAAGGCTGTTGATGGTGATGATTCACTAAAATTATTACAGACTGTTTAAAAATACTAAAACCTTTGACATGTTTTCTGGCACTTTCATTATATTTGTTGTACCTATTTAATAAGTTGTACAACTTGTTACCTATTCGTATATGATTATATTAACATCATCAACACCTGTGAGATATATATACATAACATTATGTATAGTAATATCAAAGATAATTAATTTTAATCACAAAAAAGCAAAAAAAAATCAACATAAAGTGTTATAATTTCATTCGCTTTACAATCAATTTTAGTCTTTTTTCCTAAATCGCAAAAATTTAAAAAAACATGTACTGGGTTCATACAATACATGGCCCATGGATCACCATTTATAATTTATGGGTCGTAAATAAAAACATAACATTATCCGCAATGAAACCGAGGGTTAAAATGAATAACGATGCGGCTTGATTCGGGAAGTATAAAAATATACTAAATCAATTGTTTGTGTACAGAAACAGCTAACATATACAAATAATGTATTATCTTTAACAGGCTAATTAAAAAAACAACGGATGGCACAATGTGAGTGCCGGCAGAAGTGAAAACTTGAATATCAACATTGTGCATTATTGATGTTTTGGAATGGTTAGGGAACAATTTTGTACAGATTGCTGTAATTATCAAAATAAAGTACTATCATGTACGTGGTAAAATACAATATTCATTTATTGCGCTATTGTTCACAAATATGACAATTTATATACACTTGCACATTCACACGAGCGCCCTGCGCCGCCTAAACAAAACAGCAGGCGAGGGCATACATTTTCGCCGCACAGTAATCGGGGAGATATTTTTTTATTATATAGGATATTTTTTCTCCTACGTCGCGTCTGTGTTCGACTCTGCCTCCGTCTTATGATTTTCAATCAGGTCATGTGTCCTGACGTGAGTTTAACATCTTTTACCCATCACAAAAAGTGCATAACGCCGCTAAAGAAGTTTACATTTCAAAAAAATGCTATGAAGCGCGATCCAAAGTTATATCATTTTCAATCGCATTTCAAAAATCTGAAGTCGTTGGATGACCATACATGCATGCGAGAGCGGCTACTTATTTCTGTATCTTAATATGTTTTACGAATAAGTGTTATTGAATTTTTTTGATTATAAAAATACATAATAACAGCCCGGAGCCTCGGAGAGTACGGAAAGCTGTCGGTCCTGCTCTCGCCCACACTGATCTTGTTGGTAAGTCGTTTTGTCGGATCGTGAGACTGAGGGAACAGAGAGTACGATGACTGTCATGCCTTTTACGTCCCCAAGCGGGTGTGCAAAAGCATCCCACAAAGTCGCCATAGTGTGGGTCACCATACTGCATTGTCTGCTTTTGCAATGAATATGGTGACCACAACTCTTGGATTCTATTCATGCTTTCCATCAGGTAGAGTGGAGTCACTTTGGCAGGCTCTTAATATGGAGTACACCTGTATTTGCGCACACATTTATGTATGCAAACACAGTATATTGTTAAACTATATAGTATATACATAGCAATAAATCATATAAACAGAGCTACGAATAATATGCTATACTATCTCTTACACAACTGCCTGGTCTCCTTTGAGACTGACTGGCGATGCCGAAATTGGTTAAGAGCATTATCAGTACTTAGCGTAATGTATTGGAATACATAGTTGTCAGTAGCTAAAAAAAATTTTTAATTAATTTGCATTTTATTTGAGCGCACACGATCTATCAATTACACAGGTGACTGGACTTAAACATGATAATAAGAAAAACCCAATTTAAATACGTTAAATTTAATGCTTAAACCCTTTGAGCGTTCAATAAAATTAATGATAAATTAGTAAAATAATCTTTGATCATCGTTTCAGAAGCACGCGCTAATTTGAAATCGCTGTTCATTGGGATTTATATAACATATTGGATGAACAATATTGTGATCAACGTAGGAACCAGGTGCGAGTGATCCCTACCTTATAACATTGCAATCAGCTAACGGCAAAACAGTTGCCAAAAGTAGTAAAGCAAATAAAACTTCTAGTCAAATTTAAATTTATTTTCTCCAAATTTAAAGACCAGTTTCAGCACTTACGTATTTCTGATAAACTACTTTAAGCTTATACGCCAGATAAACTAAAGATTTCAGTTTCATAAAACTTAAATAGGCATATGATATCAGTTAAACATTTATTAATTAGCAAAGTTTATTTATAAAATAGTGTTAAATCACAGACAACTAACTATGACTTTATCAAAGACTTGTGACACAGTCCTGTGGCTTTAAATATTCCAATTTATATTTTTACGCACCAAATAATAAAGTAAATTGTTTTTATAGCAAGTTATATTTTATTTGAGTTCACATGATCTATCAATTACACAGATGACTGGGCTTTAAGCTGAATAATAATGAAAAACCCAATATGAATATATTTATTTTTATACTGACGTGGAATTTAAGACATTCTTCTAACAGAGGTATGGTATGGTATCTCAGTCGAATGGAGAATATAGGCCTCCCCAAGGCTTTCTATAACAACCGCTCCTAGTATTTTTAGTCTTCTAACAGAACTAGATTTTTAAAGGTTAGTTTATCGAAATGTATTTTTGAGCAGGTGAATATCCACACCAAAACAGTTATTGTAGGTTCAATGTTCTGATCTTTAAAGCATTAGGATGATATTACGAAGCTCTACGCTTGTACATTAGTATGAGCAATATAGGTTACGAGAGAGGACATGTACTGTTCTGTAATATTGAGTTCAATGATCACACTAAATTTTCTTCAGTCCTTACCATGACAGAAACGAATCAAATACTTCATTTGTCAGTGTAGTCATAGGGTCATAAAGTAAGATATAAAAACTAAAAATATCAATCAACCTATCGCCGACCATTGCTGAATGAAAGTCTTTTTTTTTTTTTTTTTTTTTTAACGTGTGGAAACCCCCTCGGGCCGTCACCCCACCGGGGTTTACGGCGGGGTGGTGTGTCAGAATCGGACCGACTAAAACCACACGGTGTGCCACTCTGCACCTGACATAGGAGGGACCGGGAACAGCTATTATTACGACATCCGGATCCCTCCCAGCGCCTGCCCGCTAATGCAGGCACCATCTATGAGTAAACTCTCTATTTTAGGCGACGTACGGCACACGCGGACGTCGCCTCCTCGCGGCTGGCCATTATAGCGGATGGAGGGGAAAACCCGTCCCGTCCACCCGCGGCCACACTCAAGGCGGCATGAGGCGCTGGTATGCGCGCCTCCGCCGCCCGGCTCGCCGGCGGCGAATTGGGTCCGAGTGGATATTGTCCTCCCGGGCCTTCTCCGCCGCCTCCTTCCGCGAAATTACGTCTTCGCAGAAGGTTGCGACCGCGGTGAAACAACTGTCGCTACCGACCATGGAGCGTATTACGGCCGGTAGCGAGAGATCTCCTCCAATAACTGCAGTGAGGACCCCACGCTGCGCCGCCCAGGCGGAACAAACCGCTAGCGTGTGCTGAGCCGAGTCCTCACTGCAGTCGCAGTGGTGACAGGCGGGACTCAATTCCCTCCTGGCGACCGAGTGCAGATACTTCCCGAAGCAACCGTGCCCGGAAAGAATCTGCGTCAGTCGGAAGGAAAGGGTCCCGTGCTGCCGCCCTGCCCACTCGGCGATGACCGGCTGGAGAGCCTCCACGGCGGCAAAGCCAGCACGTGGAGCCTCCAGCCGGGACGACCAACGAGCCATCGTGGCTCGACGAGCGGCCTCTCGCCACTCGCGTATCTGTTCGGGCGGGGGCCGAACGCCGCTACCCACCCGAAAGTCTGCCGTTCGCCGATAAACTTCAGCGAGCACCTCCGCCTCCAAATCCCACGGGGGAGTTCCGGCCAACGCGCACGCCGCCTCCGTCGATACGGTGCGGTAACCGCGTATGGCTCTAACCGCCAATATCCTCTGAGGGCGCCAGAGGCGAGCCCTATTCTGGGCGGTCAGAGCCGCCGCCCACACCGGTGCACCATACAGTGCCATTGACCGAACAACCCCCGTGTATAGCCGTCTCGTCGCGACACTGGCTCCACCCAAATTGGGCAAAAGTCGCCCAAGAGCAGAAGCAGCGCCGACCAGCTTTGGAGTAAGCTGTCGGAAGTGCTCGTCAAAGAGCCACCTGCCGTCGAGGATCAGGCCCAGATACTTCATCTGGGCCTTAATCGGTACGAGGACCGAATCGACTACGATAGAGGCACCGGGGGGCGGACCACGACGGGGCCCATGAAACAATAGGGCTTCCGTCTTATCTAGGGCCACCCGTAAACCCAGCGCCTCAATGCGCCCGACCACCAAAGAGACTCCCACGGTGGCCAGGCGCGCCGCCTCCTGAAAGTTCGCCCCCCGGGCCGTGACCAATGTGTCATCGGCGTAACAAATTACGCCCAGCCCGGGGGGAAGACGACCTCGAAGGGCCCAGTCGTATCCCATATTCCACAGGAGTGGTCCGAGGACGGACCCCTGTGGAACACCACACGACATGGGCCGCCGCCTCAGAATACCATCTCGGTCCTCGTACACGACGGTACGCTCCTCAAGATAGTCTGCCACAAGTCGCCTCAGGTACTCTGGCACCCCGTGGTAGTGGAGTGCTTCCCTGATGCAACTAAATGGCAGACTATTAAATGCGTTGGCGATGTCCAACGACACCGCCAACAGCACGCCGCCACAGCTCACTGCCTCTTCGGTAACGGCCCTCAGGCGCAGCACAGCATCGACCGTCGAAAGCCCCGCCCGAAAACCAAATTGGGCGTCCGACAGATCGGGGCCCACCTCGCAGAGGTGCCGGACGATGCGGGCAGAGAGTATCCTCTCAAACAGTTTACCCGCCTCGTCCAGCAGCACAATGGGCCTATAGGCCGCCACCGAATCGGCAGGCCGTCCCGGCTTCCTTAATAGGACCAGCTTCCCGCTTTTCCAGCACTCAGGGAAACGTCCGGACGACAAGCTAGCGTCCAAGATCTCCCTGAGGCGGTCCGACATGTGTTCGAGGGCACGGGCCAGCACACGGGCAGGTATCCCGTCTGGCCCAGGGGCGGTGTTCTTAGAGCGAATCCGTAGAACGACCGCCCCTATCTCCGATTCCCTGACGGGCGGAACATTATCCTCGTTCCGTCCCCCGTCGTCTTCGACCATGAAGGCCATCGACGGGGGTGTGTGCTCCGCCCGCTGCGGGAAAAGACCCTCGACCACTTCCCGCAGGAAGCTGGGCTGGAGTGTCTCTGTAAGGGGGGGGCCCGACGTGCGGAGCTTTTGTCGCACCGCACGATAAGGGCGACCCCAGGGGTCACGATCGAGACCCTCCAGCATCTCCTTCCTCTTCACTTCTTTGGCGCGGCTAATGGCCAGCTTCAGAGTTTTCCGCGCCTCTCGGTACTCCTCATGAAGCTGGTCCTCCTCGCCGTCTACGCGGTGTCGCCGCCGACTACGGGTGTAGGACCTCCGGGCACGAGTACAGGCCGCGCGGAGGTCCGCCAACTCCTGGGACCACCAGTAAACCTCCTTCCGTGGAGGCCGACAACCTCGGATGCGGGGCATGGCCGCATCGCAGATCTGCGTAATCGCATCGCGGAAACGACCAGCCCCCATGTCGACCTCCTCGGTCGGAGCCTGCGGAGACAGCCAGGAGTAAATAATGGCTGCCTCCTCTAGTAGGTCCCTATTCAGTTTGGCTACAGCCCACCGCGGCAAGCGAGAAGAACGCCGCGCCGCGTGACCCCTACTGGGGTCCTGAGTCCGGGAGAGCTCGAATCGAATGTAGAGGTGATCCGAGAGCGTCTCAACCTCTTCCAGGACACACCAGTTCCTTACTCGTGCGGCGAGGGCAGGGGTAGCGAACGAAAGGTCCACTATCGACCCTCCCTGCTGTCGCACGCACGTGTTGGTGGAGCCCCTGTTCAGTAAACAGAGGCCCACCGAGGCCGCCCACTCCTCTACGGCCTCGCCCCTGGCGTCCGTCCTGGGGGAACCCCACGCAATGGACTTTGCGTTGAAGTCCCCCAGCACTAAGACGTGCCCAGACGTTAGACGCCGCATCGAGGTTTCCAAGTTGTTAAGGAAAACCTCGAAGTCGTTCAAACTCCGGTTGGGGGAGAAGTATACACCATATACAGTGATCCCCACCCACTCGGCAGCAACATATCCAGTGCCCTTGTCTCTTAGCGGAATGAAAGTCTCCCCCAAGGAACGCCAACCATCCCGGTCTTGGGCAAAAAAATCAATAACAAAAACTCAATCCTGGTGGCGGGTAGCAGCGTCATCAGAGAAATAATTCTCGCCACTGCGGTCACCACCTCCAAGCGTGATGACTATGGCGAATTCCCACCATAGACTACAACCAAAAATATATCAGTTATATATTGATCTGTCATGTGTAAATATGAGCTGTGTTGAATTCACTACCAGCGCATGTGTTTCGCTCCGTTTATGATCTCGGGTTCTTATAGCGGAGTGTGAAAAAGTATCTCACTAGGTCGTCTTAGTATGGGTCACCATACTACATTATCTACATTCAAAATGAGTATAGCGACCACTACTTTTGGATTCTATGCTTCCTATGAGGCAGAGTAGAGTCACTTTGGCAGGCTGTAAATAAAATAAAATGGTATATCTTATAATCACAAAGTTATTTAAAAAAAAATCACGTTATGACATAATAATTATGCCATTTATTCTCATTTCACGAGTACAATATTTCGGACATCTGGCACCAAACAAAGAAAGAAAGAAAGATGTATGAAAGAAGAGTGTGTCTATCAAGAATTTCCTTTGTATTTCAAAATGGTTATTTAAAATAAATGAAACCCAACCTCAAAGAGAGAAAGATTGAAAAAAAGAGAGAGAGAGTAATTAACAACATAATAAGCATAGTTGTATTTTTATTATTCAAATTAAATACAATTCTAATTAAAATATAGGACCGTGTACCGCGGTACAACTTCGTTTTAATTATATTCCCACTGATGCAAAAACAAGCCCGCGAATTTAATCTTGAATTTTTTGACAGTAATAATTTATCACCCTCAAGACACAAGAGGAAAGAATAACAGATTTGTGTAATATTTTTTCCTTGATTAACGAGACAAAACAACTCTTTAATAAACCTCTTGTATTATTCATAATCTTGAGCTAGGTGGGAGCCATTTTGATAAATGCTATCACTAAATCACCACTAAATAAGGTACTACGGTAAACGTAGGGTTCTTGGATATAAATATTTTCCACGTAAACGGGATCGTAACAAATAATTATGATGTATGGGAGTACATATTTCATAAAGTCTTTAAGACTTTTAGGGTTCAGTTTGAGTCTTTTTTTATTTGTGATCTCACTTTCCTGTATTACTTTTCATTTATAAGAGTGAGTTCGTAAAAAGAGACGGTATGATGTACCAGGGTGCTGGTGATATTCCTGCGGTTTGATTTGATTAATCAACACGTGTGATACTAGAGTTGGATGTTATACTGTGGGTAAGATACCATGTCACATCATATGAAAATACTATAAGATTCGTCGCCTTTTTTATATCGAATACTGCAAATAAATCTATGCCAGCTCAGATACCACTATCAATAATTAAATATTTGTTGACTGAAGAATTTTAACTAGTCTAGCAGTCCTACTACCAAACCTTCACAGTTTTCATCATGTATTTTCGAGGACGCGTCATACCTTGCCGACAATCGAATTATTTTGTGCACCTTCATTGGTGAAAACAAAATTCAAGATATTTTAATTTGTACTCTTTTGTATTTGAACATAATTTATAGTTCTATGTATAATACGTATGTATTAAAAAAATATACATAAATATTCTATCAGTCAGTCTAGTTCTCATAGTACAAGCTCTGCTTAGTTTGAAACTAGATGGCGTTGTGTGTTAAATGTTGGAAATATCTATTATTATTATTAGTATTTAAATCAGGTACTTGAAAAAGCAAAGGCAGATTTTTATCAATGAAATAAACAGACAATCGTAACTTTATTAAGAAAGACAAGGTTTTCTATTGTAAGATTCAGAAATGTATACAAACTATATTTTTGTTTTATTTTCTTTATATTTAGCTCATTATTTAAAATGTGTACAGGCACTGATAGTTATGTAACACTTAAAATCACAAAGTTTATAATGACATAATAAACTTTTATTTTTCACTACCATCGTAAAATGGCACGGAACCCAAGTGCCTGACAAGACTCATGCATGTTCGATTTCCCCAAATTGCTTTCGAAGTAAACAGAAAACTGAGTTAAACAAAATATCGTATGTTCTGTACATATTTTGTAAAACTTATGTGTAAATAAATTGCGAAACTTAGTAAAAGTTTTTTTTATTGTGATATTTGGATATTAAAAAGAGAAATATTTTTAAATTTTGCTAGAAGGCTCCAAACAAATTTTATGTATCAGGTTAATTGGTTTATAAGATATAGGTATATCAGCTTGGATTTTTTGTCTGGTATATACATATTTCATAGAGTTGAAAAATCAGTTTAAATTAAAACACTAGGTAGAAGAGCCACGCTGATTTCAACATGAACGGGCCGGCTCGTACGGGGCACTACTACTCTCCCACAGAAGACCAACCTAAAGTGACAGCGTCTATACTGTCGTGTTTCGTTGGTGAGTGTGAGACCGGAGGCCCATTGATGCAGGGTTGATAGTTGTCGTGGTAAGGGTGTGCAATACAATGCTACGATGACTGTCATGTCTTTTACGTCCCCAAGTGAGGCGTAAAAAATCGTAATAGGCCGCCATAGTGTGGGTCACAATACTGCATTGTCAGTATTCGCAATGAGTGTGGTGACTACAACTTTTGGATTCTATTCATGCTTTCCATCAAGCAGAGTAGAGTCACTTTGGCAGGCTATAAAAATAAAAGAAAAACTGAACAGTGAGTGGTGGCATGACAAATTTTCACCTATTATACTCTGTTCATTGAAATTAAATGTAAAAAATTAAAAGAATTTGTTATATTAACAGCTATTTTCCTTAAATTTTCAAGATTTCGTATTTTTAGTACTATGGCTGTCTTTTTTTTTGGTTTTCTAACAACCTTTCTTTTTTTTCTTTAATTCGTTTTACGGCGTCCTCGTGCATAGAATTACGTAGACTAGTCACTATAAACGGATCATATCTCGTGTTGCAAGCACGAGCACGAAATTAACCCACAATATAATGAAATTGCACATCAGTTTTCTTGAAGTCCTTGGCATAACTAGTGCCAAACAAACCTATTAGCACCGAATCATAGCTCTTTAACTGTTAACTTTATATTCTATATATAAAATTAAACAACAAAGCCATTCATCTGCTACGTTTAATTATTATTAGTTCAAAAATAACAACATAAGCTTAAGGGTATACAGAGCAGAAACCATAACAAAACAATAATTACACCCTACTGGTAATATGACGTGCAAAATGTAACATGGGAAGATTATTACACATTAGAACCACGAATGGCGTACTTAGACAACGTAAAGCTAACAAATGTTTTTAGTAATGATTGTTATATAAAAGGATTGTGGACTTTTACACTCAATAATATCTTCAATACGTGAGCGCAGAAGCTTTTTTTTTGTTTCAGGAGGTAGTTCAGTTGTGAAATCAAATGAGTTACCTTCATTCAGTGGGGTTCATAACGATTATCTCTTTAACAGATTTAAAGAAAGTAAGAAGGTTTTATTTTTATAACTGCCTCGGTAGCGCAGCGGTAGTGAATGCGACTGCTGTGCTAGAGGTCTCGGATTCGATTCCCGGGTCGGACTAAATGTTTGTATGATCTGCAAATATTTATTTCGAAACTTGGATGTTTGCTATGTATAATATGTATGTATTTACAAAAAAAAAGTATATAAATATTATATCAGTCAGTCTAGTTATCATAGCACAAGCTCTGCTTAGTTTGAAACTAGATGACGTTGTGTGTCAAATGTCTGAAATATTAATTTTATTTATATTTATTGAGTTCTAATTTTTTACATTTTGGTTTTAATTTTTCATGTGGTCACAGTTCTCGTGTAGTGACGAATTAAGGATCCATAGTTTCAACACTACGATTGATCCTGTGGGTGTCGTAAGAGGCGACTAAGGGAGTAATTACGCAGGACAACATCACTCCAAAGAAAATAAAAACTTGATACAAATATCTTTACTGACCTGTCTGGCCAGCGTGGAATAGTAGGTCAAAACCTTTTCTCCAAGAGACCTATGTCCAGCAGTGGACTGTTAGAGGCCGATGGTGTGGTGTGATTTTTTATTTATGTTTAGTACCTCAGAACTTTGTCATTTGTAAACTACATTTTTTTTAAATTTTCTTTAATTCAAGTGGTGGAAAATGCAGAATCAGAAAAGACAGCTGGTGTCCCCTCGCTTTGCTACGATAAAAAATTGGTACATTTGGAAATGAAATGTTACATTTACTGTGAAACTTTATCAAACCAGTAACATTTGTATTGACAGATATATATGTACATAGAACACAAATGTCAATATTATTCGTCAACACAATTATTCTAACATCGAGTAATACTTTTTTTCAATATGACTACTAGACATAAGCCGTTCCCAAGTTTCGTTACAACAGCCGGTTATGTGATGCCAAATCCAACGTTTCCCGCAAATTTTACAATGTCTTCACCATGTGAGAGACCTACACGCGCTTCGTTTTCTATCTTCTACCGACTCTTTCAATTTAATTATAAAATAGAACAAAACTAATGTGCCAAGTACACATGGGAGAAAGATACGATCTAGCCATCTAAAGGCCACGCTGAAATCTCTAACCTTTACATCTGATAAATATAATACACCTCCATCAAATTAATGAGCCGCGGTACAGAGAAGTCATTGCACTGTGTCTCACGGCGAAGTGTTCCATAATTCATGATTGCTTCGCTTTCAGGTGCTTCTTGGAACAAAGGTTTCATCTCAAGTTATTCCGAAAGGAAACCTATTATGTAAACGCGTTTTTATTTAAAGAAAAAATGAAAAAGATTATCCATCTTATTGTAGTTAACGAGAAATATTTGTTCAAAGATAGAGTTTAAGGAAAATTATGAACAAAGCTAGAATTCTATTCATATACAGAATTCAATTAAAATTGAACAACAGTGGCTATGTTGTAAATGTAGGTTGTATCTAGTGTTAATATCGAAATTCTTTTTATAAGTAGGGGAAAGTCCCCTAGTGGCGGACACCTAAGGTTATTTATAAATAAAACAGAAAATATCTCAGGAATGTTTATTAAATTATGACTTATATTAGACAACAAAGTTAGAAATCAAATTAAATTAACAAAAATGCAACCTCTGTTAAAAATTAATTAATACTATCAATCAAACTTTGGTAACAAAAAATATAATTTTAATAAGTGGCACCTAGTACCGGACGAATATTTATGCCATACCCCTAGCACCGGACATTTCAAAACAACCTGCATCGATCACATATGTAGCCATCTCCAGACTCTGGAATGTCGGCACATGCTTCATGTACACACCCACGACAGGATGAGCACTGGATCCAGTCTTCGTCAGTGTCTTCTAAGCAAACTACGCAAATTGTTAAGTTGGTGTTAGATGTTTCAGTTAATGCTTCTATTTCACTTCCTTTCTTTCCTTTAGCTTTCACGTTTTTTGCTTCTTTTTCCTTGTCTACGCTCTTCCCTTTGGTTTTAATTCCTTTGGTTTGCTTACCTTTACCTTCCATTGCTACTTCAAACTTAGATTTTATTTCCTTCTTTTTATCTTTCATATTCTTTTCATTTTCTTTTTCTTCTGCCACTTTTTTGTATGGCGATGAAGTTAAAATTTCACTTCGTTCACTCTTTCTTTTTCGAGATGCTGTTCGTTTTTTTGCTGCCTCAGGCAACGGTGATAAGTTATGGATTATCTGAACAAGATCGGGAGCAGAACTTGTCGACGGTTTGGGATTTGTGGTTATAGGCTCACTAATAGATTGTTCAGATTCTTTCATTTGCTCTTCTATGATTAAATTTGATACCACGACAGCTTGTTCGTTGTTTAGTGCATTAGATGAAGTTTCTGTTTGTTCTAGTGGTATATTAGTCATATCTGCAGCCAAATAATCTAGGTCAGAAAATAAATGCCTGTCAAATGGATGGATTCCAGTGCATTTGAATCCAGATACTGCAATATCCAATCGAGCTACTTTTATAAATGCTTCTTTGACCAAACCAGCAATGTCGTAATCCGTTATCCGACATCCAGCATTTATTCTCATCCACAAGTCGCATTGTTGGTTGTATGCGTCTTTAAATGGCTTCATAAATGTTCTGTCCAGAGGCTGAAGCTTGTGCGTAGTGTGTGGTGGTGAACTCATCAAGTGAATATGATTTTCTCTGCAAAAATTGATTACCGCCAATGTCTTGTGGCTGCAATGGCCATCCAGTAGAAGCAACACAGGGTTCTCTTTGGTTGGTTGCGTGTGTTTGACGAATATTCTTAGATATTGCAAAAAAAAGTCACTATTCATCCACCCTTTTGGCTGGGCCACACCGATGCTCTCATCTGGAGCATTCATCATTAGCCTTTCATTCATTCTTTGCCTCGGAAATACAAAAAATGGGGGTATGTAGTGACCGTTAGCACTCATACAGAACAAAACTGTAATATTTTTGCCTCTCTCAGCAGAAGTGAGCTTACCTACTTGACGGATGGCTTTCGGAGCGAGAACTTTTTGATGTTTGTGCACGCAACTAACACCAGTTTCATCACAGTTATAAATTCTTGAGGGTGGGAATTTGTACTGTTTCATCAGCTTTTCAAGGTTGTCGTAGAATAGATCCACTTGTGGTTTGTTAAATCCCACGGCGCGCATCATGCTTGTCGATTCCGGTGCTCTCAATGAAATGTCAGAATGCCTTTCCATGAAGTCGTAATAAAAATGTTTACCAGCACTGCCTTTTTCTTTATTAAATCGATGAGGAATCTTCATGACTTCAGCTAAGTCATATGCTAATTTTAGAAACTCCTTTTTCATGAGCGGCATGCATCTATTCGTTAAATCTTTAATGTGGTCCACCAAAACTTGTTCATACTCTGCTGAGAAGGTGTTGGTGAACCTACCTAACTGTGATTTCATTGTTACTTCTTCTCCTCGATTTAGGGCCTTTATTTTATCGTGTAGAGTGCTTTTAGGAATATTGTATTGCATTGCAGCTTGTCTTACACTCACTTCTTTTGACATAACCTTATCAATAGCAGTTTGTAAGCTCTGTGGCTCCCAGGATCCTTTCTTTTTCTTCTCTTCCATTTTAATTATCTTTTTCTTCTATACTCTAAAACAAAATTAAATAATTAGAATAAAATAGGTAATTTCTTACAAGAAATATCAATATGTTTATTGTCCGGCACTAAGGGACGACTTAGTGTCCGGTGCTAAGGGACACACATTTTCGTTTATTAGGTGGTACCTACTATAATTGTTTAAAAGATTTAATAATATTCTACCATTTTACGGATAACAATCAAGTACTACTTTTATCTTTGAATACCACTCAAATGTAAATGCATAAATATACTTGAATTACTTACATTGATATTTAGATGACGCCGTGATTTCGCGCCTAAAACAGCAAACGGTTGCTCCCGCCGCGGCCGTGTGCGTCACTGGCGAGACGCGGCGCGTGGTCCTGTACCTGTGTGCCCTCCCCGCCCCTTTCACTTGTATTTTAAATCGAACAGGTTTATACTCGCTTGAATAGTACGAGTGTCCGGCGCTAGGTGCCGTCCGGCGTTACGGGACTTCCCCCTACAGGGATAAATGTCTTTAGTAGCCTTTAAGCCTTTAACAGTCCACTGCTGGACATAGATCTCTCTTT
Source organism: Hypercompe scribonia (assembly GCA_949316085.1). Taxonomy (NCBI): domain Eukaryota; kingdom Metazoa; phylum Arthropoda; class Insecta; order Lepidoptera; family Erebidae; genus Hypercompe; species Hypercompe scribonia. Next base: position 15,089,265 of record OX438987.1, read on the forward strand.
CGAAGAAGACGTCGGCGACTTTATGAACCGTCGACGGGACCACGAGCCGCTAGGGAGTGGGGACCTCTGGTGGCGGATTAGTTACTGTGGTCGGTGATAAGATAATTTGTCGCGACCTGGTCGCAAAAATGTGATCGGGTCGCAACAAATTATGACTACCGGACTGATAGGTGTGGAAGCGTTTGTGGCCTCCCCAGGATAGGGTCTAACTAGGCGCGGCGTTGATTCTGGAGGGGACCTGAAATAATATGGTCCGGGTCCCCTTCAGAGAAGGACGCTTGAGACCGGCTGCCGTGGTGGTTTTTAGTGGAAACACCACATACTCCTGACTCTTGAGTCCCCGAGGAGCCGAAGATCCGAAGGGATTTTCCACGTCGACAACAAAAAAAAGGTAGGACATTTTAGAGAATATAGTACGCTGGCAAAACGGGTTGGTATAGAGTTCGTTTCAAGTTTTCCTTTTTATTGTAGTTATGTTTTTCTACGGAGTTTGTAAGTCGCTTCTTATGACACTCATGGGATGAATAAGGGTGATGATACTCCGTATTCTTAATTCCTCACCACACGCACCTGGGCTACTTGTTTGTAAGTAACTACAACCATGTTGCCACCTTCTAGCACCCTCCACAAGAATTTAGCCCCACAAGTAGCTGCACTACAGGTAACTTTATTCATTCCGCAAAATCCAACGAACGATTTACTTGGCATCGATTGTTTGTGACGCTGTAGTATTCCCGCCGTCAAGTCGGGTTTATATGTGCCGAAGCATGGCTCTTCCAAGATAAAATATGTGATTTATTTTACACAGAGATGCCTTGTTAATGGACTATCACACCAGAGTAATAAATAAGATTTTTTTTTAAACTGTTTATGTTTACGCGGTAAACAGAAAGTTTTAATACATCAATGTCGGTGTTTTCTAAAAGTTTCTCAGTTCAGTGTTAGGTACGTGCCTCTTTTTGAAAGAAAAATGTCGGCGTGAGTAAAAATTGTTTAGTATATCGTAAATGTTAAGTCCAATATCGTTACTCACACATAAATCATATCCATTTATGATACTTTTTAGACTACATAGTTTTTATCTAAGAATATATTACTTTAATAACAATTTTTTCATGAAATGAAGATGAAAAACCCTAAATCATTTTTTTTGTGACCTACGACAGCACACATGCTATCGTGTTTCGTTGGAGAATGCAAACCCGGAGGCATTCATTGATGCAGGGGTGACAGTTATCGTGGTAAGAGTGTGAGTTGCACTGCCACGATGACTGTCATGCCATTTATGTCCCCAGTCGGGGCGTGAAAGAACAGTATCTCACTAGACCGCTATAGTGTGGGTCACCATATTGCATTGTCTGTATTCGAAATGAGCATAACTGTTATATATAGTGACCATAACTCTTCAACCATACCAATTCATACCTTGCGGCATCAGTTTGGGCGGTTCTTAAAATAAAAAAAAAGTATGAAATATTTATACTAATATATTCGTAAAATGTAAGGTACATCTTCTTATTTACTTCTGGATATCCTAAACAATTATCTTTCTCCGCCTAATACAACAAAAAAGTAAATATTACATCATCAATATACATCAGATCCTCAATGAACTAGTTGCAAAACTGTGTCCGATACACAAAAAGTTTGGGGACACAAGGACCAAACTATTATCATCAATCAATCAGTAAGGCTTCTTGTTTTAAGGCCTTATTATTAACGGTAAACAGTATGATGTATTGGGTTAATGGCAGAATATGAGGAAGTTCATTCAGATAATAGTGAAAAAATCCTTTCACGTAAGGAGTTCATACTTCTTGTTCGACTCATGTTATTACTAATGTTTAATGCTGAGTTACTTTGTATGCTTAGATTCAGACCATTTATTTATTTATTTTATACTTTATTTTATTATTAATGTAGTAGCACGGAAACAACATGTTAGCTTAACTCAAATCTAAGTTTTCTCAAAGCTTTTGAGTGAATAGAAAATAGTTTAGAACGTAAATGAAGCCTTTAGAAGTAGCTAGATGGGCTTGTTGGTCTAGTGGCTAGTGGTCCGGACTACTAAACCAGTAATCATGGGTTCGATTCCTATCTAGGACAAATATTTGTGTAATATGTACGGTGATTTGTTCTGTATCTGGCTATAACTTATCTATAACATTTATGTATTTAGAAACATATAAGTATGTTTAACAGACAACAGTCTGGTTATCATAGCACAGATTGCCTAATTTATAAACAGATATCCGTGTGGGAGATAACCCCATTGATGCAGGGGTGACAGTTATCGTGGTAACTGTGTAAGCCTTACACTGTCACGATGACTGTCATGCCTTTTACGTCCTCAAGCGGGGTGTGAAGTAGCATCTCACAAGGCCGCCATAGTGTGGGTCACCATACTGCATAGTCTGCATTTGCGATGAGTATGGTGAGCACAACTCTTGGATTCTATTCATGCTTCCCATCAGGCAGAGTAGAGTCACTTTGGCAAGCTCTTAATACAAAAAAAAAAGATGTGTGAGGTTTTTCATGTATTAATATATGTTACATTTTAATACATATATACAAAAATAAATATATGCAGCAATAAAATACATGTACCAACACAGCAAACATTAATAACTGCTTCGTTAGTTTAGCGGATAGCGTATGCGACTGCCGATTAAGTATTCGATTTCCGAGTCAGATCAAAAAGTTTTTATTGAATTTTTCTGAGTATAGAAGCGCCTACTAACAGCCCGGACTTTGAAAGTTGAAGTATTAATCCTCGTGCCTCGGCAATCACGTAAAGCTCTCGGTCCTGAATACAATCTCTCCCCGGTCGTGACGGATAACCTTCCCATCAGATTGTGAGAGTAAGAGAACAGAAAGTGCACCTGTGTGTGCGCACACACTTGTGCACTATAACATGTCATGCGTAGTTTGTTGGTCTCCGTTGAGACTGAATAAAATATTTTAAGAGCTTACTTATTAATCACCCTCTTTCTCATTAAAATAAAATTTTAAAAAACTTCTAAATGAAAATCTACATTTTGTAACAACAACGTAATAAATTAACTCACAGACATAAATAATGTTTTGTAAATTTGAATTCGACACAGGTACAAACATCCTATAAATTCTCCACACAAATAATTGTATAAAATATAAATAGAAATCCCTTAATATCGTTATACGACTCAATCAAGAAATACCTTTCATCTACTTTGTTAAATGATCCAGAAAAATCAGAACTTCAAAAATATTTCCTTTATAAATGGTAAAGACAAAACAGTTCAGCGCCTTCTCTTAAGATATTCTTTATTTTGTTGCTATTATCGTGTTTTCCTTTAATTTAAAAATTATGTTTTAAAAACATAATTACATACATACAATACAACTTATATTTCAATTAAATTTACCATTTCCTGTGATGCATATTATAATGTATATTTGATACCCTGCCCGACCACAAAGGGTGCCCCAGTAACACTTAAATGAAACGGTCCAGAATAACAAATGACTCGAAAATTTAATTTGAATAAACTTTAGACTTTTATTGGTCGAATAACTCGAGAAATAGAAACTTTGTAACAAGTTACTGAACTGTCTTCCTAAAGTGGGATCTTAATTAATATAACCCGTTAACAATTAAAGTTACTATATTCGCCATTCTTTATTTAGCCTTCTTGATTATGTCAAGTATTCGTATGAGAAAATTGTGGGGGAAATTTTTTAGTGAGATTATCGGAGTCGAAAATTGCTTTCCTGGTTCTATTTCTTTTTTTTAGAGCCTGCCAAAGTGACTCTACTTTGCCCGACGGAAAACATGAATAGAATCCAAGAGTCGTGGTCACAACACCTATCGCAAATGCTGACAACGCAGCATGGCAACCCACACTGTGGCGGCCCTGTGAGATGCCCCTTCACACCTCACCCGGGGACGCAAAAGGCATGACAGTCATCGTAGCAGTGTAAGGCTCACACAGTCACCACGATAACTGACAGCCCTGCATTAATGGGCCTCCGGTCTCACACTCACCAACGAAATACGGCAACATGGATGCTGGCGCTTTAGGTTGGTCTTCTGTGGGAGGATAGTACTGCCCCGGTCGAGCCGGCCCGCTCGTGCTGAAATCAGTGTGGCTCTAAAAACTTTCTGAGGATGAGCGGTCTCAAAAAGTGATAACCCTTATGACTCATTGGTTGCATGATTGAACCTGCTTATTTGTTCGCCCTTATATCACATGAAATTTTATTTTAAATAATCTTCATACGGTAAAAAACCAATGTCAGGTATTATTACTGTCGAATATCAGTTTGATTCCCTAGCTTTGAACTTCCTGCTTACGGTTATACTTATCTGCTTGTCTCTTCTTATATAAGACTAGCTTCCGCCCGCGACTTCGTCCGCGTGGAATAGTTACTTTGGGCTGACGCTTACTTTAACCCACGACTTCGTTTATATAGGTGAGTAAGGGAACAATTCTGTCATACATGATTTATGCAAAACGTTAACCGTTTACGCAGCGCAAACAGCGGAAGCTCTCAATGGTAACAAAGTCTCTCGATTTTGAAACATTCTTCATTGGTGCTCCGTTCCTATTGATCTTAGTGTGATGATATATAGCCTACAGCCTTCCTCGATAAATAGGCTACCCAATAGAATAAAAAATTTTTAAAACCGACTTGTAGTTCCTGAGATTAGCGCGTTCAAACAAACAAAACAAACAAACTCTTCAGCTTTATAATATTAGTATAGATGAGCCACGAATTAGTTAACATTTGAAAAAAATCCTAGAAGAATGCTATTTGATATATTATAAAAATTGGTTTACAAAACATCTTATTACTTGAAATTTATTGTTTAAGAATTACACCGTTAAAATGATCACCGTTTCGATATTTACACTTTTCTAAGCAAGCATCAAAATTTCAGAAAACTCATCGGCAAAGATACCACGAGATCGCCGACATCACTTCGCTGATTTTTTCTTTTAGTTGACGTAGTGTATTTGGTTTGTTAATGTAGCCACGATTCTTCAAATAACTTCATAAAAAGAAGTCTACTAGGAAAAGGTCTGGACTTCTAGGTGGCCATGGAATGTCGCTTCGTCTGGAAATCAGTTTTTCCGGCAACATATCTTTGAACACCGGTAAGGACTCATTGGATATGTGACAAGTGGCTTCTTGTTAAAGCCATGTGTTACGATTGTAGGCGGAAAATACCAGTAGCATCGGTCCCAAGAACTTCCATAACATGTTTGTGGGATGTTAAATTCAAATGTTAACGAATTTATGGCCCACCCTATACCTTAGACGTGGAATCACAAAATTTCAGGGACAAGTGGTAGTTGAACTCTGGCTCCAACGATAAGAATTAACTTGTTAGAGATAGCAGGGCTCCTCCAAAATGTGATAATAACATTGTCTACGTAAAATATTAGGGTTTGAACCGAACTAATTAGAATAAGAAAAAGGAAAGTTGTAATTATTGGTGATGATTGTGTGGAGGGTACAGGTGTCAAGTTCCTAAAATACAAATAGAGGATCCTCCGACCAGGCGAGGTGATCATGCCTTCTGGGGCGCGACCCAATGGTTGATGTTTATATATTGCATTTATGTTGTAAATATTCTAAACGCCGCGAGAATTTCTATATCGCGACGCAGGATCAGTAGTTGCTCCGTAGTTCGATGTATCTTCACTATATGGCGCTGTAGTATGTATTTTTTTTGTGCCGTATCATAAAACCAAAACATATTACTAATATTTTTCTAAAATAAAATACAATTTGCATGAAGAATAAATCTCTCTAAAAAGGTAGTTATACACTCATATAATAAGATAGTAGTTACAGTAGCTACTAGTTAATTTAATTTAGATTGATTCTGATCATATTTATGTACAAAAAGCCACATAACAAATCCATTTTTTTATTAAACAACATAACTTCTTACAACACAGCAAAGCCAAAATGAATCTCACGCGAAATTACAACGAACGCTAAACGGATCAAGAACCTAACTGCCTTTAAACAATCCAGACCAGTTAAGCTTTAAATTTTCTCTGAGCCTATTTTTATTTTCAAATTTCATCACAATTTATGTTGCCCGAGATCCCGGCCCGCAATGAGGGGTTCCAACTTTGTTAATTTCGCTAAAAGTTGTACACTCAAGGGAGTTATTACGTAGACGCGAGCTAGGAAACCAACAGAGGATTATACTGCACTGAGCTGGCAATTGACTATGATGTAGTGATAATAATGGTAGTTTAGATGTCTTTGAGGATCACTAGCTTCTATAATTCTGTTTGCATATATGTGAAGGCTAACGAGCAGTCTAATCAAATGTTTGCAAAGCTTTTGTAATACAAATTGTGTCATGACGTAAGTCGATAGTAAAACTTTTCAAATGCAAACTTTATTTTGTTCGTTTTAGTGCGTATATTGGTAAATTCAAAAAAATATCAACGTATTTAGCAATAATACCTTTTCCAATAAAGATCAGGAATAATAGCAAACAGATGAAGTAACCAGCATTTCATAAGCATCGAACGACAATTTATATGTAAATGTGACCCTTATTGTGAGCAAACTACTGCAGATAATGCTAAAAGTGCTGACACAATCTAAAAACTCGCAATTTCATTGTTTCGAAACAATGTTGTTTGTAGATTATTACGTTCGAAATAAAAAAAGTAACGTAAACATACGACAAATGTTAAATTTCTTTGTTTTATTAAGTCGGCGTTACGTTAGGAGCCTTGTGTATTGTGTACAACACAGGTTTTTTGTTGGCATAGGGGCTAACGAATGGAGACCTGATGAAAACAGACAACCGTAGGCCACAGACGCCTGCCACTCAGGAGATACATTTGTATTGTCGACTTTTAGGGTTTACAGTCAAATAGGTATAAAACAGAGACTTGTCACACGGAAAAAACAAATATAAATAAAATGACTACTCGGTTGGCCTAAGCGGTCACCACGCCGCTCACTACTGCGCTGAGTGTTCTGGGTTTAAATCCCACATGGGACAACACTTTGTGTGATCCATAAATTGTTGTTCTGAGTCTGGGTGTTCTTTGTGTCCGTTTCTTGTCTCCCGCGACACAGGATTTATTCCTAGTGCCGGCGTTGTTTCTTCTTAAAAAAAAACAAAAAAGAAAAGCTGTCTGGACAGTGTAAAAGTAATACACAATACTAATATATATTAGGGTAATTAATTCAAAGCGGTGAAATGCGGTTTATACCTCGAAAGTAAGTTATAGGAACATCTCTCGATTGTTTTCAGCTGAGAGATATCACATTTATAGCAGTCCTCTATCGCCTTTATCATCGACAATATTCTGATGAGTTTTTTAAACTGGTCCAATCTCCTCTTTTCTTCTACGCGATAATACGTGCTGACCTTGGAAGTCACGGTTATAGTGCGGTAGACATACGCTCTCGAACTGAACAGTTTGGCTTTTCTTTCTTATGACAATCGGTCAAAACCTGGAACTTACTAACAGTGTACATGTTTCCATCTCACTCTAATCCCGGGACCTTTTAGCGAGGCGTGAAAAAATATCACACAAGGCCGCCATAGTGTGGATCACCATTCTGCATTGTCAGCATTTGCAACGAGTATGGTGATTACTACTCCTGGATTCTACTCTTGCTTTCACGTCACTCTAGCAACATCTTTGTTTAAAATACATATATATATATATATATAGTTTCTCCTAGTATAAAAAAAGGCGTGTTCTCCGGTTTGCAGATAAATGTAGACACGATTCTTCAGATAAACCCATAAAAAGAAGTGTGCTGGGATAGATCTGGACTTCTGGGTGGCCATGAAATATCGCTTCGTCTGGAAATCCGCTTTTACGGAAATATGTTATTGAACAGCGGCAGGGCCTCATTGGACGTATGACAAGTGGTTCCAATATAACATATAAGTATATTTCTGATGATAATTGACTAAACCTTGACATCAATGAAGGCTAGTAGTTTATATCGGTTACTATTTATTGCATTTATTTAAATGAGGGCTATATTTATAAATTAATCAAAGACAAAAATTATATTACTAGAGATGAAACAAGACAGAGCAAAAACAAAAAATTATATTACAGAGAAGTAAACAAAATTACCATAAAATATTCGTATTTTAACAGTTTTTACTGACAGTATGCTGTTGATCGGGACGTGACTTTCCCGTAGGAAAGTGATTTTGAACATAATTGTTTGTCTTTCAGTTAAAGCTTTGTTAATTTTCTTTATGTTTAGAACTGTTTGAACCAAAAGTGTCTCACTGTAATATTTATATAGGACTTAGCGTTGAGTGTTGCATAATTAATGTTATTTTAATGACACCACCAATATTATAAACTAAAAATAGTAGCCTTTAAATAATTAATGAACTGCAATCACAATCCAATAGTATCGGAATAAGATATGTTAAAATTTTTTGCATAAATTTTTTTTTTGATTACTGCTAGGACAAGTGGCTCGTGTTGTCACGTAAATAAATAATCAAATGCAGAAGTTAAAACTATTTGAGAGCAAAAAACTAAACAACATTTCAAAAGTAATAATTTCTTGTCCTTGGGTAACGTTAAAAAATGTGCTGATAGTAAAATAAAATAAAAGGAATACACGTGTAAAGTATTTTTTTCCTATCCTTGTAACCCATGATTAATGTCAACGTATGTTTCCCGCAAGTCACCTGTCATTCGGCTTACGTGTATGCGCTCGTACTTTAGATGTGACTTTATATTTGTTTTTTATTTCGATCTATTTAATTATATAGAGTGGGCCACGAATTACTTAATATTGGCATAAATTGTAAAAAAAACCATTTGATATATTATAAAAATTGTTTATATACAAGAAAGCTAATTAGTTGGAATTTACTTTTTAAAATTACATCATACAATACAGTGATAAAGGTTTATTGATGTAGATACGATTCTTTAGATAAACTCATAAAAAGAAGTACGCTGGGGATAGATCTGGACTTCTGGGTGACCATGGAATGTCGCCTTGTCTGGAAATCAGCTTTTCTGGCAATATTTCTTTGACCACCGGTAGAGACTCATTGGATGTGTGTCTAGTGGCTCCATCTTGTTGAAATCATGTGCTATGTACGATTATAGCCACCAAATTTCAATAGCATCGGTCCTAAGAACTCCCGAATACTCGTCGGCAAAGAGACCTGACTTTTATTTTAGTTGACGTATTGTATTTGGTTTATTGATGTAGACATGATTCTTCAGATAACCCCATAAAGAGAAGTCAGCTGGGGATAGTTCTGAAGTTCTGCGTGGCCATGGAATGTCACCACGTCTGGAAAACAGCTTTTCCGGAAACATGTGTTCGACCACCGATAAGGAATCATTGGAGATGTGAGAAGTGATTCCATCTTGTTGAAACTATATGTAAGTCCGGTCCCAAGAACTCCCGTAATATGTTTGGGTGGGGTTTTAGATTCAAATGTTAACGAATTCTTGGCTCATCCTATATAACTGACTTAATACTATATTTACGTTACATTTTGTTTTCTACTAGGTACAGGCCACTGAAAAATAACATTATTACTTCAACAATAAATTATCCATATCTAGGCCAGGAGCCTATTATACAACATGATCAGCATCAATGATGGTGATACAAGGTGATTGATGTCCTTTAATTACTTTAAACGTTTATAAGTATAATCCATATGTCTTACGTCATTTCAAGTGAAATGTATATAGATATAATTATTATTAGCATGTTTTACAGTATAGGGGTTAGACGAAAAAAGAAGTCTCTGATAGTAAGTGTTTCTTTATTCTTTGCCCATCAAAGTGACTCTACTCTGCCTCATGGAAAACATGAATAGAATCTAAGAGTGGTGGTGGCCATACTCATTGCGAATGCAGACAAAGCAAATGGCAACCTAACATATGGCGGTCTAAATAAGCCAGGTGCTTACAGCCCACTGCTTAAAGTCACCAGAAATTAAAGACACCGAAGTGTGTATGCATTATTATTTTAAAAAGTCATCAGTAAAAACCCATAAACAATATAACAGAAACCCCAAGTTTCCAGAAAGATCTAAAGTCAATGTTTTCACCATTCACTGTATAAATAACAAGTTTTTAAAACTCACTCTGCTGGACAAGATTATATTATGATCTGTTTTTGTAAAGTTTCTATAGCCTTCTTGAATTTGTACAGCATTTGTCTAACTAGATTTACATAATTCAAAATTTACATCAGTTATAACTAAACTGTAATGAAATCTCACGTTGTCTCTATTATCAGGGCAACCTACCGGAGTACGTTTAGTTTTAATCCCATTAAATCTTATCCTTCAATCATAGGGCTTCAAGAAAATGACCGAATCTTCACTGTCGGTAGAACGTGATGTCATCGGACATATGTGAGGTGTTTTGTACGTGACTGCTTTGTCACAACTCCGATTAAGAATTTGAGACGCACTCTACGTTTTTGGTTTTGTTAAATATTTGTTTCGAATTAACTTGATGGTAGACACATAATCTACTTTTAGATTTTGGGACCAATTATTTGTTTATCATCAACAGCGTTTTACAATTATTCTAGGCTGGCTACCTATTACCTGGGAGCAAAACACTGGCAAAAAGCAAGCGTTTAATATGCCTCTGCCTATCTCTGTCGGGAAAATAGACGTGATTTTAAACGGTAAGATTTTTTTTTTAATTTTGGACTATCACCGTCATCAACCACCTATTGCAGTCCACTGCTGAATATAGGTCTCTTCCATTGTACGCTACTCTAATCGATTTTGGGCTTCTCGCATTTTTACTTCTTTTCGTTCACATTTTTAATATCGCAATGTTTGAAAGTTCAGCTAAACAAATAATAGCTAACAAAGTATATGAGACAACATCATTACAAAGAGAAGGAAACCTTGGAACAAACTCTATTCCAACCCGTCTGGCCAGCGTGGTATAGTAGGCCAAAACCTCCTTGCTAAGGAGAGGCCCACGTCCAGCAGTAGACTGTTTAAGGCTCTTGATGGTTGATTATGATGAACTGTATTAAATATCTCCTTAATATAATTGTCTCATACGTAATACATATACGTTATACGTCTCTGACTAGCTAGACCTCAAGCTAGACAGAGATTGCATTCTTATATGTTTCTAAATATATATACAATGTTAGAAATAAATTAGATTAGATGTTAGAGGAAGTCAGTCCGTTCAGCAGTGAGCGCCAATACCTTGATGATGACACACAGACTTTGAGTGCAAATCGAAGCTACGACCACCTAATTAACAGTCAAGGTCACGAAACAGACATCAAAACAGACATGATGATAATTTTATTAATACACACTGTAACTTTTCTATTCAGTTTCATTGCTGTCAATTCAATTATCATAAATACTAAATCTACAATCCAAAATCTCGTTCACGCCTTAAATCCTATCATAAATTTAAATCGCCGAGATCTCAGCATACCATTACCCTACAACCTGGTGACCTAGTTGTAAAATGATTTGGTTTCCAGTCATGGCCGAGGGTCAAAGTGGACCGAGTGAGTCAAAGTGTTACCCTAACGATTTCCGACGCATTAGTATTCTCTGCCCGTTGCTTTGAGGTTGAATACTCACTTCTAATTTCTCATTCGTTTTTTCTTATCATTCTGGTGTGAATATCGCTTAAAGTGTTGCAATAATGTAGTTTTTCTATTTTTCTACTAGACAGTTCATAGCAGACGAATCTGTAGCGTTTTACATTCATTCAATTCATTGCCCAGTATAACTTGAACTCTCGTTGTAAAATTTTTTGTACCATTATAAATAAAAATATACACTGCACCTTTATAGCATTATGTAATGTTTAACATAGCTTTTACTTTTTATTTTTGTAATTCTTCTACATTTAAGGTGTGCCATGTTAATTTGGACAAATTTAATTTCCCTCGAGTTTCTGTGCATTTTGTCTGTTAGTCTATTATTTTTGGAACATTGTGTTTTCTCACCGAAATATACTTACCCTCCCCCTTCTACAGTCTTGATACTTTGTTTGACAAAATATGCGATGATCGATTGTGTAACATATGTTAAACCTTTAAAGCATGTAATTTGTACAATTTATTTATTTACAAGCCTGCCAAAGGTACTGCAGTCTGCCTGATGGAAAGCATGAATAGAATCCAAGAGTTGTGGTCACCATACTCATTGCGAATGCAGACAATGCAGTATAGTAACCCACATTATGACAGTCTAGTAAGACGCTTTTTCACAACTAGTTTGGGGACGTAAAAGGCCTGACAGTCATCGTGATATTGTATTGTACACACTTGCCACGACAACTGTCACCCCTACATCAATGGGCCTCCGGTCTCGCACCCACCAACGAAACTTTTAGGTAATCTCTTTATACTATCTATAAAAGAGCATCTATCTAAAAACGATATATGTGTATAGAAAACAGTAGATAGAAGTGCAGTTAAGTGTGTTTTTTTTTTAAAGTCAACGCCCACTCGTAATAAATCCTATGCCACGGGGGAGTTTACAAACATACAAGAAATAGATGGGTGGAAGGGGTATTTCTGTGAATAGGCTTTCCATATCTATTGACATAGAAAACCCAGAGAAATACTGCGCAAAATTATACAATTTATTAAGAATAATTAATCAAACTGTCTTTGGCAGGGCATGTGTTAACTATTTATTTTCTTATAGTAAATATTTTCTTGAATGATTATAAATTATTTCGTTTAATAATAATTAGTATGAGCTACGGTATTGTACGGTAAGGGATTTAATTTTTGAATTCTCTTTACAAGAGTGCCTTTAGCGAAAAATTGAATATCTTTAAATATAGGTATATTTTTGTAAAACTTGCTAACATTATTAACCCTACAGCTGAGTACAATATTATAGTGGGTATGCATTAATTTCAAATTAACATTAACTCATCAACACACATAGACACATACATGCACGCACGTACACACACGCATACGCATACATTCATACACACACTTTCTGCTATCTGTTTTTTATTTCTTCTTATGTGCATTGTTATAATTTCAATATTTTAGTGCCAATAATTCAGTCATATTGTGCATATTAAAAGCAGCAGTTTCTTTAATTATTGACTAATATAAAATTAATTTAATATTTTTCTTAACACTGCTATCAAAATACTATACACGAAAATTTTACTTCCATTTGTAATCCTTACTAATATTATAAATGCGAATGTAAGTTTCTTTGTAACGGTCTCACGCGAAAACTACTTAACCGATCATCATGAAATTTTGTACACATGTTCTTGGATGTGTTAAAATTAACATATAATATTTTTTATTCAAAAATAAAATAAAATATATTTATTTAAAATGATACGAAACTCAATGTGGCAGACAAAATAACGCGTGATCGAAGTCGTGGGCAAACGCTAGTATTACTATAATTTAGGTAACAAATATTCTTGATCTATGTCGATTATGTCCAAAATAAACACATATTTCGTTGTGCTAAATTTCTAAGATCCCCGGATATAATTATCACGAGTTAAATTAATGTGACTTGACTTAGACCGAAAGATGGCACAGATTAAGGCGTAATTAAGAACGAATTTACTAGAACATTAAATATTAAATGTTTCATTTGTACACAATTTTGTGTATGATATTTGTGCTTAAAAATGAATTTAGTCTAATTGAAAGTATTTAAGTTGTAGTCAGTTGAAATATATTTTCAGATGAACTTAAAATTACTTAATTACTAAAACTACAAAATTACTAATTACTGAACTTTTAAAAATAATTATTTTGTAGTTAGTAAGAGTTAGTAAACTAGTCAGAGAAGTTAGTTAGTGATGTTGATTTCCATTATAATTAGTATTCATTATACTAGTTTCATTTTTGAGTGACTTTCCTATAAAACAAATCTTTGAATATTATTAATTTACCTTTATTAGTTACCTATTAACTGGGCGTACGGCATTTGATTGCAATGTTAATAGAAGCAGGTTCAGTACCCGATCGGTGTAATTGGTTCTTTGTAAGCAAAATCATCTGACAACTATCCATGTACTAGAAGTGTTAGTACGTACAAGACATATTTAGTATAACTACAACCATATGTACTGAACAATATTTTGTACTACATTGTATCATCATCGTCATCAACATCTCAGCCAAAATATGTCCACTGCAGGACATAGGCCTCCCCCAAGGTTCTACACAATAGCCGGTACCGTGCCGCCCGCATCCAGCAGCTTCCCGCGACCTTCACCAGGTCGTCGGACCACCTTGTGTGGGCCTACCAATGCTGCGTTTCCCAGTACGCGGTCGCTACTCCAGAGCTTTACGGTTTCATCGGCCATCGTTTCTGCGTGTAATGTGGCCCGCCCACTGCCACTTAAGTTTAGCAATTTTACTGGCAAATTTATTGTATACCAACTCTTGGAACAACATTGGGATAAATGTTTTGGTATGTTTGCAAAACCTTATATTCTATTAAAATCTAACCACTAAATACGTACTACAATAACGTCTCAATATAGTTGCAACTTTATTGCCAAATGTCACATTTGCATGCTCTGTTATACGAGTAGTGATTTTAGTATGAGAAGCATGAGCAAGCAAGCTGGCGTTTGAGGTGACCACAGTTACGGGAATCATGCTTCTGGTTTACATAAAGTGTTATTTATGTAGACGTCTATTTGAAATATTGCGGTCGTTAAAGCAGACAGTATGTCGGTAATATTGCTTGTACAGCTATAAAGGCGACTGTGACGAAATTTTCAAGGTAAATTTGAATATTTTAGTGGAACAGTTCTCAATTAAGATAGAAAAGTTCTCAATTCAAAGTATTTTTATATCAAATCAATCAATAGCCTTTTACAGACCACTGCTGGATATAGGCCTCTCCTTAGCTAAGAGGTTTTGGTCTACTATACCACGCTGGCCAGACGGGTCGGAATAAGGTTTGTTTCAAGTTTTCCTTCTCTTTGTAATGATGTTGTCTTGCATACTTTGTTCCCTTAGTCGCTTTTTACGACACC
This sequence comes from Hypercompe scribonia, assembly GCA_949316085.1. NCBI lineage: Eukaryota > Metazoa > Arthropoda > Insecta > Lepidoptera > Erebidae > Hypercompe > Hypercompe scribonia. The sequence goes on from OX438987.1 coordinate 15,104,294, forward strand.
CACGGGATGAATAGGGGTGGTAACACTATGTATTCTTAATCCATCACCACGTGGACATTTTTATATAGTATGTTATATTTACTGTCAGATTCTTAGTCAATAAATATTAAAACACAGGATTCCTAGAAAGGTAAATAGGAAGTAAATATATTACATAGCATAATTTAGCATCAGAACAATCCTGAAAAGTTTAAATTAGATATTCTTTGGTTTTTAATGTTTTCATAAATTCTTACAAATCAATTGCGTTGAAATTTTATAGGACGCCACTGCTTAATTCTCTGCCCCACAAAAAAAAAAAAAAAAATCAATTATATATAAAACTAGGCATAGACATGGGCACTCACCATTGGACTGGTTCACAAGTAGCTCAGCGGGTGCCGGAGCGTACGATGCTGGGTGTTTCTATGTCCAATAAAATTCGTAACGAGGTTATTCGACAGAGAACTAGAGTAACCAATCGCACGGAGAATCAGTACGCTGAAGTGAAGGTATGTCGCTCGTGTCCCCTGATTAACCAATGGGTGGTGGAGATTGTGATTAAGTCAATGTAGTGTAGGGCATCCTGTGTCGCGATGGAGTGATGATTTCAAGCGGCTGGCAGCGGATGAATACAGACTGCCCAAGACCAATACCTTCGTTGAACAATAGACGACGATAGGTTGACTGGTTGATTGAAACAAAATTAGCAACTTTAGTTATGTATTCAAATGAAACTTTATCATTAAATTTAGTTTCATTTCTGACCTAATCCGTTTCCTTCTACAAATTAGCTCATAGCGAGTAATGACCTGCATGTAACTGGTAAGTGTTTCTCGCTACGTTTATGGTTACGCATATCTTGGTTCCATAGCATAGCCAAGAAAAGCCTATTTTTTTTTAAACTGACGAGTCGATATTTGACAAGATGAAACCAGGAACAATCATGATAACAATTTATTTTCTAATTGTACAAAGCAATAATCACTTTATTAGTTTAATTAACATGGCAACGGACAGTGAGTACATCTAGCTTTCACAAAATCCGTGAACACAAAACAATAAACTCGTTGATCAACTCAAACGAAGTTAAAAGCTTATTCAAATTGAAACGGCATGGTCACCACACATAAGCTCTTCAATTTTCAACAGCAATCAAAATCAAACAACGACGAATAAAAGCAGTAACCGCATCGGATCGACCACAATGAGATCGGAACCAGCAATTAACAAGTTACCACAGACAAGTCCCGAGAGTAGAGTGAGTGCTTTGGGAACATGAAAGCATCCGTTACAGCCGGAATGTGTATGTGGCGACAATAATTGAAAAGTTTCGAGTGAGCTTTCAGAGATCGTAAAGCTTTTTTATTACTTAAAATTGATTGTAAACTCTTTGGTTACAAAGGTATGTTTTTCTTTTTAATTTATTTAAGAGGTAAACGAGTAGAAAGGTTTTCCAATAGTAAGTGATAACCAATCCATGGATGCCTGTAGCTCAAAAGAAGTAAGTGTTTTGCGCGCTTTTGGAGTACCTACCTAACTAGAATTAGATAGAAGACATAGCCATAATTTCACTTACTCAAAAAGCAATGTAAAACCTATCTAAAGTCTATTTTGTGTTAGGTCTCACTCCGACCCAGCCAACCTATTTGTTCTAAAGTCTTGCTGTTCAACGGTTAAAATATAATAATCTCAAAAGATGCTGTACTAAGAAATAGTTACAATATTAATAATTATTCGTCGCAAATTACACACGGTCGCGTGATTCTAAATTAGGCAGATTCTATGTCATGGTAAATAGACTGCTAATAAATATACTTATACTACTACTACTACTATACTTAATATATATACTTTTTTTTTAAGAGCCTGCCTAAGTAACTCTACTCTGCCTGATGGAAAGCATAAATAGAATCCAAGAGTTGTGGTCACCATACTCATTGCAAATGCAGACAATGCAGTATGGTGACCCACACTATGGCGTCCTAGTAAGATGCTTTTTCACGCCTCGTTTGGTTCCGTAATGCATGACAGCCATCGTGGCATTGTATTACACATACTTGCCACAACAACTGTCACCCCTGTATCAATGGGCCTCCGGTCTCGCACTCACCATCGAAACACGACAGCACGGATGCAGTCGCTTTAGGTTGGTCTTCTGTGGGAGGGTAGTACTGCCTCGGTCGAGCCGGTCCGTTCATGCTAAGTTTCACTTCTAAATACATATATATTATAGATAAATTATCCAGACACTAAACAAATCATCGTGCTCATCACATAAATTTTTATTCTTTGTGAGAATCGAACTCATGACCTCCGGCTAGCAGTCAGGTTCACTAACCACTAAAGCAACAGACTAGTCAAAAAAAATAATGAAAAGATATAAAATATATCCAGCCAAATTATGTTGTAAGTAAAAATAGTTTCAACCCATATCACTCAAAGACGTGGCAGTTAAATAGATGACTATTTTAGAAGGTTTAGCTCAAATAGAGTATTTTTATATACTTGAAATATATTTACAGTTGTTATGTAAACTACAAAGTCATTCGAGTTTGTATTACATTAGACTACACAGTTGGTCGAGTCATTTAAGCGGTCGCCACGCTGCTCTCTACTGTGCTGAGTATTGTGGGTTCAAACCCCACGCGGGACTACACTTTGTGTGATCCACAAATTGTTGTTCTGAGTCTGGGTATTCTTTGTGTCCATTTCTTATGTGTTTGTTTAGTCTCCCGCGACACAGGACATTCTTTATACATATATGTCAGAACGTCAGAAAGGGAGGTCGTCATAGCGGTCTTGGTTGTAGCTATCAGTCGAGGGCGGTGAGGGGAACTTTCATAATAAAGGCACACTTGTATTGTTCAACATCTCATTATTTAATCGTTATACAATTTCATACAAAACCTCATAGATTTACAAATTTTAAATAAAATGAAAAATTTAAGAGCCAATAGGTCAGCATATGCGCACCGTGTGACAGCTGTCCATCCGATCCTTTTTCAAAAACCAACTGACGGCCACCATTACTCGTACAACATTTTTTTTTATTTTGTTGTCTGGGTGGAAAATCCCTTCGGATCTCCGGCTCCTCGGGGACGCAGGAGCCAGGAGTATGTGGTGTTTCCACTAAAACCCACTCTGGCGGCCGGTCTCAAGCGTCCTTCTCTGAAGGGGACCCGGACCACATTATTTCAGGTCCCCTCCAGAATCAACGCCGCTCCTAGTCAGACCCTATCCTGGGGAGGCCACTCGTGACAACACCTACTACTCTATTCGGAGTTACCGCTCTTATTTCAATAACATTATTTTAATATTATCGCTTACAGAGTCAACTTACTAGAATCAAATAAACAAATCAAGTGATGATTAAAATAATTCGTAATTTAGTAATAAATTAGTGTATAATAAAAACTAACCCGTAAGCAGTGCGCCGTCATATATATATTAATATATAAAATATACAATTAATCATAACATACATACTTTATACATGTGTAATATTTCAGGTATACTATTTGTTTTGTAGCTTTATTATAGTATAATTATTCCCTAATAGTGTATTATGAAAAAATATCAGTGTTTAAAAATTAGTGATTCACAAATTCACAAAGAATGCTCTACCCATTGTGTGAACTTTACCTATACAGATGTGGAAGGTAGCTTTCTAGTACTTTTCTTGTTTAAAAGGGAAAATGCGCCGACGTCTGTAACACAACTTATATTAGTGTGGTCGTCGACAGCAATCTCTTAGTTAACGTGTCACTGTTATTTTTTAAGTAGCATTGGTATAAGAGAAATTTGTAAAACCATTCCTTGAATAAACATTTTTTTCTTTATTCCAAGTATAAAAATATTAACTACATTTTTAAATACATCATCATAAAAATATAAAAATAGTAGACTATCGACATCGGGTACAGGGACCAAAACACTGGTGGTTAGGGCTCCAAAGACAGGAACCTCCTCACTATACGGGCCGTGTCAATGAGGACTGCCTTCGGCATCAGACCTTTGATCCAAACTTCTAACGTGAGCCTCTTGAGGTATTGGTCGAGGCTTTTGACTATCAATCCGTGGATAGATTTCATTATCAGAATAATGATCAAATATCGGCAATCTCGTGAGATTGTTATTTATTTATATTTTCATTATAATTAAAAGATAATTTATTCTGCCAGTGAAATAAAAAAGTACAAATATCCAGTCTCAAAACATTTCAATTAACAGCAATAAATGCAGGCACGAGCGAAGTGTTTATTGATAGCTTTAAATGAATTACAAAAAGTTTCAGCGCTTCGTAATTTAATTAATGAATATTTTTATTGTTTTACTTTTTAAATCATTTATTTCCGATCTAGTTGTAGTGGGCAAATAAACACGATACGATATATTGCAATTCGAAAAGTACGTGATTCGATTTCTGAGTATACTGTGAGTTTGTGCTGGGTTTGTTTATCAATAGACAATATAATGTTTTTCATGTATTGTTAAAATTCAAACATGTTGCAAAATAGCACAGCCGGCTGTTTTAAAAACATTTTGAGAGACAATTCTTAATTGAAGTTATGCTTCTTTCGGAGCGTTAGAGAAAAGTGATGAGTCAATTTTTACGGTGCGCGCTCACCGTCAGGAAAAACTGACACCATAAAATTAATCAACATTGTATTTTATTTATGTACAAATTTATTTAACTAGATATCACGTTATTATAAAACTTTCTTTCGATGTATTAAATACTTCTTTTCTATTATTAGTATCGTTTTCTCTACAAACATAGGATAACGCGAAGGATAAAATTTTTAGAAAGATTTTTTCTTAGTACGACCTAGAAATAGACTTTTTACGTGCGTCCATAAGTACATACACACGTTTTTTAGTAAACACCTGTTTTCAATAATAAATGGTAGTCTGTAAAAGATTGCCTTTGATCTCTGAGCGATAAGACATTTCTAGGCCACCATAGCGTGGGGCGCCATACTGCACTGTCTTCATTCGCAGTGACTATGGCGACCACCGTTCTTGGATTCTATTCATGCTTTCCATCAGGTAGAATAGAGTCACTTTGGTAGGTTTCTTGTACCTGCGTATCTAGTGTTATGTAATTTTTTTGTAATTATCTGATGTACAGTGAAGTTCAAATAATATTATTAATAGGTTTTATTGCTTTAGTGGTAGTAGTAACAAGTTGTTATTTCCACTATACGAGAATATATTAACAATAATTTAAAATTTGTTGTCTAAAAAGTTTCTACTTCATTAATCTTTTTTTTTTATTTTTTTTCATCATCCTTGTATTTTAAACCAAATTATTTGTGTAAAATAGTATTTTTCTACCCCTACATATAGACTGTCACAGGTACATATGATAGATTAGATGGAAGGCTTTCAGTGCCTTTCCTTTAGGCTTGCTTTGCTTTTGGCTTTAAGTATATAAACCTTTCTCTAAACATCCCGGTCTCAATAATACGATTAAAGAATATTAAGAAAATGAGACTATTATATATTAATATATGTATGTCATAGCACAGACTTTAATAAAAGCCAGTCAATAAAACGTGCACCCATTTGAGTCAAAGAAAACGAATTTGCGATGTGAATAAAATGCACATTTCTAGAATTTGGTTTGACACATGTAATAAATTTCGTATGCAACAGAATAACAAAAGGAGAATTTTAGAAATATTCTGTGTGAATTTAAAAATGACGAAAAAAAATGCACGGATGTTAGAATCGACTTATAACGATATCCAGACGTGAAAAAATAACTTATAAAATATTATATTAATTCGCCAAGTCAGGTGATTTACTATAAAATAGTGTCCTGTGTAAAATCCGAGTATTTAAATTAAAATTGAATGACAGCACTGACTTATATTGTGTTACGCTTATTTTATAAGAAGCGATTTATGTTCAGCAATGGATTATTGTAAGCGATTGATGATAAGGCATGATATCTCTTCTAGGTATGCCACATAAATGTGAACTGAACCTACCGTTTTGGCCTTTACTAAAAAGATACTATTTTGAGCGCTGATTTCAGCACGAATTGGCCAGCTCGACTGGAGCAATTGACAGCATCCGTGCCGTGTTTCATTGGTGAGTGCGAGACCGGAGGCCCATTGATACAGGGGTGACAGTTGTAGTGGTTAGTGTGTACAATACAATGCCATGATGATTGTTATGCCTTTTACGTCCCCAAACGAGAAGTGAAAAAGCATCTCACTAGGCCGCCATTGTGTAGGTTACCATACTGCATTATCTACATTCGTAATGAGTATGGTGACCACTACTCTTGAATTCTATTCGTGCTTTCCATTAGGCAGAGACGAGTCACTTTGGCAGGCTCGCAAAAAAAAAAATCAAAAAGCATCTTCTTCCAGGGAGGGTCCTAATGATTTGCCTATTCTGAACAACTACTATGCTCGAGGTCTTGGGTTCGATTCCCGACTTGGACCAAATGTTTGTAAGATCTGCAAATGTTTGACTCGGAGGAGTAATATGTATGTATTTACAAAACAAAAAACACATAAGCTCTGCTTAGCGTGAAGCAAGGCGTTGTGTGTTAGTTAAAATAAATAATAAATATTTCAGACATTTAGACACACGACGTCACCTATTTTCAAATTAAGCAGAGCTTGTGCTATGATAACTAGACTGACTGATAGAATACTTATATCCTTCTTTTTTGTAAATACATACATATTATACATAGAAGAGTTGTATATTATATATTATACATACAAAGTTGCCCGAAACATTTATTTATTTACATAAATTGATCAATTTAAAAAAATCCATTGGGTCTATTATTGATTTTGGCCATTGTGTTATTCTTACGGCCTTCAGTTTGCTTACCATTGAATCGCAAATTATCATTATTCATTTCCGCACTAACCCTTAAATGTCCACTACTGAACATCATCCCATCCCAGTGTCATTAATTATGGCGTTTGACAGGCAGATTAATGACACAATGCTATTGTTCAAACTCAAGTGAGGGGTTCCTCGGAGTTAGATTTTGATCACCTTCTACGAAACTTTAGTTTTGGGTTGCCTTTATATTTTACAAGCCCTGGCGATAGACACAAGATATCGAAGTGTGAACTTGAATAGCTAATCGACAAAATAATATACAAGGTCAAATCGTAAGTTTACTTTGCGTTATCCACTAATTGTTATTCTGAGTCTGGGTGTTCTTTGTTTCTGTTTCATATGTTTGTAAAGTCTTACGCGACACTGGATAAGTATATTCTTATTACTGAAGTTTTTACACTTAAAAGTGTTATAGATATATATGTTAGAAATATATATTGTATGGGTCTATTAGAGTTGTAACAAAATATATTAGTCACCTTTTTTTTTGTACTATGCGGCAAACCCCACGGATACCACCGAAGGGTGGTTATGTTAGACCTAGTATGAAAGTGTGGGTAGTTTTATTTAGGCTAGTGTAAGTCCATGGCTTCGTCGATTGTCAATTACATTTTATAAAAACTCTAATCGTTGTATAAATAATGGTTAACTTAATAAAATATCTTCACTTCTGTTTGTTATATGTGTGTATTATATTTGCTATATGTTTGTTTTTAGAGCTATAATCTTAAATTGTTTCTTAAAAACTATTCAGTAAAATTCATTAGTTAATTTGTATCCTTTTAATCTTAACCAACCAGTCTTTTTTTTTATACCACGACGGTGGCAAACAAGCATACGGCCCGCCTGATGGTAAGCGGTTACCGCAGCCTATGGACGCATGCGGCACCAGGGGCATCAATCACGCGCGCGTTGCCGACCCTTCAAAAACCTATTTACCCCCTTCTTGAAGAGCCCCATACTGTAGTCTCTAAAGAAAAAATGATAATTTTACAGGTACTGCTTAAGAAGGTAGCCAACTTTTTTATTAAATTTAGTAATAACCTCACATCTTATACACACTGTCTGACCCCGAATTAAACAGTGGCATGGCATTCACATAGCTGATAAATATACTTATTATTTCAAAGGTAGTAGAGCCACGCTGATTTCAGCACGAGCGGGCCGCCTCGACCGAGGCAGTAGGTACTACCCTCCCACAGAAAACCAACCTAAAGCGCCAACATCCGTGTTGTCGTGTTTCGTTGGTGAGTGTGAGACCGGAGGCCCATTGATGCAAGAGTAACAGCTATCGTGGTAACTGTGCAAACCTTATACTGTCACGATGACTGTCATGCCTTTTACGTCCCCAAGCGGGGACTCCTTACTAGCCCGCCATAGTGTGGGTCACCATACTGCATTGTTTGCATTTGCAATGAGTATGGTGACCACAACTCTTGGATTCTATTCATGCTTTACACCAGGCAGAGTAGAGTCACTTTGGCAGGCTCTTGATGTAGAAAAAAAATTATTTTAGGTAAATTATACCCAGACACAGAATAAATAATCATATTCCTCATATTTCCTGTAGCAATTACTAATCATATCATTAAACACAAGACCAACAGGCTAGCCCATTAATTCCCTGGTTCGAGTTAAAATTATTAGCCACTGTACTTAATGTGCCCATTCGTAATAAAGCTGAAACATCTCAATACAATGTGGCGTTCGTGTTTCAAATAGTTATATTTCGGAACATTCGATAATTGCAAATGTTCTGCATTATTCGAACTGAAACGAACAGTTTTGAAACTGTGCTTTGTTTGCGGTAAAATGTGTCAAATATGCATATTGTTTAAAGGCTGTTTTTGTGTGTTGCGTGACTTTTGTCTGATCAAGTTTAAATGATCGTTAGGTGAACCAAATAGCAGATGTTTTGCGGTGTGGACTGGGGTAATAATATGCGGTATGTTTATTATTTCTAATAACAGTGGTGTTAATTAAATTTAAAATTGGAATTTGGTTGTACAATATGGAGTAGGTATTTTAATCAAAAGTGTGGTCTAAATTAATTTGCACAAATACAAGCTGCTCTGAAAAGGTAAGGTCTTATAGACTTTGAGAATAAAGTATATATATCTTTGTATTAAATATTTCTAATTTATAAATTATGGTCTTAGCTTTTATTATTACCAGGATTTTTTAGGGTTCGTTTCTAGTTCAACTAGTTTTAACTGCATGTCACTTTTTCCATTGAACTACTGGCATCAGATCTCTGCAGCCTTAAGGATGAACTATGATGATATAATATATGATGGTTCAAAGTTTGAACTAGTTGTCAGTATACTTAAGAGCACTGACTGCTCAATAACGATTACCATAGACATTCATGACAATCGGGACCGATGCTTTCACGTGCTTTCCGAGGTACAGAAGTGAAACACCACCAACTTCCACATGCTGTTATTAAGATTTCTTGTCAAAAAAACTCCAAAATACTTTTTGTTCCGATTTGGAAATCGGATCCGAGATGGTCGGTGATCGAACACGCTAACCGCTAGACCAAAAAAGCAGACAAACAGATTTAAAAACTTACGGTATGTTAATCTATACCAAAGGCTATTAAATACATTATATGGATTGTATATATTATGTAGAATAAATTCTTAAATGGCTATAAGAATCGTGCTGTAGCAAAAGTGAGCCGGTTCGACCAGTTCGATAAATAACCTCATAGATAACTGGTGTTATAAATATCTTTCTTTTAATTTTCCTACCTGTCCCTAAATCTGTATGATTTAAGGTGCGGCAGTGACCCCGTAACTTTTCAGCAATAGCTGATAGACAATTACCATAAAAAAAATCGTACGTCAGTACGCTTCACTTCTTGAAAAATAATTCCGGAAACCAGCCCACCACCCTTGAAATACACAAATGAGCACGCCATATATATTTATGAACACCACTCAGAAAAGTTTTTTATTCTAACGCCAAAGTACAACAAGACTTGCCCTTATAAAGCAAAAAGCTCTTGTCTGGCACGAGCTATCAGAAACTTTGCAACCTCAATCATCCAATAAGAAACCCCTTAACATCTCGCTAACTTTGACAACCCGCCAGATGTCCGTTTTTACAGCCTACGTAAAAATATCAAACTTAATAATGCTACACGCTCAGGACGGGAAAGTCCCGGATTAATATTAAAGTTGGCAGCTACCAAAGACGAGTTTTGTTGAATAATAGCGTATCATGCATAAATAAATAGTTTGTATTTTCTTTTTATATTTTGTTTGTGACAAAAAAACTGAGTTTACCTGCAGATAAATGACTGTTACCGCACGTGGATCTGTAAACCAAAAGTTACAATAGTATTGTCAGCTTTTGAACGCAAATAAAGGAGCAGTATTCTTTAGGGATCTTATTGATTTCGTGAAATGCAAACAAAAAATTGCTCAACATCAGTTTCCTATGAAGCTACGACATATTTTCTGTTAAGCCAGGCTATTTGTGCCCACTGTAAGCATCTCCCACTGTAGAAATGATGATTATACAAATTTATACTTAGAAATCAGATGTGGGGTAAAAATATTCTAGGTATAAGTTCCGTTAACCATCTCGAGCTCATAAAAGCACATAAACTCATAATTTACTCTCGGCTATTGCCTCATTATCATATTGCGATACAAAAACCACTTAGTTCTTAATTGATTCACTAAGCGATTCTTTCGTTGCTGTTTATCGAATGATTTAGGTTACCGGAACTCAAATCTCCCCTTCCCCTGACTCTAAGGGGAGAGACTCCCTAAGTAATCAACGTAATTATACTTCTTGAGTTGTAGATGTCCACGAGCGACAGTGGTTTCTTGCTATTAGGTGATCCATGTGCTCGTTAGCCACTTAACATCACAAAAAAGCATATAAATTAACAAGCCTTCGGGTTTCTTTTTGATGTTAATAAAAAGAAAACACCTTATTACTCAAGTTCGGATCTAGAATAGAAATTGTTTATAATGAAATATAAAAAGCGAAGGTTAAGAGTACTACGTCATTTTAATTGCAAAGTCAATTAACACAAAGATCTTGAGGCTTCTCTGAATATAAAATCTTAATTGGTAAGATGATACTTTTCAAGATATAATAGTTAGTTGACCTAGTTCAACTGAAATAAATATTAGAGAATGAGCTATGTTTGCCATAGAAAATAGATTTTGGTTGGCCTTTAAGAAAGAAGTACTAGTTATACATTGCCACATTTAATAGTCCACTGCTAAATATACGCCTCTTAGAAAGGAGGTTTGGACCTACTATACCACGCTGGCCAGACGAGTTGGTACAGGATTTGTTTCAAGTTGTCCTTCACTTTGCAGTGATGTTATCCTGCGTAAATTGCTTCCTTAACCACACGATATATAGCGACTTACGAATTGAGGTGACACTTCACATTCTTAACCCATCGTCACACGGACCACACCATTATACTTGCCTTGATATAAATTTAACTAATAGGTAAATAGGTAGTACAACCACACTAATTTCAGCACGAACAGGCTGGTTCGACTGAGGCAGTACTACCCACTCATAGAAGATCAACCTAAAGTGACAACCTCCGTGCTGTCGTGTTTCGTTGGTGAGTGAGAGACCGGAGACCCATTGGGTGATAGTTATTGTGGTAAATATGCGAGCCTTACACTGCTACGATGACTGTCACATTTCCAAGTGTGGTTCACCATACTGCATTGTCTGTTTTCGTAATTAGTATGAAGATCAAAACTCTTGGATTATACTCATGCTTTCCATCAGGCTGAGTAGAGTCACTTTGGCAGGGACGTAAAATAATAAAAAAAACAATCTTCAATGTACAGTACAGTTACAATTTTGAAAGTGTACACAAACCAACATATATAATTATCATTCTACTTTAGTTATTTTATTTAGATGGTAGATAATAAATTTATATGCGATTTGATTCATCTTACATTTTAATTCTATATTAAAAAACCTCGACGTTCCTATATCCTGTAAATTTGCCATTAAAAAACAAATTATCGAATGAAGTAAAAAGAGTAATGACTGCTCGACAAATTACAAGATTTTAAACGCTTACATAATTCTAAAATTAGAATTTGACTTCAGGATAGCGGTATTAAAAAAAATGTTTTATGTCATATTTTTAATTTTCAATACACTAATAGTGATATTATTATTAAAGTGCAAAAACTTACCGTCTCTACATCAGGAAACGCAATACTCGTATTTGTGAAAAAGTATTGAAATCATGTGCTACGATTGTAGCAATCAAATTCTAGTAGCATCAGTCCCAAGAACTGCCGATTTTAGATTCAAATATTAACTAAATCATGACCAACCCTATACATATTGTCAATTTAGGTTAAATTAGTAAGAATGTTGTATTCAATTACCACATGAAAAAGGTAAAACTAGGAATAAAATTTATTAATTTGGAATATACCACTATTACTATACTCATAAAACAGAAGATAAAAAATAATTACATCGGGTCCTTTAAGCGGAGCGTGAAAAAGCATCTCATTAGGCCGCCATAGCGTTGGTCGCCATATTACAATGTCGTCATTCGCAATGAGTATAGCGACCAACGTTCTTGGATTCTATTTATGCTTTCCATCAGGCAGGATAGAGTCACTTTGGTAGGTTGTAAATAAAAAAAAACATATATATACTTTTTTGTTTGTGTTAAATGCGAAGGAGAACACCTAATTCTTCTTCAAACAGAACTTTTTGTTTGTAACTTCTATTTCAGACCCTGCAAATCATAGTTAACTACGTACAGAGCAGAATTGTAAGATATGGGAAACCAAGATGTTTCGCTGCAACTTGAATTCCTTTTATATCCGTATCCGTAAATAACTCCGATTTAAAATACAAGCAATGAGGTTTTGTTTTGTTTTGGTTGTAAACCAATACTTGCCTTATATGAAGTCAATAAAATATATTTGCAGAAATAAATCTACATGTAGGTATCAAGGTATTGTGGTAAAAAATGTTGAAAAAGGAATGTAAATGTTCCAATGATTTTTGTCATTATTTGATCGAGGGTTTACTGCGAGGACCCGCTAAGTGTAGTCAAGTAAGTTTTGAGTTATGGACTCTTTAAAAGTTCATACCAAGCTTTAACTTTAGTAACTTTCAATGTTATACTAGCTTATGGTTAAGATATACGTTAAAAGTTTTGATTTTTATTTAGTTTAAGTGAATTTTTCTTACATCTGACACGTCACCGTCCAGTTGTAAATTTAGCAGAACTTGTACTATAGCTGCTAGACAACTGATATCAATACATATATCCTTTCTTTTTATATATACATACGTATACATAAAAACCTAAACTTCGAAACAAATATTTGTAGATCATACAAACATTGGGTTCGACCCGGGAATCGAACCCGAGACCTTAAGCACAGCAGTCGCATTCACTACCGCTGTGCCACCGACGCAGTTATAAAATAAAGCTCTGTAGCTCAATACTATTATGATAATTAAGGGTTTTTTATTGAATATGTTTCAGAACCTTTTGAACCAGAATCTGTTGACCTTTTAAAAAGGAAAAGAAGTTATGAACCCTTTTTACCTGTAACATTAGCTGGGGGAACGTATTAATCTCTCTTATGATGTTTTCTCAAACGAAAATTTTGCGCTTATACCATAAAATTTCTTCCAAAACTTTGTTCGCAGCCACTACCTGATTTTACCAGTATGTAGAGCTCAAAAAAATATTTTTTTTCTTATATTACATTCATTTCTGCCAAAAATGCAGTTTAGCAGGTTCTCACAGTAAACCTCGACGTATAAATATACAACAATTAAGTATCATACAGACAAAACTAAAACAGACAAGAGTAGATGCTAGCAGTTATCATCAAGATTCTCCAAACCAAAAACGTCAAATCAAACCTCTTCTTAACGTACAACGTATTAGAATGTAGTCACTTATGATTTATAGCAGACCACTATTAACAATATGCCACTATATATCCGCCCGATATAGCCTGACTAATACACAAATCGTGGTATATCATTACTTTCAATAGCCTTTAGCAGTCCACTGCTGGACATGACCTCTCCTTAGCAAGGACCCATCCATACTCACAAACTTTCGCACTTATGCACTTCTCGCACTTATGCACTTCTCGCACTTCTAATGCGTAGTTGGCTGGCCTCTGTTGACACTAGCCGCCGTGGCTAAAAATCAGCTAGGAGTATACCATATCTCTAATATAAAATTGTCCATTACATCATTTTCTTTTTTGTTTCTTTTTTTTTTGAAAAGACAACGCCCGCTTTGAGAATAAATCCTGTGTCGCCCCCACTTTACAAACATACAAGAAACGGACACAAAAAACACCCAGACTCAGAACAACTATTTGAAGATCACTCAAAGTGTTGTACCATGTAGGATTTGCAGCCACAACACTCAGCGAAGTTGAGAGTGGCGTGGCGACCGCCCAAACCACCAGGCCAATCGTGCAGTCAAAATAAAGTAGATTGCCCTAAAATACATCCCTTTATGCATAATTAATGTAATTAAAAAATCCTATAAGTTTTATTTTATTCCAATAACAGGTAAAAGAAAAATCCATCGACATTTTCCTATTAAAGTTGGATGTATTCCGACGGTCGTTTCATTTGGAAAGTTTGTCATACTTTTGATTCCTTATGCTTGAAGCACCTGAAATGAGACCAACTTTTCTAATTTTCCAATAGAACTTATAAATTCCGATTGTGACTTGGAATGTGTCGATAATTAAAGGTACGAGAGGAATGAAATATATGAAAATTGTATTTGAATTTTTAGAATAATTCGTATAGTTCGAGGTCGTGGCGGTTTCCTTTTTTCATTTCATCTTCTGCGTACGTTTTACCAATAAACTTTAGGTCTAGTGGTAGAGTTGAATTTTTTTAGTATTTTTATTAGCCATGAAGGCTAATAAAAAAAATCCTTAGATTGTGATCACACAGATATTTTTTTGGTAATACTACTTTGTAAAATTAAAACTGTGGATACTTAAAATCGTAGATAAAATTTTAACCAAAAAAACAGCATCACACCAATTTTCTTATATATCATCATTATCGCAGCCAAAAGACGTCCACTGCTGAACATAGGCCTCTCCCAATGTTCTCCACAACAACCTGTCCCGTGCCGCCCGCATCCAGCGCCTCACTGCGACCTTCACCAGGCTATCGGACCACCTTGTGGGGGGCCTATCTACATCTTTATATTTACTTATAAATAAACTAACAAGGCAAGCAACATACAACATGCGCTATGTATATACATAATAAACTTTTTTTTTCTCAGTTCTATATTGAGTCTTTGTTGCCAATTTCATATTGCCCAATCTTAAAAAAATAAACAGATTTACGGAACAATTTTTAACGAAACCAATTTCTAGCAACATGTACCCTTTACATAATAGAACACAATTAATTTGAATGATATTGGTGGAGTTTTACCTTAGTGTAATACCTCGTTTGTTATTAATGTTATCTAGATACATAAAAGATTTATTTCATGTGTTTTCTAACTGCAGAACACCATAACCAAAGTATTTATGAGTTTAACGATGAAATTTATTTCTTATTAGAATTAAAAACTGTAACAACTGCGCCTCTTATTGGCGTAACACACGATACAGTCTACACACAACATATACTATGTCGTAACAACTGTTGGAGGGTTGCTATAAATATTTTGGACATTTGACACACAACACCACCTAATTCCAAACTAAGCAGAGAGAGAGAAAGCTTGTGCTATGGATATAAGACAACTGATATAAATACATATGTACTTTTTTTTGTAAATACGTACATTTTATACATATAAAACATACAAACTCCGAAACAAATATTTGCAGATCATGCAAACATTTAGTTCCGGAAATCGAACCCCAAATCGACCTCAAACAAAGCAGTCGCATATGCTATCACTGAGCTCCTGAGGCAGTCAAACTGCTATATTAAATCAGTTTTAGTATTAGTTATTAATAATTTGTATTGCTTTGAGTTTGGATATTTACGGACTTTGTAAATACGCGAACCTGAAACTGCCTTTTTCTGACCACTTTTATATCAAATATAGATGTGATTCATCATCATCATCTCAGCCTAAAGACGATCATTGCTAGATATAGGTCACCCCAAGGTTCTCTACAACAGCCGGTCCCATGCCGCTCGCATCCAACGGCAAGAACCTTGATTAATTGGCAGAAAACCATAAACGATATTGACCAGTTTGTAAAGGCTTCTGGCCTAGACATGAACAATTTATCATTGAAATAGCAATATTATTTTTCAGTGCCATAATTGTATGAAGTTTAGTATCAAGATAATAAAATTGGGGAAACAGAAAAGTAAAGACTAACTCACAGTACGTGCGAGCGTGCACACAACAAATAACAGGTGAAGTATTCGGGAAACACAGGTTGACTTTAGTCACGTGTAGCTAGGATAGGAAAATAAATACCTTACACTCGTAGCCATTATATTTTATTTTAATGTCGTTTTTAAGGTAAAAGTTTATATAAATTTTAAAAAAAGCTGTGTGAAAGTACTTTCGCAGTGTTTGGGCACATTTGCGTAATTTTACATTATTAGCGCGAATACACGTTTTTTTAAAATAGATATCTATATTAAATTTTATTATTTTTAATTGTAAGCATTCAGTAAATATATAAAAACAACATACATATAATTTACCAATCTCTAACAAATGATCTGTCAATGTGTCAACGTGTTTTCCGACTCAGATATAAAGAAAAGAGAAACTTTACGCAAATGAAGGACGTGATGTCAAATCATTAATGCAAGTAAGTTTTATATAGAGTCATCAATCATCAACAGTACTTACAATCCACAGCTGGATATAAACCTCTCCTTACAAAGGAGGTTTTGAACTACTACACCACACTGACCAGACGGGTAAGTACAGAGTTTGTTTCAAGATTTTCTTTTCTTTACAGGGATGTTTAGCTGCGTAGTTTGTTCTCTTAGTCGCTTCTTACGACACCCATTAGAAGTAAAAGGATGGTGTCATTCTACAGATTGACTGGTGAGATACCTTCAATATTTAAGGACGTGATAGTATGCGAACATATATCATGAAATAAAATAACATAAAAACGAAATATTAAATAACTTCTTAGTAAACTTCGTACACAGTATACCGAGAGCCCAGTATTTAACTGCGGAATACTTGGACACCGCGCGGCCGCACGTGTCGCGCAGCGCGCTATCAACACAGAATACATAGGTACCTACACTGTACAGCTGTTGCTTATGTAGCGGGATGGAGGGCGGGGGTAGGTGCCGCCGCGCCGCTCGTGACTAGATCAACGTAAACAGTGCGGCGAGCTTAGGGAGTATAATATCCAAATTTCACTTATTTTTTAGAGACATTTCGATAAAAAATAAGCACCTATTTTTTTTATATCAAGTTAACGAGAATCGAGTACCGAGTACTCTCCATAAGTATTGAAGGTATCTCACCAGTCACGCTGTATATTCTTAATCCATCACCACACGGAAAATCCGTCACCACACGGATTTTATAGAAAAGGACTTTTTATTAAACCAGTACGATATACATCTATATAGACAACTGCGTTGTACCTCGAATATGGCTGATTTTCTCATGTAATAGAATCCGTTAGTCCCTAATACCACTTAGATCTTGTTATGTATCTACGAGTTGACTTCAATTACACGTGCCGCCATGTACAAAACTTAAGACATGTTTTGATAACTATAATTGTAATGCTTATTCGTTTAATCTCAAAAGTTTTGATTAAATTCTGGAAAACGGTATCAAGGTCACTTTAAGAACTAAATTTAACAAAAGAAAAAAACAAAATTGTATTTTCGCAGTGAAACTACACATAAGTAATTGTTTGTATTGATATTAGATAGAGAAATAAACTGACTGTAGAGATCCTTCTAGTTTCATTTGTCTTTAGATGCACCAGTATCAATTTAATAAGAAAATAATAAGAATATGCTGATAGTGCTAATTCAATCACAGATAATAGAATTTCACCAATAGGGAATATTTGTTTGTGTTGTGATGGATTAAGAGTACGAAGTGTCACCATTACTCATACTCATCCTGTCATCAACAGCCTTTTACAGTCCACTGTTGGACATAGGTCTCTCCGTGGCAAGGAGGTTTTGGCCTACTATACCTCGCTGACCAGACGGGTTGAAATAGGGTTTGTTTCAAGTTTTCCTTCTCTTTGTAATGATATTGTCTTGCATACTTTGTTCCCTTAGTCGTCTTTTACGACACCCACGGGATAAATAGGGGTGGTAACACTATGTATCCTTAATCCACCACCACACGAATAATCTCCTTACTGCCTCCTGTAGCGGTCCTAAAAGCCCTAAGGGACCTAACTACATCAACAACAACGCCGTTAAGGGTTAAAAAATTTTAAATAAACCCTATATCAACCTGTGTAGTCAGCGTAGTATAGTAAGCCAAAACCTCCTTTCCAAAGAGAGGCCTATATCCAGCCAGGACACTACTAAAAGCTATTGAAGATCATGATGGTGATGGTGATGAATGAGATCTTTAAAAGTGAAAGAAAACTAATAGTGGATTCGCGTAAGAAAAATTCATTGATGTCACTGTAGAAACATCAAGTTACAAGCAAGAAATAGTTCAGAAATTGTGGATAATTCTATCTTAATATTTCAAGTTGCTGCAAATCATTAAACTATTCCTTAGTCTTATTTTCGACTTCTGAACAGAAACAACATACCCTTATTTACTAGTAGTAATATAGAATAAGTCTTAATGTTATAGGTATACACTGAAAAACAATATAAATTCCAAAGCATCAACAATGAACACGTAGTGCAGACAAAAACGACAGCTTTTTAATTTATTTTACTACGTAAGGCACTATTAGTTTGATTAAATATACATTTAGCTATCTAGTAGCGTTTTCAATTTAGGCAATCCTCTTACTAGGTTATCGACTCCTGACAAAAGACAAAAAGGCCGGGATCACAGGCTCAATACGTCCTTTCCATCAAGAAAACTATTTTACTAAATCAATGGTGAATTTTGATGTTTTTTAATCAAAAGAATTAGATTTTTTAAGTGATCTTTTTTAAGTGGCTGTTTGTTATTTCTAAATGATAAATAACTGATTTTAATAACTACAGAACGTCATCAGCAATAGCTGAAATTTTATAGGCTATTATACTTCTGTGTACTTTGTAATCTATTGATTGTATTCTATGATAATGTGGCAAATTTCACATACAGCGCAAATAGAAAAATATACTACAGCACCATCTAGCGAAGACACATCGAACTACGGAGTATAATGAAGTACGCATACGTACTTACGCATACAGGATTAGTATCCTGTACCGCGAAATAGAGATTCGCTTGGCAATTAGCATATATACAACATCAACTGTTGGGTACCTCCACAGTAACAACACTTATAAAAATATAAATTTTAAGTTTCGTTACCACAGAAAAGCGTCTAACTATTTTGGAATTAGATGATTGTATGGGAAGTGCCTCATGCCGTGTCGAAGGCATTATTTATATCGACTTCGATACTGATTACTAGATACTACAGTGACGTATCAAAAATATCACCTTTCCTATTCATCCTGTGTGTCGTAAGAGCCAATTAAGGAAACAAATTACACATGATGACATTACCGAAAAAAGAAAAATCTTGGAACAAACTTACACGAAGCCATCTAGCCAGTGTGGTGTAGTAAGCCAAAATCTTCTCTGTACAGCCAGTAGGAGACTACTAAAGGTTGATGATGATGATAACTAATACTTAAACTTTGTTCAGATTTAGTTGACTTTCTTTCAATCACTGTTGTTGCAGGATAACAATGATGGTCCCCGAAGTAAAGGAATATCTTCAACTAACGCACTTAACGAAATAAAATCTTAATATTGGTTTTGGCCGCCTCAAAGATGAGGGTAAAGATAGTTAATAAGTCCAGACAACAAGCATCACTATTGCCGACGTCTTCAAGGTAGCTAATACTATTAAGGAGGTGGCTTTGGTAAAACACGAGAGGTAGCGTGGAGAATATTCTGTACAAGTAAATAAGTGGACTTGAATTAGTAAGTGTACACTCTGGTAATTTTCTTTAATATGATAGAATTGGAATACATTAAGCAACATTGACCTCATTTAGATTATGATACAAAGAAAAAACAAAATTAGTTCGCAGAATAAATGTAATAAAACGACAATGGGTTGGGCTTGCTTGATTAACTAATACTTTTCTGCTCTTGTCATTGCTGGCATTCAGTATTTTCAGCAGATAAGTTGTATCTCTTTGCTACCATTATTTTCCAATTTTATTTACATGTATTTTGTTTAAATTTTGGTAAGCAGTAGAGCCACACTGATTTCAATACGAACAAGTCGGCGCAACATGAGCAGTACTATCCTCTCACAGAAGACCATGGATGGCAGTTGTCGTGATAAGTGTGTGAGCCGTACACTGCCACGATGACTGTGATGCCTTTAACGTCCTGAAGTGAGATGTGAAAAAGCATCTCACAAGGCCGCTATAGTGTGGGTCACCATACTGCATTGTCTGCATTCACAACGAGTATAGTGACCACAGCTCTTGGATTATTGTAAAAAATCATGTACTTTTAAGTGAATGCTAATTTTCTCATCTAATTTTTTAGATACCTGCTCGTCAGCAAGAGGTTAACCCCCCATTACATTCCAGCCATCAAAATTATAGTTTTTAAAAGAGTATTTTTAATATGATTCATGCGCAACGTTTATTTAATTCATTACGTGAATGTGATTGAAATTAAAATGTTTCATATCCATCATTCATCTAGCATATGTCTGCAAGACTATTCACCAGATAAATCGCTTGACGCTCAGCTATTCAACAGCTAACCACACCGTGTACACCTATCTCACTGATTCGATTACTGTCCTTGCTACAGATCCATTGTGTTGAGATACCTTACATTATTACTTGTACCTTTCGATACTTGAGCAAATTAGTAATTAGAAGTTACAGCTAATATTGATATCGATTTATTGGTGTTTATATTAGAGTACAAATTTAGTTACGCAACGTAGGGTATCTTTTTTATATTGAAACTATGGTGTCGTTATTTAAAATATCAAATCTAGCCACTATTACAAAAAGTGCGGTAAAATTTTGAGTTGGTAATATACAGTCGATATTAAACAAGATTAAAATGATAAATCGCTTAAAGTTTAACAAATTTGGTATTATACTTAGTCTGGCCATAAATACTGTTACACTTAATTATAAAAAAATATTACATTTGAATTTCGAATCTGTCATTTTTATACGATTGTTCATTGTGTTTTCTCATTTTGGCGCCAATACATTGTAAAATATTTTGCGATATTAAAATGGTGTGGGGTGATAAAGAGAACCGAATCGCTGTGATAGCATTACACAAAGTAGGTATGGAGCCAAATGCAATTTTTAAAACTCTCCATACACTTGGTATTAGTAAAATGTTTGTGTACCGGGCTATTAATAGGTACAATGAGACCTCCTCTGTTTGTGACAGAAAAAGATCTGGCCGTCCACGTAGTGTTCGTACGAAAAAGGTGGTCAAAGCAGTAAGGGAAAGAATTCGAAGAAATCCTGTCCGAAAGCAAAAGATTTTATCTCGGGAAATGAAGATAGCACCTAGAACCATGTCGCGTATTTTAAAAGATGACTTAGGACTTGCAGCCTATAAGAGACGCACTGGCCATTTCTTAACTGATAATTTAAAGAAGAATAGGGTGGTAAAATCGAAACAACTACTGAAGCGGTACGCAAAGGGAGGTCACAGAAAAATTTTGTTTACGGATGAGAAAATTTTTACAATTGAGCAACATTTTAACAAACAAAATGACCGTATTTATGCTCAAAGCTCTAAGGAAGCTTCCCAATTAGTCGACAGAGTGCAACGTGGACATTATCCGACTTCAGTGATGGTTTGGTGGGGTGTTAGCTATGAAGGAGTGACTGAGCCATATTTTTGTGAAAAAGGTATCAAAACATCGGCACAAGTGTATCAAGATACCATTCTTGAGAAGGTAGTTAAGCCCCTTAACATCACCATGTTCAATAACCAAGTATGGTCCTTCCAGCAAGACTCGGCGCCGGGTCATAAAGCTCGGTCCACGCAGTCTTGGTTGGAATCGAACGTTTCGGACTTCATCAGAGCTGAAGACTGGCCGTCGTCTAGTCCCGATCTTAATCCGCTGGATTATGATTTGTGGTCAGTTTTAGAGAGTACAGCTTGCTCTAAACGCCATGATAATTTGGAGTCCCTAAAACAATCTATACGATTGGCAGTGAAGAATTTTCCCATGGAAAGAGTGCGTGCTTCTATTGATAACTGGCCTCATCGTTTAAAGGACTGTATTGCAGCCAATGGAGACCACTTCGAATAAGCTTTTTATATTTTTAATTGTTTTATATTTATGTATTAAACTGACACACTGTAAAAGTAATAAATGTTATTTGCAGTTAACAATTTTCTTTTTTCTTTATTACAATATTTATGGCAAGACTAGGTATATATATTAAGATACTTTCGGTAATAAAACTATTTAAAATTTTAAACGCTTTTTCTATCGTCTAATCAGATACTAAGATTATCTTATTTTGCTGGATAATAATACATTGATAACCAGATGCTAACGCAGCACATAATCTCATATTATTTTCTATCTATGTCATGATTTTGCTGATGATCAACTGTGCTTGAATATTAGTCTATAGTTTATACCATTACATCGAAGTTAATCGTGACTTGAAATTATTTTACTTAACAAATGACTACACCTCAAACAAAATTTTTTTTTTCGTGCAACTTAATTTTCTCAAAACATTTTATAGAGAAAAAAGCTAAAATGAAAATCTTATTACATTTACTCATTCGAGATATGTACACATACTCGTATATGTAACTTTGTTACTTGTGAATTTTACGGGTATTCCAACAAACATGAATTTGAGACTCTAGTAGTATTCTACAAATATAATTAGCGTACTAATCAAATTTCTTTTTAATTACAACGATGATAACTATTATATTATTATATAAATGATATAAGTATAGTAAAATGTACTCAGAGTCGTCATAACAATAATACATTCATTTTCTCTCAAAGGCTCATTACAAATTCGGCAAAGCATGCACATTTGAAACCAATTGCTCGTTAATCCGACAGCTATACTTGAACAAAAATAGAATAATTAAAATCGTGAATGAAAGAAACGAGATTAAATTACAAGACTTTGTAGCGTCTACAAGCCATTTAAAAATACCAACTGGTGCCAGTTGGCAAAAAACAAGATTGTAGCACGCTATGCGAATTTTTATGAGGAGCAAACTGCAGGAATGTAACTGTTAATACTAACAGTTTGTAACGAAAATCTGAAACTAGATAGTTTAACCGAATCAAGAGAATATCAACAGCCTTTTACTGTCCACTGCTGGACATAGGCCTCTCCTTAGCAAAGAGGTTTTGGCCTACTATACAATGTTGGCCAAAAGGATTGGAATAGGGTTTGTTTCAAGTTTTTCTTCTTTTTGTATTGATATTTTTCTGAATATTTCTTTTACTTAGTCGTCTTTTACGACACTCACGGGATGAATAGGGGAAGTAACACTACAAGTTAATCCATCACCACACCGATTTAAAAATTAAAAACAACGAGATTGTAAGTTGGAAAGACTTTGAAAATACTAATAATGATAATAACTAATATCCTATTTAGTATCGACTATGATTGTGTGTAACTATTTAGTAAAAAAAAACAGCTGTATGAATAAAACTTGAATGTACATACATATAGTCAGAATAAAAGAAACATGTTTAAAAACACAACAGAAATATTTTTATAAGCTCAATATTAAAAAAATATTATAACAGTTTATCTAAAAAACGTCCAATTCCTAAAAAAGACAAACTTTTTTAATCTGGTTTTAAAGTTGTTCTAATTTTCAAGATCTTTTTATGGTTTTGCAAACTTATTGGTTAGGCGAAAGACAAAATTCATGATGAGGTCGTCCAATAGACGATTAAATAACTAAACTTATTAAACTAGCAATGTCACTTCTACAGAAGAATCGATGGTCATTGGAGCTAAAGAGTGCTATAAGTCATAATTATTAATCAAAGTTTAATGGAAGGTACACTCCCCGGTAGATACACCGTCTACCTGAACACCATGCACGTTGAAAGAGGCCTAGATTCAATGTTAGAAACTATTATAAAATTGGTAAATTAATATTGGCTTTTATTTTTATCCTTTTTTTCTATGTTAAGAGCCTGCCAAAGTGTTTCTACTCTTCCTGTTGAAAAACGTAAATGGAATCCAAAAGTTGTAGTCAACATACTAGACAATGCAGTATAGTGACCTAGACTATGGTTGCCTAGTGAGATGCTTTTTCACAACCCGCTTGGCGACGGAAAAGGCATGACAGTAATCGTAGCAGTGTATGGTTCAAACAGTTGTCGTCATAACTGTCACCCTGTGTTGCAGGGAGATGAGAAAGCGGTAAGATTACCACTAAACCATCCATGTAGTCAAATATTACTCCAAAAAGTACTAAACCTTCTTACCTAAACGAGGGTAGGTCTATAAAATACTAGCCGTGAATGATAAAGTCGGTCACTTATTAAGTGTAGCCTTACCAACCCTGGCCGTCTGCCAATGTACCTGAAACAAGAAAATATTTATTCAATAAAGAGTTACTCCAGTCAAGTTTCATATTTAAACTATATTTGAGCGTCATTGAACTCACAATTTACTTCCTAGAGCCAATTTACTACGATTGTTTGTCGTTCTGTTCTTGGATAACTGTTTTCATAGGATGGGCCCACGGGTATTTTCTCAGAAATACTAAAATAGAAGTTCAATAGATAAGCTGTGTTACTTAAACAAACTTAATCAATGTGATTTGACAAACAAACTTTAAATGTCAAATGTCAATTGTACTGTCAAATAATATGATCATGTTATATACTAACAAAAGTGAATTCAAATGAAAGTCATAAAATAATAACATTTTTATAATTAGAGCTGATCAGTTTGCTTTTACCGAAAAACTGTTTAAATCTACGCTTTCGTAATATGTGTTTATGGAGCCACCTTCGAGTATTATTTATTTATTTATATATTTATACTTAATGCACATGTTGTACAAAGGTGGAGTTAATGGCATGGGCATTCTCTCCCAGTCAACCTTCAGGTGATGTAGAAACACGATGCAGTAGGTGCAAAGGTAAAATAAAGAAGTTGACATACATTACTAATAAAATATTATTTTATATAAACAATACATACACAATGCTCACTCGGGTAGGTACTATGGTTACGATTATCGAAGTATAGAATTTATAAAAAATTTTCAATGAAATTTTCTCCACACTACGTTGTAATTACTAAATACTTAATCAATACACTACTAACGATAGGTGATGGGTATAATTTATATTACGAAATAAGATCACATCTAAGATAAAGTGTCCACATGGTATATACAAACAGTAATACATGTATATACCGCAATTTTTGAGGTACTGCACTGATAAAAAGAGGCTACACTTAGAGATAGGCTAATATTAAATTTAAATTTACAATAAAAATATTTTAAATCTTTCTATACTTAAAAAGAATTGTTAAAACTCTAGAATGCTAGCATATGCATATATCCATTGATGCAGGGGTGACAGTTATCGTGGTAACTGTGTAAACCTTACACTGTCACAATGACTATCATGCCTTTTACGTCCCCAAGCGGGGTGTCAAAAAGCATCTCACAAAGCCGTCATAGTGTGGGTCACCATACTGTATTGTCTGCATTTGCTATTACTATGGTGACCACAACTCTTGAGTTCTATTCATGCTTTCCATCGGACAGACTAAAGTCACTTTGGCAGGCTCTTTATAAAAAAAAATAATATACACACTACTTATAGCACTTAAAACACTTTTCAATTAATTTGATAAAATATGACTATTTTATTAGACTGCAAACTGACCTCAACGCTCTAGGGAACGGAGAGCCAATATGCTAATTAAGTCTCATATTTCAACTTCTATTTCCTTTCATTGAATAACGTATCGACTGAATTAGAACTTATATTGAAATTAAGTCGAACTAAACGGTTTGACAGCTCGTTTTTGGTGAGAGTCGCCAAGATTTGGAACGACCACCCTGGGTCTATTTTTCGTGACGAGTTGAACTCTGGAGCCTTTAAGAGTAGAGTGAACAGGTTTCTTTTGGATGGGTGGGTACCACCTTCGTCTTTATCTATACTTTCCATCAGGTGAGATAGAGGACAAACGTCTATTCCACCACAACCGTAAACATATATATATATATATATATATATATACTAGCTGACCCAGCCACGCGTTGCTGTGGCTAAAGTTTTTGTTATATTACATTATAGTAAACAATCTAAGAGGAACAATAAGAGAACATCAGTCACGGAGTCCACTATGCTTTTTCACACAGATGGTATTTGTAAAAAAATATGGTGATCTCCTTATTTGACTTTCTACTACTATAACCCTTTAGTACAATGAAATTATTTACGAACAAAGACGAAAATTTTGATGTTGGTGTACAAATTCACTGGATTGAGATTTGAAGGGGAAGTACGTTGAACACAATTAATTAAAATGTTCTTACACTTGATATTAAGCAGAAATCAATAGGTATAAAATAAAAATTTATCAGATTTATTATTTCCATTTAATTTTATAACAAATATAAGTATATTACAGTATAATACAGTAAATAACATGTGACGCTTAAACTCATGAATGAGGTAGGCAAGGCAGACAGTCTTAAACTTTTAAACATTAATATCTATTTTTTTGAATTATAAATACTTTCAATTTCAATTTAATTTATCACCAATCGGTGCACAATGTTTTTGGTTAACCCGTCTTGAGCTAACACAAATAGATTCGACGGTTTCCCAACACGTGAACACGCAACATATAGTTGCCCATGAGAAAACCATGGATTTTCCAAATCTAAACCACAAATGGACATTGTTTGACCTTGAGATTTATTTATAGACATGGCGAAAGCTAAACGAATTGGAAACTGTAGCCTTTTGAAGGGTATGGTAGAATCTGATGGTGTCATCGGAATACGTGGCAGCAGGACCACTTTTCCTTTAAACTTCCCAGCCAAAATGGTTGCTTCAAGAATGTTTCCGGTGATCTTTTTGATGACCAAACGCGTATCGTTACATAATTGAGGTGGATTCAAATTACGGAGGAGAATAATAGGGGAACCAATCTTTAATCGAAGATTATGTGGCGGCATTCCAGGGTTATCTAATGAATTTAAAAATTCAATCGGAAAATTTACACTTTCATTTTCATCAACAACAGTATCGATTGATTTAAAAGACATCAGATCGCCTGATAACAACTGTTGTATCTGGAAGTTAATTTCGTCAACATCAACGGTTTTGGCTGCCAAAATCGCCCGTGGACTAAGCCATTCATGATTTAAATAATTATTCTGTATATCCGGGAAAATACTCTGAATTAATTCATTTTTATCCTGAACAACAGTGCAAAAATTGTCTGGTAGTTTAATACATTACGTATTTGGTTGCAGTTCTATTTTACCGTTCCCAATATCTAGTAGTTGTTCGGAAAATATTTGTGCTGATGGATCATTTTGCAATTGTAGTCGCATATTTATGGTCAATCGAAGTGTTTCAACACTTTGCCATAAGAATGATTCTTTCAAACATGCATTAATCTCATCCGCGAAAGTAGAGCGAGAATAACCGGTAAGGTCTGCCGGAAGTCACCAGACAAAAGTAAGATAGCACCACCGAAAAGTTTATTATTGCTGTTTAAATCTTGCATAGTTCTGTTTAATGCTTCAAGTGAATATTTATGTACCATTGTGCACTCATCCCAAATTATTATAGAACTCTTCCGCAACACTGCAGCTATTCTACTATTCTTTTTGATGTTACACATTGCATCTGGTTTATTATGAACGTCCAATGGCAGCTTGAATGTTGAATGTGCTGTTCGCCCACCATCCAGTAAAGTAGCCGCAATGCCTGACGATGCAACTGCTAATGCGATTTTTTGTTGCGACCGTATTTTGGCAAGAATCAACGATATTAAAAATGTCTTACCGGTTCCACCGGGTGCATCCAAGAAAAAAAAACCGCCTTGTTCAGCAGCAACAGCCAGCTTAATCCGATCATAAATAATTTTTTGTTCTGCTGTCAGTAATGGTTCACTGTTCATGATAATTGTTGCTAAACTTCCATGGTCATATTGATTTTCTCGTTGTAAATCGGTATTGACTAAGTCGGTGGCTGGACGATTAGGTGATGGCATACCATAATGATTAAGTGGTAAATTTGAAATAAGAACACATAAATCCTCGATCAAGACCAATGCTTCATTGTACATCTCTGGTGTATAATCTATGTTTTGGCATTGATTTGTTTGTCTAATTCGGTGCAAGATGTCTTCTGTCATACAATTTTTATATTTTTCCTACAAAGTTTGTGCTTGCGAGGGATAACATGTCGTCAAAATAATTGCAAACTGACGAATGTTAGCCATCTATTGATTACTTACTCAACCCAGTCGAAAGGTATCGACATCTGTTAGAATCATTTGGAGTTAACAGATAATTGTGACTGTCAAATAATAACAGACAAATAATTAGCAATAAATTAAAATTGCGACTATAATTTGAGATTTAAACTATCCTATCTCTCAAGTTGGATCGAACTGCACATGGTGTGCGAACTTTATTATAATCGGTTAAGTGGTTTAGGAGTCCATTGAGGACAAACATTGTGACACGAGATTTATATATATTAAGATATATATAAAAGTATTCATTATATGGACGTCCACATTGGCAGATCGTTTAGTAGTAGTTTTTACAAATAAATTATTAATTGATTTATAAAAACGATAGACGAGATATACATTTTATCAAATTTTGATATGGTGGAAATAAATTTACGAAAATGTATGTATATCATATTCCTTAACTCAATATATGTTTAGATGTTTAATAGAGATATTCTTGACAACCACATTATTATAGTATACAGTGTGTATGACCACACTATTTTTGTAACTTTGCATTTCAAAATTTTTACCTGATTTTTTTTCTGTTTCAGTCCACTTTTTTACGTAGTTGAGTCATAGTTTTTAACCTTTATTTTCTAGAGCTATAAGTGATAGAATTTGCCAAAAGAGTTTCTTCATAAACACTACTATGCTTGTATAGTCTGTGCGTTAAGAATGAAATTTAAAACAAAATTGTACTTTCCCATAATTCGAAAAGTAATGACCAAAATGCAGTGTAATAATTATCGTATATAGCATCACGTTACTTTGCATCGTGCCGTGTTGCGTCGCATTATGTCGTATTCATCACTCAAGCAGAAAACTCCATTAGCATGACGAAGTAGACGATATAGTGATAGAACTGTCATTTTGACTCTTATATATCATTTTCATTCATTTAGATTTTAGTTCCGAGAAAGACAAAGATAGACAGTGTTTAAAATTCTCTTCAAGCAATATTAATAACCATTTTTCGAGATCCATTTTTTGTCTGCCCCTCTTTCTAATCTTGAATGTCCGTTCATGTAATTGTTTTTTGTTTGAAGTGGGGAACGCAGATTAAAATTTTGACTGGCGAAGATTATGCAAATTTTTAACAATGTAAAGAAAAAATCATGACTTTACTATCTATTACTAAGTCTGTTCTTGTCATTTTTCACCAATTTTTTCTAATCGTAATCAAAGTTTGAGTTTTGTCTTACTCTTTCTTTGATTACAAATATCATGAGTTTATATTTATGTTATTTGCTTTATTTTATCATATAATATGTAATGATACTTTGTGGTTGTAAATTAATATTGTGATGTAATCTCTTGTGGTTTGAACTTAAAGGAAACCACTTAACTTCGAATCTATTGTTATGTGAACTGAAATATATAGAACTGTACTGTAATATACTGAACAACTCTTGTGGCTGGGTAATTCAGTTCTATATTTCTATATGCGTATGGGTAATAATGCGATCACGTAACAAGTATTACATATCTAACCGTGAATTGGCCTTCTTAATGCTAGTATGTATGTTAAGTAGATGTCAAAATCTTATATTTAGAACAGTTTGGTCCTCTTCATTTGACAATCATACATTGAGTTTAATATTACGTTTTCTTCATATTTCCAATCTTCCATGGATTAAAAGAAAAGTAAAATTTAAATTATTTTATAGTTTAGAAAATGAATACACCCAAAATGCTGACATTTTCGTAGTTTTTAATGCAGAAAGCTTTATTTTTAACTAATACTCTTCACTTTAAAATATTCTGGTATATCTATTAGAGAAAAAGATAACACAATTGTGGAAGAAGGTTATAAATATTAAGCTCCAAGTACGTTTAATAATAAAACATAAAAATTAACTTAACTAGGCAAAAGAGGAACGGAGTTATTAGTTGGTTTTCGAGAAATGCGTGTGTATGTATATGCCTTACATGTGCTTATTCGATAGTGTGTACACTTATCAATAAATCAATATTTACTTTTCTAATAATTAGGAAATTACCATAAGACATATTTTATCAACCGAACCATTGAATTTTTTCGTTTACTAACGAACTTTAGTTTTAACAATAAAAATAACCAATTGAAAACAATTCAATTTTGTTGCTATCAGTGTTTTAATGAACTGACAGCCAAATTTTGACCAGCTGGCGAACATTAATCTATTTTTTTTAAAAAAGCAACGCCCGCTCTGGTGATAAATCCTGTGTCGTGGGGGATTTTGTAAAAACGTACAAGAAACAAACACAAAGCACACCCTGACTCAGAACAACAATTCATGGATCACACAAAGTTTTGTCCCATGTGAGATTTGAACCCATAACACTCAGCGCAGTAGAAGACAGTGGCATGGCGACCGCTTAAATCACTAGGCCAACCGTGCAGTCCAATTTGAACTCAAAAATTGGAACTTATCTCAAGTAATTGTTTTATTGGGCAGAATCTTATCTTATACACTTGAAAGAAAGTCCATTTAAAAGTCATACGTACAAATAGTATATGAATCGACCATTTTCCTTGGCCAGAACTTTGCTATTTGGCACGTGACAATGGCTGCCTGTGTCAATTCGTGGAAACATACTCATATTTTCTTTGTAAATATTCGCTTTGTTTTATTTTGTACTAAGTTTTTATGCGGCACCGTCTGTGAAAGGATATTTGTTAAATTTATCTTTGCACCTTCCGATTTCAGCTTCTCTTGTAATGATGATGGTGTTTTGAAAGTCTTTTTGAATGAAAAACAACCTGATTTTACAGATTTCACAATTAGTGTGTTTATTTCTATTCACTTCTTCTTAGTTAGACAAAAAGTTTTTTTTATCCACAGATACGAGGTTGGTTAAAGTGATGAGATTTAAAAATATATTCGCACAAGATGCATACATCTTAAATTGCACTTTTGAGTTTCACGGTTCCTTCATCACTTAGTTAACATCGTTTGTGTTCAATATCCCCGAATAGCAAAGTTTAATTCGCTTGAAAAACTGTTCTTAAACGGATTTGTTTTTAACCTATG
Source organism: Hypercompe scribonia (assembly GCA_949316085.1). Classification (NCBI taxonomy): domain Eukaryota; kingdom Metazoa; phylum Arthropoda; class Insecta; order Lepidoptera; family Erebidae; genus Hypercompe; species Hypercompe scribonia. The sequence continues at coordinate 15,135,829 of OX438987.1, forward strand.
AACGATGGCTTACCTTCCCATATAGATCTTTCTTTGTCTGACTTGGCTTTAATAGAACTTCCAATATCCTATTATCAGTTCCAATATCTGCCTTTCAAGATTTCAATGTACAAAAATTATTCATCAATTTATCAAAGTGTGAAATATCTAAAAAATCTGTCACCACTTTCCGGTACAAATTAGTCCAATTTGTACAATACCGCCGGGTAGTGTCAACAAAGTCCTGCTTGGTTCATAATTAACAGGGATGTGAAAATGCAAATGGCATTACTCGAGGGATTCAACATCGGGTATCAACCCTAATACCTATCTGTTATACCCATTAGCGATAATTTGTGAGCTATATTTTGAGTGAAATTTATTGATAGATTTTGCACAAAGTTTTGTATTTTATCGATATGTTTTGAATTTTTTGACAGCTTTCATAACTTTTGAAAAATCGACTTTTTTATGTACATATTATGTTTCAGGGATGTGTGTTTGTTATATTGGATAGCATATACGAATAATACATTTCTAACAAGTTTTACGTTTTAGTATTTTCACTTACTGGACATTTTTACTCTATGATCTATTATTCTCTTACGTTTTAAATAAAAGTTATTTTTTTATTGGGCCCTATCAAAGTGACTACTGTGCCAGATAGAAAACATGAATAGAATCCAAGAGTAATAGTCACCAGTCTGTTCGACGAAAACAATGCATGATATCTGTACCTCAAGATTTACGAGAAAACAAACATTAACAGCTGCCAAAGACAATTTGGATAAGAGCCATTTCAAATATTTATTTATTACTCGTACTAATGAAGATCTAATTGTCAGGCATTTACTATAAATGACGAGTTTACAAAAACAGAAAACATTCTGAAATATCTTGAAGTGTTGCTTTGGTGTACGTAGTTAACATAAAACCAAACTAATCCCTTATCATCTGTTTCATCATATCTTCTTTCTCTTAAGGAAACAGACTTTGACTCTGATATTCTACATTGCTTATATTGTAAGGAATTCTATGACATAGAACTTTCGATAGTTATTCACCATGGCGATGGCCGATGGGGTCATAAAGTTATGGAGAGGCGACCGCGCACCAAGAAACACAGTGCTGGTAGGACAAGGTGGCCTGACGGCCTGGTGAAGGTCGTGGGAAGCCGCTGGATGCGGGCGGCATGAGACTGGCTGTTGTGGAAAACATTGAGGGAGGTCTATGTACAATAGTGGATGTCTTTTGGCTGAGTTTCACCAGGGTTCAACGCGATTAAACTGAATTACCCAACACATAATCCCATAATCAAAATGTGTAAACTTATTGCCGCCTGCAGTATTGCCGGACATATACGACCTTCAAGTCTTTAAGAAAAGTGTTACTATTGATTTAATGATTCGTAAAACTCTTAACTTATAGGCTTATGTAGATATCCACTAGTATTAAATCACTGGTTAGCAGAAGAGCTTTTTGTTTTAATTCTGGACCAACCAAAGTAACTCTTTTCTTCCTAATGGAAAGCATGAATAGAATCCAAGAGTTATGGTTGCTATACTCATCACAAATACAGACAATGCAGTATGGCAACCCACGCTATGACAACTAAATTTATTTAAAGTTTTCAGAATGAACTTGTACCAAATTAATATAAATAAAGTCGCTTATTGTTGTTTTCACGTTCGTTAAAGCTAATCTAATCAACAATCATGACTGAACAATCAAATTTATTTAAATATTAACACTTTAGCGAAGGCTTGAATACTTGTAAATAATTTCTGTAACAAAATTAATTAATTTATCGTGCCTTTCAGTAACGTTGCCAACTTTCCAACTAACAATTGCATTACGAACGGTAGCTGAAATGAATTAACTTTTGAACTTCGGCATTTTCTCTATTGTGTGGAACACAAACTAGAGATATTGTTTTATTGGTATTTAATCGACTTCTAATAATAGTAAACAAAGCTTAACTGTACCGGCATTCAGTAGAAGTTTCAGATGAATTGGAATGTATAATTTATTGTGCTGTTCAATGCCAAACTTTATATTGTAAACTAAAAGGTTATAAATTGTTTGAGAGTGTTCTTTTTTAATCGCGACCTTTAATCTCAATCTGTTATTGCTATTATTTAACTAGTTTGTTATTGTCCTTGTTAGTTTTGGGTATATTAAAAATGTTCTACAAAGAAATTTGTTTTAACATTTAACTGCCCATTGTACGTTTTCTTTTTATAGATTTCGTCTAATTTCGCTACAACTGATACACATTTTTTTACTCTTGTAACACCATGGGTATCAATCATAGAAATTTGTAAGTACTTACTTCACCTTTGCTTCTTTTTCATCAACAAATTTTTTTCTTATGAAATAGGGGCCAAGGACTAGATGGGTCATCTGATTTTAAGCGGCAGCACCCGCCGTCCATGAGAAACTGTCACTAAAGCGACACAAGTGCTTTGACACCTTTTGAGTGTCCGTCTCCACTATAACAGTAGAGGAAAAGTTGGGATCCGGCTCCACTTTTCTTACTTACTCGGTGAAAAAGCAACGAGAGAATTGTTGCTTAACATCGGTTTTCTATGAAACTGGGGTATTTTTCTGCCGAAGTATGCCCTTGTCACTTGCAGCCCTGGTCAATCGATAAGCTTGTGACCTTCTGAACGTGTGTCTTCATATTAAAACAGAATAGCGACACCTTTCGAAGATTATAGTTAACTTCTGTAACCTTTTGAAGTTTGTACTAAACAAATCTATTCTTCTCTAAAACTTTTAAATTAGAAACGTTTAAACATCAAATGATCATGGATATTTAAGATTCCAAGTTGCTATTGTAGTCTTAGAAATTAATTACGTCTATTGTTCTTGGGCAACGATATAAATTTTCATTTGGTCTAAGATTTGCGTAATATTCTGGATTCTGTTGTCTAAATAAAATCAAATTCTTGTTTCACACCGTAGTATTAGACTTAAATTCTGAGTCCTCCATGTTTTTATGCTACTCACAGAGTATTACTGACGCAAAAGTTTATATTTTATACGTCTATAGGGTGGGCCAAGAATTCGTTAACATGTGAATCTAACATCCCGTGCAAAACATGTTACGGGAGTTCTTGGGACCGATGTTATTGAAATTTGCTAGGTACAATCTTAATACATGGTTTCAACAAGATGGAGCGATATGTCATACATCCAATGAGTCCCTGCCGGTGGTCAAAGACATGTTTCTAGAAAAGCTGATTTCCAGGCGAGGCGACATTCCTTAGCCACCCAGAAGTCAAGATCCACCCCAGCAGACTTCTTTTTATAGGATTATAGACAAAATACACTACGTCAACTAAAAGAAAAAATCAGCGACGAGATGCCGGTGACCTCGCGGTCTTTTTGCCGACCAGTATTCGAAAATTTTGAAGCTCGCTTAAAAGACTGCAAACTTCGAAATGGTAGTCATTCAGAAGATTTAATTTCTTAACCATAAATTCCATCTAATTAGCTTTCTTGTAAATAAACAATTTTCATAATATATCAAACGGTTTTTTTTACATGATTTTTTCAAATGTTGACTAATTCGTGGCCCACACTATACATGTAGGTACATTTCTTGTTTGTAAAAACATAATAAATGGATGGGTTCACAAAACGGTTTTTAAACTGTCCTAACTGTGTAATTTATTAGAAATGAATCGGAAATAAATCTTGTAGATTTAACAATTCACCTGTGACCATGAAAAGAAGAACTTGTTGGAAAAATAAATGTGTTAGACTAGCTGCGCCCCCGGTTTTTGTTGCTTTTGAATCGGATATTTTTATTTTTTATTATTTATTAATACTCCTTAGGTACATAGGCGGACTTAATACATAAGGCATTCTCTAAAACGGTAGTAGGAAAAAAGTATTGATACATTTTTTGTAGATTATTTTATGATCTACAATTTTTGTCTGAGATATTTTTATGATAAAACTTACCGTTTCGCTGAAAATCGCGAAAAACTCATTTTTTTGACCGTTGACCTTAAATAATTTTATTCCATACAATTTCATAAAAAACCTTACTGGTTTTCAGCTTGATGGGAATTTATGTACCTTCGCTCTCATTTCTAGGTCTAGATTGACCGGGCTGTTAAGCAGTCACCACGCCACTCTCTACTATGCTTAGTGCTGTGGATTGCGTGATCCACAAACTGTTTTGTCTGAATATTCTTTGTTTCTGTTTCTTGTATGTTTATAAAGTCCGCCGGGACACAGGATAGATTTCTAATGTCGGTATTGCCTCTTTTACAGAAACTAAAACAACTTTACCCATTTAAATGTTCTTCGGCAATAGTATTGTACATCAGAAACCTATTTCAGACAGGGTTCGTAAGTAGAAATTACTTTATACGATCTCTGTATAAACATTCTAACATGTTATTATACTGAATGTGTAAGTGTTCTGTGGTATTGAGATGAGTACTCTTGAATTGCTGAATAACTCATTAAGGTTTTAACTTTATGTTCAAATTGCCACAGTATTCCACAAATATATGTAAATATCAGATAGAGGCTATTAAGTTTTACACAACCAGAACAGCATGTTACGTGCTCTCATTAAGAGATTTAGAGAATATGCACCTTTGGGAGCACAAAAAGGAACATTGTGGTTCTGACATAGGAGGAGTCATCTAGAAGCCGTAGGTGGCCCGACGTACGTCGGGGTTCCAGAGATTTCCTCACTAGAGTGCACTTGGTTCCCCGACTGCCTACCCTAAATGACATGCTTCGGTTCGAGTCCGATTTAACCATTTACCGGTCGTAATAAAAAGGGACATGAATGACAGGAAGTCAGTTCAAGTCATAAATTTATTTTTTGTCTATAATTACTTTATAAAAGACTTTGAAAAAGAAGGTTATTGACACGACTGCATATAATTTTTATGTGACGCGATATCTGCGCCATTAGCGAACCGATGTCGATTTGAAGTCAAAAGTCTAAAGGTGCGGAGAAAATATTTGAACTTTAAGTGTGGGACGGAAGACATGAAATAGATTGTTACAATTTATCATGATTTAGGCACTTTATTGACAAACATTGGCTGACTGACTGACTGTCTGACTGCACGATTGGCAGTGGTTTAAGCGGTCGCCACGCCGCTCTCCACTTCGATGAGTGTTGTGGGTTCAAATCCTTCATGGAACAACACTTTGTGTGATCCACAAATTGTTGTCCTGAGTCTGGGTGTTTGTTTGTAAAGTCCCCCCCGACACAGGATTTATTCTTAATGCGGGTGTTGTCTTTTACTAAAAAAAAGAACGTTAAGAAAAAATCCATTATTGTTAAAGTTTTCTTCAGTATCTACATGATACTTCTAATAACCAGTTATGTATTGCAAAATATTCCAATCACTTCGCTTTAATTTTGTTACCAAATTGTAAAATTACATCTATTTCTTTGCTACACTCTTCTGTGAGAATATCAATTTGAACGGTTAAATTAAGATTGAAAGTCGACGATATTTAGCATAGTAAGCCTTCTTAAGCCTTTCAAACTAAAAGGATCGCACCCTAAAATACTTTGTTACAAAGAAACTTACTTCTAGAAGCTTGGTGTAAGTGATGATGGCTCGTAGTAATTAAATTGAAAAATTGTATGACCCAATTTTAAATTGGGTTAAAAAAATTGTGGCGCGTAATATTTTCATTTTACCCGTCCGGACAGTTGCTGTCAATGCTATGTCAGCAGTAATGAAAAACTAGTCTGTGATGTCAAGTTTTCGGTGGTATTGGTGTTTCATTTTATCACATATTTACCTTCTGTTTTTACCCGGAGACACCAGAAGAAGAATATTGTTTTTCGACGGTATGCGTGCATTGATATTCTTTTGTCTTAACGACCTTGAGATGTCCTTAGATTCGTTTTAAAATTGTAAGTGACAGTGTGTGTCACAATATAATAAAAATAATAAATAACATTTTTATATGTTTAAAAAAAACTATTTAGTAAACATTGAATGAGAAAATTGAGGAATTCAGTATAACATTTTTCATAACTTTTTTTATTTTTTTTTTATTTTTAGATCCTGCCAAAGTGACTCTACTCTGCCTGATGGAAAGCATGAATAGAATCCAAGAGTTGTGTTCATCATACTCACTACAAATGCTGACAACGCGATATGGTGACCCTCACTATGGCGGCCTTGTGTGAAGCTTTTTCACATCCCGCTTGGAGACGTAAAAGGCATGACAGTCATTGTGACAGTGTAAGGCTTACACAGTTATCACGATAACTGTCATCCCTGCATCATAACTTACTCGTTTACGTTGTCGGTGGTACCCTGCCGTATCCCGATGATTCGTCGCACCCCACGCCACACCGTTACCATGGCCGGTACCATGTCCAGGAATAGAGCGACTACCGGGAACTGGGGGCCGTGAAATTCGATTATGGTCCATGGGGGGAATTTGCCATAGTCGCCTCGCTTGGCAGGCGGGTTGGTGACCGCGGTGGCGAGAATTATTTCTCTGATGGCGCTGCTACCCGCCACCATGATTGAATTTTAGTGATTCTCGCTGTGGGGTTAGACCGCCACGAGTCGGTCGCCAGAGCCTCGTCCGTTATTTGGCAGTGAGGTTGGCTTTGCAGGACCTGGGATGGTAAGTGGCCCTATTTGCACCCCACTACTCATTTAAGCAATATTGAAGTCTTAATAAGTAAGAAATTTAAGATGTCCACAATTCTCAAGATTATGTTATCCACATAATTTTGTTGAAATTGAAACTCACAAACTTAATTATGAAACAAGACAATCAGAATACGTAACAGAAGCATAATGTCAATTAAACTTTGTGTATTGTGAATTTTACGGTTGTCTTAACTACAATATGGCTAAGCCTGTTGCGATCTTGCTAAGTCTATTTTAATGTACATAATTAGACAATTTTAAGTATCATAATTGACAGAACTGTAACTTAATCAAAGTTAAATTTTGTAGCTAAAACTCTTGGTACATCTACTATTTCTTTCTTTTTTTTCTATATTAAGAGCCTGTCAAAGTGACTACTCTGCTTAATGGAAAGCATGAATAGAATCCAAGAGTTGTGGTTGGCATACTCATTGCAAATGCAGACAATGAAGTATATTGACCCACACTATGGCGGCCTTGTGAGATGCTTTTTCACACCCCGTTTGCGGACGTAAAAGGCATGACAGCCATTGTGGCTTACACAGTTACCACGGTCACTCCTGCATCAATGGGCCTCCGGTCTCACACTCACCAACGAAACACGATAACACGGATGCTGGCGCTTTATGTTGGTCTTCTGTGGGAGGGTAGTACTGCCCCGGTCGAGCCGGCCCGCTCGTACTGAAATCAGCGTGGCACTACTACCTACTAAAATAAATAAATAAATGTTTCGGAAATTTAACGCACCACGTCATCTAGTTTCAAACTAAGCAGAGCTTGTGCTATGATAACTAGACTGACTGATATTAAACTTAAGTATTTTTTGTAAATACATACACATTAAACATAGAAAACAATCGAACTTCACAACAAATATTTACACAAACATTTAATCCGACGCGGGATTCTAGCCCATGACCTCAAGCAGAGCGGTCGCATTGACTACCGCTGCGTCACCAAGGCCGTTCGAATAATATTTTAAAATTTATACCACGAGAATACTCTTAAGAGCAACTGTCTTATTCCATAGATTCATTTCATGTTTCATGTCAAGTTACACATGCTTTTTCTATATTAAGAGCCTGCCAAAGTGACTCTACTCTGCCTGATGGAAAGCATGAATAGAATCAAAAAGTTGTGGTCACCATACTCATTGCAAATGCAGACAATGCCGAATGGTGACCTACACTATGGCGGCCCAGTGAGATGCTTTTTCACGCCCGCTTGGGGACATAAAAGGTATGACAGTCATCGTAGCAGTATAAGGTTCACACAGTTACCACGAAGACTATCACTTGCACCAATGGGCCTCCGGTCTCGCACTCACCAACGCAACACGACATCACAATGTTTGTGTTATACAGGATAACACAAAGAACTCAAAAGAAACGGTCTTTTAATCATAATAAAAATAATATATCAAAGTTTAGAACTGGCCATAATTACAGTTTACATGAATTTTCATTTCTTCAATTGTTATTAGTCCTGCTAAAATATACTTTCCTCTACTAAACTTTTTGGAGAAACATAATTCTAACCCTTCAAATACTCCTATATATGTAACAGATGTAGATAGGTTGTCACCCGTCCAAAAATACAGAAAGGGACGGATAACGTAATGTGAGAGAATTGTTACCAAGAATAAATGTTCTGAAGTGTAATGAACCGGTCAATGGTTTAGGCAAGAGCCTTGTTCCAACGTGTTTTACTAGAATAGATGTCGGTACACGTTAAATTTAGTTGTTATCGCTCTTGTTAATGTCAGGGTTAATTATTACTATTTGATGAAATGCTTTATCCTCTAGAGCACTGCGGTTATCTACACACGGAGTAACTGGTTATACCAGTTTAGTGTCAGTAAATCGTGAATTATCCAAAATGGAACAATCTTCAAAAAGGTTGTAACGTAAATAATTCGAGGAAGGGTTGTAATACGTGACAATGAAATGTATTGCTTTAATGTTATTTATTTTTTAGAGGGTATGGTTACCAATGTAGTGGTGTATTAGACGTCCTCTAGTTATGTAGGGTGTGTTCGGGTCATTGTGTGTGGAGAGAAATGAGTATGCGAAGGTCACAGTATCTTAAAATTTATTTTGCGAGATGTTTCAAACACACATGTACAGCGAAATATCTTAACTCTACGACGAGTAACTTAAATTAAAATTATTATTTAGCTATCGCAAGTCATTCACGAGAAGCATTTATTTAAAAAATAAAGCAAAATATTAACTTTTATTACTAACAGTTGTCATAGTGTGTAAATTTTATACTGCGCTGTCATGCCTTTAAGTCCCCAAACGGGACGTGCAAAGCATTTCACTAAACCGCCACAGTGTGGCTCACCATACTGCATTGTCTGCATTTGCAATGAGTAAGGTGACCACAACTTTTGAATTCTATTCATGCTTTCCATCTGCCAGAGTTTTTTTTCTATATTCTATATTAAGAATCTGCCAAAGTGACTCTACTCTGTCTGATAGAAAGCATGAATAGAATCCAAGAGTTGTCGTCACCATACTCATTGCAAATGCAGACAATGCAGTATGGTGACCCACACTGTGACGGCCTTATGAGATGCTTTTTTACACTCCGCTTGGGTATGTAAAAGGCATGACAGTCACCGTGTCAGTGTAAGGCTTACACAGTTAGCACGATAACTGTCACCCCTGCATCAATGGGAAAAGAGTAAGTTTATTTTAGCAGGTTCTAAATCTAATCTAAAATATAAAAATTAAATATCAACGTAATAGGTTTTACTAACATGCGCCTTGTCTAAACAAGTTTTTGCTTGATTGTAAATAGTTCTCCGTCTAGTAATACACTTCAGTTAAGTTATATTCTACATATGTACAAAAAAGGAACATTGGTGTTAAACTTTGTTACCATGTCATCAATGCATATCTTTTTAATTCAATTGATTAAACTACTAGTTTGGCGGCACGTATCTGTTTGCACTCAACCCAATATTGGAGAAAGCTTGAACAAACATCGTTACAAAAATGAAGGAAACCAAAAACACGTACAGTCCGGTCGATCTGCAAATAGACTGTTTCGCTATGACCTCCCTGCCCCTTTCAGATAAAACAAGTTTCTTCTTAAACGGGAGGTTTGTGAAGAAGCTTGAGGTCTACGTAGGTTGGTCGTCTGTCCAGAACATAGTAGCTAAATTGATTACGTAAGATGGTTACGGATGACCAGATCTGTCACAGTGAACAAACAAATGTGAAAGGCCCGCAGCTGCGACTAATCCCAATATTAAGTACTCTTATTTTCAGAGCGTTTTCTGTTACATGAATGAGGCTATATTGAGTGGATGTTTTCATTGCAATTTCCACTTTGTGATTGATAAATTCTTTGCAGTAATCGTTTTCAGTGCATGCTTGAATTACTGAAGCTTGGTATTATGGAAATGTGATTAAACGAATTCATTTAGATTTATTAACTTAATAGAACGTAGAATATAAAGAAATAATTTATTACGCTTTCATAACGTGTTAATTTTCCAAGTTTTAACTACAACATTATTAAAATTTCATAAATTTATTATTCCACGACTGTTATTTCACGCAATATGTTCGAAATACCATTTTAAATATGAAATTGAAGTTCGTACTACAATTGATTTATTATTATGAATCAAATCAGATTTATAATAAACAAAAACACAAGCTGATTTATAAAATTGCCGATCAATAGGCTTATTAACAATGACATCAAAGTATCAAATTATTTACTTAAGAAATCCTATATGTCTCATATTCAAGAAGCTATTTTCATTTACCTACATAATATGTACCTACTAACACTCTGAAGAGGCTTTTAAGGCGGTTACAAACCGCAGCATTAACAAGCTTTTCCACTTCAACAATCCATCCATGATAATATTGTAACGGAACCATTTAATTCACTACCGTACCATTTATTGATAAAACCTTTGTGGTATATTTGGTTTTATATCTATTATTTGAGCGTGATATTAAAACAAACATGTATTTATGATGGTAAATTTGATTGCGTAGGGTTCCCACCAAGAACTTAAGGTCTGCAAGTGATCCATCTGCTGATTGACGGACGAGATTCTAGCAAACAAAACATCCTGATTAGCCGTAATAGACTCCCTCTTATTACACTTAATACAGTCGCAGCAGTATCAGTTTCTTTAAATCAGTTATTTAGAATAAGTTGATTAAGCTTGCGATGTCAAATCTTCCAGTCCTTCAATTCGTGCTATTCAAAACCGAACTAACAAAAAATCTTGACGATGGTAGTAGGTTGACGTTCTTTATTGATTAATTTGGTTAAAAATACCAAAGGATTAAAAAAATGCTTCATATGTGAATGGGACAGAAGTTCACACGTTCACAAAATAATTTTCAGATTAAGGTCTGGGACACTAAATATTCAAGAATTCGAAGTGAACATTACTCTTTTTTTTTAATGCAGTTGAACACAGAATAATAATTTCCTAGTCTCAGGCACCACCAGAAACATTGTATCATACAAATGACGCACTCTATTATGGACCACTATATGGACCACCAATATAGTCCATGTGGTGATGGATTAACAATACAAAATATCGCTATCCTTATCAATCATGTGGAGAGAGCCGAATCAGGAAGCAAACTCCACAAGACAACAACACTGCAAAGAATAGGGAAACTTGCAACAGATCCTATACATACATGTATGATAAGTGTGATATAGTAAGCCAAAATCTCTTTTGCAAGAAGTTTATGTTTAGCAGTAGACTATTATAGGCTGCGGATGATGCACGTTTTGTTTAACATATTTCACACGAACGCTGACTTCAACACGAACGGGTCGGCTACAACGGGGCAATACTACCCTCCCACAGGAGACTGGCCTAAAGCAACAGCAGCCGTGCTGTCGTGTTTCGTTGGTGTGTGCGAGACCGGAGGCCCATTGATATGGGGGTAACAGTAATCGTGGTAACTGTGTGAGACTTACGCTGCCACGATGTCTGTCATGCCTTTTACTTCTCCAAGTGGAATGTGAAAAAGCATCTCTCTAGGCCGCCATAGTGTCACCTTACTGCATTGTTTGCATTTGCAAATGAGCATAGTGATCCTAACTCTTCGATTCTATTCATGTTTTCCATCAAATAGAGTAGAGACACTTTGGCAGGTACTTAATATAGATCACATGTTTTTATAATGTATTTGATCAAATCATTGTTAATCAAGTGATCTATTGGCTGCTTGAAATAGTCGGTTCTTAATGATACACTGGGGAGTGTTAAACGCCCACATTTTACGGATTGTAATTTTGGTTTCATTTATGTAAAAGAGAACAAAACTATTGTTGTCAACTGGACATATGTATCTCTGAAAGAACATGCATAAGCATGTGCTTATAGCATATATATGATATATATATATCCAGATTGATATATATATAGAGAGATATTGGCCTAGCCTTGGTAAGGAAAACAATACTTTGTATACCAAAAATCTATCATCTACCTGTAACAGCAAAAAAAAAACAAACATTTTACGTTCAAAGGTGACATTATCCTCGTATCACGGACTATTCAAATCCAAACTTAGATGAGCTTTCACATACAAAATCTACATTTTAAATAGTCTGCGATTTTTTTCTTACTGTTCAAAGTATTTCCAAATATGTCCAAATTGAACAAACTAGGAAATTCATTGTAAGACTTCGTCGTTCTGGTTATGGTTCACTATCCATCTTTTATGACCCGTTTTCATTTTTCTTAATCCATAAGCATTATCAAACCATCACATATTTATATATTTACGAAAAAAAGGTTCAACGTCTGTAATCATATTTACAGCATCATCATATTATATTCAGTAGTGTTGGCAGTTCAAATAATCTGAGTAACGCGGGTACTTTGAATTATGTATTGTTTGGGCTTTTTATTTGAAGTTTGAGTAACATCAACTATACCACTAAATCACATAATAATAGGAAAACCTCATTTTCAGACTCCTGCTGCCGAGCATTTACGACTAGTCGTTGCCGAAAATTTACTTTTTTATACACCATTAAGCACTGTAATTTTATTATTTTCACGACTGGCAACATTTTAGCTGTAATAAAGCATTAAAAGTAATAAACATGGCAACTTTTTAAGGTGAACAAGGCTTATGGCGATATTATTCAATGTTTTATTTTTTTTTATTGCCAGAAGTTGGACTTTTATACTGATGTCTGTTTTAGCGGTTGAGAAAAGGTCATCGTAAAATTCTTGGTGTAAATAAGATGTTTCTTAACTTGTGTATAATTATGTCTTGTATTTTGAACAAGTGACAGTCTTACAAGTTTATTACTTATTTTATGGTGATGGTGGTGGTATAAATCATTATGCTTATCTTCTAAATTTAAATAAGGCGTTAAATTTAAGACTAAATCATTTACTTTCTTTAAATATTTTATAGCTGGTTTCTTGCACTGACCGTTAAACAGACTTATGAAGAATTAGTTGTATCTAGAACTGAAAGCATTAATATATCTAATAAATCATGTTCTAGATGCAGAGAATTTCCACCAAGAACTAAGGGCCCCAAGCCAACTAAAGGGCAATAGGCACGCCACCTATTACGTGGGACCACAACACTAGCGAAAAGTGGACGTTATATATGCCTCTGCCTACCTCTCCGGGGAAACAGGTTTGATTTTATTTAAATATATAATCATATTTCAGGTGACGAATTTATAAACACTGAAGTTATTTACACTAAGTTGACCATGTAGATTTACTTGTATTGTCAGTTTTATTGTAAGTCCCAAAACTTGATACTTGACGAGTCCCAAAGGTAGTTAAACTATCTTAGAATTCGTAACGTAAGTTATGAAACTACATTGAAGAAGTTAGGAAGCTTATAAATCTAAGATATCGCGTGTATGTCTGGAATAAAAATGTGTGGAAAATACCTAAAATCTAAGACTAACGAAGACAATACAACTATGGCTGTCTCAGTCTAAAATTACATTCTTCCTTCGCCCCATCTAAAAGCAATTAAATTCTCAAAAAGATTTGATATCAAGCAAACAGCCAGCCGTATAAGAAACTATATCAAACTCTTTGTGATGTTTTCTAAGCTGCATCGACTGTAATTAAAATTGGTTAAATGCCAGATGACGATGCAGATAATAGCAATGTTAACCTTACACACGGCTCCCAAACTAGCGGTCCCACTAAACAAACAAACTTATATACTTAGTCTGGCCATAAATACTGTTACACTTAATTATAAAAAAATATTACATTTGAATTTCGAATCTGTCATTTTTATACGATTGTTCATTGTGTTTTCTCATTTTGGCGCCAATACATTGTAAAATATTTTGCGATATTAAAATGGTGTGGGGTGATAAAGAGAACCGAATCGCTGTGATAGCATTACACAAAGTAGGTATGGAGCCAAATGCAATTTTTAAAACTCTCCATACACTTGGTATTAGTAAAATGTTTGTGTACCGGGCTATTAATAGGTACAATGAGACCTCCTCTGTTTGTGACAGAAAAAGATCTGGCCGTCCACGTAGTGTTCGTACGAAAAAGGTGGTCAAAGCAGTAAGGGAAAGAATTCGAAGAAATCCTGTCCGAAAGCAAAAGATTTTATCTCGGGAAATGAAGATAGCACCTAGAACCATGTCGCGTATTTTAAAAGATGACTTAGGACTTGCAGCCTATAAGAGACGCACTGGCCATTTCTTAACTGATAATTTAAAGAAGAATAGGGTGGTAAAATCGAAACAACTACTGAAGCGGTACGCAAAGGGAGGTCACAGAAAAATTTTGTTTACGGATGAGAAAATTTTTACAATTGAGCAACATTTTAACAAACAAAATGACCGTATTTATGCTCAAAGCTCTAAGGAAGCTTCCCAATTAGTCGACAGAGTGCAACGTGGACATTATCCGACTTCAGTGATGGTTTGGTGGGGTGTTAGCTATGAAGGAGTGACTGAGCCATATTTTTGTGAAAAAGGTATCAAAACATCGGCACAAGTGTATCAAGATACCATTCTTGAGAAGGTAGTTAAGCCCCTTAACATCACCATGTTCAATAACCAAGTATGGTCCTTCCAGCAAGACTCGGCGCCGGGTCATAAAGCTCGGTCCACGCAGTCTTGGTTGGAATCGAACGTTTCGGACTTCATCAGAGCTGAAGACTGGCCGTCGTCTAGTCCCGATCTTAATCCGCTGGATTATGATTTGTGGTCAGTTTTAGAGAGTACAGCTTGCTCTAAACGCCATGATAATTTGGAGTCCCTAAAACAATCTATACGATTGGCAGTGAAGAATTTTCCCATGGAAAGAGTGCGTGCTTCTATTGATAACTGGCCTCATCGTTTAAAGGACTGTATTGCAGCCAATGGAGACCACTTCGAATAAGCTTTTTATATTTTTAATTGTTTTATATTTATGTATTAAACTGACACACTGTAAAAGTAATAAATGTTATTTGCAGTTAACAATTTTCTTTTTTCTTTATTACAATATTTATGGCAAGACTAGGTATTAAAATTATAACCTTTAAACACATACGTTTTTTAAATAAATCACACCCTGACACAGAACAAATAATCATGATCACCACACAAGTATTTATCCTGAGCGGGAATTACCACGAACTCTGGCTTTGTATTCCAAACGAAATTTTAATTTCAAATTCAATAACTCGTCTATTTTAAATAATATCGCTTCAAATTACATTCCTGCTAACGTAGTATAAGTGCATAGTTAAATTCTATCACTTCAACTGAGTTACACTTTCCTTTACTATCTTAAAGACACTGGCAACCATTACCCGGATAACTTAGGTAACCTCTAACAATATTAAACTGTTATACAGGTAAATTAAATTCCTCTGCTGAACGTACATAACTTGGAGGGTAGTCGAAAATTTAACCCTAATCCTGTGAAAGATTGGTTAGTTACAGTTTGGGAGGTATTTTGTGATCCTGAAAGTTATGATACCTTAATTTAAATGAGTCTAAAGTACTGTTAAAATGAAGATTAGACTTAGACCAAATTATTTATTTTAAAATTAGCAGCAATGGTTTGGCATAGGTAGAAATGACGTTCATACGCTCGATAGCCGGTAGCGAATGCTGTTTTACCGCGGTCGCAACCTTCTGTAAAGATGTAATTTCACGGAAGGAGGCAGTGGAGAAGGTCTGAGAGGACGATCTTCACTCGGATCCAATTCGCCGCTGGCAAACTCGTGCCGCTCTAAGTGTGGCTGCGGATGGACGGGACGGGATTTCCTCTTTATCCGCTACAGTGGCCGGCCAGCAGCAGCGAGGAGGTGGCGTATGTGCCGTACATCGCCTAAATAGAGAATTTACCTGTAGATGGCGCCCGCGCTAATCAGCTAGGCAGGCACTAGGAGGGGTCTGGAGGTCATAATAATAATTGTTCCCAGAACCCTCCTATCTCAGGCGCAGAGAGGCACATCCTGTGGTTTTAGTCGGTCCGAGTCCGACACATCACCCTGCCGTAAACTCCAGTGGGGTGACGGCCCGAAGGGGTTTCCACACATTAAAGAAAAAGCAGAAATGATGTTATTTTTCATTTTTTGGTTAAATAGACTTTTGGTTTTATGAATTGTTGCTATTGTTACAGTAACATGTGTGTTGATACTTTAAAGTATTGTTTTATCTGACGTTTACAAAATAAATATTAAACTACTTCATAAAATAAATACACTGAATTATTTTTTTTTATTAAAATTATGGCAATTTAAAAATCTTTGTCCAAAGTTTAAATGTTTCTTAAGACTTGACTTGTCAGTTATACAATAATTTATTGCTATTTTTTATTTTTAAAAGGAATAAAAAATAAATCGATTGGACGAACAAAAACATAATTTCTGTTTTTCTCTACAACTTAGGAATACATTTTACGTCACGGAGGAATTTCTTAGTATACGAGAAACGGACACAAAAAACACTAAGATTCAGAACAACAATTTGTGGAGTACACAAATTATGTAACACATGTAACACCATTCGTGCATTATAAACTTAACATAATTGTAAGCACCAAATAACAAACACAGTTTATTGAATCTCAAAATAATTTGTGGTAATAATGCATTATTTGATATAAGTGTAGCCATAAATGACGGTACGCTATACGCAAGATACATTTACAAATATACTTAAAATCTTGTACACGTACATAAATAATTAAATATCCCACCTATGCACGCCAGCTTAATATCGTCACTTGTACCATTCCTTCTAAT
The DNA here is from genome assembly GCA_949316085.1 of Hypercompe scribonia. NCBI lineage: Eukaryota > Metazoa > Arthropoda > Insecta > Lepidoptera > Erebidae > Hypercompe > Hypercompe scribonia. The sequence continues at coordinate 15,152,726 of OX438987.1, forward strand.
TACACTCTTGCTTTTAATTAATTCGTGGTAGATAAATTCGCATGTCTCTTAACTTGTGTTATGCAGTAACGAACACTGCGGTTTGAGTGTAAAGCAGCATTCATAGTGAGCTAAACGTTGGCTGTTGAACTTCGCACGAGATTCAACAAACTGAATAGCAGTTACGTTTCTGCGTGGTGTTATTATCATACCAGGTGTAGGTGACATGATTTTCTTTGAGAATCGCTCATATTCTAATACTATGTCGTTTCTAAGTAATTTATTCTAATTAGTTGTTTCTGAAGTACCTGGAAACCGATATGTTTTTGATAAATCATGTTTTGGGATAAACACATATAAAAAAATGAGAGGTGTCAAGGGACACCCGGATGGGACGAAGTTTGTTTCGATTAATTAGTGAAGGAATTGTAATATTTTTTTTATTTCTTGTAAGTTATAAAAAATGAAAATAATCGTCGCAACACTACACTGTTTAGAGCAAAATAGAATAACGAAACGAAAATAATTGGCTTGCTTTCTATGAGAGAGAGAGAGAGAGACAGACAGAGAAACATGTGCACGCCACACGGCTTACTACACTATAGCGAAAAGTGTCGTGACAACTTATCATTTGAATTCTTTGCGTCTAGCCTCCTTCGCAACGCGCGATAAGGCACTTCGTTCCAATAACATTTTCTAAAAATGAAACCTTGTTAGATCGATTAATCGCCTGCGAAACTCCCTGCATACTGAACTAAACTTGAAAATCATTGGAGCCGTTGCCGAAATTCAGATTATATATACAAGAATGGCTCGTTTAAAGGTATTAAATATGAAGAATGAGTTTGTTTGGATTGAATGAATCGAAAACAAATGAATGGGTGACTTTCTAAGTATATAACTCGAGTATGAATAGATTATTTCTATCTTTTTGTATTGTTGTTAAAGTTTTAAGAAACTTCGTTAGAATTCAACGAATATTTATAAATTAAATTGTTTTTATGAAAAACATTATAAGCTGCTATCAGAACGGTAACTTTTATGTCAGCTAGCTTTATACTTTTACTAGGTAGGAGAGCCACGCTGATTTCAGCAAGAGTGGGCTGGCTCGACATGGGCAGTACTACCCTCCCACAGAAGACCAACCTAAAGCGCCAGCATCTGTGTTGTCGTGTTTTGTTGGTGAGTGTGAAACCGGAGGCCCATTGATGCAAGGGTAACAGTTATCGTGGTAACTGTGTAAGCCTTACACTGTCACGATGACTGTCATGCCTTTTACGTCCCCAAGCGGGGTGTGAAAAAGCATCTCACAAGGCCGCCATAGTGTGGATCACCATACTGCATTTTCTGCATTTGCAATGAGTGTGGTGACCACAACTCTTGGATTCTATTCATGTTTTCCATCAAGCAGAGTAGAGTCGCTTTGGCAGGCTCTTAATATAGAAAGAAAAATACAAAATAAATCTGAAGATATGTGTGTAGTAATTTAAATACAAATAAAGATTGCAATAACATATCTCGTGAACCAAACTTTATCTGTTCAAATGTACAAAAGCTGCAAAACTAACAGCGAAGTTTAATACTGAACTGACAAAAATATTGCTTACACTGCAACAACATGATATGAATAATTCTAGTGAGCATATTGACAAACACTCGCCACGTCGCCGTGTACCTTGTATTCCCAAAGTACCTGTTCCAAATTCTAATCTTATACGGTCCATTTACAGGAATTCATTAGGTAGTAGAACCACGCTGATTTCAGCAAGAGCGGGCCGGCTCGACCAGGGCAGTACTACCCTCCCACAGAAGACCAACCTAAAGCGCCAGCATCTGTGTTGTCGTATTTCGTTAGTGAGTGTGAGACCGAAGGCCCATTGATGCACGGGTGACATTTGTCGTGATAACTATGTGAGATTTATACTGCCACGATGACTTTCATGCCTTTCTTGTCCCCAAGCGCGGCGTGACAAAGCATCTCACTAGGCCGCCACAGTGTGGGTCACCACACTGCATTGCCTGCATTTGAAATGAATATGGTGACCACAACTTTTTGAATTCTATTCATGTTTTCCATCAGGTAGAGTAGAGTTACTTCGGCAGGCTCTACGTATAGAAAAGAAAAAGGAAAACCACTCTAACGAAACTTTAAATAATATCTAGCATATTATATTCCATGAACTTCACTTACAAAGTATTTTTCTCTTAAGCTTAATACTATTTAAACTTAAATTCATTCTGCAATGTTTGACTTATGAGTATACACCTTTATGCCATAGAGAGCACTGTGGTTAGTGTATACTTATAGTTTAATTTCATGTTACGAATGAGTAAGTTTATATGTAAGTATCTAGTTAAGTTATATTGAGCTCTCGTTAAATGTAAACGACGTAGTGAGGCGAAAGTGTTGTATAATGTCGAAATAGAATATATTGAACAATTTGTCAGCTGTGTTACAGTGGGATATTGTGTATTTCAACAGTTGTGTGAGGAAATTGGGGTGTTATGAATACAGTGGAGTTTAATCAGTAGAATATAATGCCATGTAATGCAAATATATAACATTTTGGCTGATGTACAGTTCGCTTTAGAACGTTATTATTTAAATAAAAGGAATCATACGATCACTTAACGTGTGAGTTTAAAAATAAATTTTCGAGATTTTAATACAAATAATTTTAAAAGTTGACATTTTAATTTGTTTTGTTTCATTTTTATTGTGCTTTATTTAAGTTTACTTAATTTTATTATAAATGTAATCTAAATTTAAGTAGTGTTCAGTTTCATTCATTTTTTTTACTTACTGTTTTATTCGTAATATAGTACTGTTAAAAGTTGTTCATTTGTTAAAATTTAGTCCAGAAAAATCAATGTAACGAATGACTGAAATAAACTCCAATGATACAATTAACAGTTCTTACAAGTCAAGTTACAATTTGTAAATTACAATAAGAATAAGAGCAAACTGGAACAAAAAGATTGGAGTTTTTATAGGTATCTAAAAGTTTTAAGTGTTTCATTCAAATATATTCCAAATTACAGATAAATTCAAAGCAAAAATATATGTAGAAGCTGCTTATAATTAGATTAAAATATGCCATACAATGAGTATGGTGATCGCAACTCCGGAAGTCTAATTATGCTTTCCATCAGACTGAGTAACGTCACTTCAGCAGATCTTGAAACAAAAACAGAAAAAAAATAAGTTCTTAACCATAGAATAAAGAAAAAGTATCAAAAATTGTGATCAATTAGATCTCAACTTAAGATTACATTTAATATTTTATGTCAATTTACATTAAACTGGAATTATTGAAATTTAGCGATACATTCTATGTTAGAATCATGTAAGCTAATCTAAACATGCAAATAAATAATCGATGTATAACGAAAAGATACAAAACCTCTTCTAATTCAGTAATAGGTTGGATTGCTCGTCGAAACATCAAATAATGAAATGCAAACGAATGATGAGCCTTTTAATTCCAAACATATATTGCTACAAGAGTATTTTAATAATTCCAGCTAACCAAATCTCGACCTTATTTCGTAAACAGTAGTACTGTAAATTCTTGATATCAAACGTTCCAACAATGGTTCTGTATTTCCAGCATCCTTCAAAAGTTAAAAGCCACATGCTTAAAAAGTCACAGGATACAAACAGGTACCCATTTGTAATAGTAGAAATGAAATTAACATACGCAAGGAAACTTGTAGATAAGCCCTAACTAATTAAGTTGAGGAGAACCCTTTTAAAGAGCATTAAAATTAAATGTTCGCTGGCAACACCGACGGACGATTGTTGGCTACACTGTTTTTAATCTGTTGAGTGTTTGATGTTGTTTTGAATGTTCATTCGTGTTTTCGTATACTAATGTATGTAAACAGACGTAAAAGTTGGAATATATAAATGGAGGGATGCTTATTGATCCACAGCAAGTGATTAATAAAACAAATATCAAGATTTGTTTATCCAAAAAGTTGATAAAATCGCTTGATTGGGATTAAATTATTAGATAATAGTTACAAAGTTTTAACACGAGTTTTTAATGACGATAAAATTATTGGATTCTAGAATGAATTTGTTTGTTAATGTACAATACAAAATTGGCACAATTAGATTGTTATTTACAATGTACAAGTGGTATGGTAATTTGCTACACAGATCATGTCATTGAAACTTCTACCTCTCTTTTTAAAAAAAAAGCAGTATCAGATCCCAGAATATTGCAATTTACATTAGATTACATTTTTTTGATATATAACAAGAAAATATAAACCTAAAAGTATACATTTTTTGAAATTTTCGTTACTTAAACACTGAGGCATTACTTGACTGCCTCGGAGGTGCAACCGTAGGGAATGCGACTGTTACCATTGAGGTCCCGGATTTGATTCCGGGGTTGGACTAAATGTTTGTATGATCTTCAAATATTTATTTCGAAGTTTGGATGTTTTTTATGTATAATATGTAAATATTTACAAAAAAAAATTTTAAGCATTCCATCGGTCCGTCTAATTTTTATAATATTAACTCTGCTTAGTTTGAAACTAGTTGGCGTTGGGTGTCAAATACCTGAAATATTTATATATTTATTATATATAGTGGTACTTTACTTATACTATTATAGAGACTATTATAGAGGTACCTATAGAGGTGAAGTACCGATATTATATAATATAGAAGAAGTCTTATATATTGTTAAATAACAATGCTAAGTTATGTACGAAAACTTAACTTTAAAAGATATGTTTCTATGATCAGTGTAAAATAACACCAATAACTATTTTAAAAGTTTAACTCATGCATGTCTAATTTATTTCAAATTTGGTGTTTTAAAATTAGTTTTCTATATCTAGAAGGTTTATTATCTAAGCTTCATTTTTAATTTGCTTTGAAAATAATTAAATATTTTTTTAGTTAATAATAATGAATTCGGTAAATTAAATACACAAAAACCGACTTCAAAAAAACAAACTTCCTACCTAAAAACACTACAAGTCGAAAAATAAATTGAATGCACGATTTTTTGTACCTACTTAATTTAAATTAAAACAAATAATTATTAATTGTAATTTAGCCAATAGCCAAAAACATTTTAAAAATGAATTTAAATCTAAAATAATTTTACTTAGCAATCACACTATGCGAGTTTATAAGTTTTTCAATAAAATAACTATGTGATAATTCTTGTCTTTATCTGATAACCAATTAGTTTAACTAAGATATTATTAGAATATATCAGATGCCTAAAATCTGCTTGAAGTCGGTACCAATCCAAGTCGATATTTACTCAAGGTAGGGTTTGCAGCGGGGTTGTCGGAATCGGGCAGACTAAAACCACACGATGTGCCACTTTGCACCTGAGACAGAAATAATCCGAGAACAGTTTTCTTTACTACACTCAGAACGTCGTCTTCTTTTTTTATGTAAGTACACAATTAAATATATATAAATAAAAATAAAATTCTTAGGACTCAAGACAGACAAACATGAAGTGGACAGAAAGAACATTCAGGCTTAGAACACAAAATATTGTCTCATGTCGGTATCGGACTCACACCTCTCAGCGTCGTAGGAGAAGATGTCGGCTAAAACCACTGCGCTATCCCTGAAGTCTACTCTCTACTGAATTATGACTATCTAGTCATGTACATCAAAACACGTACTAATTGTATTTTAATGAATCTCACAATATTACACAACATAATCATGATGTAAAGATGTTACTAAGTACGGAATGCTCACGTCAAACGTTGATCTGGACATTACTACCTGAAACCGCACACTTCTAGTGTTAATTTTGTCGACAAATGAAGGCACCATGGCTTTACGGTAAAATGTTAATATTATCTATCAAGTACAATGTATGCTAAAGTCTTATTGGTACATAAAGCTTATGTTTGTTGATTGGATTAATTGCATAAACAAGATATTTTGTGGATTTACCAGCAACTGACCTCGTAAACAATGTCAGGATTAACTTATAATTGATCTGTATATTTAAAGCTCAAGAAGGCTGATATCCAGCTGTGGACTTTTAAAGGCTCAAGGATGATCCAGATATCTTCAAAGATAACAGTGAATAAACTCGAGAGTAATAAATTCGGGTCAAATTATGTATTACTTTCAAGATTTCAAGACTAACTGAGAGCGTTATTAGTACGCACTTTAACCCAAACGAACTTGATCGATTATTTGAGCTTGTCCTAGGCATAAGATACTGTGGGGTGCTGGGCTAGAAAACCTCCACGTGGTGCACCCTGGTAACGTTGGCGACGGCACTGTTTCTTCCTGTGCCATTTGGAAGAGGACATCACGCCAACGGCTAATATTCTAGCACAAAGAGGAAGCCATTTTCTTCGGCAAATCGGCCGAGACTTGGTCCAACAGAGCGGGCATTTTTGTCGATTCCTCTGTTGGTTCTTCGCTCTTCGGAGCATTGAGGAGGAAAACCTCGGTAAAAAATCACTATGGTGGGACCCTTTCATGGGTCGGCGTTTCTCCACTGTCAATGGTGGAGAAAGGAGAACGGGCTCGGTGTGTACTCACACTGCCGCCGAGCAGGCATTGGAAGATTTAATCTTCCTGCCACCGTTGTCACATCGTAATCCCGAAAGGAGTGTCGTGGTTATGTCTCGCGACACCAATCGGGGGCGAGGGTCTTGGCTTAGCCGCCCGGACTGCGAGGAAGAAAACCTCTTTAAAAAATTACCCCGAATCCCGTGTTCTGGTGCGTGACCAGGGGATGCATGGCTGATGGGTAGTTCAGTCGTAAGCGCACTCCCAGCCGAGGCACCTGCGGACCCCTCGGTTGGGCATAAATATACGCTTGCCCGGGTATTGGGGATCTCTGCCCGGGTCGACCTTTGTTCTCCCCATCTCGTGGGTTCAAATATGGAATCATTAATGAATAAAAACCAAACTACAGACGAAAAGAAGGAGAAGAAAAGCAGAGGGGAAAAGAGTGCAAGAACGGACGACTTCTCTTCCAACGAAGAGGAGACATTGGTTAGCACGCCTATCTCGGTGGGGCTCCCAGAAGTCATTATGGCTGCTGGGAGCCGTAGAACATCGGAACGATTACGTTCCAAATCCGCCGCGGGTGGTAACTCTAGTGCGAAGGAGGACACACTGGAGCTTATGGCAACGGAACTTTGTGACAGCCGGAAACGCGTACGCTCCAGGGATGACGGCAGCGATACGTCTCAGGAGATGTTGCCTCCCAAGGTTGCAAGCAGTCGTAGGGGGAGATCACGAACTCCGGCCTCGGTTCCGTCAGGCTCCGTTTTCTGCAAGGCAGGAGCCTACAGAAGAGTCAGGGCGGACGGCGAAGCATTAGCGGAAGAGGAGGTCGCAGATCTCCTGCTTAAAATTAAGGAGCCGATGGAAGGAAGTTCTGTTCTCCAAACACCATCATCGATGCAGGAGAGAGCAAATGCGGCGGTGGCCATCATCCACAAAGTGGCCACCAAGTCTAGCAATCTTAAGGGCTGTTTTGTGAAGGCCCTTAAGGACTCCTCTGCCGCTATTGCGGGGGTCGTGGAGAGCCTTATCGGAGACATGGCTCGTCTCCAGGCAGCCAACGAGCGTCTGACGGGGCAGGTGACTGAGCTCAGTGCTCAGTTTGCTCAACTCCGGGCAGATCGCCCCGAACGAGAGGGCTCGCCTCCGTCACAACTTACCCCCTCTTCCAACCTCGGGGGTATTCCTGATGCCCACCTGCGCCAAATCACGGACGCAGTGTGGCGAATGATGGACGGGCGTCTCGCTGGCCTAGAGGCGAGGCTGCCTCCGGCTCCTGTTGTCCGACCGCCGCTCGCGGCAAATAGACTGAAGACCGTATCGGTGCCATCAACGTCTACCGTTGCGGGCGGTCATGTGTCCTATGCGGCGGTAGCGTCTGTGTCTGCCGCTCCTGCGGTTGCTCCGAGGGCACGACAGGCGGCTAAAGCAACAGCCAAGACAAGTGCACCGAGGTCAGGGCCCAAAACGGCGGCCAAGCCTAGAGCGGAATTCCCTCCGCTCTCCACTCCAGCCGCTGTACCTGGCACCTCCACGCCTGCTCCCCCCACATCTGCCCCTTCCACAGATGGTTGGCAGATAGTCGGGGGGACTAAGAAGTCCCGAAAGCGGGGTAAAAAGGCTGCTCAAAAAGCAGCCTCTACCCCGCAGTCGCTGTCGGTGGCAGTGGCCACTACGAAGAGGCCGCGCAAGCTGCAGGTACCCAAAACCGCGGCGGTAGTGGTCACCGTGTCACCGGGAGCGGTTAACGGCGGACTGTCTTACGCAGCCATCTTCCAGAGGGCCCGGGCTAGTCTCGCCAATGACATCGGGACGGATGGAGTCAGGTTGCGCCTCGCTCAGACGGGAGCTCGAGTCCTCGAGTTCCCGGGAGCCGAAGGCGCAAAGACTGCAGATGCCTTTGCCGAGAAGTTGCGGGGCATGTTTGCGGCCACGGATGGTGTTAGGATCGCCAGGCCTACTAAGTGTGCAGAGTTGCGCATTTCGGGCCTGGACGACTCTATAACGGCCGAAGATGTCCGCGTTGCAATAAGAGAGAAGACAGAGTGCAACGTGGACAACATTAGGGTCGGCACCATCCGCCCCGGTCCAGGAGGGCTTGGCGCGGTGTGGGTCAGCTGTCCCGTAGCGTCAGCCAAAATTTTGGGTGACGCCGGTAGATTGCTCATCGGTCTCGTCAGCGCTAGGATCACAGTCCTGGCGGCGAGACCGATGAGGTGTTTTAAGTGTCTGGCATCGGGACACACACGCGCCAAGTGTGTTAGCTGTTTCGACTGTAGCGGACTATGTTTCCGCTGCGGTCGACCGGGGCACAAGGCGGCAGAATGCTCTGCCGCCCCACACTGCCCAGCGTGTGCGGCGGGTAACAAGCCCGCCGATCATCAGATTGGGCAGAGAGGCTGTAAACCTCCCTACAATTCTCGGCAAGCGTCGGGGGCTAGCCAATCGACCCAGGCTGCCTCTGATGTCGCTCGCATGTCGGCATCGTTGCCCATGGAGGAGGTTGTAGAGACGGTCGAGTAATGGCCCAAGTCTCCAACCTCCTGGTCCAGACGAACCTGAACCACTGTGCCGCGGCGCAGGACCTTTTCCTGCAAACCATGGCACAGTGGTCGATCGGTGTTGCCGTAGCCGCGGAACCCTATTATGTTCCTCCCCGTCCAAACTGGTTGGGTGACCGGGACGGTTCCGTGGCAGTCGTCGGCTCCACGGCGGCTCATTCCCCGCCCTTGTCGCTAAGAGACAAGGGCACTGGATATGTTGCTGCCGAGTGGGGGGGGATCACTGTGTATGGTGTATACTTCTCCCCCAACCGGAGTTTGAACGACTTCGAGGTTTTCCTTAACAACTTGGAAACCTCGATGCGGCGTCTAACGTCTGGGCACGTCTTAGTGCTGGGGGACTTCAACGCAAAGTCCATTGCGTGGGGTTCCCCCAGGACGGACGCTAGGGGCGAGGCCGTAGAGGAGTGGGCGGCCTCGGTGGGCCTCTGTTTACTAAACAGGGGCTCCACCAACACGTGCGTGCGACAGCAGGGAGGGTCGATAGTGGACCTTTCGTTCGCTACCCCTGCCCTCGCCGCACGAGTAAGGAACTGGCGTGTCCTGGAAGAGGTTGAGACGCTCTCGGACCATCTTTATATCCGATTTGAGCTCTCCCGATCCCAGGACGCCAGTAGGGGTCACGCGGCGCGGCGTTCTTCTCGCTTTCCGCGGTGGGCTGTAGCCAAATTAAATAGGGACTTACTAGAGGAGGCGGCCATTATTCACTCTTGGCTGTCTCCGCAGGCCCCGACCGAGGAGGTCGACATGGGGGCTGGTCGCTTCTGCGAAGCGATTACACAAATCTGTGATGCGGCCATGCCCCGCATCCGAGGTTGCCGGCCTCCACGGAAGGAGGTTTACTGGTGGTCCCAGGAGTTGGCGGACCTCCGTGCGGCCTGTACTCGTGCCCGGAGGTCCTACACCCGTAGTCGGCGGCGACACCGCGAAGAAGGCGGGGAGGACCAGCTTCATGAGGAGTACCGAGAGGCGCGGAAAACTCTGAAGCTGGCCATAAGCCGCGCCAAAGAAATTAAGAGAAAGGAGATGCTGGAGGGTCTCGATCGTGATCCCTGGGGTCGCCCTTATCGTGCGGCGCGACAGAAGCTCCGCACGTCGGGCCCCCCCCTTACAGAGACACTCCAGCCCAGCTTCCTGCGGGAAGTGGTCGAGGGCCTTTTCCCGCAGCGGGTGGAGCACACACCCCCGTCGATGGCCTTCATGGTCGGAGACAACGGGGGGAACGAGGACGATGTTCCGCCCGTCAGGGAATCGGAGGTAGGGGCGGTTGTTCTACGGATCCGCTCCAAGAACACCGCCCCCGGGCCGGACGGGATACCTGCCCGAGTGCTGGCCCGAGCCCTCGAACACATGTCGGACCGCCTCAGGGAGGTCCTGAACGCTAGCTTGGCGTCCGGACGCTTCCCTGAGTGCTGGAAAAGCGGGAAGCTGGTCCTATTGAGGAAGCCGGGACGGCCAGCCGAATCGGTAGCGGCCTATAGGCCCATCGTGCTGCTGGACGAGGCGGGTAAACTGTTTGAGAGGATACTCTCTGCCCGCATCGTCCGGCACCTCCGCGAGGTGGGCCCCGATCTGTCGGACGCCCAATTTGGTTTTCGGGCGGGGCGTTCGACGGTCGATGCCGTGCTGCGCCTGAGGGCCGTTACCGAAGAGGCGGTGAGCTGTGGCGGCGTGCTGTTGGCGGTGTCGTTGGACATCGCCAACGCATTTAATAGTCTGCCATTTAGCTGCATCAGGGAAGCACTCCACTACCACGGGGTGCCAAAGTACCTGAGGCGGCTTGTGGCAGACTATCTTGAGGAGCGTACCGTCATGTACGAGGACCGAGACGGTGTTCTAAGGCGGCGGCTCATGTCGTGCGGTGTTCCGCAGGGGTCTGTACTCGGACCACTCCTGTGGAACATGGGATACGACTGGGCCCTTCGAGGTCGTCTTCCCCCCGGGCTGGGCGTACTTTGTTACGCAGATGACACATTGGTCACGGCCCGGGGGATGAACTTTCAAGAGGCGGCGCGCCTGGCCACCACCGGTGTCTCACTGGTGGTCGGGCGAATTGAGGCGCTGGGTTTGCGGGTGGCCCTGGACAAGACGGAAGCCCTTTTGTTCCATGGGCCCCGTCGTGGTCCACCCTCCGGCGCCTCCATCGTGGTCAATTCGGTCCTCGTACCGGTTCAGGCCCAGATGAAGTATCTGGGCCTGATCCTCGACGGCAGGTGGCTCTTCGACGAGCACTTCCGACAGCTTTCTCCAAAGCTGGTCGGCGCTGCTTCTGCCCTTGGACGACTTTTGCCCAATCTGGGTGGAGCTAGCGTCGCGACGAGACGGCTATACACGGGGGTTGTCCGGTCAATGGCGCTGTATGGTGCACCGGTGTGGGCGGCGGCTCTGACCGCCCAGAATAGGGCTCGCCTCTGGCGCCCTCAGAGGATATTGGCGGTTAGAGCCATACGTGGTTACCGCACCGTATCGACGGAGGCGGCGTGCGCCTTGGCCGGAACTCCCCCGTGGGATTTGGAGGCGGAAGTGCTCGCCGAAGTTTATCGGCGGACGGCTGACTTCCGGGCGCGTAGCGGCATACGGCCCCCGCCCGAAGAGATACGCGAGTGGCGAGAGGCCGCTCGTCGAGCCACAATGGCTCGTTGGTCGTCCCGGCTGGAGGCTCCACGTGCTGGTTTTGCCGCCGTGGAGGCTCTCCAGCCGGTCATCGCCGAGTGGGCGGGGCGGCAGCACGGGACCCTTTCCTTCCGACTGACGCAGGTCCTTTCCGGGCACGGTTGCTTCGGCAAGTATCTGCACTCGGTCGCCAGGAGGGAATTGAGTCCCGCCTGTCACCACTGCGACTGCAGTGAGGACTCGGCTCAGCACACGCTAGCGGTTTGTTCCGCTTGGGCGGCGCAGCGTGGGGTCCTCACTGCAGTTATTGGAGGAGATCTCTCGCTACCGGCCGTCATACGCTCCATGGCCGGTAGCGACAGTTGTTTTACCGCGGTCGCAACCTTCTGCGAAGACGTAATTTCGCGGAAGGAGGCGGCGGAGAAGGCCCGGGAGGACGATATCCACTCGGACCCAATACGCCGCCGGCGAGCCGGGCGGCGGAGACGCGCATACCAGCGCCTCATGCCGCCTTGAGTGTGGCCGCGGATGGACGGGACGGGTTTTCCCCTCCATCCGCTATAGTGGCCAGCCGCGAGGAGGTGACGTGTGCGTGTGCCGGACGTTACCTAAATGGAGAGTTTATCCGCAGATGGCGCCCACGAAAGCGGGCAGGCGCTAGGAGGGATTAGGATGTCGTAATAACAGCTGTTCCCGAATCCCTCCTCTCTCAGGCGCAGAGTGGCACACCGTGTGGTTTTAGTCGGTCCGATTCCGACACACCGCCCCGCCGTAAACCCCGGTGGGGTGACGGCCCGTGGGGGTTTCCACACGTTAAAAAAAAAAAAAAAAAAAAAAAGGCATAAGATACTGTAAAACAATGAAACCCTTCCCCAATTTGATTTGGAGAGCTCAAAAAGCTTCTCATAGAGAAATGAGAGACTTAAAAAGAGTGATAGATCGGACCCATCGAATTACAGGCCTATAGCTATAACCTCTCTTCTCTCTAAGGTGATGGAGCGTGTAATCAACACACGGCTCCTCAGTTACCTGGAAGAGCACGATTTGATCAGCGACCGCCAGTACGGTTTCCGCCGCGGTCGCTCGACTGGTGATCTTCTAGTGTATCTCACTCACCGGTGGGCTTTAGCCATTGAGAGTCAAGGTGAGGCTTTGGCAGTTGGCCTGGATATAGCAAAGGCGTTCGATCGGGTCTGGCACAGGGGCCTTCTATCGAAGTTACCGTCCTACGGCCTGCCCGAGGGTTTGTGCAAATGAGTGGCTAGCTTTTTGTCCGGCAGACGCATAAAAGCCGTCGTCAACGGTAGCTGCTCCGAAAGCATGGACATAAACGCTGGTGTCCCGCAAGGCTCCGTGCTATCTCCAATACTATTCTTGCTGCATATCAATGATATGTTGACCATAGATAGCATTCATTGTTATGCGGATGACAGTACTGGAGATGCGTATTACACGGGCCGGGCTAACATCCCTCGTACCGCTATAGTAGAAAGTCGTGAACAACTTGTGTCTCAAATCGAGAGCACTTTACACAGAGTCTCCGATTAGGGTCGGGATAACCTGGTCCAATTTAACCACTCTAAGACACAAGTTTGTGCGTTTACTGCTAAAAAAAACCCGTTCACTGTAGTTCCACAATTCCAGAATACACCCCTTACCATCTCACAGAGTATGGGGATCCTCGGTGTCGATATCTCCAGTGACGTCCAATTTCGTACTCATTTGGAGGGAAAGGTGAGGCTGGCATCAAAAAAGCTTGGTGTCCTGAATAGAGCGAAGCGATATTTCACACCGGCACAAAGGCTACTACTGTACAAAGCACAAGTTCGGCCTCACATGGAGTATTGCTGTCATCTCTGGGCGGGAGCACCGAAGTACCAGCTTGAGCCTTTCGATTCAGTCCAGAGACGTGCTATGAGAATAGTCGACGATCCTGATCTGACAGACGGTATCGAGCCACTAAGTCTTAGGAGAGACTTTGCCTACCTGTGTGTGCTCTACCGTCTCTACAATGGGTTGTGTTCTGAAGAATTGTTTGATATGATGCCCACAGCCACATTCTACCATCGCACCGCTCGCCATCGTCAGGGAGCTCATCCACATACATTGGAACCTAAATAGTCGCGCACAGTGCGGTTTCAGAGAAATTTTCTCCCGCGAACAATCCCGTTATGGAATGAGCTCCTTGCCACGGTTTTCCCTGGGAACTACATCATGGGGTTCTTCAAGAAGGGGGTAGATAGGTTTTTGAAGGGTCGGCAACGCGCACGTGATGCCCCTGGTGTCGCAGGCGTTCATAGGCTGCGGTAGCCGCTTACCATCAGGCGGGCCGTATGCTTGTTTGCCACCGTCGTGGTATAAAAAAAAATGAATGAAATTTACAGCCACTGTTTTGAAATAAAAGCACATACATTTAACATAAAATAGGTACCAAAATTCAAAAGAATTGTAACATGACAATATTGAGAAGGTGTCTTACTCTTTTGCTTTTGCAATGAATTTGGCTATTTTTCTAAGTATATTTATTAGGAATATAATACTATATGATTAATTGATTTTCATTTAAAAAGTGCGAAGTTGTCTATTAAACACAATTTATTACGCTAACTAGTATTCCTAGTGATCTATATTTCAAATATGACTAAGATTTACACTTCCAAAGAGTTTTCCATAAACTTTTCTTTTTGTTTATAAAAAGACTAGAAATAAATAAGTACAAACATACATGAAACGGACACAAAGAACACCGAGACTCAGAACAACAATTTATAGATCACACTAAGTGTTGTTCCATGTGGGGTTTGAACCCCTAACACTCAGCGCAGTAGAGAGCAGTGTGGTGATCGCATAAACCACTAGGCCAACTGTGCAGTCTTCAGTTTTTGTTTTATGCCATAATTCGATCCGCATGCCAAGATTAACACCAATTTATAAAATCGCAATTTATCAAACACTTTTATATACTCCTTCTTGGCCTATTTCCAGAATCATGAACGTATGCAAATTGCAAACAGTAATTCTCTCCTCCGTGTATCCACCAGGTCATAACCATGAGAACAGTTTCCCCTTTTACGACAATATGAAAATCTTAAATTTAATCAAGTTTCATTTCTTCCTCTGAAGGTTTTTCTTCGTAAAATTTAACCTAGTATTAGTGTGAGTTCGTATTATATGGTTTCTTGCTTTATTTACCAGATATATATCAGCCATGGTAAATTTTTGTTTCTGAATTTAACAAGTACATATTTTCAATAAATTACTATTAATTTTTAAACAAATATATTTAGAATAAATGTTCTTTATAAATAAATAAATATTACGGACATTTGACACACAACGTCGTCTAGTTTCAAACTAAGCAGAACTTGTGCTATGATAACTAGACTGACTGATAGAATACTTATATACTTTTTTTGTACATATTATACATAGAAAACACCCAAACTCTGAAACAAATATTTGCAGATCATACAAACATTTGGTCCGACCCGGGAATCGAACCTGAGACCTCAAGCACAGCAGTTGCGTTCACTACTATTGCGCCACCGAGGCAGTTAGTTAAATTTATAAACCAATTAAAAAAAATTTTTTAAAATTTAAAATTAATATAGATTAGTGGCTTATGCCGTTTTGTAGATTTTTAAAGAATGACTGCTGATAAATGATATTTATTTCCGTAAGTTAATCTTTTACAGATATTTTTACATTTTACACTTTACTGTTAGAAGGCGCTGGTATTTCCTAAAACTCACTCTGGGAAAAATGCCAAACTGTTTTCTGTATAGAATATTGTTTTCACTTAAGTGAGTTTGCAGGTGATCTAGTATGATTTTCTCAAAGTCAGATCAGACATGCTACCTGTCTTATATAGAGGAATGAGCTTACCATGTTGCAGAAGGTCAGTAAATACATCACATTCAGTGCACCAACTAAAAATTCATGCCAAGTCTGATGCAACTACGCTAATAATCAAATAAGTTATTTGAACTAGAAAAAAATATAATACAAATAAATTTATTAAAAAAATATAAAATTACTTACTACAATTTTCAAAATAATTGACTCTCTGCCTTAATTGGGTAGATGAATGTACCGTACACAAATACCAATGTCCACTTCATTACAACTAATATCGCGAAACATCTCGGAAAACACAATCAACGTAGCTTTTTATTATTATTACGAATTTAAATCAAATATACAGTGAAATATGTTGTTCAATTGAATAGTCTTAAACTGTGACGTCACTATTTTGTATTTAGTACGAACTAACGTAACTAATTTGACTAAGGTGTATCTAGCGTATTATAACGAACTAGCAGACCTCCTTGTAAAACTGAAGTTGATACATGTTTTCCACGAATAGATATCAGATTATATTTTTACATAAATTTCGGTTTATCAATCGAGTTTAGCTCATAAAATCTAAGGCATTGAATTGAATTTCAAATGTTACGATGTAATTTTTCCTGGAATATACGAGAACGTTAACGCACTCAGCGTTCAAGTAATCAAGTCATTTTAATAAAATAATCTTTTTATCTTCAAACGTCACAGTTCTTTATATTTGGTTTTTAAAATTCCATACATAATTGTGTTGACTTGTCCCAAATATTTTCATAGGAGTACTCTACGACATCTCATGAAATTTATACTGTCGTGACTTTAATAAATACCGTGAAAAAGTAATGTTAGTACGAACTAGGAATATTCACATCTCTGTATAAAATAGTGTGATTATGAGGGCAAGGACCTTTCCTGCAAGTAATAGATTTTGGAAGGCTTTAGGGATGAATTATGATACCTAGGTGATATCAACCAGCTGAAATAGGTCCAAGGTGACATGAGGTAACCCAGAAGTCTACTTTATTCACCCGTGTGATATGAATACGTGCTCATAGTGGAATGAACCGCTTATAGAACTGTTTTCTTGATATTATAATTCTGTATAAAAAATTGTGTGTGTCAGCTCCGACGCACGACTGGAGTTTACCCCTTAAGTACGATTGTCAAAAGAAACGCAAAAATTATTTAACTTAAATTAACTGAAAAAAGATTGATACCGTATGAAAGGGTAACAAATTAATGAAAATAACATACAGATATAGTCGCTTTGCAGCATACTCTATACACGTCTTAATACACTCACAACCAGTGCAGCCGCACTAAAACCAGTGTAGCCGCACCAAAAATGTAACGAGGTCATTCGTTCAGTAGATTTTACTCCTCACATTTTTCTCATACCGGGTGCCTTATAATAAAAAAACCGATTCTTAAGGAATAAACTCCAAAAATAGGGTAAAACGAAACATATTAAAATATAAAGTAAAAGTGGCCATTCGTCCTTCATTGTCCAAGCTGTCAATCGCTGGAACGCCCTCCTTCTAGATATAAGAAAAACTATCAACTCATTAACCTTCAAGGTTAGAGTATGCAAGCTTTACGGAGACTTGTTGACGGAGTCATCAGAATAATTATTTGCTTATTCATCATTGCCTGAATAAGTATGTATTTATGTGTGCATGTATATATGTAGGTATGTGTTTCCTTTTATATTTATATATATATATATTTATTTCATTATGTATTACATTAACTATTTATAGATAAATTAAATAATCCACCCCACTAGCTCGAATATTACACCTGCTACACACATCTCTGCATCACCTAAAGGTCGACTGGAAAAAAACGCCTGTGGCATTATTCCGCCTTATGCAATGTTAATTATTTGCAGAAAGTATAAATAAATAAAGTAGGTAATCATTATGATATCATAATCATATCATATCATAATCATTATGATATCATTATGTAGGTAATCACTATTGATTATGTAATAAAATGTAACAAGATTGGAAACATCACGTTAATTCACAGAGGTAAAGTAAGGTAGGTTACCTTACCTTGTTGAAGCGTTTTCAATGAGTAAATCGGTATTTTAATCTGGGTCGAGATGAGAAAGTATGAAAGATTTTAGAATTCTACTCTATTGTCACCGAAAACAATCTTTTGTCTCTATCTTACAACTTTGAATGTCATAAGTAAGATAGGGACTCGATGATGGAAATTAGGAATAAAATTTGCAGTTCTGTACCTACTAAATTTGTTCACGTCCATATGACTTACTGAATAGTTAGTATTATTGAATTGCTAGAAGTGTTTTTCAGTAAATTCAATTCTATTGGAAGATACAATTTTACAATTAAAATCATGCATTAGGTGAAACTGAAAATCAGAAACAAAAAACAATGTTCTAAAAATCATCTTTCTAAATGTGACTAAAAATAACGAAAATAAATAAACATCCCATTTTTTCGGCATCAGCAGGACTTAGTCACAAAGCAAGCTCTCTATCCATCACATCATAATTCACATATCTAGACTTTGTATGTATAAAGCATTTACTAAAATTTACAACTTTATTTAGACAAAAAAAGTTTTCTTAGTATTTATCTATAGTATCATAGTATTTATCTCAAAATCCTTTTCACAAAAAACTGCTGGAACTAAGTAGAATTTCAATTCAAATTCAATAATCTTACACTTTCCAATATTATTTCTGTCACGAATAAAATCATAAATCATCTTCGCCTTTCCTAGATCAAGCACCTCATTCTAATTTCACTCTGAATCATTTATAAATTTCACTAACTTCTCAGAAACTCACATGTTAACTGTAACTACCAATTTATTCAAATACATACATTTCTAATCGATTTCAATCATAACGATGCTAATAAGGCTCTCAATGTATCCTTTGAATGAGCTGAAAGGTTTCTTTGTTGACTGATAAGTAAAATTACACCAATGAAATTATATATCTTTCTGTTATCGACTTCAAATTCTATAACAGACGTGTATTCTGAAGTTAGATGATCGTATATTTTATTAACTTATTCATAGAGGAGTCCTTTTGAAATTCACACATGCTCTCAATTCATATCTTGAGTTTGTAAAGTTTATTTTAAAATACCTTAGTACTTTTAGTGTTGGTATTACAAGTTTATATCTAGCTTCACTTGACCCTTTATATAATAATCTACCGATATATGTATATGTGGCAGTTTTAGTATATATAAGTTATGCATTTCATGTCAAAGAGAGTCGCGAAACCGAACATGCATTTGTATGGAAAAATACAAAGAGAAAATTGCTCTTATTCTTTTCCTATTGTAAATCGAAATCAAGAACAAACGCAAGTAATAGACCATTGTCACAATCTTCCAATTTTTCATATGCATTAACCTAACGGAAAAAATAATTACAGCAAATTGTAAAGATTGATACTTTTTTGTACAAAAAAAAAATATTGGAGGCCTGGGACCTCTCTGAATCCGAGGTAATTCGAAAGGAGGCATCACACTTGTGACCCTTGAGTTGCAAGTATCTATGGGTAGTAGTTGTGACTCACCATCAAGCGATTCGTGGCAAATTTCTCGCTCAAGAGTATGATCCTCAATAAATAAAATTTCATGAAAAAATTAGACCTAAAATAATAAAGAACCTTTCAGATTCACCTTTGAAAATTATAACAAAAGCTGCTTTGAATCCTTAACGATAGTAAAAATAGCAATTGTTTTGTTAGTAGAGTTCTAATACTTTACTATTATACCTCAAGAAACCTTAAAAAAAAATGAAACCCTGAAGAAAAAATTGCGTTTATGTAGAATCTGTTAAAGGTAATATAGTTCTATGTAATAGATTACTTATATCAAACAAAAAGCTACCTTCTGACAAAAACTATTTTGTATAACGATCTATGTCTAAAATTTATTATTTTAATTTAAATGAGAAAGTGACAAGAGTGGATACCACGATTGGGCAAACGTAGTGTAGGGTGCCCTGCGGCGCGATGGACCGACGACTTGAAGAACGTGACTGGCAGCGGATGGATGCGAAATGCCCAAGACCGGGACCGTTGACATTCCTTCGTTCAGCAGTAGATGGTGACAGGTTGATTGATAAATGAGAAAAATGAACTTCAATTTTATGACCTATTTTTATGTTAAACTTATCTTCCAAAGACAGGAACTCTTTTTTAATTGCAAATTGATAAAATTTAAACACATTTCATTATCAACAGGTGAAAATTAGAACCGCGTTCCCGGTCCCGAAAGCCTTACCGCCCCCGTACGAAAATAGAATGTATGGAATCAGGGGTCATACATGGATTATGTGGTTACACGGCTCACTGCCAACATATCCTTTTATCCATTGATCCCTGTCATGTTGTTAGCGTGATACAGTCTACTATTTCAAAATCAAATCATTTACTTTAGCTTGCAAACCTTGCGTTTTAGCTAACTGAAACATACGACTTTTTGTTTTACTGAAAAGACAACTTTCGCGCTAGGAGTGAATGCTGTGTAGCGAGTAACTTCACAAATTTTAATGAAACGAACATAAGTAACAGCCAGACTCAGAAAGTGTTGTCCCATACGGGGATCCAACCAAAAACATTCAGTGTAACAGGAAGCGAAGAGGTGACCGCTTAAACTACTATCTATTCAACATATCACTGTCCACTGCTGAACGAAGGTATCCTCCAAGGAACGCCAACCATCCCGGTCTTGGGCAAATCGCATTCATCTGCTGCCAGCCACCTTCTTTAAGTCGTTGGTCCATCGCGCCGCAGGGCGTCCTACACTGCATTTGCCCAAAACTACTATCCGTGCCATCAATGCTAATAACATTCTAACCACTCTCCACAGTATTACTTACTTGTGCTTGTATTTTTTTTAAAAAGACAACGTCTGCACTTGGAAAAAATTCTGTGTGGCGAGGATTTTACAAACACAAGAAACGGACATAAAGAAGACCCAGACTCAGAACAACAATTTGTAGATCACACAAAGTGTAGTCCTATGTGGGTTCATACTCCACAACACTCAGCACAGTAGAGAGCGGTGTGGTGACCACTTAAAACACTTAAGAAATCGGGCCATCGCTCGACCTCGGCCATCACCCCACCGGGGCTTGCAGCGGGTGGTGTGTCGGAATCGGACCGACTAAAATCACACGGTGTGCCACTCTGCGCCTGAGACAGGAGAGATCCAGGAACAGCTGTTACTGCTGAAAACACTAGGCCAACCGTGCAGTCGTCTTCTACTTTACACCTAAAGTTTAATAAAATATAGATACAATATACATTAAGTCAGCAATTGGTATGAAAATTTGACCTTCATGTTGGAAAGGGTAGACATATATTAAAGGTTTAAACCAAATTCTTTGCTAGAGCTGGCTAATTTGTCTATTATATGCCTATTCTTATAGCAAATATAAAAGAATACTTCTTTATTGTACAATATAGTGTAATGTAATATTCTTGAAATATGTATATAAGAATTCTTACTCGATTTATTATTTTAAAGCACTAAACCCAATACTCATTTTAAATACACATCCTATCCAATGGAAAAATAATTATCAAAGTCCATCTCTAGTTCTAAAATGTAACGTAAAGAAATAAAAAATTGTACAGCATTATTTTGTCAACAAATAGAAAGAAACTAGTTATGTAGATAAAATATTTCTTGTTTCCTTGTTTAGTGGACTGCTGAGTCGGGTTCGATCTCACGAGCACTTAGTATTGATTATAATAATGTTCTTCTAGCCGCCAGTCTCAAGGGAGACCAGCTAACTACACAGAAGATATACACAAGTGTCTACGCAAACATAGGTGCACTCTCTGTTCCCTCACTCTCACAATCCGATGGGACGGCTACCCGACACGACCAGGGAGAGTTCAGGCACAGGACCGACGGCCTTACGTGCTCTCTGAGGCACGGACGCTAAAATCCTAATCGGCCAGTCCAGACCAGTCCGGTAGAAAAAGCAAGGAATCCAATCTGAGACCCCTTGATTGGTAGTCGCAAAGGCTAGACCAACGAGGCGTTTAGTATTATAAAATATGTTATTAAATTGGTTTATATCTAACGTTAGCACGTCTTAAGTAATCAATAAACAATAATTAATATATTTTAAGTAACAAAATGGACTAAAATCACACGCAATTTCATGACGTCTCAATAGCTGTGCAGTCAGAATCAGTAATCATTAGACTTAGACACCGTCAGTACATTATACATTTGATACATCATTCTATAAACATGTATAAAAACATAAAACGTACAGCTGGCAATCGCACGCACTCATCACAATATATTGTCCCCTCAGGGGCTATTACTCGTACATTATTTAGACACGTGTGTGACAGCAATAAGTGATAAAAACATTTTACTAATAAATCCTAACAGAGAGGTGTTTTCGGACAACAGATACAGAGAGAGAGTGGAAAAGATTGGACAGAGAGAGGCAATGTAAAATACTATCTCCTTTAAAAAGTATTCAGAGATAAATGAGTATTGTTAATGTTAGCAGCAGAGAATAGACTGGGTTCCGAATAGGTTACAGTACCGTGGGCCATAAACACGCTCTAAGGCAAATAATTTAGAAGACAAAGCTATATAATCAGCCTCTCTGCCAAGCGTATGTGGAGGTCAAGTTTAAACTGAAATGGTAGTTGACTGGTCAGGTGGTTCTTTTTTTTATTTTAAGAGCCTTCCAAAACAACTCTACTCTATTTGACGGAAAGTGTGAATAGAATCCAAGAGTTGTGGTAACCATACTTATTGCAAATGCAGACAATTTAGTACCACCCTACGGTGACCCACACTATGATGACCTAGTGAGATGCTTTTTCACGCCTCGCTTGAGGATGTAACTGGCATGACAGTCATTATGACAGTGTAAGGTTCCCACACCACCATAACGTTCACCTCTACATTTATGGGCCTCCGGTCTCGCCCTCACCAATGAAACATTTATAGCACGGATGCTGTTGCTTTAAATTGGTCTACTGTGAGTGAGTGGTGCTGCCCCGGTCTAATCAGCCCGTTCGTGCTGAAATCATTGTGGCTTTATACTTACTAAACGACACATCTCTAGACGAACTGATGGTCGCGGCAGCCTAAATGTTGCAATCTCCAATTGCAATTAGACAAACGTAGTATAGGGGGTCTACAGCACAATGGACTGTCTATTTGAAAAAAGTAGCTGGCAGTGGTTGGATGCAGACTGCCCAAGATCGAGAAAGTTAGGACTCCTTTCGTTCGTGGTGGCTAGCGATAGGTTAACTTGTATGAATTTTAAAAAAATAACCTGATTTTTACGATTATAAAGATACACTTATTAAATTTTGACTCATTTATGATGCACAAAATACTTGCATGAAAACATGAGCTTCAGCGACGCGGGTCTTCAATAATATTCTTAAACACTAATTTTCGATAGGGTTCTCTTGGACCCATCCCACCCATTGAAGTCACTCATCACTCAATGACTTTCATCAGTCACTAACCTCAAATTTCAATCTCTTAAAATGTGACCCTAATCCTGGAATTGAATTTCGTTTCTTTTCACTGCCACGTGCACTTTTAAGTACACAATTCAAGTTTATTAAGCCAGACTGTAAATGAAAGTAGAACCACTAAAGTCCGTCAACGGCCTCTAAAATTCCTTCACCATAATGATCTAAATATCATGACATCTTTATTGCAGGATCATAAAAATCTAGGAAAACACACTTCTCTTCAATCAACAGTAAAAAACCAAATGAAACAGGGTCCAATAAAGTTTATTACATGAAACAAATTAAAGGCTTCAAAGCTAAAGGTTCTGTAGACCCTTAGGGTCCCACTTATCTTGATTACACAGCGTTTTGCGAACTCCGTAACATGTATTGGCAGACAAACGGCATTTGAGATCTTTTGAAATTGTTAAAAGGAATTTCAAAAGAACTTATTGTGAAGTCCCGGAAACTGTATTTGTATAAATTATGGAACATTATATATTATTTAAATATAGACCTGCTATTTTTATTCGTCCGACGTCTTTCGTCTTTCAGAACAATTTCCAATCTAAGAGGAGAAAAGGCAGGTCGAAATGCTAACGAAATTGTATAGTGGAAACAGTCAAAGATCTAAATTTTCAACAACCATTAGAGGTAAATATAACAAGCTTTGTTGGATTTTATAATCGTCAATAGCCACTTATTGTTAAAAGGATAAAGTCCTGCCATTTCCCCATCGAAATAAAATGTTATCACTTCTATTGGTCTGTACCGTTGGTCTATTGGCCTTATGACTCTTATTATCAAAATTATCTGGTTGCATTAAATTATCAATTTTAATTGAAATTAAGAGAAAATTGTATAACAAAATGGTAAATGAATAAATAATTATAATTTGAAATTGAATTGGTCTAGAAACTCTAAAAACAAAGGATTGTTTACAATACAAATGGTGGTGACATTCATTGACCATATTATAAAATTATTCTATTTTTATTCACGTATTGATAAGTATTGTTGTCAACAGCACTCAGTCGTCGTAACAGTATTGTCATATTTTTAATAAATAAATTAAGAATTTAAAGTTTTTGATTTAATCAAAATTTTTTGCTCATGTGTATTTTTTTTCTATATTGAGAGCCTGCCAAAGTGACACTACTCTGCCTCATGGAAAGCAGGAATTTAAGAGTTGTGGTCATCATCCTCATTGCAAATGCAAACAATGTAGAATGGTGACCCACACTATGGCGGCATTGTGAGATGCTTTTTCACACCCCGCTTGGTGACGTAAAAGGCATGACAGTAAGGTGTAAGGCTTACACAGTTACCGCGATAACTATCACCCCTGCATTAATGGGCCTCCGGTCTCACACTCACCAACGAAACACGACAACACTGATATATATGTACATATATGTGTATTTATAATCCACAATATAATACTTGCTATCTAATACAAATAAAATCATAATTTGCTTGACCGTCTAATAAAGTACTTCAGTTCTGATAACAATTCTCAGTTCATCAGGACTAATTGCCAACTATTTAACCTCTAGACGTTATTTAAAAGGCTTTGAAATTACATACTTAAGTATGTAATTTCAAACTCTTTTGAAGATTAAAATTATATATCATCTTAGCTTTTTGTATTTAATATCAAAGTTCGTAACACAATAGCAATTTTTACGAACTTGCCGACTCGACCGGAACAGTACTACCTTCTCACGGAACCAACCTAAAGTGATAGCATCCGTCCTGTCGTGTTTCGTTCGTGCAAGACCGATTGATGCAGAGGTGATAGTTATCGTGCTAAGTGTGTGAGCCTTACACTGCCACGATGACTGTCATACCTTTACGTCCCAAGTGCGGTGTGAAAAAGCATCTCACTAGGTCGCCATAGTGTGGATCATCACACTGCATATTCTGCATTTGCAATGAGTATGGTGACCACAACTCTTGAATTATACTCATGTTTTCCATGAGACCGAGAAGAGTCACTTTGGCAGGGCCTTAAAAAAATATTCTCACACATCCTACACACGGATATCTGATCCCATATACCTGTGCTATCTTAACCAGACTGCTTACAAACATACTTATATATTTCTAAATATATACATAATATGTAAAAAAGATACCCAGACACATAAGAAATTTCATATTCATCACATTATTAAGTGGAACAGAATGGCTGACCTCTGGTTTATCAGAATCACTTACCACTAACCAATAATTTATTCATCATCATCATCATGAACAGCTTTTAACAGTCCACTGCTGAAGATAGGTCTCTCCTATAATTTAAAATAAATATGGAAAATAATATAGTAAGTTTTTAAAAACCTTCTGAACAGACTTTGTATTTGGATTTTAGCTGACACTTATAGTCCTGTGTCGCGGGGGACTTTACAGATATACAAGAAATGGACTCAAAAAACACCCAGACTCAGAACAATAATTTGTAGATCACACAAAGTGTTGTCACACAACACTCAGCGTAGTAGATAGCGGCGTGGAAACCACTAGGCTAACTTGCAGTCAAAATACTAACTAAATGTTCCTTCTTCAAAAACTTATTATTCTGAAACATCTTCACTCATGTCTTTATAAAAAATGAGGTCAACTAACTCGACTAGTTTAAAAACTAACTATATTTTTAAAACGCTCACTTTAAAACCTTAACAACTTTAACTTTAAAAGGAAATTTACTTCGAAACTTAACTTTAATATCACTTTACATGAAATTTATCATAGAAATTAGTTGAAAAACGACCAGAGCTTCTACACAAAGCCTTTTAATGTTAGATAGAAGTTGATGAAAAGGAATGGACTACCGTTACTTACCTTTAAGTAGACGTTACAGAATTCTCTTTGACTCGTAGATATATTAAAACAATTTATTATAATGCACTTACTTCACTAAGCACAACTGCACGGATGCTGTCGCTTTAGGTTGGTCTTCTGTGAGTGAGTAGTATTGGCCTGGTCGAGCCGGCACGTTCGTGCTGAAATCAGCATAGCTCTACTATCTATTTATTTGTTTCTCAAGTCATTTTTTTCATTTATATCAATGCAACCATAATCTGGTTTGATCCATGTGGTAATGGAATAAGAATATAAAGTGTCACCAGCCCTATTCGTTCCATTGGTGTCGTAAAATGTGACTAAGGAAGCAAAGTGTGTAGGACTATCACACTGTGAAGAGAAGAAACACTTGATGCAAACCCTTTAGCAATCCATCTGACGAGCGCAATATAGAAGGCTAAAATATTCTTTAGTAGTAAAAAAATAGGTCTGTTCTCAAAATTTCTAAACTGTTCTTTTTCTCGGTATTTTGAAGAGATTAAGATCTTTTAGATGGGAACTTCACCTATTCTGACAGGTAGTAGAGCCACGCTGATTTCAGCATGAACGGGCCGGCTCGACCGGGGCAGTACTACCCTCCCACAGAAGATCAACCTAAAGCGACAACATCCGTGCTGTCGTGTTTCGTTGGTGAGTGCGAGACCGGAGACTCATTGATGCAGGAGTGACAGTTGTCCTCATAAGTGTGTGCAATATAATGCTACGATGACTGTCATGCCTTTTACGTCCCCAAGCGAGACGTAAAAAGCATCTTAATAGGCCGCCATAGTGTGGGTCACAGTATGTGCGCATTTGCAATGAGTGTGGTGACCACAACTCTTGGATTCTATTCATGCTTTCCATCAGGCAGAGTAGAATCACTTTGGCAGGCTCTTAACGTAGGAAAAAAAAACCTGCCTTCCAGATATTAATAAAAAAATGTCCTGGATCATTGAATTATGTTACCGTAAACTATGACATAAAAAAAATATTGTATATCTTAATTTTATTGGAACGTTTCCGAATATTAAAAGACGTTTAAAGCTGCAGATAAAATTAGGTTCAGTTTTCCTCGTTTCCCGATCCAATTTCAGTTTTCTTTCAAAACTCTTAACAAAATACGCCTAATATAAAATAAAATGGCTTCTCCGTTCAGTTACCCTACGCTCGTTTAAAAATGATTAGCTACAAAATACTTCAGAGATTTTATTGGATCGACGCGGTAAGAAGTGGAGCTTATTAGACACATACATGTGCTTGTTAAAGGAGTCCTCGCTCGCTGTCAATTTAGATATACGCTGGGTCTTATTAGGGTGATTTAATTTTTCAAAATAATTATTTAAAACTTCATATATATCGTATCATATTATACTTCTTTTAAATTCATTACAGTGTTACCATTATCATTCTCTTTATTTCATTTAAACACATATTCAATACATTTTTAAATATATAAAAAATAAAAAATACATATTTAAAAATATAAAAAATAGTAGACCACCGACATCGAGTACAGGGACCAAGATACCGGTGGTTAGGGCTCCAGAGACAGGAACCTCCTCACAATACGGGCCGTGTCAAGGAGGACTGCCTTCTGCATCAGACCCTTGATCCAACCTTCTAACGTGAGCCTCTTAAGGTGTTGGTCGAGGCTCTTGGCTATCAATCCGTGAACAGATATGATTATCGGAACAATGATCACCGAATCTACATTCCACATATCGGCAATCTCGTGAGACAGATCCAAATACTTCAATTGTTTTTCTTTTTCAACTTTCACGAGATTCTCGTCATGAGGAACGGCGATATCGACAATCATTGCGCGGCGCTCTAATCGATCTATCACCACAATATCAGGCTTATTGGCAACAATAGTCCTATCTGTGATAATAGATCGATCCCAATATAACGTAGCACGACCGTTCTCGAGAACTGGGTCGGGCACATACCTGTAGTAAGGTACTTCGAAATTGACAAGTTGGTATTTAAGGGCAAGTTGTTGGTGTACGATCCTGGCTACTTGGTTGTGCCTGTGCAAATACTCACCGTTAGCAAGACGAGAACAACCGGAAATAATATGCCTAATAGATTCTCCAGGACGGTGGCACGCCCGACAGATGTCAACCGTACTATCCATTATCATTATTATTAGTGAATTTAACAATTTGGCTCAAATATTACAGTTCGAGAAATAATTTTTCATTTTCATTTTCTCTATTTCTAAACAAAGTAGAAGAAAATGCGTTAAATAGTTAAATTTTGTTTAATGTAATTTATGAACCAATAATTACATTCATGGTGGACATAGGCCTCTCCTTATACTCTCCGAGACAAGGGTTCGTATATGCATATAACTAGGTGTTAACAAAATACCAGCGCAATTAAGTCAAAAATCATTGTTGACTTCCGTGGTAATTTTTCTAAATTTCTAAATTTATTTCCAGCAATAGATACTTTTCCTATAGATATGGGCTCAAAATAAATTTCACTTCTTTTTCATCTATTTCTTACACTTATTTTTTTTATATATAGGAACCTACCAAAGTGACTCTATTCTGCCTGATGGAAAGCATGAATAGAATCCAAGAACGGTGGTCTCTATACTCACTGCGAATGAAGACAGTGTAGTATGGCGACGCACGCTATGGCGGCCTAGGGAGATGCTTTTTCACGCCCCGCTTAACGGACTCGAGATCGTAGCGGGAGAGTATCTTCAAAAAAGCTAATAAGTGTTATTCTTAACCAACAATTCTTTTCTCAATTCTATAATATGACCAACGTCTATAATACACGCGTCTAAACCACGGCATTGTATTACTACATAAACCAATACAAAATAAGGAACACAAAATCGAAAAACAAAGAATTTATGTTTATATTGGATCGCATATGCATAATTTTATTCAAATAACGCTTGGAGGCGACACTAAAATTTCACCTCGCTTATAGATGGGCCCCTGTTATGGGAAATTCAATTTATCTGCCCTAACCGTGTCGGCGACTTTTTTATGGAATTCTCGTCCAAAAATTAAACAGGAAATTTCGGCTAGAATATTTAGTTCACTGTGAAAAGATTTTTATTTTGTCTTATCGGGAGGATTTATCACTTTTTCATGTGTTTTATCACTGTCATTATTAATAGCAGCTTTAAGGCGTGTTGCTGATTTAATAAAAAATATATGTAAGAGTACAATATACAACCAATCCTAGATATATATGAAATAACTAAATACTTCTTTGACCTTTACGAATTTTAAGAACGAGGAATCTCTTAATTTCGTTCTATTTTTATGTTTTTGCTATCTTAAAACATCATTATTATCAATTTATTTTTCTTTTTTGTTTCTTACTTCACTTCGAATTTGATTTTATTCACATTTGAAGAAAATATCATCGTGAATATTGTCAAGAATATCATCAATCATCAGCAGACTTTAATAGCCCATTGCTAAACGTGGTCCTCGCTTTAGCAAGGAGGTTTTGGTACGTACCATATCACGCTGGTCAGATGAGTTGATATAGGGTTTGTTTCAAGTTTTCCTTCTCTATGTAGTGATATTGTCTAGCATATTATGTTACCTTCGTCGCTACTTACGACATCCATGGAAAGAAAGGACCGTGACACTCTGTATTCCTAATCTATCACCACACGGAGAATGAAGAACATATTTTACGATGAATTAAATTCATCATGATAAAGACACGTTGAAATAAATATTAACCTTATAATATTTCAATAAAACACTTAGAGTTATCAGGAACGAAGAAATAATGAACTCTCATCACAGCGGTAGTGAATGTGACTTGAAATCTCGGTTTCGATTCCCGGGTCGGACCAAATGTTTGTAGGATCTACAAAATATTTGTTTCAAAGTTTGTATGTTTTCTATGTATAATATGTATGTATTTACAAAAAAAAAGTATATAAGTATTCTATCAGTCAGTCTAGTTATCATAGCACAAGCTCTGCTGAGTTTGAAACTAGATGACGTTGTGTGTTAAATGTCCGAAATATTTATTTATTTAGTTCAGTGTATCTGAAAAATACTTTGATTTTTATTGAATTCTTTCAATTTGCTATCATTGCCCCTGCGAGGTTTGATAAAATGTCCTAAGATTTTTAGTCTTTCTTAGCAACTTTAACAGTTTTCTAACACACTACTTTAATTTTCAATATAATATAAGCTGTGTCTGTCTGTGATTTAGGAAAATCTTAAATCTCGGTGTTTTCTTAAGGCTTAAAACTTGATACACAATACAAAAATATAAAATAATTTTGTAAGTTTTTGTCCATCTGTCTGTCCGTTCATTTTTCGGGGCAATCCCTAGAATTGTTTGACCAATTTTAATATAGTAGAACTTTTACTAGGAGATAGAGGTGGTTACTGAGCAACATATAGGGTTTTTATTCCGTATTCTATACGAGATCCGCAGCAGAAACTACGTCTCGAAGATAAAAATTCAAAGTGCAAATCCGACGCGAACAAGTTCACGGACACAATCAATTTGTAATATAGTACAGTTGCGAAAAAAAACACATGACAAAAATATTTATTAAATAATCTTCTAACATTAGAAGACTACAGAAATTTTATTAATTTTAACAATAATTTTCAATGGTTTCATCCATCCATCATAAATGATATTTGTTGAGTTAAAATAAGTGGAAGTTGGTTTAGATGTGAATTTCAATTTATTTCAGGTTAAAAGATTTAACAATGTATTTTCTCACCGTGTCACGGAATAGAGAGGGAGAGTTGCCATTAACAAAAAATATGTAAAGATGTCTAAACCAACTTCCACTTATTTTAACTCAACAAATATCATTTATGATGGATGGATGAAACCATTGAAAATTATTGTTAAAAATTTATAAAACAAAGTAAATTAGTCCAAAAAATAAACATAAAAATGTCACTCTAATGGCACAAAATATGCAATGACAGTATCAAATAATTGATTATACTTATATATGTAGATTATATTGTATACGCAGATGAGTAGTTGGGTATTATGTGGTAATTAATAGTTGTATAATAGTAATGTGCCAATTTTAAAATATGACACTTTATGTATAATAATAAATAATAAACATTTTGGACATTTGACAAACAAACGTCATCTAGTTTCAAACTAAGAAGAGCTTGTGCTATAACTAGACTGACTGATATAATACTTTTAATACTTTTTTTGTAAATAAATACATATTATACATAGAAAATACCCAAACATCGAAACAAATATTTGTAGATCATACAAACATTTGGTCCGACCCGGGATCGAACCCGAAACCTCAAGAACAGCAATCGCATTCACTACCGCTGTGCCACCGAGGCAGTTAGTTACATTAAATTTACGTAATACGTATTTATTTTTTAATATATAACCGCCTCATTGATCTAGCGGTCAGCGTATGCGACTGCTGAACTCAGATTCGATTACCGTGTCAGGATATAATGTATTATTGAGCTTTCCCGGTTACAGAAGTATTTAATAACAGCCCGGAGTTTTCTTCGAAGTTGGAGTTTTAACCCCTGTGCCCTGAAGAGCATTTAAATCCGACGATCCTGTGCCTGATCTCACTCCGTTCGTGTCTGATATCCTTCCCATCGGCTTGTGAGAGTAAGGGAACAGAGAGTGCACCTGAGTTAGTGCACATACATGCGCACTATAACATCACCTGCGTAGTCGGCTTATCTCCGTTGAGACTCCGTTAGTTGAAGCCGACTAGGAGTATGTCATAATTATCATCATAACACTTCAAAACCTACGTAAGTTGATACTGATTTAATTGCCCAATATTTTCGTTTCATATTAACTTCACGAGTTTCTTTGTCGTGAAACAATTCACGATCTAAGACTGTAAAGTGTTAGATCATGGTTCTAAAACAACGGGTGTACCCATTGAGTTTTTATTTATGTGAGAAACATAAAATATTAAGTTTCTAAACTACAATTTGACAAGAAATTTGTTCATTCATCAACTTAGTTACAAGTTAAATATCGCAGATATGTAATCAGACGTTCCTGAGGTGAAGCATCTGAACAAACAGACATAGATGTAAACAAAATCAAACCATTAGAGTTTCTTTTTATCTTTTGAAGAACAGAACCCTAAAACTCCTGCCATTTTGCTACTTATCCTCGCATGTCTCACGCACAGATAGGCAATTTACTTAATATCAAATAATTATACCGGGAATATCTCACTATATCAGGTATATTAATCACATAGATGTAACTACATTTATTAACAGAACGTCACATCCTTCTGAAAGACGTGAGTTCTACATTCCTTAATTAAACGCGGTTAATATTCCATGTTTTGAGTACATAAAGCTTACTTTAATGTATAAATATGTAATATATATTGAACTATCTCTTGAGTGTAGCGGTTGGAGCATACACTGATCAACTGGTATCTCGAATTTGATTTCTGAATCGGGTCAAAATGTGTTATAAAGTTTTTCTTGTTACAGAAATGCTTAATAGCAGCCTGGAGTTTAAAGTTGTAGTCTTAGCCCCCGTGCTTCGAAGAGCTTATACGGCCGTCGATCCTGCGCCCATTGGATTGTGAGAGTGAGGGACCCGAGCATGCACCTGTTTGTGCACAAACTTGCATATTATATCTCCTACGTAGTTGGTTGGTCTTCGTTGATTGACGACCGTGGCTGAAGTAGACAAGAAGTACATCATCATCATCATCATCATCATCATCGTCGTCGTCATCATCATTTAAAAGTCAACGTAAATAATTTGATAGCCGTCCCATCGGATTATGAGAATGAGGGAACAGATAGTACACCTGTATTGAACACACACTTATGCACTATGATATTTGCTGCGTAATTAGCCACCGAGGCTGAATTCAGGTAGGAATTCATCAAATATTGAACGAATATATCAAAATCATTGCCCTCATTTGAGGATAAGAATAACGACAACGTGACACATCTCCTGCACGATCGTCAAATCCAAGGCTTCTGTTAAATGTATATAATTCGAAATACATACATGTTATCGATAATTACACTCTGATACAGAACAAATGATCGTGTGTCCATAAGTCAATATTAATGGCTGCCACCGACATGTAACGTTTACCATCGCAACGCTATGAACAAGAACACAATATTTATCCCGTGCGGAAATCGATTTCACGATCTACGACGCAGCAGTCAGGATCACTAACAAGTAAGGCTAACAACCCAGTCTAAATATGATAAAATACATTAAAATCCTATAAAATCATTATTACATAAAAAAAAACTTATTTAATTTAACATTTATTTAAAATATGTAAATAAAAAAATAGTTTAGATTATAGAAAGGTATTTTTTTTTCAAATAAGTAGTCTTTGACATCGAATTCCAACATTTATTTCACAATTCAATGAGAAAATTACACGCCTCGAAATCCCTTAATATATGTCGGGCAGAAAGAGGCTTTCACACAAAATTAACTCTGACAGACGTGTACGTGGAAATGTGATACGATTTAAGTGTGAGATTTATTGAAACTCATTGCAGAGTGTTAAATTTTAAACTTAGCACAGCACAGTAAGCTGTAGTACAGAGCTTTTCCAAATTCTTTTTTTAAAACCTCTAGAGATCTGAAACCAAAGAGTAACAAGTGATTTGCCACTGTTGGAATCTCTCTCCCCAGAATTAGAGGTAAGAAGGAATTAAGGTCGGGTAACCTCACACTGAAAACCAATGAAAGGATTGAGGTGTGTAACGTGTGGTGACGAACTAAGAATACAGAGAGTTAACATCCTTATTCACCACATGGATGTCGTAAGAGACGACAAGGGAATGAAGAAAAATTTGAGCAAACCCTATACCACTCCGTCTGACCAACATGGTATACGAGTAGTAAGCTAAAATCTTATTTTGGAGGAGAGGCTTATGTCTAGAAGTAAAGTGTTAAAAACTATTGAAGAGGCGTCTTATTTACAACGAAGCATGACTCTTCCATGATGAATGGTAAAAATGTATTATTCTTGTGTGTGCTTGCGCAGTGCTTGTGTACAAGATACAAATCTTTCTAAAATTCTATCCTTCGTGTTCATTTTATGTTCATGTTTGTGTATAAAACTTCACTAATACTAAAAAAAAGCGTAACTTTAAAAGAAGAGAAACATTGAAAGAAAATTTATTATAATACCTTGTTAAACAAATTTTCTAATTATTTGTACATAATAAAAAACGAAAACGTCGACCAGCTAATTTGATGGTGTCGGTTTTTCAAGTAGGCGTGCGCGTGCATTGTAAAAATTTATACTTTTCATTTTTCCCTTACCTTCAAATAGAATAACTTGAAAAAAGTTTAGACCAGTTCATATAAAATACAGCTATTATATACCAACATATTTTAAAATACAACCAAACTCATGCGGAAAATTTTTACTCTACGGCTACGGAATAACTCTGGATTGCCATTATAAATGTTTACTATATTTTAGATCACAAATCTCTAAAGGCTTCCACGTATTCAACCCGTGTCGCCACGTAAGCCTCTCAAAGACTACGTACTTCCCTTATAAATAAAAAACACAAATACTAAATAGCGAATTTATTTACACGATTCAAAAGATTTACGGAATCTAATTTGAGTGAAGTACTACCAATAGGCAAAACTAAAACTTATTTATAAATGGCAACCTCGACTTCACAAAGATTTTTAATTTCTATGGTTTAAAAATAAACCTGTGTAAACTGTCATCTTAAAGTGAGTGATTACCTCTCATAGAAAAAGTCAAGTTTTTAACCCAAGTTTTAGACTGAAAGAGGCAACCAGTGTAAGTAATTTCATATGAATACACGTGCTACTGTTTTAACACGATGCTTTGGCAAATCTGAAGCTCTTTGGCAAAGGAAACTTGAATACAGTAGTCACTGGTTATATAAATAAAAGTAGAATGATTTTCAATATGTTGATGTCAAAACAGGTTACTGAACTGAGCCAGCTAACTTACTACTACTATTTCTATATTTTTTTTTCTATATTAAGAGCCTGCCAAAGTGTGTGTGGTGTGTGTTGTGGTCACCATACTCATTGCAAATGCAGACAATGCAGTATGGTGACCTACACTATGGCGGCCTTGTGAGATGCTTTTTCACATCCCGCTTGGGAAGGTAAAAGCCATGACAGTCATCGTCGCAGTGTAAGGGTTTCACAGTTACCACGATAACTGTCACCCCTGCATCAATGGGCCTCCGGTCTCACACTCTCCAACGAAACACGACAACACGGATGCTGGTGCTTTAGGTTGGTCTTCTGTGGGAGGGTAGTACTGCCTACTATTTATGGGTTGATGAATGTAGATACTGAAAATGTAGAGCTTATTTGGTCTTGAATAACTTAGTGAGTATTTTTTACGATTACCAAGTAAATAGTAAATCAAATTTTCCACGATGTTCTACAAGTTTCCAGATAGGCGTAAAAGCCGTCGGGCTTATACGAAATTTTACGAGACAGTTCACGAACTTTTCTGATGTATCTATCAGATAATCTCTCACTA
Organism: Hypercompe scribonia; assembly: GCA_949316085.1. NCBI lineage: Eukaryota > Metazoa > Arthropoda > Insecta > Lepidoptera > Erebidae > Hypercompe > Hypercompe scribonia. The sequence continues at coordinate 15,188,125 of OX438987.1, forward strand.
CAAAAACAGAGCTCGGAAATGGTACGAAAACTAAACAAGAACGAAGAATATCTAATAAAAAAAGAGAATACACATATCAGTTATCGTTAGTTGCTATTAATTAAAACCTTTTTTTATACATTTTAATATAGATGGAATCAAACCTGGAACTTTTACTTATAGTCAGCAGCTTACTGAAGACACTCATGATGATAATTATTTACTCCTAGTCTTAATGGAGCCGAAGTGCGATAGAGTGGAGACCACAATTGGGCAAACGTAGTATAGGGCGCCCTGCGGCGGGATGGATCGATGACTTGAAAAACGAAAGTGGTTAGCAGTGGATGGACCACTGCCAGCCACTTTCTGCAAATTGCCCAAGACTAGGATGGCTGGCGCTCCTTGGGGCAGACCTTCGTTCAGCAGTGGATAGCGATAGGTTGATTTGATTCTCAATGGAGACCAGTTAACTACGCAGGCGATATTATGGTACGCAAGTGTATGTGCAAACACAGGTGCACTCTCTTTTTCCCCACTCTCATTATCCGATGGGATGGTTATTCGACATGACCGGAGATCAGATGCAAGACCGACAGCTTTGCATGCCCTCCGAGGCGTGGGGGTTTGTACTCCAACTTCCAAACTCCAGGGTGTTATTAAACATTTCTATAACTAGACAAACTCGATAATACCTTTGACTCGACCTGGGAATCGAACACGACCTCTTGACGTAATCGTATACATTAGTCCTAACCTTCAACACAACCGCAGCAGGCAGATAAAAGAGACTCATAAGTTATCTCTAAAATTAGTTTTGAAAAAACATTGTAAAGACAAAAAATGTTTAGGTTTTGTTGTATAGGATTGGCCAGGAATTCGTTAACATTTGAATCTAAAATCCCGCGCAAACATGTTACGGGAGTTCTTGGGACCGATGCTGCTGGAATTTGCTGGCTACAATCGAAACATATGGTTTCAATAAGATGGAACCATTTGTACACATCCAATGAGTTCCTGCGGGTGGTCAAAGACATGTTTCCGGAAAAGCGGGTTACAGACGAGGCGATACTCCATGACCACACAGAAGTCCAGATCTATCCCCAGCAGACTTTCTTTTATGGGGTATTTGAAGAATCGTGTCTACATCAATAAACCAAATACACTACGTTAACTAAAAGAAAAAATCAGCGAAGATATGTCAACGATCTTGCAGTCTCTTTGCCGACGAGTATTCGAAAATAACCACTATGTACATAAAAACTAAATTCTAACAATAACCTTTCCTCTAAATAAACAATTTTTGTAACATATCAAAAGGTTTTTTTATATGATTTTTTCAAATATTAACTAATTCGTGGCCCACCTTATACATAGAGATAAATCAAGTACACGAACTTACATAACCTACATAGATAAGAAGGCGTTAGTATTCAGTAATGGTTGCCCCATTAAGTATCTAACCTTGTGTGCAAGAAATGGTATCAAATCTACCGTATCTACAACATATTTGCTAGTGGTCATGTCAACTTTATCTTCCAGGCGTTCATGCATGGACTTAGACATTGATTAAGTCTTATATACTGGTACCGTATTAATTATTCCTTATAAATATTTTAAAATAAATCTGTCGTGGAGAAATGGATATTATGTCTATTTAATATAACGAGAAGATCCTCTGATCAGTCGAGGTTTTCATTGCCTTGCGGGCCGTGATCCTACCTTTGATGTTAGGTTTTTGTACAATTATTAATATGTATAAAAACGAATGATAGATTTCATAAAAAGTACGTAGCAAGCGTACAAAGCTAAAGTTAAAAATTCATATATAATTTTTGTTATCAAGAAACAATTCAATCTACATATTAGTCAAATTAATAATGTCGAGTGACTGTCCTAAATTACTCGTATAACCATTTAGTGAAAAAAAAACCTACGTGTTTGTACTAAAATGTAAATCTAATCATTGTCGTTTAAAGATGTTAAAGACAGTATTAGCATATTTCGAAATTAAGATCATTTCTGCAAAATAGTTCTATGACTCTGCGTAGTAACGACAATCTTTTTAATATATTACTTCTCACTGTCATGTTTTTAAGACACCGGATTATTATTTTTTTTCTAAAACTGGCTTTAATTTCTTAAACCCTTTTTTGTAAATAGCAAACATTTTTAACTTTTTTTTCGTTAAAAAAAATTCTGATAAAAAAATAGTCACATTATTTAGATATATAATTTCAAAGTTTATGTATTTAGTATCTGTTAAGAGTGCATTGTTGTTTGTTTTATATAGCTAATTATAGCTATATAAATAAAAGTAATTATATATTTCAAACTACCTAAAATTGTTGGGAAACCTTACTAGACGTGAAATAGTCAATAAAGTCGTAACAATATATTTTTTCTTAACTAACAAAGTAATGGGTTAAACTCCAAGTTGCTGGAAAGAAAATTATAACAACGATTATACTAGCTGTTATTTTTTTCCAAAGCCTCATCAAACATGCAATTTGAAGTTTGACACTTAAATTATGCCATGGAACCCACCCACGGCAATCACAATCAATAAGCATAAAAATTTGCAACACCGGCTAGGAATTACCGGGGTTACTAGCATAATATAATCTGCAGTTAATTTCACAAACTCCAAAGATAATGTAACGTAATATAAGAAAAATTGGCTCTTCCCTGCTTAAGCCACCCAAGAAACGTCAGTTCAGACTCCCTTATCGCCAGCTCCTACACTTAATTGAATCTGTTCGCCGGGACCGAAATCACTAGCTTTAAGAATTCCGCTCCGTCGATGCCCGCTTTATTAGACGTCGGATGTTAGATGCGCACGTTTATTGAGTCAGGCGTTGAATTTCATTTGACATTTAATGTGAGCCAATATATTCTAAGCGGATATATCAATACCTGATATCGAGTTAGTCATCTTCTATACGGGTAATAAGAACTGATAGGGATTTTCTTAGTATGTATGGTTTTATTGGAGATTCAACTAGATTGTAGTTGGTTGACCTTTGGATACTAAAAATGAATATTATTTTTACTTAAGGTTACGTGAAAATGACATTCATATAAATAAATAAAAAATTAAGACTTAGAAAATATGTATTTAAATATTAGTTACAAAGGAATAGTTTTACTTACAATATAAAACAAATTCGTTATTCAATTAATATTTTATAATTTTTTAGGAACCTCCTAAACAAGTACAGATATAAGGTTGCCTGGAAGAAATTGCTTATAGTGATAAGGCCGCAATTTTTACATGGTCACACAACCTGATATACTCTTGTATATAGTATTGTGGTGACTTCCACGTACAGAGCAAATTGCAAAATATACTACAGCGCCATCTTGCGATGACACATCGAACTTCAGAGTATATTGAACTATGGAGCAACTACTAATCCTGTATCGCGAAATAGAGATTCTCGCGGCGATAAGCACATGTACAACATCCCAACATCGACCGTTGGACTGTGGCCCACCAGGCATGATCACCTCGCCTGGTCTGAGGATCCTCCCTTTGTGTAACGGAGGGACATGACACCCGTTCCCTCCACAGTCTATATAAATTTTGGTGTACAATAAAGTTTATTCTATTCTGTTGTATTATGTACTTGCAGGTTATTGACGTAATAATGGCGCCTTGGTAACGTACAGCAAACCTATTAATTTTAAATGCACCGATGAGTTCTACTGCTAATATAGTACATTCAGATACCTTGGTGCATCAGATAGGTAATAATTACAAATGCATTTACACTGTTAACACTCACTACATTGACTGTATACTCGATATGAATTATTTAACCAATTTGAATGCTTACCCCACGCTAACCAAAATTAAACCGTATTTCACATTACTTAAAGTTAAGTGTAAGTTCGTATTTTCGTAGTTTCATAATATCGTCATGAGTGGCTTATAGAGTTGACTGTTGGACATAGGCTTCACCTTAGAAAAAAGGTTTTGGCTTACTATTCAACGTTGGCTAGGTGAGTTGGTATAGGGTTTGTTTCAAGTTTTTCAACTCTTTGCAGTGATATTTGCCAGCGTAGTTTGCTCACTTAGTTGCCTCTTACGATACCCATGGGTTGAATAGTGGTGGTGACAATCCGTATTCTAAATCCGTTACCACAGCGACAAAATAAACAAAAAACCAATCAATTAATGACAGCACAACAAAATAAAGAAAATTTCTTCTTTAAATCATTTTGTTTAGAACTTTTTAAGTTGTTGGATAATTTTTATGGCGGGCTTCGAGCGCGAACCGAATCAAGAAATCACGTAACGAAAATACACCTAACACCCCCACTCCGACCAGCACAATGGTGTGGCGTTAAAAGCCCTGCATCGTCTAACGTCGTTTCAGTTCGGCAGACTTCGGCACGGTGTATGCGTGCGTGTGACTAGACGTATTCGTATGTACGAAGCTCGCACGAATCGAGACGAGCTGCTCTGAAATATTATAATTGCATAAGTTGATAAAACATGTTTTACCGCGGCAGTCTCCGAGTGCCACACCTGTTTTTTTTATAAAACCGTAGTTAGTGTACCAGACTTGACCATAGACAAAAAGACAAATTAAATTTGGCAGAAAAACAATATTATTGTTTATGGAACTGATGTGTTTATTAGTTTGTAAAGTCTTAAATAACAGTTTTACTCTTTACCTACCCAGTAACATCTGATAACAGGAAATATTCTCTACCACGAATCTTGATGTAGGTTTGCACACTTTAAAATAATTTCTACTCAAGAATTACTGCTTAGCCTTAGCAGTAACAGTTTGACCGTTAAACAAGCGAACAACCCTTATAAAATACACATAAAAAGCAAAGAATCACGTCAAGAAATATCGCCGACATTTGCAGCGACCCGTTGAATCAAACGACGTTCGAAACATCTTGGACTCTCCCATCAATCTCTTGTTCTCTGAAACGATTTTACTTGTCAAAAATAAGAAACCTCTTTGCAAATTTGCGATAAACAAAAAAGCACTTAAGGTTGTAGAGACAAGTCATCAATTCGCTTGAGAAGAAGTGTGACGTCATTTTGTACCTAAGTAAGTAATATATGAGGAGGTGGCAGCACTTACGTGAGTGCGAAACCTTTGTCAAGTATTTGAGGGTATTATAAGTCTGTCTGCCTGTTTAATTCAAGTGTTTTATAGACGGTAGTGTTTTAATGTTTCTAAGTATATTCTAAAACAATTTTATTTGTAGCTTGAATGTATTTTACTATACTATTATTATAAATGTTCGTTACTCAATCATGTCTCAACGGCGGTATGTTTTTTGACGTAATTTTGCACAAAAATGGATCATAGATATTTGGTGATATATAACATACCTATTAGGTACGTAATTTTATATGATATTGGCATTTTCATTACATTAGAACCATCAGAATTAAAAAGAAAAAAATATGTATGTCTATAATTATTATTTTTTTATATTCCTACAGTAAATTCTCATTAAAGAGTGTATTAGAAAAGATTTCAAAAGTTTTATACAACGACTAAATATATTATTTAGATTTCTTACCTCCAACTTTCATGCTATCAAATTTCAAGAAAATAAATGTAAAAAGATTTCCAATTGACAAAGACTCATAGCAAAAGTAAAAGAAAAAACTGAAAATCCGCTGATTTTCAGTTTTTTCTTTTACGTGCCCTATAAAATCTTCAGCGAACTACGCTGAAGATTTTATAGGGCACAAGTATGTGCGCAAACTCAGGTGCGCTGTCTGTTCCCTCACTTTTACAATCCGATGACATGATTATTCGACACGATCGGGGAGAGATCAGGTGTAAGACGGCTTTACATGCTCTCCAAAGTCCGGAGGATAAGACCCCAAATAACTTAATCCGGGCTGTTGCTAAGTATTTATATTATCGGAAAAACACAATAACACTTTTTGACCCGGCTTGGGTATCGAACCCAAGACCTCTTATATGGCAGTTGCATACTCTACTTTCTACATATATCTATTTATCGATCTATAAGAGAGTATTTATAATTGTTAATCTTTCCATATGGTTTTTTTAATTTACAAGTTAGTATGTAAACTTTCAAGGTATACTCGTACCTGTTCTAATTTAGAACGGGCTTTTGATAGTTATTATTTTTAAAAAGATATATATATATTAATATTTTACCGTAGTCAATAACTATGTAATACTAGTAGCAACATGCTATTTATCTGCCCACGCTCCACTTTTTGTGATAAAAAGTAGCTTATATCACCTCCTTCCACACACACAAACAAACCAATTGACCGTGAAGAAGCAATAAACGTGCAAACACACACTTACAAACGCTTTTATAACATAAAGTTGACACAACTAATGAATATTAAAATGGTAGTAAATATAATTAATACCCCGTGGGAACATAACTGATTGATACTCCCATTTAGGTCGGGGATGTTAAATAGTCACGTAGCATGTAAATAACTTTGTTAGGCAGAGGCACTTTACGATCATTAGTGCGCCACTCATGGCATGGCTATGTATTATTATTAAACTTCAATACATCATATAGAACAGTATCTTGTAAAGTTCTGTTATATTACATTCTATGTTACATCTGCTGGGATTACGGAAAGCAATATTTTTTTTTAAGAGTCTGCCAAAGTGACTCTACTCTGCCTGATGCAAAGCATGAATAAAATCCGAGAGTTGTAGTCACTATACTCATTATGAATGCAAACAATGCAGTATGGCGGCCTACTGAAATACTATTCCACACCTTCACGGCGTAAAACTGTCACGATGACTGTCATGCTTTTACGTCCCCAAGCGGACTGTGAAAAAGCATCTCACTATGTGGTCGCCATAGTGTGGGTCATCATACTGTATTGTCTGCATTTGCAATGAGTATGGTAACCACAACTCGTGGATTCTATTTATGCTTTCCATCAGGCAGAGTAGAGTCACTTTGACAGGCTCTTAATATAGAAAAAAAAGCGTAGCTCTACTACCTTAAATCTATTTATGGGAAAACCACGCTACAGTATAAACTGTCCAACTCAAAGTAAATGATTCTACTGCTTAGAAATTAATATTAATCGGTGTTGTTGTTGATTTTTACCTAATGAGTAAAATATCCGTTGCCCATATCTGCAGTTAACCACATTATAGGGAGACGCTCAATGTGGAAAAATATTTGCTACCCTTGAGCTGCAGGTGCTGATGGGTGACGATAACCACTTACCATCAGATGAGCCTGAGAGGAGCATAAAAATCTAAATATGAACATACTAACAAAAGTTTCTACTCTACATAGTAATAACAACTAATACCCTCTATTACACATATACTCATAAATTTAATGTAACAGTACATGTGATTGCTCAAAGAACTAATTTCTCCACAGACATAGTAGGTCTATATACACTTGTCTGCTTAGATATGTATGTACAGCATAATAATACTGCAGAACTAAATTCCAACTCGTTGAACATTTTGTGGTAAGCTCATACCTTGCACGAGTATGGAATATATGTCAGAATTGTGTACAAAGTACTATTTTACATGATATTTACACATAGAGCAAGAATTATAATGCAAGCTACTTATGTGATGCTTTTTCTTGTAATTAAACCAGTTAAAAATGTTTAGCACATTTATTGACATCGAGGTTGATAACATAAAAAACTCAACAAAAAATTAATGGGGACTATACCTAATAAGTAGTTTAAAAAGTTTCAATATACATATGCTTATAATTCCGTATGTAATAATGGCCGTGTGGAGCCGGCTAAGAATAGCATCAACTCATCTCCTCCCGTGGGTGTCGTAAAAGTCGACTAAGGGATAGTACACCAGAGGATGGGCAGCAGCGTTCTACTGAGTACACCGTCTCACTGCGATCATCAACCGATTATGGCAAACCCCTTGATTATGTTGGGGGAGGACTATGTCCAGCAGTGGACGTCTTTTGGCTGAGATGATGATAATGAGATGATGATGTTTATAATTAAGAATTAGAAATCTAATAAACTAAATTAAATTATATTTTCAAATGCAAATTAACTAGAATGACATTAAAACAAATCTGTATATTACGATGATAATTATGCAATAGCATATCATTCAGCACATTTAATAATAACATTTAGTGGAAGAAATACACAAAACTAGAATTTAAAAATATAAATGGAATTAAACAATGTGTAAAGACAGTTTCATGACATTAAAGGATTCCAGTTCGAATGCGCTGAACCATACCATTACAAATCTAACTCTATAATTTTGATTAAATCCATCCAGCAACAGTTCAATTGATACTGGTTCGTAAACAAAATAAAAGATGGCACATTCGAAGTTCGAAAATTAGTAAATTTCTGTAATAATAATTGACAGTATTAACAGCTGAACGAACGAATGTTCCATTCTCTGGTGAACTAAAATGTAGATCAACCAGAACCAGACATTCTGCTCTCAACGTGTGAAAGTAATATTCCTATAGTTAATTTGAGATTATCCTCAAAAACGCTTATAAGCTTACAAAGAATTAACAGGAAAAAGATCTTAGAATATTTGAAGTTTACGACAAAAACCACTTGTAAAAAGCTTAAGCGTGATCCAAATAGATGTCCCTTACATTTTTTTTGCAGTACCAGCATTTTTTTTATTTGTGTCATGAAAGTAATGTCCAAAGAAATGAGCAATAAAAATGTTCGCGCAAAATTAAGATGTTGGCCTTAACAAAACGTGACAGAGCTTGTTCTTAGAAATAAAATTACTGTAATTAAAGCCAACTTTTTGTATTTCTCAACTTTCTTGTCTTTGGTTTTATTTAGAATTTTTTGGTACGTGTGATGCATTTTTGTCCCTTGTGGACTTATATCAATAAAACAAAAAATATACAGAAAAGTGTTAGTAAGTACATCCCTACAAGATTTGTAAATTTAGAAAAAAAGACAGTTGGACTATAAATATCTGGTACATAAATACGACCTAGTGAGGGTCGTGGAAAGCCGTTGGACCTGGGCGGTATGGGACCGGCTGTTATGGAAAATCTTGGATGAGGCCTATGTCCAGCTGTGGACATCTCATGGTTAAGATAATGAGGATGATGATGATGTTGATGTATAATTTAGACATAATCTAAAATCACAAAAACAAATGTAGCTTCGGACATGTTTTAGTCTTGTAAAACAACTTCGTAATACTTTTAGTTGAAAGATTATAATTGAATTAACTTAGAATTACAACTGATTTAATTATTACTTTTCAAGGAACCAACACCTTTTGAGCTCAATAACGTTGTAACAAGCCGTGTTCAACTTTCATAATCATTTATTCTCTGAACTCCGACTTCAGACCTAGGTCGCTCGTGAAGAAAATCTTTTACAATATTATGAAGAATAAGGGTGAGTACTCTCCGCTGGTCTTCAATAAAGTTATTCCTCATTGGCATTCAAATTGTATGATTTGAATCTCCACTGTAGAGATAAGATCATATTCTCGATCTGTTACTACCAATAAAATAAATATACTCTGTAGATTTTACTGACAATACGACACATTTGTAGTTTTCAGTACTAAAAACTTAAACTTTTCACGCTTATATATAAAATAATATAATAGTAGTAAGCGGAGTCTATTTTAACTAACACACAGGCATACGGGTAGGTAGGCAGAGACAATTGATCTCTACTTACTATGGTCTTGACACACCTCTTTAGCTACGTACACATTCATCAATCGCTGTATGCATGCTCGTCGGTTCCTGTTGCTTGTAAGTGACCCTTCTTTAGAACACCAACAATTTGTTCGATAAAAATTCATGGTGGACAATCTTTTCCGTATATATTCTATACTTCCGTGAGCTTTATGTCATTTCATCTCTCTAAATGGCTAAACTAATCTCCAATCAATCTAAATTTAATATCTTAACTTTGTTAATAAAAAAAATAGTGCCTCAAGAATATTTTAGTTCATCGCAATTCTAGTTCAGATTGTATACATCTAACATAAGGTGGAATAAGCTAATCAAGTTTTGAAAAACTATTACTGACTTAAATGCATCTAAATAATGAAATCTTATTTTTATCCTTAAAGATAGAATGTTTTCTTCAATTAGAAATGGAAATAAACAAGAAGGCACATACGCAATTTTCTTTTAAAAATGAAAGTATAATGGCAACATTGGAACATAAACAACAGAGTTCTGAGACGTGCACAATAGAAGAAAATTCAAGTAAATAATTATCATAGCACTGCGAACAAGGAAATAGCAACACACATATTAGTTAGTTGGACAAATCGTCCAAAGTTTCACAAGGCAAGAAATGTGTCGGTACGAACTTGTGCGAACAGATACATATGAATACTGTGGAACAGAATTTCTACGTTCATGTGCAAACTATGAACTATGCAGTTAGTAATTATAGTCTACTAAAATTATTAAACCACAATGATCCTGTACCATTTACATTTAAAGGACATTCATTTTTATGGATAATTGTGCTCTGTACTTTAACTAAAAGCTAAGTAATTTAAAAATTCCGAAAAATTTAATGTTTTGAAATGTATTGACTGCACAAATAGGTAGTACGATTAGTTTGAGCGGTCACTACGCCGTTTTCTACTGCCATGAGTGTTGTGTACTCAAACCTCACATTTGACAACACTTTGTGTGATCTGCAAATTGCTATTCTGGGTATGGATATTCTTTGTGGTGAGAAGTGTTTTATTTCTTATGAGGCGCTAATGTACCGCTTACAAAAGCTTGAATATTAATGAATACATTCCATCGTCACACTAACTAAAACTACTAATTTTCTTGTCAAGCCTATGTTTGGCCCCTTCCAGGCATTAAGCATCTAATAAGATACTTGTGGCTAAAAGCATATATAAATTTATGAACTGTAAAACAAGTAATCAAGACAAGTGTTACTTGGACAATTTTAACAATTGAAACACTAAAATTATATTATTAGGAACGTAAAAACACCCGACAAATAAAAAGCTTTTAACAATTGGCCAAGAAAAAACAGATATTGCCACTTACTTAGTACCACATTACGACCAGATTAGACCTATTAGACAATATCCAATAAAAACCCTGATAATAACTGCCAACAAATCAATCATTTTAACAAGTAGATTAAAAGTAAATGAAGAACAAAAACATATCACATTGCATAAAAAATCATGGCAGATTTATTTTCCCATTGCGCACAACAACAATATTGTATCTTAAGACTTCAGCCAAGCTCATTTGAATGTTAAAACTTCGGGTCCTAATTTCAAAATCATGTCATCAACAGATTATCTTGGATTTTCTACTCTTTAGGGCGTCGGAGGCTGTATTTATAAGAGGCTTACAGTCGTGATCCTTGTACATTGAGATTTGCACTCGAATTGTTGAAATTTGATTCAGGGTGTGAGGGTAATAACAGAGCAGTATGATGCATCAGATATAATAAATATACGAGTACATATATGCATATGAAGTGTGTGTGTAGGTGTATGCTTTAAGAACTCAAAACGTTTTGTCCAAATGGACTAAATTTTTGGAACAATTTACGACCCGCTTCAAAGATTATTGTCTATTTCTCGTGACAAGACTATTTCTCATCAAAGCAACCACCATGTGCCACAGTGAAGTGTCGTGGAGTACAATTAGCTAGTAGTAGGATAGGCAGTATTTCATTCTATGCTGAGCAATCGAGGCAGATAATGACTAGCTTGATGGTCCAGTGGTCATCAATTTTGACTCACGATCATCCTAGTGGTTTAAGCGGTCGCCACGCCGCTCTATACTGCGCTGAGTATTATGGGTTCAAACTCCACACTTTGTGTGATCTACAAATTGTTGTTTTGAGTCTGGGTGTTTGCTGTGTGTTTCTTGCATGTTTGTAAAGTTTCCCACTACACAGAATTTATTAATAGTGCAGGTGTTGTCATTTTAAAAAAAAGAATTAACTCCAATGCAAGTCAAAGAACTGTGTGATGTACACTCAATTTTTTTACAGAAATATATATTTCAAATAGTTTAGAATGAGATTACTTATTGCCAGATGTTTCATTTTTTATCATCGTAATTACAATTAGAGAGTTGTGATAAGCCTAGGAGAGGTCAAAGATAGATAAAATAACTTTTGTAAATATCATATAGTCCGTATAAAAGTTCTGCCAACGCTACGACTTTGTGGCAATTTTTGAGAATATGTTTTCTGTCAGGAAAATATTTACTTGTGACAACAGTAAAAATTATACTCTTTCGTGTTACTCATGATATAGACTAACAATTCTTGCTATTTTCTCTATATTTATATAGACTGACTGGTGAGATACCTTCAATATTTGAGGACGTGATAGTATGCGAACATATATCATGAAATAAAATAACATAAAAACGAAATATTAAATAACTTCTTAGTAAACTTCGTACACAGTACACCGAGAGCCCAGTATTTAACTTCGGAATACTTGGACACCGCGCGGACTTATTTTTTAGAGACATTTCGATAAAAAATAAGCACCTATTTTTTTTATATCAAGTTAACGAGAATTGAGTACCGAGTACTCTCCATAAGTATTGAATGTATCTCACCAGTCACAGTGTATATCTATATGTAGTCGGAAATGGCTGCAAAAATTTTCATGAAATTTAGTATACAGGGAGTTTCTGGGCCGATAAATCTATCCTGTTTCCAAGTAATGAAATGTTTGTCTAATAGGCGCTTTTTGATATTTATCTATGTGACAAAATTACGAATGAGAAAAAAATAGTTAGTAAATTGTGAATTGACTATCACACACTATTACCAAGCAAAGCTCGGTTTCCTGAAGGTATCAACATGTAAATGGTTATATTTCAAAAAAAGGGATTTACAATTTTATTGGTGTTATTTTTTACACGCAAATCTAGATGAATCGTGTGGTGACGGTAAAGAATATTGAGCGTTACCACCTCTACTTATCTCAGAGGTGTCGTAAGAAGAGACTAAGGAACAAACTACGAAGGATGACACCGCTCCAAAGAGAAGGAAAAGTCAAAATATGTCCTATACCAACAAATATGGCCAGAGTGGACAAAAACCTCCTTTTCTTTATTTTTTTTATTTTAAGATCCCACCAAAGTGACTCTGCCTGATGAAAAGCATGAATAGAATCCACAAACTGTAATCACTTTACTCATTGCGAATGTTGACAATGCAGTATGGTGACCCACACTATAGCGGCCTATTAAGATGCTTTTTACGCCTAACTTAGGAACGTAAAAAGCATGACAGTCATCGCATACACTTATCACGACAACTGTCACCCCTGCATCAATGGGCCTCCAGTCCTTACTAAAGAGAGGCCAATGTTTAGCTGTGGACCATTAAAAGCAGCTAATGAACCTTGGATTCTTGCTTTACCTTTACTTGGGATAAACTAACAATTCTCATAACAATATTTCATACAAATATATTTAAATTTATTTATTGGAACGTAACGGTAACTGAAAAAAAAATATATTATCACACGTAATCTCATATGAAGGCGTAAATAACCGCGCTGGTGTCTTGACTTAATTAATTGATTTAATTAATAAATTATCTTTTTTTATTATGTCTCTGTGTTTTAGTCGTGTTCTAATTTTCAGAACTCACGCTCACATCTAAATTTCATACTCAGAAAATATTTCATATTCATAAAATATATATAAATATCACAATGGCATTCAGAACATTCTATTATTCAGAAAATATTTCCACAACAGTATTCAAAACATTTTATTATTCAAAAAATACTATTACAATAGTATTTTATTTTTTAGTATTAAAGGGTCGGCAACGCGCACGTGATGCCCCTGGTGCCGCAGGCGTTCATAGGCTGCGGTAACCGCTTACCATCAGGCGGGCCGTATGCTTGTTTGCCACCGTCGTGGTATAAAAATTTCCTGAATAATAGTATTTTCTGAATTATTTTAATAATATTTTCTGAATTTTACCATGTTTCTGTAACAGTATTTTCTGAATTTATAACAAAAACAGTATTTGATGTTACTGTAATCAAAAAAAATTGAACCCTGAAATGTGTGTGATGTACAATTTCAATTGATATCAAGAAATTTACTCTTCATTTGAAAATTAATTCGAATTATCGCTATGATTTGGAACTAATTGTCATTTCACAATGCTATGGTTGAATGGTTGATATTAAATGTGTTGTTAGGATGTGTTTCTGTTTATTGGTGTTTTGGTTTGCGGTTTATTGACATTAAAACTCAATTTAGTGTAGAAATTTTAGGCTAAACGGATTTATTGCTCAATTAATGTTTTATCGTAAGATTCTACGTAAAATTCGATTCATATTTTGTTCAATTCAAATAGCTCTGTGAAACAGTTCTTGTAGTGAACTCTATTAGAATTTGTCTTTGATTAGTGTGTTTATAAATTTGATGTGCATTTTTCACCTTGTAGCAATTTTTACTAACAGCTTAAAGCCTGATAATTGGAAAAAAAATGTTTTGTTTCATTTGAATCATCAATCATCATCAATAACCTTTAATAGTCCACTGCTGGACATAGGCCTCTTCTTGGAAAGGAAATTTTGGCCTACTATACCACGCTGACCAGACGGGTTGGTCTCTTTACAGTGAGTGACATATTTGTTCCTTTAGTCGCCTCTCCCTAGCAAGGAGGTTTTGGCCTACTATACCATGCTGGCCAAAAGGGTTTGAATAGGTAGGTTTAAGTTTTCTTTCTCTTTGTAATGATATTTGCCTTAATTATTTTACATAGCCGCCTCGTATGACACCCATGGGAAGAATAGGGGTGGTAACAATGTATTCTTAATCCGTCACCACACGGCTAGCATTTAATTTGAATGGTAACACTTTTAAGAGTGAACTTGGCTATAAATTCAGGGAAATTCATTCAGAGCGTTGTTGTGATTATGAGTTGTCTTATTCATTTACCGAATCAGAATTGGACTTGGTGCCTTAAATCTTTGATCAGTGAGCCAATCAATATAACATAACGTGCAGGTACTTTATTACATATGCAATATATACCAAAATGGTTTGATAAACGAACGAAACGAAAATATATTCAAAAACACTCCTGTAAAGAGTAGATTGCTCTTCGGAAAGTGTTCTGTTCCCAAACAAATTTCCACTAAGCTCAAAAATAAATCATTCGTTTTGTAACACCATATATCATTCGATTTCAACTACTCGAAATTCAAAATACATTTATGAATAGGGTTACTTATAAATCGAAAGGCCAAAATTATTGCCCTCTCGTTTCAATGCATCCATAAATGTTTGGAGGAAAGAGACAGTGTTAGTTGTTGACTTGAGTGCTGTATGAAAAAGACGCGGGCAAATATGTTACTGGCACGATTGGGATAGCATTACATATTGTTATTACCAAATGAATACAACTTGTCACTGTCTACAAACATATTTTGAAACATAAAGCAGAAAAGGTTTTATATTTTTTCTGTTTGCATGAAGTTTGTATATTTTATGTGGTTATTCAAAGATAAATGCTTAACATCATAAACCTTACTCTATGCGTATGTATTTTATTTGTATCATCAACTGTTTGTTTCATTTCGAGAAAAATCTACATCCAGATTATAAATATCTATTTTGTTCTAGCAAAGTGATATTATAAATAGAACATCCAAATTGTTATCAATATCCATTACTGACAAGTAGATCATCTCAAAGGCCGTTTAATGTACTGAGCCTTCTCTTAAATGTTAAGTAATACGTGAGAGACAAATTTAAAGAAATATCCACTTATCTTCTAAGTTTCTATAAATGTCTATAATTTTTTGTTTGATGAAATATCTTCATTGGTAAAGCCACATTCATATACCCGGACCATCATTAATTGACCTTCTAGTGATCACAAATTTCAAAGTTTGAAACCTTTTTGCTTATACAAAATAGAAATATAACCCTATTATATCTAGCCACATATATTGTTATCTGTGATTTAATTATATTGAATTGACAACATAGAAAAGCCAAATGTGATTAGAACTTCACGTAGAATGGAAGAACGTGGAACAAAATGGAAGCCAAACAGAGCCAGAGCTTTAAAAACCTGCTAAATACAATTCGTATCGGCAGAAGCACGTGCGTGGCTTACACGCTGGGATTATGTTCTGTGAGGGATATTTAAAAAGATACGCTGAGAAAGTATTTTCTTTACTTTAAAGAAAAGTTAAACTTTATAAATATTTGCTTCAATATTGTAAGTTATCTAAAGAAAAATACTATTGTGTTCAGTAAGGACTCCGTTTCTAAGGATAGTAGTGTGATATTGAGTATTAAAGACCTACATTATTAAAGTTGTAAGCTTATTAAAAAGCTGGGCTATCAACTTTAAAACGCGTTATTCAATTTATAGATTACCGTTATCACTACAAAAAATTATATTTATTTACAACTTAGTGCACTTATGTATGAATATTGGCACACTTAACAGTCAGGGCATTCTCTACCTGGGCACGCTATTGATTAGGCGGTAAGATCCATTATGGAGAATTGGCTTGAAAGTCATCACAGGACCCTCTCATACTGGTTGACGCAGGTGATCACTGGAAAAGGCTGTTTCAGAGATCACCTGAGTCTGATCCGCAAGGTGCCAACGCTTTAGTGCCACCATTACGATTGTCGGACCGTGGACACAGCACTCCAGACGCTGGCTGAATGCCTGGCATGGGTGGAGCATATACGTGATGTCATGGTGGCCATCAGAGTGGAGATTCCCTCGCTCAATAATATGGTTGCGGCCATGATACAGAGCGAGTGCGCATGAAACTCCGCCATCTCTTTCTGCGAGCAGGGTATGCTTGGGAAAGAGATGGCTGAGTTGGACCGGATGAGGTTCAGAACTCTTCCGGTTCGCCAGGCCCGGGAATAGGCCAGGTACCGCAGGAGATTCGTGTTTGAGAGTTGTTACATTGTTCATTCATTATATAAGTTTATAATAAACTACAAATCTTAGTGTGGTAACTCTGTGTGATATTAAGAATATAGAGTATCATCATCTGTATTTTGCCAGTGAGTGTCAAGACAAAGAGAAGGAAAACTTGAAACACATCCTATATCAATCCGTCTGGCCAGCGTGGTATAGTAGGTTAAAACCTCCTTGCTAGGGAGAAGCCTATGTCCAACAGTAAACTGTTAAAGACGGTTGATTTATGATAAATGTCAAGATGACCAAGGGAAGGCAATAGATGCTTCAGTTCCTAAGTCTTTAAGAAACAAAACAATTAAAAACTACACCTTACCCCATTAAAGAATTTTCAATTTTTTATGAATGTTTTCAGAAAATGATTTGGGAATTGAGCTTGGCTAACAATTCTAGTGAAGTACTAGAATTGTTATCTTGTTTAATGACTATTACTTTAAAAGACTATTTTATTAGACGTGGTTTCGATGTTATTACTAATAATAAATGTTCTACTAAGTTATATTGAATTTTGTCTGACTACAATATACGTCAAATATGATTTGACGAACCATAAAATCAATCAGCTATTTGTAGAAATCTAGTACTCAGTTAGCTAGTGACTTCATTAATATGTTAGTATTCTTAATACCACTTGAATTAAGTGTTCGAATTCGTATTTATGTATATGGACTATGGCGAGATTTATTTTTCTTTCACGAAACACGATTTCATAAACTCTAAATACAAACGTATATAAAACATTTTCATGCCTTTATCACCGCAATATGGAGTGCCTATTCGGTTTCTTACTAAACACTTCAGTTTGCATAAACTTTCACAGATTCTAACAACACCCTAAACCTTTCACTATCACTAATGTGAGCTGAGAGGAAAGTTGTACAAGTTTAGCAGTCTAACATCGACTGCTGCTAAATTAAGTTAGGTGTAGTGAAATTTATAGGTCGCGGCAAGGCTAACGAGCTATAAGATCGTAAGTTACTACTGACAAAGTTTCGTTTTAGGATTATTTACTTATGCACCTACGTTTAAACTTTCATTATGGCTTACATTGATTTTGGATTTGATTTTCAACGACTAAACTCTATCATAGACAAAATTTGTTTGACACATTCAAGATTTTAACAGACCATATGTGTATATATTGCCGCATAGACGTATTAAGCATACACAATGTCGGCACTCCTATTCTTGCCATAATTGTTGATAGAGGTGACTAAGGTAATAGAAAAGAAGGAAAACTTGAAACAAACCCTGTACCAAGTTGTCTGGGTAGCGTGCTACAGTTGGCTATAATCTCCATTTTTTTCTATATTAAGAGCCTGCCAAAGTGACTCAACTCTGCCTGATGAAAAGCATGAATAGAATCCAAGAGTTGTGGTCACCATACTCATTGCAAATGCAGACAATGCAGTATGTTGACCCACACTATGGCGGCCTAATGAGATGCTTTTACACACTCCTCTTGGGGACATTAAAGGCATGACAGTCATCGCGACAGTGTAAGGCTTACACGGTTACCATGATAACTGTCACCCCAGCATTAATAGGCCTCCGGTCTCACACTCACCAACGAAACACGACAACACGAATACTGGTGCTTTAGGTAGGTGGGAGGGTAATACTGTCCCTGTCGAGCCGGCCTGCTAAAAAGAGGCCTATGTCCAGCAATAGGCTGTTAGAAGCTGTTGTTAATGATGATATGTATATTTATAAGCATTTATATAAATGTTTATACTAATACATATAAAAAATATTTAGTACTTAGAAATTGGGAAAGAATTTAGCGTGGTGAACCAAGTTTTACATCATCTATCTCATGTCATCATTGGCTATCAATATATTCCCAATAAAAACAGTATCAATCATTATCCATGGTCGTTGCTTGCCTTTTAAATATTAGTGTATATATAACATTGTATATGTAAGAATATAAATGTGTGTATTACTCACCTCGTAATACCAGCAACAAGAAGTTCTCGAAAAAGTATCTGAAAGAGAACGCAAATAAAATAATTAATCTTCTTCCAAATCAATTTTGATTGATAAAGATTGATTGATGCGCGAATATTATTTATAGGCTAGTTGAGAGATAATAAATAAAAAAAAAAGAAAACACTTATATGAAGTACTAGCCAAGAATATCCTCTTCTTTTTAACCTATTTCATTAGTTATATGGGCGTACTATGAGTGAATTTAATCCACGGTTAACCTTTCCTATACAAACGTAATAGTGTAACTAAACCACAAGGATTCTAACCCTCATCAAGTAAATAAGATCAGTGCTTGCAAATTCCTATGTACGTATGGTTCGTACGTATTCGGGCACGATCGGAATTTCAAACCCTGGCCGAAGGGGGATTGAAATTCCAAACGGGCCGAGAGATTCAAATTCAGAAGTTGAATTTTTTCCGTCTTTTGTTACGAAATTAGTGCTGTGTGGCTTTTGTAACAGAATGGGTAAATGAGCTGATGGGTCACTGACGGAAAGTGACCACTGCCGCCCATGAACGACACCATCTCGTTTTGCATTTCAAGAAACAGTTTTACATATGTTTTCTGTAAAACTGTAGTATCACTGTCAGACCTCATATGTGTTAAAGCATAGGGACTTTTAGTATCTTAAGACCTTTGATTTTGAACCGAGTGAATAAGATTGTTGGAGTCTGAACTTCACTGATTTTAAGGGGGAGAAACTCACAAGACAGTAAAACACAATGACGTTTGAGTTCGTTAGCCCTCTATACCATAAAGAATAAAAGACACAGTGAATAAGTTTGAAAGAAATAAGCTACTCGTTTAAAAACCAATCACGTACACTTTCACATCACTTTCATACAAATCTAAACTAGTCCATAAAAAATTTGTTACCTCATATAATACGTCATAAAAAACTATCGTAAAATTAATGTCGAAGGGGAAATAAATGTGGTTTATACAGTTTTTTACTACCATCACATTGGACGATTAAGTATTTACCTACCTACATTATTGGGAAGGAAATATCTTTAAAAATAGTTTCCTGAAACGTTTAAAAAACAAGGCTATAAATAAATAAATAATCTCACACTTCTCTCACATAGTTATCGTATACGGACTGGACCTTTATATTTTATTTTATATTTTTTTATTGTCTTTTTACTTTATTTATTGTTTTATTTTACTTATACCATCATCAATAGCCTTTTTACAATCCACTGCTGGATACAGGCCTCTCCTTAGCAAGGAGGTTTCGGCCTACTATACCACGCTGACCAGATGGTTTGGAATAGGGTTTGTTTCAAGTTTTCCTTCTCTTTATAATGATGTTGTCTTGCATATTTGGTTCCCTTAGTCGCTTTTTACGACACCCACGGGATGAATAGGGGTGGTAATACTATGTATTTTAATCTGTCACCACACGGACTTACTTATACCATATTATTTTTATTATGTAAATACGATTTGATTTGAATTTGAATAATATAGATAGAACAGATTGTAACCTGTTACTCAATTACGCCAGAACAGCTGAGCAGAAATAGGTAAAATTGCCACAAGGATAGATTAGTCAGAAGCATCATATGGGCTACTATAGTTAAAGAAAAGATTATTGAGGAAATCAGAATGATGCTGACACTAAGATTGTATAAAATTGTTTTTTTTTTGAGATTCTGCCTACATGACTCTACTCTCCCTGATAGAAAGCATAAATAGAATCCAAAAGTTGTGGTCACCATACTCATTGCGAATACAAACAATGCAGTATGGTCACCTACATTATGATATCCTTGTGAGATTTTTTTTCAAACCCTGTTTTTAGCGTAAAAAGCGTGACAATCATCGTGGCACTGTAAGGTTCACATATTTACTATGATAACTGTCACCCTTGCATCAATAGGCCTCCTCCGCACTCACAAACAAAACACGACAGAACGGATGCTGTCGCTTTAGATTGATCTTCTGTAAAAGGTTACTGCTCCAGTCGAGCCGTCCTGTACGTGCTGAAATCAGCGTGGCTCGACTAGCTTGTAAAAAAACACAAAAACAATAAGAATTGCTATTATTTCTTGGTAGTCGAACCCGTACGTAGGTAGTATATGTGTATTGTATAGTTAAAACAGTAACGCATAGGATGACAAGTGTTTAGGGAATGTTTAAACAATAATTTTTGAACTTTAAACAAAGGTAAAATTAAGGTACTTGTTTGGGGTTCGAGATTCCCAGCAGAATTTTGCGTTAATTTTAGTTGGGGTCTTCGTGGGACTCGTTATATGAATTTATTTGTTCATATAAATGTGTGCAGTTAACATTATGTTTGTTTGTGTTCTTTCGAGTAAAGTCTAATATTTTAATCATACTATCTGTTATACGTAATGTGAAAAATACTACTAGATACTTTAGTATACAATATAAATTCGCATGAAAGAACAATCTCGAACAAAATTTAGTTATAAAATTTTTTAGCGCCTAGTGAAGAATATTTAGATTGAATTTTTATAAAATATTATCTTAGACATTACTATCAATAGAAGTCTGGTATTAAAAATATTCCAAATAAAGTTGGAAAGGTTTTGTGTTTATTAAAAAATATTTATCATTTTTGAACATAAATAAACCGTTGTTTTGTAATCGAGTAAAGTAAACACTAAAATAAAAAGGCTTAAGCAATACTTTTCATGAAAGTTGGCATTACCATAAATTGGAATGAACCAAAGACAAAGACATACTATTATTAGCATTCTTTATCTGTGGAACGAACAATAAACTGTCATGACATTTTTTAATTGTCAACAGACGATTTCCGTTGACGTTATTGCCAGTCTTGATTTAAGACTACAGAACTATTAAAATATATCTTATTATTGCCAGTGCTAACTTTACATATCCAAAAAATGTAAACTTTTTTAAAAAAAATAAACATACAGTGGAACATAGAATCTCCTTCTTTTTGAAATCGGTTAAAATAAGCAAATATAAAAAAAATGTGTTTTTATTTTCAAAATATGTGGCAACATTTTTTTTATTAAACGTAGTGAGTACAATATCAACCAACCGACTATACTTGTTTCATAACTCATCAAGTTCTGAGGTTCATTTATATCTTGAATATAATTAGCAAAATATCATTCATTCATTTCATCAATTATTATTTCGCCATTATTATTTTCACATTTCACATTAAAAACTGTAAAGTTATTTGTATTACTTTAGATTTCCCTAATCTGGACCTATCGCAAAACGTATTCTAAGCTTAGGTTCTTTTAAAAGTTCAGGTCTTGTAGAAACTACAAAAGAACTTCATACAAAATCGCTAAAGCTCTGAGATATATGTCACTATAAATCCTACCTTGTCACAATGTCCTTTTTTATCTGCCGTCCTACTTATAGACTATCTCTATGTGAAACGTCATAGATCAAGTTCGAAATTCAAATATTAGTGAATAGATAAATGAATTAGGATCGAAAGCCAACCTCACCTGTAAGTGGTGCACCTGTTAATAGACAGACGAGTCTCTGGCAAATAAAACATCCCAATAAGCAGGCTCGCCACCTACCACATGGAAACAAAACACTACCAAAAAATGGGCTTTAGTATGCGTCTGCCTACCTCTCCGGTAAAACGGTCGTAACTTTAAATATATATGTACACGAATTACTGACGTTTTTTTTTTGTATATTTAAGTATAATAATTCTAAAATTGCAGAAACTCTTTTGTTTTTTCTATCACGTTATGTTACGGCAACTACTTGACACTAAGAGTTCTTATTGCTCGTTTTTTATATCGACAATATGAATAAGAGTGTCTTTAAAATAAAATATATTATAGTCGTACGTTCCACTTCTTATTCAGGTCACTCGAAGATACACAGACGTAAATACTTCCCGTTTTTATGCCTCTGGATGGAGTTATATCGTTGAAATTTTTATTAGCACTCATCGCACAATGGCTTCTAGAGTAATATGAAGCTTAGTTGCTTTCGGATTGGCAGACATAAACGCACACACTCGAGAAACCGTATATAGTTAAAGTTTTAAACAAGTGTGTTATATTTCTATGAGTATTTTTTTTTCATTTATTTATCATGTACAAAATTTTCACGGAATGTTCACAAAACGGAGTCATCAGAATAATTACTTGTCTATTCATCATTGTATGAACATGTATGTATTTGTGTGTGTATGTATGTATGTAGGTATGTGTTTTCTTTTATACATATATATATATATATATGTATATATATATTTATATATTTATGTATTACATAAATTTTTATACGTAAATTAAAAACCAACACTACTAGATCTAATGTTACATCTGCTACACGCATCTCTGCATCACCCAAAGGTCTACTGAAAGAAAATGCCTACGGCATTAAGTCCGCCTTATGCAATGTAACTTATTTGCGGAAAATATCAATAAATAAATAAATAAATAAAATGTTACAAAATAAAGTTTATACATAAGCGGTAAGAGGAAATCTAGACAATACTTACTGTTTATCTATGTCGCTAAATTATTAGGTAGTTATACTATGTGTTTGCTAAAGTTTCTTTAGAAGTAGGGTTTTAATTGATATCTTATATTGAATGTCTATTTTTTTTTCTATATTAAGAACCAGTTAAAGTGACTCTACTCTGCCTGATGGAAAGCGTGAATAGAACCCAAGAGTTGTGATCACCATACTCATTGCATATGCAGACAATGCAGTATGGTGACTCACACTATGGCGACCTAATGAGCTGCTTTTTCATGCCCACTTGGGGAAGTGAAAGGCATGACAGTCATTGTGGCAGTGTTAGTTTCACACGGCTACTATCAATGGGTTTCCGGCCTCGCACACTACAACGAAACACGGCAGCATGGATGCTGATGCTTTAGGTTGGTCTTCTGTGAGAGGGTAGTACTCCCCCGGCCGAGCAGGCTCGTTTGTACTGAAATTAGCGTGGCTCTACTGCCTGATAAATTGTCGAATCGTCGAACTATAAATATTGTTATAGATATCGAAAGTATACCATTAGCCTAAAATTAAATACGGAGTTTTCATAATGTAGTTTTTACCATATGACTACTTATAATAAATATCTGCTGAATTAATCTGAATCTTAAGTCTATCGCACACAAGGTGCATCTTTCTACCGATGTCATAAAGAAAGAAAAAATGATACAGTTCAACACTGGGGTATTCAAGCATATAGCCATCAATGTTCTTTGACTCAGTAATGAGCGCAGAAAGATTTTAAGTTAAACTTAATACTAGCAAATAATTACAATGTTTTGAGCAACTAGCTTCGCTGAAATTTGAAACATATAAGAAAAATTTGTGGAATTCTATATTATCTGAAACTAGTGTTCAATTTGATTTAATACTTTACTACACTACACTAAATTTGCTTGCCAAATGTGATTGCAGATTCAAGACTATATTCGTTTTTTTTTCAAATACGTCTCCCATATAGAAATATATTCTGTATCACAGGGGGCCTTTACAAATATACAAGAAACGAACACAAAGAACACACAACAATTCGTGAATTTGAACCCACAACACTCAGCATAGTAGAAAGCGACGAACGGAGAGAGCGTTTCAACTGTGTATAATTTGACTCAATTATTATTATCGTGATGCAAGATAATTGATTTTCTTAGTCATTTATCATTCATTTTTATGGAATGACGTACATGTGTTCGCTCATCTATTACAAATATAATAGTAACATTTATTTCGCCACTCCTTTTTACTCTAACATTTGAGTTGTTCAACCGAAAGGAACAAAATAATTGTGTTTTGTTTAATCATTTGTTTGACGTTTGAATCTTTACCGTCACTTCTGACAGTTATTAACTTGGCCACCACTATTTATTGAAATGTCAGATTATGTTAAGCGTTCATGTATTAAGATTGACTTATCTTTATCTTTCACTATCGTCTAGTCCAGAGTCCAATAGGGATTAACCATCCTCTGACATGTTGCCCAAAAGGGATTTAATTCGGAGGCAATTCTTTATTTCAGTACGTCGCTTTTATTGCTAATACTGATTGAGGAAAATGTTGTATAAGAGCATCATAAGATAGAGTCCATTTTTGAAACTTTCTAACAAATCTCGTAGTTTTCTTTGTTGTTCGTGTGTTTTCTGTTATACCAGATTTTATCTTCGTAATTGTTAGATAGTACAGTTTGTACAGTTTCTGTTGTGTTAGAAAACTAAAGAAGGGGTAACAAACTCCTTCGTTCTATATTTAGCCATAGTGCAGACTTTGTATTGAACAAAGAGACTTCAAAGTTCGAAACACATTGCTACGCTTCCTCTGATTCAAAACTTTATATTTCTAAAGAAGTGAAAACTCGTCAATTAAAACAAATAATCACACAAGCAATAGTGGGATTATTATTTCAATATGATACAAGTAAAAACATCATTTTTTGGGTAATATTATAATATCAAAAACTTACAAGTAGGAAATAAAATGGTTTAAACGTATCCGAAAATTGGCGATCAAGGTATAAGGCCAAATAAATATAAGTAATAATTATTAGTATCAGTTCATAAGTAACCTGAAACAATAAACATCTATCACGATACCCTTAACGTACTAAATAATTGTCCCTTTATTTAATATAATTAATTTCTTTCTTTTCTTATAACATGTTTATTGAAACGGTCACTAACAATACCATTTGCAAATTGTGAGATTTACACATAGTGAAGACAGATCGAACTACGGAGCAGGATCAGTAATCCTGAGTCACGATATAGAAATTCTCACGGCGATTAAAATATTCACAACATACCCGTATATACAACATATAAACATCAACCTTGGGAAGCGCCCCGGAAGGCATGATCACCTCGCCTGGTCGAACGATCCTCTCTTCGTGCGCTGTGGCCATTTTTTTAAATAATGGCGGTCATATTCTTGTTAAACAGACTGTATTTATCTGTTCGGCCAATAAATCCAAAAACAGAACATTGAAAATTTTGCCGAGATCTATAACTACCCTAGTTTTGTATATAATAGTATTCTTAAATTTCCCATTACTTTTGCACCTTAAAATTGATGCCAAACACGTGAAATAGATCCCCCAACTTACAGGATTTCTGACCCCAGCATAATATGACTGAATCTTAGTTACGTGACCCTCTGAGGTACTAGCCAATTACACCGTGCGTTCCCTAAAGACTTCAGTCTTTATGACACTCATATGAGACTATAATACGTGGTTTATGTGTGTACGATAAGCGTGGGTAACTATGTCCGGGTTGTTGAATAATTTACTTATCTGTAGTACTAGCGTTGGGGTATTATGACCAAGTATTATAGCCAGATATGTGTATTGTCGTAACAATTCTTGTAAATGATGCATTTTGAACGAAATTTAGTCGTTTAATCCAACATTTATTGACAGTTCTGGTATGTATTCGCTCTAGAATGATGATAATGGAGTTAATCAAGAAATAAAGACTGTGTAATGTGAAATCATTTTTATATTTTAGACTGCCTCGATGGTGTAGTGGTAGTGAAAGCTACTGCTGTGCTTGAGGTCTCAGGTTCGATTGCCGGGTCGGACCAAATGTTTGTATGATCTGCAACTATTTGTTTCGGAGTTTAGGTGTTTTCTATGTATCATGTGTATGTATTAACAAAAATAAGTATACAAGTATTCTATCAGTCAGTCTAGTTATCATAGCACAAGCTCTGCTTAGTTTGATACTAGATGACGTTGTGTGTTAAATATCTGAAATATTGATTTACTTATAAATTTTTATTACTGCTGAATATAGGCCTAACTATCTTTCTGTGAAGATGATGATGTATTGATATTCATTTTCTTTGTTTCTCATTATGCTTCCTTTTTTTTATAGCAACCTACCAAAATGACTCTGTTCTGCCTGATGCAAAGTATGAATAGAATCCAAGAGCGTGGTCGCCATACTCACTGCGAATGAAGACTGCAGTATGGCGATCCACGCTATGGTGGCCTAGTGAGATGCTTTTTCACGCCCCGCTTAAAGGACCCGGGATCGTAGTGGAAGGGAAACACGTGCGCTGGTAATGAGTTCTAGGCTTTAACTGATTTGCACAGGAAGAGCCGAACCGTTTAGTTCGGGAGCGTATGTAGAGCGTTCCTTTTCTTACTATTATTAATTTTTACATTATAATACCTTATGAAACCTTATATGCATTAAATAATATACATAAAAATCAGACACGATTTTTATGAATTTTCGCATGAAGTCGACACCTAAAATTACAAATTTTGAAAATTTTGTTGAAGTTGAAATTGTCTTAAAAATGTAACTATATAGCTTTCAGAAACTCAATTAAAGTAAGAACAAATTGCTTGTCATATAAAATGAATGACTTTAAAACATCCACATTGGATAATACGAATCCACGAAAATGAGATTCATATCCAGATTATTTATCGGATGCAGCGATAATACTCGATATCCATAATTCATTCGGCAAATCAATGGCTGATAAATTTTATTGGATAGATGTCGCCATGGTATTTTTTTTAAACTCCTTTTCCAAGATATAATTTGAACATACGTAAAATGATTCGATAGTTGCCTATTGTTAGTGTTTTCAATGGTCTGTTACTCTGCTGTTTACGATAATTATATTATTATTATTACATAGATTTAATTTATACCAACAATATTTTTACTAAATGTGATTTGTTTAAAGGCTGAAAATATTGGAATGATGTCTAAACTCTATATCCTATTTTTGATATTCGCTACGATTGTTTATTCGTTTTCATCATAAGGTAAAATAAAAAAAAACATATAACACTGTATAAAAATAAAAAATTAGAATAGCAGTATTTTTATTTTAAGATATTTTTAATTTCATGATCGATGATGTTAAAAGTGATTTCTGAGCGTGAAAACTATAGAGTATTACATACTACTTCTTACAAAATTATTTCAATCATTACGTCGTTGTCGAGATACCGATTTGTCTTGAGAATATTATCAATTTTCAGTATTTTTTACTGCGTGAGACGGTTACGATTGACTATAATCGAAGATTACACGTATTGAACGTGACGTGAATTTAACACACGACTTCCTCATGAAAATTTGGACGCAATAATAATAATATAAGCCTCGATATTCAAATCGAATGATGGTGCTGCATTCCAATTATGCCTTTTATAAATGTCACACGGAGTGAGAGCAGAGAATTGTTACATAATTTTGTACGATAACTGTTATGAAAAATCTGCTTATTAATTTGTAGTTGTTACACCATAACTTATTTTATTTACACTTT
This sequence comes from Hypercompe scribonia, assembly GCA_949316085.1. NCBI lineage: Eukaryota > Metazoa > Arthropoda > Insecta > Lepidoptera > Erebidae > Hypercompe > Hypercompe scribonia. Next base: position 15,216,321 of record OX438987.1, read on the forward strand.
ACACTGTATGCACTTTGTACATTGGCGGACTTAATGTCCAAGGCATTTTCTTCCCGTCAACCTTAAAGGTTACATTGACAATTAAAATGTACTATACATGAGTACATTTACATAAATGAACACATACAATACATACGTCATAAATACACATATAAATATACACATACACACACATTTAAATTACATTCGTACAGTATGACAACTTGACTATAAGCTGAGCCAACTATCGATAAGACGATTCTTCAATCTCGTTAAGAAGGAGATTATGCACATTCTTTGTGAATGTAAAACGGTTTGTGAACATCCTGACTTCGAGCGGGAGCGCATTCCAGAGTAATACTGCCTGAACAAAGAACGAAGAGTTCACGAAATCAGAGTTGTGAGAGGGACTTTAGTGTTACTTAGCAGTTCATCTTAGTTACCTGTAAGAGATTGCTCATTGTACAGTTTTGTAACAAATTTCCAGTTTTTAAAATACTGATTTGTGTGTAATAAAGCATATCTATCTATTGTATAATACATAAAAATGAAATGGTTGTCAAAACATTTTTAATATTTTTTGCGGTTTGATATCCATTGGCTTAGCAAATGCGGAAATCGTGTACCCATAAGCCCGTGCGCTTATTATAATGTTTCGGACATCGGATTTAAACGGAGTAAATTTCCTCTTCTTTGTAAGTCCAATTTTAGTCCAGCAGCTTTCATTTTGCATGTAATATTACGAGGATTAATATCACTATTCAATAATAATTTACTTTATTCAAACATGCGTTAATTTCCATTTCAGTACATATTATTAATTTCAATTTCATTCCAGTTAGTGCATTCGATATTTCCGTAACGCCCAAGGGAGGGTTGTCCTTATTTTATATCGTAATGAGTTGTGATGGCTCATGGCGCGTGTGAAACTTAATTTATTGAATTCCGAATTTGTAAAGACCTGAACATCGGGAAACATTGAATTCAATTGATTAAGGTACGGAGAGTCAATATCTCTATTCATAACGTGGATATTGCTGGAGCTAATTAAGAGAACAAACTATACAGAATATTAGCAATGCAAAGAAAAGAGAAACTTGACACAAACCCTTTACCAACTTTTCTGACCCGCGCGATATATTCGGCTAAAATTTTCTTCCAAGGTCTATGTGTTGATTTGGGAAATGATAAAAGAGTGCGTAAATTTCTACCCGAATAAGTAAAGGGATTGTGTTTTCATAATTGAAATAAATAAAATAAATAATTAACTCTGTACATCTTCATAAAGTCCGCCATACAGAAAAGTACAAAGCAAAAATGAATTGAATTTGAAAGCATTTTAATTACCGTATGACGAGAATATGATTCGAAACAAGATAACATATTGAATTAAATTGCATTCTGTATTAAAATCTTACTTCATTGCACTAATTTTAAATTAATCGATAATAAATTATCCGTTAAAGAAAACAGTAATTAATGATTAAATACGACAAAAATAATGAAAAACGATTGGTAATAGACACTATTTGATTTCGTCAATGGCAATACTCTATAAGCTTGTTAATCATAGATTGGCTAGTAATGACTAATTAATTTCTTTGTTCTTTTGTTTTTCCTTTGTATAATAGTGTCGTAGCCCTACGCGAGTGCTTTGCTAGTTATAAACGGCATATATTACAGATTTAATAAAGAAAATGGACCCTTTCAATCTAACATCAATGTGTTATCGCCATTAGAGGAGTTATTAGGAGGCATGTATTGCAATCTCTGCCCCGATTATGATTACTCGTCTATCTAAGAGCATGGGCGTTAAGGTGCATTTTAGTTTGCCTTTTTAAAGCCAAAATTGAAACGTATTTGGGGTTTTTAATTAACAACAATAATATCATTGCACATGGATTCGATTCATATATTTTTTCAGGTCAGAACGGTGAGCTTATTGTGTCACGACTGTCACATGATTGCTAACAGAAAAGTAAAAAAAATGTGTGCGTATACTAGCGTACACTCGTAAGAAGTGAAACTTCTTTATGACGTTATTTTTCAAAAAAATAATTTAAACCCGTCCGAAGTCGATGCAATCGCCACCTGGATTTCAAAAATGTAACTACTCAAAACGGGCCGCAAAATACATTGGAGACATTTACCAATCCCTACTCCGCTGGAGAAAATATACTTCGAATCACACGTGGTAGGGATAAGAAAAAGATGGCGCGTAACGGAGAAATGTGACGCGTAACGAAAAAATGTTACACTAAATTTTTTGCTAACCCCGATAAAGAAGTTTCACTTCAATAAAAAAAAATGATAAAAAATGTAGAATTTTATGATGTTGTAGTAGAAAATTTATTTATTTATTTACACTTTATGCACTTTGTACAGCGGCGGACTTAATGCCCAAGGCATTCTCTTCCAGTCAACCTTAAGGTGGTATAGAAATATTGTAAGGGAGGTGCACAGCGGTTATATTGACAATTAAGATATATAATACATGAATTGACATACATACATGAACACATACAATACATACGTTATAATTACACATATAAATATACACATATATACATAAATATACACATACACACATTTAGATTATATTCGTACACTACGACAACTTGACTGTAAGCTGAGCCAACTATCGATAAGTCGATTCTTCAATCTCGTTAAGAAGGAGATTATGTACATTCTTTTTGAATGTAAAACGGTTTGTGGACATCCTGACTTCGAGCGGGAGCGCATTCCAGAGTAGTACTGCCTGAACAAAGAACGAAGAGTTCACGAAATCAGAGTTGTGAGAGGGACATAAGAGAAGCAGATTATTTTCTGAGCGAAGGTTTCTGTCGTGATTAGAGGATAGATAACGCAGGTACGGAGTCAAATATGTAAGTGAAAACGGTGAGTTGAGAAATGAGAATAGGGCAGTTAGTGCTCGCAGATTGCGGCGCTGGCGAATAGGTAACCATTTTAATTGGGAACGTAAAGCAGACACATGATCATACTTTCGAAGATTAAAAATGTATCGAATGCAGCTATTGAGAAGTCGGTCTAGTTTGTTAAGAAGGTCTGCATTCAGGTCGTAATAACACACATCACCATAGTCGATTATTGGGATTATTAAGGACTGCATGAGAGTAATTTTGGTATTAGAAGGCAGAAAGTTCTTCAGACGATATAATGTTCGCAGATTTTTCGTTACTTTCTGGCTGACATGAGTAACTTGAGCTCGCCAATCAAGGGTAGAGTCGATGAGTAAGCCGAGATCTTTGACCACGGGGCTGAACGGTACGACTGATCCGTTAAAAATGATTGGTGAGATTGAGGCAGTATCGAGTCCGCTCATAATGCGTTTGCTGCCCACTATGATCGCCTGACACTTGGTTGGGTTAACCGTCAATCCGAAATTCGTCGACCACGAGTTTATGATCTCCAAGTCTCTGTTGACCATGTTAACAGCTTGTGTTATATCTTCCACCCTTGACTGTGTATACACTTGCAGATCGTCGGCGTATAGGTGATACGCACTCTGAAGTTGTTGAGTAATGAGATTAATAAAAATTGAGAATAAGAGAGGAGATAGAATGCCGCCTTGAGGGACGCCAGCGAGGAGATCGCACCAGCTCGATGTCGAGTCAGCAACGTGAACACTCTGTTGTCGCCCCTGAAGATAAGTGGAGAACCATTCCAGTGCCCACGATCCAGTGCCAGTATACGAAAATGTACACGATCAACGCATCAAAGAAATATTGTTCTAGCAACGACTATTCTAAACTATGTTACACTAATATGAAGAGTTTTTTATATATTTATCTTTTTATGTTTGAGGAAGGCAACACTCGCACTAGGAATAAATCCTGTGTCGCGGGGCACTTTACAAACATACAAGAAACGGACACAAAAAACATCCAGACTCAGAACAACAATTTATGGATCACACAGTGTTTAGCCCTTGCGGGGTTTGAACCCACAACACTCAGCGCAGTAGAGAGCGGCGTGGCGACCGCTTAAACAACTAGGCCAACCGTTCAGTGAAATTACTGATATCCATACTAATATAATAAATGCGAATGTAAGTTTGTTTGTCATAGTTTCACGTGAAACTACTTAACTGATCATCATGAAATTTTATACACATGTTTTACAGTTTTACATATTTTAACAAGAGTAGATTTATTTAAAGAAGAAGAGTGAATTTTAATGAATAAGATTAAGAAACGTAGATCTCTTTTAGCTAATGAACTAAATTGAGTACGTTGTAAGAGTTTCTTAAGTAGAGCCACGCTGATTTTAGCACGAGCGGGCCGGCTCGACCGGGGCAGTACTACCCTCCCACAGAAGACCAACCTAAAACGCGAGCATCCGTGCTGTCGTGTTTCGTTGGTGAGTGTGAGACCGAAGGCCCATTGATGCAGGGGTGACAGTTATCGTGGTAACTGTGCAAGCCTTACACTGTCACGATGACTGTCATGCCTTTTACGTTCCCAAGCGGGGTGTGAAAAAGCATCTCACTAGGCCGCCATAGTGTGGGTCACCATACTTCATTGTCTGCATTTGCAATGAGTATGGTGACCACAACTCTTGGATTTTATTCATGCTTTCTATCAGGCAAAGTAGAATCACTTTAACAGGCTCTTAATATAGAAAAAAAAGGTACCGAAAAGAGATTCAATATGTCGTTAGTACATATTTAAAATCAAGTCATCTCTTCTTCCAAGTACAATCAAATTCACTCACACAAACACATACACTTTTCGCAAACCTATAACTATTAAGAAGCCATTCACGCACACAAACAAACATTCCTAACTCTGAGCGCAAAGATGTGTGCGTGTAATATAATGCATACACACGTTCGACACATATGTACACGCATACATTCATATGTTGCTACACAAACAAGCGAAGTTTGAGAGGCTTTAGGAGTAAGCGCATTTAGAATACGAATTCTTATCGTGAATTATAAATACTCGTATATGTTAGTACTGTAAGTATTGAACACGCATAATAATCTCAGCTTTGACAATGGCATCACTTAATAAAAATGGTGAGTTTTTCTTATAGCTCTTAACAAGTAAAATGTTACGTGAAAGGATATTGAGAGATGAAAAAACGTACTTGAAAAATATATTGTATTTTATTTATAATAATTATATTTTGAATTTAATTTATTTTCCTTGTTTATACTGAGTTAGAGGACCTTTTGAAGAGTTAGAATGAATAAGCAATTATACTGCCAATCTAACAATATTTCTAGTGAACCATTCTGTTAAACTTAATTTTGATATGACTGTTTTGATATGAATGATCAAGTTTGTATAAAATATTATTAGTTGAAAATGAAGTCTTAAATCTTTTAACACATCTTGCTAGCATTCGACACTCAATTTTTGTTACAAGTTATATTTTTAACAATATTTTTGAGTTTATTTCATGTAAATATTCGTTCCGGAACGTAATATGATGAGGTACACACTTTGAAGTAATTCGTTATTAATCGCAGTATAATTAAGTTGTAGTTTAATTTTTCATATTTATTTTATACTAGACTCCGTCCACGACTTCGTCCGCGTGGAATAGTTACTTTGGGCTGACGCTTACTTTAACCCACGACTTCGTTTACATAGTAAGGGAACAATTCTGTCATACATGATTTATGCGAAACTTTAACCGTTTAGGCAGCGCAAACAGCGGAAGCTCTCAATAATAACAAAGTCTCCCGATTTTGAAACATTCTTCATTGGTGTTCCGTTCCTATTGATCTTAGCGTGATGATATATAGCCTATAGCCTTTCTCGATAAATAGGCTACCCAATACAAAAAAAAATTTCAAAACCGGCCAGTAGTTCCTGAGATTAGCGCGTCCAAACAAACAAAACAAACAAACTCTTCAGCTTTATGATATTAGTATAGATCATGGGTGATATTGAGTCATTGTACATTACTTTCATAGCACTATCAGTGGTTTTGCCGTAGTTTATAACTTCTTGTACATAGTACAAATATCAACTAATACAGTCTAATTTGGTAAGTAGTGGAACGACGCTGATTTCAGCACGAACGGAAGGCTCGACCAGGACAGTACTTAACTTGAGAGGTGCAGCTATCGCCAAGCTGAATGCTTGGTAGTCACCAAGCATTCAGCTATCATGCGTTATCATGGTAAGTGTGCAAGCGACATACTTACACTACCACGATTATTGTCATGTCTGTTACGTCCCCAAGCGGGTCGTGAAAAAGCATCTCACTAGTCCGCTATAGCGTGCCTCAACATACAGTAATTGCAATGTGTACAGTGACCACAACTCTTGGATTCTACTCATGCTTTCCATCTAGTAAAGTACAGTCAGTTTAGCAGGCTCCTAGTCTAAATTAACAAATACAAATTTAAATTCTTTGAAACCACGGGGCACAGTTAGTAATATATTCTAGTTCATGTGCAGAGAAGCTCATAAAATCTAGATACCAAAGAGAACCTTCCAAAGACTACGACTACAGATATCTACTATATGTATATATTACATCTGCCAAGAAAAAAGTCACGTTAGTACATTTATGACCCTACGTTTCTCCAGTTTTACGAGCAATAACCAAACGTACTGCAACAGAAGAGTTAACTTTTAAGATTGAGATATGCATGTCACAAGATTATGAAAATATTGTTCATAATGTAAGTTTTTTATGGTATAGGAAACAAATAGGAGACTGCTCATCTGATGTTAAGTAAATACCGCCGTCCTTGGACATCTCCGAGTCGAGAAACTTAACGAGATTGTTGATTTTTGACTTAAGAATTCGTTCGTATCTGAAAGATTTTGTTTCACACTTGGATTTTATTCGTGCTTTCTATCAGGTGATCAGTGATAATCGATGACCTTATTATCTGTGATAGAAGGGCTAAGATTATTACGAACGCATTACAATTTATAAAGTTTTCTGTCGTTGTTATTACGACCTGCCTGGGTTTATTTTTCCTGATGAGCTGAACTCTGGAGCATTTAAGAGTAGAGTGAACAGGTTTCTTTTGGATGGGTGGGTACCACCTTCGTCTTCATCTGCACTTTCTATCAGGTGAGATAGAGGACAAACGCCTATTCCATGACAGGCGTAAAAAAAAAATCTTAATAGATCATGCGTACACTTATTTAAACTGCCAATTATTTTTCAGTTATATCAAAGTTCCCATATTAATTAGATAAAGTGGGTTGAACACATAAATATATTCTTAGACTTAATTGATATAATATATCTTAATGTACGTGTTAGATGCAAAATTTTATTATATATGTATATATATACATATATATATGTCTGCGGCTTCGCCCGTGTATAAGACGGATACCGTGGTAAAAGTAGTAGTTATGTGTGCAATCAAATTTACAGTGCCTTCTATCAGACGGAGTAGTCATTTTGGTAGCACCTAAAAAAATGGAAGTTTATACCGGTGCGGCAATACTGGCAGAAGTATAAATTAGAATAATAATAATAAAATAATCATGCTAGAAAAAAAATGCAACCATCATCTAACTTATAAACTAAATTAAGACCAACATGCAGTCGTTTTTTTTTATTTTATACCTACCAAAGTGACTATTCTGCCTGATGGAAAGCATCAATAGAATCCAAAAGCGGTCGCCGTACTCACTGTGAATGAAGACAGTGCAGTATGACGACCCACAGTATGGCGGCCTAGTGAGATGCTTTTTCACATTCCGCTTAAAGGACCAAAGTATTTATGTATGTATTAAACGTTCTGTAAAGAAATTCATTTCAAATACATTTCATTCCTTCCCTACCTGCACCTTAAGATATGTATAGAAAAAATCCCTTAGGGAAATATATGTCAATGTACCTTTATAAGAGTATTTCTACTTACAAAACGTAACCTTTTTAAACGAGTATATACGAGTATTACGTCCGAATAAATTTGAATTGCATTGAAAAACTAACTCTCATAAAATATATGTTTCAAACGCGTTCTTTTGTTAACTTTTTAAAGGGTACTAAAGTATCGAACCCAATTAATTTATAATCCTCAAGTTTTTCTTTTTTTTTCTATATTAAGAGCCTGCCAAAATGACTCTACTCTGCCTGATGGAAAGCATGAATAGAATCCAACAGTTGTGGTCACCATACCCGACAATGCAGTATGGTGACCTACACTATGGCGGCCTTGTGAGATGCTTTTTCACACCCCGCTTGGGAACGTAAAAGGAATGACAGTCATTGTGACAGTGTAAGGCTTGCACAGTTACCACGATAACTGTCACCCCAGCATCAATGGGCCTCCGGTTTCACACTCACCAACGAAACACGACAACACGGATGCTGGCGCTTTAGGTTGGTCTTCTGTGGGAGGGTAGTACTGCCCCGGTCGAGCCGGCCCACTCGTGCTGAAATCAGCGTGGCTCTACTACCTAAAATTGATTTACAAGCACATTCGATTTTTTCGTTATCTCAGCACACAGTTCAAAACAAGACGTAGCTTTTACTTTGTTTTATAAAATCTACGATTTCATTTATTTTATTTACATTTGGTCTTTCATTTAAACACAACAATCAACACCTTTGGAAAACAAGCTAAATATAGAAGCAATTAAAGTCTTGAGTAAACCGAAGAACTTATTAAAACAAAATAGGTGCGTAAAACATTATAGGATGAGTATTCTATGTTTATAATATTGGAAATAAATGAACAGATGAGAAGTTATCTGCAGAAGTAACTAATATACGTAAATTGTAATGTGCACCACAGACTACATAATACTATACAGTATAGTCCGTCTAACGGTTGCCTGGAAGAGATCGCAGACTGCGATAAGGCCGCCCATTGTACCACTGTTTCTGGTTTGCATCCTATATTGTATGTTTACCTACTTATGGTGTGCAAGAGTACCTATCTATCTATCTATCTATCTTAGATGCGCAATCATACATATATGAACTTTTATCGCCTTGAAATACCATAAATGATTATTTTGTTTTTTGACTTTTTTTTTTAAAAACGCAAGTATTAATTTATATATAATTTAAGACGAATTTGTGTAAAGTTCACAAAACTTTAGTCAAATTTATTTACTTGTGACTATTTTGACTACGTGATTTCATAATCATGCATCATTTCCAGGCATTTCTGTTGATAAACAACCGATCAACTAAATCTAATAAGAGCCATTAAGCGTGCGATAGCAGTAAGGAGCAATGAAAAGCTCAAAGTAAGTGGTTCTTTGTTGTGGGAATTCGGTTTGCCTTCTCTATCTATGGAAATACTTTGAGGTTTTACTTTGCTAGTATTCTATGTTGAGGTTGGCTTTAATTTTTGCTTCAACAATTGATATATAACCTCTGACATTTCAAAATTGTATGCTTTTTAAATGATTATTTACAGTTTATTTAAGGAATGGTTATTAGTAAAGAACTCAAACACTACTGTGCCTTAAATAGATTTACACCACACTAGACAAACATTAAAATACATTTTGGATGACCAAGGATAAGATGTTAATTTTCTGTATTAATGACGTGAAACTATGATGTCAATAAGTCTTCTTTTAGACTATATATTCTTGAATAATTTTGTTGTTTACGTAAACTTTTTAATCCCTTGGATAATTCTTAGCTATAATGTAAATGACGACAGTAGATGCTGCTCTTTTCAAGATCACGGTTTTATCTACATTGGGACCGAGTGGCGTCTTTTTCGTTAGCTAGTGACGTTATATTTAAATTAACTTACTTAATGTTACTCTCTACAAGTACCTTATGCCGTTGTATACCTTAATTACAGGTCCTAAGGCCTCATCTAGCCTGTAAGAAATGAGAAATGAACTTTTAGATCATTAATTAAACTACTTACATACCAAAGTTTCTCAGAGTTTTAACGTCAACTTAGTACTCTTGATTTCGTCTATTTTTGTTATGTCTTAATTAAAGTAATTATTCAAAAGCTTAAACCTTTTGTTGGTCTTTATTTCACACTAAATAGCGTCTCCAAAACTCTTGACCTGAAATTCCAGAATTTAAAAACAAATTCAGCTCCAAACTCTGCAAGCTGGTTAAACTACAGCCATAACTTTATTCCACAATGTTACGTAACTGCACAACACATTACGTAACATATTTACGCGAGATAGCAATATCTGTGAACATCTGCTCGATCCCATTTATCAACATCAAAAGTTTGTCAAACCTTACGCTCGCTATCTATAAATCATTTACAATATAATCGCACTGTAGTCTAGAAGACGCTTGCCAATACTTTCGGAAGTGGTGTATATTAATTCACTGTACATTGTTATTTTGAGAAGAAATAGCGAATTTAAGTATAGAGTAAGGTTTATAGACGTCAATATATAATGTATCTTGTATAATAACAACGATAACACTGGTTGAAACAAGATTATTCTATGCTCGTGTCGTATGGACTTATAAGATATGCAAGAATGGATCTTATTAAAATATATGTAAAACTTAAAATTACTTACCACACTTTTATTCATTTGTTTTCATTATTTCTACATCCTAACATAAATTTGATATTTTTAATACAATGTGTTTCCCTGCCATATTTGTTGAAAAGATGTACAAATAATTTTATTTACTTATTAATTATATTCATATTTAAAAAAAGACAACCGTTCTGCAATTTGCTACATAGAATCAAAATCAATAAATAAAATTAAACATTTTTCTTCTTTAAATATCTGTAGAACCAAAAATCCTTGCCTGAAGAATGCATCGAAACCTCGAACTTACCATATTTCATAGCCCGACCTTCAAAACACAATATCGTTACCATTTTATTCGAAATTAAGGTTATGCGAATAGCGGCGACAACCCGGTCAGGGTCGCGTTGACCGCTCGAGACATGAATATATACAACTTTTTGTTGATAACCCTAGTTCAGAGCACTTGAAATATTAAACAGATTAATCCATAAGCCGAGTATTCACTAATGATGTTTTGTTGGCCAACATACCATGCGAGCATTATGAATGGCTACCATCTTCATTAATCACCCTATTAAGTTTTACTGCCTGTTTTGTTGCTTTCATTTAATAAAAGGATAATATATCACTCATTTTTGTTGGTGGGAATCCCTAGAATGAAGAAGTGCTTATGTTGGACTCTATGTTGCAATAGATTAAATTAGAACATGCTCTGATATAAGTCGTAACGCTGTTATAATTATAGACTGATTAATTTAGAATCCAAAATAGGCCCTTTTTTGGTAGTATAGCGGAAAATTCTTTCGGATCTCCTGCTCTTTGGGGTACAGGAGACAGGAGTGTATGATGACTCACTAAAGACCATCCACTGGATCATGTGATTTCAGGTCTTCTCCAAATCGACGTCCTGCCTTGTTAGGCCCTATCCCGGGTGAAACTTTATTCCGGTTAGGCTGCCATCCCATCTCCTAAAGTAGCAACAAACCAGACCAGAGGTCACTACTCTGGCGGCTCGCGGTCCCGTCGATGGTCGTCAACGTCTTCTTCACTCAGAATTGGCCGTTTACCGATTGCGTTCAGCGATTTGTACCTGAAGTATAATAGCTTCGTAGAAACCACTGCGCTTTAGTCCTTCTCTAGAACAGGCCCTAGCTACATAATAAATATAACCCGACAAAAATTTAGCACCTTCGACTCTAGTAGGTTCAGATGAATAGGTTTATCCGATATCAGGAACCTATCTGATAAAGAGGATCAACAATTTTCAATTTACATTCTTCACAAAATTAAATCATTTTTATTAAATCATTTAGAAATATGTCACGTTTTTATCCTAACTTTTTACTCCTATGTTTTTTAACTATATTTTTTCAAGTCTGTGTTCAGTTTAGATATATTTGTAAGTTTAAATCATTTACATGTTTTTGAGATTTGATTAATATTTCATTTTTAAAAAAATTGAAACCGACTACTGTAAACTCAAATATTCAGTAACTTTGGTAATCTACCATGGTAAGAAAGAGAATAAATATTTAATAATTGTTGTTTAAAATTTGACCACCAAACTACTTACAGTAGTCTATAAAACGTCGATAATTCTAGAGTCAGCTGCTGAAATTTAACTAACGAGACATTATTTTATTTGTGATACCGGTTTCCTCACATCAAGAATAAATAACAAGGTTAATTTTAGGCCCAGCAGTTACTTATTAAAGAAATCACAAAATATAATACCATGTTTCTCTCTAGAAAATGAGAAAATTTAAAATAAAATTTTCAATATAAAATCGATTTAAAAAAATGTGTTCGAATTCTAAGTATTCCATTGTCAATAAATCGATAAATTGTAAGAATATTTCTATGACAAAGAAACGTTTTGCAATTATTTAGTGAAGTCTATTAATAGAGAATCAAGTTACTTTAATCTTTCTACGATTACCAACAGGCAAAAAAATTACACTTATTCGTTTTGATTCGTTTTGAACGCGTACTTTCTATATCATAAGGAACTTACGATAGCTTTAGCTAATTTGAATTACCTGACTCTCTACTTTGGAAAATAGTTACGCCTTTCCATCGAATAGTAAGAGTATAGATTGCTGTGTAAGCTTTACCATTGCAACTGATCTTTTATAATACTATAATTCAATGTAATTTGATTCTTTGATAGCCAAGTGTCATCAAATTTTCAATAAAACCAAAGTTTTATACACTATTATCAATAAAACAAGTATGACTCAGCTAAATTTTAGGCTCAAGAAACTGTGGAGTCGTACTTTTCTCCTTTACTAGCTAAAATTACATGGCATTACAAAAAGTATAAACATACTACCTGTGCATATGAATTAAATAGAATATCTGTAGCTTATTGAACGTGTATTTAGGCAGTTTTGATTCCACAATAATGAACTAAGTTTAAACTACGTTTGCAGTTTACAACCCGTATATGATATTTCAAAGTTTAAACGATGAAAATTGCAATAAGTTTGAGGACAGCTCACACATGAGCCTCTTCCAGTAATCCCTTAATCCGCTTTGTATGACACTTTACCCGATACACTTTCATACTTGGAAACCAGTTAAACTAACGCACTTGTCCTGTTACCTGTAAGGGCTTAGTGGAGAATTTAAAAAGGATGATAAATAACAAGAAAAAATTGATTTTCGTATCTCGAAGTGTGACTTGTTCATTTTTGTTTACCAGGCCTTTGATTTTAATGTTCGTGTTAATAGTTGTCGTTCTCCGAAACACTTTTAATTCTAGGTGTTTTGAGGGCAATATCTTTTTTATATCATCTTTTTGGAAATATTTACATTTGCTTTATGTCAGTCACTAGTTTTTGCTATGTACCTTTACACAATTTGCCATCTAAAAGATGACCACATTAAATATTTAAATGATAATATTTATAATAAAATACATCGATTTAACTGCCCATTAATGCAGGGGTGACAGTTATCGTGGTAACTGTGTAAGCCTTACACTGTCACAATGACTGTCATGCCTTTTACGTCCCCAAGCGGGGTGTGAAAAAGCATCTCACAAGGCCGCCATAGTGTGGGTCTCCATACTACATTGTCTGCATTTGCAATGAGTATGGTGACCACAACTCTTTGATACTATTCATGCTTTCCATCAGGTAGAGTAGCGTCACTTTGGCAGGCTCTTAATAAAGAAAGAATAATACGTACTGAAGAGATGGCAGTTTGGAACATGTATATACTCTGGGAAGTTAGACAAAACGTTCAGATTTAGTTACTTACTACTACTGAATTGTGCTCATATTTTCATGTTGATATGTGAGTCATGATATTGATTGTGTTATTGTTTGAAATTCAGTGTAAAAATAAACTCAAAAAACATTCTACAACACTATCTCAATTGTGGGGAGCATGCAGCACTAATTAATGGCAATGTTTAATGTAATCGGATCATCGGATTGAATCGGATTCAAATAACGTAATTTAATAATATCTAGCTTATTGTTACCTGATCAAATAGCCAATGATTGCCAGCTTTCAATTTTTTTTTTTATTTCACCTTATTCTGGCTTTTTATTCTACTACTGTAAAATGTACGACTAATTTTTCTGTACACCTTGCTGAAAGAAATAAATTTCAAAAATTATTTATGAGAAATTTGACCCTATTTTGAAACGATTGATGAAAATATCTCAAGTACCTACAGTTTCTAAGAACATTTTTTATTCAATTACTATCCATCAATAAAGCAGGCAGGCAACGAAAATATTTTTCGTTCAGAAAAATCTGACAAGATAATTGGTCTTTCATAGACGCTAACTATGACGTCATTACCGCTGGTTTTGAGGCCATACCCAAAAATTTTGGTCTCTACTCCAGTTTTAATTGCTCGATTTAATTATTAGACCAAAGTTGTTAATTGGGCTCATACCTTTTAAGTCCCCTTTGAATTGAACTAGACGTTCATTTTGCTTAACTTCAGTTGAATAATATGATAACTTGCTAATTACTTTCTAATAAATAATTGCACAATATACTGGCATTATATTACTTCTGAAAAGTAGAATTGAGTGATAATCTGTGGTTAAAAATAATTCGTTTACGTATGATGGTATAACCTCTTTTCTAAGGACAGGCATATGTCCAGCAGTGGACTATTAAAGGCTATTGATGTGATGTGTTAATGATACATTCATACCTTTGTCAATTTCTTAATGATTTTTGATTTGATATTTGTTTTTTTTTTTTGTTATATCCACTTATCTTATCTTTGTCCATTTTAAATCAATAAATGTAACACTATGAGTATTACAAATAAATAAAAATAAAAAAAAATATTGATAAACGTTTCATTATGGCTTTGACTGTACCTGTACTGTACTAATTTTGTTTTATTTGTAAATCAATTCTGAAGGGTTGCTTTTTTTTACGCTTGGCCATCTTTTGTATCTGTGTCACTATTTTCTTTCTCATTCAACTGAGTTAATCTTAAGTTTAGTTTATAAAATACCGTTAAAAACATGAAAAATTATGTATTATAGACATTAGCAGTTAATATATGTATTTTGAATTTTATAGCATTAATATAAAATGTAAATTCAATCTTAGAATTCCTTTCTGATCCGTCTTTAAGTCCTACCTTACTTACAATAAGATCTGTAAGGTAGAGCTATTTTAGGTACGCTTTGATACAAGCTGAAAGTATTTTTCCATTTGCAGTACACCTGTATTTCAGTGAATGTTGGTATTTACAGTCTAATTCTTTAAGCTGGTATGCTACATCAATTTTAAGAGCATAAAGCGTTAATAAAAGAAGTCAAAAATATATGTAGGAGAGTCATGCTTTGACTTGACCGGAGTGATAACATAGTCTTGCAAAAAACTGGTATTAAGCAATTTTTTCGTACTCGAATGAGTAAAGTCACTCATAGAGCAGATGGAACACAAAGCAGCTTGCCATCAGATGAAGCTGTCTATGCGTTTACACTCCTTTATCTTAAACAATTATTAAAATTAGTTTGAACTTATCTTATTTAAATTAATTAAATAGAATGTGAATGTTTGTATGTATGAATGTTTGTTATATTTTCACGCAAAAACTACTGAACAGATTTGGATGAAATTTCACAGTAACAGAATAACACATAGGCTGCTGTTTACCACGATAATCGATAGACTAAACTACTTTAACGAGGTGAACATTCTTAGGGTCAAGCTAACAGCCTTGAACTGAACGTTTCAACTAAATCGAATGATTATACAAAACGAAATTGATGTTCAATATCTAGTCAAAGCGATTACCATAAGAGACACGCTTCTCGGTGACACCTCGACAAAGAGTCTATTATAACTACTATTCAACCAATCGCCGTCCACTGCTGAACGAAGATCTCACCCAAGGAACGCCAACCATCCCGGTCTTGGGCAATTCGCATCCATCTGCTGCCTTCTCTAAGTCGTCGGTCCATCGCGCCACAGGGCAATCGCCACAGGCCAATCGTGGTATCCATTCTAGTACACCTCGGCTTCAGCGACCATTGGTTCGTCTGGAGACATGGTCGTCCTACTTCCACTTCAGCATACTGATTCTCCGTGCGATGTCAGTTACTCTAGTTCTCTGTCGAATAACCTCGTTATGAATTTTATCAGCCAGTGAAAAGCCCAGCGTTACTCGCTCCATCGCACGCTGAGCTACTTTAAACTTATGGACCAGTCCAATGGTGAGTGTCCACGTCTCGGCTTCGTATGTCATTACAAGTAGAACGCACTGTTATAAGGGTTACTTAAACTAGAAATTAAACTCAAGGTACATTTTATTTAGTTAAAACTTAAACTGTGAAAATGGTGAATATGTGTATCCTCATTTTAAGAATTTAAATTTATTGAGGATAGAAATATTTCCTATTTTTTTATCCTCATTTGGATGTAATACACTAATTTGTTGAAGGATGTAAATGTTATGACCTATTGATAACTCCAAATCTCCTTGAAAATTTACACAACTTTACGACCACTTAGAATATAATTACTTTTTAACAATTAATAACTCATTTCACTTTGTCCTTCCTAATTAGTTTTGTTTATAAAATAAAGTAGTATTACTCTCTTAAAATTAATGAAAATTCATGAATCATACCAATTAGAAATCCTACTAATTTTATAAATGTGAAAGTTTGTGAGATGTTTGTTACTCTTTCACAGAAAAGCTACTGGACGGTTTTGGATGAAACTTTACAGTAATATAGGCTATACATTGGAATAACATATAGATTACAATTTGTAATGATTTTGCGTAATTTTGGTAGTAATATAACGACATATCAACTAAGTCGGCAAAAAATCTGGCCTCTGAGAGTTATCTTAGCGTACGCTGCCTAAACTATTGAAGTTACACAAAGATGTACTGTAGGATTATTTGTATACTAAAAAAGAAAGAAATATTTAAAATTATCTATAAAGAAACTTAATGTGGGAGACCAAATTCGGGCAATAGCTAGTACTTACATGAAATTCAATTATATATTCTTAACTAAACTAAAGTTATTTTTCTTTAGGATAGGTATTTTAAAACTTCTATTTCATCAGAAGATCTATTCATGTTATATGTGACAATTCTATATGATATCGAAGCCGAAATGAAAATCTATTTGAGTATCTATATTAAGAGCCTGCCAAAGTGACTACTCTGCCTGATGGCCAGATTGAATAGAATCCAAGAGTTGTGGTCACCATAGTCATTGCAAATGCAGACAGTGCAGTATGGTGACCCACACTATGGCGGCCTTGTGAAATGCTTTTCACACCCCGCTTGGGGATGTAAAAGGCATGACAGTCATCGTGACAGTGTAAGGCTTACACAGTTACCACGATAACTGTCACCCCTGTTTCTTGATGACGGCTTACCGTTCAATTTAATCATTGAGGCTATGATTTTTAACATTGATAACGATTTTTATAGTCGTAAAGACAAAATCATTTCAAAAAGATAGAATGTTGTAATAGGAGTTTCAAATAAAAGGTAATAAATAAGTCTAATTTGATAAAAAAAAACCTTTTGGCTCATCTCCAAACTCATTACATAAGTAATCTCATTCAACCGCAACTTATAAAAATTCCTACGAAAATCATAAAGGTATCAATGCAAAAAGATAGAAAAAGTAGTAACGCCCCTAGAAAATTAAAACGTGTAATATATAAATAGGCTAGATGGTACCTTAGTCAAATTAGTTACTTTTTATCATCTGTCAAAACGACAATTTTGTATGAAAAATGTACTAAATACCATATTGTGACGTCACTCTTTTAGACTACTCAATTGAACAATATATTTCACTGTATATTTGATAAAAAATCGTAATAATAAAAAAAGTTATGTTAATTGTATTTGCCGAGATGTACCGCGATATTAGTTCTAATGAAGTGGAAATTGGATTTTACGAGGAAATCAAATATACAACTATATCGTCATAACACACTACATAATGCAACGTTAAGGTTTCTTTCTGAACTAATGTATTTATGCATGTGTGTAATGACTCTAGACAATTTCTAGGATGGTTTTGCTCTCAAGTATCATTTTGACCTCGTAGCCTTATTGTGTTAGTAGTCTTTGTTCAGAGTTGGACTAAAACAATTCAGGCTTGGATTGTTCATATTGGGTGGTACTCATTACAAATACTCACAGTAAAATCTTTATAGTATTACACTCTCACACTAACAAAGACGCTAACCAATTACGTATGTGTAAAGGCTTTCATGTTTACTGCTGAGATATTAATATAATGAGAAATTTTGTGAGTTCAATAACCCCTTCAGACTCCGATACATAAACCACATTCGAGTCTTTGGAATATGTTTCTTTTTATTCTCTCACGAATCCGATTTAGCACGACAATTATATTTATGAATGTTGCTTCACTTTGCGGCTTCCTATTGTGTCGTGTGTTGTGTGTTCAATCCCCATATGGGACAACATTTAGTGTGACTTACACACTGTTGTTCCGAGTCTGGGTGTTCTTTATGTCTGTTTCATGTACGACGGTTAAGTCTACACGATACTGGATAAATTCTTAGCATGTGAGTTGCCTTTTTAAAAAGTAAAATGAAGAATCACTTTAAAACATCAACTAAACTTTGATGTAATTTTTGACGATCAGTACAGACAGACAGTAGTTAAACTTGCATGACAGGTCTACTATGTCTTACATACTCGTAGAAACTAACAGGGATAGCACCGCATGCTCTCCCAAGTACCAGTAGCCGGGGAACTAGGTGTATCCTCGTAAAGAAGTCCCTAGAACCCCAAGCTTTAATGTACCCCTGACAATATGTATGCAATGTGCTATCATGATGATCGATTAAGTAGATTACGCGTGAATAAATAACAAACAAACTAACTTTCGTAATGACATTATTAGGAGCGATTTTGATGCGAAAGAAAATAAAGTTACTATTCCTTTAGTGTTTATTCTCTTCACTACTCTACAACACTATTATAAGCGCACTTCAACACTCGTCTCGATTGCTCCAGTAAGACACGAAAGGTTGAGTGAACAACGAATAAATGAGAAATCTAAATGTAAAGTGAAAACCATTTCATGCGTGATTATTTCTATTAAGTATATGTAGCAGTACGTACTAGTGAAGGCATTGTTATGTATATTCAATAAAAGTACCTTCTATGAATGTTTAGAGATAATGTTCTCTACTAGGTAGTAGAGCCACGCTGATTTCAGCACGAGCGGGCCGGTTCGACCGGGGCAGTATACCCTCCCACAGAAAACTAACCTAAAGCGCCAGCATCCGTGCTGTCGTGTTTCGTTGGTGAGTGTGAGACCAAAGGCCCATTGATGCAGGGGTGACAGTTATCGTGGTAACTGTGTAAGCCTTACACTGTCACGATGACTGTCATGCCTTTTACGTCCCCAAGCGGGATGTGAAAAAGCATCTGACAAGGCCACCATACTGCATTGTCTGCATTTGCAATGAGTATGGTGACCACAACTCTTGGATTCTATTCATGCTTCCCATCAGGCAGAGTAAAGTCACTTTGGCAGGCTCTTAATCTAGAAAAAGAAAAAAAAAAGTCTAAGTCTTAAATTTTGAGCAAAAGTACTTTTTGAAGCAGAATATTATCGAATCTACAGAACAGTATAGTAGTGTAGACTAACTGTTATTAATAACCGAAAAATATCTGAACAGTAAGATCCGTATTACAATTGTTTTTAAAGAAAAGAATAGTTAACACGTAATGAAAATGCTGCTTAAATTGTCTTAAATATATGAATAAGTCGTCTAGGTAAACAAGATCACTTACCTGAAGCCCTATCCTTGTTAGTTCACGAATCATTTACTAAAGGAGTTAAGGAGTGCTCACACGGTTTCCAGCGGCAAACACCATCGTCGGTAGTTCCACAGTTCCAACCCATTTGTTTTGAATGTTTAAGTGTAATTTATCTTGATGAAACGTGTGATAGAATTTTATACTGTTTACGTTTGATCCTTTGTTTGGTCAAAAAGCCTAGAGGCCTTTTAGTTTTGGGTAATTTCATAATATATTCATACTATGTGTATATTCAACGAGCTTTTAAGTTGATGACTCAATTTCAGTCGGAGGGTTTTGTCAAAAGTTCATTCATTTTTCAAACATTGATTGATTAAACAAAAACTATTTTGTCAGGATGACATAATTTATTTACATATTTGGGTACTACTATGAAATTAGTTTTCGTGATAATTAAATTGCTTTCGTTTTATTTTTAGTTAACATTAGAAGCTCCATTAAAAAGCTCACTGCTACAGAAATATAGTAAGCGATAGTAGCGTGATGGGCAAGGCATTTTTTTTGCTATCAAATGGATGCAACTATAAATCTCACTTAACTGTAACTTTTAAAGTCAAAAACATTTTGGGTAGGTTAAAAACATGTGTTTGACTGCTACCGTTAGATAACTCTTCTTAGCAATTTTTATATGTATAAAGAACATTTTTATAAACTATTTATTCCAACTTAGAAAGAGTACAAATATAATTCGAATATATATTATTTTCATTATACAAATTGGTTCAAAAGCTATCAAGATAACAAGTTCACACAAGAATATTCTTTCGGAGTCCCAAAAGAATGCCCAATAAAAATAAGTTGCATGGAAAATATTTTTGTTAACGAGCATTCAAGGTCAAAATTCGGTCACTCGCTCTCAAAGAATATATTCGATTAAATTTCTCTCTTTGTATGCAACCATCGAAGCAAAAATTGGTGAAGATAAGAAAATACTCAGCAATCTGAAAATAACAGCCGAAATCTGTTCAGTAAGATATTTTAAAAATACAGCAGCACACATTTAAGGCTGATTGCATACGTTGCAATCCAGCATGAACCTGCGTTTTCTTAAGTGCCTGCCAAAGTGACTCTACTCTGCCTAATGGAAATCCTAAATAGAATTCAAGAATTGTGGTCACCATACTCATTGTGAATACAATGTGGTGACCCATACTTTGACTAGTGAGACTTTTTTTTACACCCTGTTTTGAGGCGTAAAAGGCATGCCAGTCGTCGTGTAATGCGTTCACACTTACCACGATAACTATCACCCCTGCATCGATGGGCCTCCGGTCTCGCACACTGATGAAACAACACAACATGGATATTATTAGGACAATAGTATTGTATTGTCTGGTCGACCCGATCCATTCGTGCTGAAATCAGTCTGGCTGTACTATCTTGTGATTTTTTTATTTGAATCCGTACAGTTCGTTTAATATTAAAGACACGCTGAGAACACTCACAACACTGTCTATTTTTATATTCTAATCTATTTATTCTGGTCTTCATCGCTACAATTAACTAGAATAAAGTTTTTTATGGCCCATGTTGTTTAAAGCTGTTCAACGTGGTTAATCATCTTTCCAAGAGAAGTTACATCTACTTAACCTTACTTTTATGTACCTGATTAAGATCGATTCGAGTCGTGATGCCTTGTAGAGATTTGTTATCAAAAAAGTATTGCATTTTCGGCATAGTTTTGTAGGTTAACATACTAGTGAAAAAATGTACGCGTTAGCACAAAATTCGTGTTTGAAACATAATGGAAGCAATTAGCTTACAATATTTATATTGGGGAATATTCAATACCTTAGAAATTTTAATTCGCAAGAGGGATCAAGTACGGTCTAAATAAAAACTTGAACGTTTGCAGTGAACCTTAAAGCCTTTTAGCTTTAATGAGAAGTGAGGGAGTCCAGCCCTTTTGTATAGGCGTTTGAGCTCACGTAAAATAATGAACTTGTTTTAAGAGGCGAATAAATTATTGGAGTTCCTCTTCGTGACTTTAACGTAAACAGGCCATTTTATTGTTTATTCATTTGACGTGTCTTTTGTTTGACAGAAAATGATAAATGACATGAAAAGCTGCTAAACTTTGATCTTTCACAATATAATGAACGAATTGACAATCATTTAATCTTCTTAACAAATAATTTAATTGGTACAAATTATCGATATCGATATAGAAAGGAAGTTTTGGCCTACTATAACACGCTGTCCAAACGAGTTGCTACAGGGTTTGTATTAAGTTTTCGTTCTATTTGTAGTGATGTTTTCCTGCGTATTTTGCTTCTCTTACGCCACTCAGCGGGTGAATAAGTGTGGTGACACTCTGTATGCTTATCCGTCACCACATATATCTCTGCGTAGTCGTAGACAATGTTTTTTTTATTTTGAAGTTCAAAAACTAAAATAAACATATTTTGTGTAATAAAAAGATGCTGTACTAAAAATGTATAAAGAATAAAAAAAATTAAAACACGTTTAAGGCTTTAATCTGTCTACGTGAAAAAAGGAATCTAAGAAGGACGAAATAAGAAAATAATTCAGATATAAATCTAAAAATTCAGAGATACGAAAATACTGAGTTTTAAATTCCTTCTTATAAAATTAATTTAGTATATTTTACCCGTGTCGTCATTATGAATCTAGTTATATCTCATTCGATGAGATCGGTTCAGTAGTTTAGACGTTACAGTGGAACATACAAACACATTAACTGCCAAAATTATTTACTTTCCTTTTCACCACAGTCAGTTTAAAGGCCTTGAAATAAATAAAAATCAAAAATATTAATATAAAATTTACTGTGTCAGGAACACTGTATCATGACACAGTTTAAAAACGTATATCTAAAGCTGTGAAATGTCAATATAGTTGTAATAACAACGAAAAAAAAGTGCACAGATATTGAAATTAATGTCCGTGTGGTGACGGATTAAGAATACATAGTGTTACCACCCCTATTCATCTCGTGGGAGTCGTAAAAGGCGACAAAGGACCAAGTATACAAGACAACATCATTACAAAGAGAAGGAAAATTTGAAAAAACCCTATTCCAACCCGTCTTCTGACCAGCGTGGAATAGTAGGCCGAAACCTCCTTGCTAAGGATTGACCTATGTCCAGCAGTAGACTGTAAAAGGCTATTGATGATTGAAATTAATGTCATTCAGCAGTGGAATCTTAAAAGCTGTTGATGATGATGATAAAGGAACGGTGATTATTACCTACTATCAGATCACCTACCTTCTCATTTACCCACATATAACGTAAAAAAAATAAAACTTCACACTATCACTATCTGAGTATAAATGTCGTCCGCAACATGGTGCGGATATTTAGTCCGTATGGAAAATCATAGGCTACCTAAAGCAGTGTTTTACACGGAGTTCCAGCAGGGCAGGCGTAGGGTTGCTGGACAATGTTTGCGGTACAAAGATGTCCTCAAAAGACATTTAGTGAACCGTGGCATACCGGTGAAAGATTGGGAGAAGTTATCACTATATCGATCCGAGTGGAGACGGCGAATCAAGAGCAGAGCTAACAAGTATGAGCAACAGCATCCAAAAGAGCTTGATGCGAGAAGACACTCGCGAAAGACCCAGCCGAGGCCTATCTACGACTACACACGCAATGAAAGCGATCAACTCTGCTGTGGTACTTGTAACCGCACATTCAGTGTGAAATTTGGTTTTGCCAGTTACATCCGTACGCCAGCCGCACACGCCAGTAGAATGCCATAGGGTCACCGTCGGCGGATACGTCGAGGAGGACATCATCATAGGAAGTTTAAGCGTGTATCACGGGCTAGTATTTACGAGTATGTTGAATTGAACTACTACTGTACTACTCGAGTACTAGTAACTTGGGAACTAGGAGCATACTAGAAAGCAAATTCCTGGAGCCCCGACGTAGCTCGGACCACCTAAGACTTGTAGATGCCTCCCTCCTGTGTGAGAACCCCGATATTACTTTTTCTGCAATCAATCGGGAAGGTTACTTTAATGAGTTGTTCTATTAATTTTACTATAATCACTTATTTAGTAACAGCTTAGCTTTTCTTCTAATTCATTCATCTAACTTAATTTTATACAATATAACGTTAACGAATACAATACAAGTGTGATTAGCACAATTAATCTAGAATTTTGCTGAGGTAGCACGATTTTGACTCAGCAGATTCAATTAAATTTGAACTTTTACATTAATGTCTTGTAAAAGAATTAATGAGTGTTGGTTTTTGCCGTCCTTAAATATGCTGGATCTTATTTGACCACTGATGTAAAAGCTTGCGTTCTAAGTCTAGCTATGAGCGTATGTGACTGCTGATTAAGGGGTCGTACGTTCGATTTTCGGGTCAAATCAAAAGGTGTTATGGGGTTTTTTAACCAGAAGCTTATATAATAAGGCCCGGCGTATGGAAGTAATGTTGTTTCACACTCATGTCTCAGAGATCATATTAAGGCCACGGTGCCGATTGTCACGAGCTCCGTGTCCACAAATATACTGTCAACTAGTTGAAACTTCGAATTTAGTTTACTCTTAGGGTGGCTGAGGTCTGATGCAAGTCGCTCTGTGGCAAAATTTATATTCTGGTAAAATCGGTTGAACTAGTAGCTGATCCTAAATAATCTTGTGATTTATTAAGACTAAGACGATGAAACGTAGTTGGAAACGCAATGTTGGTAGGCCCCCCACAAGGTGGTCAGACGACCTGGTGAAGCTCGCGGGAAGCTGTTGGATGCGGGCGGCACGGGACCGGCTGTTGTGAAGAACCTTGGAGAAGGCCTATGTCCAGCAGTGGACGTATTTTGGCTGAGATGATGATGAAGATGAATATTAGTATGCAGAATTCTTATAGGTATAATGGTACTTAACAATAAGTAAGTGAGCCTTGAGGCTTGTGGCTATAAGCATCTAATTATAAATAAATTTATCATTCAACTTTCTGGTTCAATAAAGTCAGATAATGATACCAGTCTAAGTAGCTATCCAATTAGAAGTTTTACAAACGGGTCGAGTTCTTTTCTACGTTTGGATTCAACCAATTCAATGAACCCAAATCATCGTAGATGATAATAAGCTGTAATTTTGATATCTTAATTTCTTTATCCTCACAAGTGAAAAATTTTTTACAAATTTAAAAAAGATCCAACTTGAGTACAACGAATTCAATCAAAAAAAAAGACTTATTGAAATAGGTTTACAAATAGCGAAGATTTCGTCGATATACGTACAAAAGAAAATAAATGATACCAACCAAGCCAGAGACTTCCTAAAGTTGGTTAAAAACATATTCTGCAAACTGGCAACTATTGGACAGCGTACTAGAAAACTACACTTTGAAGAGTGTTACGTACCTGCTTATTACAAAACTTTTGCCATTTCCATCGATCGACCACTATCGTGTAATAACTGTGTGTTTAAAAGCTCCGTATTATTGTCAACTGTGTCTCAAGTTATGATTTTAGTTTTAGCAAGTTCTCTTTAAGAATATTTTATCATTTTTAAAGTATAACACATATGTACTATATATTTTAGAATTCCTTCCACTGCAAGTGTACTGAAAGACTGTGGACTGTGTGTGAAAGAATGTATTTCGATAGTTAACTTGTCAGGAATGGCATTTATTTTTATATTCACACAGTACACCAGCTTCCTCTACTGGTGTGATATCTTTTATTTTTTTCAGTTTCTCTTGCCTCTTTCTCACTAATTCATTGCTTTTTAAACCTTATATATCTATTAGTTTTAAGTAACAATATTTATTCGAAAATATATTATCGTGGTTATATCGTGAGTATCGTAGTTGTTGAAGTTTAATCAGCAGGTGATCCTATTCAACTTCATACTGTCGGAAATTCCCAATAAATAAAGTTCGAAATTTCTCGACATCATCACGAACGGGTAATATTTTCAGATATCTCTTAGCATTCAAACGTTGAAGAGCAATGCTAATTCTCTGTGCAAGAAAAACGAAGCCTTCTAGTCACGTGACGCCAGAATCACTCTACCAGTAATAAATAATGCATACCGGGACTTTGAAATCTCTTTTTTGTAGATTGAACGGTGAACGATGCCTCAAATCGAATGCCTGAAAAGTTCTTATTTCGTCTTTTGATTAAGCCTTTCTACAATTGAATATGTTAACGAAACCTAAGCCCATTATTTCAGTTTTACTTATATAGATGATCGAATTGTCGTAAAGTTCTGAATAAATTTTGACACTTTCTGGTGTTATTGCTGTTATTTTGCCTTTTTGTCCCATTATAAACCATCATCATCATCATTGCATCAACAACCTCTTATAGTCCACTGCTGGACATATGTAGACCTCTCCTGAAAAAACAGATTTTGGTCTTCTAAACCACACTAACTAAAAGGGGTTGGCATAGAATTTGTATTAAGTTTTCCTTGTCTTTGCAGTGATTGGTTTTCTCGAGCTAATCTTTCTTGAAAAGCGCATAGTGATAAAGTGCCTGTGGTCAAAGTGATAAGAGAAAATGTAAGATGAACACTGACTATGATAACTAGAGAAGTACTTGTAAAACGAGATGATACTATAAACTGTACCTTTTACAATAACGAAAAATCGAAAGAATTTTTGTCAGAGGTCTACTCTGGTAATGTTTGGACTCCACATTCTCCACTCTAATATCTCGACTTTTTGAAGTCATGAAATTCAATCATCGTTTTAAACAGTTATACTATTAAAGTTTTATATAATCCAACAATCTACACTCGCAAACCATTATTGATATCTTACAAATCTAAGTCAAATTTCAGTAACAATCCCTCCAATTTCATTTTAAGAAAATTGGCATCTCGTGTCGCGAAACCCGAATTTCTCCAAGAATGTCCTATCTTATCAACACTTATTGCGTAATGCACAGCGCATATCGTCTGAAGAAATCCTTACACGGATTGGCCTCCTTTTTCTTACTTATATTCGCTCTTGCTACAGCTGAACGTGCCTACTAAAAATCTTTTTTCAACCAAACTGAAAGAATGTTAATCTTATTTTAAAACAAGAAAGACACAACTCACTCAAAATAGTAAATTTTATATTCTTTTTATTACAAATATAATTAACCCTTGGGTTTGTTACAGTTTCATCCAGCTGAACTATTAATATGTAAAAGGATAATTAAATATTTACTCTAATAACAGTCCATTCAAATCAACTTATAGCCGTCCATTGCTGAACACAGATTGGGCCAACGTTTTGACGCACCATTGACTGACGACTTGAAGAAGGTGACTGGCATTTGATGGATGCGGATGGCCCAAGGCCGGAAAGATTAGCGCTCCTTGAGAGTCCGGAGTACTGTCCTCAACAGTCAATTACTCAAACTTAAAATTACTAGAAACATCTTTAATAAAAATAGATTTTAATTAAAAGAGCTTAAAGCTTGTTACAAAAAAGACGCATTTATTCCACACGTAGACAAGACATAAATATAGCCATTGCCGTTCACTCGCCAAGAATTTTTAATTATTATTTTTCTATAGTGTTTTTAATTATGAAATAACCCCATAAAAGGAAGTCTGCTGGGGATAGATCTTCAGATTTCTGGGTGACCATAGAATGTCGCCTCTGGAAACCAGTTTTTCTTTGACCACCTGCAGGGATTCATCGGATGTGTGGCAAGTGACTCCATCTTATTGAAACCATGTGTTTCGATTGTAGCCAGCAAAGTTCAGTAGCATCGATCCCAAGAATTCCCATACATAACATACAATTTGCGCGGGATGTTCGATTCAAATGTTAACAAATTTTTGACCCATCCTGTATTAAGCACCATAATTCCGGCTCGACATTTAACCATATCATATTATTCTACCTAATAGAACTTGAAGTAGGAATGTAAAGAAATACATCACAGTTAATATACATTAGTATTTATTTACGACAAAGTTAATACACCCCAATTAGATATCGATTTAAAAGTAATTAAAGCGATAACGCTTATGACGAAAGCTATCAAATTTGTCATCTTTTCATTTTGAAGGCAAATGCAAAAGCAATAAACTTTGTAGCTATTGAAAACTAATTGCCAAACTTTACAATTTTTTTTATTGTTAAGTTCAGATCATAATTTTTATTTTCGATGTACATTATACTGAATTTACGTATAAATTATATTGGATTTAGAGACTTTAATTCTCCTTACTTGTCTAAAATATTCTTATATCCTCTAATCGCAATCAGAATCAGCAATTCTAGAGTTAATTCTCATTATCTAGATTGTGTTTGAGTCGTTGTTAAATAGAAATATAAACATATTGAAGCTGTTTCACCCAGTAATATTTATACTTTGTTACTGTTCCTACTTAAAACACTAGTTCCAGAATTCCAGACAGTACCCCGAGTATCAAAATATTCAACCTCTCAATAACTACAAACAACTTAGCTTTCAGATTATTTACCATTTCCAAAGAATGAGTAATCTATGAAGACATTTTTATCTAGCGAGGCTTTTGCCATGATTATGACCATATTATATTTAGTTTAGTATTTTTGAGTTTTTCATACAGGGCTATAAAAAAATTGATAAAAATTTAATACCAAAGTTTTAGTCGATCCGATTACGACACACCGCCCGGCGTGACGGCCCCACGGGGTGACGGTATGAGTAGGTTTCCATTCGTGAAAAAACAAAGATGGATGGTCGCACTATATACCTACCCCGTCTGTTTAGTGAAGGTATTCCTGAATAATCGTAATTCTTTAACTTAATTTTCTATTTAAGTACAATATTTCTACGAACAATCATTTTATTTCTCGTGGCTTTCCTTATTCTAAACTACCTTAGTGGTATTTCATTTTTAGCAGTCCAAGTTATAAATTCAGTATGGCATGTCAAAACACAGGCGAGATCCTTTGAAAGATTTCGTTCGAGTAGAAGCTTATTGTCTATCTATGGTGGATCCTCCTTGTCTTTGTGCCCTCATTTTTCAAAGTGACTTTGATTCAATCTATTTGCAGAGGAACAATGGCTCAACCTAGATCCGTCGCAGATACAGCGCTTTGAATTGTCTCTGACTTTTAATCATATCCTTTTTAATGCTTTTTGAGATTTTGTTCATTTGTATGGAAAAGTAGTTTATAGAAAACAATTAATTCATTACACAGTAATGGTTTAAATTTTAATAGATATTTATCGAACCTTTCCAGAATAAGTAAGGTTTTGTAAATCTCATACAACAATAATTTCTTTTTTTTTTTTTTAAGAGCCTGCCAAGATGACTCTACTCTACCTGATGTAAAGTATGAACAAGAGTTGTGCTCATCATACTCATTATGAATGCAGAAAATATAAAGATAACACGATAACTGTCACCACATCATCAATGTGTCGCACTCACCGAGGAAACAAAACAGCACGGATGTTGTGGCTTTAGGTCGGTCTTCTGTGGACGTTAGTATTGCTCCGCTCGAGCGGGCGCTTTCGTATTGAAATCTGTGTAGCTCTACTACCTTCTATTGATGTTATTGTATTTGTATTAATAAATTACGAATAAAAAGGTTACCAATTGTGGTAAAAGCCATGAAATAGAATCGACTCGTTGTTGTTTACAGTTTTGGTATTTGTATTATTAACCATTGAAAACATTTCAAAATTTAAATCAGAAAAGGATTGGTAAAAATATTGTTTTTTTTTTTTACATTTGTATGTGCGTTAATATTATAAAAAATCTTGACCATTTGTGGGTCTTTTTTTATTTTCAATAACATTTTTATTAAGGACACAAGTTTTCATATTACTCCTAGCCAATTTCAGCCACGGTGGCCAGTATTAATGAAGCTCAGCTAACTATGCAAGAGATATTCTATCGCATAAGTTTGTACACTCTCTGTTCTATCACTCTGATAGTTCGATTAAACGGTTATCCGACACGACTGAGAGATCAGGCACGGAACTGGTGGCTTTACATGCTCTTGGAAGCAAGATAGTTAAGAGCCCAATTCTCAAATACTGGGCTGTTATTAAGTGTTTATGTAGCCAAAAAACTCAATAACACTTTTCAGTCCGATCTGGGAACGGAACCCGAACCTCTTTATCGGCAGTCGCATACGTAATTAACGACTACTACGGCAAGGAACTGTTAATACATAATAACGTTAAAAGAAAACCATCAATAAGTCTTTGGTTAAAGGAAGCTTTTTTTTACAAAGCTCTATTTTGTATAAATTCTAAAGGACAGTAAACCTTTTGTTCGGCAACCTTGTCATAGTTATATTAAAAATCCAACGTGAACTTTTTAGTTTCATGAATTAATTTTACTTAAAATGAAATGAAAACTTACGTCGTAATTTTTTTTGCTCTAAATTTTAAATGTTAATCTCTTAAAAATATTAAGTTTTAGAAATCTGTGGTCAAATTTTAGAAGCAATTTAGATTTTTTTATTCATAACTTTATGTAAAAATAAATGCATCGACAGACTCAATGAATAAGGCATTTTCTGTCAGTAAATCGATTGGGCGATGCAGAAAAAAGATAAGGTAGATGCACTTAAAGACAAGCAACAATAAACAGAAGATCCAGTATACTGCATGGTTCGCCTAGTGGTTTAAGCGGTCGCTACGCCTACTGTACTGAGTGTTGCGAGTTCAACCCCACATGGGACAACACTGCGTGATCTATAAATTGTTGTTCCGAGTCTGGGTGTTCTTTGTGTCCGTTTCTTGTATATTTTTAAAGTCCTCCGTGATACAGGGTTTATTCCTAGTGTGGACGTTGTTTTTTTAAAAAATAAATAAAAATAAAATAAATAAAACAAAATATTTTTGACATTTTTGAATATTATTTCCAAACTCTACGTAACTTATTTTATTTATTGTTGTCTCTAAAAAAAGAAAAAAATATATATGCAAACTAGGTTGACCATAAATAAGCCAATATATGTACATACACCTACACATATATGTAATACACACGCATTTAACACGTACATTGCCATACATACATATTCCCATACTAAAAAATAATAATAATAGGTGATGAACTAGGAGGTCACCATTTCTAACAAATTCAACTAGTAGAAGCTCCTTGATTTTAATTTTAAAGGAATAACTACTTCTAGCTATCGCCACTTCTAGAGGAATTTAGTTTATTTACGAATTATAATTAGACTTTGAAATATGGCTACACCTTTTCCCAGCCTTTATAAATAAGGATTGCCGTTATTTTACTGATATAGGATTACATACACCATGTATAAGTTATCGGTGATTCGAAGTTCTAAATAAAAAATCTGGAGGAGATTTATTTGTATTGAAATTGTAGAGCAATATTTATAATTGGCTCTTGATACGTAGAATTTAAAGTACACGAAAATAATGAGGCAAAGAGAAAAGGTTGTTTTTAGAATTATTATTAATACTCTGATTTTATGTCACAGTTAAATCGAGATCTCTAAGAAAGAAGTCTCAGTATAATATACCTACATACAAAGAATATACGTAGACTCACTCTTCATTTAGGGTTTGACAGACACGTTAGAATGTACATCGGTGAAACTTATCAAAAATTCTAATGTACAAACCGCTCTCCAGTTACCAGGTTGTGTAAGAAGTAAAATCATCTTGTCTGGTTCCTGTTTACCTTTAACAGTCCGCAACTGAATATAGGCTTCTCTTTAGGAAGGTTTTGACCTACTAAAGACCTTGGCCAAACTGGTTTGTGTAGAGTGTTTCCAATTTTCCTTCTCTACGCAATGATATTGTCCTTGCGTAAGTTGCTCCTTTAGTCATCTCTGACACACTGAATGAATAGGTGTGATAACATTCCGTATTCTTAATCTAGTACCACACCAAGAGGTACTTGTTTATCCACTCAGACTTTTAATAAACTTTTTGTTTCAAGATTTTATAATTGCGTAAATGAAAATGTGTAAGAGTATAGTTTACTACGCAATATATACGAATAAAATAATACCCTTTGTTCTGTCCCCCTTAAGTGACCTTCATGTTCAACACCTTCCATTAGACAAACTTCATCAAAAGAGATTGTATGGCTATACAGACTGATATTTGTTTTCACATAAAATCACTGTTTTATAAAACTTGATAATAAATATGGTTATCTTATGCTTAAAGTGTTACTATAAATTTTTGAAGCCTACAATCGAAACTCATGGATGTATTGAAACGTTAACACAATTATTACATTGAAATACAGATAGATTGTTTAAAATATCGTTCTAATTGGGACTAAAAGT
Source organism: Hypercompe scribonia (assembly GCA_949316085.1). Lineage (NCBI taxonomy): Eukaryota > Metazoa > Arthropoda > Insecta > Lepidoptera > Erebidae > Hypercompe > Hypercompe scribonia. Next base: position 15,248,280 of record OX438987.1, read on the forward strand.
CATCTTGAATATCTTAAAGTGTACGTAGACACAAGTATGATTTTAAGTTCCGAGAAAATGTCGAACAATTATTTCCATTTTTCTTTAATTACAAATTAAAGGGGTTTAACATTGACATTAAACTATAAAGGTTAATACTGAAAACAAAGGTAGAAATAAATTATTTCAACCTGAATGTTTGCGTTATAAATTAAAGGGAAAAAGAGATTGTTTGACTGGCTGAAGGGCATTGAAAGGGGAGACGAAACCACTCATGGTTCGTAGTTCATGAGTTCAAGCTATATGTTAAGATTTGTTATTTACTTTAAGAGTTTATTGGTATTGTAAAGACGTAAAATTTGTGTTGTCTTAGATTTTATATACAATAACAAAAAAGTATAGTACGATTTTAGTAGACTCGATTTTAGCGTAACTGGTTTTCGCTCTTGACAAGACGGCGTCTAAAGATAAGTTGAAAACTTTCTATTTTTTTTATATATATTTGTAATGGAATAGGCTTTTGTCTTCTATCTCACCTGATGGAAAGTGTAGATGAAGACGAAGGTGGTACAAGCCAACCCAGAAGAAACCTGTTCACTCTACTCTTAAAGGCTCCAGAGTTCAAGTCATCAGGAATAATAGACCCAGGCAGGTCGTTCCAAATCTTGGGGACTCTCACCAAAAACGAGCTGTCAAACCGTTTAGAACAAGAACTAAATCAAACACTTAAGAACATTATACTTATAATTATATGTTTCTATTTACCTCAGTTGTAATAGGCATTACCAAAATTTTAAAGTAATACAGAAATTATGTACGACACGACATTTGGCAATAACTAATATCTAACACGGACATTTTGCTGTCAACACGAAACATATATTTATATGTCTAAATGGGCAGTCAAAGCCTTGAAAACAGGAAAACGTAGATGTCAACTGTTGGCAGTAAATTGCTTTTGCCGCGTTTTGTATCAGAAGTACTGTCACTGGATACGCACGTTTCTTTCATAATTTGTGTTGTTTATGAAGATTTATGTTATAGAACTGTATAGAAAATATAAAGGACATTCTAAATAAAATTAAAAAGTCTCATTATATCAATAACTATTATTATTTCGTGTCTATTTCAGCGTAATCACCAATTGAATGAAACCTAAAAAAAAAAGTCATTTTCTGTGTGTTGCCAGTTTACGAACTGGAGTTAAAACTGTCATAAAAATGTGGCGTACTATGTACTGTACGTAATACTTATTAGTAACTTGTTTTTATTCTGTAGTATAGTAGAAATATGTATATGTGTTTGTCTGTGTATACTTGAGTACGTGGTGTGCATGTGGTCGTATTTGTATCTTTGTCTGTGTGTATGTATGTGTATGAGACTGTCACTAACCTATTAGTGTTTAATTAATTGTTGTTGTTTTTTTTTGATATTTTAATGAATTCCTTTTTCCTTCATTTACTTAAGCCGTTTGTGGCCACTGTTTGTGTTTAATATTTAATTAAGTAATTAAGTTATTAGTTATTATATAGTAATTAAGTTTTTGTAAAGAGTATGTTGTGGTCTCCCATAATTAAGAAAGCGCAAGATATTAAATTTTAATAGTATTTAATACATACATATATACCATTAAATTTATTACATATTTTATGTTATAAAACTCGTATGTAAAGTGTATTCCTTGTCGGAGATTAATATTAAATAAATAAATAAATAATGACACACTAAAAACGGTAAAATTTATATGAAAATCATTTGAAGGGTTTTAATTTTAATGTGAATAATTTTTAACTGCGTTGAGTTATTTTTAGTAAGAGTTCTGATCTGCAGTGTTGATTGTGATACTGTAATAGTAGTTTATACAATTGTTGCGCAGAGGTTTCGGGTTCGATTCCCAAGCAGTCTTCTTGCAGTCAACGGTTAGATATTACAATCATCGTTGAAACTGTCTAGCGTTACGTATTTGCCTAAATAGTTACTAGACACTGTCGCTTATTCCTTACTTTTCTTTTTTTATTTACTTTCCTAATAATAGATAAAGGAAATGAAGGCATTTAATTCACCAAACAAAGTTATAATAAATAACCTTGGTTCAAATCACAGTCTAGACTGTAAATATTTAAGACAATTTCCTTAAATTACTAACAGTGAAACAGCTTAATTAAAGAAAATTTTGAGTGCTACTTAATAACCCTTATCAAGTGAAACCCAAAGATAATGTAAATTAAAAAAGGGTGGAATTAATCTCGAATAAGGGAACTCGAGTATCTAATTGAATAATTTCGTTTAGAAATCAACTTAAGAAGGACGAGAGAAGAAAAAATCAAGTGCCACATTCTGCTGACTAAAATAATGAACGTACGAAAACCCACGAAAATTTTGAAGATATTCTTTCTTATTGCCTTAAGAATTAAAACGAGCACAAATTTAGCAATGGTAATGAAGTATCTGAAAATTTTGGTTGCGCAAAGATAAATAATGAAATAAAAGTTAAATGATGACACTGACCTCTTTTATCGTTAGCCGTTAGTAGTGAAGTCGTGTGTTGAAATCCAATCAACTAAAACTATACAGATAAAAATAGTTTCTTTTATAAGGGATTCTGGTATACGCTAAGGAAGAAAGTTCCGCGTAATTCCAGCAGATTTCAGAAACTAGTGAATTATCAGGCAACTCTAACATCACACGCAGCCAGTCTCACACATCTTCTGATTCAAAAAAGGCACACGAAGCAAATCAATCGAAGCTGCTCTGTCTGTCATCAGTTTCTGCTTGAATAATGAACCATTTACAAAGGAAATCATTTAATTAAGGATATTTGAAGGTATTTAACGTTTTAACATTAATAAATGACATGTAAATTGGACATATGTATTTTAAATTAAAAATTTATTTTAGGTCCACAAATTAATGTAGTTTAATTAATAAGATATAATTTCTGTATATGGTTTCCTGGAGAGTTTTTCGAAATATCTGTACAAATAATGTTTATTTAAGATTTAATATCGTGAGATAGAATTATCGTAAGTAAGGGATATAGAATGAAATATAAAAAGCAAGATATTAAGACTTAAATTTAGTACAGGGAAAGTCATACTTCAGGTGTTGAGATCAGAGAGTTCCTCTCTGTGGAATATTTTGAGAGTACCTAATCCTCACTTTGTGGTAGTATCACTGTTTTCTAGGAGTGCTCTGAACCAATTAAAACTTATAATTGACTTTTTTGACAATCAACATCGTAATATTACAGAGGCGTTAGTTGCCTGTCTTCAAATTAGATTTCAAAGGAAGACCAATTTGCGCTAAAACTTCGCGCCTGGATAAGTGAGCAGAATATTGATCGGTTTCCAGTGAGAATAAAATCGTTTGGAGAAGTTTATATGAGTCGTTTGTGTCATACCCGACTTAAGCATTAAAATACTTATTGCCATGAATGACTTTAAAATTAAAACAAGCCAGATTTGGAAGTTACAGTCAAAGAATTTAGGAATTATCGTAATTTCATCAGTCCTATGATGAATTAGAAAAATTAAAAACGTCATCCGGCATTGATTATATCAAACTTTGACCTACCAACCAAGAAATTTTGTAAAATACTCAGCTCCACTAGCGTAAGAAAACAAATGAACGTTTGTCTGTCAATGAAATTCTATTAAAAATCAGAGATGTCAAAATCATCAATCAACCTATCGCCGTCCACTGCTGAACGAAGGTCTCCCCCAAGGAACGCCAACGATCCCCGTCTTGGGCAATTCGCATCCATCCGCTGCCAACCACCTATGTCAGAATAACCTGGTAATATTATAAGTTGGTAACGCAGCGTTGGTAGGCCTCCATAAGGTGGTCCGACGACCTGGTGAAGGTCGCGGAGAGCAGTTGGATGTGGGCAGCAAAGGACCGGCTGTTGTGGAGAACCTTGTGGAAGGTCAATGTCCAGCAGTGGACATCTTTTGGTTGAGATAATAAACTTTAGCCTACAATTGTGTGTGTGATTGTAGATGCTCCTGATCTTACTATTAGTCATAATCACTAATTGTCAATGGTGTGCACAATTTTTTTATAGTTTAATTGTATTCCTGAAAAAAGTGATTAGAAGACTTCAACTTTTCGGCAAGAGTCAGTCCGAGTTACAAATAACCATACCTGATCTGTCCTGATCAATCTGTCTACCTGATCAATCCATCTTTATAAATAATATCCCATTCCTTGCAATATGTTCGATCGACGGCATTAACCTTGCCCCTTATTGGCTAAATAGGACTGAAGATTCAGTAAGCAAAAGATGGGTGTTTTAATATGGCTCTGTCTACGCCATTGGGTATATGGGTGTGAGTGTATGTATATATATATTTATACTCTCAAGAGTTTCTAAACAAATATGAAACAAACCAACTAAAGATTTAATAACTTATGTAATGTTGATTAATTTCCTTGTCAGTTTGAAATGTTTATTGGTTTATCCTTAGTTGACGCTTCTAAAGAGGTCTCTAATAATCACTGAACTTGCTATGCTACGCTTGAACTCATTAAACTAGTCATAAACAGTGACATACTCTATACCAAACAGTTTGACACAACTTTGTTGTTTAAATACAACGCAGAGTAATATAACTTGCCTTCATAGACAATATGTTTGTAAGTAAAACTGCATTGTGTCAAAAAATGAAAACTTAGTATTTTTAGATCACTTGTCTATGAAAATAATATTAGAATTTTAAATACTTATTTTGAAAACCCTATCTTCAGAAAAGTTATAGGCTCTTTATATCAATCTCTAAGCAAACTTTAGCTGCAACGCGGTGAACATAAACAAAGGCGGACCGACGAATAATAGGTACCTGTTAAAAATAATGTGCCAAAATACATTATGAGACATTTTAAATGAATTAATTCCTAACGACAACTCTAAACAATGAATTAATTCAAACTGAATTGTTCCGTCAATGCTATTTTGTAATATTACAATGACTTCGGCGTGATTTTCCTGTTTTAGTAATGAATCGAAATGGCGCCAATGCTATTGACAGCTGTCAGCCATTTTGGATAACAAAGGAATCGAGGCATACAGCCAAAGCTAGACAAAGTTAGATGTACCGATAATAATGTTTTGATTGCTCAAATCGGGTAGTGGCGGCTTTGATGTATTGTTACATAAAAGCAACAATATTTTCTCTAAATTATGATGTCTACGACAGAAATTAAAATATCAATACAGAGTTTATATTACGTTTACTGAAAGCCATCTTATTGTGCATGTTTATTCAAGGCAGGGTTGGCTGCAAAATTATATTCCGGTTTTTGTTTCTTGTAAGTACTATCATATATTTCTTGTTATATTTAATTGTACTTTTGAAAAGTTAAAATATTCATTTTTTTTTTGGCATAGACATGTGATTTGAGGTGTAGGGATGGGGCAATATAGCTTGATTAAAGTTCAAAGTAAAGAAAACATTTTTAAAATAAGTCTTTATTGAAACACGTCGAAAAGAATAAAATAAAACTTGTCCTTGAAAACTGTCTAGTCTACTTTTAATTTGATTAAACAATTTGTATGACATAAATGCTTGTAAGTACTCGTTTTTACATAGTTTGTAAATGTTAAAAATGAAAATAAATAATTAGGTCTAATCATTCAATTACTTATTTACCTACTTATCTAAATCTCACGCATTTCGGTGCAATCTACATATGAATATTATCTAGAACTAAAGTACTCATCAAGATGAATCAAAAAAGCCCAAACTCGAGGGAGTTACGTCCTTTTATTACTAAGATCATACTACCATCTTCCAGCTTCAGCATCAAACCCTGGTTATCATTTAGAACTAAAGTACTCAAAGCCCAAATTTAATGGATTTGTATCATTGTAAAGCTGACTCAACATGGCCACCGTCAGCTTTATTATTAGATCCTGGAGTCTATGTATAAAGTACTTGTCAAGAGGAATCAAACGAGTCCGAACTCGATGGGGTTGCGACGCCTCTTTTACAGAGGTGCTATGGTTACTTTCCAGCTCTTTCATCAGATCAGGTTCACCTAATTATAATATTGCATTGTCATACAATTTATATATGCGTGTAAAATTTCAGCTCAATTGGTTGAAAATATCTGTTTCAAAATTATTCTAGGTTTTGGGTGTTCTTTGCGTCCGTTTCTTGTATGTTTGTAGTTTCCCGTGACACACGTTGAATTCCTAATGTGAACATTATCTACTTAAAAGAAAAACAAAGTTGCAAGATTCTAACTAAAGAAACATATTACATACATTGCAATATAAATAAAATCTTGTAAAACATAAAAGTAGAGGACGATCAAAGAAAAGATGAGTGGATTGTGTAAAACAGAAAATAGCTAGAAAGGGTCTAAAGAGTTAGCTGACGTAGAAAACTCATTGCTGTCATACCCTCTTTTAAAATTTGCCGTAAAATCTAACTCTTAAGCTTATACCGTTTGCGATAATTATCTAATTTTTTACATTGACAAATCTACTATAGTTAGCTACAGTAACTGCACCTCTAGTTTTAATCGCGACTGAAGTGAGTTTTTAAGTTGAACTATTTGTAAATAACTCAAAACCACTGGGATTCAGTCTTCCAAACACTGATTTACGAGTACATTGAAAATAAAGTAGTTTTAAAGTTGAAACAAACTAGTCCAGATACATCGTATAGCTCACTGGAGTTTGAGAAACTTTATGTAAATCTTTGTTCCTGTCTTTTTTCTTGTATTGGCATCAAACTGGTTTGTTGTAGCGATACAATTTATATGAAAATGATGTGATATTAGGAAGCAAAAAGTTTGGATAGGCAAACTAAGAATTTACAACTTACCAACAATTTTCAATACTTCTGCTATAGGCATGGTAAGAGATGTTACCTTTTTCTATGTTATAAGGAGCCAATGAGCAGATGGATCACAGAATGTTGAGTTATTATTGCCACCTATGGAATCCTGCAAAACAAGGATTACACGTGCGTTGCCGTTTTTGAGTCTCCAAAATTAAGGGGAGAACTTTAAAATTCCATAGTGGTTCTGGTAAAAGCATCGATAAACCCGCCTATGAAACGATTTCCGGTAAAACCTTGATAAAAACAACATCTCATTCCTATCGTGGTCCCTTTCTTATGTACTATATTTATTCCAATTTTCTAAGTTTCGATATATGGTTGTAGAGTTTCTGTCTGTTGCGTAACTGCGATTAATGCATATCAACCTATCACCGCCCACAGCTGAACGAAGGTCTCACCCAAGGAGCGCCAACCATCGCAGTCTTGGGCAATTCGCATCCATCCACTGCCAGCCACCTTCTACAAGTCAGTCTGCGACTAACACACTGCCCACTGCCACTGCCCAACCTTTCAAGAGTACAAAGGTGCGCACACTATGATACAGTATAACCAATAAACGTTAACCCCTCTTCCCCTCCTTCTAATTCGAGCGTATTATATCAACAAGCAACGCACTTACAAGTTTCTTGAGTCGCAGATGGTGGCTGTAAACCAACAGTAGGTAACCCGTCCTTTCATTTTCCCCTAATCTATAGAAAAAACACTTCTGGTGATCAAACAGCACTACATAAAAGCTGTTGCAGGAGCTTTGATATTTATATATAGCATTATAGGTATAGTAGTGTTATATCTATAGTACTAGAAAGTAATTAATTTCAATAAATGTATATATGAACTGTTTATAGACTTTTGCAATTTATACCATAGTTTTGATGTACAGCGGGATTTATTCACGATAAAATTGTTTAAAAAAGTTATTTATGATAACTTCTATTTCCCGACGTTTCCAACTGGTTACACCACTCGTGGTCACGGGTAGACTGACGCGAGTAAGTTCCGCTATACAACAGAATTAAATGTACGCATGATATTTTGTTTATTTTCTTTTTAATAATATTTCATATATTTATTGGATTAGTAAAATTTATGTATCAAAAATATAAATGTTTCACAGGTAGAGACTTTATTCATTAGATGAACTGTTACTCTAATATAAATAGCAGCAGTTTAAAATGAAACCAGTCCATCCAAAGGCTAAGCGATAAGGCCGTCCTTTGTACATCACAAATCTTGTTAGTTTTATTGCCATATAATGTTTGCAAATCCTGATGTAGAATTAAAATATTATCTATCTCTCTATCTAAATATTAGTGTTGTTTTTTTTTTATTTTAATAGCCTGCCAAAGTGACTCTACTCTGCTTGATGGAAAGCATGAATAGAACCCAAAAGTTGTAGTCACCATACTCGACGAATGCTGACAATGCGGTATGGTGACCCACACTATGGCGGCCTATTACGATTTTTTACGCCTCACTTGGGGACCTAAAAGACATGACAGTCATCGTAGTATTGTATTGCACACATTTACCACGACAACTATCACTCCTGTCTCGCACTCACCAACGAAATACGACAGCACGGATGCTGTCGCTTTAGGTTGGTCTTCTGTGGGAGGGTAGTACTGCCCTGGTCGAGCCGGCCCGTTCATACTGAAATCAGCGTGGCTCTACTACCTGGTGTATAAGATTGATTCAAAATCCTTTTCGTATCAGAGTGCTATAGATAATAAAATATTGAAAATAAGATCTTGATAGAGTCTTTTATCATCATTAAAGGATAAATGACTAAAGAGCCTTATTACTCTAAAGAAAGTACCGTAATCAACTAAAGATACTTTACAAAAGTATTTCGTTAACCATGTTTTAGTGGCATTTGAGTAATAAATTTACGATATGAAACTTTATGGACGAGATATAATGAGACTCTACAATTTATGAGAAAATCGATGCATGTACATATATACATTATCTTAGTGTCTTTTGCTCCTTAATATCTAAAGTGAAGATTGTTAAATTTATAAAGGTAAATATCCACCCGCTTTCTACTAAGTATTTCAGCAAAATCTAAGTGATATTCAAATTAGAACGTTAAAACTACAACAACAAGAATTATATTTCAAAATTCTTCTTTCATTGTTATTCTATCTAATCTTCAAAATTGTCGCAAAGGTCTGTAGTCGTTAGCTATTTACTGTTGTCTGTAGACACGATACAATCAACACTTATTAATACTGAAATGCTTCTTGGATTTATTAATTTAAGTGTTTTCAAGGCTCTAGCACTCGAGTTCTACGACAGAAACACTGAAGTGATTATCAAACAATTTTTTTTTTTAGATTAATTCTTTCGTATTTTAGCACGATCAGTATAATTCAATTGAAACGTTGTTTAAAGAAAGACACACGTGTACGTCCATATATCGTACGACGTATTAACCATTTCAGTCACTCTTTTGTAATTAGGAACAAATCTATTGCCGTCAAATGTTCACTTTAAGACGTTATGACTGCACGATTGGCTTAGTGATTTAAACGGTCACTCTCCACTTTGTTGAGTGTTGTGGGTACAAATCCTACATGGGCCTACACTTTGCGTGATCCACAAATTTTTGTTCTGGGTCTGGGTGTTCTTTGTGTCTATTTCTTGTACGTTTGCAAAGTCCCCGCGACACAGGATTTATTCCTAATGCGAACGTTGTCTTTTTATGAAAAAAATAATAATATAGGAAAGTAACTAATGATAGGAAAGGTTATACACATAGCTTACGTAACATGTTCGAAGTGTAAGTAAGCCTTCGAACATGTTAGGATCACTTATAACTCGAAATGGCAGCTGTCGAAAGATCATAGTCCTCTACTGTCCTAAGTGACAATATTATTACCACACCCAAATTTCAACATAAGAATATTATTGCAAAATTACTAGTGGTTAGATTAAATTAACAACAAATATAATTTTCCGTGTACTTTAAATTTAGTGAGTTTCCCTCACATATCAACATGAACCTTACAAAACAAACATTCTTGAGTCGCTCAACAAAGAGCCACGACTTGAAGCGGCTCAACAATCGCCTCCACGGTACCTGCAGCACGCCGACAGCTGAAGTCAACGCACGCAACTAGGTCAGTGACTTTAGGGTTGACACTTACTGATAAGTATAACATTCACTTTTGAAAGGTAAAGATATATCTCTACGTAAACGTTAATAATTTTAACTTGAACTAACTTCGCCTCACGCAGTAGCAAATGTATTTCAATTCTTTGCCTATCCTAGCCACGTCTAATTAATGATTCATAATTTGATTAAAATTCATTAACTTGATTGAGTGCGAAGAAATAAAAAACATGAACACAGAAACACTCACAAACTTTCGGCTATTTATTATTAGAGTAATTATGTGTAGCGTAACGTGCGGCTGATATATATTTTTATTTATTTTGCCCCTGGTTTTGCTCACATCTGTTTCAAATCTTCCAATAATTTTATCAGAAATAAATAGTCTATATGCTGTTTCAGACAACAACCTTTCTCTGTTCTAAATCTGATCAGCAGTTCTGGAGCGACTCTTTTTTTTATAAAATGTATTAGACATACTGATAATGACTGGCGCTAGCCGCTGGAAAGCTGAACAACATGAAGGCTCAATTTTCTCTTCATGACAAATTTGAGCAATTTTTATGATGCCGCACATTTTATTTACTAAAAATAAATTTTCTACGTTGACAACCCTATATCAGCACTGTGTCCCGCTGGAACTCTAAACGTCACTGAGTCACGACACTGTAAGAAATCGTCTTCTGTAAAATCGATACTTAAATAATACAACTCTACATACTTTTTACTTCGTTCAGGCATTTATTCACAGAGAGCTTCACAGACTCGTTAGAGTTTGTTTAGCAGAAAAATATCAAGCAGGTGATCATATACTGGTGCTTAAGAGTATTTACTATTCTGTTAATGAGCGTATATCAATAACGATATCATTATAAACTGTAACGCCTGTGCACCAGAAACACACCTAGTAAAGACACTCGGGAAGTCCCAAAACATTTTAAATCGTCTTGTAACCCGCAATCAAATTAATGAGAAGTAAATTGGAGGAGTCCTTAGTCTCAAGATGGTACTCAGCTGAGGCAAATATGAACACAGTGATGAATCGATCGCACGAATGGTTTAGTGGCTTAAGCATTCGTGCCTTGGTGTTTCCTACTGTACCAAGGGGTTGTGGGTCCGAGCGCCACATAGGGAAACATTTCGTGTGATCCATAAATTGTTGTTCTAAGTCTAGGAGTTCTTTGGGTCTATTTTATGTACATTTGTAATGCCCACGACACAGAATTAGTTTCTGGTGTGGAAGTTATCTTTTTTAAACAACTTCCTTGGTGTTGCAGCGGTAGTGATGTGACTGCAGTGCTTGAGGTCTCGGGTTCGATTCCCGGGTCGGGCCAAATGTTTGTATAATCTGCAAATATTTATTTTGCAGTTTCAGTGTTTTCTATGTATAATATATATGTATTTCTAAAAGAAACTATATAAGTATTCTGTCAATCAGTCTAGGTATCATAGCACAAGCTCTGCTTTGTTTGAAACTAGATGATGTTGTGTGTAAAATGTTCGAAATATTTATTTATTAAAAAAGAGAAGAAAAAGTAATATCTACAGATATTACTTTCCGTGTTTAGGTATATCCACGTATTCAACATTAATGCCCAGAGCACGTAATCACATAAAGTAACTATAAATATATTATGAATATCGTAAATAAATATGAGTAATTCGACATTGGATCATAAAAATAGACACTGAAATGACCATAAAAAATTATGTTTCATGAAATACTTTCATCCATGTTAAGTTTAGGAACACGTCGTTTAACTTCTATAGGCGTCATTTCCTATAGGAAATATATTGTTTTGAAAAAAGTAAAACTCGTAAAATTGCAGTAACCATTTACAGTTCAGACTTTCCCGGGAATAATCAGTGCAAGATAGTGGTACGCCATGTTACGCATCCAATCTATCTGTATGAATAATATCTCTACTACTATTGCCTTTTCGTTTCACCCTTTCAAAAATGGTTAAAGCATTTTGACTCTGACCAACCATGATGAAGCCCGTTATCAGGTAGTCAAGTGTATAGAGAGAGATTCTGAAAGAGAACTTGAGTACACAGATAAACCAAAATTGAGCTCTCTAAAGCAGATATCCTAAAAGATTCCGTTCCAGATGACTTAGGTAGAGATTATAAAACCAAAATAAAATGTAGAATAAGTGGCATTCATTTTTACTGAATAAATACGATCTGTTCACGTATTAGGCACTTTATCAAACTGTGAAGTAAGTAGTTGGGTGTTCAGTACATGAAACTGATGTAGTAAGTCATGAAATAATAAAAATCATAACAGAAGTAGAGTGTTCCATACTGTGACTAAACTTTGAGCGTTACCTCCTTCGATCATATTAATAAAGGCATAGAATATTGTTGCGCTTATCTTGGTCAATAAAAATCCAATAAACTATATAAAATATAGAAAAAAAATTGAGTGAGATGGTAAATATGGAGTTGGATCACTTGTTACTGTCTTCTAACGGACATGGACACCTGTAACTCAAAGAGTCGAAAAACTTCACTCACTCAGTGAAAAGTAACAAAGGATTTGAGGATATAGTGTCACTCCAATCGAGCAAACCCATCCGTGCCGAAGTATGCATCTCCCACGGTCATGGCTTCTAATTAAGTTATTAATTCAACATATTCAAATGACATAAGGGCTATTACTCTAAATCTCTGCTTAGAATTCCAAGAAACAAACCAAATGTTGTTTTACATTCAGTCAATAATAATAAAAACAACAAATGGACTAAACGGGGCCAAGCCTTTTCGAATTAAAGGGTTGTGTTTTCAAGAAAACGTAAAAGTGTATTAAAAGCGTTTGCAAACGTTTCCAAAACTCATTCCATGTTTACTGACTGATACGTTGTTACGTTTCGTACAATTGAATTCAATACAATTGTACGAACAGTTGTTAAGTTTGGGGTTACTGTTTAAAGGGTATTACTTTGTTCCGGGACATTTATTTTCGGCGTTGTGTACAGTTACGTTCAAAAGTCTTTTATTGAAAATTTGCCTGTTTTTATTTTACGCTAACTGCCTGCTTCTGCTTGATTTAAAATGAGCTCAATTCCTTCGTTTACTATTTTTAGTAATTACGTATATAACCCATTTTATAACAGACTACTTACTAGATCGTTATACGACGTTTTTGTTACAGTTAACAAATGTGAAGTACGATAATATTTTATTTTTTCGTCGTATTCGACGAAAAGACGCTTAGCAAAACACTTCATTATCCTATAAAAAGAAACTTGGCAAATACTTTTGACGCTGCAAATTAGCACTTGGCGTGAATGCTTTAATACTAAAGAATATATACCCTATACCACCTTCGTTGCTAGTAAATATTGAAAACACGGAAAACTGAACCCAAAAATTATAAAGCGATAAAAAATAATTTGCAAAAACTGAGATGAGAAGCAGGTTCCGCTGTGAGCGGGCAACGGAGGCATAATTGAATTATTTCGTTAAAGTAATGAAACTGGATCTCAAGCAATTCCAAGAGAAATGCATAAAGAATTTTATCACGAGACCGTGAGCGAAGACATAGTTTCCTGGATACGGTAGCATTTTGTATAGAAATATTTACTACTGTGTTAGGTCCTGATAAAATCTTTGACTATGCGAATTCTATCTACAGGATGAAGGAGGCAAATTTGATTTCTAGAAAGTGACATATTTATTGGTCTATCGTCCAGGTCATATTTAAGTAAATAAAGTAGTGTACATCTAAAATCTGTACATGTTTCGCAATTAATTTATCTTACCTGTCTTGTTACTTTTTTGATACTCAATCTTTCAAGTTTGCATATCGCCGCACCTCCCTAAATTCCATTGTACTCCCTCTCCTGTTAAAGTTAAATCACTTAAAATGACAATTCAATATTTAGACCTACGTAACATAAAAACAAACTTCATACACATATTCGCAAAGTTATTTTCTGTAAACCTAATTATGGGACACATCCGGCGAATAGATATCTAAAAGAAAAATTTGTAAATTAATTCCTATTTACAAACGGCTCCGGAAAAGACGGACCCTCACGTTTTCTCACATGTTTGCCTTCTCAAAGGGACGTCGCAAAATCTCACGATATGGCCATGTTTTGTATAAAAAAAGACGATCAATTCCTAAATTAAATTCAAAAAACTAGACCTAAAGAACTATATCTATCTATACGACGTGTTTCATTTATATTTTTTTATGTAATAGGGGGTAAATAAGTTGACTCGTTAGTCTAGCGGTTAGCGTATAAAACTGTCAATCAAGAAGACTCAGGTACGATGCTCGGGTCAGGCCAAAAGTATTGGTGGGTTTCTCTTACAGGAAACTCTTAATAACAACCCGGAGTGTTTCAAGCCCACACCTAGGAGAGCACGTAAAGCCATCGGTCCTGATTATCAGGTACATCTATAGCAATCGTTATTGGGAAGTCAATGCTCTCAAATATACTGACAACTAGTTCAACCTTCGAATTCCGTTCACCCTCAGGGTTACATGCGTTTGATACTAGTCACTTCGTGGAAAAACTGATGTTCAGGTAAAATCGGTGTAACTAGTAGCTGATCCTAAATAATCTTGGAAATCACAAAAGCTAGGAAGATGAGAAGGTAAACAAGCAGACGGGTCACTTTATTGTGAGTGACTACCAACGCCCATGAAAACCAACGACGAAGAGTCACAAGTGCGTTGGCGATCTTTTGGTACTTTTGTTTGAAAATAGCTAACCCTGCATTAGACATATATGCTGCGTCACAGAATACTTCAAAAACGTGAATGAAACGGTCACAAATAACACCTAGACTCATAACAACAATTCGTGGATCACACAAAGTATTATCCGCTGTGGAGTTAAAACCTATGACACCTAGCGCAGTAAAATATGACGTAGCGACTGTTTAAACCACTAGTCGAACCGTGCAGTCTTTCTCACTCGGTGAGAATTAATCATCAACAGCCTTTTACAATCCACTGCTAGACATAGATCTCTCCTTAGCAAGGAGGTTTTGCCCTACTATACCACGCTGGCCAGACGGGTTGGAATAGGGTTTGTTTCAAGTTTTCCTTCTCTTTGTAATGATGTTGTCTTGTCTACTTTGTTCCCTTAGTCGCCTTTTACGGCACCCACGGGATGAATAGAAGTGGTAACACTATGTATTCTTAATCCGTCACCACACGGACAATTACGGTCAGAAGTAATGAAAAAAATTATTGAACACCACTGTCCTGATATCACTCTGATCGGGGCATCCTGTAATTGCTAAAGTATGGCACTCTAAAAGTAGTCTTAAATAATTTGTAATAGCTACATAGAAGTTTATAGGTACATCAAAACGAATATTTATTATAATACTAAGTGGTATTACAATAACAAAAGCTTAGACCATTCTATAGATTTATTCAACTCCGTAGATGTTTGCCGTCGGACAAATGCGTCCAATATTTATTCTGAGATCTGATAAATGCTTAAACAAATAGAACTAATAGTTGTGTCTGTTACAATTTATTTGCCTTATTTCTAGACCAAAGATGGAATAAAATCAAAGATATATTTCATACGATATTCTAGATTAAATATTTATCTAATAAATGCAAGAAGAAACAGCTAAGAGAATCTGGTAAGTCTTAACTACGAATTTGTCATCTCTAAGAAAGTCATGACTTCTTATACTCGTACATAAATACGTGTGTGGGTGTAGTGGCTGATTAAGAGTACAACGTGTTTATTCCAGAGTGGTATAGTAGGTCAAAACCTTATTTCTTAAGGTAGTAGAGCTATGCTGATTTCAGCACGAACAGGCCGGCTCGACCGGGTCAGCACTACCCTCCCACAGAAGACCAACCTAAAGCGCCAGCATCCGTGCTGTCGTGTTTCGTTGGTGAGTGCGAGACCGGAGGCCCATTGATGCAGGGGTGACAGTTATCGTGGTAACTATGTGACGCTTACACTGCTACGATGACTGTCATGCTTTTTAAGTCCCCAAGCGTGGCGTGAAAAAGCATCTCACTAGGCTGCCATTGTATGGGTCACCACACTGCATTGTCTGAATTTGCAATGAGTATGGTGACCACAACTCTTTAGATTCTATTCAGGCTTTCCATCAGGCAAAATAGAGTCACTTTGGCAGGCCCTTCCTATAGAAAAAAAATGTCTATAACCAGCAGAGAACTACTAAAGGATGTTGATGATAATGATGATGAAATGGATATATATTATATTAACAGACGTCTTTAGTTTTGCGAAAATATGTTCTATTGCGAGTTTGTTGTCTTTTTTCTTTTCGTTTTAGAGTCTGCCAAAACGATTCTACTCTGTCTGATGGAAAGCATTATAACTCACACTATGGTGAGATATACTAGTGAGAAGTGTTGTGGCTTAAAAGACCCGATATCAAAAGTTTTAGGTTTTGACTGATTGGCGTAGGAAGTAGCAAGAGCGTAGGTCAACCATTCTAAAACAGTTACTTGCAAGCACTCGGTTCTGTAGAGAAAGGAAGAACCAGTTGGAAAAGCTCCTCAGAACACTCGCAATGATAAAAGTGATAGATGGCTCAAAAAGTGGCGACATTTCAAGTTCAGAGGCTTAAGGAACTAATTGTGTAGTTATCCAGAGATACAGATTACACTAAATTTTTCAGTTTTTATCATTATCTTTCTGCATACATCATACCAACAGCCTTTTAAAGTCCATTGATGAGCATAAGAAGAGACCCAAAAACTTAAAAAGCAGACTACACACCCTTGAGCTTAGTCGCCGAGTTGCCAGCTTATCGGTTTTTTATAGAATACATCTTGGAGAGTGCTCGAAGGCTCTTTTCGAACTGATTGAGCCATCTCCATTCCTTTATCGGACTACTAGGCGCAGGCAAAAGTTTCATCCATACGTTGTTGACATACGTCGAACTAATCGGTTTGACAGCTCGCTATTGGTGAGAGTCACCAAGATTTAGAACGACCTGCCTGGGTCTATTTTTCCTGATGAGTTGAACTCTGGAGCCTTTAAGAGTGGAGTGAACAGGTTTCTTTTGGATGAGTGTGTACCACCTTCGTCTTCATCTACAGTTTCCATCAAGTGAGATGGAAGACAAACGCCTATTCCATTCCAACTATACAAAAAAAATAGTTTTGGTCTACTATACCACCTGGGTCTGACGGGTTAGTATTTGCTTCAAGTTTGCCTTCTCTACGAGGCTGTTGTCCAATATCTTGATCGATCTCTTAGTCCTTTTTACACAATCTCAATATATAAGAGGTTAATACCTCTACGTTTTATCGCAATTCATTAGCCTGTAAGTAATTTATAATTCAAACATAAATTGAACAAGCAGAAGAAAGTCCGATCTAATATTCTTTTAAATAAATAAATAATAAATATTTCACACATTGGACACACAACGTCATCTAGTTTCAAACTAAGCAAAGCTTGTGCTATGATAACTATACTGACTGATAGAATACTTGTATACTTTTTTTTGTAAATACATACATATTGTACATAGAAAACACCAAATTAATGATATTAGGCACGTCACACACACACACACATATAATCATTTTTACGTAATATATTAACGGATTAATCAACATAATTGAAATACCTATCACTCAAGTTATTAATCGAATGAAACATATAGCATTATATATTATACAGCTGCACACTGTACACATTTCTGAATTAATTAGAGTTTCTAGTTAATAACAAAGGTAAGCCACTATTAATTGTATCACACTAGGTATAAAATTAGCACAATATTATTATCTAGACTGTATTCTGTCTTCATACTAAAGGTCGGAACGCAAATCATACATACTCGAATTCGGTATACCCTCGGTACACAACGTGGTATCGTGGTTTTTAAAACAGTAAGCGTGAAATTTGTGGAGTATTTGATGGCATAATTAGAACTTACTCAATATGGCTAAATAAGTTAGGCTGCCATAGTGTGGGTCGCCATATTGAATTGTCTGCATTTACAATGAGTATAGCGTAAAACATCACATTTATTTTAACTCAATACTTCATTTACAATAAATTTCATTTTTTGAAATTGTAAATATAACATTTACAATCACAAATCTGTAAAGAAACTTAAGAAGTAGGTAGATAAAACTAAAATGCTGTAGGTGGGCAGCCCTACTGCGTGTTTACGTACCGCGCGTGTTTTACAACTTTGTGGTAATATAAAAAATATAAAATTTGAATTTGATCAAAATTCTTCAATTGTTTTTTTTAATTAAAACTCCTACAATCTGTTGTTAAAAAACTACTAGCTATAAATAATATATGCAGAGGTAAAATACTATGGGTTAATTGTATTATATTATAAAACTTATAAAAATTTCTCAGAAATGCGTAGCCAATGTCTTTTTTATTTTATTTTATACTCTAAAAACAAAATGAGAGGCCTGAAATTTATTCACAATCCTTTTTTCGAGGTATCTAAAGCTCAATTTATATTACCGCAGAATGAAATGAAAGCAAATTTTTGTTACGAAATTGTACACAGCATAATGAGTTTTATGTTAATTACGTAACGTTCAAATCGAATACTAACTAAAAAACAGGTCACTCGTCTTTCAAAAAAACCAGTAAGTTAAGTAATCAATTCAGCGGAAAGTGGCACGTAAAGGAAGACGTAGTTGGCATTGATTTTGTGAATGTAATGTTAATATCAGTTACTGGTTTTTTATAACAGCCTGCCAGACTTTACTCAACCTGATAGAAAGTATGAATATAACCCAAGAGTTGTGGTTATCAAACTCATTACGAAAGTAGACAATGTAATACGACGACTCACGCTGTGGTGGCCTAGCGAGATGCTTTTTCACACCCCGCTTGGGGACGTAAAACGCACGACAGTCATCGTGACAGTGTAAGGCTCACACACTTACCACAATAACTGTCGCTCCTGCATCAATCGGACTTCAGTCTCACACTCACCAACGAAACAATAATAAGTATTGTTAATTCGTCCAATTATTTTTATATTTAACAAATCTAAGTTTAAGTAAAATTTTGATATTGCCCAAAACCATTTGATTCTCTATGAAATTGTGCACTCAAACATAGATTTAACTTTTTCTTTATTCTTCTATTCTATTCTACTTCTATTCAACCTTACATCAAGTTCAAATTCTAAATGATCTCCATCTCAATGAACTGGCAGAACTATCTTTTCAATAGCACTCCTCATATTCTGACCTTCAAAGTATATAAACATAATACATATATATGTATATGTCTATCTGATTTATATATATTGATAGATGTATGTTCATGTATTTATATTTATGATGTGTTCTGTTGTGAGTATTTACGAGTATGTATGTATGAGTTGAAATAAGTTATGGACTGTGTACATATTTATTGACTACGTAATATGTAACCTCCATGCACATACCTGAAGGTTGACTGAAAGAAAATGCCCTGGGTATAAGGTCCGCCATACAAATTGAATGTATAAAGTTTATAAATTATAAATATTTGAAAGTTGTATATAAATATAATAAATTCATCCTTTCTTCAATTATCTTTGCCATAAAAGATCTAGACTAAACAACTAAACTATACAACAGAAATCTATAATAAAAAGACATAATTTGAGAGCTAACATCTATGTTCCCAAATGTAATTATAAGTTGCCAACTTATGAGGACATCTTTGAATAAATTACTTTTATTACTCGATAGTGTAGTAATAGTAACATGTAACCTAAATTTATTAACTTTTCGTAAAGAGACTTTGGATTATATGAAGTTTTCGTAAAGAGACTTTGGTTTTTATGAACTTTTCGTAAAGAAATTTTGGATTATTGTTGTTGAATGGGAAAGGGTGTATTATTCCTCTCACAGCCACAACCTAATAATGACACATTTTATTTTTTTATGTAATAGATAATATATATATGGAACACCTACAACTCGGCAATGAAAAACATACTTAACATCGGTTTTCTGTAAAGCAGAGTTTTAAAAATGATACCAGAGCTTTATAGGAACTCATTTAGTAATAATAGCATTATTAACACTAAGTGAGTGAGGTTACTGAGGTCCTAAGTTGCTCCCCCTATTTTAGGAGGGGAGGTGCTCAATGCTTCTCATATGTCATAAAAAAACCACTGCAATTGTAACCACACTATGATCACACGTACGATCGAACGCACGCTCCAATGAGTCCCTGCCGGTGGTCAAAGATTTATTTCGTTAAAACTGATTTCCAGACGAGGCGATATTCCATGGTCACCCAGAAGTCCAGATCTATCCTCAGCAGACTTCTTTTTATGGGTTTATTTGAAGAATCGTGTTTACATCAATAAAGCAAATACACTACGTCAATTAAAAGAAAAAAACAACAAAAAGATGTCGGCGGTCCCGTGGTCTTTTTGCTGACAAGTATTCGACAATTTCAGTGCTCGCTTAGAAGACTGCAAACGTCGAAACGGTGGTTATTTAGACGATGTAGTTTTTAAAAAGTAAATTCCAACAAATTAGTTGTCTTGTAAATAATCAATTTTAACAATATATCAAATAGTTCTTTTATACAATTTTTTCAAATGTCAACTAATTCGTGGCCAACTCTATATTCAAAAGAAAACATATGCTCAACAAATATAGAAACAGACAAAAATATATTCAGTGTTGCCACTTTTATTCATTTCATTAAAAATAAACAGTCAATCACGCTGACGTCAGTATTGCCATTTGGTTAAATTTTATCGCGGCAAGTTTGCCGGTCCAATTGCTCAAGACGAACCTTGTAAATAGAAATGAGCCGACGAGTAATGCTTGAGTATTTCCATATTTGACATTGTTCTGTGTATGCTCGCAATGAGAAAGTATATTGAGTTTTGTTATAACAAGATTTTAGTTGTGACTTATATGTTTCTTAAATGTACAGATGTCAGTTATGAAGTCTAATTTTTTTTTCAAAACAGACTTAAGTTTTCGTTAGAGACTTAGCAATTTTTCGGCAGCAATAATTACCGTGGTAATGGAGGACCCATTAGCGCAAGCCTAAGAGTGGTACATGAGGCCATCTGTCACCCTAGCAGAAGCAGGCCGAAGTGACGATGCGAGCATTATTAACTGAAAGCAATAGGTGGCCCGAGGTACGTCGAAGTTCCAGGGCTTTCTTTGCTAGGGTGCACCTGGTTCGCCGGCTACTGATACCCGAGACGGAGTGCAATTTTTGGTCGGTTCGAGTCCGATATAACCACCTGCCGGTGGTATCCATGGGAAAATCCGCACAATGAAAGAAAGGGTATAATTGAACTGTGTTTTACACCTTTACATAATATACACGTAGGCATGTTTACGCTGTTTGTCTTGTCTGACCATCATGGACGGTCACTGTACAATTCCAAACCCCAATAACCTTGTAATAAATATTATTCAGACGACAAAAATCCTAACACCATTGAAATTGTTTACTATACAGTTGTTCAAAACACTCTCTTGGTACAATATATATATATATATAATTTTATCTAGCGTTTACAGAGCCATTACTTTCGTAAAGCGAGGCGTAACTTAGTTTTCATTGATGACATTACTGTCGAGGATACGGCTGTAACTTAATAACAATAGGTAGACGTCTGAGGAACAGCCGTAGAGCCTCTCAGAGTAATAAAGAACTGAAAATACGTCGAAAAGATAATTCAGTACTTCGTTTTGTATTATACCAATAGTTTTAGAAGTAACGCAGATTTTAAGCGCGTAAGAAAACGAGTAAAATTTCGGTTTGGAAGTATTATTTGTTGTTTTTATGTGAGAGTCACTTTTTCTGTTTTGGTAGGATATTTTTGCCAACTGGCAAGTATGTTACGCACGTACTAAATGTTTGTATGATCTGTAAATATTTGTTTCGGATTGAGAGTATTTTCTATATATAGTATGTACATATTTACAAAATAAATATATATACGTGTTTATGTTACTTATCTAGTACCCATAGTATAAACTTAGTTTAGTTATGAAAGAGATGGCGTTAGCTGTCTAAAAAAATTATGATATGATTCAATTAATTTAGTAACATTTGGAAGATTAAAATAGCAAATTTAAATACTCCAATAGTTAATAAGTAACATTTCTTAGATACATGTAATAAACTAATTTGATTGTGTTATTTAATAAGTCAATATATAGACGAACCGATGGTCTCTGGAGCCAAAGTGTACTAGAGTGGATACCACGATTAGGTAAACGTAGTGTAGGGCGCCCTCCGACGCGATGGACCGACGACTTCAAGAAGGTGGCTGGCAGCGGATGGATGCGAATTACCCAAGACCGAGATGATTAGCGTTCCTTGGGGGAGATCTTCGTTCAGCAGTGGACGGCGATAGGTTGATTGAAATTAAATAAGTTATTTTGACAAAGACCCGGCGCTATGTTCAATCACCACTGAAAGGTTACAAGTTCGACGACCTCGTTTTATATCATTCATGTTTCTTTAAGAAATTATTGCTATTGAACTTAAAGGTTAAGCTACTCGCGCTTGTACCCAAGAGTATAGTTCTAGAAATTGTCACGTAAAAATCAGCTTTTTCTTGATACAGCTAAGTGTCAAAATACTAGTAAACGCTTAGCGGGTCCCAGGGATGTTTTCAACCCTAGGATGTCATCTACGTGTTGTATAGTTTCAACAGGATCTTACAATATTTTGTGTAAGAAAAAAATTCAGTTATCTCTACCAATTCGATTAGTAGCAACATATGTTTTTTTTTTATTTTAATAGCCTGCCAAAGTGACTCTACTCTGCTTGATGGAAAGCATGAATAGAATCTAAAAGTTGTAGTCACCATACTCATTGCGAATACTGACAATGCAGTATGGTGACCCACGCTATGGCAGGCTATTACGATTTTTTACGCCTTACTTGCGGACGTAAAAGACATGACAGTCATCGTAGCATTGTATTACACACATTTACCACGACAACTGTCACCCCTATATCAATGGGCCTCCGGTCTCGCACTCGCCAACGAAATACGACAGCACGTCTTCTGTGGGAGGGTAGTACTACCCCGGACGAACCGGTCCGTTCATGCTGAAACAGCGTGGCTCTACTGCCTGGTATGGTAGTTACCATGTATTTACCGGTAGCGATAATTGGGAAAAAAATCCATATATCCTCCTAGGATGCATAGAACAGCTGTTTATGTTTATCTTTCTAGATTTTATTATTCCCAAGATTATTTGGGGTCGGGTACTACTTCAACCGGTTTAATCACAATATAAGTTTTTCCACGGAGTAATTGGCATCAGTACCCCGCAACCTTCAAAGCCAATTGAATTCGAAGGTTTAAATAGTTGCCAGTATATTTGATGGCACTAACTTTCCAATAACGATTACCATAGATGTTTAGGAAAACTGGGAAACACCTCCAACTTTCATACTCTGAATTGTCGTTAAAAATTTCTCAGGAGAAAAACCCAATTGCCATGCCCATGCCGTTCAAGGTCGCAATGGTAAGTGAATACCACCACCCGTATAACTGTAGAATCACAGTGTGGTAAATTGGTTGCGACTGATGCTTGGTTGGTTTAAAGTCGATACACCATGTACTCCATGCTCCTGTTTCCCCAAGAAGCCGCAAAAATGTATGTTATTTTATCTTAACATGCGTACCAGTAAATCTTTTTAAAATAAACCATCTAAGGGTCCAATTTCGTTCATAACTTAGACTCAAATTCACAATCCACGACTCAGTATTCAGAACTACTAGTCATTAGGTGAACAAGCCAGACATAACTGTCCCTTCAGTACGTTCAACATTATTTATTTTAAAAGCGACAATGTTCATATCTGCTAACGTAACGCGCACGATAACACGTAATGTGGTAATCATCGTTTTCAAATACTACCCTAAATGTTCGAAATATTATGTAACAGTGTTACCATGCTTTTTAACATTTCTGTAACGAAATATAAAGACCTATTAATGGAATTTATGTTATCAAATTACATAAATAATGCAATGACATTATAAATGATGGTTTACTTTTAGCTGACTTCGGCCACGATGGTCAGTCCCTACAGAAACCAGCGAATGCGCAGAAGATACAGGGCACAGAATAGTGAGAAGTGTGATAGCGTCTTGCCATGGGGCATGAGGTGCTCGGGATGTACCTCAATTATGAGGTACGGCAGGGAAGACTCCAGAAGCCGCTAATGCGTTCCTGGAGCTCCTCGCGACTGCAGAGGTAGGCCGCTGCGGAGTTTAGTGGGTAGACTGGTTCTCCGAGAGTTCCACACACGCCCTTCGTCCCTCCTGAGGGTATGGTGCGAAAAGCATTACCCGCATAAAAAAAGCTATATGCACTAACAGGAGTGCACTTTTTGTTCCCTCACCCTCGCAATCCGATAGCATGATTATCCGACATGACCGAAAAGAGATCAAAATCGACGGTTTTACGTGCTCTCCGAGACACGGCAGCCAGTGTTTCAACTGCCAAACTTCAGGCTGTTATTAAATATTTCTACAATCAGCTAAACTTAAAACACTTTCTAACCCGACTCAGGAATTGAACCTGAAACCTCTAGACCGGCAGTCGCATAGGCTCACAACTAGACCAACGAGGAAGTTAATAAACGACCTAGGTCTAGTGGTTAGTAGTCTTGACTTAATTCCCAGTCTGGTTCGATTCCCAGCCAGGACAAATACAGCATATTCTATCTAATTAGTTAAGTGAGAGGTGTGTGACCTGATGGTCATTATTGTAGTAGTTTTTCTATATCCGACCTACCTTTTTTTTTACTTTAAAAGCCTGCTAAAATGACTCCACTCTGCCTGATAGAAAGCATGAATAGAATTCATGAGTTCCGGACACCATACTCATTGCGAATGCAGACAATACAGTATGGTGACCCACACTATGACGGCCTAGTAAAATGCTTTCTCACACCTCGTTTAGTTACGTGAAAGGCATGACAGTCATCGTGGAATTAGTTGGCACATACTTACCACGACAACTGTCACCCCTGCATCAATGGGCCTCCGATCTCGCACTCACCAACGAAACACGACAGCACAAATGCTGTCGCTTTGTGTTGATCTTCTGTGGGAGGGTAGTACTGCCCCGATTAAGCTGGCCTGTTCAAACTGAAATCAGCGTGGCTCTACTACCTATTAATAACTGTCTTATTTTTAATTCTACTTTAACCAGATGACATTTTTTAACGCGATTAACTCAAGTCATCATTGTAATTTACTGTGTAGTGATGGGTTAAGAATGCGGTCACCACCCCTCTTCATCTCATGGGTGTCGTAAGAGGCATCTAAAGAAGAAAATGACACAGAACAACATCCCTTCGAATAGAAGGAAAACTTGAAAGAAACTCTATAAAAACCCATCTGGCTAGCGTAATACAGTAGGCCAAAAGCTCATGTCTAAAGAGACGCCTATGTTCATGTGTAAAGAGCTGATGATGTGATGATGATGATCATCATCACAAATATTATTGTAGCACTGAATTTTTTCATCAAATAAGCAAAGAAATAATTTAATTTATATATGAAATCAAAATAATTATTTAATTTCGAAGCATCGAGAAACCAATATTAAAGTTTACTAATGTAATAAATTAACTGTAACAGCGGTAATGTAACCATTAAAACCACAAAACTATGGTTGTAACGAGTTGCACCAAAATATTTACATTTGAGTTACAATAACCGCCGATGTTAAACAAACATATCACGAAGCTTCAATTATTAAATGAAATTTCAATTTTAAATTATTTATTTCAATAATTAAAAATTCAATTAATTACCTAATTAATTAAAACAAACCCAAACTCGCTTATAAAGTCTGACAGTACTGCAGCTACTGGGCTGTTAAAATATGATTTCTTATAAATATGCATCTTGCATGTTTGCAAACGTACATGACAATATGTACGTATATCCATATTTACGCATACAAGCACAGTTTCTATTACATAGCAGACTTAAAATTGTGTAATTTTTCTTTACATAAGGATTGTTATCACACGTTCATCAGAATACAATGGACTGATGTCTTCTTATGGTATAGGTAGTCGAACAGATAGATAGAGATAGAAGAGTCAAGTACTGTAGCCACTCTTTGAGCCTTACAAGAATATCATTTGCAGTAATTTCACTCACTCAGTGAAAACAACCAAAGACTTACGATTTGAGAATGTTTCGAAAAATTAACCACCATCCGTGTGGTGACGGATTGAGAATACCTAGTGTTACCACCCCTATTCATCCCGTGGGTGTCGCAAAAGGCGACTAAGGGAACCAAATATGTAAGATAACATCATTACAAAGAGAAGGAGAACTTGAAACAAACGCTATTACAACCTGTCTGGCCAGCGTGGTATAGTAAGCCAAAACCTCCTTGTTAAGTAGAGGCCTACGTCCAGCAGTCGGCTGGTAAAAGCTGTTGACGTTGATGAACCACCATCATCTAGTCGTTTACAATCTTAAAAGTTTTCATAAAATTTAATAAATACGCTTACGAGTATGATTAAATTATGAATTCTTTGCGCTAGTTTTGAAATTAGGAAGTAGAAAATAGGCTTATTCTTCCAATATTAAACCAAAGTACATATGACTACAATAGTTTAAAGAGAATGTTAAGTCAGTACCATATACCTGAGTCGTAATCGTTTGCATACACTGCATACCTATGGTCAGTAATGATTTCAGTTTATTTATAAAATTTCAGGGGCAGCTCTAAATTAATAACAATATTTCCTCTACCAACATAACTTCTATGTTAGTAATTTTCTACATCATGGCCTAATGCTTGTGACGTAACTTGTCCGTGTGGTGACGGATTAAGAATACATAGTGTTACCACCTCTATTCATCCCGTTGGTGTCGTAAAAGGCGACTAAGGGAACCAAATATGCAAGACAACATCATTAAAAAGAGAAGGAAAACTTGAAACAAACGCTATTACAACCTGTCTGGCCAGCGTGGTATAGTAGGCCAAAACCTACTTGTTAAATAGAGGCCTATGTCCAGCAGTGGACTGTGAAAGGTTGTTGATGAACTCTGAACGAAATTTAATTTTCAATAACAAGATTATTATAACGTGAATTAGTGAATTTGTTTTATATAGCAGTTTTGAATAGACCTTTTAAGATCCGTTTATATTGAAATTAAGCGTTCAAACAATTTTTAGGTCAATTATTTTCATTCTAAAGTTGTAAAATACCTTCTCTTGAATAGGGACAAATTAAAAAATATGAAATGATAAACATTTTTTAAAGAAATATAAAGTAGCACATATACCATCAAATGTTACAAAATAGCTACAACAATTAATTCAATTTTTCTATTTACCTTATTCAGTTTCCTTCTATGACGTAACCTGAAAATAAAATAGACAATGTTTAGTAAATATTTTTCTTTCTTAATATACTAAAAGGGTGCCAAAAGGTTAGTTGTCGACAGGTAGAAATACGTTTAGTAGAATAGGGCATATATAGGTAGAAAGTATATTGAGTTATGTAAGTTTAAAAAGATGACTTGTTTCTTTTTTTGACAACGATTTCCTTTCGGAAAAGAATGCCTAAGTAATAGGAATAATGTTAGAATAAAATATAGCCATGATATAAGCGAAAACTATCGATGTGCGAAACAGATTCGATTATTAATAAAGAATTCCTCTAGTCATCCATAGATGGCGCTAGAGTATCAATTTGTACACATGCAATAATAACTCTTTTCATAGAATATTTTGGACACAAATAAAAATGACATGCAACTATTTGACTAGCTCTAAAAGCTACTAAATAAACTTCAGTAACTTTTAAAACTGACTGTGGGGAGATGGATTAAGAAGATGGAGCGGCGACCCCACCTCTTTTCGTCCTATTAGTGTCGCAAGAGGCGATTAACTATGCAGCCGATGACTTGTAAACGACGCAGAAAAATATCACAGCAAAGAGAAGGAAAACTTGAAACAAATGCTATGCTATTCCATCTGGTCAACGTGGTATTGCAGACCAAAACGTCCTTTCTAAGGAGAGGCCTGCAGTAGAGGTGGTAGTACAACCACGTTAATTTCACGAACGGACTGGCTTGACTACACTCTCACAAGCAACCAACCTAAAATCCGAGCTGTCGTATTTCGTAGGTAAGTGCGAGACCGGAGGCCCATTCATGCAGGAGCGATAGTTATTGTGGTAGATCTGTGAGCCTACCAATCTGAATCTATTCTGCCTGATGGAGAGCATGAATAGAATCTAAGAGTTGTGGTCACATACTCATTGCGAATGCAGACAAAACAGTATGGTGACCCACACTATGGTGGTCTAGTGAGATATTTTTCATCCTTGCTGGCGTTAAGACGTAACAGTCATCATGACAGTGTAAAGCTCACACTCCACGATCACATAAATGATAAAATATAAGTCTATTAATTAACGGTCTGGTTACCATAACCAGTTGGATGGACATGTGTGTGAAGTGTCTTTAAAATGCTCGTTTGACACACATAAATTCCGAATACGGGTGTGCTTTTATATCGACTTTAATTACGCCAGAAATAAGAGAATTGAAACATTAATACTCGTACATATGCGTAATGATAGCACAGTATTGAGATATTACAAACACCCCATAACTAAGCTATCTCCTAGCAGATTGCGATTGGAATATACGAGTAGAATGTCAATTTTATAGGTTACCGTTATCAGGGCTATAAAATGTCTACAGCCGCGTTTTATTTCTAGATCACTAGTATGTAAAACCGATAAGCACACTTTGTTCTCGCACGTGTAAAATGTACGCTTTTCTATCAGCAAATAAGCTTGAATACTCGTCAATAGGTGAAATAAAAATTAATTAAGAAAGTTTTGACGTAGGTGTAAGTAGACATTTTATTA
Organism: Hypercompe scribonia; assembly: GCA_949316085.1. Lineage (NCBI taxonomy): Eukaryota > Metazoa > Arthropoda > Insecta > Lepidoptera > Erebidae > Hypercompe > Hypercompe scribonia. The sequence goes on from OX438987.1 coordinate 15,277,088, forward strand.
ATTTTCCAAGGTTTCGTAATTCTATTAAAGAATCCATAGTTCTACCGTGTCTATTAATACTTGAAATTACAATTTTCTATGACAGTGATTCATTTAGAAAATATTGTAATATTTATTAGTAATAATATTTCAGACGTCTAACACGACGCTATCTGGTCTCAAACTGAGCGGAGCTTGTACAATGAGTAATAGAAAACTGATATGAATACTTAATTATTTTTAAATAATTTGAGAAGAAGCGGTTAATTGTGGTTAATTTAGCTCTATTGGTTCAAGAGTAATAATCACTGTGGTACTTAGAAAATTTGGTACGAAGTACTTTAAAAATACGTAAATGAAATAGTTACTTGTTAAAACTAGAGTTGTACTCGATCGATCCTTCTGAAATATATTATCAATTCAATATCTGAAATATATTATAAATTTCAATTAAAATGTTCATAATTAACTAACTTCTAATTACACGAAAATACGAATTCATGTCGCTTAACACAAGCTAATTACCCTAAATAATTAAATATTTATTAAATATCGGCCAGATACAATTTCTAATACACACCAAAAAAAACACATTAGAATATAATCAAATCATTGACTTTGCGATAAATAAATCGGTTGCCAACGTCCCTTATAATCGAATATTAGCAAAAAGCCTAACGACTATAGGCGGAGCATTAAGTATCCGGACAAAAAACCGTACATTTTTCCACCATTGAATGCTTTGACCTGGCCATGTTTCATACAAATTGTAGATAACATGTAGGGTGGCGCTGTCGAATGGACGAACAGGACTGTAGCGGATATAAATGATTTAATGTGACATATATATGATTCAAACACACTAGTAATGGTTTCAGAGAATTGAACTTCTAAACGTTTTCGATTTTCTGATACTGACGTTCCTGGTGTTGATTGACGTCATAGATATGACCTTCAAGGTGTGCTGGGAAACAGATGTGCAGGCTCGATCAAACACTACTGATGATGATTAGGGTTTACTGATGCTTTAGTTGATCTTCGCCAAGAGTGAGGTTACCGGAGACTTCATTAGGGTAGGAGGAGCACTGTAAGGTGTGATTTTTCAGTTGCATGTGTCATGTAGCATGAGATGACAAATAATACAAAACATTTTTCATTATATTTCTCAGAAACACTTGTAAGATGTTAAAATAGAACAAAATAAAAATATGTAATTATGAATCGCACACGGATATGTAATTATTGACCAAGTATATCTATTATACATACCCTAAACAAATGGCGCAAGAATAAAAATGTATATTTATCATTATATGTCATCATATGTTTTTTTTTATTGTTATGTTTTCCTTGTTATTTTTTATTAGGAGCACAAAAACTATGTCAAAATGTTTACAATTTTAAGAAAAAAAATCGAATATGATTTGCTTCTTACTCTAATCAGTTCCTTATATTGCAATAATTATTATTTTTTTGGTAAAATCACGCAGGAATAGCGACAGAAAAAAGTTCGTGACTTTAAATATTATTTTCCGTCGTTAAAATTTAATGTTTAAGAAGTAAACTTATATTTTGATTAGTACCACATAGTAAGCAAGAGGAATAAAAATAAAAAAAAAACATTCAAGTTAATTGTGGGTAGTTGGTAAAAAAACGTATTATTTTAAACAGAATCAGTGGCATCTTGATAGCAGGATATCCGGCTATAAGGATTCCGGTTGATCTTGAAGTTTTCATTATCATTTTTTTTAATATATTATTTACTTACACACACTAGGAACTGCTTCTCCTGAGGTGTAAGGCAAAGGCACTTCTAATAACCACACTATGCTACCTATTTTATGGTTTCTATCATATAATGAATCCTTGCCTAATTGGTTATTTTACGGGTAGCAACATTAAGTAAAGCTCTAAGTAAACAATCACTCATACACAACTGCAATAGAACTCGCCCAAATAACTGTTAGCTAACGCACTCTTCTAAACTTATAGGTTTTAATCTCCACATGGTACAGAAAGTCCAACATTTTGTGACACATGAAAATATCAAATGCTTATGTAAATAACATCTAAATTTACACCACAGGCCATCTTGATTTTTTTGTAAAATAACAAAATTACTGTGATGATGATGATGATGATGATGATGATGATAATGGTAATATTCTCCTAGCAGATTTCGACCAGTCTCAACGGAGACCACCCAACTACGCAGGAGATATTATAGTGCATATGTGTGTGTGCAAAGACAGGTGCACTCTCTGTTCCCTCACTCTCAAAATCCGCTGGGATTAGTATCCAACTTGATCGGGGAGAGACCAAGTATAGGACGGACGGCTTTACGAGCTCTCCAAGCCACAAGGGCTAAGTCACCATCTTCCAAATTCCGGGTTGTTATTAAGTATTTATATAATCGGAAAAACACAATAATGTTCTTATGACCCGACTCAAAATTGAAACCGAGACTTCTTTATTAGCAGTTGCATACGTTGACCGCTAGACCAACGAGACGGTTGTTAAAGTGTTATACTATCAAAGTACTATATACAGCATATTAATAGTAGAAACAAATCTCGAGAAATGTTTTCCAAATCTGAGTCTACCGCAATCGAAAACAAGACAACCATTATTTAACTAAAAACTTCTCTAAGAAATCATACCGACATGACAGTATTTTCTTATCGTATTTTTTTCTCTATTCTTACTGTTATATGTTTCAGTCCACTAAACCTCCTATTTGATGTCAGTTTGCGAACAATATTCATTGACATAAAATGTAGTTTGAACGTAGTTTTTGTTCGTGATTAACAGCCTTTTTGTTTAAAGAAACTTCCGCTAGTCAACTAAAGACTAGACCAGCGTCTAAGGTTTGATGATTTATACTGATAAACCCTAAATGGTGTTCTATTTTTACCAAGGTGGAATAAATGTAGCATGACCACAATTGTTTATTTTAAACTTACCTGATATTATCATATCCTACTAATATTATAAATACGAGAGTTTGTATAGATGTTTGTTACTCTTTCACCAAAAAAACTACTGGACGGATTTGAACGAAACTTTACAGTAATATAGGTTATACATCGAAATAATATATAGGCTACAATATGTAATGATTTTATGTAAATTTCGTTGTAGCATATCAATTAAGTCCGAAAAAACTGATCTTTGAGAGTTATCTTGGGGTACACTGCCTAAACCATTGAAGTTACACAAAGATGATGTACCGTAAGATTGTTTGGATTTAAAAAAATATATATTTCTTTAAAATGATCTGTTACGAAACTTAATATGGTAGAGCAAAATTCAACACGAGCGAAGCCTCGGGCAAAAGCTAGTTATAGATAAATTTAGATGGTTATGTGGCGACTTCCACATACAGCGCAAATAAAATACTACAGCATCATCTACCGAAGACACATTGAACTACAGAGTAATGAACTACGGAGCAATTACTAATCCTGTATCACGATATAGAAATTCTCACGGCAATTATCATATACAAAACATCCCAACATCATCCGTGGGGTCACGGCCACCAGGTATGATCACTTCGCCTGGTCGGAGGATCCTCCCTTTATGTTGGAGGTACATATGACACCCGTTCCTCTCCGTTCCTTTACAGTCATTATTTTGTAAATATGACTGTAGAGGAATAAATATATTTAAGTATATTTATTAGCAAAGTGGTCAAAATAACAAAGGTCTAATTTGAGATGAGTGTGAAACGTGTCAAATATTTATTTTTATAGCCTTTCAAGTGGATTTGAAAACTCCCTTAAAGAAAAGTATCTGTCGAATTTCCTTTTTTTTTTAATAGCCTGCCAAAGTGACTCTACTCTGCTCGATGGAAAGCATGAATAGAATCCAAAAGTTGTAGTCACCATATTCACTGCGAATGCTGACAATGCAGTATGGTGACCCGTTATGGCGGCCTATTACGATTTTTTACGCCTCACTCGGGGACGTAAAAGACATGACAGTCATCGTAGCATTGTATTGCACACGTTTACCACGACAACTGTCACCCCTGCATCAATGGGCCTTCAGTCTTCTTCTTTAAAGTTTTATTCCTTTATTAATAATTACAAGAATACGCTTATTTTACACTAACACGTAAAATATTATAATTAAATTTGTAAATTTCAGAAACGATTTTTACATCAAAATATCATTTGAAATAATTTACCCATTTCGTAATACAATACTACCGACATTCAAACCCTTCAAAGCAGACCTTGGAAACAAGTTAATTATAATTGTACAACTCCCGGTAAGAAAGTACTAATAATTTAAGTTAAAAACAAAATAATGTGTAAGATGTGAACGTGTAAATTATACGGAAGTTGGATACGACTTAAGCTTAGACCAGTCAATCTTAAGTGGATTCCGCGAAACCTTAATTTTCCAGAAGTATAAAAGTCAACAGTCTATAGGAAGACTCCAGTGTTGTTTTTTTAAAATGAAAAAAATGTGTAGGGACATACAAGAAAACAAGAAAAAGTTTAGATACTGTTACCATTTTACTTAAAATCTTTCGATAAAATTTATGTAGTCTACATTACTTGGGCCATTTATACGAATCAAACAATATCTCACTTAATTAAATTGGTTCAGTTGATTTGGCACTACAGTAGAACATACAAACACACAGACCGCCAAAACTATTACCTTCCCTTGTGACTTCACCGTAGTCGGGTGCAAAATGGTATATATTTGAATCTTGAGCCGCCCCCTTGAGCTCTACTAGAATAAGGGTAGGTCAGTTAGTTACCATATACCTCAGTCACTCCATAGCAACAAAAAAATTGTTTAACATCGATTCGCCGGGTACCTCTAGTCTACTGAAACACAACTCTCCCGTGATGAATATTATTGGCCAAAGACATTGGCCATCATCATCACCAACCACTTTTAACAGTCCGTTGCTGAACTGCTTTCCTTGGAAAGGAGATTTTGACCAGTTATACGACCGTTGTCAAATGGATTGGCATAGGGTTTGTTTCAAGATTTCCTTCTCTTTACAGCGATGTTGTGCTAGATAATTTGATTCCTTAATCACCTTTTACGACGCCGAGAAGACAAGTAGGTATGGTGACACTTCGTATTCTAATCCGTTACACACGGTTAAAATACTCACACAAACTGTAAAAAAATGTTGTTAAAAATACTTTCTTTGTTATGCAATAACAACATCCCTTTTTTGTTATCGAGGTGGAAAATCCCTTCGGATCTTCGGCTCCTCGGGGACGCAGGAACCTGGAATATGTGTTTCCACTAAAAACTACCCTCAGGCGTCCTTCCCAAAAGGAGACCCCTACCATATTATTTCAGGTATACAATAAAAACATCCCTACCTACTATAAAACGATATTGTTTTTGTTTTTGATTTATTATGAAAATAATTTCCTCATAAGATATTACTCATGGTCACAACACAAGGGTCGTATTCATGTCAATTCACAATACGAGGAAGTCGACTTAGTCATCTATTCGAGACACTTTTTTAGACTTCACCCTTTGTATATTTTACAAAGAACTGATCATTTGAAGACATCTATTGACATTGTCACAGTATTTTCCTCCTTATCTCAACCTACTTAGGGTCTATTAAATAGATTTAGTATAGCAGTGATAGCCGAGTAAATATAGGTTATTATTAAGAATAGTTTTCTATCATTTGAGCTGATAAACGATGAAACTATCATCAATCATCAACAGCCTTTAACAGTCCACTGCCGGACATAGGCCTCCCCTAGGTTTTGGTTTACTATACCATGCTGGCCAGATGGTTTCAGTGATGTCTTGCACATTTGTTCCCTTAATCGCTTCTTACGACACCTATGAGAACAACTTATACTAAAAAACATAACCCTCCTTCTGTTTTAATCGGATAAAAAGTACATGTTTTGTCTTATTTTAACGCAAAGTACATGTATGTCCCCGAAGACATGCGGTACACATATTGTGAAAATTTGGTACATTAACCACATAAGCAGAATGTTCCCAAATGTCACGTTTTAGACATTACTTATTAAGACCACTACGCGTACAAACGTACAGAAACTGTTAATGAGAACTCTTGCTAAAAGGAAGTTTGTTTAAACATCTGTTTAGTTTGAATTTTGTCGAAACATAACATTAGGAGATTCTAGAAACAAAATTTTGTTATTGTTGTAACATCATAAATTTAAAATAGATTCCAAGACTTTTTTTATATTAATAGCCTGCCAAAGTGACTCTACTCTGCCTGATGGAAAGCATGAATAGAATCCAAGAGTTGTGGTCACCTTACTCATTGCAAATGGAGACAATGCAGTATGGTGACCCACACTATGGTGGCCCAGTGAGATGCTTCTTCACATCCCACTTGGGGACGTAAAAGGCATGACAGTCATCGTGACAGTGTAAGGCTTACACAGTTACCACGATAACTGTCACCCCTGCATCAATGGGCCTCCGGTCTCACACTCACCAACGAAATACGACAGCACAGATGCTGGCGCTTTAGGTTGGTCTGCTGTGGGAGGGTTATACTGCCCCGGTCGAGCCGGCCCGCTTGTGCTGAAATCAGCGTGGCTCTACTACCTTTTACCTTACCTACCTAAGACTGCATTGTCTTTGATTTTTTTTAACCAACTGCTATCATTCTAATTTTTTAGGTTTTGTATCTACACCTACGCTAGTAGTCACATGTAACAACAAATTCATGGCAAGTACACTGACTATGAGAAAAAAACTATATATATATATAATTTTGTTTATACAAGTTATTTTTTTCGTTTTATTTAAACTTTAAAATAGTAGTACTACCCTTCCACAAAAGATCAACCTAAAGCGACAGCATTCGTGCCGTCGTGTTTCAATGGCGAGTGCGAGACCGGAGGCCTATTGAGGCAGGGGTGACAGTTATCGTGATAACTGTGTGAACACACACTGTTTTGTCTGCGTTTGTAATGAGTATAATGACCACAACTCTTGGATTCTATTGATGCTTTCCATCAAGCAGAGTAGAGCCACTTTTTCAGGCTCTTACTATAGAAAATATATATATATATAGAAACTGTTTTTAGACTACGCATACACATAGTTTTATTGTACAACGGGACTTATTCGTGATAATATTATTGGAAGTATCTTTTAGTCTTTTTAGTACCTTTTAAATAATTTTATCGCAAATAAATAATAATAAGGTTAAACAAAAATATACATATATTATCCTTACACATCTCACACACGATCGTCTGATCTCAAACTAAATAAATCCCTTACTATGGTAACCAGACCGCTGATAAACATACTTATATATTCCTAAATACATATTGCAGATAAATTATACCCAGACACAGAAACAAGTGATCACGCTCATCACACAAAGATTTATCCTGGGAATAGAACCCACTCTGGCTTAGCAGTCAGGATTACTAATCACCAGGCGGACAGGCCCACCATTGTACAACTTCAAGAACATTATTTTCATTTAACATTACATTTAAATTAAACTCACTCTATTGAAAATATAAACGGCTAATTGCTCACAAGTATATAACTGTCGAGATGTTATCACAGCGGGTGCATTGATGCGGCAAATAAGCTTGTTCAACATGCTAAATTATACGAAATAGGTTACCCGTAAAACGTAGCAGACTGGCTTAAAGGTGAGGCTGATATTAAAGGCTTTATAAATGATTAAATGTTAAATAGAATTTTAGTTTACTTTCCTAGAAAGATCCTGCCAAAGTAACACCACTCTGTCTCATCGAAAGGATGAATAGAATCCAAGAGCAGAGCCACGCTGATTTCAGCACGAGCGGGCCGGCTCGACCGGGACAGTACTACCCTCTCACAGAAGACCAACCTAAAGCGCCAGCATCCGTGTTGACGTGTTTCGTTAGTGAGTGTGAGACCGGAGGCCCATTGATGCAGGAGTGACAGTTATCTTGGTAACTATGTAAACCTGACACTGTCACGATGACTGTCATGTCTATTACGTCCCCAAGCGGGGTGTGAAAAAGCATCTCACAAGGCCGCCATAGTGTAGGTCACCATACTGCACTGTCTGCATTTGCAATGAGTATGGTGACCGCAACTCTTGGATACTATTCATGCTTTCTATCAGGCAGAGTAGAGTCACTTTAGCAGGCTCTTAATATAGAAAAAAAATGCTTGAAATTTAGTTTCCTTTCCTAGAAAGATCACGCCAAAGTAGCGCTACTCTGTGTCATGGAAAGGATGAATAGAATCCAAGAGTGGTGGTCGCCATACTTATTGTGAATGCAGACAACGCATTGTCTTGACTTGTGAGCAGGTTGTTGAGATCATCAAAATCAACAGCCTTCAACAGTCCACGGCTGGACATAGGCCTCTCCTTAGAAAGGAGGGTTTAGCCTACTATATCACGCTGGCCAGAACGGTTGTTTAAAGTTTTGCTGCAAACTTATACACATCGTGTGGTTTTAATCAGCCCGATTCCGATAAACCACCCGGCCGTAAACTCTGGTTGGGTGATGGCCCGAGGGGGTTTTCCGTACTTTAAAAAAAAAGGATTTTGTTTCAAATTTTCCTTCTCTTACCAATGATGTTGTCTTACACATTTTGCTTCCTCAATCGCCTCTTACGACACCCATGGGAAGTACAGGGATGATGACACTATAGAGTGTTATTAGTGTTATTCTTAACCCTTCGTCACATGGAGGAGTTGTTGAGTTTCCAATTATACTCAAAATATTACTGATCTAAGCTTGTGGAGGATGCAATGTTTAATAATCTTCTAATCGTGAAATATTTATACATTTTTAACTTATAACAACATATTGAATCAATAAAAAAGTATCATTCAAGAATAACTTAGTAAGATTTGCATCACTCGTTAATTCCCATCCGTCTAGGTGGTTTTTTTCGTCGAATCTAAATGGAATCAAATGGATAGTACATGTTTTCAAATAAAAAAAAAATAAACAAATAGGTTCATAAACGTCTAATGTCAAATGTCAAAATTAGTTATTTTAATTGTCAATATTAGTTTTTTCAAATTCACGTATTATAGCAAAACAAACAAGAATACAATTGCGATACTCGCTCCCAGTCTGTCGGAAAGCAGAGAAACCGGGGTGGTTTTTGGTCGGTAAAACTCCAACAGTCCCCTTCGCTCCTCCTATTATAGGCGAAGGATATCCACGAGGACCTTCTACCGCTTGAAACAAAAGACAGCAAAACGTATGAAATCATAAATATAAATAGAATCCCGCAAAGCTTTCAAACAACTTACATACAAAAAGACAACCAGTTTATGTTCGCAAGTAAAACTTTTACTATCTCGAGAACACCTACAATTGTTTTACCCCGGAGACAGTTCTTGAGAACTAAATGAAATTGACTTTAAAACAAGTGGCAATAAAGTTCAAAACAGTATATAAATAAAAAGGATAGATAAATTAAAACAAACCTAATATGACAAATTATAACATGAATACATTATAAAAAGATTTGAAGGTTGTAATATTTTTAATTTATTTATTTTTCATCTCCAAGAAATGATATTGATATTATAAAAGCGATTGTAAGTTTGTTTGTTACGGTTTCACGCTAAAACTACTCAACCGATCAACATGAAATTTTGTACACATGTTCTTGGAGATATAAGAAGTAACATAGGATATTTTTTTTTTTAAATATTTTTTTTTAAATGATTTGTTGTGAAACTTAACGTGGTGGACCAAATTCCAAAGCTAGTATATTATAAAAATACAAAATACACGTTTTGTACTCATCCAGCTATAGGCAATCACAGCCAATATGAGTAGAACTCATACCATATTGAGTTAATAGCAAGGAAAACGATAATTTGTATAGTAAAAAATATCTATTAGATGAAAAACGATTTCAAAAACCATTAAAAACAGCAAAAACAAAAACATTCCGCATTCAAAGACAAACAAAATATCACGAACTATTCAGATCCAAAGTTGGATCAGCTGTTGCTTACCCAAGTCAAGGCTGAAGATAGCAAATAATTAAATATTTGAGAGTATGACATACAACCTTATTCTTTCTAAAACTCAGATTACTATTAGACGCATTTTTTTCCTCATGAATGTATATATATAACGACTCTGCCTCGTTGGTTCAGCGGTTAATGTCACATACAATGTATACTCGACCAAGAGGTCTCGGATTTGTCTCCTAGATCGTTTTCTAACAAGAAATTCTTGCTAACAACCCGGAGTATATCATTTGACGAAGTTTCCAACCGTACTAATTCCGTCCCAGTTGTTATAATCCTCTACGGCAATTGTTATTGGAAAATCAGTGTCCTTAAATATACTGACAACTGATTCGAATTCAAACTCAGTTCACCCTCGGGGTTGTGGAGGTCTTATAGATAAAACTAGTTAACCTAGTAGCCGTCCTCAAACAATCTTAAGAATAATAAAGACTAGGCAAGCGGATGTAGTGGTTTGCTAGGTAGTAGAGCCATGCTGATTTCAGCACGAGCGGGCCGACTCGACCGACGCATTACTACCCTCACACAGAATACCAACCTAAAGCGCCAGCATCCGTGTTGTCGTGTTTCATTGGTGAGTGTGAGACCAGAGGCCCATTGATGCAGGTGTGACAGTTATCGTGGTAACTGTGTAAGCCATACACTGTCACAATGACTGTCACGCCCTCAGGCGGGGTGTGAAAAAACATCTCAGAAAGTCGCCATAGTGTGGGTCACCATACTGCATTGTCTGCATTTACAATGAGTATGGTGACCACAACTCTTGTATTCTATTCATGCTTTCCATCAGGCAGATTATAGTCACTTTGACAGGCTCTTAATATATAAAAAAGAAGAGTATTTGGGTATATAATAACAATACAAAAATCATTTTAGTTGTGCAAGCCTCGAGGTCTTTCATGATATAGGGGCAAACGAACAGACAAATTACCTTGAGTTCAGTGAACACAGTTCCCTATAGATACTCATAAATCAAGAGTCCAGAGTGCGTCGCTGCCCTTTGAGTGAAGTATTTTTGGGCCTTCAGTAACTTTACTCATTCAGAAAACGCACGAAATTGCTTAACACATCACATGGATTTTTTGGTGAGTTAGTAGCGTTAGTCTGGTTGTGTAACTCCATTTGTACCATAATCAAACCTCATCATCATCAACAGTCTTTAACAGTCCACTGCTGGACCGTGTCTTTAGCAAGGAGGTTTTGGCCTACTAAAACAGGCTGGCCTGGTGGACTGCTATAGGATTCGTTTCAGGTTTTCCTTCTCTTTGCAGTGAGGTTATTCTGGGTAGGTTGCTCCCTTATTCATTTTTTACGACACCCGAGGGTACAGTAGAGGTAGTAACACTCTGTGTCTTCAATCCGTCACCACAAGGAGAGTGGACTCACACTTGAATTTATTATTTTTGTTATATATTTGGGGAAAAACTTCTTTTATATTTGGGAAAAACTTATTTTTATATTTGAGAAAAAATTCTTTTTATATTTGAGAAAAACTAAATAATTTGATACAATAAAACATTAATAATGTATGTGATTTGTGTATGAAGGTTTTAAACTACAGAAACGTATCTCTTTCATCTGTAATTACTTTTTAAATTAAAGTAAGGCTTACTTGCTTAAACTTACTTTATTTCTTTGTGTATTTTTTTCAGGAGACATAAACAGCTTATATTTCGAGTTCTTTAAATATTCTCTGATGAAATAAGCTCGTTGTACGATAACTTTTCCAATTCTATTACATATTCTAAGTAATTAATTAGTTTTCAGAACATGTAATTTACTTACAACCATGAATAACTTTTGCTTTGATATTTGATATTCGATTTTAGAAGTCTACACAATAAACTAAATCGCGCGTACCCCAAAACTTAATTTGTTTTTGATAATAAAGCTAATTTAGTGAAGGCAATCGATTATAAAATATAATATATTAAAAGTTATAACGAATTTTTATACGAAAAAAGTGCATATAGCCTCTGTCTGATGTATATTTTTTTTAATAAAAGTCAATTTGTACCGCCTAAAATTTTGATTTCAATTAGTATAGACCTATCGTCATCAACTGAATACATACATTCCTAAATACAATTTTGTAGATAAATTATATTCAGACACAGCTTTTTTAAATATCTTTGTCAGTAAATTGTTTGCCATTCGTATACAATAAAGAATAAATGAAAACAATGAAATACTAGACAACTAATATAAACATGTATTATTATTTATTTTCTTCTTTTTTCATAAATACATATATATTAGAAGTAGAAATACTCGGACCAATTCAAACATTCAAACACACAAATTATATTTTCACAATTTTCAGCGTAACAGGCTATTAGACAAGCAATTACGCCATCCGACCCTCATACCGAATTAATACGTAACATCCATTTTTCTAGGACATGACTTAAGTTAGTAAGCTTAAGTGGCGATTTCGCGACGTTTCTAATGTACACAAAACTACACTCTTTCATAATTATCAATCAATCAATAACTAAACTTAATTTATGATTGTATCTCTAGGGTCATTGGTTATATCACAGTTATACCCCTGTAACATACACGCCCTTAACCCTCCGTTAATTTGGGATGGTAATAAATACTAAATGAGACGTAAGTCTATGTTGAATGTGACTTATATCGGGTGTATTGTTATATTTTTTATTAGAGCCTCGTTGATCCAGCGGTTAGTGTATGCAGATAAAGAGGTATTGGGTTCGATGCTCGAGTGGGGACACAAAAATTGTGATTAATTTTTTCTGATTGTAGAAATATTTCATAACAGCCCGGAGTTTGGAAGTTGGAGACTCAACTTCTGTGCCTCTGAGAGCACGTTAAGCCGTTGGTCGTGTCAGATAGCCGTCCCATCGGGTTGAGTGTGAGGGAACAAAGAGTGCACCTGTGGTTGTACACATTTGTGCACGACAATATCTGCGTGAGTAGCTGATCTCCGTTGAGACCGACCGCCGTGGCCGAAATTGACTAGGAGTACATCTAACGATGTTTTTTTTGCTATATTAAGAGCCCGCCAAAGTGACTCTACTCTGCCTGATGGAAAGCATGAATAAAATCTAAGAGTTGTGATCACCATACTCATTGCAAATGCAGACAATGCAGTACGGTGACCCACATATGGTGGCCTAGTGAGATGCTTTTCTACACCCCACTTGGAGATGTAAAAGGCATGACAGTCATCATGACAGTGTAAGGTTTATACAGTTACCACGATAACTGTCATCCCTGCATCAATGGGCCTCCGGTCTCACACTCACCAACGAAAAACGACATAGTATATTTATTTTATATTTACATTATTATTTTATATTTATTTTGTTTTATAATTTTTTTACTATACACATTATATTTTACGAGAATTTCAGGCCTTATTTTAGTAACTACTTTTACTGATATGTTCTATATCATATAAATACAAAATATTTCTAAGAGTAAGCGTGGGGTGCATTTTACTGCGATTCATAACTATCCTCTCATAGATAGTTGCCAATAGAATGATTGTAATATTTAAAATATCGAGCATCCCACGATTTTTACTCTGAATTTTATTATTCTGTTAATAACTTAAATTTTATTACAATTTTATTTTGAGGCGATTCATTATGATTGATTGTTCGATCTTCTACTACTGTTATATTAGACTCTTTGTCATTAAAGATTATTTTCTAGTTTTTAATTCGATTAGCAATAAAAGCGTGTTTTTTAGTTTTTTTAAATTATTATTTAACAATATCTAAACTGTTGTTGAATGTACTAACATATAATATTTTGTGAACACTACATAAGCTGCAGTATGCCTATACAAGTAATTTCTCCATTTACTTCTTGAAGTACTGAAACAATAGACTCAATTTTTTTAAACACTAAAGTTACATATATAAATAATAAATTGTATTTTAGTATGTATTTTATAAAATACATACTACAATACAACTGTCAAAATTTGAGTGTTCAACACGCGTCTGTCTACATTCATACGCATATCTGAAACTATAACCACACTAAGCAAAGGTAACTCTTGCTTAGGCCAAACGAATGGATTCTAAAAGGGTCAAAGAATATGTCATAGAGACCCAGTGAACGAACAAACCAGCTATAATCACGGGATTGAATTTTTAAATATTTAAATTCACTGCATTATATTAATAAGCTATTGTGACTCAATGATCAAAAAGGAAAATAGTCCCCTATTTTCTGGAAAATTCTTTCTAATATCCGTATAGAACCTTCATACGAGCATATTTTTGTAGGAAACATAGTATCTTAGAGGCTTTTGGCAGGATTCCAATTGTAATCGCTGGGAGTATCAACATGCTTCGAATGTTTGGTTCCAAGTGATAATGAAACGAAAATTTTTCACATAGTTTTATTGTTCAGTTTGTAATCGTATTTTTTTTAATCCGGACCCTTTCAAAGAGACTCTATTCTACTTGATGGTAAGCATGAATATAATTCAAGAGTTGTGGTCACCATACTAATTGCGAATGCAGACAATGCAGTACGGTGACCCACACTATGGCGGTCTAGTAAGATGTTTTTGATGTAAGTCTGTGTGGTGACGGATTAAGAACACGGAGTGTCACTAACCCTATTCATCCTATAGGCGTTATAAGAGGCGACTCAAGGAATAAACTACACTGAACAACATTACAAAGAGAAGAAACTATGTCAAACAGTCGGGCCACCATGATATAGTAGGCTAAAATCTCTTTTCTAAGGATAGGCCTATATCCAGCAGTGGACTGCTAAAAGCTGTTGATGATGATGATAGTAATCATATGATGACTGTAGTAATACTACTACATATTACGAGTATCACTATAAGAACTCTTTAAACGACAGTTTAATTTCAAACTTTAACTCCAAGGAGGAAGTTCTCAATTTGTTTGAACAGAATTTGTGTACTCTGGAACTGCCGTCATGTATGAACTGATTACGATTTTTATTAAAAATAATCAAGTTATTACCACCCCTTTATCGCCCACTCAGCATGCAGACACTGATATCTTTAAATTAAAATTATTTTTATGACAGTAGTAACACTGATGAATTTAGCGTGTCACTACCAAAAGCGCCCCAGATGGTATAGACAGACATAAATAGTGATAAAAAATATCGTAAGCGGTTAATTTTGATTAATCAATTTACTAAACTATTAGGTTAGGACATCCATCAATCTCGGCTTGTCAAATCTGAACAGCTCACGGCAGCGTCGGAGGGCTATCGAACACAACCACTATTACTCAAACAGCTGACAAGCGCCGAGAGCCTCTTCGAAAACTGTAATATGAAACTCTGATAATATTTTGCAGGATTCTATACTAGTGCTATCTCGTCTTTATCTTTCGTACCTACTACAATTTTGTTATTATAGAGAGGGTAAGTTTCAAAACAGTAAATAAAGGTAAAAATGAAAGGTGAGTGTGGTAATGTGGAGGTATCGAGTGTCATGTCCCTCCCACGCAAAGGGATCCTCCGTCCAGGCAAGGTGATCATGCCTGGGGGGCCACGGCCCAATGGTTGATGTTGGGATGTTGTGTATATATTAATTGCCACGCGAATCTCTGTTTCACGATACAGGATAGTAGTTGCTCAGTAGTTCATCATACTACGTAGTCCAATGTATATTCGCTAGATGGCGCTGTTACATATTTTTGTTTATGCTATAATGTGGAATTCGCCACAGTAAGGACGCCAGAAATTTAAGCGTAATCGCCCATAGCAGCCTAAACTTATGTACATCTCTGAACACGATCATACTCAAACCACTATGATCTAATCTATAAAGATCAATCATACATCGCATGCTATCTTAAAGTACTAATTATTTTTAGGTATGAGAGAACGCAATGAACTGAATTTCTGTTTGAATACTTCGAAATATTTTTCACAAAAATATATTGGCAGTAACTCTTTAAACTAGAACACAAACATGCAAGTGATAAGCAACTTTATTTAAAAGGTATACGGTTGTATTTAGTAAAATTGTCATTAGTGTTAGGATTTATATTCATTAAATCCTTTGGACGAATTAGCATAGACTTCGTTATGTGCGTCTAGGCGACAAAAGATCTCTTGGGATTTACCATTGATCTAGATCTAATGTATATTTCTCTATTTTGAGGGATATTCGAACAGACGGGTTATTTAATTCAAAGTGAACCCACCCCATGAACGTTTGTTATACTGAAGTCACGAGTGCGTTATCGCCCTTTGAGTCCACCACCTCGTCAGAATCAGACGAAAATGGAAAAATTAGGTTTGGTAGTCTCACTAACTTTATAAAAAGCAACGAAAAACTTACTTAATACTAGTTTTTTGTAAGACGAGAGTACCACTCCAGTCCACTCGAAGTCAATCAACCTATCGCCATCCACTGCTGAACAAAGGTCTCTCCCAAGGAAAGTCAACCATCCCGGTCTTGGGCAATTCGCATCCATCCGCTGCCAGCCACTTTCTTCAAGTTGTCCATCGCGTCGGAGGGCGCCCTACACTACGTTTACCCAATCGTGGTATCCACTCTAGTACACTTCAGCTTCAGCGACCATCGGTTCGTCTGGAGACATGGACACCTCCACTTCAGCATACTGATTCTCCGTGCGATGTCAGTTAATCTAGTTTTCTATCGAATAACCTCGTTACGAATTTTATCAGCCAGAGAAATCCACCCGACCAGCAGTATATAAAAATAATCACTATACATTTCTTATATGAGAAACAGCTCATTCAGAAACTGAATTCCAGAGCTTTCAACGTCTGCTCCTGCGATACGATTAGTTAATTGTAAAGTCGAATAGTATGAGGATTGTGTGACCATAAGCCGATGCTCACACTCAATTCCCACAAATTCCCCGCATATTTGGTTTATGGTAGACGGATATAAACAATATTGGCCTTATAACACAACTTAACGGCTTCCTCTAATACCAGAAGTCTAATACTATTTTTGAAGCCATTAATTTTTGTATAAACCAATGATAGAAAAACAGATTCGACACTTATAGTGGTCTATGAGCTTAAGAAACACGTATTATCATAATGGCGCCGTACTTGTATGAAAACCTAATTAAAATCTAACATATTGAAAACGATCTGCTCTCAAATTGCAAGAAATAGACGTTTTTAAGTCCTAAATTTGATTGATTTATTAAATATATATTTGATATAGTTTTATCTCGTAATCTTACTGTAGTATTCTAGTTACAATAATACAGGCTACCTCTAATTTGAGATCAGGCTGCCGTTTGTCAGCTGTGTCTAGTTATTAATATCATTAAGTATACGTATTATATAAAATACATAAATACTCAGCAGTATTCTTTTTCTATGATAATGTACTCCTAGCCGATCCTGACCATAGTGGCGAGTCTCAACGGAGTCCAGCCATCTGCGCAGGAGATATTATAGTGCACAAGTATGTGCGCAGGTACAGGTGCACTCTCTGTTCCCTCACTCTCACAATCTGATGGGACGATTATGCGACACGACGGGGTGAGATCAGAAGCAAAACCGATGGTTTCGCGTGCTCTCCGAGGCATGGGAGTTAAGATCCCAACTTACTAACTCTGAGCTCCTAATAATTAGAAACTCTCATTTACACTTTTTGGCTCAAAACCTGTTAATTAGCAGTTAAATACGGTAACCGCTAGACGAGGCATCCTTTTTCCATATTTGTTCTATAAACATTTCAATTACGTATCCAAACAAAAACAAAAACTATTTTATCCAACATATAAAAACAAAACATTAAGAACCACATTCGGTTGTTAGTCACCATCTTTGGCATATAATAACTCAAGAACTTCCCACGCTAACGATACCGTTGGCCCTTGTCCTAACGATACTATTTACGCAACTATGTGTTTATGGGGTCAGTTTCCTCTTACAATTTTCTTTCGAGGAATTCGTTAAAGGTTAATAATTAAGAAGGATAAACTGATCATTGGGATAACGTATATAAGGTTTAGCTTCACGAGTTGGTATAATCAGCTCTAATAAATACAAAAAATGGTAACAGTGTTGTATTGCTGGCAGCTGTAGCATAGCTTCATACTATTATGGCTGCTGACGTTCATCTAGAATTGTAAGGGTTTGTTGTAATTGTCAAGTTAGTAATTTTGTAATAACTCTAAAAGGGAATGAATATATAATACGTATGCACGGATATGTATGAGTTGTATGTATGTGTATTATACATTTATGTGTTTATGTAAGTAAATCCTCTGTCAATTACTTTTTACCCTTAAGTGCATCTACCTCATATTTTCTCTGCATCGTCCAATCGGTTGACTGGCAGAAAATGCCTTAGGCATTAAGTCCGCCGATGCATGTATTTGTGTATAAAGTTGTAAATAAATAATAAATAAACTTATTATGTCAGTATAATAATATATCTCGTACATACGTCTAACTGAGAAGCTTGTAATAACAGAAATCTAACCAAAAAACACTGTTACAGTATCAGTTTTAAAATATCTAGAGCATCTAAATTCAAAATTATTCTCGGATAAGTCGAATTTAAGCTTAAGATTACTCAAAGAAGTTGAAGAAATTGAGCTGTTTCGTTTTTATCTGTTGTTAAACAGAAAATCATATTCTAATCTCTTCTTAAACTTTCTAGAGTAATCTATATTATCACTATATGTATAAAAGAAAGTCGTGTTTGTTCCCCACGTATAACTCAAAAACGGAAGAACGGATTTAGCTCAAACTTGGTGGGAAGGTTGCTTAGAATCAGGAGATGGATATAGGATACTTTTTATACCGTTAGAACAAGTTTAAGTAAAAAGAATCTGCTTATGTTGACTATAAGGCGGAACAGAGCTCACAGAGTAAGCTAGTTTAGAATAAATAATTTAGACTACTGACGCCCAAATGAGATCCAAATGAAAATATGTAATATAAAAATGCCTTTTACGCACTTTGTTTAGAAAGGTTAGTAAAAAATGAACTCCTCAAAAACACATATTAATGTCCTCTCTGATAAATTTAATAAGGGACGTCATGATTAAAATGGACACAAATTGAAATGGATGGGCAATCATTTTGTTGTATTTAGAGATGATATTTTGTTGTACTGTGGTGTGGTTAATGACTTATGTTTACGATCACAATGAGTACATTAATTATTAAATATTTTTCTATTTATATATTTCATGTTTTTAACAGTATAATTAACACGATGTAAATCCTACTAATATTATAAACGCAAAAGTTTGTGAGGATGTTTGTTACTCTTTCATGAAAAAACTACGGGACGAATTTGGATGAAATTTTACAGTAATATAGTTTATACATTGGAATAACCTATAGGCTACAATTTGTAACGATTTTATGTAATTTTGGTAGTAATATAACCATACATGTCAATTAAGGCGAAAAAAAATCTGACCTCTGAGAGTTATCTTGGTGTACGCTACCTAAACCATTGTAGTTACACAAAGATGATATACCGTAGGATTGTTAAATAAAAAAATATTGAAATGATCTGTTAAGAAACTTAATGTGGTAGACCTAATCCTACGCGAGCGAAACAGTGGGTAAAGGCTAGTTTACCCACGGTTTAATTTAGCGCTCTGCGACACAATAGACCGACGACTTGAAGAACGTAGCTGGCAACGGATGGATGCGGACTGCCCAAGACCGGGATGGTTGGCGCTCCTTGGGAGAGCCTTTAGTTGTTCCAGCTGGTCATCACCGAGTGGACAGGGCGACAGTACGGGACCCTTTATGTGGTTTTAGTCGGTCCGATTCCGACACACCACCCCGCCGTAAACCCGGGTGGAGTGACGGCCCGAGGAGGATTCCACACGTTAAAAAAAAAGGCTGGTTGAGCAGTTGACGATTGGTTGATTTGATTTGATATTCAAAAACAATTTTTTATGCATGTATGATTTATGTATAAGGTTATTAACCCGTATATAAACTTCTAAGGACTGTGTGACTGAAAGTAAAATTTATTGTTACTATGTCACGTGTATGGAAGCTCATTTATTTATTTTACTTATAATTTTAAATCGTATAAATTAATATTTTCTATATTGTCAGTGTCAAACTTGTTCAAATATAAAATAAAATAAATGCTAAAAATCATGATTTTAATATTAAAGATACAGCATCTGGCGTCTGCTTGCTTGCCCGCTCTGTTATAAAAAAAATAAGAGACTAAAGGTTATTGAGTAAAAAAAAATTATGTGAGATCGTGAAAAGATGAAGACCAAAGAGAAGATAAGAGAGTGAATGAAACTTAACTTGAGAAAAAGAAACGTGCAAGATAAAAATTGGTAAAATTTAATTTAGGAGAAATATTTTTGCCACGACTCTAAAATGAACCATTCATTTTAGAGTGGAAGTAGGGCAGGTAGGTGACAATGCTAATGCATAATGCTTCTTGCATTATGTTTACATAAAGTGGACTTAAGTGTAAGTGGACATAAGTGGTTAAGTGAGTGACATGGCAGGTGCACGTGTATTTTTAAGAGAAGCAATGAATTAATATGTGTAAAATTAGAATAAATTATTTAAAAAATACATACATAGATGAATACACAAATAAATATTTAAAGAATATACATACATACATAATGTATGTATGATAAGTAGCAGTAGTAGCAGAGCCACGTTGATTTCAGCACAAGCGGGCCGGCTCGACCGGGGCTGTACTACCCTCCCACGGAAGACCAACCTAAAGCGCCAGCATCCATGTTGTCGTGTTTCGTTGGTGAGTGTAAGACCGGAGGCCCATTGATGCAAGGGTGATAGTTATCGTGGTAACTGTGTAAGACTTACACTGTCACAATGACTGTCATGCCTTTTACGTCCCTAAGCGGGGTGTGAAAGAGCATCTCACAAAGCTGTCATAGTGTGAGTCACCATACTGCATTATCTGCATTTACAATGAGTATGGTGACCACAACTCTTGGATTCTATTCATGCCTTCCATCAGGCAGAGTAGAGTCACTTTGTAAGGCTCTAACCTACTGGCCTGTTGACCTAGTGGTCACTGGTCCTGCCTGCCGTCAGAGGCCGTTGGTTCGATTCCCGCCGAGAAATAGAATAGCTCTTTCGTACATATTTTTCTTACTTAAGTATTAATTTAATCTAACAAAGTGAAAACCAAAAAAGAAATTGAATACAATATCCTGTAGGTTTATCGCACATGTACTAACTAACAAACACGATACGTAACACCGATAATAACTCACTGGGGTCGCCCCAACACCATCCATACTGCTATAACGAGTAGAGCCAATAACGACACTATTTCACTATACTACACCATTCGTGACACTAAGCATACCCCTACCACGTGTACTTACATGGTTAGTAACGTACCTTGTATAGGCAATTTAATTTATTGGAATCTGCAAAAACGACGACTGGTAAATTGCTAAAATTATGAACAATTGTAAAACAAAATATTACTTTTATAGATTTACTCCTTTTTTAAAGGTATACATAAAATCACGCCTGTTTCCCCGGAGGGATAATAATAATAATAATGAGAACCTCGACCAACACCTTAAGAGGCTCACGTTAGAAGGTTGGATCAAGGGCAGTCCTCCTTGGGTAGCAGCCGCAGAGGTTGGTCACGCACTCCAATCTCGACCCCATCAGGCTCTGTCTTCTCCAAGCCAGAAGCTTATAGAAGGGTCCGAGCGGAGGGTGAAAGCGCGGCGGAGGAGGAGATAGGTGATCTCCTGCAAAAAATACGAGGACCGGTGGAAAGGGATTCTGTCTCCCAAACACCGGTGTCTTTCCAGGAGAAAGTAAATATGGGGGTGGCCATAATCCAAAAAGTGGCCACCAAATCCAGGAACCTTAAGAGTTCTTTCGTAAGGGCTCTTAAGGACTCCTCCTCTGCCATTCCTGGAGTCGTGGCAGACCTCATGGGGGACGTAGCTCATCTCCGGGCAGCCGACGACCGCCTGACCGGGCAAGTGGCTGAGCTTAGCGCTCAGTTCGCCCAATTCCGGGCGCATCGTCCGGCAGAGGATCAGGCCTCGTCCCCGTCTCAGTCTGCTCCGTCTCCCAATATTGGTGCCATCGCTGACGCCCAATTGCGCCAAATCACCGATGCTGTGTGGCGCATGATGGACGGCCGTCTTGCTGGCCTAGAGGCAAGACTGCCTCCCGCCCCTGTTGTCCGGCCGCCGCTCGGAGCCCATAGACCAAAGGTCACATCAGTGCCAACATCGCTGCCAGTTGTGGGCGGTCGTGTGTCCTATGCGGCGGCGGCGTCGCTGTCGGCTGCTCCTGTAGCCATTCCGAGGGCACGACAGGCCGTCAGGGTAATAACCAAGACGGCTGCATCGAAACCTGGGCCTAAAAAAGTGGTAAAGGCTGGCCCAGCCGTGGCCCAAGCCCTCGAGAATATGTCGGACCGCCTCAGGGAGGTCCTGGACGCTAGCTTGGCGTCAGGACGCTTCCCTGAGTGCTGGAAAAGCGGGAAGCTGGTCCTATTAAGGAAGCCGGGACGGCCTGCCGATTCGGAAGCGGCCTATAGGCCCATCGTGTTGCTGGACGAGGCGGGTAAACTGTTTGAGAGGATACTCTCTGCCCGCATCGTCCGGCACCTCTGCGAGGTGGGCCCCGATCTATCAGACGCCCAATTTGGTTTTCGGGCGGGGCGTTCGACGGTCGATGCCGTGCTGCGCCTGAGGGCCGTTACCGAAGAGGCGGTGAGCTGTGGCGGCGTGCTGTTGGCGGTGCCGTTGGACATCGCCAACGTATTTAATAGTCTGCCATTTAGCTGCATCAGGGAAGCACTCCACTACCACGTGGTGCCAGAGTACCTGAGGCGGCTTGTGGCAGACTATTTTGAGGAGCTACCGTCATGTACCGTCATGTACGAGGACCGAGACGGTGTTCTGAGGCGGCGGCTCATGTCGTGCGGTGTTCCACAGGGGTCTGTCCTCCGACCACTCCTGTGGAACATGGGATACGACTGGGCCCTTCGAGGTCGCCTTCCCCCCGGGCTGGGCCTAATTTGTTACGCCGATGACACATTGGTCACGGCTCGGGGAACGAACTTTCAAGAGGTGGCGCGCCTAGCCACCGCGGGAGTTCCTCTGGTGGTCAGGCGTATTGAGGCACTGGGTTTACGGGTGGCCCTGAACAAGACGGAGGCCCTTTTGTTCCATGGGCCCCGTCGTGGTCCACCCTCTGGCGCCTCCATTATAGTCAATTCGGTTCTCGTACCGGTTCAGGCCCAGATGAAGTATCTGGGCCCGATCCTTGACGGCAGGTGGCTCTTCGACGAGCACTTCCGACAGCTTTCTCCAAATCTGGTCGGCGCTGCTTCTGCCCTTGGGCGACTTTTGCCCAATTTGGGTGGAGCCAGCGTCGCGACGAGACGGCTATACACGGGGGTTGTCCGGTCAATGGCGCTGTATGGTGCACCGGTGTGGGCGGCGGCTCTGACCGTCCAGAATAGGGCTCGCCTCTGGTGTCTTCAGAGGATATTGGCGGTTAGAGCCATACGCGGTTACCGCACCGTATCGACGGAGGCGGCGTGCGCCTTGGCCGGAACTCCCCCGTGGGATTTGGAGGCGGAAGTGCTCGCCGAAGTTTATCGGCGAACGGCAGACTTCCGGGTGGGTACCGGCATTCGGCCCCTACCCGAAGAGATACGCGAGTGGCGAGAGGCCGCTCGTCGAGCCACGATGGCTCGTTGGTCGTCCCGGCTGGAGGCTCCACGTGCTGGCTTTGCCGCCGTAGAGGCTCTCCAGCCAGTCATCGCCGAGTGGGCAGGGCGGCAGCACGGGACCCTTTCCTTCCGACTGACGCAGATTCTTTCCGGCCACGATTGCTTCGGAAAGTATCTGCACTCGGTTGCCAGGAGGGAATTGAGTCCCGCCTGTCACCACTGCGACTGCAGTGGGGACTCGGCTCAGCACACGCTGGCGGTTTGTTCCGCCTGGGCGCCGCAGCGTGGGGTCCTCACTGCAGTTATTGGAGGAGATCTCTCGCTACCGGCCGTCATACGCTTCATGGTCGGTAGCGACAGTTGTTTTACCGCGGTCGCAACCTTCTGCGAAGACGTAATTTCACAGAAGGAGGCAGCAGAGAAGGCCCGGGAGGACAACCTCCACTCGGACCCAATTCGCCGCCGGCGAACCGGGCGGCGATGTCGCGCGTACCAGCGCCTCATGCCGCCTTGAGTGTGGCCACGGGTGGACGGGACGGGTTTTTCCCTCCATCCGCTATAATGGCCAGCCGCGAGGAGGCGACGTCCGCGTGTGCCGTACGTCGCCTAAAAGGAGAGTTTATCCGCAGATGGTGCCCGCGGTAGCCGGCAGGCGCCAGGAGGGACCTGGATGTCGTAATAGCAGCAGGTTCCCGGATCCCTCCCATCTCAGGCGCAGAGTGGCACACCGTGTGGTTTTAGTCGGTCCGATTCCGACACACCACCCCGCTGTAAACCCCGGTGGGGTGACGGTCCGAGGGGGTTTCCATACGTTAAAAAAAAAAAAAAAAGGGCAGTCCTCCTTGACACGGCCCGTATTGTGAGGAGATTCCTGTCTTTGGAGCCCTAACCACCGGTGTCTTGTTCCCTGTACCCGATGTCGGTGGTCTACTACTATTTTTTATATTTTCAAATGTGTATTTTTTGTCTTTTTATATATTTAAAAATGTAACAAATATGTGGATATCACGAAATAAAGAAAATAATAATGATAATTTCATAACTTACACATCACCAAGGTTTGGATACAAATATGTATAAACATTTTGTGTTGGAGTTGATATGGTAAACATTGTCAACCGTACTAGCATGCACTGTGTGACGGTTTGCAGCGCCTTCCTTACATTGCCAAGTAATTAAGACTATATATGTTTGAAATAAAGCTATAAAAACGCAGTGATTGTAAGATCCATCGATAATAAATCCAAAGAAAACAAAATAAAATTAAGTAAACAAAATAAAATAACAAAAATAAAAACTTAACAATCATGCATATGTGTGTGTGTTTGTGTGTATAGGTGCGTGCGCGTGCGTGTGTGTATATGCGTGCATGTATATGGATAGGCAGAGGGACATTAAACGCCTACTTGTCGCCAATGTTTTGATCCCACGTAATAGGTGGCGAGCCTATTGGCGGTAATCGTGATGTTTTGCTTGCCAGGGTATCGTCCGTCAATAAGTAGGTGTACCACTTGCAGGTGAAGTTGGCTTGGGGCCCTGAGTTCTTGCTCAGAACCCTATGCTCGATAAAATTGCAATAAGTTCACTAAAAGTAAGGTTTTTTAAGGGTTTATTTTTGATCTTGTTATGATCACCATCTTTGTCCAATTTTATTTAAGATCACGGAAATGTTTTAAAATGAGGTTAGTAGTACTTTAAAATGATTTAGTTTTTTTTTATCAATTTCAGGTGTATCAGGTGTACTTTTAATAGATCAAGTTAACTTGGTGTGTCGAGGTGGATGTGAAGATACACGATAAAATATGGAACTAAGATAAGGACACTAAAAACTATATAACTATATATATAGTCAACTAGTTTTCCGGATAGTCTACAAATGTAAATATAATGTCTCCACTTAAATAATATTTTTTGATAGTAATTTATTAAACGAAGAAGCGAGTAATTAATTGATGATCGATTTTTTTCTCTATATTAAAAGCCTAACAAAGTAACTCCACTCTGCCTGATGGAAGGCATGAATAGAATCCAAGAGTTGTGGTTACCATACTCATTGCAAATGTAGACAATGTAGTATTTTGACCCATACTATAGCGGCCTTGTGAGATGCTATTCCGCACCCCGCTTGGGGACGTAAAAGGCATGAGTCAAAGTCATTGTTTAACCTTCGATTTACTCTCAGGATTGTGAAAATCGGAAGCCAGTCGATCTATGGAAAAACTGATACTCAGATAGGATCGGTTGAACTAGTAAGCGATCGTAAATAATCATGGGAATAATAAACTGAATTAGTATATAGCATAGAAGTATCAGTGAATTATGTCGCCAATGGGACCTGCTAATCAAAAACCACAGGTGCGTTGCGGCCCTTAAGTGCCGCCTCACTCCCCCACTTAGAATGAGGAAGGATGTGAGTCAAGGCAGCCTACATGTGCCGAAGCATGACTTGCCCACGTATTAGATAACGCTATAAGAACTCTTGTCCTGTCCGTGTGGTGACGGATTAAGAATACATAGTGCTACGACCCCTATTCATCCTGTGGGTGTCGTAAGAGGCGACTAAGGG
Organism: Hypercompe scribonia; assembly: GCA_949316085.1. Taxonomy (NCBI): domain Eukaryota; kingdom Metazoa; phylum Arthropoda; class Insecta; order Lepidoptera; family Erebidae; genus Hypercompe; species Hypercompe scribonia. The sequence goes on from OX438987.1 coordinate 15,303,302, forward strand.
AACAAAGTATACAAGACAACATCATTACAAAGAGAAAGAAAACCTGAAACATACCCTATTCCAACCCGTCTGGCCAGCGTGGTATAGTAGGCCAAAACCTCGTTGCTAAGGAGAGGCCTATGTCCAGCAGTGGATTGTAAAAGGCTGTTGATGATACGAATTTGGCAATTCCTATAAGTACCGTTAATGTCTATACTGTTTCTTTTAAGTCCCTAATATTGTCGTGGATGAGGTCAACATATTTCAACTGTAACTGTTGTAGAAAGGACGTAAAAATGTGTAGTACTAATTCTCACATCGCCCAACGTTGCGAACAAACAAATACATTAACAGTGTAAAGCTGAGTGTACACAATGTACACATACAGTTCGTAAATGAAAGTCTCCTTGAGTATGTTTACACGACATTACGGCAGGCTACACATGAATGAATTGGTATGAAGCTCCATTATGTTGTTTTGGTGCCATAAGATTTACAAATAATATCTGCTTGTTTGGATACAGTTTATAACTACAAGTTAATAAATTATTATTATTAATGTATTGGACTTTTAATGGATTCGATTGTGAGTTCGAATCTAGCAAACTATAGGCGTGAATCTATTTCTAATACAAACATTTACTATACCTATGAGATTAAAAAAAGCGCCAGCATCCGTGTTTCGTTGGTGAGTGTGAGAACGCAGGCCCATTGATGCAGGGTGACAGTTATCGTGGTAACTGTGTAAGCCTTACACTATCACGATGACTGCCATAGCTTTTACGTCCCCAAGTGGGGTGTGAAGGAGTATCTCGCAAGACCGCCATAGTGTGGGTCACCATACTGCATTGTCTGCATTTGCAATGAGTATGGTGATCACAACTCTTGGATTCTATTCATGCTTTCTATCAGGCAGAGTAGAGTCACTTTGGCAGGCTCTTAATATAGAATAATAAGAGATATAGTGATTTATCACCTATTTTACTATATAGACATTAAAAATATCTAACATCATACAGAGGAAGAGCTAAACTTTGGCACAAATAGGCTCGACGGATGTAGTCCTTTTGACTTTTGAGTTATAAGTCTCCATGGGCAACGGTTGTCGCTCACCTATCCGTGAAAGAAAAACTAATATAATGAGAATTAATATTCTTATGTTCATATTCTTCCTTGCCGATTTCGTGTCAAAGAAGACCAGGCAATTACACAGAATATATTATGGTGCACACACTTGTGTGCGTAAACACAGGTGCACTCACTGTTCCCTCACTCTCATAATCCAATTAGACAGATACCCGACTCAACCCGGGAGAAATCAGGTGCAGGACGAACGGTTTTACGTGCTTTTCGAGTTGAAGGGCTTAAGACCCCCAATTTTCAAAACTTGAGTTACTATTATTTCTAAATTCAAAAATTTCAATAATACATTTTGGTCCACACACACGTGCGCTGCGCGTCGTGCGCGCTGGCGTGCGGCGGCCGACTGTTTCAGTGATTGCGATGTGTCCCATTCATTCACACGCAAGAACGAACGAGGTTTAGGACGTGGTCTAAAAAGTTACTGAAACTGTCTTCTAGCAGGGCGGCAGTAGCGAAAACTGCTGACTCGACCTTGCTAGCACGTCTAGACTATTGCACAGACAAATCATTACTAACTAAGCACCAACCTGGGAACAGAACCTAACACCAAAGAGGCATTATTTATACTGATGTAAAGATGTAATGTATGTCCCCATACACTAAGAGTTTTGCTGATAAGACCCTAAGCGTATTTCTGTTTATGTTCGAATTACATTTATGTCAGAACTGAGTTAAGCTGATAAGAAAAAAACGTGTTTCTCCGAAATTATCAGTACGTAGTAAGCCTTATCTATGTATGTCCTTCACTTGACCTTACTCGTGTGAAATGACCCTAATCTTTCTAAATATACTTAAGGATGTTTTTGTGTGGTTACAGGAAAAAACTTACATTGTTTTTTATTTACTTAGGAAAATTCCTTACGTTTTGTGCTGTCACGATGACCGAAAGAAATATATTGGGTAGAAATAAATAAGTTGAATGTTGGCAATATTACGTTTAATGGGGTATCTTTGTAATAGCATTACTACTGAATTATGTGTACTTATATAGAAACTCATTAACGCAACAAATAAAACTATTAAGTATTTCCTTACTCTCATTTTGCTAATTAATTTAATATTTACTAGCTTCGCCCACATCTTTCACAATTTTTTGCCTCCTATTGGTCATAGTGTCACATATCCTACAATCTTCCTTGACACGAACCAGTTTCGTTCGTATTCTTTCATAAGATTAGCACACTCTTCGGCGTTATAATATAAGTATTGATTAAAATAATTAAAAAAATAGTTTCGTTATATAACTTAGCACTTATTGTTTGTCGCGTCTCAATTTTTAATCTATGGAAGTATGGCCATGTGTCTACTTTAAGTTTCCCATTAAAATGGTTACCCTTTCGCCGGTGCTGCAATTAGCGAGCGTTTATCTTCCTATTTGCATTTCTCAACTCACCATTTTTACCTATATACTTGTACCTACCTGTACAACTGAAAAAGTCGATCCCTGGGCTTCGTATCGTAGTCTTTATGTTAACTGGCCACACCTGACAAACCTGTGTACCTAATAGTATGTGATCTAACTGTGACTACTTCTTCATCACTTCTTTGAAAAATATGACATTTTTTTGGGTTTATTTCTCAACATATTTTTTTTTTATTTTAAGAACCTGACAAAGTAACTCTACTCTGCCTGATGGAGAGCATCAATAAAATCCAAAAGTTGTAACCACCATGCTCATTGCAAATGCAGACAATACAATATGTTGACCCACACTATGCGGTCAATAAGGTGCTTTTTCACGCCTCGTTTGGAGATGTAAAAGGCATGACAGTCATTATCACACACTTACCATGACGACTGTCATTCCTGCATCAATGGGCGTCCAGTCTCACACTTATCAACGAAACACGACAGCACTGATGCTGTCGCTTTAGCTTGATCTTCTGTGGGAGTTAGTACTGCCCCGGTTGAGCTGGCCCGTTCGTGCTGAAATCAGCGTGGCTCTACTAGCTATATACTCTCAAGTAAGTTCATGAAATAATTCAGTATAGTTTACGTATACGTATCTCTAATAAACAACAGAATAAACAGAACAAGGCACCATAAATCGGTGTGTCAAGGTCTGTATAAATTACTAAAAAATAAAACTAGCATTATGACAAATGTCTTCGTAGCACGGAAAAGATCAACCGAAATAGGTCAGTATTATTCAACGTATTTACTTTCTAACTTTTGTAGTTACTCTTTTTTTTTACATGGGGTGTATACAAAATCTACTGCCCGAAGTGTTGATTATTTTAAGAAATTCTAGAATATTTTTTTCTGCTAATCTCGAGAGAGATGAAGACGCAAACAAAGATCAAATAACAGCGCACCTCTTTTTTAGTAGAAATGTTACACATGTTTATTTTTTTTTCTTGCGCGTTATCGGCGCCATCATAAACAATATTTATTTATATCAAATTTTATGCGCTTTGTGCATCGGTTGACTTGTAAAATGTACAAAAAAATTAACAGTGCTCCTCTTTTTTACTGCAAATGTTTATTTTTTCCTGTGATCATCACCATAATAAACAACATTTATTTATTTATTTATTATACAGAGGTACACAGAGGTTACATTATCAATGAGAATATACACGACATTCTTAAACATATACATACATATACACATATACAATACACACGTCGTAAATAATAATGAATAAATATTTCGGACATTCGACACACAACGCCATCTAGTTTCAAACTAAGCAGAGCTTGTACTATGTTAACTAGATTGACTAAAAGTATACCTATATATCTTTTTGTAAACACATACATACTATACGTAGAAACATTTGATATGATCCGGGAATCGAACCCGAGACCTCAAGCACAGCCACATTCGCCCCCGATACGTCATCTACATTTAGATAAAAATAATAAATATCAATTATTGAGATTAGTAAGGACTAATCAGGAGGCAGGAAGGTCTTCAGACTATATAATGTTTGCAGATTTTCCGCTACTTACAGGCTGTATTAAAAAAAACACTTGACATAGATCTCTCCTTAAGATAAGATAGATGATAAATAGATAGAAAACTCCTTAGTTATACACTGTATTACAGAGTTTCAAGAGAGTACATACAATGTCAGATATCTAGGATACAAAGGGCGGCCTCGTTGCCAAAAGCAATCATAACTTTATTTACATAAAACATATGTTAACAAAATGTCACAATATCAAAAACCCTTAGAAAGTAGGGTTTGGGCTACTACATCATGCGAATCAGGTTGGTTAAGATGGTGTGTTTCAAGTTTTCCTTTTCTTTGCGATTTTCTTAATCGGCCTTTAAGATAGCTCTGACATGTGACACTGCATTAGTACGGGTACACTATTCTCTTTACGGGTGATTAGTACGGGTACTCTATTCTATTTACGGGTGATTAGTACGGGTACACTATTCTCTGTACGGGTGATTAATACGGGTATACTATTCTCTTTACGGGTGATTAGTACGGGTACACTATTCTCTTTACGGGTGATTGGTACGGGTACACTATTCTCTTTACGGGTGATGGGTACGGGAGATTCCCTACGAGATATATTAAAATAAATAAAAAATAAAAGTATAAAATATGATTTAACCTATTGACCTTCCGATAAAACGTTAACGAATTCATACCAAAACTAAACCAACTATCTACGATATAAATTAATAACTGATCTACTTCATCATTTCATTTGAATAAACAACGTCGACAGAAGCCTACGAGCTGTCAACAGTATTGAAATTTAAGCTAAGCGACACGAACGGTCCATTAAGGCATTCAGTTACTTTAATTATTGAGAGCGTAGTTTTAAATCTAGTAATTCTTTTAAGTAATTCTTCATTCTTTGAACTTATGATGACATAATTGGTCGATGACTGACGCGTTGATCTAGTGGTAAATGACTGGTTGCTAAGCTGAGGGTCGTGAGGTCGATTTCCACACAAATAATATGTTTTAATAAACACGATCATTACTTTACTATCTAGGTGTAATTAATCTATATTATGTATGTACATATTTATAAATAAATAAGTATGTTTATTAGTACCATAGCACAGGCTTTGCCTAATTTAAGATCAGATGCCCGTATCTCAGAAACGGTAGAAGTTAGTCTAGCGACAACTAAAGGACTTTAAAAATCTTTTTGGAGTTTACTCTTTAAGAATTGATTTTTTGATATAAGGCGCTCGATATGAAAAAAATGTGAGGAGTAAAATCTACTGGACGAATGACCTCGTTACGTTTTTGGTGCGGCTGCACTGGTTGTGAGTGTATTAAGACGTGTCTAGAGTAGGCTGTAAAGCGACTATATCTATGTTATTTTCATTAATTTTTTAATTTACCCTTTCATACGGTATCAATCTTTTTTTCAGTTAATTTCGGTTAAACAAGCTTTTTTTGGGTCTGTTTTGACAATCGTACTTAAGGAGTAAACTCTAGTCGTGCGTCAGAGCTGACACACACAATTTTTTAGTGATCCAATGAGTACACTATCAGATAATATGATTTTACTGAGTTAGTTGGGATTCATTCACATTGTCAAACATACATTAAGACTCTCGCAAAAGTGTAGCAAGAAAATAACACTACAAAAATATATAAAACCTTGAAAGAATCATGTTTCGGCACAAATATACCCGAATGATACCACGACTCACAGAAAGTTATCGTTAAACGACTGTTAAGACACTTCACTTTGCCTTCTTATTTTTAAGTAGTTACAGTCGGTAGTAAGCAGACTGTTGATAAAACTTACTCAAATATTAGTAAATAAATACATATTTTGTGTTGTGTGTGTGTAAAATGTATATTTACTTACTTAAAAGACACAAAACGAATTCTCGTGCTCTGATTAAGTAAAGAATCACCTCATAACAGCTCAGCAGTCAGAATCTCTAACCTCTAATACCACCAGAGAAACTTCAGCGCTAATATCTCCCCACGGTCACTTGAATATACAAAGGTCACAAAACAAATCTTGGTACAAATTTTGAACTGCACTCAGGGAACAGTATTACGTCAGGAACATATTAAACTCCGTTATCCCTTAATAACTTCCGCCCACGGTGTGGCTCGTATAAAAATTGTTGTTGACATCTTGACTATAATATTTTATCTATGTTTTTCGAAATGCCGGACAACATATACGTAAAATTTTACAATGATTATGATAACGTATATTTGTGCGTATATATGCTTATGTGTGCGTGTATATGCGTCTGTGTGTATGCGTGTGCATCTGTGATTGTGTGTATGGTGTAAGTTTATCGCTACCACTAAACACAAACTGAAAATATTAAACAATTCTCATAGTTTATTGCCGCCGTTAATTCTAAAATCAGTTTAGATAAAGCTGAAATTAAATTCATTTAGTGTATGGACAACAAATTGTTACGCCTAACTTAAAGTAATTAACTTAAATAACTTAACTTATACGTCCCCAAGTGAGACATGAAAAAGCATGTCACTAGATCACCGGAGTGTAGGTCACCACACTGTATTGCCTGCGTTCGCAATTAATATGGTGATCACAACTCTTAGATTCTATTTATACCTTCTATCAGGCAGAGTAGAGTCACCTTGGCAGGCTCTTAAAATACAAAAATACTGCTTATGATACTTGCGATACCTTGTTTTTTGTTCTTCAGTGCAGTCGATGCACACAATCTCTATACATACATATGTATAAGGTAATCTAAAGCCAGGAACGCCACCCGGTTGTCGATCGGCCGTGAAAGATACCAAGCAAAATAATTTGCAATAAATTTAAAGTAAGAGAAGAAGAATTATGATAAACTACATCTCTTTCCAATCATATTTATTATTAACTGAAACATTGTTTCGTTGGTGAGTGTGGGACCAGAGGCCCATTGATGCAGGGGTGACAGTTATCGTGGTAACTATGTAAGCCTTACACGATCATGATGACTGTCATGCCTTTTACGTCCCCAAGCGGGGTGTGAAAAAGCATCTCACAAGGCCGCCATATTGTGGATCACCATACTGCATTTTCTGCATTTGCAATTACTATGGTGTCCACAACTCTTGGATTCTATTCATGCTTTCCATCTGGCACAGTAGAGTCACTATGGCAGGGTCTTAAAATTGAAAAAAAAAAATTTAGACTGTAACATTTTTTTACAAAGTGGTGTAGAAACAATTTCTTGAAAATTTTTAATTTCAATAACGAGATAACTAAAGGTTAAAATACCAGACAAGTGTAAATAACGCGTAGTTGGTTTCGCTTTAACTTAATTATATATTTTTACAGCCCGTGAATTTTGAATCTAATTTATTAAACAAGATTCATAAAACACTGAAAAGTTAGCACTAAATTAACATAGCGTTATAGCAGAAAAATATATATCTTTTGAATTATTCAGATTGTTACTGAAAGGTGTAACATTTTAAGATATAGTACTATAATATTTAGACACTTGACACACACCACCATTTATTCGCAAACTAAGCAGAGGCACTAGACAAGTGATATAAATACATACACACTTTTTTTGTAAATACATACATATTATACATAGAAAACACCCAAACTCCGAAACAAATGTTTGCAAATTACACAAACATTTGGTCCAACCCGGCAATCAAAACCAACACAGTAGTCACATACGCTACCATCGTGCTACTGAGGCAGTCAAGTAACTAAGGCAAGCACTAATAGTTTAATACAAAATCAAGTTTATGAAGACAGAAATAGAAATCTCGTCTTGAAATTGACCATTCAAAGTTGAAAGCTACCGGCTTCGTTCTGGACATATGTCACTTAGCGGCCTTGTCTTAATGAAAAAAGTCAATTCGCTTAATTGCCAAGTTTGTAAAAAGGTTGGAGATCGCCGTTTAATCGAATGTGTCAAGAACGAAGCTGAAAGAAATATAATAATTAGGGAGTTAAATCCAAATAAGTTAGAAATAGGTGTATTTATTAGCCTCTTGTTAAGAACTACGTCAAGTGAAGTTCAAATGCTGTACGAACTTGTAAAAATACCGACTTATTGTCAATACAAGCGCATAAGCGAAGACCCATTGATGCAGGGGTGACAGTTGTCGTGGTAAGTGTGTGCAATAAATTGCTTTTTATGTCACCAAGTAAGGCTTGAAAAAGCATCTTACTAGGCCGCTACAGTGTGGGTCACTATACTGCATTGTCTGTATGTATATGTGTATGTTCATTCTTTCCGTCAGGCAGAGTAGAGTCACTTTGGCAGGCTCTTAAAATAAAAAAAGTTAAAATAGCTACATAACGAAAAGATGATTGTATTTCTTTCAAGACTTGATTTTCGTGTTTGTTATTGTTAAATCTTTGTAAAACTAGGTTAAGACGGAACTGGTATGAACTCTGTTCAAAAGTTATTTAAAAAAAAAATAAAAAAAAAAAATAAAGTTGAAAACTGACTGCTATAGATATTTTTTCGAGAACAAAAAGTGTTGGTGGTTTTTCGATTCCTTCCTATCTAGCAATTATAAAATAATAGTATTAAAAGTAAGATTACGATTCATTATTGAGATTAAATTAAGTTAGACAAATAGTTATTTGGTCATTAAACCAATAATTCATTAAGAATATTGTTCTTTGATATTTTATTCAATATCATTTTTAAATCATATTTTTGACTTTTATAAGGTCAACTCTCGTACTAGGAGTATTTCCGTGTCAGGAGGACTTTACAAATATACATGAAAATAGCAGAAAGAATAACGAAACTTAGAACAACAATTTGTGGATCAAACAAAGTTTTGTAAGCTGTAGAAAGTGGCAAGCTGACCGCTTAAACCACTAAGCCACTCGTACCGTCAAATACAGCAATATTTTAATACTCTACTCGATGAATTTGATAGAAAACTAAATCCTGCAACATAGCGACAGTGCTCAGACATCTAATTTAGGTTAATGAGGTTAATTCGGTTTGTAGCGGCCATTTAACAAATCAGACATATACGAGTACATCTAACGTGTAAAATGAAATTTTTGTATCATGCTCAGTCGCAGCTGAATAATCATCATCATCATCATCATCACCAACCCGTTGCAGTTTACTACCCAAAAGAGAATTAAAAACGAACATTTCTTTGTAATTTTTATTTTATCAGAAGACATGTTATTCTTAAATTTGCCGCTGTTATGTCGTGCCATCGAAATATTATTTTTTAATAAACTTATTTTACAAAAACATGTATATAACAGTAAAACATGTATATATGACGTATTTTTTAATTTTAAGGTCACAATTGACTGTTTTTGTGATGCGGGCAACGAGTTATCAAATCATCTCGACGATAAATCGCTACACTTAAATAAAATCAAACAACATAAAACGAACGAAATGATTTAACTGAACTCTCTGGCCTCGTAGAAATCAAACTTGTTTTATTTTTGAAGTCGGTTATAAACAAAACACGACCATAAATGTCAGTACACAAACGTCAACCATCTCGCATATGAGACCTCAATCCGCCGAACTATTTCGTATATCCCTAGGCGGTTCAAAAGAATTGCCGGCCGGACGCCTTCAACAACCTCGTTACGAACGCAACACAAAATTTGGTGGGGTAATCGAAAATTCAATTAGATTATCCTCATCTCCTTGTCAAGACCTCCCTCATCACAAAGGATCGTATAGAAAAAAAAATGTTGCATGTTTTTATTTTCTATATATAAGTTTTATTTACTTCGTCTTTGTGATGTTTTGTGCTTGTTTTTCGTGCACTCATTGAAACAAAATAAGAAATAATTTCTGTTGCTTTTACACGATGGATTACTAAATAACATAAAACGATAAAGAATAAATTATAAACCTTTGGAAATGGGTTTTCATTTGCCATTCAAAGTTAAAGATCGCTGATAGCCGACAAATCATCAATCATCATAATAAGATTCTACCATCGTTGTGAGCAACTGTAACTTTAGAGTCACATGTCACAGGCCTAATATTTATATTTAAAACAAGTGTAAAAATCTATTATAGTAAAAATATCTCATCAATTTAGTTCAAGTTAATTCAGTAGAACAAAACAGTCAAAACGTTCAGAATTAAACCGTCCAGCGACGACCTCTATTACAATTATTTTTACACTCTATATATATCAGTATTAAGGTCGAATACTGAATACAAATAACATAACAATGAAACAAGAAACAGAAGGTTAATTTGATATATAACAACCAAGCATTTTATACTCTTTCAATGGTTTATTCCCACTCGCAACCTCTCCGGGACACTAAAGACCCTTTCGATCGTTCTTTTTTTACGATAATAAGACAGGACAGATTGTGTGCCATCCCTAAGGTACAACACGGAACGTTTTTTATTCGCAATTACCTGCTTACTTGATGACCTCCATAAAAAATAGGGTTGACAGTATAATTCGGGCAAAGCGATAAATGATTTTTTTTGAATACTGTTTTTATGATCTATGAGTAGTTGTGGGTTTTCTGGTCTTACGTACTCGCTTCCGACTAATGCTTTTTCATGATTATTTTATGATTTCGTTTGTTAGGAAATAATATAGTAGTTGTTATATATTGTAGTTGTAATTGATATTATGTGTGTGTTGTTTTTTTTACATCTTTTTAAAAGACAAAGCCCGCGTTAGGGATATTACAAACATACGAAAAAGGGACACAAAGAACACCCAGATTCAGAACAACAATTTATGGATCACACAAAAAGTGGCCCGTGTGGGGCTTGAACTCACAATACTCAGTGCAGTAGAGAGCGGCATGGCGACTATTTAAACCGTCATCCATACAGTCGTTGTTAGGTTCAATAAATTATTGTTTCATGTGTGTTACTTTCGAGTAGCGATTCAGTACAATATCCCTTTTTTTCTGTACAATTCTGGCACTAGTAATGTTTCCCTTATGGATGGAAACAGTAAAAACATGTATACACCCGTAGAAAACGGTAAGGTGACGGCCTTAACCACTAGGAATCCATACAATTAAACTTTTATTAATCCCTACTTAATATTATAAATGCGAAAGTAAGTTTGTTTGTTACGATTTCACGTGAAAATTACTCCACCGATCATCATGAAATTATGGAGGAAAAAATGATATGTTACGAAAGTTAATGTGGTAAACCAAATTTCACGCGAGCGAAGCCACGGGCAAAAGCTAGTGTAATATATTTTTTTGATGTGTAAATAAAATACTATAGATTTCTATCAACTTTCAATATGATATATCGACCTTTACTATGAGTGTCTCAAAGGTGTGAGGGTGTCTGAACCTCAAGTTCTAAAAAAAAATAATTTAAAAAGAAAAAGTGACCTGGACTCGCATACTCACACATTTATCTTAAAGATATCACTACAAGTGAAGATGTGTAAGTAGCTTACTGTTATCTACTTGATTATAAGTCTTCTCTATAACATAAATAAATAAATTCAAAATAATACATTCATTTTTTTATATAACTATTTACAATTCAGTGATATCCAAACAAAGGAGTTTTAATTTGAGAGTCATTTGTACAAAACCTTTTTAAACATTAATCATAAGTGATTGTGATATTTAATTTGAGCATACACTGAGTTCTTTGATTTCTGATTACATAGAAACAATGTAATCAACATTAAACATTCTGAAACCCTAGAGAAATAAATGAACAAACACACTGAATATTTTATTAGAATAAACGAAATAACGTATTGGAAATATGTCAAGCCTACTGTTTCATTGGAGTCAGTTGGAAAATCATTTATGTTTTCACTAGCTTTTACTTTATATTTGTTCTGATTAACTTAGATTTGAAAGCTAGTGATCGCGGGTTTGATTCAGATCCAGGACAAATGATAGCGTGATGAGCATGATTATTGGATCTGTGTCTGGGTGTAATTTTTCTAAAAGCATGTTCGTATTAAGAAATATCCGTATAAGTACGTTTCTCGGCAGGCTAATTACTATAGTCATCATCAACAGCCTTTAACAGTCCACTGCTGGACATAGGCCTCTCCTTAGCAAGGAGGTTTTGGCCTACTATACCACGCTGGCCGGACAGGTCGGAATAGGGTTTGTTCCAAGTTTTCCTTCTTTTTGTAATGATGTTGTCTTATATACTTGGTTTCTTAGTCACCTCTTACGACACCCACGGGATGAATAGGGACGGTAACAATATGTATTCTTAGTCCGTCACTGTACATATATATAAAAGTATTAAAATTCCACTGCTAAACATAGAGGAGAGGTCTCTTAGTAAGTAAGTTTAGTCTACTATACCACGAAGACCTGGCCAGGTTTGTTTCAACTCTTCCTTCTCAGTGAGCGGCGTGGCGACCGCTTAAATCACTTTTTTTTTTTTTTTTTTTTTAACGTGTGGAAACCCCCTCGGGCCGTCACCCCACCGGGGTTTACGGCGGGGTGGTGTGTCGGAATCGGACCGACTAAAACCACACGGTGTGCCACTCTGCGCCTGAGACAGGAGGGATCCGGGAACCGCTGCTATTACGACATCCAGATCCCTCCTAGCGCCTGCCCGCCAAAGCGGGCACCATCTGCGGATAAACTCTCTACATAGGCGACGTACGGCACACGCGGACGTCGCCTCCTCGCGGCTGGCCATTATAGCGGGTGGAGGGGAAAACCCGTCCCGTCCACTCGCGGCCACACTCAAGGCGGCATGAGGCGCTGGTATGCGCGCCTCCGCCGCCCGGCTCGCCGGCGGCGAATTGGGTCCGAGCGGATATCGTCCTCCCGGGCCTTCTCCGCCGCCTCCTTCCGCGAAATTACGTCTTCGCAGAAGGTTGCGACCGCGGTAAAACAACTGTCGCTACCGGCCATGGAGCGTATGACGGCCGGTAGCGAGAGATCTCCTCCAATAACTGCAGTGAGGACCCCACGCTGCGCCGCCCAGGCGGAACAAACCGCTAGCGTGTGCTGAGCCGAGTCCTCACTGCAGTCGCAGTGGTAACAGGCGGGACTCAATTCCCTCCTGGCGACCGAGTGCAGATACTTCCCGAAGCAACCATGCCCGGAAAGGACCTGCGTCAGTCGGAAGGAAAGGGTCCCGTGCTGCCGTCCTGCCCACTCGGTGATGACCGGCTGGAGAGCCTCCACGAGGGCAAAGCCAGCACGTGGAGTCTCCAACCGGAATGACCAACGAGCCATCGTGGCTCGACGAGCGGCCTCACGCCACTCGCGTATTTCCTCGGGCGGGGGCCGTATGCCGCTACCCGCCCGGAAGTCAGCCGTCCGCCGATAAACTTCGGCGAGCACTTCCGCCTCCAAATCCCACGGGGGAGTTCCGGCCAGGGCGCACGCCGCCTCCGTCGATACGGTGCGGTAACCGCGTATGGCTCTAACCGCCAATATCCTCTGAGGGCGCCCCGCTTAAATCACTAGGTCAACCGTGGAGTCATATGTCTAGGTTTTATTTATCTATGATATGTACGTAGAAATTAGGAGTTTGGTTACAATAGTACAAGGTCTGCCTAATTTGGAATCAGACAGCCGTGTGTGAATTGTGTGAGCTTATTTGCTTCTGTAACCTGAAAAAATTAATAACACTTTCAACTGACCCTACAAATGAACGCGAGCCCTCTTGATCGGCACTCACAAACACTCACCGCTGGACTACCGAGGCAGACAGTATGTATACAAGCAGTCTAATTCAAATTTAAAAAAAAAAAACAAATTCAGTTTTAAACAACTACAATACTTACGAATAAATAATGGGTGCTACGTTTACTTCGAGACTCAACAGTTGTACTCTCTCTGCGTCAAATTTTATAAGGACGAAGCACTCGTTGGGTAGGTACGCTTTTTCTATAAAGATTGTTATCTGTTGATATATAAATATCAATTGTAGTGATATATGCCTGAATAGTTTATACTCTTGTGGTTCTGTTCGTAAGCCCCTTTGGGAGTAGTCTCGGGGTGTCTTTACCAGGTCTGCGGCCTGACGAAGTGGTGCACTGCGCCGCCTGTGACTAGAGACGCATCACTTGGTTCGGCCCTTGGGCCTGTTGGTATATCTGGGTGTCAGTCCGGTGGGGTGCGGCGTCTCGAATGAGGTCAACCTTTGCGGATGGGTTCCATAGAGCGACCAGCATGTTAGCTGCGCCCGGATCTCGTTCTGTGTTTCCTCCTGTGCTTAGCGAGGTCGAGCTCCAGGGGGTGGGGACCCGAGAAACACCCGTCAACTAGCACTAGGCAGGGTGTTGGATATAGTCCGGTAGGAATTGCTACGGAGACGAGGTCTCGCGGAAGGCCGTGCCTGTCCAGCGGTCGCCGATGGTAGAGCGCGAGCTCGTGCAGGTGGCGGGCTTGCGAGCCATCGGCACGCACGAATAGGTTTGAACTCAGGCGTCTCACGAAGTCATCCAGGTTCTCTGTGCGCAGATCCCTGGAGATCGTCCTGATCCGCACAAAGCGAGGGGCGTCGACAAGGGTACGTAGTGTGAGCGACTGCTGCGCACGCAGATGTCTGCGGTTTGTCTCGGAAACAAGCGCAAACCAAGCCGGGGCACCGAAGGTAAGTGGTGTGCGGATGTACGCCTTGTACACACCGAGCTTCGTACGGAGTGGCAGTCGGGACGATAGTACGGGCCATAAAAGGGAATCGGGGCACGAACCTGGGCAATGATGTTGTTGACGTGAGGATTCATGGAATAGTTTATTCCTTAAATCACCTCTTGTGACATCCATGGGATGAATAAGGGTGGTGACACTACATATTCTTAATACGTCGCCACACCGACGGATTACTCCCGTACTAATGGATTAAAAACGTCATATGATTGAGACATGGTACACATTACTAAAAGATATGATTACAAACTATACTCGAAACAAAAACAAACTGCAACCTTTTACGGTTCACAATAGACACATAATTAAATCCCGGGATTACGGCCAAAATTCCATCATTATTTTAGATATATGTTATTTTGAACCTTAATATGTTAATTTTATAGTTTACTTTTGAATTGTCTGACGATTCAAAGGATTTACTCTGGCCTTTGGACGATGATGAAGAGGTAAGGTTTATAACATAAATAATGTTTATTTCATTTGTTTCTCTGTAACCTGTCGACAAACATGTCATGTTCTAAAACATACCTCCAGGCAGACATAAATCTAAACTAACTAGGCCGCTTTATTATTTCAGAATGAGTTCCTTTTGTTGATAGGTTTGAAAATTCCTTTGGATCTCCGGTTCCTCGAAGACACAGGAACCAGAAGTATTTTTTTTTATATTAACAGCCTGCCAAAGTAACTGTACTCTGCCTGATGGAAAGCATAAATAGAATCCAAGAGTTGTGGTCACCATAATCATTGCAAATGATGCAATCAGACAATGCAGTATGGTGACCCACGTTATGGTGGCCTAGTGAGATGCTTTTTCACACCCCGCTTGGGGACGTAAAAGACATGACAGTCATCGTGGCAATATAAGGCTTACACAGTTACCACGATAACTATCACCCCTGCATCAATGGGCCTCCGGTCACACACTCACCAGCTAAATGTAAAGTATGTATGTGGTGTTTACACTTATAACCACCCCGGCGGCTGGTCTTAGGCGCCCTTCGCTGAGGAGGACCCTGACTATGTTATTTCAGGTTTCCTCAAGGATTGACGTTGTGCCTAGTCAGGCCCCTCCAGGCCTCAGGCCCCAACTCACAAAGGCTTTGCCCCGCCTATCGACCCATTCACTGTATTCTGTTGCGGCTCGATCGGATTCTTAGAAGGTCACCAGAGGTCGACACTATCTGGCAGCTATACTGCTGGTATTACCACTCACCTTCTTTGCGCAGGGATCGACCCTCTCTCAATTCAGCCGTCTCTTTCTGGAGCGTTACAGCTTCACAGAAAGAAATTACTGCGCTGAATTCGTTTTGTATTAAGGTTGTTGTATATGCTTTGGCAGTCATCATGAAAGAAAATGTGACTTTATAGATTAATAATTGTAACTTTATACGTCTCGCACGTAGCTTTCTGACGACAAACCAAACAGATCCTGTTCTATAGCAACCGTTATAGTCTAATGCTGATAAGCATATTAAAATATTTTTAAACACACACATTGATAAATAACACACAGCCACAGAACACGCACCCAATTATTTGTCTTTATTGGGAATGGAACCCACAATCTCTGGATTAACAATCGGTTACACTTACTACGAGTGCTACAGACCCGTTAATGATGGTAGTTTTTTCAAATTTTATTTTAAGAGCCTGCCAAAGTAATTAATCTCTGCCTGGTGGAAAGCATGAATAGAATGCAAGAGTTGTGGTCACCATATTCATTGCGAATGCACACAATGGTGACCCATACAGTTATTAAGGCATGCTAAAAATTTCAGAATCTAAGTACTGTTCAGCGGATGAATGCTGATTGCCTTAGACCGGGAGTGTTGGCGCTATTTAGTGGAGACTTTGATTCAGCAGTGGACGGCAATAGGTTGATTTGAAGTTCTACTAATATTAATTTGACCGACTAAGCGTTAAAAAGGCTATTTAACTCCCTAAAAGGTAAATAAATTAGACATTGAATTATCTAAAACTCAGATTTATTTCAACGGATCTTGTTTACAATGCTATGCTGAATTAATTTACAATTCAAGATTTGTTTGCGTTACCATTTCATTAAGAGAGCGTTTACTTAAATATAATTTTTGGTATTATTTTGTAAATTATAAACAAGAAGAACATTTGAAAATACAGACGGTTTTTTCATGATATATATGGCAATATTAAGTGTAGTGACGGATTAAGAATATGGAGTGGTACCATACATATTCAACGGGTATCGTAAGGGGTAAAACTATTCAGGAAAATAGCATTGCACAGGTAAGGAAAACCCTGTACCAACACGTCTGGCCCACGCCGTATTGATACACCACACAGGCCGGACTTACTTAGAATCAAAACCTTATTTTTAAGGAGAGATCTATGTCCAACAGTGGACTACTTAAGGCTATTGATGGTACTAATACAGGGTCAATAAGTCGATGGGTCGCCTGGTAGTGAAAAACTACTTTATATATTTAACAGAGGAATGCAGCTGTTCTCAAATTTTACGGATTAAACACTCCGTACGGCTAAATACAGTTAAAACAATACTGTTAGTATAATATTCCAAAATAACACTAGTTTTACTACCCAATATTACAGATTAAATGTGGATTTGCCAACACTAATAGATATTTATTGAGTTTAATATCGTATGAGGGCAGGGTCAAATCTCGGTATTGATACCTATTCCAATACTTATTAGGAGAACTTGGTAAGTTATATTCTAAATCAGTGATGTCGTTAATTTCATTAGTTACATATTCTTATGTTCAATGCTGTACAAGTTTTGGCCCTGTTTGATCCGTTCTAGAAAAGGACGTCGAACAATTACTTTCATCATTGAGACATGTGATTAAATTGATTATTAATTTCTTTTACTTCTACTCTTCTAGCAATTATTCTACCGAGTATATACTTTTGTTCTTTGTGGTGACGTAGCATCACCATCCCGGTTCATCCTTGTTGGTGTCGTTAGAGGCGACTAAGTGACTAAGCTACACAGGACAATATCAAGCAAAAAGAAGGAAAAATTGATACAAATCCTATAACAACCCGTCTGGTTAACGTGGTATAGTAGGCCACAACCTCCTAAAGAGAGGCCTATGTCTAGCAGTGGCCTATTAAAAGATGATGATGTATACACTTCTTTATATTCTTCTTTTACTAAGACATTTTGTTTATTTATTTCATAGTCTTTTCGAAGACTGTTAGCTAACTAAGCTAATATTAAACTTCTGCCCTAATGAGATTTACTACATGGTTGTTAAATAACAAAAACACTGTCTGTAGTCTGTTTTAAATCTGGTTTATTGATCTTATACTTTATAAATTTCATTCAACTAAATTCTACAGTGTTGAACAAAACTATATCGCGATGTAAGTCGCCGTGCACGCCATCTATCGAGTACTTAGTAAGGTTTCACATAAATTTATGAACTACCCGACTACAATTGTTTATTGGTCATAAACAAGGACGGTATAATATGAATAATTTTACACATTTCACACTAGACAGAGCCTATAAACGGACTGCTAAGAAATGTATTTATATGTTTTTAAACCATATAAATACCATAACACTTAAACACCTTCAGAATCAGGAAAGAGCGCTGAACTAAACTTGAAACACAAGTCAACATTATTGCTATAAGTAATTTCTATTAGTCGAATACGTGTATATCATAAAAACTACAATTCACAGCTCAGTACTTACTTTTATTCCACTTTTAACTCTTTCATCGGCCAACTGGCATAGTTTCCACTATACAACTTATCACCTCGATGGTTATCCAACGACTGCCCCAGTTCCTAACTCAATAATCAAAACACTTTCAACCCCACCACTCTCAATCCTTTCGCCGGAAGTTCTCACAAAAGAGTGACAGGGTCGAGTAGTGTTGCCATTTAAGAAAAATAAAACTACCCTCTATAAAATCATTACACGTAATTAAACAAATAGCTATCGAATACCAAAAAGCCAAATACATTCACAAATTTGATAAAGAACGCAGAAGGAAATTCTTTTCATTGGAATGAAATCAATATTGAAGTAAAATCAGACCATTGTATGTATTCAGTGCGGTCAGAATAGCGGACGGAGAGCAATTATACTAAACAATAATTTCTTTCAAATATTTAACATTAAATGGCGTATTTTTTTTTGAAAGTATATTTTTTGTTGGTAAACAAGCACCGTACCTGCTGGTACATGGTTATTAATTACTAAAAATAGCGGTTACACAAACATTGGTTATTCTTTTAGTTGTGTAATTCTTTTGAATAAGAATCACGTGGCCAATCTAAAGCGACAGCATCCGTGCTGTCGTGTTTCGTTGTTGAATGCGAGGTCCATTGATGCAAGGGTGACAGTTATCGTGGCGGGTGAGCCACACTGCCACGATGACTGTCATGCCTTTAACGTACCCAAGCGGGGCGTATAACAAACCTGCCATAGCGTTGGTCACCATACTGCCTTGTCTGCATTCACAATGAGTGTGGCAACCACTTAATACTTTCTAACAGACAGAATAGTCACTTTAGTAGGTCCAGAATAAAAGTAAATAAAAATAATGACGCAGTGTCAACAATAATTTAAGTAATCACCAAATTTATTATCAAAATTGAAATTGAAATTATGACCCTTTTTATTGAATCCCCAAACACCAAAGTAGTAAATTCAAAGATATGTTACATTAACATCGAACCTTCTGCTCCCAGAGGGCAAAAAATATAAATTTTGTATTTCCAAACGAAAACGTATGCCCAATATATAACGTTTCAAAAGATAAATCTATAACACTTGTTTGTGAGCTATAATCGTCGTTTTTTGCAAAGCAATATCATATTTTTTTTCCGTTTAGATGAGAACTGAAATTACAAGTGGCCCCGATACTGTAATTACGTGTGATTGGTATCAGATTGCTAATTGAATTCGGCCGTATCTTTTATCAGACATCGATTCTACGAAAGTCGATTTTTGTATGGGGGATGTAATACTCTCATGTACTGTCTCTTCGATAGTTACCAAGGCGTAGGTAGAAACATATTAAACACCCAAAATTTGTCAACTGTAATTCGACCAACTTATAATAATAACATTAAAACCTTTATTTTGTTAGATTGCGTGACTTAAAAGTCTATTATTTTATAGGTTGAAGAAATTTGAGGCAGATATATGTCTGTCTCGGTTGGGCGGTGGTAGCGTATGCGTACTCCATGAGGTCCATGAGGTTTGGGGTTCGCTTCGCGAGTCAGACCGAATGTTTATATGATTTGCAAATATTTGTTTCGGGGTTTAGGTATTTTTTATGTATAATAAGTATGTATTTACAAAAATTAGTATAAGTATTCAATCAGACAATATAGCTTTTATAGTACAAATTCTGTTTAGTTTGAAGCTAGATGGCGTTGTACGTCAGATGGTCAATTTATTATATATTTTAATTTTAATTTTAACTCGACGTGTGTCAAAAAAATGTATTTCACTTATTAAGAGCTCGCGTTAATGGCGCTATGTATTTAAAAATATATATTTATATTTATATGTTATTTCTATAAAATTCTGTACATAAGTCTTAATTAAACAAACAAAACACATCGTAGGAACATGTCATATTTGAAATAGTAATTTTTTATATGCAATATTGAAAATAAGTAAAGTTTGAAATCATATCCACAATAAAAAAAAACCATTGAGGTCTAACATACATTTTGATTTATCAATACATAAGAAACTAAGCAATAAACGAAATCGTAATCGGAACATAAAACGATCAACGGTTACTATGGAACAAATACGAGTTTTGTTCCTATAACCCCATTAACCTCAAGCATTATAAGAACTTTAAATTCAAATAATTGTAGCCAACTTAACTTAAAACGCTACTCTTGCTTCAATATAATAAATAAATAAATAAAATAAAATAAAAAACCTTTTATTTCATGCAAAGGAAATACAAAAAAAAATAGTACAAATTATGTATATGTAGTTTAAGAAAGGAAAGAAAATAATTGTTATTAGTTATTGTAACATAATGTACATATAAGTGTGAATTTATTATAGTCTTGTAATAGCTTGCATGAACCCCTCCTCAAGTGAAGGTGAAGGTCTCCTCTAAACAAGTCCATGCTTCTCTATCCTGGGCTATTTGCGGCCAGCAAGTACCGGCTATTTTTATCAGCTCGTCTGCCCATCTCTTGTGGGGTCTTCCTTTGAGACGTTTGCCGATTGGACCTTTCCATGTTGTTATCCTGCTGGTCCATCTTTCGTCCTTTAGTCTCGCTACGTGTCCGGCCCATTTCCATTTTAGTTTCTTAGCGTAGGTTAGAGCATCTATCGCTTTGGTGGTTTCTCTAATTTTTGTGTGACGAATTTTTTGCATCTTTTTAATGTTCAGCATGCTTCGTTCTAATCCCCGTTGGCAGGTGGTTATTTTGCTTTTTAATTTGGCTGTGTATTTTCATGTTTGACATGCGTAGGTAAGACAAGGTAAGAGGCATGAAGTCATGACTTTTGTTTTGATATTTGTTGGCATGTTACTTTTGAATATTTCTTTTAAGGCCCAGTATTTATTCCAAGTGTTTTTTCACTCTTCTTTCTACTTCTAGTTCATTTTGTTTTTTGTTGAAGCCAATTTCTTTTCCAAGATAAATATATTTCTCTGTATATTTCAGAGTTTCGCTGTCCACTGATATTCTTCTCTGAATACTATTTGTCATGACCATTGTTTTCAAAAGATTCATTTCTAGTCCTACCTGTTTACTGGCTGTGTTTAATGAGTTAATCATGTTTTGTAATTGTGTGCTAGATTCCGACAGCAGAACTAAATCATCTGCAAAGCGTAGGTGGGATAGATATTTGCCATTGATGTCTAATCCTGTTGTTTCCCAGTTAACTGTTTTTATTATTGACTCTAGGATAGATATAAATAATTTCGGAGACAGCGGATCGCCTTGTTTCACGCCTCTTCCAATAGAGAACGGAGGACCAGTGTGTTCCAGTTTTATTTTTGCCGTACTGTCTTTGTAAATGTTTCTGATTATATTTATATACTCATGTTCAACTTTTTGAGCTTCCAGGGCAGTCAAGTTTCAGGCATATACTTGAATGTGACACTGTATCAAACGCCTTTTTATAATCAACATATGCGACATAGAGTGCTCTTTGTTTCTCTTGGTATTTTTCTATTATTTGTTCAAGGGTATGTATATGATCAATTGTTGAAAAGCGCCTGCGAAAGCCTGCTTGTTCTATTGGTTGGTATGCTTCTAATGTGACACTTATTCTTTTGTTAATTATGGAGGAAAAGAGTTTGTAGATACATGAAAGTAAGCTTATAGGCCTGTAGTTTGTGATGTCTTTTGAGTCACCTTTTTTGTAAATTAGAATTATTTCTGACTCTACCCACTGCGATGGTACTTCGGCGGTTTTTAATATAAGGTTAAATAAGTGTGTTAATGGGGGGGTCAGTAGCGGCCAGGCAGCCTTTATAGCTTCATTTGTAATACCGTCGGGGCCTGGGCTTTTATCTAGCTTTAACCTTTTTATTTCTTGTGTGACTTCTTTTTCAGTTATTGGTGTTATATTTCCACTCATCTCTGTAGAGTTAATAACGATTTCATTTCTATGACTGGTACTCTCGTTTTCTTTTGATTTGTATAGGGTTTTATAGAAATCGGTTGCAACATCTATGATTTCTTTGCGGCTATTTACGGGTTTGTCTTTGCAGTTTAAGCCGTCTATCCAATATTTATTTGTTCTTAATTCTTTCAGAGCCTTTTTTGAGCTTCCTGCTTTTTCCAAATGTTTTTCAATTGTCTTTGATCTGTAGCTTTTGTAGTCGTGTTTAATTTGTTTGCTTATAAGTTTGTATAAAGCCGATAGTTCGTTTTTTGTGGCTCGAGTTTTTATCGTAGCATGTTGTAACTCTTGTCTTCTTTTGATAAGATTTAGTGTACGCTCTTTTAAGACTTTATGGTTACCTTTCGAAGCTTCGTTAGAGGTTCGAGCGTCCAGTAAGCTCTGGGTTATAGCTTCGATTAATTTGTTATAGAAAGCCTGTATTGACGTATTTTCTTGGCATTTATTTATATCCTCTAGCTGAGATGAAGTTTTTTGTCTATAAGATATTATTTCTTGTTCAGTTTTCAGGGATGAATACTGGTTGCTTTTGTAAGCTGTGCGGTTTTTCTTCTGTTTTGTGATAGACATTGTTGCTCTGATTGCTCTGTGGTCCGATGGATAGTTTAGATTTAAAACTTCTATGTTTTGGAGGATGTTTGGCTGATTTGACAGTATGTAATCTATCTCATTTTTATATTTACCGTTCGGTGAACGCCAGGTCCATCTTTGATTTGGTTTTTTATCAAAGAAAGTGTTTAAGATGGCAAGTTTGTGTTCGAGGGCGAAATTAATTAACCTTTGGCCTCTCTGGTTTCTTTCACCATACCCGTTTAATTTCATTATTAGATGTTCATCTTCTTTTGGTTGGCCTACTTTTGCGTTGAAATCGCCCATTATTACATAGTTCTTGTAAACTTGATCTAGTGCTCTATTGACATTCGAATAGAAGGTGTTGATATCTTCTTCGCACGCTGCTTCTGTCGGTGCGTATATTTGTATAAGTGACATGGACAACCCTTGTATGTTTAGGTTTAATATTGCTACTCTCTCATTTATGCCCACAAAACTTTCAATCCAATTCTTGCGGTTTTTATTTATTATGAAACCTACTCCATGTTTTCCAGGTGTGTTTCCCGTATGACATAGTATGAAATTATTATATTCCTCTATCCGAGTGCCCGTTCTTCTTATTTCACATAAACCAACTATGTCATATTTGATTCTAATAAGTGCTTCGCTAAGTTCAATTAAGCGTTCGTGAGTAGATAAAGTTCTGACGTTATAAGTTACTATATAAAGCTGATTTTTTTGTTTTAGTTTGAAGTTAAATTTTTCTTGGGTTTGTTTCTTTTTTCTTATTGTTGAAGGGATTTGAGATATCTTCTTTAGAGGGTTTTGGTCTTGATCTTCCACGGTGACCAGCCGGGTTGGAAGATGGTTTTTGTTTCTTGTTTGACAATGGTTGAATGTTGCATCGTAGAGGGAGGGGGGTATTGGTTGTTATGAGTGTAAGTTATCGATTGTATTGTCGTTGATTTGGTTGTGTGGTTTGTTGGTGTTATTGTTTATTAGATAACTCAGGATACTTGGTTTTATGACTTCTTCTGAGACACTGTTTGATCTGGGTATAGTTGGGTTTAATTGTTTTATTTTTGTTTTTTTGGTGGTCCTTGTTGTACTATTTTTAAATAGTGCTTGAGAATTGGGATCTGGCTCTGGTGAAGCTTCCAGTGTTCTTTTGTTGTTTGATTTTAATATGACAAGTTTATCGTATTTTATCGTGACTTTATTTCCTTTTTCTCGTTCTTTATTTGCTTCTACCTGTAGTTCTTTTCTTTTTTCTAATATGTACTTAGGGTAATCTTCGCTCAAGCTATATTCTTCAATATATATCCACAATAAAAAAACTGTTGAGGTCTAGCATACAGTTTGATTTATCATTATATAAGAGACTAAGCCTTGACCGAGATCGGAATCGAAACATAAAACGATAAACGATCACTATTGAATAAATACGAGTTTTGTTCCTATAACCCCATTAACATCAAGCATTATAAGAACTTTAAATTCAAATAATTGTAGCCAACTTAACTTAAAACGTTACTCTTATTTCAATACATATCCACAATAAAAAAAACTGTTGAGGTCTAGCACACATTTTAGTTTATCATTGTATAAGAAACTAAACTATGACCGAGATCGGAATCGGAACAAAACGATAAACGGTTACTATTGAACAAATACGAGTTTTGTTCCTATAACCTCATTATCCTCAAGTATTGTAAGAACTATAAATTCAAATAATTTTATCCAACTTGACTTAAAATGTTACGCTTATTTCAAAGCAATCTCCGAAATAAAGGATCCGTCAGCTAAGTAACGACTAGATCAGAATTGAAACAAAAGGCGATAAATGGTAACTGTTGAACAAATACGAGTTTTGTTCCTATACCCCACTATTTTCGAGCATTGTTAGATCTTTAAATTCAAGTATACAGCCAACTTGCCTTTAATCGTTACGCTTATTTCATACGAAATCCTAAAATTAACCAATACTAAATCTAATTGGTGTCGATAGCGTATTGGTTAAGCGTGAGTTCAGTTTGATCCCCACGTGAGTTATCTATAAATAGTCGTTCTGACTCTAGGTGTTCTTTGTGCCCATTTGACGTATGTTTGTAAAGTTCCCTGCGACACAGGATGCATTCCTCGTTAGGGAGTTGTCGCTTAAAAAGACTAATTCAAGTGTTGACTGTAAAATAGCAGTACAGATAGCTCAAATTTCACCAGTCACAAAATAAAACAAGACATTTAAAATGGACGAAAGTGGGACACTGACGATCCGTGCCACGAAAAATTTTTACAAATATTTATCCAGGTTTTCTTGCGAAAATGGTTCACTTTTCGCAGCGGATTTAAGCCGACCCTGGGTAGTGGCTTAAGAGTGTAAACATCCAACGCCTGCTAAAATTAAAAATAAACAAACTAAATTAGCAAAAGATTACCGCTAGGCTATATTCAGGTCGTGCGAAACCCTAAATAAATCGTCTAGTAATAACATAATATAATATTTTACCAACTCCATCTAGTCCTAAACTAAGCAGAGCTTGTACGTGACAACTGATATAAAAACATACATACCCAAACTCTGAAACAAATACATACATATTTGTAGATTATACAAATACTCGGGGAGACTCGGGACTCAACTCGAGACCTCAAGCACAGCAGTCATGCTTGTTAGTTCAGATGTCTAAAATATTTATTTATTTATTACCAAATAAGCAACAGCTTCTCCAAAAGTAGTGGCAAATATCCACGATTTAAGAACCAAGTCTGCATAGCTATGGTCTATTTGAATGTTTTATCGCTACACCAACAAATTCTCTCGTGAAATCGGCAACAAAGCCGATCTGTATTATTTATTTAACTCAATACGTACTATCGTTGCTTTCTGGTTGTTTAATTATTACTAAGAAGTTGGTGTCTAGGGAATCAAATGTACCTAACTTAGGTAGGATTATTTCGGTATGATTCTGAATGCTAAAATGGGTAACAAACAGTATTTTGTATAAATTGACTGTACATTATACAGGAAATGTTAGTCCTACGGGTCTGCGGCGAAGCACCTTTGTAAATAATCTCTCAGATTGGGAGCGGTGGGAGAAATAACACCCGATAGGATCGCGCGTAATAATTACAAACCCCACCTGACCTGCACCTAGCTTAGCATGAAGGTCAAATATAAATAAAACCTCAGGCATTACTATCTAGCTTTGTAAATCAATTATAAAAAAAGTTATCGCAATAAGCCCAACCTTTCTTCCTCTTTGATTCTGGGGAGTTGCCTTGATTAACCTTTTAGATACAGATAGCTATGGACGGCGCTAGTAATTTACTGAGAGAAGTATAGTGTCGTTTGGCGTTTTTCTCGTAATCACTTCTACGTAATTTCGTACGTACCTACGTACCACGATAAATGTCACCCCTGCGTCAATGGGCCTCCGGTCTCGCATTCACCAAGGAAACACGGCATCACAGATGCTGTCGCTTTAGGTTGGTGTCCTGTGAGAGGGTTGTACTGCCCCGGTCGAGCCTTATTAGCGATTAATAATACCGGTTACGGTATTTAAAGCCTACTTCTAGTCAGGAGAGTTATCTACCTATACCATAAAAACTTAAAAAAGTTTTACAGTCAATCATATTTTCGAAATTGAAAAGTAAAATTTACGAACAGAACCATTAAATATTGGAAGTGTGATCAACACCTGAACTTATATATTTGAGAAAAGTTCGAGAACAAACTTCTTAATTTACACAATCATTTAGTGAGAGCAAGACAAGCTGAGTTTAATTGGACCCTTCTCAGAATTGCAACCCTCGAAGGCCCCTCAACCAAATTCAATGAATAAGGATCTTGTTCTTAATTTGTATGGATACTTGAGACTATGCTAGAATCAAACTGTTTGTTTTTGAGAATGAAAGATTGACAAATATTTCGTGATGAAATTGATAAATGAAATATCATTTTATTAACGTTTCATTCTCTTTATTTATCGTTTAAGCACAACTCTTTTTTGGATACAACTATTAATCGAAATATCCTATAAAATACCCTATAAATACACTCTAGATTTGATATGTACACCCAAGAGCCGAAACGTGAAAATATAGTCAATATTTTAATACATTTCGGGATTATTCCTACGCTCATTTGTCAAATAGATGAAGAATTTAGTTTTTTTTGACTGCACAGTTGGCCTAGTGGTTTAAGCGGTCACCACGCCGCTCACTACTGCACTGAGTGTTGTGGGTTCAAATCCCACATGGGACAATACTTTGTGTGATCTTCTGTGTGTCTGGGTGTTCTTTGTGTCCGTTTCTTGTATGTTTGTAAATATGTGTTAGAAAGTTAAAAAAATTGCTACAAAATACGTTGCAAGGTAAAAAAAAATAAACTAGAAACATAAAGCTGTCCAAGATATGCAATGTACTTCTTATATGTAATAAAAAAGTAAATGACATAACAACACAGTACACAACAGTAACAGTTTAACTGTCTGTTCGATAAAGTGAAACAAAGTTATAATTTATGTTTACAATTCTCTAACCAGACAATCTTTAGTTTGTATAAATCACTCAATAAAAAGCAATTCCTTTTATTCTTTACTTATTATATTACATTGTAATATTGGACCATAATCTGTTTGTAAGCACAACCTCATACAACAGTATTATTTCAACACAAAAAATGTACTCCATCTTAAATATTGACTCCGGCAGATATTTGCCAAACAACTGGGGATCTCATGTCAAATATGAAAATTGGACCAGTTTATTGACAGACAAGTATTTGAGTACGTTCCATTGAGAGTGGAAGAGGGTTGAACAATTATGGATTATGTACATACGAGTATATGGTAAGTAATTAGCTAACTGAACTCTCGAACTATAAACCCACAATTCACATTAAAAACTGTAATTTTATTCGTATTTCAATTCTATTTACTCTTTACAAATTTTAATCACCGCTGGTAAAATGTGTTCCATAGATAATTTGTTTATGGATGAAAAATAGACAATATATAGTGTCTCTAATTTGATTATAGTTTCGAATTTGTGTAACTATTATTATAATAGAAGAAATATGAGAGAATATTTCACGTTCTCGTCTCAGACTTAAGACATTCACATTAGAAATTTAATATAATAATAATGAGTGTCCCTACTCAAAAGCTGTATATTTGTCGCTTAAGTGTCTGGTATCAATGGACAGTTATTTTCTTTTACTATATATTCACTCTGCCTCACACGTCACATAAGCATTATTTGTCCTGTAAATATCTTTAAACCGACTAATTAAAAGAATTCTGAATTATAATATATACAAAGCTATAAATCCGTGTGGTGATCGATTAAGAAAATGGAGTGTCACCGCTCCTTTTAAAATCAACCTGTCTAGCCGCTGTGGTATAGTAGGCCAAAACGTCCTTTCAAAAGTAGTGGACTGTTAAAGGATTTTGATAATATTGATGTGATATTATAATACTCTTAATGAAATTCAAGGCTTCTCCTGCCGTTTCAGTAAATATTTATTCCAATTTGAGCGCTTATATACACTTATTCTCGACAAATTTCAAAAAGGTAGTTTTGTGACACCTACATTTGTATCGAATATCAAAAACACAAAAGTTACATTGTGAACAGACAGAACAGCAAATCGAATATATAAATATCGAATAACTATTTCAATCGCAGTGCGGGTAGACAACGACAGGAACACACTTGTCTTTGTTCACCGCAAATGTTAAACGAGAATACGTGACCGAACTATAAATGCCGTTGTCTATGGTTTATAGAATGAAGCTTCGGTTGATTGGTTTTTTAAATAAAACCTTCGCAGACCATAAATAGAACAGCTATTTAAAAATTAAACTCAACTGCCAACGGAATTTACGCGCCAAACAGCTGTCAAAGTGACTTTTTTAAGTTTGACAGCGACAAAAAATTATAACAAGTGAATTCATTCTGTAGATATATAAAAATCTTTCACACATACATTCGGACAATTCAATAAATAAATACACTACAGAAGTAGCTAATAAGTTATACCTACGTAAGATAATTCTATCTTTGAACGTCCCAATATTTGCGCGATGGACTCCGTAACATCAAAACGCCAGGAGAAATATTGCTGAATGAATGAATGTGTTCCAAAAACTTTTCTATGTTTATGTATATTCTAGAAACTGTAGTAGTAATACTGCTACATTAAAAATAAAGCAGAAGCATGGAAACTATCACATTGTACTTGCAGAATTGACCAAGGAAATATTTACTTACTCAATATAAGATCGTCGGTATGAATCTGAAACGGAAAATGAATTTACTAAATTATTTTTGGTTCAAAATTATTTTTTAAAAAACTTTTTAATTTACGCTTACAACTTTTGCAATCGCTGAATTAAAAAAAAATCAGCTATCTTCGAATAAGTTTTAATGGAAGTTAAATGTAGCAATGGATTAAGTAAGTATATATTTGCACCTGAAAGTTAAAAAAGCTTATTCACCTCTTGAACGTTGGTCGATAGATTTAACCAACTTTAAAAGTACATTAAATATTTCACGGATTTAGACGCCAGGTAATTTTTTTTAATTTTTACAGTACGTGAAAATGCGTCCGTGTAAAAATCGGAAACTTGTATGCTGATGATGGTAAAAAAAGGGGGAAAGTGACACTTCTTATTAGTAATCAATAAGAAGTGTCACTTTCCCCTTTTTTTTACAACAACCTACCAAAGTGACTCTATTCTGCCTGATAGAAAGCATGAATAGAATCCAAGAGCGGTGGTCGCCATACTCACTGCGAATGAAGACAGTGCAGTATGGCGACCCACGCTATGTCGGCAAATCCTTTCGGATCTGCGATTCCTCAGGGACTCCTCCTATGGAATGAATAGGGTGACTGATACTCCATTCATACGAGCCAACTAAGGGAGAAATCTATGCAGGATAATAGCGATGAAAAAAGAAAGAAAACTTGAAATAAAACCTATATCATTCCCTCTGGCTATGGGCCTATGTCTTTAAGTTAACTATGAAAGGCTACTGTTGATAACTTAAAAATGAAATACAGAATTGTACAGTACGTGCATAATCTATGTCAACAAACCCTTTACCAATTGAGATGATCCGACAAGTTAGTATACTGCTGTCAATGACAAATGTAAGGTTCTATAATATTTATTACGCCATTGGGAAATTTTGTGATAAAACATCCCTTTTCCAAATCTGAGAAGTCTTCAAAAACTTTCGAGGTTCGACAGGTGTGAGAAACGGCGATAAGCCTACAAGGTAGGATACATATAGTTTTTACATACACTATCGATAACAAGATAATTTGAATAACTTTCAAGAAAGAGAGTTCTCTATTTCATCTAAATATGTTATAGATACGTGTGTCTACGAACTTTTTAATATTGAATGATCCTTTTTAGTAATTGTTAGTACAAATAATTATTAACCAATATCAAGTAGTAATTCCACATTGATTTTAGCACGAATGGCCGCCTCGACCGAGGCAGTATTACCCTCTCACAGAAGACCAACCTAAAGCATCAGCATTCATGCTGTCGTGCTTCGTTGGTGAGTGCAAGACGGAGGCACACGGATGCAGGAGTGACAGTTATCGTGGTAAGTATGTGAGCCTCACACTGCAACGATGACTGTTATGCCTTTCAAATCCTCAAACAAAGCGTGACAAAGCTCTTCTCACTAGGCTAGTGAGAGGCACTAGTGTGGGTCACCATACTGCATTTTTTTGCATTTGCAATGAGTATGGTGACCATAACTTTTGGATTCTATTCTTGATTTCCATCAAATAGAGTAGAGTCACAAGTCAAAAATTAGCATGATTATCAACTGTAGTCAACAAAGTAACTTATTTACAAAACTTTTTTTCTTTTTTTTTACGAGACAACGCCCGCATTAGGAATATATTCTGTGTCGCGGGGGACTTTAAAAATACAAGAAATGGACACAAAAGACACCCAGACTCAGAACAACAATTTGTGGATTACACAAAGTGTAGTCCTGTGTGGGGTTTGAACCCACAACACTCGGTGCAGTAGAAAGCTACGCTTAAAATACTACGCCATCTGCGCAGCAAATATTAATAAAGTAGTAGTAGCCATATTGTATGATTAAAGCTATTCTATTGAAGCCAATTAATTTTATATTTCATATTTTTCGTCGATATTTCTGTTTCATCAGAAAATATTACTGTGAAAATATAAAGAAAAAAATAAGATGAATTTTCAAATGAAAGTTGCGCATCTACGTAAAAAAAAAATATAAATCTGTAATATATAGCTGTCATTATTTTTATACGTTGACAAGACAAAGTAAAACGATCTTTAAATGTGGCAACACCTTGTATAACATGTACAATATACGTGCTCTAACGAAATTTTCGGCTAAAACTTTTCGAGAGTTTAATCCGGGGTGCTGCCGACAAAAAGCCCATTATAGACGAGTCGCTCTTTATCTTGTTATAGACGTTCTTTTAACTTTCACTAAATCCGAGTGCTTTTTTTTATTGATAAATGGACTCCCGTTTTGGAGTATCACTCAACGTCAGTAGAACGTTTATAGGAATATATTACGCAATGTAATTTAGCACAAAGCACTGATTTCTTTGACTTTCTTTTCTTTTTACTAAGTAAAATATACTTCAGGTATACCGAGGAATTGTTTTTTCTCCCTTCCCTAACTTCATAAGTAAAGTACCCACTAAATATTCTATTTTTAAAAACGAACGCATTTACGATCTAATACTTTTTTAATTCTTTAAAATAAAACTTACAAACCAGTGTGGTGGTATCGGATTAAGAGCACAGGTTTTCTAGGTAGTAGAGCCACGCTACTTTCAGCACGAGCGGGCCGGCTCGACTGGGGCAGTACTACCCTCTCACAGAAGATATCCCTAAAGCGCCAGCATCCGTGTTGTCGTGTTTCGTTGGTGAGTGTGAGACCGGAGGTCCATTGAAGCAGGGGTGATAGTTATCGTGGTAACTGTGTAAGCCTTATACTGTCACGATGACTATCATGCCTTTTACGTCCTCAAGCGGGATGTGAAAAAGCATCTCACAAGGCCTGCATTTGCAATGAGTATGGTGACCACAATTCTTGGATTCTATTCATGCTTTCCATCAGGTAAAGTAGAGTCACTTTGGCGGGCTCTTAATATAAAAAAAAAACAGATTGTTATCACCCCTATTCATCTCGTGGGTATCGTAAAACAACAGTACTGCAAAGAGTAGGAAACGTCGATTTAAAACCTCTTTTTTTTAAAGTGTGGAAATCCCCACGTCGTCGCCGTCGCTCCACCGTGGTTTGCAGCGGGGTGGTGTGTCAGAATCGGACCGACTAAAACCATACGGTGTGTCGCTCTACGCTTGAGATAGGAGGGATCCGGGGACAGCTGTTATTACGACATTCGGCGTTGATACAAAACTCGTACTGACTAGTTTGGTCAGAGTGGTATAGTAGGCCAAAACTTTCTTTCTAAGTGGAGGCCTATGTCCAGCAGTGGACTTTAGAAGCTGTTGATATGCTGTGATGTGAGTCTATCGATCAAATAAACTAAAACCCTACATAGAAGCTCCATTCCCGTGCTGGTAAGCAAAGTTTTCTACGACTCTAACGCTATTCAAATTACTGCTACAGTGATGACTTGTCTCCAAATCTCGCCAGTAACGAGTTAGCAATCGTACTGAAATTAATTTAAATCAGTTAAAATACAGCACAAGAGATGTATATATCCAGCATTCTTCAAATTGCTTCAAACTTACGCGAAAAAGTGCCATACCAACAACAGCCTTTAAACCGTGTGGTGACGAATTAAGAATACATAGTGTTATCACCCCTATTCATTCCGTAGGTGTCGTAAAAGGTGACTAAGGGAACAAAGTATACAAGACAACATCATTTCAAAGAAAAGCAAAACTTGGAACAAACCATATTCCAACTCGTCTGGCCAGCGTGGAATAGTAGGCCAAAACCTCCTTGCTAAGGAGAGACCTATGTCCAACAGTGGACTGTGAAAGGCTGTTGATGAATAGCCTTTAACAGTTCACTGCATGGCATTTACTCTCTTTAGAAAGGAGGTTAAATATGATGTTTTATATGATACTAAAATATGATTACATCTTTTTGTAACACACTGTACATTAACGTCTAACAAAAATTCCTTGTACGCATTTTTCAAGTAAACAAACTCAGACAGGTATGTGAACTTTGAAAATTTTAAATTTCATATGTAAAGGAAGCGCAGACAGCTAAAATTTTAAAATGGGAATTGTTACAGTTTTAAAATTCATATTAAATTGATGGACCGACGACTTGAAGAAGTTGGCTGGCAGCGGATGGATGCGAATTGCCCAAGACCGGGATGGTTGGCGTTCCTTGAGGGAGACCTTCGTCCAGCAGTGGACGGCGATAGGTTGATTGATTTGATTGATATATTAAATTGACGTGCCAGTATGTATATATATATATATAGAGATGAGAGAGATACGATGAGAGTTTAATATATATATATATATATATAGAGATAGTACTTAGAATTTAATATATATATATATATATATATATATATTAAACTCATCGTAGAAAACAGCACGGTTTGCCTAGTGGTTTAAGCGGTCACCACACCGCTCTCTACTGCGCCGAGTGTTGTAGGTTCAAATCCCACATAGGACAGCACTTTGTTTGATCCTCAAATTGTTGTTCTGAGTCTGGGTGTTCTTTATGTCTATTTCTTGTATAGTATAAAGTTCCCTGCGACACAGGATTTATTCCTAGTGCGGGCGTTGTCTTTTTAGAAAAAAAAAAGAAAATTATATAAAGTGATAGTTCAAGCTATACTTGTCAGTTAAATTGAAAAACTACAGAAAAATGCGAGGGACGATGATGACGAGCCCTAGTGACCCTGAATGCTAAACTAGAGTTCGTGGGTTCGATTCCCGCCCATATGAAGTTATTATGATAAAATCATAATTGTTTGTTTATTTTTTACTTAGTCCTTGCCATCAAGGACTGTTTGCCAAATTAGATATCTAGACGTTACAGTACCCACGATAAAAACTTTTTCTAACCATTTGGACTGTTTAGGCTCAAGTGAAGTCAACATAGCCGAGTAAGTCCCTTGAGATTTGAGATGAATATTCAAGTTGTCCCTTATAACCATTTTATATGAGAAGTATGAGTTATGCGAAGCTTTTTTTTCTTTTTTTTCTATGTGAAGAGCCTGCCAAAGTGACTCTACTCTGCCTAATGGAAAGCACGCATAGAAACGAAAAGTTGTGGTCACCATACTCATTACAAATGCAGACAATGCAGTGTGGTGATGCATACAATAGCGGCCTAGTGAGATGCTTTTTCACGCCACACTTGGGGACGTAAAAGGTATGACAGTCATCGTGGCAGTGTAAGCCTCACATAGTTATCACCATACTGCATTGTCTGCATTTACAATGAGTATGGTGTCCACAACTTTTGAATTCTATGCATGCTTTCCATCAAGCAGAGTAGAGTCACTTTGGCAGGCTCTTAATATAGAAAAAAAAAGACATTAAGGCAAATAGTTTAAAAAAAATGCAGCTATAAAGAAACTTTTACAGTGAGTACATACAAAGATGCAGTGTGAATGGCCTCCTCTCTGAACAAATGAATACATGAGGATGCTCGCATACCTGCCCTATACAGACATATTTATGTACGGATGTTCGAGATTCTTGTAAAGAATGAACACACATTTGTTTATTGTGCTTCAGCGGGAATGCTTGCGCATATATGCTTTACAACATGAATTAAATAGCACGGTGCTTCTCATTTTATACTGCGGAGAACTGCGAGAAGGGTTCATGGCTCAGTGGTAACCGCGTAGGTTAACACATTATAAGGTTAAGCAATGTTAACCTGGTCAATCTGTGATGGGTCTTAACATATTGAGGTCTATGCGTGTCTCAAGTGATCAACTTTTTGTATCGGGCTCTACTCAAAACAGCAGTGAATTCATATTATTTGTAACTTATCAAAATGGTGTTTCTATTGCTTAATAGACATTAGAAACTTAGGCGAATTTCTATCATATAACAGTTTTCTGCTCTTTTTGCTTTGTGCGTACTTTAAATTAATATTACTGTTATTTCTTTTTTTGATGAACTAGATGCTTTTTACGCCATCATTGCTTAAACATGTATGTAATGCGGACATCACCGAGTGTAATAGTTTTATAATAATGATAAATAATATAATAATAAATGTAAATATGGCTGGCTCATATCTTACCTCATGTTTATCAAGTGGTCATCCTGAATGCAAAGCCAGAAGGCCTGAATTCTTTTGTTAATATTAAAGCTAACAAATTGATTTAAAGTAAAATTCAATCAGATAGTTGTTATTGTACAAACACATACGTAAATCACGCATACTTCCCCGGGGGGGTAGGTAGAGTCCTATTAAACATCCACTTTTCACCAGTATTGTGATTCCATGTAATAGGTGACGAACTTATTGCCACGAATCTGGATGTTTTGTTTGTCAGAACTTCATCCGCCGATTAGTAAGTGCATCTTGTAGGTGAGGTTCATTTGGGGTCTTCGATTCTTGGTGGGCACCCTATGCATAAATATTACACTGTAATTTCTCCTGTGTGGTTGACTGGTCTCCGTTGAGCCAAAATCAGCAGGTTCATCATCATATTATTATCGTTGTGTAAAAGCCTGTTTTTAAATCATATCACGTCTAAAAAAGTCATGTATTAGCGAAGCTGCCTGTGTTGTATCTTGCTTTTCTTTTGTGACAAACAATACAATGACGTCCCTTTGTGAACTGTAATCAAACGGCACGGAAACATACTCTGTCTCTTTTTGTCACACAAGATATTGCGAGTGGTATAGGTCATGTTTGTATTAGAGATTACTGAAATGAATCCGTTCTATACGCGAAAGATTCTGAAAATCTACTAGAGAAAGACTGTCCTATTTTTCGAAGGCACATTATACCTATGTCGTTACACTATAGAATGGAATTTTTGGCTAAATTTAAGTTTCCATAACACTGATGATTGGTTTACACGTTATTGGTATACAAGATGTAACAATGATTCTTTTCAAAACATAAAACAATTGCAGTTTAGCCGACAGATGATTCCAGTATCGATACAATCTGCAGCTACACTGTTACCCTTCTATGTATAAACAGGACACAGTACATCTCTTTAAGAAAAATTTTACTCTTAAACCACTGACAAACTAATCCACTTAAAAGTCCTTGATGCGACCATTGCCTCAACCCACCGACTACTCCTGTATCAAAGCAGGAAAATAAGATTTAAAAGGACCTACACGCTCGACGTCTATTCAGTAGGGAGATGGTTTGAGATAAGTAATTTTAATGTTCCATTTAAATAGCTGTCACGGGTGCTATCTGAAGTATTCTTATGTTGAACATGTTCAAACGAATCGTTCGAATGAGCCTCTTGGATATAAACTTCGCTATTTAATGGTTTAAATTGCTGTACAGTTTTATGCAGCTTTGTAACGTTTGGTTTAAAATTCTTAAATGTTTTCGAGAGGAAGAAAGCTGTCCAGCTGAGAATACGTCATAGTCTGTTAGTTATATTTATTGGTCTAGTAATTAGTGACTGATAAGCCAGAGATTTTAGGTGCGATTATCACCAAGCAAATATTGTGCAATTAACACATCTTTTGTTCTGTCTCTGGGTATAATTTATCTATATTTTTTTTTATATTAAGAGCATGCCAAAGTGACTCTACTCTACCTGATGGAAAGCATGAATAGAATCTAATAGTTGTGGTCACCATACTCATCGTAAATGCAGATAATGCAGTATGGTAACCCACACTACAGCAGCCTTGTGAGAAGCTTTATCACACCCCGCTTGGGGACGTAAAAGGCATGACAGTCATCGTGACAGTCTAAGGCTTACACAGTTACCACGATAACTGCCTTCCCTGCATCAATGGGCCTCCGGTCTCACACTAACCAACGAAACACGACAACACGGACGCAGGCGCTTTAGGTTGGTCTTCTGTGGGAAGGTAGTCCTGCCCCGGTCGAGCCGGCCCGCTTGTGCTGAAATCAG
The DNA here is from genome assembly GCA_949316085.1 of Hypercompe scribonia. NCBI lineage: Eukaryota > Metazoa > Arthropoda > Insecta > Lepidoptera > Erebidae > Hypercompe > Hypercompe scribonia. The sequence goes on from OX438987.1 coordinate 15,340,235, forward strand.
CGTGGCTCTACTATCATATTACATACAGAAATATATATCAGCCGAATTTAAGTTTGAACGCAAAATATAGAAATCACACTCGTATTTATACTCGTTATATAAGTAAGGGTTATGAGAAAGAATTCGTATTTACTTTGACCCTTATTGATATATCAACTTACAATGGTTAACCTAATATAGTTAACTTGTTATATCAGATGCTCTGTACGGTACAATATTTATGTATAATATAATATTACTTGCCCTGATGGACTCTCTTTTTACTGTAACGGCGAGCCATAACCGCTGTAATAACAAACTGGAAATTTTGACAACCGATTTTTTATGTTGTAAGCATGGGTGCTTACAACCTACATACTTATGATACGTCTTAATGGGCTAAGAAAGACTTTTTATTAATTTCAACCCTAAAATAGTAAAATAAGAAATGAATATTTAAATAAAAGCTTCAAGTACACTAAATAAACACGAAGTAAAAATAACTAGTTTATTTTTATTCTAAGAGTCATCCCAAATCCGTTACTGACTCCAACAAAATGACAAATCAATAAGATTTACAGTGAGATTTACATCACAGACATGGTGGAAGGGTGTCTGAACAATTGTCGTCCCTTGTATCTTCCATGCGGAAATGAGGGCAGTAAGCCAGTGTAGGGATCGCGACAATTGACGCTACGTGATTTCGATGTAACCGGGCCGCGTCGGTAGGCTAGTTATTGAGATACCTACATTACCCAACGATATATGGTATTGCCCGAGACTTAGCGTTCAATAGAAATTCGATAATAAGTCACGTAATCGAGAAAGTGTCGAATGATTCGAGTGGATTTTGTTTATATTTTACCAATATAGTCACTATATTGGTCCAAATTTTATCTAGAGATGTACAGTTGTTGTCCGCTGGCCGCCCGCAGGATAGATGGGTTCCCGAACCCAGGGATCACTACAACCTCCACCCTGGGAGGCCGAACCGCCAGCCTGCGAAAAATCCCTGCAGTAGTAGTCGTGCCGGAGGAGGAGACCGGAGTGGAACCCGGTTGCTGCTGCAGGAGGGGAGCGGGGGCCCTTTCGTACGCCGCGCCGACAAATCGCACTACCCGCATCAGCCATGTGCGGATTGGCACCGCCCCATTGCCCCCTTAGCTGTCAACACAGTAAATCCTCACAAACCAATTGAACCCCCCAAAAAAAATGACAAAGAAAAGTAGAAAAAGAGTATCTACAGCGGCATCCTCTTCCACGTATATGGACTTCTGCAATATCAGGGGACTTCATTCCAACCTGAACGCAGTCCACCTTCATCTGGAGATTGCGCAGCCGACCCTCTTATTTCTTACGGAGACACAGATATCCTGCCCGGCTGATACATCATACCTACACTACCCCGGCTACAAACTCGAACACAAATTCCTGAGACGCGCCGGTGTATGCATGTACGTCCGGGAGGATATCTGCTGTCGCCGTCTTCATTTTTATGAAGACAGGGACCTGTCAGTAATGTGGGTGCGCGTAGACTACGGAGGTCAGACTCGAATCTATGCGTGCCTATACAGGTCTCATAGCGGCGACAGGGAGACTAGAGCACTCTTTGAGCACCTGCAAGTGACGACTGACAAAGTTCTTGAGCAGTACCCCCGTGCTGAGTTGGTGATTTTAGGAGACTTTAATGCCCACCACTGTGAGTGGCTAAATTCTCGATCCACCGACTTTGCGGGAAGGTCTACTCATGAATTTGCTCTGGCCCATGGCCTCTCACAACTGGTACATTCCCCAACAAGAATACCTGATATTGAGAGCCATGCGCACTCTTTGCTGGACCTTCTGCTGACGACGCGTCCGGACGACTACACTATCACAGTGGACGCACCTCTCGGCTCATCCGACCACTGCCTCGTCCGGACCGTAGTCCCATGCGCGCGGCATATTCCACCTCGCCCAGCCGACCTGCGCTGCATGTGGCAATATAAATCAGCAGACTGGGATGGATTGCGTGAATTCTACGCATCGTACCCGTGGAGGCAGCTTTGTTTCGCGTCAGAAGACCCCGACCCCTGCGCAGCCGCTGTCACTGAGACGATCCTGGTGGGTATGGAGTATTTTATTCCTAACTCATCAGTAGCTGCGGGAAAACAAAAGCGACCGTGGTTTAACCGGCTCTGCAAGGAAGCCAGACTAGTCAAGCAGACTGCCTACAGGGCTTGGACCACGGCCCGTGCTAATAAGGATCCGAATATCTCTGATGTGAGACGCAAACTAAATGCTGCCTCAAGATCCTGCAAAAAGACAATTGCCAGAGCCAAATTCGATTTCATCGGCAGGATTGGTGAGCGACTTACGGGCTACCCCTCTGGGAGTCGTGCCTTTTGGTCTCTTGCTAAGGCGGCCGAGGGAAACTTTTGCCAGTCGTCTTTACCACCATTGCGAAATGCCGATGGTAATTTGGCCCACAGTGCCAAAGAGAAAGCCGACCTACTTGGGCAACTCTTTGCCTCAAACTCGACCATGAACGAGGATGGAAGTGTGGTACCGCCTACTAACCCGCCGTGCCATACATGCCGGAAATACACATTTCACAAAGAGAAGTGCGGCGGGAACTAAACTGTCTAGACGTTCATAAGTCGAGTGGGCCAGACGGCATACCTGCAGTGGTGTTCAAGCAGTGTGCTCCTGAGTTGTGCCCTGTACTAACGCGACTTTTCGCGCTTTCCTACCGCAAAAGGCAAGTGCCGTCTTCGTGGAAGACTGCCCATGTGCATCCAGTGCCAAAAAAGGGTGATAGATCGGACCCATCCAATCACAGGCCTATAGCTATAACTTCCCTTCTCTCTAAGGTGATGGAGCGTGTAATCAACACACGGCTCCTCAGTTACCTAGAAGAGCACGATTTGATCAGCGACCGCCAGTATGGTTTCCGCCGCGGTCGCTCGACTGGTGATCTTCTAGTGTATCTCACTCACCGGTGGGCTTCAGCCATTGAGAGTCAAGGTGAGGCTTTGGCAGTTAGCCTGGATATAGCAAAGGCGTTCGATCGGGTCTGGCACAGGGGTCTTCTATCGAAGTTACCATCCTACGGCCTGCCCGAGGGTTTGTGCAAGTGGGTGGCTAGCTTTTTGTCCAGCAGACGCATAAAAGCCGTCGTCGATGGTAGCTGTTCCGAAAGCATGGACATAAACGCTGGTGTCCCGCAAGGCTCCGTGCTATCTCCAACGCTGTTCTTGTTGCATATCAATGATATGCTGTCCACGGATGGTATCCATTGTTATGCGGACGACAGTACTGGAGATGCGTATTACACGGGCCGAGCTAACATCCCTCGTACCGTTGTAGTAGAAAGTCGCGAACAACTTGTGTCTCAAATCGAGAGCACCTTACACAGAGTCTCCGATTGGGGTCGGGATAACCTGGTCCAATTTAACCCCTCTAAGACACAAGTCTGTGCGTTTACCGCTAAGAAAACCCCGTTCACTGTGGTTCCACAATTCCAGAATACACCCCTTACCATCTCACAGAGTATTGGAATCCTCGGTGTCGACATCTCCAGTGACGTCCAATTTCGAGCTCATTTGGAAGAGAAGGTCAAGCTGGCATCAAAAAAACTTGGTGTTCTGAATAGAGCGAAGCGATACTTCACACCGGCACAAAGGCTACTACTTTACAAAACACAAGTTCGACCTCACATGGAGTATTGCTGTCATCTCTGGGCGGGAGCACCGAAGTACCAGCTTGAGCCTTTCGATTCAGTTCAGAGACGTGCTGTGAGAATAGTCGACGATCCTGATCTCACAGACGGTATCGAGCCACTAAGTCTTAGGAGAGACTTTGCCTCCTTGTGTGTGCTCTATCGTCTCTACAATGGGCTGTGTTCTGAAGAATTGTTTGATATGATGCCCACAGCCACTTTCTACCATCACACCGCTCGCCATCGTCAGGGAGCTCATCCACATACATTGGAACCTAAATGGTCGCGCACAGTGCGGTTTCAGAGAAATTTTCTCCCGCGAACAATCCCGTTATGGAATGAGCTCCCTGCCGAGGTTTTCCCTGGAAACTACAGTATGGGGCTCTTCAAGAAGGGGGTAAATAGGTTTTTAAAGGGTCGGCAACGCGCACGTGATGCCCCTGGTGCCGCAGGCGTTCATAGGCTGCGGTAACCGCTTACCATCAGGCGGGCCGTATGCTTGTTTGCCACCGTCGTGGTATAAAAAAAAAAAAAAAAAAAAAAAAAAAACAGTGGTTTTGGTGTGGTTACGGTACAAATAGATATCTAATTTTTCCTTTTTCTTTGGTTTGGCAATTTTGTCTAGAGTACATAAATATCAATCAGTCCAAAGGACGGAAACGTCATAAATATAAATTACCTTATCGCCGACCGCACCAACTAATCCGCCACCAGAGGTCCCCACTCTTTGGCGGCTCGCGGTCCCATCGACGGCTCATAACGCCGCCGACGTCTTCTTCTCGGGACGCCGCTCGGGACGCCGCTCGGGATCGGCCCTCACCCGATTGCGTTCAGCGGTCTCTTTCTGAAGCATAATAGCTTCGCAGAATGAGACCCCTGCGGCCCAGCTCTCCTCACCTGCCAGCATGGCAGCAACAACTGCTGGCGGCGGGAGGTCTCGTCCTATTTCATCGACTAGGACTCCGCATTCAGATACCCACACGGAGCAGTCCTCCAGCGTGTGCTAGGCGGAGTCCCAGTAGGCTGTGCAGTGGTGACAGTGTGCCGTCTCCTCGCGTCCGATATTATTCAGGTACTTACCGAAGCCACCACATCCGGTACGTAACTGCGTCAGTCGGTAAGTGACGCGACCTTCCTCCTTACCTATTTACGCATTTTGTGGCTGTTCACGCCTTTATACATTGGCACAAAAGCGAGCGCGACTGGAAACGGCACAAAGTCATCGTGGCAGTTACCACGATAACTGTCACCCCTGCACCAATGGGCCTCCGGTCTCACACTTACCAACAAAATAAGACGGCACGAATGCTGTCCCGTTGGTCTTCTGTGGGAGGGTAGTACTGATGCGGTCAAGCCGGCCATTTGTGCTGAAATCAGCGTGTCTCTACTACCTGATGAAATAATACCTAATAAATTGAATATTTTTAGGTAAAAATTGCTGAAAATCTACTAGGTGTAGAAAATATTATTTCGATTGTCACATTCGTGTAGTAAGTTAAGTATATATATTAGTATATATAATAGTAGTATATACAATAGTAAGCTAGTTTCATAAAAAAAATATGTAAACGTTTAATCTGTGTCTATGTCATGTTTGTCCCAATTTTGCTACTAAAATGATAAATTATGCATGAACACGGCAAAATAAAATATTTTATCATAATTTACAGTAGATTCGCAAGAGTCTAGGTTTTCCTTCGCAAAAATAAACTCGTGCAAATGAGTCGCATCAAATATTTAGCCTCCGAGACGGAAAAGAGAAAGAAAAAATTAGAAAAAAAGTTATTATATTCTGTTGTTGTTGTTTTCGCGAAAACTCTTCATGAATTTTAATGCAAAAACTGTTATTGTATGCACGTCGCATTTGCCGGGCGGCGACAGGCGCTTTAGCCGCTCTCCGGTCCGGCGGTCAAAGAAACCGGTGTCTATTCACTACTTAACAATAGACAATATTGTTATTTTTTATTATGGTATTTCGTTTCGTTATTTATGATACATTAAGTTTGTTTCCTTCTTCGGTACGTGACGAATAAAAGGAAAAATATAGAAAAAGAAAGAGACTAGTATACGTGTACATGTGGTTATTTAATATTTTTTTAAAAAAAAGCTCTCTTAGCCGAGATGCAAGTGTTTCACGTCGATTCTTTTGCTACAATCACTTATCGCCTCTATTCTCTTGTATTATTAGCCAATATTTTGTTTTGAGCGCGTGACTTAACGTTAAGCTATGTCATTCTCATATTTTTGTTAGTTTACTTCTTAATTGAAGTTATCCATGGGCGATAGTATTCACTTTTCATCAGATGTCGCATCTACTCGTTTGTACTCCATAGTGTCTCTACTCTGCCTGATGGAAAGCATGAATAGAATGCATGAGTTGTGGTCAGCATACTCATTGCGAACTCAGACAATGCAGTATAACGAAATTGATTAAAAGAATCATGATGATACTTATAAAGATCTTTCAAAATGTATTTTATTTCAATTATTTCATTTGCAAAAACCGGTCGACTAAATCATAAATGTCTGCAACCACCCTTAGTTTTTTATATTTTATTTCCAAGAGGTGCTTATAGTCCAATATTATACAACTGTGAGATTATATGCTGAAGAGGTGATTAAGGTGTTATTCGACGTAGAACTACATTGTCATTGTTGGATTTTTATCCTGAACAAATAAAACACGATGCTTCTGGTACTTTGAAGTATTTTCTACCGAAGATTGTTAGAACTAATGATCCTGGGTATTGTTACTAAAGTTATTTGAAGCATCAGATCTTTGGAGAGTCTCGGTTTCATCTCGCGTCTCGGATATCTTCAGATCTTATTGTTAATATATTTCCAGTCATGGAAATAGGTATATAGATTACGTGATACTAGCCTAGATGTCCAAAAATAGTAGAGCTTTACTCGTCGTATTAAAATATTCCATATGGTGACCGATTAAGAATACAGAGTGTCGCCTCACCACACCATTCAGAGCACCAATGTCGTAAGAGGCGACTAATGGAGTAAACTACACAGGACACACCGCTGCAAAGAGAAGAAACACTTGAAACAAAACCCTATACCAACTCGTCTGACCAACGTGGTATAGTAGGCCAAAACCTCCTTTCTAAGAAAAAGCGTTTGTCCAGCAGTGTGCTATTAAAGGCTGTTGATGTGAATAAGATCAGAAAATCGCTTAACATCTTGGTAAATTTTAATCACTTCTTTTGAATCATAGTGCTTTTAGTTTTTTTTTTTAATTTCGTATCTTTTTTGCAAGACATATTTTCGGTTGAAGTAAGATTTGGACTTTCTTGTAATAATATCAAAATTGTATTCGTGTGGTTAACATTAATTAATATTATTCTATAATCTTAATATATATAAATGATGCGTCACGGTGTTTATCCACGCTGTACTCTTAAACTACTTAAGCGATTTTAATCAAATTTTGCACACCGTGTGCAGTTTGAACCAAGTTGAAAGATAGGACAGCTTACATCTCAATTTAATAGTTTACTACAATATAACAATTAAAAAAAAATGGGTACAGCAACGCGTGGCCGGGTCTGCTAGTATTTTATAAAATCTCATTGTATTTTTGGTTTGACACCTCACGTACAACGCCATCTAGCCTCAAACTAAGCAGATTTTGCTACATGACAGCTAGATTGATTGATGCAATACTTGTAAACTTCTGTTTTTGTAAGTACGTACATATTATATACTTAGAAAACATTCAAAACTCCGAAATAATATAATACGAAATTAATTATATATACATACATTTGATCCGACCCGGGAATCGAACCTGAGACCTCAGCACAGCAGTCGTGCATACTACCAGTGCGCTATCGAGGAAGTCAATAGAACGTAATATTAACTACTTAGTTAAGAACTATTGTTACCTTAACAAAAATAATGATCAAACATCGACAACAAACGACATCTATTTAAGTCTCTCAGCCTATATACAAAAAATATTATAATCGCGTCTTTGTAGTCGGTTAATAAAAGACGGTTTGATGAGTCGGAAGAAAAAAAACAAGCTAATAAGACCATCAAAAAAGTAAACGTACCATATTTAGGTTACGATACGACTGACACGAAACGCCGTAACTTGTAATGATGTAGTAAAAAAATATTGAATGACTATTGTTATAATAAGTCTTGACCGAAGGTTGGTAGAGATTGTTTAGATAAAAGAGATTCCACTAAACTGAAATGACAACAAGATAATACTACCTTCTGAAAATGAAATAAACTGGCATTGTAAATACCAAAAGCAGGCAATGGGCTCACCACCTATTACGTGGGACCAAAATACTGCGGAAATGTATGCGTTTAATATACTTCTGCCTACCCCTCCGTGGAAATAGGCGTTTATTTATGTGTATATGGAATTTTTTTAGTTGATTTTTTTTTAAGCGTATATATTATAAAATAATTTTTAATTATAAAAATATCTCTCCGTCTTTTTCTAGACGTTCTGGCTTAGCACAATAACTTCAAGACAAATAAATATTTACGACTTTAGTCTTGATAAATAAGACTATGTTCTTACTTTCTGGTTCTTTTGTGTTTCGAATTCTATCAAAATATCAATGTACCCTACTTCGATTGACTAATAATCATATTTCACAACTCAATACACAGTAAACAAAACAGTTGATCGCCGTTGCTGTTTTAAATCATCGAAGTTGGAAATAAAAGTTGAAAGTGTAAAAGTTTTTCTATTTTGGAGAACTAATTTTGTTTTTATGTTACGAAACTGGGTAAAATTGGGGCGTTTTTTTAGAATAATACATGTATTGTGTATTTGTTTACAGGTCACTGCACAGATTGACCGAATTCGGAGCACAATGGTATTGTGTAACAACCGACTTCAAATCGGTAAAAGTTTTGAATGAAAAAACTGTTCCAAAACTGAACACAAATACCACGACCTCACAGAGAGTCGGTGTCAATCAATTCTTTTATCATTTATCATCGAGTGAGTGAGGTTGATGTAGCCTTAATCTCTCTCCCTACCGACTCTGGAGGGGTTGGGATCAAAACGTGGCAACGTACTTGTGTACTTTTAAATTGCAATGTTGGCAATGCGTAAAAGTAGTTATTTGTCATTGGGTTTGCTTGTTTGCCAACTATGACTTAAAATAAAAATACTTTTAACACACACATTATAATTATATTTAACATCTAGCTACTGTAAATTCATATTTACACGCACATACACACTCACACTGGGGTTTTTGCTAACAGCTCTGAAATTAATGTAATTTGTATAATGACATCGACCATTGTATTTCCTCTTTTGTAATACAGTGTACGGGGCTGACACTGTACGTCGAAATACAGCTTTGTAATCCAGTTGGGCTGTAGCCACGTTTATTATTTTTTATAATATAATTTCTTAGACATTAAGAAGTTGATCAATAAATTATTTTTATTATGTATTCAGAAATTATAATAATATGAACGTAAATTTTCAGAATGTAATAAAATTTTTCAAATAGATAAAGTAATGTTTATGATCAAATATTAATATTTGATCATAAACATTACCAAGAAATTTTGAAGTCATCAGGCGCATTGGAGTCGGTGCTTTATCAGTTTTGATACTAAGTTTGTTTTATTACTTTTTTACCAGAATTTCAGATTCCTAAATTTTTGTAAACGCAATTTTATCTTAATAACTATACTTAATACTTACCAGATTATTTAACCGGGTAGGTTAAATAATCTGGTAAGTCTGTCCTAAACTACGAGGAAATCGCAAATTTCTGGAGTGAAAACTTCTTTAACGGTGTTGTGCACTTTTAGTGTTGGTTAAAAAATATTAAACTCGCGTCAGGACATGTTGACCTGATCGAAAATTTGTAAGATGGTGGACAAATACACTTCCGGTGCGATTTTGGGAGAGGAAGTATCCCCCTCTCTTTCTATCGCGCTGCGAAAATTTATGTCTGCGCTTACTGTCTCGTTTAGGCAGCGCAGTGCGCTTGCGCAAATATGCGTGTGTTAATAAATTGTCATGTTTGTGTACGATAGCGCAATAAATGAGTATTGTATTTTACCATAAAAATAATTGTCAGTATAAAAGTACTTTTATACTGAAAATTAAAGCAATCCGTCAAAAATATTTTTTAATAAGTTTTCACTTCTGCCGGCACTCTCGGAGTGCAAACCGTTGTTTTTTTTTAATGTCCATTGAAGACATATAAATATTTTTAAAATCTGAAAAAAATCACGTCATCAGGGACGTGGAGACAAATACAAGCTGATTGCTTATAAAAATACGTGGGAAAAGGTTTTATGTACATTCGTGAGAAATTAGTAACTAAATCGTTGATCCAATATTCGTGGAAATGAGAAAGCGATACATACGTGTTGAAAATGTAGACCAAAGCATACTTGTTTTTATTGATTAAATAATAAAAACCAAAAATAAATACTAAAGGCTTTTACTAAATGATTCAAACTGCGGGGACAATATTAAACTGCCTCGGTGGCGCAGCGGTAGTGAATGCGGCTGCTGTGCTTGAGATCTCGGGCTGGATTCCCGGACCAAATGTTTGTATGATCTGCAAATATTTGTTTCGAAAAGTGGGTATTTTTTATGTATAATATATATGTATTTATAAAAAAAAAGTACGTCAGTATTCTATCAGTCAATCTAGTTATCATAGCACGAGCTCTGCTTAGTTTGAAACTAGATGAAGTTTTGTGTCAAATATCTACAATGTACGAAATATTTATCTATTTATTATTCATTAATGTTTGAGACAGAGATAAATTAGTTTTAATTAATCATTATAAATACAATAGAGAATATTATGGGTGCATATAATTAAAATATAAGCTTAGAAAAGATATAGATCAAGAGAAAAAATATCAAATAATTTGTAAATCGTGATGTTTCCACATAATTCATTTATCTGTTAATGTAAGACATACAAAAACCTACGTAAAATATGTACTATATCACCAACAAACCACACAGGGGCGTATTTTTGTGTCCATTACGCAGTACTTACCTGTATATAAAATGCTTTTAGGCCGGCACCGAGCCATAAATCACGAATACAGCCATATTCTCAATGTTTCCGAGATGAATGTAATAAATGAACCGAATAGGAAAACTAAGTGTGTCGATTTATTATGTGTGAGTTTGTATACTCTATGGATTTGGGTGTTTTGTTTACTGGCAATTTGTAGATTTGATGTGAGAACATCTATAATACTTATTTTTTTAGGATTTTTCTTCCTCTGAAAGTAAACGCTTAATGTAATATACTTTTATGGAAACTGAAAGCTCTTGAGAGGAGAGTGTACCTCTGATTTAAAAATCAAAATATATCCTGTCATATTTGCGATAGTGGTCACCAGATCGGACCAAATGCTACTAATTTCGCGAGAGCCACAGATCATGAAAGAAAACTACAACACAAGTTTCGTCTGAACTTTAGTTAGTGATGTATACTAACAGTGTTGCCATTTCCGCTAAGCAAAATTCCACAATAGAACACCTAAATAGCACTAATGTTATAAAAGCGAAAGTTTTTGAATGTATATATATATTTGTATGTTTAACACTTCTTTCAACTTCATCGGCTGATCCAATTTTGAAAAAAATTAGAACGAGGTTGCTGACGCTCTAGATTACTGTATAAAAGCTACTTTTTAGTCCAAAAAATACCCGACATATTTGATAAATTACGAACAACACCACAGAACATAGATAGTCTAGTAGTAGAAGTAAACTTCATCTTCCTGCCCTCCCTAGCCTTTTCTATTCCCAAGATTATTAGGGGGTCGAGAGCTAGTTCAAGCTGTTTTATCTGAATAACGGTTTTTACACGGAGCAATTAGCATCAGACTTCACAACCCTGAAGGTGACCTGAATTCGAAGGTTGAACTACTTGTCAGTATATTTGATCTGGATATCATAATAATAGTTGTTCCTGGACCCCTTCTATGTCAGGTGCAGAGTGGCACACCGTGTGGTTTTAGTCAGTCCGATTCCGACACACCAGAATGCCGTAAACCCCGGTGGGGTGACGGCCCTAGGGTGTTTACACAGGTAAAAAAAAAATTTAAAAAAAGTTATCAGTATATTTGACGCCACTGGTTTCTCAATAACGATTACCATAGATGTTAATGACCATCAGGACCGAGGTCTTAATACACTCTCTTAGGCACGAGTGTGAAACCCTGCCAAACTTCTAAACTCTGAGTCTTTCATTAAGAATACACGAATAGCGTAGTGTTTTAAACGGTCACCTCGCCGCTTTCTACTGCCCCGAGTGTTGAGGGTTCAAACCCCACATGGGACAACACTCTGAGTAATCCACAAATTGTTGTTCTAAGTCTGAGTGTTTTTCTGTCCGTTTCATTTATGTTTGTAAAGTCTCCCGCGACACAGGTTATCCTAGTGCAGAACTTAACTTTTTAAAACGAGAGCGAATGAAAATGAACGAACTAATCTCTTTTAAGAAAAACTCAACTACAGTTTTGGTCTAACCTCTTGATTGGCAGTCAAATGCGCTAAGCGTTCGACCAACAACATTGTTACAGGAAAGACAGTAGTAGTATAAAAATCTCTTCACTTATATTGTCCTTAAGGAATGACCCAATCCCAAACTACACTTACATATACCCATAAAGTCTAATCAAGCCCTATAGTAATAATCACCGCAAGCTACTGACGTAATTCCCCTATCTGTAGCTGATATCTCTGGCTTATCTTAACGGCTTCCAAGTTATGTAGGGTTCTTTCTGCCCTAATCGACTTGCTCTTTAATTGTTAACCCCTTAATTTGTTGGTCGTGAAGATGTATTAATTTAGTCTTGAATTTACTTACATTGGGTTTAATTTTAGTTATAAATGTTTTTTGTAAGACAAAGTTAAAAAAGCTTGGAGCGCTAATTACATTTTGTTATATTCGGACCTAACAAAGTGACTGTATTTTTTTTTCTTTTTCTATATTACGAGCCTATCAAAGTGACTCTACTCTGCCTGATAGAAAGCATTAATAGAATCCAAGAGTTGTAGTCACCATACTTATTGCAAATGCAGACAATACAGTATGGTGACCCACACTATGGCGGCCTTGTGAGATGCTTATTCACACGTTAAAAGGGATGACAGTCATCGTGACAGTGTAAGACTTACACAGTTACCACGATAACTGTCACCCCTGCATCAATGGGCCTCAGGTCTTTCCGGTAGAAAGCATAAAAGGCATGACAATCATTGTGACAGTGTAAGGCTTACACAGTTACCACGATAACTGTCACCCCTGCATCAATAGGCCTCCGGTTTGAGAACCCAAAAGTAATTGCCACTACACTCTTTTCAAACGCAGACAATGCAGTATGGTGTCCCACGCTAGCCTAGGACTTGTTATTGATACTACTAATATGCAAGTAAAAAATGGACGATGAATGGATCAGTACTATCTAAGACTGAGATAGTAGATTAATCTTCCGCCCTGAGTGTGGCCACGGGTGGACGGGACGGGTTTTCGCCACATCCGCTATAGTGGCCAACCGTGAGGAGGCGACGTCCGCGTGTGCTGTTCGTCGCCTAAATAGAGAGTTTTACCCGAAGGCACTAGGAGGTGTCCAAATGTCGTAATAACAGCTGTTGCCGGATCCCTTCTATCACAGGCCCAGAGTGGCATACCGTGTGGTTTTAGTCAGTCCGATTCTGACACACCACCCTGCCGTAAACCCCAATGGAGTGATGGCCCGAAAGGATTGCCACACGTTAAAATAAAGTAGGTTAAACCCTACCCTTCATAAAACGGTGGACAGTGGTTGATGATGACAAAGCAGAAAATATTTAATAAAGTAAGAGCCACGATGAACGTGTCTGGTCGATCCGTCCCCTTGATAGACGGATTGAAAACTCCTTATTGGATTCGAAATTAGTCGATCAGCTTTGAAAGTAAAAATATAGTTAAATACCATGAACCATGAGCGGAACCAAATTACTGTCGCTGAAATAGATGTGTTTTATACGCCTTCGTCTATTTTGCAAAGGTACCAGCATATGTGTATTTACACATATATACACAAATATAAATAAACATACAAATATAACCAAAATTTACAGAAATATTTACTATTAAAAGTATAATTTACAGAACATTAAGCTCTTAACTACGTCGCATTTCTACTAAACTTAAATTCAAATAAAGACATAAAATACAAAATGGCTACACGACTAAAACTACACTTAAGTTTGTAAGTAAAACCATACATTATAAATTCAAGACGTCACTCAGACGAACGATTCGAATAGATTGGAATTTAGAACATAAACCATTTCGTACATTCGTTCACGATAATTCGAATTGAGAACGTACAAACGCTTTGTACCATTTCGAAGTTTTTCGTTCAAAAATATTGATAGTACCGTTCTAAATTCAAATATCGCGGTACATTTAGATTTATTATTCTACTAGGTTCCTGTCAACGATTTCCCTCGTGTACGCCATAGTTATTTGTATAGTTTTGTCAATTTCATCGATTTCTACTTTTTATAAGACGGTCAACTACAATAAATTTGTATTCCAGACAAGATTATTGCGCATTTAGAAAATTGTGTAAAAAGTTTGTTCAGTCTAAAGAAACTAACAGTTTTGATATAAATGAATAGATAAGAATGACAACACAAGAATATTTTTTCAGTTCTAACGAGCACTTGAAATGATTACAAATCTTTACAGTTAAAACATATATTTCCTAGTTACATCCCAAATAATATTATAAATACAAACGTGAATTTGTTACTTTTTTAAGCTTTTTCGTCTAATCGACCAAATCGATCTTTAAAAATCTACCACCAATAGACTGTATTGTCAGTGAGTAAGATAAGATAGTTGACATACAGGCGATTAAAGTCGTGAGCAAAAGATAGTATTGAATAAAACAAAAACTCATGTTAAAAATATTCTCACGGAAAAGTTAACTCAAGAAACATCTACCTACGACTACATAATTATAAGGAGTTATCGGCGCATACACAGACACCAAATATAATATATTATGTCAAAGAATTCTACTGACCGTACTCAATAGTGGCCACACCCTACAAATTATGTCATATGTGGTTTTTGAACGCAAGGTTTATCTGGGGTTACCAAGGTAAATTATAATACATATAGTAAATTTATTTGGTTTTACTTAACTTGCGCTATTTAATATATAATTATGGCTAATATAAAGTTGTACCGTACATAAAATTATAGATACTGTAAAAAAAGTTAATAATATTACTTGACTTTAAGAGAATTGTACGTTGTCTATGGACTAGTTGTGACAGTGCATTAAGAAATTTTCGGGTATGCAGGACACGATAACTATCTCTTATGTTTTTCATATTTTAAATTTCGAACTCCAAATATAAAAACAAGTGCATAGTTTAAAACAAACAGTATTACATACAGCTCATAAAGTTCTCATTTCAAAACTTTTGAGAGTTATCTCAGCCTTCACTCGATGCAATAATTAAAAATAAAAAAAAAACAAAAAAAGGAGGATAATTAACTTTCACATTCTAAAATTCAAATTTCCATTTTTCGAATATAAATTTAAAATAAGAAGATGACAACCGTAAAAAAAGTTAGCTAATTTTTATCTTGTTTATGTCACGGCTCAAGAGGCCGGACAGGCTGATTTACACGGTCTACGGAACCTGTCAAATACGGTTCCCGCCAAATAATTAAACGAAATTAAAAAATATCGTTTTATAACTCAGTAAGAGCAATAAGGAAAAATGTACAGAAACAAGGAGTTAGAGTAAGGAATATTGAAATCGGGAGTGACAATGCAAGATCTCGAAGTAAGAGTCGCATAATCTCCCGTGACTGAAGAGGTAACGTCACTTGAGCCATTTGAACAGAAATTTCAAATCATATGTAATATAAGTGAGTTCGTGCTCGTGAGTTATAATTAATTTTTAAAACGAATAACTCTCCACTAACCATTGGATTGGAACTTAAAGATTAAACGTGATCTTGGCTATTATTAAAAAATATCGATGCGTAATATAAAATCCAAAAGTCTAGTAAATCGATACAACCTTTATAGAACATATAGAACCAGTGACAGCCTCGTTGGTCTAGCGGTTAGTCTATACGTCTCTCGATCAGTTAGTTAGTCGATTAGTTAGTGTATCGATTTCTGGGTCGGACTAAAAAATTTAATCAAAATTTTCTGATTACATAATAGCTTACTAAGAACCCAGAGTTTGGAAGATGAGGTCTTAACACACGTGCCTTAGTGAGCATGTAAAGTCATTAGTCCTGCACCTGCTACCTCCCTGATCCTGCCGGATAGCCGTCCCAACGCATTATTTGTTTTTTTTTCTTCGGAGCCTTTTTCCAAACTAAATTGGTGTTCGGTTTCAAGTCGACTACGATTTTCGGTTAAACTTTGATTTTTGATATGGAGCGACTACCACCTTAACACCTGATGACCAGGATGGACGATTTAATATGTTCTTCTGGGCATAAAAGCATCTCAGTATGTTAAGAAGTCGTCAACTATTCATATACAGAATCAGTTATGTTGGTTACTGCTTAACCACAAATCCTTCTCAATTTTTTTTCTAAAATACTAGCCTGCTAAAGTGACTTTACTCTGCCTGATGAGTTTAAAAAAAAGTACAATCATGAAATACCGAAAATAAAATTATCGATCAGCACTGTCATTCGAACACATCTTTTGATTAACAAAAACTACGTAATTATGTGACAAACGGCCCACGGCATCATAACGGGAGATTACAAGATCATAACGACACACTATTAGCATATAGAATGTACAATATATTACATTATCAATATTCGCAACTAAGCCTCCATATATAAGACTTACCACTACCCCGGCGATTAAGTAGGATCGACTAAATTAAAATTATTAACATACTATGTGTATCGCTTGGGAAATTAAAATACATATTAATTTGACGTCTCAACTTGTGCAAAACGTTTAATCGATATTTAATAAAGTTAGTCGATGTAATAGAGCCGTCACCACACTGACTCGGGTAGCATCTTTATCTTCAGCATGATAGCCGGCCTTCTGAAGTGCATTTAATATGGTTTGAACAATAGTTTGTTAATTTTTTAAGGACTCAAGTTATAATAATTGGTAGTAGGTAGTAGAGCAATGCTGATTTCAGCTCTAAAGGGCCGGCTCGGCGGGGCAGTACTACCCTCCCACAGAAGATTAACTTAAAGCGCCAGCATCTGTGCTATCGTATTTCGTTGGTGAGTGTGAGACCGAAGGCCTATTAATGCAAAGATAACAGTTATGGCGATAACTGTGTAAGTCTTACACTGCCGCGATGGCTGTCCCCAAGCGGGGTGTAAAAAAAGCATCTCACAAGGCCGCCATAATGTGGGTCACCATACTGCATTGTCTGCATTTGCAATGAGTATGGTGACCGCAACTCTTGAATTCTACTCATGCTTTCCGTTAGGCAAAGTAGAGTCACTTTGGCAGGCTCTTAACAGAGAAAAAAAAAAGTATAAATAGAACCCAAGAGTTGTGGTCATCATACTCATTGCGAATACTGACAATGCAGTATGGTGACCCACGTCATAGTGGCCTAATGAGATGCTTGTTTACGCCCCGCTTGGTGACGTAAAAGGTATGACAGTCTTCAAGGCACCCAGACTTACCACGATAACTATCACCTCCAGATATCAATGTTTAACCAAACCAAGATGCTATGTCCTCATAATTGTTTTATATTACTTAATTAAGAAACAGGCACCCGGAGTACGATAGTCATCAACAGCCTTTAACAGTCCACTGCTGGACATAGGCATCCCCTTGATAAAGAGGTTTTGGCCTATTATTCCATGCTGGCCAGACTGGTCAGTGTAGTTCTTTTTCAAGTTTTCCTTCTCTTTGCAGTGATGTTGTCATATATAATTTGCTCTGTTAATCGCCTCTTACGACACCCATGGGCAGAATGCACATTCAGTGTGGCGACTTCCACATTACAGCACAAACAAAAATATACAACAGCACCATCTAGCGAACCTACATTGAACTACGAAGTATGAACGAAAAGTATGAATGTAATGAACTACGATGTAACAACTAATCCTGTATCGCGAAATAGAGATTCGCGTGGCAATTAGCATATATACAACATCCCAACATCAACCGTTGGGCCGTGGCCCGCCAGGCATGATCACCTCGTCTGGTCGGAGGATCCTCCCTTTGTGTCAGAGGGATATGAACCCTCGTTCCCTCCACATTCAGCAACACCTTTACAATAGTCACCGGTACTTGAATCACAACAATTTTAGCAACACTTGTTTTCCCTCTTACCCAATCACAAACCAAGTTTCTAGAAACTTCTTCAGCTGAAGATGACGTCATTTTCATCCATTTGAATACTCAAGTATTAATTACACAAATGTCTTATAAACTTTATTCAGTTGAAGTATTGCAAGTTGCACTGTAACCAACTTTGTGTACGGTCTGCATAACAAGTGAATAAATTAAACATTTAAAACTGTCGCATCGTTGTTTGAATAATGTAATAATTTGATTGCGTCTTTATTAGATAGTTCTAGAAGAAAGTTTTTGCAAGTTGTCTTTATACTGCTAACGCATACGTAAATATTAATTATCTGGGAGATGTTACAGAGTGATTGTAACTCTTTAGTTGTAGGCGTTCATAAATGGTGATAGTTTCATGCAAGTACCTCATCTGTTCATTCGCCATATTGCATATTTGTTCTATCATCATCTCGCAAGTTTGTTCAATCATCGAGTCTTTATTATTCCTAAATTATTTGAGGTCGGTTCAACAGGTTTTGCCTGAACACCAGTTTCTGAATGGAGTGATTGGCATCAGACTCCGTAACCCTGATAACGACCAACAACGCTATTAATCCGACCAGGTGGAGGAGAGTCACTTTGGTAAGTTTCTGTACAAAAAAAACTGGAATCGAAATCTTTTGATTAGTTATCGCATACGCTAACCGCTATACCAATAACACTACTTGAACAAGTAGGTGACCCCAAATGGTCTGAGGCTTAAAATAGGCTAAGAAGATGTTTGTATTTGGATAAGTAAATTTCAGTAGGTATCCAAGAAAACAAACCTATTTTTATCTCACTCTCACAATGTAATAGAAGAAAGCAAATTAATTAATTGAAACCTTAAAAGTACGAGAAACTTAAGCATATTTCCCCTTCAAGCCGTATTTTCCCTTCAATTTAAAGGAAAGAAAATTAACTTGTATGTTAAGCGAAAAATCATCCTAAAACTTTCTTAAATTTCTTTTTACAAGTCTTCTAAAAATTGTCGCTCGAATTATGAGGAAAGAAAAAGAACAAAACTATAAAATAAAATAAAGAAAATATTTCGAGCATTTGACACATAATGCCATCTATTTTCAAACTAAGCAGAGTTTGTACTATAATAACTTGACTGACTGATAGAATACATATATATATTTTTCTTGTAAATACACATATTATACATAGAAAATACCCAAGCTTCGTAACAAATATTTACAGATCGTACAGACATTAGGTCCGTCCTGGGCATCAAACCCGAGCCTCAAGCATAGCAGTTACAGTCGCTATCGCTACACCACCGATGCAGTTAATATAAACACAATATAAGAAATACTGCTCTAAATAACCACAGAATCTATATCTAGCACGTCCTAATTCAAATATTAACAGACCTAAATATTTGCTTAAGGATTTCTATCCTGAAGCATAATTTAAAGAAAACTATACCAATAAAAACTTGAGTAGAAATGAGGCCGACGGCAATAAGTATTGGTGCTAGCAATGATGTTCGAAAACTCTCTAAATTAAACTAAAAATCACAAAAGTAACTCTTATCCTGTCAAACAATGTTATGTACGTTTAAAATTGATTTAAATTAGGTACAACCCCACTAAAAATAGTTATTATCTAAGTAAGGTATTTATTGACAAATTTTGCATTAGTGTTTACTGAATTACCACCATTATCAGCCAAGTCATGTCCGTTGCTAACATTATTGTACTGTAAAAAGAGAATATTTTTATTGTGGCAATAACGAAAAACACATTAATTAACACGTTTTAGTTTCAAATAACACATTTGGCAACATCCTGGAATATGTTGTCTAGAAAGGATTTATAACCAGCCACTTAAAACACTGTCCGAGTGATTTAGAGGGTTAACCTACTTTAATGGTCGTATATACTCAAATGGAGGAAAGAAAAGTTTAAAAAGAGTATATTATTATTGTTATCGTAAAAAAATTTGCTAATTATAATGTTATTCCGACTACAAAAATTCCGAATTGGATGAGAAAGAAAATAAAGGTAGGTTACAAGAAAGAAAGAATTGCTCATACAGATAGCTGGATTTAGAAATATAAGCAATAATTCAAGTAGATCGGTTGATCCTTAGTCAAGATGCAAGTGTTTCACGTCTGTTCTATTTCTACAATCGCTGACGTATCTATTCTCTTGCATTACTGGCTAATTTTGTTTTGATCACGTTATTTAGCGTCTCCGTATATTGACGGATTAAAAATACTGAGTATTACCTTCTCTATGTTTCCCATAGGTGTCGTAAAAATCAACTAGGGGAACAAAATATGCAAGACAACATCACTGCAAAGACAAAAAAAATTTGAAACAAACACCAACCCGTCTGGTCAGCGTGGTATAGTAGGCCAAAAATTCCTTGTTAAGCAGAGTCCTATGTCGAGCAATGAACTAATTAAAGCTGTTGATGATGATCAGCCAGCGTTGAGAGACGTCATTATACATTTGTTAGTTTTCTATTATCGTTCACGTTTGTAGAATGTCAACTTGGTTAAAGAAACAGGTCTACACAGTTGTAACTGGAACTAATTGTTGCCGTAATATCCGAGCCCCCTAAACGCATTCTTGGGTGTTGCCATAATTATGTGTTAATAAAATTTAATAAAATATTATTATCACGTCTAGAAAATAAATAAAGAGTACTTACTTCATGTGATCGTAGACAAAATTCGATTTGGAAATTTAATAGAATAATTTACGCAAAGAGAAAGTTTCGAACCAAAATTATATTTGGTTAGGAGCCCTAATTATAAGTTAGACATTTTCGAGCGAGGTTACATTGATACACGTGAAATATTAAGGGTCAAGTCTATAGAATTTAAAAAATATTATAATGGCCGTAAATGAAGGAATAAAATTGCGATAAATTGACATTAATTTTTTAACTATCACGGTCTATGATCATTATATTATTATGTTTATGGCAATTTATTTCAACTAGTGGTCGCCCATTGGTCGAAATTCGACCATAATAAATTTAAATTGTAAGTGACTTAATATACATTATTAAAATATAATATTCAAACATTATTAAGGTTCTACTGTCCAAAACTAAACTACTATAACCACAGATTTGACCAAGACTGTTATTTGCCAATTTCTTTTTTGAACAAATTATATGAAATTAAAAAGAAGTAAAATAAAGAATACCTATTTAAAAAATGTTTATTAAAACAAAACATGCTATAAGAGGATGCAAACAAAAAAACATTTTTTATCGCATATTGTAATAATATAATTAATGATTTAAAACTTCTCTGAAAACAATGTTTTTTGTAAAAACTCTTTCATCGTTTGCTAAATGTCCTTGGCCATTATATTCGGATATATAAAACCTTAAACCAGCGAATGAACGAACTCTACTTGCTGCGACATACAATTGCCCATGTGTAAAAACTGGCCGATTTAATAAAACACCATTTTTTTGGACTGTTTTGTCCAATCCCAGTGAAATTTCACGCATTATGTTGTTGTTACATGTTTCACTAATACGTTCTTGTAATCTATAATTAATAGCAGTGTCAACATCATAAAAATATAATTGTGCATAACATGGTGAGCGACCATATGCAGCAGTCATTGGACCTGATCTGTGATAAAAAACATCATATATTTTGAAACAATACACTCCACTTGTACCTACCTCAGCAACTTTGGCTTCTGAGCTAACCATAGCAAAACATAAATTATATTTCCTAATATATTCTAAATAATTTTTTGATTTACTTTTTATTGAAGGTTCATTTGAAGTAAGTCAATGAGTACAATGATTTAAAATATTCATTTTGACTTAAGGGTGGTAATATTGCTTTACCCTTGTGACAACATGAAGTGAATGCAGTTCGGTCGCCTAAAGTCACTTCAGATTCAAAATGTTTCGCATTGCAAAACCTGCACTCTAAATCCATTAATCCTCAATCATAACTTAAAAACACATTTGGACTGACATTTAGAGCACATTTAAATGTACGTATCTCTCAAAATCACTTATTTATCCTGAAGTATATTACTGTAATCGTAAACTACATACCACAACTACTAATAATTGCTTTGAACCAGAAATAGCAAGTTATATTTTTTTTGTACCTGAATGTTGTCATTGCAGATTGCTGCTACAGAACTTTCTTTATGCATATAATGAAAGTCCGTGTACATTTAAATGTATCTTACTGCTACACAACTTATACCTAGTCTTGCCATAAATATTGTAATAAAGAAAAAAGAAAATTGTTAACTGCAAATAACATTTATTACTTTTACAGTGTGTCAGTTTAATACATAAATATAAAACAATTAAAAATATAAAAAGCTTATTCGAAGTGGTCTCCATTGGCTGCAATACAGTCCTTTAAACGATGAGGCCAGTTATCAATAGAAGCACGCACTCTTTCCATGGGAAAATTCTTCACTGCCAATCGTATAGATTGTTTTAGGGACTCCAAATTATCATGGCGTTTAGAGCAAGCTGTACTCTCTAAAACTGACCACAAATCATAATCCAGCGGATTAAGATCGGGACTAGACGACGGCCAGTCTTCAGCTCTGATGAAGTCCGAAACGTTCGATTCCAACCAAGACTGCGTGGACCGAGCTTTATGACCCGGCGCCGAGTCTTGCTGGAAGGACCATACTTGGTTATTGAACATGGTGATGTTAAGGGGCTTAACTACCTTCTCAAGAATGGTATCTTGATACACTTGTGCCGATGTTTTGATACCTTTTTCACAAAAATATGGCTCAGTCACTCCTTCATAGCTAACACCCCACCAAACCATCACTGAAGTCGGATAATGTCCACGTTGCACTCTGTCGACTAATTGGGAAGCTTCCTTAGAGCTTTGAGCATAAATACGGTCATTTTGTTTGTTAAAATGTTGCTCAATTGTAAAAATTTTCTCATCCGTAAACAAAATTTTTCTGTGACCTCCCTTTGCGTACCGCTTCAGTAGTTGTTTCGATTTTACCACCCTATTCTTCTTTAAATTATCAGTTAAGAAATGGCCAGTGCGTCTCTTATAGGCTGCAAGTCCTAAGTCATCTTTTAAAATACGCGACATGGTTCTAGGTGCTATCTTCATTTCCCGAGATAAAATCTTTTGCTTTCGGACAGGATTTCTTCGAATTCTTTCCCTTACTGCTTTGACCACCTTTTTCGTACGAACACTACGTGGACGGCCAGATCTTTTTCTGTCACAAACAGAGGAGGTCTCATTGTACCTATTAATAGCCCGGTACACAAACATTTTACTAATACCAAGTGTATGGAGAGTTTTAAAAATTGCATTTGGCTCCATACCTACTTTGTGTAATGCTATCACAGCGATTCGGTTCTCTTTATCACCCCACACCATTTTAATATCGCAAAATATTTTACAATGTATTGGCGCCAAAATGAGAAAACACAATGAACAATCGTATAAAAATGACAGATTCGAAATTCAAATGTAATATTTTTTTATAATTAAGTGTAACAGTATTTATGGCCAGACTAAGTATATATGTATATACTACATAAATTTTTATAAGCGCTCAGTATTTCACGTAGGATTCGTCAAATAAAACTTTTCTGTTTGACATTCAACTATGTCTATAATAAACAAAAGAGACAATTTGACCACAGAGTATGTATACGTGTACAAATACTTGTGTATGCGTGTGTCAAATGCATGCTGGTTTGTGTAATGTTTTATTTATTGATTTAATGTACTTTTAATGCATTATTATTAAAATCTTTTTTTATATTAAATGAGGCAAATAAAACTTTTTTTTGATATGTCTATGTGAGTACTTTATGTCTATGGACAAAATGGCGTGTACAAATACTTGTGTATGTATGTGTGTGTGAAATGCATGGTAGTGTGTGTAATGTTTTATTTATTGATTTAATGTACTTTATAAGTTATTGAAAAATATTAGCGTTCTGCACTTCTCCTACACATAAACTATAAGTGTGCTAAATTTTATGCTCCTGCGTCGGCGCCATTTTCGTAAAAAGCGGTCCAAAGTTTACATCACGTATTAATATATAGATTAATCGTGCACCTGATGTGCTACCAGTATTGCCATGTTGACAGTCGTTTTATCAGTGCAACCTGTTCGGAACGTCAGGCACATAAAACTAATTACAGGAAACGTAATTGTAAACACACACACTCTAATTTTCAATTAATCAAGAACAAACAAATTTTCAGTTTTTTTACTTTCACGATTTTTACACATACACATAGTTTTATCGTACAGCAAGTTTTATTCACGATAAAAATATTTAAAAAGATTACGATAAAGATCGAGTGAGTTACAATGCTCGTAGTCACCAATAGACTGGTGTGAGGTTAGCGGCGCCTTCGTAATGCGCGAAGTGTGACTACCCGCACTTGGTCGCGTGGATTGTTTGTACTGTTGGTACTTCTACAAACTATACTAACAGTATTTTTCTTTATAACACAGTACATGTTCTTTAGTTTGGCAGACTTCATTAATGTAAAACATATGTTATAATTATTATAATTTAAAAAAACTCATGAATAAATGATAAATTTTATTATTTTAAGCAGTTTTATGATAGCTATTGGTAAACGCATAGTCATAGATTTTCAGGTGCTATAATTTTTTAAGAAAATATAAAATTGAAAATCAAATGTTTGGTCAGTTTAATGAAAAACTCAAAACTGTCAGACATTTGACGAAGTATATATGTTCTTGTGATTACCGCTAATGAAGCAACCATAACCTGAGTATCAAAACAGTTGTGTAGAACCCAATTTATTAGGGAATGCGTTACCACTGACATTATTTCTATCCTTTCTTCTTCACCTTAGTCTATTTTATAAAAGCATATAGATTAGATGATCTGTGACTTTATGTAAGATGAAATATCATAAGTCTAAATTTCGGTGGTGACAGGTTTACCATAACTAAATAATAATGATCAGAGTGGGCAGCATTCCAAGTCCAGGCATATATATCATGCATTTAGAACATCCTCTTCTGATTTACAGTATATGCATGATGCAATAATATCTTTGGGTTTTGCATCTTAATCTCTTTGCGAAATATTACAAAGATTGCATTGGTTTTTGTTTTTTATTTAATTTTTATAGAGTAGAATATCTGGTTCTACAAATTGTTTACAACTTATTAGGAGCCAGTTTGACTATGTGGGTTGCATGTATAGATATTAGCAATCAGAAACGTCCCCATGATAACTGTTACAAGACAAAAAGAACTTAAATACTGATCAGACTAGATAGAAGGAGCTCATATTATCTACCAACGCCACGCCGCTTCTACTTCTCCAGTCTACTTATCGTATTTAATGAAAACATTTGGTTGACAAACTCAGTCAAAGGATTGTTTTTTTTTTTAAAAAGTCAACGCCCGCTGTATAAATAAATCCTGTGTCACGGGGGACTTTACAAACATAGAAGAAACGGCCACAAAGAACACCCAGACTCAGAATAACAATTTAAATGTCACACAAAGTTTTGTCCGATATAGGATTTGAACCCATAACACTCGGCGAAGTAAAGAGCAACTGTATAAACCACTAGGCCAATCGTGCAGTCATTGAGACATGATGATCCAGTCAATTACGGCCCTATGCTGTTAGGGACAAAATAAGAATAGATAGCTCTAACAAATATTATTATAATGTATTCATCATTGTCAAGAAACGGAATAATCAATAATAATAGGAATTACCACCCGGAAAAAGAAACACGAAAGCGTATAGTCTATTATAGGCTACAATTATGACTATAACAAAAATTCTAAAAGAAACTCATTCATGCTAACGGCAAAAAAATACGTCAGCAACATTACTTCGCTCACAGAATACACAATCATCTTAATACAGAACAATATAATATAATCGCGAACTGTCCTACATTTATAAATAAGAAACATTCTCCTTATTTAATCTGCAGGCTGTACGAACGTCTGAGTGAAGTGACAAACGACGCGGTTTTCAGTTGCATCTCGCGCTCGCATTAACTTTATTGTGCTGGCCTTACTAATATTATACAGTGAACAACAATATGGAAACGTAGACTTACTTCAGTTAATGTTTCTTGTTCTACTGAATAGTGAGCAAAATTACAAGTCCAGCACAGTTCTTGAAGCGAAACTCATTTGTAAGCACTTGCGTTGGTAAGTTAGATACTCAAACAAAACTGATATTCATTAAAAATTGAAAATGAGAATACGAGCTTGTTATGCTTTTTATCCGACTGTACCAGAAAGAAGGTTATGCTTTTCTAGTGTACGAGTATGTGTGTCTGTATAATTCCTCTAACAGTCTGAAACGTCTTGATAAATTTTGGATGTATTTTAATCATAAGAGTGACGCTTGATGTAAGAAACTTTCAAAAATTAAAATAACCAGTTTGTTAATTATAAGCATACCTTATTATACAAATGGATTCTGATTTTTTTTGTCTTGTTTGTCTTAATCTAACGACCGCCAACAAACAATTTTTCTCTTTGAAACAACTTCAGTACTTTCGACAAGATAAATTCTTAAATTCTGAATACATCACTTAACTGATTGGCAAACATTAACACAATCGAAGTCTTTGACAACATTCTTTTTATAGAAAAACTTTATTTATTTCATAGTCCCTAAGACACATCATAGTAATTGTCCAGATCAAACTAGGCAGCTCTGTAAACAGCTATCGTCCACCGTTATCACTGGCCTGAGATATACACCAACTTCACAGGGAACCCTTGTCTAAGTGTTTATGTACACGATAAAGGTCGATCAAGGTTATTGAGCTGAAATTATAGTGAGCACTATTGATGTAAATATACTCGCTTCGAAAGGTTTGTAAAGAGTGCCAGGAGGGTCCTCTTAAGATATATTAAAAAGGGAGGACTAAGAAAAGTGATGTCAAACTTAAAGAAATTTTTGAGGGTAGGTGTCAAAAAGTGCACACAGAAAATTATTTGCTCTTAATTGTATTTAATTTAAAATATCTACATTTCCTAAAAACTATTACAAGTTCTTGCTTAATACACCATAATATTGGACTGCACTTGTTTGTGGGAGTTTATGTGTGGATCTTAACCAATTTGTAGCCACCACCTACCAGCACTACACTACACAACAATATGTCACAGTTGGTGAACATTGAAGCCGCTCAAAAATCTCTGGAGGAGTCCTTCACCAGAAGAATGGCGGAACTGGAGTCACAGCTTCAAGGTACAAGTACCACAAAGGACACGGTTGCAAAAGTTGCTGAGGAGTTCCGAACCTTTCGGGAACTAATATACAGCATGTTGGGACTGTTACGGAAGCAGATTAAAGAATGCACTCAAGCTGTTGATGCCATGGAGACAAGGCATCGTCGTAAAGCGCTTCTACTCATGGGGGTTGCGGAGTCTGATGGTGAAGACTGTGGCAGAGTGGCACTTGACATAGTCAATAACAAGCTGCAACTGAAAACGTGCACTGCAGAGTCCTTCACTGTCTGTCACAGGCTAGGGACACCGGATACAGATCATCACCGGCCCATTTTGGTGAGATTTCGTAGCTTGCAACTCCGGTCGGCGGCCTGGAGGGCTAAATCTGCACTTAAAGGTTCCGCCGTTTCTGTTCGTGAATTTCTCACCAAAACAAGACAGACAGTATTTGCCAAGGCCCGGAATCACTTCGGCACTCGTGCATGTTGGACTAATGACGGCACAATTGTTGTTATGGTCGCTGCCGGCATCCGGTGTAAGATCACTACCGTTGAGGAGCTGTCGGACCTGATTTCAAAGCACCCAAAAGCTCTTCATGCAGTGGGGCACCATGGCAGAAGTGGCAAAGAGAATAAGTCGTCTGGCCCGCACAAGAAAAGTCCAGTCAAAATATAATACATCGGACTTATTCACATTAACGTACGTTTTTCTGAACGTAGCTCGTCGGCTAACTGGCAGGTAAACAATATAGTCTTACTTTATTTGTGTCTACTTGGCCTTGTCTAATTGTTTATTTAACATCAACAACATATTTAACTTATCATATTTGACATCCGTAAAGTGACATATGCATGACGGGTTGCGTTCGGAAATGCGTTAATGGACAACGTAACGTGTTAATGTTTCTGTTTACACTATCACTATTTGATACGTTTTATTTCACTTGTATTTTTATTTTTCTTTTTAGTTGTTATTATCAAATTTTGTGTTGTGTTAGCTGGTGGGTGGTGCAGAGGAGTAATTTCGTGCCAACATAGTAAGGTATTGCATATTTTGAGATATCGTATAAATAATTCCAATTTTTTTTTTATTTTTTTTACATTTATATTTATTTACTATTTTGTAGTATATTTTTATTGCTTATATTTAATACGTATGATAACTGATGATTATGATTCTGACAATACTGCTCACGAGTCTACTTTATCCTCTGTAGATGTTAGTTCTGCCTTTATAACTGAGACATTAGGTGAACGCTTACAATTTACATTCAACCGTCAGTCAGAGCACCTGCTTAATGTATGTCACCTTAATGCACAGAGCATACCCAGTCATTATAGTGATTTGACTGAGGCTTTTAGTAGCACCAACGTTCATGCCATCCTGATATCGGAGAGTTGGCTCAAACCTAATCTTCTTTCTGCTTTCTATCCTCTCACTGGCTATATCCTTGTTCGAAATGATCGAGTCACCAGGAGGGGAGGTGGAGTTGCCATTTACATACACAGTTCTCTTCCTTTTAAAATTCTGGCTTCTTCTCCCTCTTCTTCTTCTTCGGCTGCCGTAGAATATTTATTTCTTGAGGTCCTTGTGAGAGGAATTAAGGTGGTCCTGGGGGCAGTGTATTCTCCTCCCTCGGTAGATTACTTCTCCAGTCTGGAAACAGTGCTGGAATCCTTGGGGTCTGTATACACTCATCACATCATCATGGGAGATTTCAATACAGACCTAACCCGCCCTACCTCACGTGCCTGCAAACTCCTTCAGATTGTTGAGTCGACCGGTATGCATGTTTTACCTCTACAGCCAACTCATCATAACAGCCTGGGGGTGGACACTTGGTTAGATTTAATACTGGTGTCGGCCCCTATGCTTGTCCGTAACCATGGTCAACTTGAAGCGCCGGCATTCTCCAATCACGATCTAATCTTCCTCTCCTATGCCCTTAAACCACCTAAACCCCAACCAAGAGTTTTGCGCATGCGTTGTTTTGCTCGTATGGATCTGGACAAGCTACTTAGGGATGCTGCCTGTCTGAATTGGGATGCAGTAACGTCAGTTATAAGCATAGATGAGAAGCTTCATAACTTTAATCACATACTTCTCGCTCTATATGATAACCATGCATCCATCAAAAGTATTAAAGTAAAGAGGCAACCTGCTCCCTGGATGACGAAAGAGGTACTTTTGGCTATGCGACGAAGAGATAGAGCTTTTTTCAAATTCAGAAGGGACCGTACCGAGGCAAAGCGCACTTTATACAAAATCGCGAGGAATCGCTGCAACCAGATGATACGCAACGCCAAACGCCGACACATTTTTGACAACATCTCCCATTCTTCTCCCGCCAATATTTGGAGGTTCCTTGGAACTCTGGGTATTGGTAAGCAGCGGTCGGGTGGTCTGCAGGGGACGGTTGGTTTGGAGGATTTGAACCACCATTTTTCTCTATCTGCTCATTTGGATTCTCAAACCGAGTATCGCACTGTTGACTACCTGACAAGCTTAAATAGCCCTAACATAAATCCCTTCCGATTTTCTCCGGTTGCGTCGGGTGAGATCAAAAAGATCATATTCTCTATCAAATCCAACGCTGTTGGTTGTGATAAAATCAGCCGACGTATGATCGTAACAATTATTGACCACATTTTACCTATAATCGCCCATATCATAAACTACTCATTATATTCTGGAATTTTCCCATCACTGTGGCGCAAAGCTTGTGTCATCCCTTTACCTAAAAATCCAAATCCCACACACCCCAACCATTTCAGACCAATATCCGTCCTCCCTTTCCTCTCAAAGGTCCTAGAATCCTGTGTGCACAAACAGTTTTCTGAATTTGTCTACAAAAACAACCTATTGAGCCCGTTCCAATCGGGTTTCAGGCCTGGTCATAGCACTACTTCTGCTCTTCTTAAAGTGGTTGGTGATATCAAGGCAGGTATGCAAGACACTGAAGTTACTGTTTTGGTACTAACTGACTTCTCTAATGCCTTCAACACAGTCAATCACAATATACTCCTGTCTATCCTTTCCTATCTTGTGGTCTCACCTGAAGCACTGGATTGGTTCTCATCATATCTTCGGGGACGCCAGCAATCTGTTCATGTCGATGGATCTTCCTCGAGCTGGTGTGATCTCGATTCTGGTGTTCCTCAAGGCGGCATTCTTTCTCCTATATTATTTTCTGTGTATATTAACCTCCTGTCCCTGGAACTTCGTTGTGCGTATCATCTGTATGCCGACGACCTACAGCTCTATTCACAGAGCAAAGTGGAAGATATCTCGAGAGCAATACAAATGATCAACCACGATCTGGAAACAATCAACACGTGGTCTCAAAGGTTTGGTTTATCTGTGAACCCCACAAAATGTCAAGCTATCGTAGTGGGAAGTCACCGGTCGATGAACAGAGTAGACACTAAAACTCTCCCGGCTATTACTTTTAATGGGACTATCATACCTGTGAGTGGATCGGTGAAAGATTTAGGTTTACACCTCGATTGCACACTAACCTGGCGTGAACAAGTTGCAAAACAGTGCCGGAGGATTACTGGGACACTTCGGGCTCTAAATCGTCTGAGAAATTTCCTGCCCGTAAAAACCAAGACTATGCTTGTGCAAACTCTTATCTTCCCCTTAATCGACTATGGTGATGTGTGCTGCTACGACCTGAATGCAGATCTTCTCGATAAATTAGACCGTCTTCTTAATATAACTGCATTCGATTTGTTTACAATCTCCGTAAATATGACCATGTATCCTCTTTCCGTTCGCAGCTCAATTGGCTACCAATTCGTCTACGCCGAAAATTACGCGCGCTCACTATTCTATTCTCTTTACTTAATAACCCATCTTCGCCAACATATTTAAACTCTTATTTCCAACTCCTATGTAGCAATCACGACAGAAAGCTTCGGTCTTCTAAGAATCTTCTCCTTCGTTGCCCCTCCCATACATCTGAGTTTGTTGGCTCATCTTTCTTTGTGCAGTCCGTTCTTCTCTGGAATGAGCTTCCCCTCGAAGTCAGGATGGCTAGCAACGCTTTTACTTTTAAGAAAAAAGTGAAGCAGTATTTACTGAAACAGCTGGTAGAATCAACCAATACATGATTATCATCTTATTATTACTTGTTATGATATTTATTTGTGTATGTATGTATATAGACTTACATCAACTTAAGTATGTATTTGTATGTATTTATGTATTTGTATTAATTTTAGTATATGAAAGTTTATATATGTCTACTTCTTCTTTTCAACATCTGAAACGCACCTACTTTCTATTTTCTCTGCATCACCCAAAGGTTGACTGGTAGAGAATGCCTTAGGCATTAAGTCCGCCTATGTACATAAAGTGCATGATGTATAAATAAATAAATAAAACTATTACTAGTAATTTTTCTGCTTACAGATGTGTGTTGAACAATTTTTTTTTCAAAATGCTATCAATCAAAGCAACTATAAGCAGATGACTTAAAATGAGACAGCGTTTTGGGTAGTTTAGGCCATTATTGCCCTCACTCCCTTTACTAGAATAGCACATTGGATCTTTCCAAACGATAAACAGCAAATATATCAGTATTTAGTCGTAAGATAACATGCGTACTTAGATGTTTCTTGTGTCCGTTTCATGTATGTTTATGAAGTCCACCTACATATTTTTTTGAGCCGTAAAAGGCATTACAGTCACCTTGGCAGTATAAGGCTCACACACTTACCACGATAACTGTCATCCCTGCGTCAATACGTCACTGGTCTCGCACTCACGAAACACGTCAGCACGGATGCTATCGCTTTAGGTTGATTTTCTGTGAAAGGGTAACACCCGGTCTAGCCAGCCTGTTAATACTGAAATCATCTACATATGTATTTATTAATACTTAGTGGAGTTGTCATTCAAAAAAAAAAGATAAATAAATAAATAAATTACTATGGCACATTTACGTCGGTTTGACTCAATTGATACCATGACTTCACATAAAAACGGTATTAAGTAGTTATTTCGTTGCTTTGCACTGAGTGACACCGAGTGACAGAGGTTACCGGCGAACCAAACTCTACACTTCCGAGAAGGGTGGAATCAAAGGTCACATCTATTTGTGACTCTTCAATTGCAGGCGGTGGCATAAAAGTAAGATAAAAAAATCTCAAGATATAAATGAACTATCTATGTATTTAAGTACGAGTATACATGTATGGTAATTTTATAGTTCTTAATTGAAATGCAAGATCGTGACCACTGCTGGACCTAGGCCAAAACCACCTGCTAAGGAGAGGCCTATATCTAGCAGTGGACTGTAAAAGGCTGTTGATGAACCAGGATAGACTACTTGTCGTAGAAACGTTAGGCTCTTGAACGTTACAAAGCCATTTAACCTCTGTTTTATCTCCGAACTCAGGCGTACAAGTTCAAAAAGAAAACTACAAATCTTATCGCCGAGCACAAACAAATCTATATGTTGGTCAGAAACTTGTGCCCAACAAACTTAGTAAAACTAGCGTGTTATCTTCACACAACATAAATAATAGTTTACGAACACATTTTCGGCTCATCTGTGCCTGGAGTAAGCAGAAACGAGAAAATGATGTTTGCCATGATTCTGGTATAACGTTCATTCTGGCTACTGTTCCACATAACGGTGGTGCAGCGGCAGTGAATGCGAATGCTGTGCACCTCGGTCTTGGGTTCGATTCCCGAGTCGGACCAAATGTTTGTATGATCTTCAAATATTCGTTTCGAAGTTTGGCTGTTTTCCATGTATAATATAATATATATACTATAATATATATACTATTTTTGTGTAAATATATATAATTAGGGTGTCCCTTATATGACAAAAAAAAATTTTTTTTCGAATTTCGAAATGCATACCCTCTATAATTTTTACTAATGCTATAAGATACTTAAATATAAAATTTTATCAATCTAGCATAATTGCAACCAGTGCCGACCGAGCTTCAAAGTTTAGTAAAAAACGTGTTTTGTCCTAAAATTTCAGTCTGCTATAATTTCACTATAAATGCAATGAATTAAGTGAATAAAATTAAATAATAAATTAGATGAACATTAATCTTTAATTAAAAACATAAAGAAATAAGAATCATTCAGGGTAACTTCTTTTTAGAGTAGTTTTTTTACAGTCTGGATACAATTTGAGATGTTCCTGGACACAGCGCAGCAAGAACTGTTTTTGTTTTTCTTCAGCCGTGATAAGACCGTTAAAATCTTGCATTAATTTAACAGCCCTTTCAGCAGTATCATTTACAACTCTCAAATAACTTATTCTTCTTTTAGCCTCCAGAAAAGCAGCATTGTTATTCCAAGAAGATACATCTTCCTTTAGAAAACTGTCGTCGATCTGCAGTCGTGATAAAAATTGTTTGCTCTTTTCCGATACGAAATCATCCAGTGCTTTGTCTAAAAAAAAAGAAAAAAAGTTAAATAACAAATAAAAATCAACAACAATTTTGAAAATAAATAAATAAGTATTGGACATTGAAATTGAAATCCAACAAAAAGTCAATTTAACTTACCAAACAACTTTTGAGTCAGTTCTTCCTTCGACGGGCCATAGCGTTTGCTAAAATCCGAGATTTTGTCCCTGTTGAAGTTGGCAATCATCTTCTTCTTAGTTTGGTTGTCAACTTCATCATCAAATAGTGATAGAATGACTGTCTCTTCACATAAATACCACAAGTGATGGCTGAACTTGCTTATAGAAGCTTTAGAAATTGTTGCGTCAACTTTTTCATACTCTTTTAACATCTTCAAGAAGCGCAAATCTTGATTAGGTGCTTTGGTCGCCACTGTACATTCGAGCCAAGGTTTAACATACAATATTACGAGAAATAAGCATACATCTTGTAGAGCCTTTTTGTCCTTCGCAGTTACTCTGCATTGTGACTGAAGTAAACATATTTTTAAAGAATAGATCGCTCTCGCCATCCAGCGTGCCTAATGTATAGCTCCGGGGGGCCTTACTTTTAATTTTTCCTCTGTGTCTCCTCCTAAAAATATTACGCACAGTTCGACCAATTCGCGGTAATCATCTCTTACAAAACCTTTATCTAATTCTGCCTTATAAAATAGTAACAACGCTTGAATGTCTGTCTCGGCAACCCGTGTTTTTACGAAATTAAGAGATGGTTCAATTTTAGCACAATCAATGTTTTTCCAATTTTCTTGGAACTTTTTGAACATCGGAATATCTGGGCTACTAGTAATTTGCTTAATTTTGGTTTCAAAGACAGCTTTTAGGACCAATTCATAAACATGATGACGACAGGCGAAATGCAACAATTCTCTTCCTAAAGTTTGCTCCAAAATAGCACAAGCTCCATTGAAACGGCCCATATTGGAAGCTGTTGTGTCGCAGCACATTATTTGCACTTTATCATAAAGGTTCCAGTCAAAGAGAGCTGCTGATACAGCCTTCGCTTGATGTTTTCCAGAAGAACTTTCTAATTTCGGCACTGCAAGAAGCTGCTCTCTATCGTCAAATGAAGCTATAACTGGCAAGCGTTCTTCTTTTGAACTCCGTACATCCAACCCCTGTAATAGTTTTCCATCCCAATGGACTGTGACTATGTCGGGTACATTGTTTTGGAAGTTAGATTTTATTGCTTCTGCCCTTGATTTTCTAGTTTCAGTACGAATTCGCTGAATCGAGGATTTGTTAATACAGAAATCATCGCTGCTCAAACCAAGCGCTTCTACCACCGCATTAAGAATGTAAACGGTATCTCTAATGCTTAACTGGCATCGATCTAAAGCTGCAACTAGTTTAGGTGTTATAAGATTCTTTCTACCTCTTTTTGAACTTTGTTCATGGCAGGGAACGTCCGGCAAGCTGAGTTCAGAATTCAAGATCTGTTCTTCGTCTGAATCTTCTACACTGTCTAAGTTATTTGTGGTGGAAGTAGATGCAACAGCTAGTGATTCTCTTTGTCTTACAATCCTTTCCTCTTCTTCCAATCGTCGTTGTCTAGATCTTTGTTCTTTTTTCGCCATTTTTTATCTACACCACCTAAGCATCCCGGTCGACCTGGCTCTCTCTGTTTCATTAAAAATAATTTATCTTCCTCTATTTTCATTCTCTCAAAAGCATCAGCATGTGCAATATCAAACAAATTATCAAGATTAATTATAAAATTGTTCTCACGACTCTTAAACGTAATCTGAGTTTTCTTACAATTTTTTTGCAACTCTCTCCAAACATGATATAAATCAATAAGTTTCTTCACGCAGTTAGGAAATGCCCTTGTTGGAATTCTTGCTTTTTCCCAATATATGATGCGCTCCCTAATCACAAGATTTGCACTTTCACTAACAGTCAATTTAACCTCACGAATATTGTAAAATAGGACTGAGAGAACTTGTCGATTAGATGGTAATTTTGCACCATTTATTTGGTAGCTAGTCAATCCGATAAGAAAAATATTTTGTTTATCACTCCGTAATTCCACCGACATGTTTACGCACTAAACAATGAAGCACTAATAGTCTCAAAAATCACGTACGAAATGGCAAATAAAACATGTCGTAACAGGTCACTGGGCAGTACTTAAGCAACTTGTATCGACAAGTTTAAATAGCAAGTCGGCACGGGTTATCGTTTATATATCGAACTAATATTTTTTTCTAGACAATATAGGGTTATTACGAAACTTTTAAGAAGGTATGCGTAAAAAAATATCGAACTTGAAATTTAAGGGACACCCTAATATATATATATATATATATTTACAAAAAATTCTATCAGTCAGTCTAGTTATCATAGCACAAGCTCTGTTTAGTTTGAAAGGAGATGACGTTGTGTGTCAAATGTCCGAAATATCACTTTATTATTTATATTATTATTACATATAGCAGACCGTTTGTACACGTCGGTTATGGGTACTTTAAATAAGGCCCTTTTTAAGTGCACTACCGATCTGATTAGTGTGTCTTTTACTGCTTACACATACCGCCTTTCTCACTCATAGGGGGCCTACTCTAAGTTTATTTCACATCTAATCGATCGTCACGATGACCGTATTCATCAATCCGAATGCCGAACGTACGAGTAGTTATCGTTTCGACCGAGTTGATATGAAATAAACTCATACTGTGATCTAAGAACCAGTGAAGATCAACTTCATCGAGCTCAATGTAGTTACCCATATTGAAATACCCGTTCATATCTGCTTTCCAGGTACTTGTACAGAAAGAAGTAAGCAAGCCTGCCTAGGCATATTCTCTATAAAGAAAATTAATATTTGCTACTAAATTTGGTTAGGTGATGTAAAAAAACTGATAAAAAAGAATTAAATTAAACATATATTAATAGTTGTGACAATTTAAAGATAGGCAAGCCATCATAAATGTGTTCTTGAATTAATAAAATTTCCAAAAAATTATATGTCTTGGTTATTAGATGGGCGTAAGTCAAAAACAACATCAACCCGTCTGGCCAGCGTGGTATAGTAAATTAAAAGCTTCTTGCTAAAAAGAGGTCTATGTCCAGTAGTGGACTGTTAAAGGCTGTTGATGATGACGATGAAGATGAAACTCATACTAGTCTCTGTTGTACATTGTGTTTTATACAAGTTTTAACAAGTTTCATACATTTTTTTTTCTATATTAAGAGCCTGCCAAAGTGACTCTACTCTGCCTGATGGAGAACATGAATAGAATCCACGAGTTGTAGTCACCATACTCATTGCAAATACAGACAGTGCAGTATGGTAACCCACACAATGGCGACCTAGCGAGATGCTTTTTTACACCCCGCTTGGGGACGTAAAAGGCATGACAAACATCGTGACAGTGTAAGTCTTACACAGTTACTACGATAACTGTCACTCCTGCATCAATGGGCCTCCGGTCTCACACTCACCAACGATACACGACAATACGGATGCTGGCGCTTTAGGTTGGTCTTCTGTGGGAGGATAGTACTGCCGCGGTCGAGACGGCCCGCTTGTGCTGAAATCAGTGTGGCTCTACTACCTAGCAATATTGTATATATATTTTGTGTTTGTAAATAAAACACAGGAGTAACTTGACTGTGAAACAGACAAGGTCAAGAAAAGTTACTTTCCTTGTAAGTTGTCTGTGTATGGGAAAACTTTATTAATTAGCTATGAATAAACTACAAGTTAGTGTAGGTATGATTTATTGCTACAAATATACGCAATTAATTTAGTAAATATATACATTCTTGTTTCTTTGTGTGATCAAATCAGGAATGAGGAGATCCGCAGACGAATCAAGGTCACCGATATTGCTAGTAAAATTGCTAAACCTAAGGAACAGTGGCCAGGCAACTTTATGACGGGCAATAAAGTTCTGGAGTGGCGACCACGTACTGGGAAACGCAGCGTTGATAGGCCCTTCACATGGTGAAGGTCACGGGAAGCTGCTGGATGTGGGCGCTACGTGATCGGCTGTTGTGGAGAACCTTGGGGGAGACCTATGTCCAGTAGTGGACGTCTTTTGGCTGAGATGATGATGATGATGATGATATATTCCTGCGAGATAGTAACACCGAATAGGAAAAAGAAGATTTTATTATTTAATCTTATCACACAATTTATTTATAACTACGAGTGCTAAATAATCTCTTCTAATATTAGAAATGTAAAAGTGATTACGTCGATTTGTTACGCTTTCACGGCAAAACCACTGATCTAATTTGAATTAAATTTGGCATGGAGATACTTTAACTCCTGAGGAAGAATATGAGCTATTTTTTGCTGCGGTAAGTGACATACATACATACATGGACGGAGATAAAGATAATACTAAAACACTATAAGATGAATTGTGATCAATAAACGCATTCGTTTCTAGAGGTGTCCTTCAGATTGTTGGTGAAATATTAGATATATATATAATTTTCT
This sequence comes from Hypercompe scribonia, assembly GCA_949316085.1. NCBI lineage: Eukaryota > Metazoa > Arthropoda > Insecta > Lepidoptera > Erebidae > Hypercompe > Hypercompe scribonia. Next base: position 15,378,346 of record OX438987.1, read on the forward strand.
TTTTTTCTTTAGAAAACAACTCCACATTGAGAAAATATCGTGTTTCATGGGGACTTTATAAATATAGAAGAAAGAGAGACAAAGAACACCCAGACTCAGAATAACAATATGTGTATCATTTTTTTTTCTAAATTAAGAACCTGCCAAAGTGACTCTACTCTGCCTGATGAAAATATGAATAGAATCCTAGAGTTGTGGTCACCATACTCATTGCAAATGCAGACAGTGCAGTATGGTGATCCACACTATGGCGACATTGTGAAATGCTTTTTCACACCCCGCTTGGGGACGTAAAAGGCCTGACAGTCATCGTGACAGTGTAAGGCTTACACAGTTACCACCATAACTATCACCCCTGCATCAATGGGCCTCCGGCCTCAATGCTATCACACTAAGTATTGTCTCATGTAGGGTTTGAACCCACAATACTTAGCGCAGTCGAAAGCGGCATGGCGACCGCTTAAACTAAAACACCATCCGTGCAGTCGACTACCGCAGATCATGGCTTTCTTCAACTTTTTCCTACATTTTTTATACGTATTTAACATAATTCTTGAAAACTAACAAGTCATTATTTACTTTTTTAAAACCATTGTTACATTAAAAAGATGATAAGTGAACAAGGACCAATCTATGAATGGACAAAAATATAAAAGATAAATCAAATACTGAGTGATAAATTATCCTACATATCTTTCTATGATATGGATATTTAATGAGAAGATGAGTCACATGATGAAAAGTGACCACCATCACCCAAAAACGAGTGTATCACAGCGCTCTTAGCCAAGAAACAAGTGTTTCACGTCGTCTCGCCCGCGCCTCTTTTTTCTTGTATTATTGACTTAAAGGTGAGAGACGTCATTCGAAAACATTTGTTAGTTTTCTAATAAAGTTCACGAATGTAGAATGTCCACTTGGCTAGAGGGGTAGGCGTCAGAAATGTGTCCTTTGAGACTCTTTTCTTGAAGGTCGTATTCGTCTGAGAATACCGCAGGCGACAATTTAATTTATTTATAGTTATGCTTAAGTTTAATTAGAGGCATACTGCTTGTGTTTAATAACGTGAAAGTCATTAAGTCATGCTTCAGTAAATATGCTTAAAACGCGACAGTCTCTACGACATTCTAAGCGCATTAGAGCTCGCTCTTAAGTAGGTATTTTGTCACTGATATTGTTTCACTATACCTGTATGGTGTGTGGAGATATATAGATACGTATGTACAGTATCTACCAGCAAGATGGCTAAACGACATTTTATTACAATATAAGAGATGACCTATCGGTCGTCCTTACTTGGCACGTTAAAATATGTACAGAAGTTTTTAACTTCATAGTTTTTTTTTTATTTTAAGAACCTATCAAAGTGACTACTCTATCTGAACGAAAACATAAATAAAATCCAAGAGTTGCGGACACCATACTCATTGTAAATATAGGCAATGCAGAATCATGACATTACATATTATTTAACATTTAACATATTACTTTCAAATTTTAGTATTCTGTACTTCTTTAACATATTATTAAATATTAAATATTCGAAAATATAATATGTTTCCTAGTGCCATATTAATTTATAAAGCCTAAGTTCGATATTTTGCTTAAGTTCTACTATTTCCTACTAAACGAGTCAAGTATTTTGGTAGTTTTGGTTTTTTATTGGTGACCTAATAGACAATACTTTAACCACAGCTCAACAAAGTCTGTATAGTATTCGAAATCATATGCTTTACATAATCCTTACAGGGCTAGGAGTATTTCAATATATACTTGTTTTCTTTTAACATAGAATTTGCTAATTTTTCTCTACCCTGCCTGATAGAAAGCGTAAATTGAATCAAAGAGGTGTGGTCACCATACTCATTGCAAATGCAGTATAGTGACCCACACTATGATGGCCGAGAGAGATGGTTTTTCACGTCCTACTTGAGAACCCGGGATCATAGTAGGCTTTTCTTCTTATACATCATGATATGTTTTATGTACGACCTCATAGTTAAGAACTTTATATGGTAATAAAACCACTTTATATGTGGTACACCATGTATTGAACACCAAATCTCTCAAATTCGGTTTTTCTATTAAGATAAAATCGTTCTTGCGCTAAGAAGTAACGACAAATGTTTCATTACGATACCAAATATTTGGTTAAATCAATTAATTAATAATGTCTTCAAATTGATACATTTTTTTTACCTTTATTTAGTCCTATAATTTTTAAGAAATCAGTTACTTACTTGTATTTTTTAATTTTAACTTTTATATTACAAAGAGCCACAAAAAAATAAACAAACATCTGTTGTTCTCTATTGTGTGCCTTTTACCGAAAGCCGAACCAGTTTCTTTTTAAAATGATTGTTAGGGTGTTAAAAATACTTTACAAATACAATCAAACCTGGATAAGCGAGAGATCAAGGGAGCATAATCTTCTTCTCGCTTATAGAGGTTTCTCACTAACCCGAGTTTCTCGCTAATGCAGGTATATGGGTAGCGTTTCTCTCTTATAGAGGTACGCAGCAACAACAAGTCACAGCAAGTACGAATGTAGTAAATATGTAATACCTATGATAAAATGTAATTTTATTTTATTTAGAACGTTATTTAGTTCCACGAAATAGAATGAGTCATAAAATGCCAGATGTTAAATTTGTAATTTGTTTTGTCACTTGTTCCTAATAAATAATATAAATAAATAAGGCTCGACTGTCGCTTATAGAGGTATAGATAAGTAGCAGTCTCACTTACGGAGGTCCATGAGGGAAAAACGACTCTCTCTTACAGAAATTTCTGTTTCTCGTTAATAGAGGTTTAGGGAGCTTAAAATGAAAGGTCCTGGCTATTTCTCTCACTTATAGAGTTTTCTCACTTATCCAGTTCTCACTTACCCAGGTTTGACTGATATAAAAAACGAACACAAAGAACACTCAGACTCAGAACAACAATTTGTGGATCACGCAACGTACAACACTCAGCGCAGTAGAGAGTGGCGTGGCGATCGCTTAGACCACTGACATTCGTACGGTTTAACTCAGATAGTTGCTAAAATTTTGCGTTTTTTTTGTATAAAAGGAGATAGACGAGTCGAAATTGATAGTAACTGTCCACACGTCACCACACATCAATACTAGTATCTAGAGCAGTAATCTTTTGAACGAGTGGTTGATACCGATATCGACTGCACGGTTGGCCTAGTGGTTTAAGCGGTCGCTATGCTGCTCTCTACTTCACTGAGTATTGTGGGTACAAACCCCATATTTTGTGTGATCACACAAAGTGTTGTCCCACAAACTATTATTCTGTGTCTAGGTGTTATTTGTGTTCGTCTATTGTCGTATAGTGTTTATTTCTAATCTTAAAAAAAAGCTACAAAATAAAAGATATCCAAAACGTGGTATTTTGAATGAGTGACTCCCAATATTAATTTTTATCTTTTGGACATCTGACACACAACGCCATTCACCTTCAAACTGAGCAGATCTTATACTATGATAGCTAGATTACACTTTTTTGTAAATACCAATTACATAAATACGCGGACCTGGAAATTGAACCAAAGACCTCTAGTATAGCAGTCGTATACGCTACCACTGCACCACCGAGTCAGTCAACATAGATATCAGTCAATCTAGGCTTTTCAACCTTACTAACTTTGTGAAACTGCACGAAAGAATACCTTCACTCTCCTACACCATAAAAACGAAAAGGGTAAGTTGGTAATAATGACCATTTCACACAAGCTACGAAATAACTCTCTAATTGAAATAAAACCCACCTGCACTATGTGTTCCAGGGATACGTTTTTACTCTCAAGGTCAGTGACAAACTACAGGTAGCTCAAATTCCATGTAAAAGCCATTTATCTCTGAGTAAGCTCTCACGAGTCCCAAACCGCGACAGAAACCATTAAAAACAGAGACACATCTATATCGTACATGTGACACTATTACGCTGGGGAATGTTAGCCCACAAAATGTTGAAGTTGCCCACAAAATGCTGAAGTTGCCCAACAAACGTGACGCAAGTTAGTTTTAGTTTAAAGTAATCTGCCACTTTATGTAGGACAAAGATGGTATCGAGGTCATTGAACTATAGTTATGGTGCTTCCGTACCTTTGTGGATATTATACATACACATACTTACGTCCGTTTATTCCCAAGGGGTAGACAGAGGTGTAATAAGCTTGTTGTAAAAATTTTGTCTACAATTTTTTTAGGTTTCCTTATTTAATTTACGAAGGACGAGATGTAGATATCTTGCATTTTAAGTGGTTTGAAAAGCATATTAAGAATGTTTTTGTTAGTTATTAAATATTCGTAAAAATTAAATATGCCACAGAATTACAAATTTTGTAATATAGAAAGCAAACAGTGTAATTCTCGTTCGCCAGCTAGTGCCCCTGGACAGCTGTGACTCAATAGTCATAGCTATGTTGGTGACTTTTAACCGTTCAAGCCAGAAATGGAAGGGTAGGAGTTAGGCTTAGTCAGTTTCTCAGGTAGTAGAGCCACGCTGATTTTAGAACGAACGTGCCGGTTCTACATGTCCAGTGTTACTCTCTCACAGAAGACCAACCTAAAGCGACAGCGTCTGTGCTATCGTGTTTCATTGATGAGTAAGAAGACCGGACCGGAGACTCATTGATAGAGGGGTGTTATCGTGAAAAATTTTACACTATCACTATGACGTGCGTGCTACGTTCCCACGCGGAGCGTGAAAAATCATGTCACTACGTTGCCATTGTGTGGATTATACTGCATTATCTGCATTTGTGATGAATATTATTACTACAACTCATGGATTCTATTCATGCTGTCCATCAAATACAGAAAAGTGACGTAGGCAGGTTTTTTAAAGAAAAATTAAAAAAGACCAGCGTTATCTTATTGTCATTAACAACAACAAAAAACTGATTGGCTAACGAACAATAAAAATATCCAAAATTAAATGAATATAGATTGACAGTCAACGAAGTGATCTTTGGAACTTATTAAATTAAAAAAAACGTTCTCAGACATAGCGAGTTCAGCATAAAATTGTGTAAACCGTAACAAACCGCAAGATGAATTTAATTTTTTAAAATAGAATTTTATTTATCAACCTAATTTGTACCTCATTATGTAGTGATTAAAGTTGTTATTTTCTTATTCTCAATGAGTAAACATTTTTAAAAGTTTGAATTATTATATCTATTTTGTACTTCAACAGAAACATCGCGGTTTTTCCCCACAAGTTTTTATCCTGCTTCTTTTTCAGTTGCCGCCTTCCATTTTCACCCTTCGCGGTCCCTCTCTGTTCAAATTATTTTCCCTTTTATATTACATGTTGTCATTTTTATAAAAGGGACATATTCGCTTACCCCAAATAATTAAGAGTGGCAGGAAGATGTTATCATTGCTTCAGTATAAAAAAGTACATTGCGCGATCTAGCTAAAGAGGGACGTACTCTAATTACGTTTATAAATACATTTTGGTAATTAATACTATATATATTTAAAATAAAATGGTGTTTTCAAATAAACTGAAGCTGTGTATGTTATGCGATACCTTTAAAGTTGTCAACGTATTCCTATCCTATTTTATTGTATAAAAACCGGAACGAAGAGTTTTACTTTTATATAGAGTTTTTGACAATATTTTTCGGACTTCGGACTATTTCGGACTATTTCGGACATTAGACATACAACTTTATCTACTTAGTTTTAAACTGAGCAGAGCTTGTGCTATGATAACTAGATTGACTGATTGAATACTTAGATACTTTCTTTTTTTGTAAATACATACATATTATTTGCAGATCACACAAACATTTGGTCCAACCCGGGCATCCAACCCAAGACCTCAAGCACAGACATCACATTCGCTACCGATACATCTATTATGTTAAAATCTTGAAAAAAAGCAATACGTTTAAAAAAAAATATAAGTATATTTAATTGAGCACAGCTATAGTGTCCCCTACAAGGTTTAGTCGTAAAATTATCAATATTAACTTACTTATGTACATAAAAATTATCAACTGTAAGGAAATTACTGTGAACTGCGCGGATGATGCAGTAATTTAAACGATCCCCTCGCTGTTTTCTATGGCGCTGAGTATTCTGGATTTAAACCTCATAACGGACAACACTTTATGTGATCCACGATGAATTTGGCTGTTCCCTGCGACACAGGAACATTCCAAGATCGGAGCTGTGAGCAATCGCTGAACAAAGTAGTGAGTTTTTTATCTGTTTCTTCTCAGACGGTTTAATGATTTGAAAACATTCGGTTATAGATTGAGACAGTTAACGTATTATCTATTTTTATTTTTTATTTTATAAAAACAAAAGACGATGAATAAGAAGAAAAATAGAAACTTTAATTTGAAAGGCGTGATTACAGCCCATCTACCGATTCCGATTATATTATGGATCCACTTAAACGCAGATACCGAAATCTAAAATATCCGTTCGTTGACATGGCAATTGATAACATACACACACCTTCAGAAGACTTATATATGTATAAAGAATTAGGTTAGTTTAAAATATAATAAATTTCTACAAAAAAATCTTTGAAAATAAGTAAAAAAAACACCTACCTACTAATATCCCAAGCACATAACAGAGATATATGTAAGCATTAGAAGTACGATCAACGGTGAATCCCAATAAATCCTTTGTCGTCTAGACGCACACATAAATAATTATTAATATTAAACACACATAACAAAGTCTATGTTAATAAATCCAAAGGATTAAATGAATATATATCCTAAACGCCACTTACAATATTACCAAATACAACCTTATACCTTTAAACTAAGGTAGTATTTCACTTGCATATTTCTGTTTTAGGACAGTACTGTGTTAACAATGTCTTTATCAAATACTGTCGTGCAAAATATTTTAATATATTCCCACAGGAAGTGCAATTTATTGCATGCTCTCGTAAAACAATGTAGTCAAATTTAATACGTAATATATGATTATTTTTATAGATTAGATCGTAAAGGTTCGAGTAAAATCGTTTTCAGAGATGTACAGATCAGCCGGAAACTATGAACGATCGTCCTCAAAGTTTTGGTGTATCTGACATGATTACATTGTATTTCTTCTTCATTTTCTACTCTGTGATCCTAAGACTGACTAAAGACTAAAGAAAAGTAAAACAGAAACTACTAAATTTGATTTTGATTCAATCTTAAATGTGTGTTTTATTTGTAAGTAACCAGATAGCATTTTTCCAGAGCCGTTCTCGACAGGCTTTACATAGATAGATATACATCGAACAGCTCGCATTAGCCCACCGTCCTCTCCTGTGTCAACATCGGTCCACCACTGAACAGATAAATTGGCAATCACCGTGTCGACATGCGGTTGGCAATTACAATCGTACATCAACGCGAACCAACAGGAATTTGTGTTTTGATATATACAATGGCTTGATTGTACGCTGAAGTGGACACTTAACTTCTGTGAGTATTCCTGTTGTTATAAAATTTACTACTAAGATTTTTGAAACCTGACAGGTTTTGAACAGAAGCCGTAGTTTTTTTATTATGTTTTTATTTTTTTTCTTGTTTTTAAAAAAGACAACGCCCGCATTAGGTATAAATCCTATGTCGCGGGGGACTTTACAAACATACATGAAACGGACACAAAGAACGCCCAGACTCAGAATAATAATTTATGAATCACACAAAATGTTGTCCCAGGTAGGATTTGAACCCACAACACTCAGTGAAGTGGAGAGCGGCGTGGTGAACACTTAAACCACTAGGCCAATCGTGCAGTCTAGTCAGTTCTCTGCAACTAGAGACAGGTCGCTCGAATTCTAAACAAAGGGTCTTTATCGGGTCATAATTCATATAGATTTGTATATGAGTTATGGCATATCACTATTGTCGTGGCACTAGATATATTTCTAGTGCAGGAGTAGTTTAAGAATTAATTTAATAAATATATATAAAGAATATGTTTGCCTCTATTGGTGTCTTGGTTAGGAAAGGCATCAATCGTGACTCTTAAGCAAAAAATCAGTAATAGTCTGTAATAACGAAATTTTGCTCTTATAATATTGTATTACCAGAATTCTACAGTTCTATTTTAGGTCTAGCTACCATAACACGAACTCTACCTATAAATTGAGATTGTCAAGACCTTATCTTTATTTCTATACTTAAACTTGAACAGAAACGCATGCTTTCTAAGTCGTGTGTCTCTAGTTATATATAAAAGTCCTGTGTTTCTTATCATTTTTCTACCTTCTAATACGATAATTCCCTGTCGTCTTCTCAACATACGAAACCTACGAAACATAAGCATGAGATTACGCTTAAAAAATGACATTAAAAACCATTTATCATTGTACCCGAAACACCCAAAACAAATTTAGAGATGTTTATATAGGAATGATGAATACTGTAATGTACCTTTACCTTCGTGAGGAACAATTAATCATGTTGCATAGCAGGTGTGACACTTACACTACGTATGGTGTACAGTCAGCAACGAAAATCAGTGAACACCTGATTAGCACATTAGGCATTTTTTTAATTTGTGACGACCGAAAGCATGAATAGAGTCTAAGAGTGGAGGTCATCATACTCACTGCGAATGCAGACTATGCACTATAGTAATCTAAGCTATGGCGGCCTAGAGAGTACGTCAAATACAACCATTCACGTTTGTTGTCCTTGTATACATAATTAAGTACGTCAAATTAATGACCATGTATAAATGGTGGCCTTATCATTTAAAAGCAATTTCTTAGCTGTCTGAAAGGACAAATCAACTATAGATATGCGTATTCATACGTGTGGGGATATCTGTGGATAGGTCTTCAAAAATGATATTGAGGTTTCCAATATAATTTTTTTCTAAACTAAATAATTTGCGTGAGAGACACTTCCAAAGTGGTAAAAGGTGTCCCCTCCTCCCCCCCCCCCGCCTCTGTAACTTCTAAAATAAGAGAATGATAAAACTAAAAAAATTTATGATATACATTACAACGTAAACTTCTGTCGAAAATTAGTTTACGAGATCTAGAAAGTATTTTTTTTAATACGTCATAAATCGCTCCTACGGAACCCTTCATAGGTGAATCCGAATCGCCCTTAACCACTTTTTTATCTATTTTTTGATAATTAATATATTCTTTTGTAATATATTTTAAGTCTTTTTATATTATAAATGACTAATACGAGTTTAACTGTTTTACAGACGTTTCAATCTTACATTAGTGTATAAATATTACAATTATTTTAAATATCAAATATTCACAACTGCACCAATATACCGACCTCAATCAAACTTTGTTTTTTAAAAAACTATTTACATCGTAGTAGCTTTAACTAGGTAGAAAGAGTTTTATATTTTTTTGTGGAGCTGTATGTCTTCTTGCTTAACGATTTTGGATAACTTATTATATAATTTTATGGACATTACTAATAGACTTGATGATAGTTAATAGCCAGTTTGAGTTACTGAGCTACTGTTTACTTTGGATAAATCAATCGATCGACATTAACACGAACAAAATCGCCATTAGTCACTAGTCACATGGATACCTGTAACTCAAGAGGCACAGGTGTGTTTCCCTTTCCGTTCTCCCTCTTCTAGAATCAGAGCGACACTAATTTCACTCATTAACGAATTGCTAAAAACCATTTTCTATAAAGCCATGGTATCACACCAGTTAAGCTTAGTCCATATATGTCGAAGCATGATCATTCCACAGTTATAATAATTACGATCCTTAATCTATATCACTGTGACAGACAGCTACAAAACCAACGAAATATCTTAGAACAAGTGATTTTATTTTATATCATCTATATTTTCATTCGTTACGTGCCAGTTTTATCACAAATAAAATGCACTTCATTATAAACTTTAAAAATCACACCTGAAATATTTCTCAAAGTTCTGAAATGACACTAGTACTGCTGTCGCAGAGATCAAGTTACAAAAACTATAAGTTGGATGGTGGTTGCGGTGCTCTTCATCCCTGTATTTAATATTTGACCATCAGATATGATAATGTAAATAATTATAATTAATTACATATGTAATTATATTCTCACATTAATGAACACTAACGTTGAATTAACATCTACGTAAATTACATGAAATTACATATTAATTATTAATTAAATGTGTTGGGAATGTTCTGATATCGTGGTCGCCATATTGCTTGTAGGTACTCATATTGTGTATGATTTCTGAAATGTTATACATTAAGAATATTTAGGTAATGTTAAATCGTAATTTTATCCTTTTTAATAACTTTGTTAATAGACAAGACTGTATGGATGGTGCAGTAGTTTGAGCGGTCGCCACGCTACTGCGCTGAGTGTTGAGGGTTCAAATCTCATACGGGCAAGTATTTTGTGTGATCTATAAGTTAGTGCTCTGAGTCTAGGTTTTCTTTGTGTCCATTTCACGTATGTTTATAAGGTCCCCCGCGATACAGGATATACTCCTAGTGCGGGTGTTTTCTTTACAAATAGTAAACCATGTTATCCAAGTATTACTTAATCAAATTTTATTAAAATCAACAATAGATATTAGGAAGAATGAATAACCTATAAATATCATCATAACACTAATGTTATAGCAGAGTGTTTAGGTTCTTGACCATCCAGAAGACTTGTTTGACAATCACAATCGGCGAACTCCGTAACGTTAAAGTCAAAAGTAAATAAAACGAAAAAGAAACACCTATTTACGTTCTAAATAAACCAAAAGAAATGCTGACTTCTCAGTTAATTGAATTTTAACAATAAGCATGGAAAATCTCCTAAAGATACAGAACTATATCTTTTTAACAATGATTAATTTTAAAATAACTATAATATCTTTTTCTTTCACAACTGTGCCTCCACATCATTTATTAATTTTTTGTTAAATTTAGCAACAGATTTTAGGATGAATCTCAGCAATATTCTCATCAATGTAACTCATACTTACCAATTAAAAACAATAACTACAAAAATACTCACGTGACATGTATGTCATAGTTGAGTGTTATATATATTTCTAGATTGTACAATAACTTCTTTGCTATCCACAACACTTAGTTAACTTTCAAAATCGACGACATCTGTAAAGTTAAATTATTTTAAAACTTAAAACCATAAACCAAAATAAATTAAAGTACATAGAAACATCCACTGACCTACTAAATAAAGTAGAATACACGAGTTCCAAGTGACTTTTAAGTTAAATTGAATTTTGAAATAAATGTAGAAAAACAAAGGTGGTATGGACCACCTGGCGAAGATCATGGGCAGTCGTTGGATAAAAGCAACACAGAATCGGTTATTATGGAGAGTCTTGAAGGAGGCCTACGAGTATATATGTTCAGTAATGGATGTCTCTCAGCAGAAAAAACGCCTAAACGCACACACATTAATGTTATAGACAAAAGATTAAGTTATAAAATTGTAATAAAATCCTTTATCGTCCTAAGTTGGAAATGAACCCATATATCAGCTACCACCACACACAGTAACTTCTTAAGTTACTGTCTAGTCGTGCAATGGAATAATGAAATGTAACGTTCATAGATTCGAAGTGAGAGAAGTGAACTCATAACATCACACCATTCCATGAGTCCAAGCCATTTAATGAAGTAATCTTGTGTGAAGTCAATGTAAAGTCCATTACATAACTAAAAGAATGTTGAAAAGTGTGGTCTAATTTTAAATACTTTAGTTAATAATAATAACAATAATTTTTACATTTCTTTTTCAAAAGAAAATTTGACAGCACGATTGGCGAAGTGATTTAAATGGTTACTTTCTACTTCATCGTTTGTCTGTTCGATCGACACATGCGACAATATTTTTTGTGATATATTATCCTGTGTCTTAGTGTTCCTTGGATCCATTTCATGAATATTTGTATGATTTGGATATATTTTTAGCGAGCGAGTTGTCTTTTTAAAACAAAATTAAAAAATATATATACACAAATAATGAATTTTATAGGCCAACTTAAGTAATTTATTTTTCATTCTACTTATGAAGACTTTCACATTCAAATATTTATTATTTCTTTTCACACTATTCCACTTTTAAATAAATTATTATGTTATTCAATCACTTTACAAAGACCCTTTTTTCTTGTAATATATTTGTATTCTGTAAAATCTTAAAACCATGTTAATTGTTATTATCTTATATTGGACGATTGGAAATTTTACGAGATTTACTATTTGTCCTTAAAATATAACCATACCGTATTGTAATATTATTATGTAAAATTTTTAGGTGTCCAGGACATTTAAAATTTGTGTTGTATTACTGAAATTCCTTTATTCTATGATTTACAAAATAATTGATTTACTTACGTTGTGTTTATTATAAAAATAATGTCGTAACCTTTCATTAAAATTTATTAATTCTGTACAGCATTAAGCCTACATCAACATAGACAGCTGAATACTAAACTAATAAATGTCGCTGCTACGCCGTAGCAGCTACGTAAATTGGTATTGTAATAATAGTAGATCGCTATTATCGGCGTCTACGAACGCGATACGAAAATTTAACGTGTGGTAGTTTGTATAATATTGTAGTATGTTGTTCGTTAAATACAGCGCTAAGCTGCTGTAGACGCTACGTTATAAGAAAAGATTTGCTATGAAAATCACCGTAGCATTTACATAGCGATGCTACGAAACCTGAAGCATTATTTCTTTACCGCTACATGCTATTGTAATATTAGTAACGACAACCTAACTTACATAAATTATTTAATGTTCCCTTTATACTTTCCTTATTTTACTCATGCCTACTATTTTTACATTTTGTTTACCCCCTCTTACAATTAAATCTAATTAATTTACAAATTAACCCGCCAGATGACACAGAAATCACGTTCTAGTCATTAATTTATTGAGGAGTAACGAGGTGGTCGTTGGCCTTGCGGTTAGTGTCTATGACTGCTGATCACGAGGTCTTGAGTTCAGTTTCCTGGTTGGGGCCAAAATTTATTTTTGGGTATTTTTTACGAGAAATTCTTAATAACAGCCTGGAGTCTGGAAGTTACCATGGTATCACGCCCGTGGTTTGGTTTCGTTCAGCCAGAACATCCGTTCGTCGGGTTCGCTATTTCATTAATGAAATAATTACTTGTAATCCTGATTCCCTACTGAAACAATTTCACAACAAAGCTATTCCTTACTTCCCCAGTGGGGCGATTCCTATATAAACGAGAGTTCCCTGAACCTCCTCTCTCGGAAATGCCTAAAATTTAATCATATTATACGCTCGCTTCCTCAATTCAATCGGTCTATCAGCCGACCCTATAAAGCCATATCTACATTCATAAATTTATAATAATTTCCTCAAAATCCTTATTTAATATCATCAATGAGAAAGGAGTCGGTTTGTTTGTTACTGTTATATTCTTGAACTACTCGTAGCTACTACTATTTATTATATTATGTGAAAATTGTAAAATAACAAAGAATATATATCAATTTTAACTGCTCATCTTTAATTTTTTTATAATAGATAAGGTACTCTTTAGAATGGTATTCCCTAACTTATCATTCGAACAAATACAGGCCCGAGAGACTGTGTCCCGTGTGCGCTTGTAGAGAACTGCAACCGATGGCTGACGGCCACAACGGGTGACAGGACCTATCTTAGGTGACATACGTCAATACCTGTTGGGGGTAAGAATACAATTGCAATACTCGCTACCTGGTTATTCGAAAAGGAGAGCAATACCAGGGTGGCTTTTATTCGGTAAAATTCCGACAGACCTCTTTATTCATTCCTTCCCACTACAGGTAAAGGACCTCCATGAGGATCTTTCACCCGGTTAATATGAAGAAAAAAGGTGTAGTACCTCTGTCATTTTTTTAATTAACATGGGATACCTTTCAGCTGATAAAAAGGAAGCGTTCACCAAGATTAGATTTACACACGATATCAGTATTAATATTAACAAAGTTGCAGGCAGATGTTAGTAACATTTGGTGTTTGTTTACACTCGACCACTAACGTATTCATTATGAAACTATGTATACAAGTTGTTAGAGTTACAAGAAACAAATAGAGCACTTTGCGTTGGAAAACAGTAACATTCTCTATATTTAAAAAATCACTTTAACGAGAACCAAATCACAAATCAAAGCTAGTAACCTTATTTTTTTGTGATACATTTACGCTTGATCACTGAAGCATGGTGCTTTTCTTCCAGGAAAGAATAAAAGTCCCTATGAACAGCAAAGTTATTTTAGTACGAGCAAAGTTGTGGGTAGAAGCTAGTAACATTATTAGTTTGTTAAACTTTTACGCTTGGATTCATCATCATAATCAATTATTTGCCAGAATGTAGGTATACAAAGTAAGACCCTGACAAATTGTATAAATATGATATTAAATATTATATACAATTTGTCAGGGGTACGACATAGACGTAAGGTACTTTCCATAAAGAAATGTAAACTATTTTAATACAAGCGAAACCGTAAGCAAAAGCTACTTCATCATAAAATGAGCTTCAACCGCTCAAACAAATGGGCGTGCTAATGTATTCCCAGTGATAACTCGCTTTCCATTAATTTCATTCGGCTCCCATGGGTTACCATGGAGCTAATTAAAAATATATTTCACTGAAATGTAGCAAGAAATTGATAAACTTAATAATAATACGATTATAAAGATTTAACATACAAGTTTAATACATAATAATTTTGCCATATAAATAATTAGCTAGCGAAGCAAATATAATAACTTTATTATACGTTTAAATTCTTTATTCAATCGTAATAATGTTACTAATATAACAAAGTATAATATAATATACATATATATAAAATAAGTTATATATATAAGGTATGTTATCGAGGATTATCAAAATAAACCATAAATTGTTTCTCTGAAAATACAAAGAAACGACATTTAACGTTTACTAATATCGATTCCTCAACTATATCCTTTCGTTTATCACTCTATAAGTTTTTATAACAACCAATGTTCACGAAACAAGCTTAAATATTATCCACCATTAAAAATGACGTGTCAATCTCTCTATGTGCCACAGATAACCTAAAAACACGCCGAGCGCGGCCAATGAATGAACTAATAAAATAACGTTTCATTACATATATTTTATCAGAAACAGTTACAACAATTTCGGTCAAAATGTATTTCTATAATGTAAGAATATCTGAACACATCTCACACACGGCCGTCTAATCTCAAATTAGGCGGTGAATATGCCACGGCCATCAAATTATTTTGTTATAAATATATGCATTTTTATGGCAAAGTTACATTCAAGAACAAACGATGTCTTGAGTGAGAATCGAACCCAGGACATGTAAGTTTGAAGTCCGAATAACTAACCAGTAGCCTTTTAAATGAAATGAATGTGTTGTTCTAGACTTGTAACCTATCCGTATGCCCAAGTTATCTAGATCCGTTCAAATATTCTTAGCTTAATTGAGTCTCAAATTTATATCCAAACTTTAGCCTTCATAACAGTAGTAAGATTAACTAATAACGATAAGAAAATAACCTTCCTATCCCTTTCTAACTTCACTAACAATATGTACCGTGTACCAGAGTATACCGATAGGATAAACCTTGTTATACAACATTGCACGTGTAGTGGTGTCGGAGCCTTTAGGGATAATAACAGATATTGGTGAATTAATCTTAATTTGTATCGCAGCAAGTGGAGGTAAACGCCAGTAATTACATTGTCGTCTACTCTCTTGGGTCTCGGAGCGTTTGAAAACTGTTTAGTAGATATTTCATTATGCGTGGAGAAAAAATTCGTTAAGATTTAGAGTACTGAGTTGAGTTTATTGTGACATCAGAGTTGATGAGTATAATTTCCAACAAAAAAATTTAAAAATTTTAAATTTTACGAAATGTGAAGGTGGTAATCAAATGTTCTTTACAAATATTTACACTATTGGTATAAGTACGGTACAAGCCACACTTTTCGTAGTCCTAGATAGCACAGTGTTTAACGTGTTTATGTCATGATGTCTGCAACTTACGAGTACTTAGTCACTTTTTGATTTTTTATCAAACGCTTAATCCAATTACATCGTAACTAAACTTATTTTTATTATTTTAATTGTCTATATTTGGACATGAAACAGTGTGATGCTAAATATCCTACCAATATTATAAATGCGAAAGTTTGTGAGTATGAATGTTTGTAATTATTTCACGAAAAAACTACTGGATGGATCTGGATGAAACATACAGGTTACAATTTGTAATGATTTTATGTAATTTTGGTCGTAATGTAACAATACATGTCAATTAAGTCGGCAAAAATCTGACTTCTGAGAGTTATCTTGGCGTATGTCTAAACCATTGAAGTTACACAAAGATGATGTACCGTAGGATTGTTTGGATGTTAAAAAAATATGTATTTATTTAAAATGATCTGTTACGAAACTTATGTGGCAAACCATTTTCCATGCGATCGAAGCCGCGGACAAAAGCTAGTATTAACTAAATAGAGTTAAATATTCGAAGCAATAAACATATGATCAGATCATTATTCACGGATGAACACAAATTAATTAAGAAGAAATAGATAGGAATATCGTTACTATTACATATTACATTAAGTATCATACTCAGTGAGTATAAACTCGTTTCAATTTACAACTAGGGCAGAATTTTGGACAATATTTAAATATTTCGGACATTTAACTCACAACGCCATCTAGTTTCAAACTAGGCAGAGCTTACGCTATAATAACTAGACTGACAGATAGAATACTTATTTACTTTCTTTTTTGTAAATATATACGGGTACATATTACACATAGAAAACGCCCAAACTCCGGCACAAATGTTTGTAGATCATACAAACATTTGGTCCGACTCCGAAATCGAACCTGAGACCTCAAATACAGCAGTCGCATTCGCTTCCGCTGCGCCACTGAGGTAGTTGAATATAATCAAAATAATACAGAATAACCTATTTTGTTGGCAGAGCGGATACTTGTTCAATAGCATGACTTTTGAACAGGCTTTGGGTAAAATAAATATCTCAATGCCACTGACATATTTTTTGTACGTTTCTGCAAATTATAATCAGAAAAACGCCTTAGTTAAAAACGTATGTGTATATATATCCTTGTACATTTATAGTACTAGTCAAATATAGAATAGTGTAATTGACTTATCGTTCGCTAACTATATTCGTAGCTTTGTAATAATAGGAAAGCTTTTCTAGCCACCGTTCCGTTACTTAGTTTCCTAATCCCCCCAGAGGCTAAACGTAACAAGCCACTAATTCGCTACTACCTTCGCCACCTGAATATGTTTGATTACGAACGTTCGAGTTACATTTGCACATTTAAGTTGAATTAGTTTACACTGATTACTATTCGCACATCAAGTATTTGAAATCTATAGTACTGTGTATGGTACCATTGTGATTAGACGTATTTTCTGCTGTGTGTACGAATGGATTCAAAGAAGTCACAAAAGTGCTATTCGTATTGATCATTTTATTTTAGCATTAGCTATGCAGTGTAGAAATTTATTTTTTTGTTAAATTATAACTTTGTTGCCTTAACTTTTGACTTCCAAAGTTTTCACAACATTTTAATTGTTTGAAAAAGATTGTAAGACAAATATATGTTTACAAACAAATACAATTTCAATAATTTTTAAATCACTTTATAAAAGGTTCTCAATTCATTAAACTACATATTTGTGTATTCAATGTGTGAAATTAATTAAAAAATTAAAAATTAAATTAAATTAAAAATAAATATTTCAGACAACTGATACTGACTGATGACAACGCCATCTAGCTGCAAATCAAGTAGATCTTATACTATGACAGCTAGACTGTTTTTTTTTAGTAAATGCATACATATTATATATAGAAAATATCCAAACCCCGATACAAATATTTACAGATCGTATAAACATTTGCTCTGATCCGATAATTGAACCCAAGATCTCAAGCACAACAGTCGCATTCGCTACCATTTCACTACCAAGACAGTTGATTATTTTCTGTCCTGTTATGTTATGAAATTGATTTTATTCAAGATAAGAGATAACATACCAAGGAGTGACGAATACAACTTATTACAATTGTTTGAATGTCCGTAATATTTTTTAAAGATATTAAAGGGTCACTTTAACGCCATCCAGTACGGATGGGGTAGTGGGGTCGCCACTACGCCATCCAGTACGGATGGTGTAGTGGGGTCGCCACGCCGCTCTCTACTACACTGAATGTTGTCTGTTCAAACCCCCCCTTGAGACAATATCTTTCTAGGTGTCTTTTTATCCCTTTTTGTTATATTTGAAAAGTTCTCCCCAACACAGATATGTTTTTAATCTTTAAAAAAAAAGAAATCATTCGAAATCATCATCATATTTAATGGTCCACTACTGGACATAAGGCTTAGAAAAGAGGTATTTGCTTAATAATTGAAAGCTGTGGTGACCTTCTTGGACCATTAGTGTATATAATTATGTTATGTGTTAATCGTCACGCTTTAAATTTAATTGACAAGTATTATTTCTTGTCTATGAATATAGGTCTTGTTCTGTCAGAATAAACATTTCTTTGAAATATTATTCTACTAGTCGTAGTATCAATAACAAAAAGTACTTGGAAGCTTAGGAAAATCTGTAAAATTTATTTAAAAACCATAATATTTTATGTTTCCGTACCCCACTGGATCTTTATGAAGGAGTTATATGTCCTGCCATGTTAAGTGTCGCACTGTCACGTCCTGTCCACTTGCAAGTGTGCAGGATACTACAGTTAAGTGGTGACACTCAAGTTTAGTGTCAAGCACACTTAACTTCAGAAACTAAGTATGCTACCGCAACTTCGTCCGACATTAGTCGACCACCCTCGAAATACACACACGACATTTTAAATCTAATAGCTTATATCATAAATAAAAAATAAATATTTCAGACATTTGACACAACTGATAACTAGAGTGACTGATAGAATGCTTATATATCGTTTTTTTTTAAAATACACACAGACTATACATAGAAAACACCTAAACTTCGAAACAAATATTTTCAAATCATATAAACATTTGGTCCGACCCGGGAACCGAAAACGAGACCTCAAACACAGCAGTCGCATTCACTACCGCTGCGCCACCGAAGCAGTTAGATTTACAGTGGCCCTTCTCTTCACAGTCTTAGTGTTATCTTTAATAACCTAACATAAAAATATTTTTCAAACCAACAGCTAGGCAAATTGATGCAGGGGTGACAGTTATCGTGATAAATGTGTGAACCTTACACTACCATGATGACTGTCATGCCTTTGACGTCCTAAAGTATCTTAGTAGGCCACCATAGTGTCACCATACTACATTGTCTGTATTCGCAATGAGTATGGTGACCACCACCTTTGTATTCTACTCATGCTTTCCATCAGGCAGAGTAGAGTCACTTTAGTAGCCTCTAAAAATAAAAAAATAAACCGTTGATAGTCCACTGTTCAACTTTAACCTCTTTTAGAAAAGTGTTTTTAACCTACTATACCATGCTGGCCAGACTGATTGGTATGGGGTTTCTTATAAGGTTTTCTTCTCTTTGCAACGTCGACAGCCACAGGACAAAAAGGGATCAAATTAAACAAGTTCTTTTATTCCTAAATTTTCTGAATTCGCACATAAAGTTGTTTTGTTAGCAAAAATTGTAACAAAAATCGTCATATGTTAAAAAAAAACAAAGATTTCATTTTTCATCTTACACGAGTTTGTACTTAGTGAAATATGTCAACGTAGAGCCTCCAGACGCTTGGAGTTCAGCCTAAAGAAAATTTTAAATATAATGCACAACAGCTAGTGACCTCGTTTCCAAGGTAATAATTGTACCTACTCGTCAACACGTACTACGTGACGACTAGAGTTTGAGAAAGATCAAAGTTAGACTTTAATTATTTTTTGATGCTTAGAACATCACTTTAAATATATATAACAAATATATTGTCAACTCTATATCGTCATCATTATCATCATCAATATCATCATCATCATCGTCATCAATAGCCTTTAATAATCCAATACTACGAATGCACAGATTCAAACCCATAAGCACATTTGCTAACATTCACGCACAAGTACACACATACACACAATCATGCACATACAAACACACAATAACAGTTTATGTTCCAAACTAGGATACTAAAAACAAAAGAACCTAAACATATTTCTTGCGGTGGCGTAGCGGTAGCGAGTGCGATTGCTTTGTTTGAGGTCTTGGGTTCGATTCCCTGGTCAGATCAGATGTCTGTATAATCTGCAAATTTTATTTCGGAGTTTGGATGTTTTTACGTGCAATATGCATGTATTAAAAAATAATAATTATAGTAAAAAAAAAAAATAAGAAAAATTATAAGTTTGCTATCAGTCTGTCTAGTTATCATGTTGCGAGCTCTATTTGGTTTGAAACTAGAAGGCATTATGTGTCGAATAACCGAAGCAATTATCACTGTGGCGATTATTGAATTTCACAGGCCCCATTTGTGTAAAATAAATGTAACTATACTCAGGGAGGAGACCTGGTGTCCTGAAACACAAGCCTCGAGCTTAGCTTAGGCACCAGTCTTCCACATTATCATAAAAAAAAAGATAATGTGTATATTTCTAAATGTAACGTGTATTGAAATTGTGGTAAGAAATAAATAATAATTATTATTATTAAAAAAAAAACCAGATAAAGGTCTCTTCTTACAAAGAAGGTTTTGGTCTACTATACGACGCTGGTCAGACGGGTGTGTATGGGGTTTGTTACGAGTTTTCCTTCTCTTTGCAATGATGTTGTCCGGTGTAGGTTACCCACTTAGTCAGCTCTTACGACACTCATGAGATAAATAAGGGTGACACTCTGTACTCCTAAGCTCTGCTAACGACTTTTTTTATAGAAAAGACAACACCCGCATTAGAAATAAATCCTGTGTCGCATGGGACTTTAAAAACATTCAAGAAACGGACACAAAGAACATCCAGACTCGCCTGGACCCATAACACTCAACGCAACAGAGAGCAGCGTGGTGACAATACGCAATACATAGCGTGCATTGGTGTCATTTTCGGCGAAATTATTTCGGAATAAATTATTCCGTATACCGGGTTTTATAAAATTTCATCCCGATCTGTTTAGCCTTTCTGATGTTTTTGCCAATAAACGAACATTAAAAATTTTCGCATTAAACTAGTAAGATGGCGTTAAGTGATATAAAGCTAGATATTTCTAACATATAGCCTTTTATGTAATGATATTTTAGCTTCATTTAGTTCACTTCGAAATACCAGACAGAAATTAATGAACTCTACAAATAGCTCTAACAGATGTGATTCAATTTGAAATGATTGGATTATGTTTTTAGTTGCGCATAAAGGTAAAATTAATTCTAAAAATACCTGAAAGGTTCTAAACATTTAAATACGATGGAACTTTACAAAATAATTTTAAACAATGTTAAATTTAATAACGAAAAATATCTCTACACAAGTACTCGTATACGCACAAAAAAAAGAAAATAAAATTCAGTTCATTTGAAATCGTCTTCGTTTTTCTAGTTACAATTTATTTTTAACAATAAATTAATAAATAAATTGTCGAACATTTATCACACAACACCATCTAGCTTCAAACTAAGGAGCTTTGTACTATGACAGCTAGATTGACTGGTCGAATACTTACATACTTTTTCTACACAAAAAAAAACACTCGAAGTCCGAAATAAATGTTTGCAGATCATAGAAACATTTAGTCCGACCCAAAAATCAAATCCAGAACCTCATACACTTCAGTCGCTGATTTCAGCACGAGCGGGCTGGCTCGACCGGGGCAGTACTATCCTCCCACAGAAGACCAACCTAAAGCGACAGCATCCGTGTTGTCGTGTTTCGTTGGAAAGTGTGAGACCAGAGGTCCATTGATGCAAGGGTGACAGTTATCATGGTAACTGTGTAAGCTTTACACTGTCATGATGACTGTCATGCCTTTTACGTTCCCAAGCAGGGTGTGAAAAATCATCTCACAAGGTCGTCATAGTGTGGGTCATCATACTCTATTGTCTGCATTTGCAAGGAGTATGGTGACCACAACTCTTGGATTCTATTCATGCTTTCCATCAGGTAGAGTAGAGTCACTTTGGTAGGCTCTTAATATAGAAAAAAAAATCCATTTTTCTTTTTTTATAACATGTAATTAGATTTGTCAAAGTTATAGAATATAAAAGTATGAAATATTCAACCTTTGACATTCTCTTGATTTCATGAATTTTAAGACAGTAACATAAAAACTGAGGTTCATTATTGAACAAGCTTTAGTTTACTTATATCAGCGAAATAAGGTAGGTTTTCTTGTTTATTTGTTTGTTTTAAATGACTTATCTCTCATTAATTATCAATTAAATACAAAAAGACATTTTTGAGTAATTTTAATATATTTTTATTAACATTAAAATTTGCCATGCCATTACAATTGCTTTAATTGTTTTAGTATCGTTACGAAGTTGTCATGAGAAAAATATTATAATTATTATTTTGTTTTAGCCTTTACATTTCATTAAAATATTAAATTACTAAATCTGTATTTTTTTTAGTTTTGAGAAGTAATATTTTTTCTCTTTTGCGATAATAATTTTTATTTATGCGGAATAAAGAAAAAGTGCAATAAACTTACTGAAAAATGTAGCACAGATCATTTTATACAAAACTTAAATTTGAATAAAATATTCATCATCATCATCATCATCAACAGCCTTTAATAGTCCACTGGTGGACTTATGCCTCTCCTTAACAAGGAGATTTTGACTTGCAATTACTATTATTACCACACTATTATTAAATATACCACAAATATTCGAAATAGCGCAAATCACTAATAATTAATGTGAAATTTTTGAACAGTTAATCAATAAATATTGCAGACGAGTAATATTTTATTCGATATAGGTATGCCGATTTAAAAAATATATGAAAAAGTCTTCCAACTAATAAAACTAATTATAATTACAATATGGTGTTCGAAATGATGAAAAGAAACAAAATTTTATTCGATGATGATGATTCCAAATAATTATAAAATTAAAATATTCAATTAAATAAAACAAAAGCTTCAAGACTACAGAAAATGATAGAAATTTAATCATTAGCAAATTCTACTTCCTATTAACATTTGAAATTATAATCAAACTTGGATTAAAATACATCAGACAGGAATAAACACATATATTATAATTTATCTTTTTAATTTTATTTATGTTAACTTAATTTAATTTGCATCTTAATAGTTTAAACAAAGAACTGTGAAGAGAAAACTAATATTGATATTTCATTTTATTTAACTTAATCTTATTTTATTTTATTTAGTTCCTATTGTTTGGTCTTGTTTTTACTATTTTTTATTTTATCAATTATTACTATTATCTGTGTAATTTTTTAGTAATATTAAGTTTTATTCAGTTTTGTAATAATTATTTTACATGTTATATTGTATATTAATGTGTTATCTTTTGTGTTGAATGTGTGTCTGTCATGGGCATGCATACCAGCTATTTTGCTTTTTGCGACAATATTACTAAGAGTGTATTTTATATATGCTTCATAAATAAATAAACAAAACTATGAGACTGTAATAGTTTAATCAAATAACTTTTTGTATCGAACATAAATTTTCTAAGTGATCTAATTAGTATATAGAAAATAATAAAAAGCTACTGTTTAAAATTAAAAAGTTTAGAAATACTACGTTTCCCAGTGGAAATACATTACCGTTACAAAGTCAAAGAATTTTGGTTAAGACATTTTTAAGTCACAAACCAGGTTAAACGAAAATATGATTTCAGTGAGCCTATAAATTATATAATCCATAAGAAATCATCTAAATTGCCATCACCGCTAAAGCAATATCATAAGCTATTATGAAACATGGCCTTAATTTAGTCCACATGGAGCATTAATCGCGGAGAAGTTCCGGACGCTGTTTCGTAAATCGCCAGTCATCCCTTGACACATTCTATTAATTACTTTCCGTGATAAGGAAAAAAAAACCTCAATCGTTGGCCGTAGGGCGAATTAATCAGAACTCTTTTGTATTATAAAAAATAAAAGGTCTCAAAAACCTTAGTGTCAAAATATAACATTATTTTTAATTAAAAATTTACTTTGCTAGAAATTAACTCCGTCAGATATATAAATTATTCATTTATGGAAAATGTTTTTCACTTGGATAAGTTTATTTATGTTAATAAATTAAGATTGTGTTTTAGGTCCAAATTTCAATATTTAGACGCTATTTTACGTTATATATTTTCGTTTAATTTACCACCTTTATATGAGTATAGTTTCAGTTGAAAAATATTAGTCACATTTCTCATCTTAAAAATGTGGATACATAAAAATCCTTGTTCACACCTACGTATTTTTTAAAAAACTTTGTAAAAGTATAGAACGAGTATTTATTTTAGTTTCCGTACAAAATATCTATTATTCATTATCCATAGAATTTTATAAAAAAAAAATAACCTTACCTGATATCCACTACACTATTGCACAACAAAACTTATACAAAAAATGAGTTTACCACAAAAATGTCTAAATACGTAGGGTATCTAAACACTGTAGTTTAAAAAGTTTAAATCATTCACAACCACTTTTTTACTCTGTACACTAATACATACGCACTACACACACAAACACGACAGTTTACGAAAGTCGCTATTTTTTTTTAAACGCGGCACAGGACGCGTTCGCACACCGAGCCTTAAGGCGGTACACTGGTTGAACACCACGAAGTTTGCCGACAGACAAATTTATGTTGTCCCTTTCCCGCGCGAAGGAACTCTGGGGGTTGAAGAATTTCGCAATTAAAAATCGTTAATAAACATGATTATATGACGTAGTGATAAAGCGAGGGGTGAAAATGTGCTACATAGAGATACGGGAGGCGCGAGTATATGTTTGTTTATTGAACAATTTGTTACAAGCCTTTCTGCCTTGATACTTGTTATAGAAGAATTATGTTTGTCGAACCGTTGACGTATTCTCTTTACATTGTGATTTAAGTGTACATTTATTAAAGTACTCGCAATGGCGTCTATCGTGGAATCCGCCAATAAAATGCTTTTTTCTGTACAAACAAAAGTTTTTACATATTGGCCTCTTTTGATTCGGTTTGCTTGAATGTATTGTGGTGAGGATTTAAATTATTAAAATGAGAGCTGAAAGTGTGGTTTCAGCGTTGGCTGTAACCTTTTAACTTTTATGGCTTTTTCCATTAAAATTTTCAGGATGAAAAGCTTACTCTTAGTACTTTTCAAGTTTAAACAAAATTTCATTGAAACGCTTTATTATATTCCACAACTATAGCCTAGGGACTCAAATAAAACTTAAAATTTAAACTTAGATTTTTAGGAGAAAAGAACAATGTATATTTTTTATAGAAGCCTGCTAAATAGAATCCAAGAATGGTGGCCGCCATACTCAATGCGAGTGAAGACAATGTAATATGGCGACCCACGCTGTGATGACCTAGTGAGATGCCGTTGTTTTCTTAAAAAAAATATTCCGGCCATCTTGGTTTAATATTCCAAAATTTCCTGGTTAAGGAGAGATTTACGTCCAGCAGTGGCCTGTAAAATGCTGTCGATGGTGATGAAATTTAAGTGTTTCCTTCGAATCTGCAGGAATTCTATCATCAGGTCCTAACTTAGTGATACAGAAATAATTTAATTTTAATTTCAAAAATATTTCTAAGTCCAGCCAATATATACAAAGAAATTGCTTGCAAAGATACAAAAAAAAATCAATTAAACCCTTTTCTGGAACCCTTTTAAATTTAGAAAACTTAACTTACTGGAGGTCGATCGAACTTGAAAAGGATAAAATCCACATTATTGCTAACAATTACTAATAAAAACATAGAAATATTTTTTTTAATCAAGCTAATCGCATAATTAAGGACTCCGGACGAAAACATTTTTTTTTACGTTAAACAAAACAGCTTAGTAAAATTAAATTAATATACAAATTATGCTTTACTTTGTGCACTTACAAATATTTAAAAAATTGGTTCAGTTTAGTTTTAATGACAAGTTAAGAATACAAAGTTCTGACAAAATATCATTTCTCAGACCCTCTTCGCTTCCCAAGAGAGTATAACAGTCTTTATCACTTAGGAGAGTGACATCCAATCATATAAATTTGCATTAAGCAAGATGATGGTCTATGACAAATCCCCAAGCTCGAAAGATTGGTTTTTACATTCTGAAACGAGTCAATTATGACGTCATTATTCACACTTGGTGAATACGAGCAAGATTTTAAACAAAGATTTTTCTTTTTCGATAAATATGACTTTTTATGTTTAAAATAGGTACTTAATACTAGTCTTAAATCAACCTATCGCCGTCCACTGCTGAACGAAGGTCTCCCATAAGGAGCGCCAACCATCCTGGTCTTGAGCTCTTCGCATCCATCTGCTGCAAGCCACCTTCTCACGTTTCTCTGACTGATAAAATTCGTTACGAAGTCATTCGACAGAGAACTGGAGTAACTGACATCGCACGGAGCATTAGTATGCTGAAGTGAAAATAGGCCGACCATGTCTCCAGACGAACCGATGGTCGCTGGAGCCGAAGTGTACTAGAGTGGAGACCACGATTAGGCAAACGTAGTGTAGGGCGCCCTGCGGCACGATGGACCGACGACTTGAAGAAGGTGGCTGGCAGCGGATGAATACTAGTCTACTTTCATGTACCAACAAAACCTTTGTATTTCTTATAAGCTTTATAAATGTGTAGTTACAATATATTTTTATAATTCGCCTACGTGTGGTGACGAATTAAGAATATAGTGTTACCATCACGATTGAGCAAGCTACGAAGGATGACATCGATGCTACAATAGCTACAAGAAAAACTTGAAACAAACTCTATACCTATACTCTATGCTACACTATGGTCAGGCAGTCAGTCGTCTGACCAGTGTGGTACAGTCGACCAAAACCTCTTTGCGAACGAGATACGATGATGATATTTTTGTATATTCTTAATTCTATGTTAGTAACTCTAAGTCTCAGTGATTCTTATATTAGTTCAACGATACTAATGAGACTTGCGACTAGCTTTTTAGAGATTAATTTAAGAATATCTAAGTTCTCTTAAGGATAGGGTGTTTTTGTGATTTAGAAGATAGAGTGGTGTCTATTTATTGATGCGGACTTATTGGTTAAGCAGTGATAATCTTTTTAATGTTTGTTTTAATAATACGGGTGTGTTACAATTAAAAAAAACCATTAAAAATATTTATGACTCATTATAAGTATAAGTTATTGAGAGTGGAGTGTTTGGAATTTAAATTAAGGAAGATAACATTAAGGATTTCTGTTTTCAGTAAAAGGAAAAGAACCGTTATAAAATTGCTTGATTATCTGATTGTCTACCGTTTTCTTAAGAACGCGTAGAGGTCCTTTGATACTTACCTTTCTTTTAGTAATTCCACAAGTTTTTTTTTGAATATTTTGTATTTACAATTTTAGCGTCTACTTGACACATAACCAATACTAATAGTTGTATAGTTTAGAAATAAATGTAACAATAAATACAATATACAAAAGTGGAAACCAAAACCCTAAACGTATTATCATCATCATCATCATCAACAACTTTTTACAGTCCACTGCTGGACATAAGCCTCTCCTTAGCAAGGAGGTTTTGACCTACTATACCACGCTGACCAGACGGGTTGGAGTAGGGTTTGTTTCAAGTTTTCCTTCTCTTTGTAGTGATATTTTCCTGAATATTATATTCCCTTAGTCACCTTTTACGAGACCTACGGGATGAATAGGGGCGGTAACACTATTTATTCCTAATCACACAATATACACGGCCTATAATATTATACCCAGATTAAAAATGGGCTATTAAACTCTAAAAATGTTTTGGATAAAATAAAAAAAATACAATTCGACCCAGTATTTCCCGAGATTAGCATATTCCTTCAAATAAATAAACATTACAGCTTTGTGATATAAAATATTTAGATATATATAATGGTCGTCCTTATTGTTTGCTGCATGTGAGAGTAGATCTCAAAACCTTTTCTACGTAGTCAAGACTATTAATCAGTAAAAACAAAATAGTAAGCCCAACCAATGCCTGAAAAAGCTCCCAAGCCTTACACATAGTCAAGCTCTAGCGTCGTGAGGGTAGCGGAGCTAATTTAAATAATCCCTTAACACGCTAAGTTACTTAAAATTTAAGTGCACGGACTTCTACGAAATTTTTATTGCCAATGTTTCCACATTGTTTAAAATATTTTTTATTCTGGTATTAACTACTCTATGACTATACGAGTGGTAATTAAAATATTTTCACAGCTTTTCTCGTTCAAGGACTATTCTTAGGTGTATTTAAATTAGGTTAGAATTTAAATATGAGTGCCAGTGAGGGTAAACATTTTTAGTCGGGTGAAGGAAGAAAGTAAATTCTTTCGAAGGTCGTTCCATTCCTACTGTAGACAAATAATTGTATAAAAAGCATTATCACTTGTTCTGGGTGTCATCATGATCATTATCGCAGCTGAAAGACATCCACTGTTAGACATATGCTTACCCCAAAGATCTCCATAACAGCCGATCCTACAGCAGTGTTGAAAGGCCCCACAAAGTAGTCCGACGATCTACGTTGAAGGTTACGGGAAGGTCACCGATTACCTGAGTGTAATGAAGATAATGTACTCCTAGCCAGTTTCTGCCTCAGCGGAGGCAAACTATACTGGAGTTATTATATCAAACAAGTGCATGCGCTAACACAAATGCAAGAGATCAGGCACAGAACCGACTTATGTGCTCTCCGAGGCACGGAGGTTAAAATCCCAACTTTCAAACTCTCCGATATCCGCCGCTCTCTACTGCGCTGAGTGTTGTGGGTTTAAACCCCACACGGGAAAACACTTTGTGTGATCCACAAACTGTTGTACTAAGTCTGGGTGTTCTTTGTGTCCGTTTCTTGCATGTTTGTAAAGTCCCCCGCGACACAGGATTTATTCCTAGTGCGGGGTTGCCTTTAAAACACAAGAACACTTTATAACGCGACCCGAGACCTCTTGCAGACCGGCAGTCTTATACGCTAACCGCTAGACCAACGAGGCAGTTACAATGATTGCGTGTAATTCGCCTTTAATATGTCTGTTTTTAGAAATATTTAAGTATTCTTATCAGCAGTTTGGTTACCATGGCATAAGCTCTGCCTTGTTTAGTATTAGACTTCCGTACAAAATAATTCAATCACTAGAATAATATTTTGAACATTATCAAAGACAATAGCCGATCATTTACCCAATACACTGCCTCCTTGTCACAGCCAATGACCCATAAATTCCATAAATAAACCTCAAAATTCCAGAAGCCAATTTCCAGGTATATTCCCCGGAGTCTGGTTCGGCTTCGTAACTTGCATTACTTGCACGACTGCATACCTCTAAGTTATTTCGTTTTCATCTCTTTATCATTTCATCTGTTTCGTTGTTGCAGATTTCTCTAGAGATGATGTTCGTGTTAACTTCACGCCTAGATGTCTCTTGGGAAGAGTTGTAGTGTATTAACTGACTAGATTTTCCCGCGGCTTTGCTAGCGTTAAGGTTATTTATCTACTTTCTTAATAAAGGTTTTTTTTGTGGAATTAAAAAGAAAGGAAAAAAGAGTTACAAATTACGCTAAAAACAATCGCTCGTTACAACAGTATGTACACCAAATGCCCAAAAGGCTAATTAAGCTTATTGTCATAATATCTGATGTGGAAATAAGTTTGATCTACAAAGCTCAATCAATTGAAAAATACCTAAAAAAATTAATATTTAAAGTGAGGCAAAAAAAAATATTTTCTTGCCTGTCGACGTTCCATCGCAGTAAGTAAAACCATGTTTTGTATATACTAATTTTTCGTGCAGTTTAACCCAAGTATATATCGGTTATCATGGTTAGAAGTAGGCTATCCTACTTGCTGATAATATAATTTTCTATTGATGAAAAAATTTTTGAAATCAGTTGAGTGGTTTTGGAGTAAAAACTTAACAATCAAAAAAATCTCATTCATGTAATATTACTTAGAACTTGCAAAATTACCATAGGTGTTGTATAGGCGATTAACTTATATAAAATATGTATACCTCCACTTAGGTGGTTCTTCGAGCCTGGTAAGATTGTAACTTTAACCAAAATTGTTAACTAAAAGTATTAATAATATTGTCATTTAATGCAAAGTATATCAGTAAGTAAGCTTTGCTCGGTATTCTTTTTTGGCAAAACTTCTTTTGTGGCCATCCTTAATTTTATCACATAGATTAGTGTCAAAACGAGCCTATTAGACAACGTCATCTACTGAAACATTTAGCTTTTGTATTGCTAATGACATTGTAGCAGTTTTTCATTGCTTGAAAACACGGATAAAACAACGTTGCCTAAAAATGAAACCTAGCTAGATCGATGTGGCTCCCCCCCTCCCGAAACCCCCGTATACTGAATTTCATGAAAATCGTTGGAGCCGTTTCCGAGATTCAGGTTATATATATATATATACGAGAATTACTGGTTTAAAGGTATTAGATTAATAAGATTGTATTAAACCAAAGTAAGTATTAACATGCCATGCTCACAGAAACCCGCTATTAAGAAATACTTTCGTTGCATTTACCGAGTGAGTGCGCTTGTTATGAAACCTTAAACATTCACACGAAACTTGAGGAAACCTAGTGCAGCATCAGTGGAGTGTGCATCGCTATGATGACATCGGACCTCTCGCAGACATTAGCAATAATTTTGTATTTGTAGAGAGACGTGTGTTATGTACCTCCGACACAAAAGGTGGATCCACCAACCAGGTGGAAGTCGCCACATATACCTAGTCTTGCCATAAATATTGTAATAAAGAAAAAAGAAAATTGTTAACTGCAAATAACATTTATTACTTTTACAGTGTGTCAGTTTAATACATAAATATAAAACAATTAAAAATATAAAAAGCTTATTCGAAGTGGTCTCCATTGGCTGCAATACAGTCCTTTAAACGATGAGGCCAGTTATCAATAGAAGCACGCACTCTTTCCATGGGAAAATTCTTCACTGCCAATCGTATAGATTGTTTTAGGGACTCCAAATTATCATGGCGTTTAGAGCAAGCTGTACTCTCTAAAACTGACCACAAATCATAATCCAGCGGATTAAGATCGGGACTAGACGACGGCCAGTCTTCAGCTCTGATGAAGTCCGAAACGTTCGATTCCAACCAAGACTGCGTGGACCGAGCTTTATGACCCGGCGCCGAGTCTTGCTGGAAGGACCATACTTGGTTATTGAACATGGTGATGTTAAGGGGCTTAACTACCTTCTCAAGAATGGTATCTTGATACACTTGTGCCGATGTTTTGATACCTTTTTCACAAAAATATGGCTCAGTCACTCCTTCATAGCTAACACCCCACCAAACCATCACTGAAGTCGGATAATGTCCACGTTGCACTCTGTCGACTAATTGGGAAGCTTCCTTAGAGCTTTGAGCATAAATACGGTCATTTTGTTTGTTAAAATGTTGCTCAATTGTAAAAATTTTCTCATCCGTAAACAAAATTTTTCTGTGACCTCCCTTTGCGTACCGCTTCAGTAGTTGTTTCGATTTTACCACCCTATTCTTCTTTAAATTATCAGTTAAGAAATGGCCAGTGCGTCTCTTATAGGCTGCAAGTCCTAAGTCATCTTTTAAAATACGCGACATGGTTCTAGGTGCTATCTTCATTTCCCGAGATAAAATCTTTTGCTTTCGGACAGGATTTCTTCGAATTCTTTCCCTTACTGCTTTGACCACCTTTTTCGTACGAACACTACGTGGACGGCCAGATCTTTTTCTGTCACAAACAGAGGAGGTCTCATTGTACCTATTAATAGCCCGGTACACAAACATTTTACTAATACCAAGTGTATGGAGAGTTTTAAAAATTGCATTTGGCTCCATACCTACTTTGTGTAATGCTATCACAGCGATTCGGTTCTCTTTATCACCCCACACCATTTTAATATCGCAAAATATTTTACAATGTATTGGCGCCAAAATGAGAAAACACAATGAACAATCGTATAAAAATGACAGATTCGAAATTCAAATGTAATATTTTTTTATAATTAAGTGTAACAGTATTTATGGCCAGACTAAGTATATACTTGTTCCACACTCTGAAGTCATTTCAATCTAATTAGCTGTGATTATTTGCTTGTAAAATTACTTTCTAATTTAAAAGGATTGTCTTTTTGGTTCCTCCCGGTGCGGTTATCATAATTCAGTTACTGAACAATCAAATCCTCCTCCCCTGGAGGGAGATGCTCAAAGGACGTCAACGCTTTTATGTCTCTTACGCAGCAGGTGTATATGATTCAGATAACTCATCTGCTTATTTATTACCATTCCATTAACAGTATAAACTTGCTTAGATTCATAAATACAAAACGTATGATGATGGATGTTCTCCAAACCGATTTCGACCTCAGCGGCCATTCTTAACAGAGGCCAGGCAATTATGCAGGTGATATTAAAGAACACAAGTATGTGCACAAACATAAGTACACTCTCTGTTTTCTCATTCTCACAGTCTAATGGGTTGTTTATCCGACACCACTGGGCAGAGATTAGGTCTAGGAACGACGGTCAACCGAGGCACGGACGTTAGAACTCTAGCTGCTAAAGTCCGGGCTAATTTCTCTAATCAAAATATATCAATAAAACTTTTTTGCACGACCCGAGAATCAAACCCGAGATCTCTTGGTCGCATACGCTAACCGTTAGACCATCGAAGCATACAATATGTGTAAAAATGATACATTATAAGGTATCATATATAATACAATATCAAACGGTGATATGATATAGAAACAAGTAAATATACATTGCAAATAGACGACAGGTATTCATGCAAATGAATACTAACAAGAAATCGTGACACCTGAATTGCAGTCGGTAGTTCGAGAGTTTTGATATAATATGAGAGACATCATTAACAGCTTCTAACAGACAGATACAGGCTTCTACTTAGAAAAGAGTTTTGGCCTAATATACTACTGTGGCGACATCCACATTTAGCACAAAAAAAAATATACAACAGCGCTATCTAGCGAAGATACATTGAACTACGAAGGATAATAATAAGCTACGAAGCAACTACTAATCCTGTATCGCGAAATAGAAATTCACGTGGCAAATTAGCATATATACAACATTCCAACATTAACCGTTGGGCCATGACCCGCCAGGCATGATCACCTCGCCTGGTCGGAGGATCCTCCCTTTGTGTCTGAAGTACATGACACTCGTTCCCTCCACACTACACTGCCCAAACAGTTTCATATAACGTTTTTTTCAAGTTTGCCTTGTTTTTGCAGTACTATTGTCTTGTGTAGTTTAGTCAATCAGTCGCCTCTTACGGCACCCATGGGATGGATAAGGATGGTGACAGTCCCAGTCCATATTCTTATATATCACCACACAATGTCTTGCCCTATTAATAAACAAATTAAGTAGGAACATCTACCATCATATGTATATACTCTTACGCCTTTAAATTTCTAAGGAGTAGACAGCGATAAATTAATGGAGTGTTAGTCACACTTACGTGATAAGGGGTAAGCAAGGCACATATATTTGTAAATAAAAAAATCATTTTATCGTTAACTTCTATCTATTCTCTTCAAAATATTTTAATCCACCCTAAGTTTACCTAGAAGAGATTGCTTCTGGCAATAGGCCATCCTTTGTACGTCATTTTTCTGACATTGTATGTATTCTCTTATAGCTCTGTAATACGATGTATGAATAAAGATTTCATTAGGCCGCCATAGCGTGGGTCGCCATACTGCACTGTCTTCATTCGCAGTGAGAATGGTGACCACTGCTCTTGGATTCTATTCACGCTTTCCATCAGGCAGAATAGAGTCACTTTGGTAGGTTTCTATAAAAAAAAAAGAGTTCATAATATTTGTCTTGAGTTTAAACATGTCCGAAAAGCACTTCTAACAGATATGTCCCAACATTTGCATGTCCAAAAATCTTTTACAAAAAAACTTTTTTTATTACAATCAAATGATTTACAGTTGGCGTCACGTAAATATAATAATAATATGAAATGTCGGACATCTGACACACAACGTCATCTAATCCCAAACTAAGCAGAGCTTTATAGCACTCATGTATTAGACAACTCAAATACATACATACATACTTTTTTTTGTAAATACATACACATTATACACAAATATATGCAGATCACACAAATACGAAATAAAATAGAACATATGCCATGTAAAGTCACTGTTATAAATATAGCGACAAAACGGCAGAACAAAAATCATACTCTGCTTCAGACCCATCAAAATAGAAGTTCTATATCACACTATAAAAGATTTCGATGCCAGTGAATCTACTCGTACAATATAATTTATGTAAAACACGTCCTGTCTGCGAACGTGGTGAATTCTGACTATTTTCAAAGTGACAACACCGACTGACTATTTTCACAGTGGCAATACTATCCGTGACGTTTGAACATACAGGAGTGTGTTAAGGTGTGTGCAGAATAACGTGTTTGAAAAGACATTTTTTTTTAATATTTAACACTTCTTAGTAAAATTTAGCTATACACTGCCATACCTTACTGTGTCTCATTTTGGTTATATTAATGAGAAATGAGAAAGAAAACTTAAGTAAATATAATATTTGGTGCGGTACAATTACTTACAGAATATTGCATAGCTTTTTGAGGTTTTGCGTCCACAAACCCATTTTACATTTTAATATAACATATACATATTACTTTAATTATCACCCTCCATTCAATCGATACAGAAAAATGATGTAAAATATTTATATGTTGTGTCTCCGGTCGTCGGATAGCCGCTCCATCGGATTGTGAAAGTGAGGGAGAGACTGCATCTGTGTTTGCGCACATGGTTATGCACAATATCTCCTGCGTAGTTGAATGGTCTCTATTGAGATTGGTCGCCTGAAAATATCATCATCAATATTCTTATTTTTCTTATAAACACCATCTTCCGAACAACAAAATCCGTCCAAAAGAACTTCAGGTCCATCCACTATTTAGGTGCCTTCACTGCAGTATAACAAAAACAATCTGAACTAGTCATCAAATACTTATAATCTATACTATTTAAAATAGAATTTTAAATTACTCTATCTTATTATCCTGCTTTATAAAGAATGTCTCAACGCTAAAGACACTGTAAACCACGTCATCCTAGCGTGCGAGGAGTGGCCACACAACAGGCAAGTATTTCGGCGGTTACTAAGTTGGTCTAAAGTTTCTACTTTCAGAAAAACCCAGGTTGATTCAATCGACTGTACAGTTAACGTAGTGACTTAAACAGTCGCCTCACCGCTTCCTACTGCACCGTAGTACTATGGGTTCGATGCCTACATGGGACAACACTTTGTGTGACCCACAAATAGAAAATACCCAAAAGTCGAACTAAACGATTTGAAAGCTCGTTTTGGTGAGAGTCACCAAGATTTACAAGGACCTGCCTTGGTCTATTTTTCCTGATGAGTTGAACTCTGGAGCCTTTAAGAGTAGAGTGAACAGGTGTCTTCTGGATGGGCGTGTACCACCTTCGTCTTCATCTACACTTTCCGTCAAGAGAGATGGAAGACAAGCGCCTATTCCATTACAAATATGAAAAAAAAGACATAGTTGTTCTAGATCTGGGTATTCTTCATGTCCGATTGTCGTATGTTTGTAAAGTTGTCCGCGACTCAGCATTTATTTCTAGTTAGGAGTTGTATTTAAAAATAAATAAATAAATTAGTTAGCTTTCTTTGAACACAAAATGTACTGCTAATAAGTCGCAATGCATAAAATGGAACCTTATGCCTTTACCATCATTATTAGCTATTTATGTATATATATATACTTTCTGTCCTCAGGTGTACGACAGTCACATTTTAAGTGCCAGTTTATATCAAGTTCCATTTCAAATGTAAGCTGTCCATTGAAATATACATACATTTCCAGACTTCCAGACTTTAATTGGTTTTTTTCACCACATGCTACGAATAAATCTTATTTTAATAACTGCATATGGATTATTATCAAACGAATTATGTTTTTTCCTGGAGTAACTGGTAAGGGAGTAGATGGGTTACCTGTTGGTAGGTGACCACTCACTGAAGCAACATTCGGAACATAGGCAGCTCACGAGATACCAGTGGACGACTATCCCTGCAGTTTGTAATAATATAGCATAATAACAAGTCTTTTATTTTGCAGACAAAATTATTTATAAATACTATTTTTTTTTTTTTCTATATTAAAAACCTGCCAAAGTGACTCTACTCTGCCTAATGGAAAGCATGAACAGAATCCACGAGTTGTGGTCACCATACTCATTGCAAATGCAAACAATGCAGTATGGTGACTCACACTATGGTGGCCTTGTGAGATGCTTTTTTACAAACCGCTTGGTGACGTAAAAGGTATGACAGTCATTGTGACAGTGTAAGGCTTACACAGTTACCATGGTAACTGTCACCCCTGCATCAATGGGCCTCCGGTCTTCCGGTCGTCCAACTATTCCTAAAAGGAGATTAAAGTGAAAATTATTAAATTTAGATTAATTTAAAGCCTTTATTTAGAAACTCTGTAAATAGTTTTCTCTACGCAGAATTACAAAAGTGTTTGACGAACTGCTATTAAAATTAATTAAGAATGCTCCCGACACTGTACAGAACCGTTTCCAATTAGTTTTAATAATGTAAAAGTTCTAGAAAGTCTGACACACGAGTCCGTTAACTACCTTCTAGGTAAGTTTGAGGATTAAGTTACGTATGTTTTTTAAAAATATTTTATTCATTACACAGAGAGTACAATTTGCTAAGGTTATGTTAAAACATTTTTGTTTTTTACTTTTGTCTAGAGTTTTTCTCATTCCCACCACAATTTTTTTTCAATTTATAAGTCAAAGTGACTCTACTCTTCCTGATGGCAGTAATGAAATTCAAGAGTTGTGGTCACCATACTCATTATATATGGTGATCCACACGATGGCTGCCTAATTTGCTTTTCACACCGCGCTGGGGGACGTAAAATGCATGAAAGTCATAATGGAACCATGCTGACACATTTACCACGATAAAAGTCGCGCGTATATCAATGGGTAGAGGTAAACTAAACGGTTCGTCTCTTCTTTCCTGTACAAATCGGTTAAAGCCTGGAATTCATTACCAGCGTACGTGTTTCCCTCCCACTACGATCCCGAGTCCTTTAAGCGGGGCGCGAAAAAGCATCTCACTAGGCCGCCATAGCGTGGGTCGTCATACTGCACTGTCTTCGTTCGCAGTGAGTGCGGCGCTCACCGCTCTTGGGTTCTATTTATGCTTCCCATCATGCAGAATAGAGTCACTTTGGTAGGACTCTTATTTAAAAAAAAAATAAAATAAAAAATAGGTATCCGGTCTCGCATTCAGCAACGAAAGACGACAGCACGTATGCTGTCGCTTTAAGTTGATTTTCTCTGTGAGCCGAGCGGTCGAACTGTCCGCTTTGTACTGAAATTAGTGAGGCACTACTATCTACCGCTGCTTAATACTAAATACATAATTATTATACGACCTAATTTATAGTTTAAAGAGACTATTACGCTGTGTGACTATTATTGTATCCCTACAAAGTTATGATGACTCAAGTTTCGGAATATTTTCATAAAAAAAATGACATATCATAATTTTCAACAAAGTACTACTATATACCTAGTACATATTTATTTATTTATATATTAAAGTTAGGAAAACCAACAGCTACAAAAAACCAATGGGCAGTTTTATACACAACATCAAGCCAATTATAGGTTTTCACGAGTAGTGACATTACAAGTTAATAGAGGTTTTGGAACACTAAATGACACAAAACTACAATCACATTAGTGCGACAATGAATGAAGAGAAACAAAAATAATAAACAAAAGCAAAAACAAAAAAAGAACTACCTACCCGATGAAAAAAAGATACAATTCATCAATCTCCTGACAGTGCCGCCATTCACTGTATATGGATCGAATAGCAACTCCCTGCATAACTCGTTAAAGGATTTACTCGCTCGTAACACAAACGAATTCGATCTGTAATTCGCACGCGCCACTGGTACAAAGATAGGTGGATTAAACCTGAAACTTCTTACAGGAACGCTAAACTTGAGCATGTGTAGGAGGTCAGGGCAGTCCACCTCATTAGACAAGATTTTGGAGAAAAATGTGCAATCCGCAAGACGACGCCGATAACTTAAGGGCTGAATATGAAATCGTTTACAAAGATCAAAGTACCTTTCAGAGTTATATGGTATGTGAAATCGGAAGCACAGAAACTTAATGAAACGCCTCTGGATGCCCTCAATCCGGTCCATGTACTTGCCGTATTGCGGATTCCATATCTGACATGCGTACTCAAGGTGACTCTTAACATATGTACAGTATAGTATTTTCAACGTTTTTGCTTTTTTGAAGCACCCTGAGACCCTCATCACAAAGCCAAGTGCCTTGGATGCTTTCGAGACAATTCTATCAATGTGATTATCAAAGAGAAGCTTTGAGTCGTGATAAATTCCCAAATCGCGAATGACATCACATTTTCGCAAAACTTGTCCCGATAGGTTGTAGGAAGAAGGAACAACATCACGCTTTCTAGTGTACGTCACTACTGAACATTTGAGTGGATTAAGGTCTAACTTGTTGATTTTACAGTAATCACTCAAACGTGATAGATCCTTTTGCAGAGAAATCACATCTGGGGTAGACCTAATAGACGAAAAGATTTTCATGTCGTCAGCGAAACAAAGCAGACTCGAGGTATGAAAGCAAGAATCGATGTCGTTTATATATATAATAAAAAGAAGCGGACCGATCAGGGAGCCTTGCGGGACGCCACTGGGCACTTGAATCCAACTAGAAATGTAGCTGCTCACCACTACTGCTTGAGATCTATTTTCAAGGTAAGAGCAGAACCATCGAAATAGATCCCCTCCAATTCCAATATTAAGAAGCTTCATCTTAAGCCTAAAGTGGTCGATACGGTCAAATGCTTTGCTGCAGTCAGTATAAACAACATCGACCTGTGCCCCCCGATCCATTTCGCTTGTTAAATCATCATTAAGAACACCTAAATTAGTTACAGTAGACCTGCCTTTGAGAAAACCATGCTGCGAGTGACTAAATGAGTTCTGTAGTGCTGCATACACCTGATCATACACTATCCGTTCAAACACCTTAGCTATGATGCACAATTTGGATATAGGCCTGTAATTTACCACTTCAGTTTTAGAGCCTTTCTTGTGGATAGGTGTTATAAAGGCTGATTTCCAGATTGGCGGAACAGTAAATGAAGACAGTGACTTCTTGAATAACAAAGAGATCGGTAAAGCTAAAGTCTCGGCACATTTTACTAGAAACTGGGGTGTCAAGTGATCAGGTCCAGCTGATTTGGTCGTATCCAATCTAAGCAACAAGCCGTGCACTCTTTCAACGCTAATGTCGATACTGCTGATATCTGCTAGAGTAAGCGGCTGACAAATTTCCGGTTCACAAGATTGTGACTCATGGCTGGGCTCCGCAAAACTCGAGTAAAAGTACGTTGAAAAACCTTCACAGATGTCCGCGGGAGTAGATAAACTAACGTTCTCGTGATTGAGACAACTGGGAATCGCGCTTGATCTATATCTATGCTTCACGAAACTCCAGAACTGTTTAGGATTAAACTCGATAGCTGCTTCGGTGGTAGCTAAGTATGAGTCATAGCACTTAGATTTAAGTCTTTTACATTTATTTCGCAATAACTTAAATGTTTGTAAGTCAGAAATTCTGTTACATAATTTATATTTACGGTGATACTTACTCTTTTGTTTAATTAATAATTTAAGAAACGACGAGTACCAAATCGGATAGGCACTCGGTACTACCTTCTTAGTGGGAATATATTTAATTTGTAAGTCGGTTATAGTAGCGTAGAAATAAGTAACTGCGTCTGTGATTGATTTATTACCGATTGCACTAATCCAATCGATAGTGGACAATTCACTGTTGATAGCAGTGAAGTCCCCTTTATTAAAGATAAAACGCGTATACGGCGCTGGATCTAGGCAAGACAAATTGGCGAAACTAGCGACCACAATGAGAGCCGGGTGGTAGTTGTCGATTGGAACTAATGGAGAACTACATTCATTCACAGTTAAAATGTTATTGCTCAATACCAGGTCAAGCAGCTTATTGCACCAATTAAATACACCGTTAAATTGCTTAAGATCCAGAACCCTTAATTCATCTGTCAACAGGTAGTCGTCACTACTACGCATATCGCTCGGAGTATAATGTACGTTATCATTAATCCGCTGCCACGATATAGTACTCATATTAAAATCTCCTATAATTATAAAATTTTCTGACGAGTTATTCAAAACCGTGCTATTTAAATTTTGAAAAAAGTTAGTTAATTGCATGGAGAAAGAGGCGCCACGATTTTGTTTACACATATATAACACACAAATATTTAGTTTAAAAGTATCTCTAGAATCACGTTTACGCAGATTTAAAGTCAACCATAAGTCTTCCGCCGCGGAATGAAAAAATGGCTGTGGGGTAGCTGATAATTGTTTACGAACGGCAATCAAGACGCCTCCCCCACGACTCTGGCCGGTAAACTCATAATCACGGTCACGGCGCCATACAATATATTGGTCTATACTATATATACTATGTATACTATCCGTTAACCAAGTTTCACACAGTAAAATTAAGTCGTATGAGTTAAGACACAGTTCACGATAAAAATCCAACGTTTTAGTACGGAGTCCGCGCACATTCTGGTAGTAAATGTTAAGTACAGTATCAGCCATTAATTTTGTATGTAAAAGCAGCAGCTATATCAGCATAATATAGATACAGTAA
This sequence comes from Hypercompe scribonia, assembly GCA_949316085.1. NCBI lineage: Eukaryota > Metazoa > Arthropoda > Insecta > Lepidoptera > Erebidae > Hypercompe > Hypercompe scribonia. Next base: position 15,419,318 of record OX438987.1, read on the forward strand.
ATAATACAGCTCAATTAGATTCAAAGTACACAACTCGATGTCAAAATAACTGCGGTTACAAATAATAAAATTGTCGGGCGCTAAGCGACAGGTAAGTGAGCGAGAGTGAAAGCGAACAACAAGCACAGACCCAAGTAGGGGAGCGAGCAAGATAACCAAATAGTGACGTAGGCAATCGCAGTAACGAGCTATTAGAGAATCAGGGGCGAGCAATCTTTTATATTGAATTAAATAGCAACAATGTACAGGAGTTAACATAATTACGAAGTTAAAGAGAACAAACCTAAGAATAATTATAATAACGGGTATCAGCACTGAGTATTGAATTTTCATGTGTAAACATTTGATTATACAAATTTGTTTAAATCAGTCTCTTTTGTAATAATAAATACACGCGAGCCGTCCTCTTTGCGCATATGAATCTTGCCGTACTTGACCCACACATATCGAAAATCTTTCTGTTTGGCCAATAATCTAGTCCTGTTCAATAGCTGCTTGGATTCAGAGGTCAGGTGGTCATTAACGAAGACACGATGCTGGGGTCCCTCGTAGCCTAGATCCTGTGTTGAGAGATTTTTTAAGGATCGGGCTGCCGCAATGAAATCCTCCTTGACATACCTGTTCAGGAAACTTACGATGATTGATTTTTCCTTTGAGTTGACCAGAGGTATTCTATTAATGTAGTTTATTTGGGTTTTATGAAATGTAAACTTCACTTTTTGACTTATTTTTTCAATGATATCAAATAGATTTTCACCAGTCTTAAGTGGAATGGCCTTGATTTCGACATTGTTCAATCTTGACCGCTGATCAGCCACCGTTAGGTCGTGTTTCATTTCAGTAACCTCCTTGTGCAATGACTCCACTTTATCCTTAAGATGTTCCAAGCTAGTGACTTTGGAGTCTAAGTCAGATATTTTTACAGTAAAGTCATCCGTCATCCCACCAATGAACTCACAGCTTAATTTAAGCTCCTTGAGCTCATCCTTAAGAGAGCGGATGTCTTCAATTAGTGTAGGCAGGCCTCCCAGTTGATACTTGATTTCACGTATTTCACTCAGGACTGCCTGGAGTGAAGCCGATTCCGGTACTGGTGAAGGAGAAGGACATGATTTTCGGCATGTGGGACATTTCCACGCAGCCCTCCTGTTAATTCCCAGTTTCCGCCATCCAGTCTCCGAGATGCTCGCACAACCAAAGACGAGGTGTTTTCCACAGGAGCGACATTGTACTCCGTCGTTAAAATTTTCGTTACACTTGTCACACCTCATTGTCAGCAACCAAAGATTTGCAACCACTGCCGCACAGATAAACGTAGTTGTGTCGTCCCAACGAGTGCTCGCGAGTGATTGAACTGATATGTAGGTATGTACACCTATTATAGAAAAGTATTATAGTACTCGGTCCCGTAAGTTTTGCAGCATGACTCTATTATTAAAAGAATTACGAAACATAATAATCAACTTACTTACAAAATGAAGTGTTTAAGAACAAGTTTCTATTATTTTATTGGTAAATAGGCAGGCGTAAATAAGTAAGTACCGCCGACATTCGCAAATCCAGAGTCACAAGCAAGTTGCCGCTTTCCGTGTATTGTCCCCTAGAACTAGAGGAAGAAGTTGTTGACTTCGGTAACCTCACTTTCAAAAAGTCTAACTCTTACCTAATAAGAGCTAAATAAGCAAGTAAGCCAAAACCTCCTCTCCAAATAGAGGTCTATGTCCCCCAGTGGTCCTTCAGACATCAACAATCTTTAGTTATCTAAAGGCACTTGACGATGATATAATCAAAGCTTAGATCTAAACGTAATCTATAGAAAGTAAAAGAATACTTGTCAATCAAAACCTCTGTAGCGATTTCCACATTTAGCACAAATAAAAATATACAACAGCGCCATCTAGCGAAGATACATCGAACTACGAATGATAATAATGAGCTACGAAGCAACTACTAATCCTGTATCGCGAAATAGAGATTCGTGTGGCAAATTAGCATATCCCAACACCCCAACATCAATCGTTGGGCCGCGGCCCGCCGGGCATGATCACCTCGCCTGGTCGGAGGATCCTCCCTTTGTGTCGGAGGGACATGACACTTCGTCCCTCCACAACCTCTTTTCTAAGAAGAGACCGAAGTCTAGGAGTAGACAATAAAAACTATTGTTAATGATACGTGTAAAACTGGGAATGAGATAGTGAACCCTTTTATTTACACTTAATTTCAGTTGCAATTAATTATGTATTTATAAATTATGTAATCTGTTTACCAAACGAATCACCACAAAAGTTACAACATGATTACTGGAAAGCAGCCACAACATTTAAACTGGCTGAATATTTACCACAAAATGATTGACATACAATATTTAATCCACCCGTTATTATTGTAAAATAATTTGATTACAATCGTAAAACCAACATTCGATTAAATATTACTGGTATTATGATAATGTTTATTTTGTTCTTAATACATTATCTATCTCTCCCTGATATGAGTAAACAAAGGCTTGTCCAATAATGACCCCAGTTTTTATGTTACTGTCTTGAAATTCTTGTAAATCAAGAAAATATCAAAAGTTAATTATTTCATATTTTATATTCTATAACTTTGACAAATCCAGTTACATGTTATGTAAAATGGCCTTCCAAAGAGACTCTACTGTGCCTGATGGAAAGCATGAATAGAATCCAAGAGTTATGGTCACCATACTCATTGCAAATACTGAAAACGCAGTATGGTGACCCACACTATGTTGGCCCTGTGAGATACTTTTTCACACCCCGCTTAGAGACATAAAAGGTATGACAGTCGTTGTGACAGTGTAAGGCTTACACAGTCACTTACCTATCTCATACAGTGTGCCCTGCCCTCGGCTACTTAAGTTTAGCAATTACACAAGCAATATCGGTGATCTAGGTTCATCTGCGGATCTCCTTACTCCTGATTCGATCACACAAAGAAACTCTGAGCATTGCCCTTTTCATTACACTCAAGGTGGTCCGATGAACTAGTGAAGATCGAGGTGCGAGGGGCTTGAGACTGGCTGTTGTGGAGAACTTTGAGGGAGGCTTATGTCCAGCTGTGGACGTCTTTTGGATGAGATGATGAAGATCATGATATTATCTATATGCCATGCAGTATGAGATATACCTACATGTTTTAGCACCGACTTCAAACAAACTAGAATTTATTTATTGCCATTATAATGTTACCTGCTAAACTGAGGGTTGCACTTGTTTTCGATATTAAATTAAATTTATATATTTTTTTAAATTTGTTCGGATTATTTGAAGTCAGTTCAATTTTTTTCTGAATTTCTTCAATGGTGCTGTTGTAGCGAATGTGACTTCTGTGTTTCGATACCCGGATCGGTCAAATGTTTATATGATGTACAAATATTTGTTTAGGAGTTTGGTAACCCAACACTAATAAATATCGTGGAAGCTTAAAACCGCTCACTTACATAATTGAAAGAGTTATGCTCTGGCTCTTAAATCTCAAGAAACGTAACATCATCAGTTCAGCCACATGAGATAAGAACTATCAAAAACAAACCTGTATAGTTGAAGAAACGAGCTAATACATGTCATAGGGGCTGTAAATTTGAGGGTTTCTGTGGTGACTTCCACATACAGTACAAACAAAAACACAGTTTCAATCAAATTATCTGAGACCCCATCATCAGATCCTGTAATTGTGACCACTTTGACAGCAACTTCAAGTGTGTTATCTAATACCTTTAAACGAGCAATTCTTGTATATAGATATATGTATATAATCTGAATCTCGGCAACGGCTCCAACGATTTTCATAAAATTTAGTATGCAGGGTGTTGTTTTATCCATGTTTATCCCGAAATATAATTTACAAAAAAATACCTAGCAAAGCTCGATTTTACAGGTACTGTTAACGATAATGAGAATAAATTATCGTGCTCATCACACAAATATTTATCCTGGGTGGGAGCCAAACCCTCGATCACTGGTTTAGCAGTCAGGGCCACTAAACACTAGACCAACAGGTTTCTCAAAGTTGTTTATGAATTATGTAAGCCTCAAATACAATGGTAGTGTTTTGTTCATAAACATATTACTCAATGAAGTGTTAATAAATAGGAACCGTAAGGTAAGGTAGTAGAGCCAAGCTGATTTCAGCAAGAGCGGGCCGGCTCTACCGGGGCAGTCCTACCCTCCCACAGAAGACCAACCTAAAGACCAGCACCCGTGTTGTCGTGTTTCATTGGTGGGTGTGAGACCGGAGGCCTATTGATGCAGGGATGACAGTTATCGTGGTAACTGTGTAAGCCTTACACTGTCACGATGACTGTTATGCCTTTTACGTCCCCAAGCGGGGTATGAAAAAGCATCTCACAAGGCCGCCATAGTGTAGGCCACTATACTGCATTATCTGCATTTGATTTGATTTGCAATGAGTATGGTGACCACAGCTCTTGGATTCTATTCAGGCTTTCCATCAGGCAGAATAGAGTCACTTTAGCAGGCTTTTAATATAGAAAAAATAGAACCAAAGTAAACAATATTTAGATAGATAGATAGATAGATAGATAGATAGATAGATAGGTACTCTTTATTGCACACCATAAGTAGGAAACATACAATGTAGGATACAAACAAAAATTGTAGTACAATGGGCGGCCTTATCGCAGTCTGCGATCTCTTCCAGGCAACCGTTAGACGGACTATACTGTATAGTATTATGTAGTCTGTGGTGCACATTGCAATTTAGGTATATTAGCTACCATTACACATACATATATACGAATACACATTCATACACTTACATTGGCATATAAATATGAATACATACATAAACATAGATACAGATATAGCATATATTTGTTAAAAAGATAAATAATGATCCTTGAAAGATGTGGTGTGTGTTGGGATTTCCAAAGTTCGATTTTCTAATGACCTCAAGCATCGTGTATGTGTGCCATGAATAAAAGTGAACCGTTTTTTTAAGTAGATAGGAGTTGTAGGATTATATAGGATATTATACAGACTGACTGGTGAGATACCTTCAATATTTGAGGACGTGATAGTATGCGAACATATATCATGAAATAAAATAACATAAAAACGAAATATTAAATAACTTCTTAGTAAACTTCGTACACAGTACACCGAGAGCCCAGTATTTAACTGCGGAATACTTGGACACCGCGCGGCCGCACGTGTCGCGCAGCGCGCTATCAACACAGAATACATAGGTACCTACACTGTACAGCTGTTGCCTATGTTGCGGGATGGAGGGCGGGGATGCGTGCCGCCGCGCGGCTCGTGACTAGATCAACGTAAACAGTGCGGCGAGCTTAGGGAGTATAATATCCAAATTTCACTTATTTTTTAGAGACATTTCGATAAAAATAAGCACCTATTTTTTTTATATCAAGTTAACGAGAATCGAGTACCGAGTACTCTCCATAAGTATTGAAGGTATCTCACCAGTCACGCTGTATAGTAGCGACAGGATATGAGTATTCCGGCGAAGTCGTATTGGGAGCCACTTGAGTTTTGTACGAAATTCGAATATATGATCATATTTGCTTAAACCAAAAATGAATCTGATACAGAAATTTTGAAGTCTCTCAAGTTTATCAAATTGTTCCTCGGTTAGATCGAGATAGCTGACATCGGCATAATCGAGAATAGGTAGAAGAGTGGTTTGTGCAAGTTCAGTCCTAGTGGCAGTTGGAAAAAAAATCTGTAGTTTTCTTAAACAGGCTGCAGAGGCGTATATTTTACGGCTAACATTTCGAATTTAAACATTCCAGGAAAGCGTTTTGTCGATATATATCCCTAAGTTCTTTACGTTGTCACTGATTGGTATTTTGACTCCTTCGATAGACAGATTAGACTTGTGGTAGTGCAAACCTTTGCAATAAATCTGGAGCTGCCGATGACTGTCACTTGAGTCTTACTAGGGTTAACTTTAAGCCCGTACATCGTTGTCCATCGACATATGGCACTATTGTTGTTAAGGCAGGCGATAATAGCAGATATAAAATAACATCCACTGATGAGCTAAAGCCTCTACTAGTCAAGTTTCCAAAGACATTATCAACAAGCAGAGGTGACTCCAATAATTCGAGTTTGAGCATCAACAGTAAGAGTTCACGAAAACGCTAGTTCTTCTGGAATCCTTTAGTCTTTTGCGTGTACAATATATCCTTTTTGTTATTGTTGTGTTTGTATATTTTCATAATGGCTGCTAGCTCAATTTTTGCTCTGTACCTTCAAGTTTTAGTAAATAATTTTTACATACACATGAAAAATGTTTATGATTGTGACAGATATTGTAACTGTCAAATTGACGCCTCACTGTTCTTGTTTGTCATTGGTAGCGGTGCGTTCCGTTTTTCGCAATGTTTAGATGTCACTAATTTAGTCTTTTGTATTTAATTTTCTTTTGTTTTAGTTTTATTTCCTAATTTACTTGCTTATACATTGATTGTACCTTTAAAATTTTGTTTACTTTTTATCATAATTTGTTACAACTGTTACTACTGACATCTATCAAGATTACGTTTTATTTTCTTCGTTGGAGTGCGTTCAATAGATATTAATTCAGCCACAACGATGAAAGTGTGTCCGAGTTCAGTTTTTTCTTATTCCTTTTGTTTTTATTAATTCATATTCATTTTTTTTTGTGTGTTTTTTTTTTACTCTTTTCTCTATCTTATTCTATTACGTTAATTATTCATTGCATTGTTTTAATCTTACAAAGTTATTCTTGGAAATACAACATTAATTTTGTTTGTGTGCCTGCTGGCGGGTGGTATAGATGTACTATCTGGTAATTCTTTTTCTTTTTTTTTTAATTACACAGTAATTTTATATTAAAATAGTATTTTTATAGGTTTTCTTTATAATTTTTTTTTTTATAGATATATATTTGGATATTAGTACCTATGAGTGATAATGGATCTGATGTATTCTTTTCTGCTGAGGATTCTTCAGACGACGTTAGTTTCAGTTCCATGACTGAGACGCTGGGTGAGCAATTGCGGCACATATTTCACACTCAATCTCGTCCTTATTTTAATGTTTGTCACATAAACACACAAAGTGTCCCCAGTCATTACGATGATTTAGCTGAGACCTTCTCTGATGATAATATTCATGCCATCCTGATTTCGGAGACCTGGCTCAAACCTCACTTACCCTCTACCTCATACGCTCTCCCTGGATTTGTCCTTATCCGAAATGATCGTTTGGATAAAAGAGGTGGCGGTGTTGCCATTTACCTTCGCAGCTTCTTACCCTATAAAATAGTCGCCTCTTCTACTTCTCATCTCACCACCACTGCGGAATATATTTTCCTACAGGTTTGTGTTAAGGGAGTTAATGTCATTCTAGGTGTAGTTTATTGCCCTCCAACTGTTAACTACTTCTCCAGTCTGGAAACAGTTCTGGAATCTTTAGGGTCGGAATATTCTCATTACATCATCATGGGAGATTTTAACACTGATATCCTAGCCTCAAACTCAAGTCGCACACGCAGCCTCCTTCACATCACACAAGCAACCAGCCTCCACGTCCTGCCCCTTCAAGCCACTCATCACAACATAGACTATCAGGACACCTGGCTTGATCTAATCCTCACCTCTTCCCCACACCTTGTCTCTTCTCACGGTCAGCTGCCAGCCCCTGGTTTTTCCCATCACGACTTGATTTTCCTCTCCTATATCCTGAAACCATCCAAATCACCACCTAAAGTCGTGCAGACTCGCAGTTTCCGACGCATGGATGTTGAAAAATTACATACAGATGCTGTGAGGATAGATTGGACGAACATGGCAGCTGCTACTGACGTAGACAGCAAAGTGTCTATTTTTAATGACACCATCGTCAAACTATACGACCTCCATGCTCCAATTAAGTCTGTAAAGGTAAAACGAGCACCGGCGCCTTGGATGACGGAGGAGGCCCGAACAGCTATGAGGCGACGGGATCAGTCATTTCGTCGGTTCAAACAAAATCGTTGCGAAGACAAATGGAACCAATATAAGGCTGCTAGGAATCGGTGCAACCAGGTGATACGCAACGCTAAACGCCGACATATTCTTCAAAACATAGAGTCTTCTTCTTCTTCCAGTATCTGGAAATTTCTTAATACCTTAGGTATTGGTAAAAAACAACAGCTCACTTTTAGTAACACAATTAGTTTGAATGATTTAAATCTTCATTTCTCATCTGCAACTATGATGGATCTTCAAACTAAGTGTCAAACACTGAACTACATATCTGGTCTTACCTTAAGTTAGCAGTACAGTCAAATGAACACTATAACACATGCTACACAAAATATCAACAAAATAATAATTTAAATAAATGTAATGTAATTAATCTGGTTCATCAAAACATTTGTTGCTTGACGGAGGGCAAGCAACTTGAGCTGGAATTATTCATGAATTCAGAGAATATTAATATTATGTGTATTACTGAGCATTGGTTAAAGGGGCATCAACTCATGTTTAATTTCAGCAACCACCAAGTTGGAAGTTCATTCTGTAGAGTCAACACAATACATGGTGGGTCGCTTATTCTATTACATAAAAACCTTAAGTTTAAGGAACGGAAAGATATTGTGTCCCTCTCTATAGAATGTTCTATAGAATTCGCATGTGTGCAATTAGAGCAATTCATTGTTATAGGTGTATATAAACCTCCCTCCGCGGATTTGAAACTATTTTTAGAAATAATGGATGAAGCCCTAAGCAAACTTGCCATCTCAGGTAAGAGCGTACTAGTCTGTGGTGACTTTAATATTAACATTCTTGATAAATCAAATTCCACCCTTAAAGTTCTTAGTCTTTTTAAGTCCCACAACTTGCTAAATTTGTTTATGGAGCCTACTAGAATAACCGCTACTACAGCTACTTGCCTGGACAACATCTATACAGATATTGTTCCTAGACATAAATCTATTATTAATAAGTTAGATTCTGATCACTCTGGTCAGTTAGTTAGTTTTGTAAGTAAAAAGAAAACAGTGCTTAAAAAAAACATTACTCTTGTACCAGTAACAGTTGATCGCCTGGAACGTATGAGAATTAACTTAATTAATAATTTACCTTCCTTAAATAACAAATTAGACCCTAATGCACTATATTGTTCCTTTTTTAATTCGTTCCTTAGTCTATTTAATTCAATATTTACCTCCAAGACGGTTACTGTTACTGATTGTCCTATATTTAGTAACTGGGCAACAGTAGGAATTTATAAGAGTAGGGAAACATTGTATAGGCTGTATCATGAAAGACAATATAATACTAGTGAGGACTTTAAGCAATATGTAAAATGCTATTCAAAGATTTTTAAAAGTGTCTGTAAATTAGCCAAATCTTTGTTTATTAAGTCTAAAATCAGAAACAGTAGTAATAAAATTAAAGCAACTTGGAAAGTTATTAATGCTGAGACTGGGAGAAGTGGAACAAAGGAGTCTGATTTTAAATTAAATTTTGATGGTCACATTACTAAGAATGACATGGAAGTGGCCAACACATTTGAAAAATTTTTTTCCACTTTCCCAGTCGCACTTACAGGTAATTTAGGCTCTTCCACCTCCACTGCAGAATCATTGATCAGAGAAAATGTACCAGAATTTTTTAATAATTTTACTTTTCAGTATATAAATCAACTTAATGTTTCAGCTGCCTTCAAATCTATTAATATAAAAAAGACAGCTGATCTTTGGGGAATTTCTGTAAGTGTCGTTCACTCAATAATTGACATTATTGTACCTGACTTAGTTATTATATTTAATAGATGTATAGATTATGGTGTGTTTCCTGACCTGATGAAGTATAGCAAGATAACTCCTTTGTTTAAATCAGGTAGTCCATTAGACCCCACAAATTTTAGACCAATTTCGGTCCTACCAACATTTAGTAAAGTTTTTGAAAAGCTGATACTTACTCAGTTGCTTAATTATTTTAATGAAAATCAATTGCTGCATACTAAACAATTTGGCTTCACTCATGGTCGGTCAACATGTGATGCTGGGGTTAAATTATTAGAGTATATATTTGAGGCTTGGGAGGAGTCACGTGACGCCTACGGGGTGTTTTGTGACTTATCTAAAGCATTTGATTGTGTGCAGCATGAAACACTTGTCAGGAAATTACACCACTATGGAATAAGAGGCAGTGCTTTGGATCTTCTTACTTCTTATTTGAGTGATAGGATTCAAAGAGTAGATGTTAATGGTAAATTATCCCAGGGATCAGCTGTGGCGGTGGGGGTGCCCCAGGGGTCTATTCTGGGTCCATTTCTGTTCCTTGTGTACATCAACGACTTGCCTCATCTTGTGAGGGATAACCATGAGATAGTGTTGTTTGCAGATGACACATCCTTAGTATTTAAAGTTAACAGACAGCAATCGGTAATTGACGATGTAAACAATGCTCTCTCTAAAATGGTACTTTGGTTTTGCGCTAATAACTTGTTATTAAACAGGAGTAAAACCAAATGTGTTAAATTTTATACTAGGAATGTTAAACAAGTAAAAACTAGTGTTTTGATGAACGGGGAGGAACTGGAATTGACAGACAAGGCTGTCTTCCTAGGTATAACTTTAGATTCACGGTTACAATGGGGCCCACATATAGAAACGTTATCTGGTAGACTTAGTTCTGCAGCTTATGCTGTGAGAAAGATTCGTCAATTGACGGATGTTGATACTGCGCGATTAGTTTATTTCAGTTACTTTCACAGCATTATGTCCTATGGTTTATTGCTTTGGGGCAGTGCCTCTGATATCGATTCAATCTTTGTGCTCCAGAAACGAGCTATTAGGGCTATCTATAAGATGGGCCCTTGTGAGTCACTAAGAAACAGATTCAAAGAAATTAACATTCTCACACTACACTCACAATACATTCACGAGAATCTTTTGTATGTTCATAAAAATCTGTGTAAATTTAAGAAAAATAGTGATCTCCATCAATTTAATTTAAGAAATAAAAATAAACTTGCCTTGCACACTACTAGGCTCCATAAAATATCGAATTCGTTTGTGGGTCAATGTATACAATTTTATAACAAATTACCAAACAACATAGTATTATTATCTATTAGTAAATTTAAGAAATTTGTTAAGCTGAGGTTGTCCAAAAAGGCTTATTACTCAGTTTCAGACTATGTCACAGATTTAGATGTTTGGAAATGAATTGCTCTTTTTTTAAGACCTATGATTGTGAATATAACTGCTATTTTAATATTTAAAAGATTTTGAGTTAAAAGAGTGGTGGTGAGTTTCTTTCCTGGGTTCTTTTCTCACCACTCTACCATGAACAATCTGCGAACCCAGCTAGCTATAATTTTAATCGACAGATTGTTCATCTTTCATCTTTTATTGTTTTTTTTTTATGACGTTCATAAGTGTCTTTTGTGACCTAAATGAATAAATGAATTTGACTTTTGACTTTTTTTTTTTGACTTTTACCAGTCCTACCACTGACTCATTCGAATTTTCTCCGGTGCCTCCTGAGGATATCAAAAAATTTATCCTATCTATCCATTCTAATGCTGTAGGATGCGATGGCATAAGTCGTCGCATGATTGTTACCATCCTGGACTGTATCCTCTTAGCAATCACTCACATCATCAATTTCTCTCTCGACTCCGGCACCTTTCCCTCTCTATGGCGAAAGGCTTACATCATTCCTCTTCCAAAAAACAATAATCCTTCTCTCCCTGAACACTTCCGTCCTATTTCTATTCTTCCCTTTCTGTCCAAAGTACTCGAGGCCTGTGTTCATAAGCAACTTTCCCAATTTGTTCACAGAAACCACCTATTAAGCCCTCTACAATCTGGCTTTAGGGCTGGTCACAGCACAGTTACTGCTCTCCTTAAAGTGACTGGTGATATTAGGAAGGGCATGGAGGACACCAAAGTCACAGTACTTGTACTAGTTGACTTTTCCAATGCCTTTAATACCGTCAGTCATGAAATCCTTTTATCTATCCTCAAATATCTCACGGTTACCTCTGGGGCACTGGAATGGTTCTCCACTTATCTTCAGGGGCGACAACAGAGTGTTCACGTTGCTGACTCGACATCGAGCTGGTGCGATCTCCTCGCTGGCGTCCCTCAAGGCGGCATTCTATCTCCTCTCTTATTCTCAATTTTTATTAATCTCATTACTCAACAACTTCAGAGTGCGTATCACCTATACGCCGACGATCTGCAAATGTATACACAGTCAAGGGTGGAAGATATAACACAAGCTGTTAACATGGTCAACAGAGACTTGGAGATCATAAACTCGTGGTCGACGAATTTCGGATTGACGGTTAACCCAACCAAGTGTCAGGCGATCATAGTGGGCAGCAAACGCATTATGAGCAGACTCGATACTGCCTCAATCTCACCAATCATCTTTAACGGATCAGTCGTACCGTTCAGCCCCGTGGTCAAAGATCTGGGCTTACTCATCGACTCTACCCTTGATTGGCGAGCTCAAGTTACTCATGTCAGCCAGAAAGTAACGAGAAATCTGCGAACATTATATCGTCTGAAGAACTTTCTGCCTTCTAATACCAAAATTACTCTTATGCAGTCCTTAATAATCCCAATAATCGACTATGGTGATGTGTGTTATTACGACCTGAATGCAGACCTTCTTAACAAACTAGACCGACTTCTCAATAGCTGCATTCGATACATTTTTAATCTTCGAAAGTATGATCATGTGTCTGCTTTACGTTCCCAATTAAAATGGTTACCTATTCGCCAGCGCCGCAATCTGCGAGCACTAACTGCCCTATTCTCATTTCTCAACTCACCGTCTTCACCTACATATTTGACTCCGTACCTCCGTTATCTATCCTCTAATCACGACAGAAACCTTCGCTCAGAAAATAATCTGCTTCTCTTATGTCCCTCTCACAACTCTGATTTCGTGAACTCTTCGTTCTTTGTTCAGGCAGTACTACTCTGGAATGCGCTCCCGCTCGAAGTCAGGATGTCCACAAACCGTTTTACATTCAAAAAGAATGTACATAATCTCCTTCTTAACGAGATTGAAGAATCGTCTTATCGATAGTTGGCTCAGCTTACAGTCAAGTTGTCATAGTGTACGAATATAATCTAAATGTGTGTATGTGTATATTTATGTATATATGTGTATATTTATATGTGTATTTATAACGTATGTATTGTATGTGTTCATGTATGTATGTCAACTTATGTATTATGTATCTTAATTGTCAATGTAACCGCTGTGCACCTCTCTTACAATATTTCTATACCACCTTAAGGTTGACTGGAAGAGAATGCCTTGGGCATTAAGTCCGCCGCTGTACAAAGTGCATAAAGTGTAAATAAATAAATAAATAAATATGTTACTCAGATCTCTGTTTATAGTATCAATGCCTAGAGGCAACTCGTTAGGACTAGTTTGGAAATATATTTGCAAATCGTCTGCGTATAGGTGGCAGGAAGAAATAAGTTTATTAGTGATGGTTTTAATGAAAATTGAAAAGAGCAAAGGAGATAAAACGCCACCCTGTGGTACACCAGCGGACGTATTCAACCAGATGGAGTAGTTGTCATCAAAACGGGTACGTTGCCGGTGACCAAACAGGTAATCACGAAACCAGTCAACAGCTGATGGAGATATGTTGAGAGAGCTTAGTATGGCAAGAAGAACGTGGAAGTCGACTGTGTTGAAGGCATTGATAAAGTCCAATAGACATGGCACTTACTTTAGATTGTCCATTCCTGCCCTTATATCGTCAGTTACATTAACAACAGCAGTAGTTGTGCTGTGTCCGGGACAGAAACCGGATTGCAGTGAGTTAAGGAGGTTATTTCTGCAAAGAACAGAATTAAGCTGATTGTGGATAAGGCGTTCAAGGACCTTTGAAAGGAAAGGTAAAATGGAGATAGGTCGATATTCGGAATAGGATACAGGGTTACGATTTTTTGGTAAAGGAATAATTTGGGCTTCTTTCCATTTTGATGGAAATACGCCGCTAATGATGCATTCATTCATTCAAATTGGATCAAGGATAAGGAGTACCATGTTACGACTGATAGAATCGGAGCGAGTAGCGTTTGATGTAATGGACCGGATACTCTTCTCAACATCACAACCAGACACTTGACTAAAGACCAAAGGAAGACAGTCAGGGGTTGAAAGTGCTGAAAGATAATTTAGTGTATTAGTTTTAGTTGTCTTATTAAATACAGACGAAGTAGAGAAATATTGATTAAGTGAGTTAATATCGAGCTGGTTACAAGACAGCTCTTGACGCTGTTTTCCAATCCCTAATGACCGAAGAAATTTGCAGACTTTGGCTGGATCACCGTTTTGTACGGCACTATGAACATATTGGCGTTGTGCATTCCTACACACCTTGTTGCAGCGATTTCGCAAATTTATGTATTTTTCTTTGTTGTAGTCTGTTGGTCTAGCTTTAAATTTAGATTTTGCCGCTGCTTTGCACTTAATTATTAATTTTATTTCATCTGTAAGCCAGGGAGATGGTAGATGTTTCAGCTTAACAGGTCGAATTGGTGCATGTATGTCATATAAGGCCACCAGTTTACTGTTAAATATCTCCAGCATATCATCAATGGAGGATACCGACAGAAGAGGAGACATCAGTGGAGGAATATTTATGTTATGATAATTCAGTTAGGTAAGTAGTGTTTTAATAAATTCTGTTTTTGCTTCAAATCTCAAGTCGACGTGGCTTGAGTCAGTCATTAAATGCCTATATAATTTCATTTTAAAAGTGTTTTTATTTTCCTCTGTAACAATTACCCTGCCGAGAGGATAATACATAAAATATTATTTCTCAGGAGATTGTGAATACACTTCGCTGTTTTTGACAGTTTTAAGCTGGAAACTAACGAAAATCCTAAACTTTGAAGATTTATTACAATGTACATATAAGTACTAAACTTAAAATATATCAATATTAAGTTAGAAAGAATATTGTTGTGGGCGTCGTTGTTAGGACGTTTAGTGCCATCTATCATTGAGAAACGGAACTATTGAATGTCCTAGAAAAAAAATTTTTTCAAAATGATTCGGGCAGCTCTAGAAGTTTTCTACGTATTTAAGATTTTTCGATGGACTTCGTGAACCTTTTGGGGGTGTATTTAATAAGGCTTTACTATGAAACTAGACCCGTTTTTGTGTTTGAGAGAATTGTGTTTGGAAATTCCAGTTCTACGATACAAAGTGTAAACCAGATTAAAGAATTTCACAAACGCTCACTGAACTATCTATGTCATAAGTTATACATTGTGTAGTAACAAGTTATATAATTTGACTCCACGATTGGCCTAGTGGTTTAAGCGGTCGCCACGCCGCTCTCCACTATACTGAATATTGTGAGTTCATATCCTACATGGAAAAACACTTTGTGTGATCCACAAGTTGTTGTTCTGAGTCTGGATGTTCTTTGTGTCCGTTTCTTATATGTTTGTAAATTGCCCGCGACACAGGATTTACTCACACTAGAAATATATCGAAACGGACTCAAATAACACTCAGACCCGGAACAATAATTCATGGACTTAATGAGATGTTTTCCATGCGAGGATTTGGAATTTGAGCTGATGACACTCAGCGCAGCGCTTAAATTACTGCAGCCTCTGTATAGTTAAATTAGACAGGCCTACAGGACAGATATGACTGATCTATTTTAATACAAGCCTACGAAATATATACTTAGAATTCCTTGTCTTGAACCATTAGTTTAATTTCAGGTCCAATTTCACTTGAACACAGTATCACCTAACAGCCTCGGGCAACAGTTAATTTGTAACTCAATACTACAATTATATAAAATAACTTTCCGTTGCGTAGTTTGTCTCAAATATCGAATAACGGATTCGAGATTATACCACTTTGTATTTTGAACTAAATAAATTTCACATATTTTATCATCGAACTTAAACTCGATCAGATGATTTCGTCAAACATACTAATATCGATTACTACATCTCGCACACATTCCTCGGACCACAAATCAGGTAGACCTTGAGCTATGTTAACCATTGATACACGATAAATTAACTTATGTACATATTTCTGTATACATATATGGAGGGACGGGTGTCATATCCCTCCAGCACAAAGAGAGGATCCTCCAACCAAGTGAGGTAATCAAGCCTGGTGGGCCGCAACCCAAACGGTTGATGTTGGGATGTTATATATTGGTTAATCGCCACGAGAGTTTTCATATTGCGATTCAGGATTAGTAGTTGCTCCGTAGTTCATTACTTCATAGTTCGATGTATCTTCGTTAGATTGCGCTGTAACATGTATTTTTGTTTTTTGCGATGTATATAGAAGTAAGCTAATACTAAAAATGAAAAATAAACTCATATCAGAAGCAACTAAAATATATATGAAACAATTTGAATCATATCCTACTATTAGTTCAATCGATGAAGAAACTGCTATGGATATTTTACAGAAAAGTGAAGATAGAGTTCAAAACAAATTAATTTCAGAGTACTCTACTCCTCAAGAGGTATGTAAAATAACAAAAAGAATGGATCTAAATATGCTCATGAGTACGCAAACGAAGCTGAAAGACAGATAAAAGCACTAGAAGGAAGGATCTAAACACACAACGGATACCACATCTCAGTGTCGTAAAGCAAAGTGTATCTTACAGATCCATTAATGTATTTAATAACCTACCATTAGAAATAAAAAAAAATCATAACAAGGATTTTTTAAACAAAATGAAGAGTTACAGATTGTTAGAGAAATGTTAACTCAATTGATGATCTGTGAACCACATAACGGTATTTTTATTTTTTGTTTATTTGGTGACATCTTATGAACTTTATTGTTTTTGTTGGCATTTCACGCTATATGAATTTTGTTGATTATTTTTTCTCTTGTATTTGACATTTAACTGATTTTATTATTTTTTACTTGTTTGTTAATGAACGTATGACTGACTGAACGATGAACGAATACTTTATTCATATTTTATCCTTTATTTTTCATGTTTCTATTGTGGTGTTATGTTTATTTACAAATATTGCCAGTAAAATTGTTAAACTTAAGTGGCAGTGAGCTATAAAGTTCTGGTGTGGTGACCGCATATTGGGAAACGCAGCGTTGGTAGGCCCACCTCAAGGTGGACCGACGACCTGCTGAAAGACGCGGGAAGCTACTGGATGCGGGCAGCACGGGACCGGCTATTGTGGAGAATCTTGGGGATGAGGCCTATGTCCAGCAGTGGACGTCTTTTGGCTGAGATGATGATGATGATGTTTATTACGAATGTTTAAATTTAAGTAACTAAAATTGTTACTCATATTGTGATTGATATTTTCTCTGTAATTATTTATACCATGTAAAAATATTCACATACAATGTAAAAATTGTTTTCTGAATAAATAAGAAAAATAATTAGTCATACATACATATTATCGTCTTTTTCTTCTTCTTAGTTGTCCCTCTTATACATCTGAATTGATTGGTTCTTCCTTTCTTGTAAAGTCCGTTCTGCTTTGGAGCTTCTTCTCGAAATCAGGAAAGCCCTCAACACTTTTCTTTCAAGGCAAAACTAAAACAATATCTTGTAAAAAACTGACAAAATCAACTCTACGTGATTGTCATCTGGTACATTATGAGTTATCTATATATATATTTATGTATTTATATAAGTAAATATGTGTTCGACACCAATAACAGCATAGTGCGATAAAAGTCAATGTTTAAAACATTAGTTACCGTAACGTTCCCCAGAGGGAGCTGTTACAAACTTAGATCGCGCTATCGTTGTGTTACACACGTTATTGTATAAGGCCTACAAGCATTTTGTATGACGAGAACAAAACTGGAGTTTAGTACTAGGCAACAGCCAATTAAACCGTGGAGTCTTACGAACCCATAGTACACAGTGATTTTGTTTAAATCCCTACTAGTGTCACACACCCAGTCCAACGATACCACGCTTGGTATCAAACAATATGTATTTGATTATATTTATAATGTATATAGGTTTGAGTGTATGATAAGTATACACATTTCATTCAAAATGCAACTACTTTCTGTTTTCTCTGCCTCATCAAATGGTTGACCGGTAGAGAATGCCGTAGGCATTAAGTACGCCTATGCACCAAATGCGCGTGATATATAAAATAAATAAGTACAAAGGGCGGTTTTACAGGTGGCGCTTTGCCTACCTTTCTTGCATCGCACGGGAGACTTGTACAAAAAATTTGATGTCCTTACAGTTCGGCAACTTTTTATTTTCCGTCTTATTACTAAGTCCCACTCACTTACGAACTATGATCCTCTAATTAATGCAACAAAACGACATAAACATAGAATCTTTCAGGATAACATAATTTATAAAATGACTTTATCTCATAGGTACTTTTGTTTTGTGGGTCAATACTTACATATATAATAAAATTAATGCTATCCTTTGCATATGCTGCTTTCACAAATTTAAATTAAAGACGGTGTGGCGACTTCCACATAAGTGCAAACAGAAAAACATACTACAGCGCCATCGAGCGAAGATACATCGAGCTACGGAGTATAATGAACAACGGAGCAACTACTAATCCTGTATCGCGAAATAGGGGATCGCATGGCAAATTAGCATATATACAACATCCCAACAATAACTGTTGGGCCGTGGTCCCCCATGCACGATCACCTCGTCTAAGCGGAGGATCCTCCCTTTGTATCAGAAGGACATGACACTCTTTCCCTATACAGTGGTGACCCCGACGTGATTGGAAGCAACCTTTAAATCAATAGCAGCATCGTCTCTCCACAATGGTATTAATGTTATGGCTACGAAACCTAAGCTGGTGATCTGTAATACAGGATTTCCTACCATAGACACACGTCTCTCATAAAGGAATGATGTAATCTGACTAAACTGTTTATGTACTTCATAAGTTGTAGCTACTTTTGTGATGAGAGAACAAAAGATCGTGTTTATCGCACAATTATTTGTTCTGGGTGGCAAATCAATCCACAACTCCTAGCTTAATTCTCAATAAACAGGCTGATAAACCACTAAGCGAACTGTAAAGTCAATTTTCAACAAAAGAACTGTTAAAAATCTATAACAAACTTTTATCATTAATCTTAAGATTTCCGATTACTGATTCACATTAATTTTTAACTTACCAACAATATAACCGTTAATACATCATGTTTTGCGACAAAACACAACATAAAAACTTTCTTGTTACTGTATTATTTTTTTATCGGCCACATATTTCCTGTAAGAGGTCAGTCAAGAGCCAAGGACGTGGCCTCCAATAAACATAGGGGGTCAGTTATAGTAATAGTAACGTTCTCGTAACAGTTGCGTTTGCTTAGTCGAGTTCGTTAAACTACGAAGGTTAAATTATAATTTTTTAATCATTGTTCTTTCGAATAGAGTCGTTTGATATCTTGATAACATACTGTATGTATTAAATAAATAAACTTTTAATAAAGTGGATCTAAAGAATCCCCAATGTTTTTATTTTTATATGAAGAGCCTGCCAAAGTGACTCTACTCTGCCTGATGGAAAACATGAATAGAATCCAAGAGTTGTGGTCACCATACTCATTACAATGCAGGCAATGCAGTATGGTGACCCACACTATGGCGGCCTTGTGAGATGCTTTTTCACACCCCGCTTGGGGACGTAAAAGGCATGACAGTCATCGTGACAGTATAAGGCTTACACAGTTACCACGATAACTGTCATCGTGACAGTGTTACCACGATAACTGTCACCCCTGCATCAATGGGTATTAGTATGTCGGTCTAGTGGTTTGGAATCCTGTTTATTGAGCTTGAAGTCGTGACTTGTATGCTCAACCCGAAATTGTGGTTGTAAGATAAGCATGATTATCTGTTAATTTAAGTTATCATTTCTTTTTTTTATTTTGGGCCTACCAAAGTAACTCCACTCTACCTAATTGAAAGCATGAATAGAATCCAAGAGTGATTGTGGCCATACTCATTGCAAATGCAGACAATTCAGTATGGTGACCCACTATGTCAGTCTAAAAATATGTTAAACATCCATGTGCTTAGAAATATATTAGCAGGTTTAGCAGCAATCTAGTTACCAAAGTATAGGTTATTTGTGTATGTAAAATATTTTAAGTTAGTATTTTTTAAATGTTAATATTGCACTTGAATTTGTACACGTACAAAGACACGCACGCTTTGATTAATATAAGCTCCATAACATTAAGGGTTGCTAGATTAATTAGCAGAAACTATACCATTCTAGTAGATAATTTACAACGTGGTATTCTTTAAAAAAGACACACCTTTACATACCGGACAATGATACAAAAAAAGTAAAAATTAATCTTGAATTAATATTATTAGTCACAGAATTCAACGAAATGTCAAAAGTCAAGACCAATTCTAAACAATTCACTTTATAATGTTTGTCTTAGTGTTACTCCTCAACTGACAATATAAGGTTTCAAATAATCCAATTGGTCCAACCTACGTATTTTATTTATACCAGAATAAATAGACAAGCAAATAATAGAAACCGATATGGAGCAGACATAGTTGAATTATAATAGCAACAAGATAAATGGATTAACACGGGTCGTTTATTAAATTTAGGAATTGGAGTGTGTTGATATTGGAAAACAACAAGTGTGGTAACACTACAATTTTGTATTTATAATTTTATTGGCCACAAATGCTCAGTTGAAGTGATAGTAACGTCAATAATTCACAATAAACTGAAATTTTAAATGTAAAATTCTGTGTATGGTTTTTAAGAAGAAGGAAAAATTTACCTACGATATAATTTATTCAAGCATATTATTGAGCTAGAATGGATACCACGATTGGGCAAATGTAGTGTAGGGCGCCCTACGTCGCGATGGACTGACGACTTGAAGAAGGTGGCTGGCAGCGGATGGATGCGAATTGCCCAAGACCGGGATGGTTCGCGTTCCCTGGGGGAGACCTTCGTTCAGCAGTGGACGGCGATAGGTTGATTGAGTTGAGCTATTAAAGTATTCTGTATGGTGACAGATTAAGAATACAGAGTGTCACCACCCCTACTCACCACGAGGGTGTCGTAAGAGGCGATTAAGGGAGCAATTTATGCAGGACAAGATCGCTGCAACGAAAAAGAAAACTTAATACAAACCCTTTTTTTTAACGTGTTGAAACCTCCACGGGCCGTCACCTCATCAAGGTTTGCGGCGGGGTGGTGTGTCGTAATCGGACCTACTAAAACCACATGGTGTACCACTCCGCACCTGAGATTTGAGGGATCCGGGAACAGCTTTTATGACGACATCCAGACCCGTCCTAGAGCCTGCCCGCTATCTTTGAATAAACTCTATTTAGGCGGCGTACGGCAACTTAATACAAACTCTATGCCCACCCGGCTGACTAGCATGGTATAGTAAGTCAAAACTTCTTTTCTAAGGAGAAGCCTATGTCCAGCAGTGGACTTTTAAACGCTGTTGACGTGATGTGATAATGTGATTATGTCAAAGTGTCTGAAAATAGCTAAATACTAAATCTTTTGTACAACAAAACAAAAGTTACTGTTCCAGTTCCAAAATGTCTTTACCACCTTCTGACCTGAGAGCAAGGTCTTTCCAACGATCATTAATGTGCACCTATTATTCTTGAGTATAATCCATCAAAGATCGTCTGTAAAAGATCGCAGACGGCGATAAGACCGCCCATTGTACTCTTACTTAATATTGTGTTGAGCTTTGTCAAGATCCCTGTGGTTTCGAACAAATATTTTCTAAATTGAAAATCAATCTTAATCTAGTACATATTGACTGTTATTATCTATAATCTTATGTTATTGTTAGGATAGCTTCATAATTCCACCGAATTTAACTTCTATAGTTTATCATTAAACAATTTTGGTCAAGTGCTTTGAATGACATTTCGATCCACCAGCTTTTTTCCATCAAGAGTATGTTGTAAAGACTGACACAAATGGTATTTACATAGTGTGATTTTGTACGGAGTGTGTATTAAGACAATACTCACAAAAAATTGAAGCTGTGTCTTTCAATGCTTTTGAGTAAATGTTTGTTTGAGAAAGTGAAGTAAGTGTTGTTCAATATATAACCATCAATACAACAAGCTGGCACAAAACGTTGCAGACACTATTATATTTAATTTAACAACACTTTATGTGATTCACAAATTGTTGTCCTGAGTGTGGATATTTTTATGTCCATTTCTTGTGTGTTTGTAAAGACCCGCGCGACACAGGATTTACTCCTAGTGCGGGCGTTGTCTTTTAAGAAAAGACAAAAAGAAACAAATATTTTTAATAAAACTAACTAACCTATGTACTAATACAGACTGTAATCTATCTTTGTGCCAAGTTTTACAGCGATCCGTTCAGCCGTTATAGCGTGATTAAATAACAGACATCCATATATCCACATCCACAAACTTTCAAGTTTATAATACTAGCTTTTGCCTTCGCACCACCCACGTGTATACCAGTTATCGTGGTAAATAGTCTGTTAGCCTATGTGTTATTTTAATTTAAAAATAAATAAATAACTAAATATTTCGGTCATTTGACACACGTCATCTAGTTTCAAACTAAGCAGAGCTTGTGCTATGATAACTAGACTGACTGATAGAATACTTATATACTTTTTTTTTGTAAATACATATATATTATACATATAAAATAAGCTATAAAGCTAACAAACTAATAAGCTATATGACTGTAGAGTTTCATCCAAATCTGTTCGGTAATTTTTGCGTGAAAGAGTAATAAACATCCATACATCCTCACAAACTTTCTCATTTCTAATATTAGTTGGATTGGATAGTGAAAAATGGAATAAATGAAATTTATAACTCATTTTTCAGTGAGCAATTTAGTATAACCTCTGTTCTTCTTCCTATTCTTAAGATTTTTCAACAATTTACTTAGTCTGGCCATAAATACTGTTACACTTAATTATAAAAAAATATTACATTTGAATTTCGAATCTGTCATTTTTATACGATTGTTCATTGTGTTTTCTCATTTTGGCGCCAATACATTGTAAAATATTTTGCGATATTAAAATGGTGTGGGGTGATAAAGAGAACCGAATCGCTGTGATAGCATTACACAAAGTAGGTATGGAGCCAAATGCAATTTTTAAAACTCTCCATACACTTGGTATTAGTAAAATGTTTGTGTACCGGGCTATTAATAGGTACAATGAGACCTCCTCTGTTTGTGACAGAAAAAGATCTGGCCGTCCACGTAGTGTTCGTACGAAAAAGGTGGTCAAAGCAGTAAGGGAAAGAATTCGAAGAAATCCTGTCCGAAAGCAAAAGATTTTATCTCGGGAAATGAAGATAGCACCTAGAACCATGTCGCGTATTTTAAAAGATGACTTAGGACTTGCAGCCTATAAGAGACGCACTGGCCATTTCTTAACTGATAATTTAAAGAAGAATAGGGTGGTAAAATCGAAACAACTACTGAAGCGGTACGCAAAGGGAGGTCACAGAAAAATTTTGTTTACGGATGAGAAAATTTTTACAATTGAGCAACATTTTAACAAACAAAATGACCGTATTTATGCTCAAAGCTCTAAGGAAGCTTCCCAATTAGTCGACAGAGTGCAACGTGGACATTATCCGACTTCAGTGATGGTTTGGTGGGGTGTTAGCTATGAAGGAGTGACTGAGCCATATTTTTGTGAAAAAGGTATCAAAACATCGGCACAAGTGTATCAAGATACCATTCTTGAGAAGGTAGTTAAGCCCCTTAACATCACCATGTTCAATAACCAAGTATGGTCCTTCCAGCAAGACTCGGCGCCGGGTCATAAAGCTCGGTCCACGCAGTCTTGGTTGGAATCGAACGTTTCGGACTTCATCAGAGCTGAAGACTGGCCGTCGTCTAGTCCCGATCTTAATCCGCTGGATTATGATTTGTGGTCAGTTTTAGAGAGTACAGCTTGCTCTAAACGCCATGATAATTTGGAGTCCCTAAAACAATCTATACGATTGGCAGTGAAGAATTTTCCCATGGAAAGAGTGCGTGCTTCTATTGATAACTGGCCTCATCGTTTAAAGGACTGTATTGCAGCCAATGGAGACCACTTCGAATAAGCTTTTTATATTTTTAATTGTTTTATATTTATGTATTAAACTGACACACTGTAAAAGTAATAAATGTTATTTGCAGTTAACAATTTTCTTTTTTCTTTATTACAATATTTATGGCAAGACTAGGTAGATGTAAACCTCTTCCAGTATACGTTTTTTAACCTTTTTTTTTTTTTTTTAACGTGTGGAAACCCTCTCGAGCCGTCACCCCACCGGGGTTTACGGCGGGGTGGTGTGTCGGAATCGGACCGACTAAAACCACACGGTGTGCCACTCTGCGCCTGACATAGGAGGGATCCGGGAACAGCTGTTATTACGACATCCAAATCCCTCCTAGCGCCTGCCCGCTAACGCGGGCACCATCTGCTTACAAACTCTCTATTTAGGCGACGTACGGCACACGCGCATGTCACCTCCTCGCGGCTGGCCATTATAGCGGATGGAGGGGAAAACCCGTCCCGTCCACCCGCAGCCACACTCAAGGCGGCATGAGGCGCTGATATGCGCGCCTCCGCCGCCCGGTTCACCGGCGGCGAATTGGGTCCAAGTGGAGGTCGTCCTCCCGGGCCTTCTCCGCCACCTCCTTCCGCAAAATTACATCTTCGCAAAAGGTAGCGACCGCGGTAAAACAACTGTCGCTACCGACCATGGAGCGTATGATGGCCGGAAGCGAGAGATCTAGTCCAATAACTGCAGTGAGGACCCCACGCTGCGCCGCCCAGGCGGAACAAACCGCTAGCGTGTGCTGAGCCGAGTCCTCACTGCAGTCGCAGTGGTGACAGGCGGGACTCAATTCCCTCCTGGCGACCGAGTGCAGATACTTCCCGAAGCAACCGTGCCCGGAAAGAACCTGCGTCAGTCGGAAGGAAAGGGTCTCGTGCTGTCACCCTGCCCATTCGGCGATGACCGGCTGAAGAGCCTCCACGGTGGCAAAGCCAGCACGTGGGGCCTCCAGCCGGGACGACCAACGAGCCATCGTGGCTCTTCGGGCGGGGGCCGTATTCCGCTTCCCGCCCGGAAGTCAGCCGTTCGCCGATAAACTTCGGCGAGCACTTCCGCCTCCAAGTCCCACGGGGGAGTACCGCCCAAGGCACACGCCGCCTCCGTCGATACGGTACGGTAACCGCGTATGGCTCTAACCGCCAATATCCTCTGAGGACGCCAGAGGTGAGCTCTATTCTGGGCGGTCAGAGCCGCAGCCCACACCGGTGCACCATACAGGGCCATTGACCGAACAACCCCCGTGTATAGCCGTTTCGTCGCGACGCTGGCTCCACCCAAATTGGGCAAGAGTCGCCCAAGGGCAGAAGCAGCACCGACCAGCTTTGGAGAGAGCTGTCGAAAGTGCTCGTCGAAGAGCCACCTGCCGTCGAGGATCAGGCCCAGATACTTCATCTGGGCCTGAACCGGTACGAGGACCGAATTGACCACGATGGAGGTGCCGGAGGGTGGACCACGACGGGGCCCGTGGAACAAAAAGACCTCCGTCTTGTCCAGGGCCACCCGCAAACCCAGCGCCTCAATTCGCCCGACCACCAGAGAGACACCCGTGGTGGCCAGGCGCGCCGCCTCTTGAAAGTTCATCCCCCTGGCTGTGACCAATGTGTCATCTGCGTAACAAATTACGCCCAGCCCG
Source organism: Hypercompe scribonia (assembly GCA_949316085.1). Taxonomy (NCBI): domain Eukaryota; kingdom Metazoa; phylum Arthropoda; class Insecta; order Lepidoptera; family Erebidae; genus Hypercompe; species Hypercompe scribonia. Next base: position 15,445,061 of record OX438987.1, read on the forward strand.
GGGGGAAGACGACCTCGAAGGGCCCAGTCGTATCCCATATTCCACAGGAGTGGTCCGAGGACAGACCCCTGTGGAACACCGCACGACATAGACCGCCGCCTCAGAATACCATCTCGGTCCTCGTACATGACGGTACGCTCCTCAAGATAGTCTGCCACAAGCCGCCTCAGGTACTCTGGCATCCCGTGGTAGTGGAGTGCTTTCCTGATGCAGCTAAATCGCAGACTATTGAATGCGTTGGCGATGTCTAACGATACCGCCAACAGCACGCCGCCACAGCTCACCGCCTCTTCGGTCACGGCCCTCAGGCGCAACACGGCATCGACCGTCGAACGCCCCACTCGAAATCCGTATTGGGCGTCCGACAGATCGGGGCCCACCTCACAGAGGTGCCGGACGATGCGGGCAGAGAGTATCCTCTCAAACAGTTTACCCGCCTCGTCCAGCAACACGATGGGCCTATAGGCCGCAACCGAATCGGCAGGCCGTCCCGGTTACCGTAACAGGACCAGCTTCCCGCTCTTCCAGCTCTCAGGAAAGCGTCTGGACGCCAAGCTGGCGTCCAGGACCTCTCTGAGGCGATCCGACATGTGGTCGAGGGTTCGTGCCAACACTCGGGCAGGTATCCCATCTGGCCCAGGGGCGGTATTCTTGGAGCGAATCCATAGAACAACCGCCCCTATTTCCGATTCCCTGACGGGTGGAACATTATCCTCGTTCTCCCTTCCGTCGTCTCTGACCAAGAAAGCCATTGGCGAGGTTGTGTACTCCACCCGCTGCGGGAAAAGCCCCTCGACCACTTCCTGCAGGAAGCTGGGCTGGAGAGTCTCTGTAAGGGGGGACTCCGACGTGCGGAGCTTTTGTCGCGCTGCACGATAAGGGCGACCCCAGGGGTCACGATCGAGACTCTCCAGCATCTCCTTTCTTTTCACTTCTTTGGCGCGGCTAATGGCCAGCTTCAGAGTTTTCCGCGCCTCTCGGTACTCCTCATGAAGCTGGTCCTCCTCGCCGTCTTCACGGTGACGCCAGCGACTGCGGGTGTAGGACCTCCGGGCACGAGTACAAGCCGTGCGGAGGTCCGCCAACTCTTGGGACCACCAGTAAACCTCCTTCTGTGGAGGCCGATGACCTCGGATACGGGGCATGGCCGCATCGCAAATCTGCGTAATCGCGTCACGAAAGCGACCAGCCCCCATGTCGACCTCCTCGGTTGGGGCCTGCGGAGGCAGCCAAGAATGAATAACGGCCGCCTCCTCTAGTAGGTCCCTGTTCAGCTTCGAAATAGCCCACCGCGGAAAGCGAGAAGAAGGCCGCGCCGTGTGACCCCTACTGGAGTCCTGGATCCGGGAGAGCTCAAATCGGATGTAGAGGTGATCCGAGAGCGTCTCAACCTCTTCCAGAACACGCCAGTTCCTTACTCGTGCGGCGAGGGCAGGGGTTGCGAACGAAAGGTCCACTATCGACCCCCCCTGCTGTCGCACGCACGTGTTAGTGGAGCCTCTGTTTAATAAACAGAGGCCCACCGAAGCCGCCCACTCCTCTACGGCTTCGCCCCTAGCATTCGTTCCGGGGGAACCCCACGCAACGGATTTTGCATTGAAGTCCCCCAGCACAAGGACGTGCCCAGACGTTAGTCGCCGTATCGAGGTCTCCAAGCTGTTGAGGAAAACCTCGAAGTCGCTCAAACCCCGGTTGGGGGAGAAGTACACACCGTATATGGTGATCCCCCCCCACTCAGCAGCAACATATCCAGTGCCCTTGTCTCTTAGCGACAAGGGCGAGGAATGAGGCGCTGTGGAGCCGACGACTGCCACGGAGCCGTCGCAGTCACCCAACCAATTCGGTCAAGGAGGAACATAGTAGGGCTCCGCGGCTACGGCCACACTGATCGACCACTGTACCATGGTTTGTAGCAAGAGATCCTGCGCCGCGGCACAGTGGTTCAGGTTCGTCTGGACAAGGAGGTTGGAGACTTGGTCCATTACCGGACTGTCTCTACAACCTCCTCCATGGGCGATGATGTTGACAGACGAACAACATCGGAGACAGCCTGGGCCGACTGGCTAGCCCCCGATGATTGCCGAGATTCACGGGGAGGCTTGCAGCCCGCCTGCCCGATCTGGTGATTGGCGGGCTTATTACCCGCCTCACACGCCGGGCAGTGAGGGGCGGCAGAGCATTCTGCCACCTTGTGCCCCAGTCGACCACAGCGGAAACATAGTCCGCTGCAATCAAAACGACTACCACACTTGACGCGTGTGTGTCCCGATGCCAGGCATTTATAACACCTCATCGGTCTCGCCGCCAGGATTGTGATCCTAGCATTAACGAAACCGATGAATAGTCGGCCTGCGTCGCCCAAAGCTTTGGCCGACGCTACGGGACAACTGACCCACACAGCACCAAGTCCTCCTGGACCGGGGCGGATAGTGCCGACCCTAATGTTTTCCGCGTTGCACCCCGTCTTCTCTGCAATCGCAACGCGGACGTCTTCGGCCGTTACAGAGTCATCCAGGCCCGAGATGCGCAATTCAGCGCATTTTGTAGGCCTGGTGATCTTCACACCATCCGTGGCTGCAAATATTCCTCGCAGCTTCTCGGCAAATATGTCCGCCGTCTTTATAGCTTCGGCTCCAGGGAACTCGAGTACTCGAGCTCCTGTCTGAGCGAGGCGCAATCTGACACCTCCAGTCCCGAAATCGTTGGCGAGACTGTCCCGGGCCCTCTTGAAAATGGCTGCGTAGGACAGTCCGCCGTTAGCTGCCTCCGGTGATACGGTGACCACCACAGCCGCAGTCTTAGGAGGTTGTAGTTTACGTGGCTTCTTCGTGGTAGCCACTGCCACCGATGGCGCCTGTTGGGTAGAGGCTTTTTTACCCCGCTTCCGGGACTTTTTAGCCCCCCCCAACTACCCGCCAACCATCGTTGGGAGGGGCAGATATGGAGGGATCAGATAAAGGTGTCGGAGTGGGGAGCGGTGGAAATGCCGCTCCAGGCTTGGTCGCCGGGTTACGTGCTTCCCTAGGTGCTACAGTCCTACCTACAGCCTTAGCCACCTGCCACGCCTTTGGAGCAGCCGCAGGAACAGCAGACATCGACGCCGCCGCTGCATAAGACACGCGACCGCCCACACCGGGAAGCGCTGTCGTCACTGGTGCGACCTTCGGTCTATGTGCTGCCAGCGGTGGCCGGACAATGGGAGCCGGAGGCAGTCTCGCCTCCAGGCCAGCGAGACGCCCATCCATCATACGCCACACTGCGTCCGTAATTTGGCGCAGGTGGGCATCAGGGATGATACCGATGGGAGAGGGAGCAGGCTGAGATGAGGTCTTGGCCGGATCTTCCGTCGGACGATGTGCTCGAAATTGGGCGAACTGAGCACTGAGCTCAGCCACTTGCCCCGTCAGGTGATCGTTAGCCGCCTGAAGGAGTGCTACATCCCCCATGAGGTTTTCCACGACTCCAGCAATGGCAGAGAAGGAGTCCTTAAGAGCCCTAACGAAAGAACTCTTAAGGTTCCTGGACTTGGTGGCCACTTTATGGATTATGGCCACCCCCATATTTACTTTCTCCTGCAAAGACACCGGTGTTTGGGAGATAGAATCCCTTCCCACCGGTTCCCGTATTTTCTGCAGGAAATCAGCAATCTCCTCCTCTGTTGCGCTTTCACCTTCTGCTCTGACCCTTCTGTAAGCTTCTGCCTTGGAGAAGACAGAGCCTGATGGGGTCGAGATCGAGGTGCGTGACCGACCTCTGCGGCTGCTACCGACTTTAGGGGGCAGCATCTCCTGGGACGTGTCGCTCTCTTCGTCCCTGGAGTGTCCGCGTTTTCTCTTTGTTGAATCCAGTGCGTCCATAGTCGCACTAGAGTTACCTCCATCCGACGGATTAGTGAATTTCGAAATGACTTCTGGGAGCCCAACCGAGATCGGCGTTCCCACCAATACGCCCTCTTCGTGGGACGAGTAATCGTCCGCCCTTGCACTATTCTCCTTCCTACCCTTCTTCTCCTTCTGTTTTTCGTCAGTTTGATTATTTTTATTTAAGTTTTGTTCCATATTTAATCCCACGATTGGGGAAGAATTAATGGTTGACCCGGGCAGAGATCCCCCAATACCCGGGCAAGCGTAAATTTATGCCCAACCGAGGGGTCCGCAGGTGCCTCGGCTGGGAGTGCGCTTACGACTGAACTACCCATCAGCCATGCATCCCCTGGTCACGCACCAGAACACGGGATTCGGGGTAATTTTTTATAGAGGTTTTCTTCCTCGCAGTCCGGGCGGCTAAGCCAAGACCCTCGCCCCCGATCGGCATCGCGAGACATAACCACGACACTCCTTTCGGGACTACGATATGCCGACAGTGGTAGGGAGACAACGTCTCCTGATACCTGCTCGGTGGCAGTGTAAGTGCACACTGAGCCTGTTCTACCTTTTCCACCGCTAAGCGGAGGTACTCCGACCCTAAAGAGTCCCACCATAGTGATTTTTTACCGAGGTTTTCCTCCTCAATGCTCCGAAGAGCGAAGAACCAACAGAGCATCCGACAGACACGCCCGCTCTGTTGGACCAAATCTCGGCCGATTTGCCGAAGAAAATGGCTTCCTCTTCGTGCTAGAATATTAGCCGTTGGTAATGATGAACAACACCATCACCAACGTTTCCAGGGTGCACCACGTGGAGGTTTTCTAGCCCAGCACCCCATACGTTTTTTAACCTTACCTAACCTTTGACTGCGCGGATGGCGTAGTGGTTTAAGCAGTCGCCACCCTCTACTGCGCTAAGTGTTGTGGGTTCAAACCCCACATGGGACAACACGTTCACACACATTACACAAATTATTATTCTAAGTGTGAGTGTTTTTTGTGTCCGTTTCTTGTGTTCGTGAAAACCCCTGCGATACAGGATATTTTCTAGAGCGGGCGATGTCTTTAAAAAAAAAATACCTGTTTTTGGTACCTATACCCGATGTCGGTCTTATAGAAGGCTAAACCGTTTCGTTACGTAACGCGTTACGGCACCAGTTTGTCTGGCTTTCCTTTTCTCTCACGTATATGACAGCGGCAGGCAGGCTCCTCCTCAATCACTCTAACTCACAGCGCTAGCCGCATTTCGGACAGACGCTTCTCTTTTCAAATAACCTTTGCTTACATTATTATGTTAATATACATAAAATTTAATACTTACATACCTAAACTTTACTCAAGTTAAACAATTTCAATATTAAATAGTTCAACTTAAATTAGTTTAAGATATCACTTTGGTCGGGCGTCCCGAGATGCACATGTTTTTTTATGTTCATTGTATATTTAACTGTAATAAAGAGAATAATAATAATTACTAAAGACATATAGGACCGCGTAATTACAAATTAGGTCGTATCTATGATATGATAAGGCAAACATACTTATGTGTTTCTTTATACACATACATTATAGACACAAACAAAGATAAAATTATCGTGCTTACTACAGAATATTTATCCTGGGTGAGAATCGAACCCACCACAACTATATTAGCAGTCAGAATAATTAACAACTATGTAATATATGTACTATATAATACTAGTTATATAAATGTGCATCATGAACTACATGTTACTATATAGTATAATTCATCTAAAGAGTTTTTTTTTCTTTACTCTGCTTGATGGAAAGTGTGAATAGAATTCAAAAGTTGTGGTCACCATATTCATTGCGAATGCTAACAATGCAGTATGGTACACTATAGCGGCCTATTACGATTTTTCACGCCTCACCTGGGGACGTAAAAGACATGACAGTCATCGTAGCATTGTATTGCACACACTTACCACGACAACTATCACCCTTGCATCAATGGGCCTCCGGTCTCACACTCACCAACGAAACAAGACAGCACGGATGCTGTCGCTTTAGGTTGATCTTCTGTGGGAGGGTAGAACTGTCCCGAACGAGCCGGTCGGTTCATGATGAAATCAGCGTAGCTCTGTTACCTGGTGGTTGCGTGGAAGAGATCACAGACTGCGATAAGACCACTATAATACTGTTCTTATATTCTACATTGTATATTTCCTATGTATAATGTGCAATAAAGTACGTATCTATCTTTTTATTTTCTATCTGACCACTAGAACCACGTTCCTGCCAGGTAGGCCGTCATAGCGTGAGTCGACATACTGCATTATCTGCATTCATGGTGTTGATTATGGCGACTACTACTCTTGGATTCTATACCTTGGACCTTGGTAGGATTTCTTACATAAAAAAAAAGAAAAAACCATATCAAAAGCACTACGATAAGTTCAAAAATCACAAATAACTTTAAACTTGGGTGTTTTTTCGTACGCTTATTGAAAAAAAGATGACAGGTCAAACCAATTGAGAATTCTAGACGCAACGATACAAGTCTACCTCAACGAATATCTAACTCTAAGGAACAATATTTTATTTCGGAAAAGCAAAGCAAGTTGCTCGCAATATTGCATGTAAATACGTGTGGATCAACACTGGGACTATACTGGTTCGTGAGCGAGATGGAGCCTCGGTGCATGCTGTTCGTTGTGAAGAGTACTTTAACAAGTTTGCTGACAAGGATAAGACCAGATCTTCTACTTTATACAAGTGATAACGAACGTCTACTTGTTCTGTGGATGTTCGCTATTGCTACACGGTCTTCCATATTATGTTCTAATGTAATTATACAAGTCAAACTATCGCCGTCCACTGCTGAACAACCACCACAAGGAGCGCCAACCATCCCAGTCTGGGGCAATCCCAGCTACCATCTTTAAGTCCTAGGTACATCGTGCTGCAGAGCGCCGTACACTACGTTTATCCAATCGTGGTCTCCACTCTAGTAAACTTCGATTCAAGCGACCATTCGTTTGGAGATATTACCAGCCCACTTCTGCTTCAGCGTGCTGTTTTTCCGTGCGAGGTCAGTTACTCAAGCTCTCTGTGGAATAACCTCGTCAAGAATACTCTCATTATGCATTAATGTTATATTCTTAATTTTATTATAAGCGTATACAATCGACGTCTAGTCTTAGTAAGAACTTTTTTATATAACCTTAAATATCATTTATTTGTCAAATCTGCGAAGTGTGTGACGAATAATTATGTCACTCTCCATCACTCGAAGTCTGAGTGTGGCCGAGTGCTGTCAGTTGATATGACGAATGTGTGTTCCATTCTACTTGTGTTAAAATGTGTCGTTTCAACAGAGTGCCATATTTTATTATTTTTTATAACCTTAAGTCATCTTATAGTAATATTTATTCATAGTTCAGTCACTTCTAGTGATTTCTAACATTATCATTGTGTATTCTCAGAATTGCGAAGGCATTGGCACAAATTTGTAAACTTTATAAACGAACATTACGTCAAATTCATATGACGTGCTGGTTCTGATTGAAACTTGGCTCACACTAGATAAACAGATTATTGGTAATCGCTGCATGATTTCCCAATGCGATCGTGGTTGATCTGCCACTTCCAAAACTAAGGATGGTGAAGTCTTGGTGAGAGTTCGATGTGAACTACCTCTAACTAAATTAATGACGCATTTCGATGAGCTGCTGAGTAGATTATTTTAGAAGTCCTGGAGTTTCAACCCAATACTCGTCACATTACTAGTGCTGTCCACCTCGCTCTAGTGACAGGATTTACATTAAATACCTAAATATGATACAAAATACTTTTTGATGTTTTATTTTTTTTATATTTCAGACACTCGACACACAACGCCATCTAGTCCCAAACTAAGCAGAGCTTGTACTATGAGTACTAGACAACTGATATAAATACATATATACTTTTTTTTTGTAAATATATACATATTATACATAGATAACACCCAAACTCCGAAACAAATATTTGCAGATCACACAAACATTTGGTTCGATCCAGGAATCGAACCCGAGACCTTGAGCACAGCAGTCGTATACGTTACCACTGCGCCACTGAGGCAGTCAAAATATTATCAATGTCCCAACTTTAGAATCTTATATTACTACTAGAAAGTTTGATCATCTGGATATTAAAAGAATATTTCAAAATAATCTCGTTTTCGCAGTTTATTAACGTCGTCAATTAGCTCATCTAGACAAACATAAATTAATTTCTTATCAATGATATTGTTTTCTTTTGTTTTTTTTAAAGGCAACTCCCGCATTAGGAATAAATCCTGTGTCGCGGGGATTTTGCAAACATATAAAAACTGGACACAAAGAACACCCAGACTCAGAACAACAATTTGTGAATCACACAAAGTGTTGTCCCATGTAGGATTTGGTCCCACAACACTCAGCGAAGTGGAGAGCGGCGTGGCGACCTCTTAAACCACTAGGTCAATCGTGCAATCAACAAATGGTACCAAGTACAACACATTTAAAAGTAATTTAGACCGAATACTTGATTTCTACATTTCAAACATCGAATTGGAGGATATCTCTTGCAGTACTATTCTGCCATATTCTGTTTTTGCTAGATTAAATACTGAGTTTGTATCCATGAAACGCAAAACATTGCTCACTCACAAATATTTCAAAGCCAATTACGACTATATTAATGACGTACTTGCAAGTGTTCCTCAGGGTTCGATATTGGCTCTGTTACTAATTTTTATCAATTATATAAAACCATGTTTCAAGCACTCTAACTGCCTGATGTACGCTGATGATACTAAAGTCATCAATGTGACTCAGGATCATTAAATCATGCATAAATATACAAGAGCTGTGTAAACTGCATAATTGCTCTATTCAATTCTATTCAAAACAAGTCATTTTTTAATCTCCCGAAATACCACATTATTTCGTTTACAAAAAATAACTACTGTGACTCTACTCTGCCTGATGAAAAGCATGAATAGAATCCAAGAGTAATGGTCCCCATACTCATTGTAAATGCCGACAATGCAGTATGATGACCCACACTATGGCGGCCTTGTGAGATGCTTTTTCACACCCCGCTTGGAGACGTAAAAGGCATGACAGTCATCGTGACAGTGTAAGGCTTACGCAGTTACCACAATAACTGTCACTCCTGCATCAATGGGCCTCCGGTCTCGCACTCACCAACGAAACACGACAACACGCTTTAGGTTGGTCTTCTGTGGGAGGGTAGTACTGCCCCGGTCGAGCCGGCCCCGCTCGTGCTGAATTCAGCGTGGCTCTACTACAGACTTTTTATATTCAGTCAATAATGTCCCATTATTCTGTATGATTTTGATTATATTCTTCTCTAGTTGAATATTTCCTCATTGTTATCATTAACAGCCTTTAACAGTCCACTGCTGGCCATAAGCCTCTTCTTACCACCTGCTCCTCTGTTCCTCTTGTACTTAAATGAATTTATATTTCAGTATCACTCTAAGAATCTTCTGACCTATCTCTGCTTGATTTATTTCTGTTAATCCATGAACAATGGTGTGAGTTTTATGTTCACTATTTCGAATATTTATTTGGCTTTGCTTTACCGTTTTTTGCTCTTTTCTGCTCATCATAATTATCAACAGCCTTTTACAGTCCACTACTGGATATTGGCCTCTCCTTAGCAAGGAGGTTTTGGCCTTCTTTACCACACTGGCCACATGGGTTGATAATAGGGTTTATATACCTTCTCCTTGTAATAATGCTATCCTGCAAAATTTACTTCCGTAATTACCTCTTAGGACACGGGACGAATAAAGATGGTGACACTAGAAGACCACCTGCTCGTGAAACAACATTTTTCCTAGGTGGAAATCGAACTTAGGACCACAACCATTGTGACATAGTAATCAGGATCGCTAGCCACTGACAAGCATGCTAATATCTTAGTTAAAACCTCCTCAAACACACAAAACTTTTAAATTCTCTTTATAGAGCCTTGTAGCTAATACAGACAATCATTTTGTCTTTACAATCAACGTATTCTCATCTATTAATCCAAGATAAATAACCCTGAGGAAGACCCTCATAATAGGGTTGCTTAAGGCTTGCTATTGAGATGAAATATAATATTAATATAGAAAACTTGTATCGGTACTTACAATATCTTTCAATAGACTAGGATTTATTGAATATATTGTATTTGTAAAGATGTATACGAAATTAGATATTGAAGCACTATTGCCTATACGAAGAATAATTCCAATACAAGAATACAGCCTTATTTGTTTACTAGTTTTTGCCCGTGGTAGAGCCGCGTGAAGTCAGTTATCTTAATAAAACATAGCTTTTTTCTGTCCCTATTTAAATCTCTATTCGGTTCGACGGTTTAACAATGAATGTGTAATAGACTGATTTATTCTCGTAGTTATAATATTATGATAATGCCGTACAGTACGTTAAGCTAAAAAACCCAGCTGTCGCTTCTTCTCAGCGGAAAGACGTCTACAGCTGGATATAGGCTAAAGTTTCACCACAACAACTGGTCTGCTACAGCCAGCAGCTTCCCGCGACTTTCATCAGGTCGTCGGATCCCTTTATGGTGGCTCTGCTTACACTCCGTCTTCTACCTCGACCTTCGACCTCATCGACCATTACTTCTACAAATAATGTGTCAGCAATTTTCTGTAAGTATATATTTAAAACTAATTAAATGATTAAATTAGTGTCATTTTTTTTACAAAGAAATCTCTACTAATATTATAAATGCGAATTAAAGTTGTTTGTTATGGTTTCACGCAAAAACTACTAAACCGATCATCATGAAATTTTGTACACGTGTTCTTGGAGATACCTCCTATACAGGAAGTAACATAGGATACTTTTTATTTAAAAAAAATAATATTTATTTAAAATGATCTGTTACGACACTTAATGAGGCAGACCATATTCCATGCGAATGAACCCGCGGGCAAAAGCTAGTACTAAATATAATTAGACATTCTAAACATTCAATATTCAACTACTAGGAGATCTCAGATAAACGTGAGAGCCCTGTGATTCAAAGAGAAAACGGCGAATGTCAGAACGACTTTCAGACATTTATAGCCGTGACGTGATAATGGCCCACCTTAGCTTTTATTTCCCGCATAACTCATTCGGATTCTGTTACTACGTCAAGAACATTTATCTAGTACTCAGCAACGTTCATAATTTAAATAAATAATTACTGAAATAGTCCGTGTGGTGACGGATTAAGAATACATATTTCTACCACCCCTGTTCACCCCGTGGGTATCGTAAAAGACGACTAAGGGAACAAAGTATGCAAGACAACATCATTACAAAGAGAATGAAAACTTGAAAAACCCTATTCCAACCCGTCTGGCCAGCGTGGTGTAGTAGGCCAAAACCTCCTTGCTAAGGAGAGGCCTATGTCCAGCAGTGAACTGTAAAAGGCTGTTGATGTTAAAGAATTAATATTAATATATGTGTACAGTCAATTATGGTGTTTTAACTTCAGCAGGTGATAAAGATATAGGTAATTGTGGGAAACTACGATAATATGTGGTAAGGTAACGTTGTAATTGGACTACTCGTGAATTGTTGGCCAATAATTGCCAAGATTCATACTCATTGAGACCGGAGGCCCATTGATGCAGGGGTGACAGTCATCGTGGTAGCTGTGTAAGCCTTACACTATCACGATGACTGTCATGCCTTTTACGTCCCCAAGCGGGGTGTGAAAAAGCATCTCACAAGGCCGCCATAGTGTGCGTCACCATGCTGCGTTGTCAACATTTGCAATGAGTATAGTGACCACAACTCTTGGGTTCTATTCCTGTTTTGTATCCGGCAGAGTAGAGTCACTTTGGCAGGCTCTTAAGATAAAAAAAAATCTTAAAATGTCGAAACTAATTGCCTCGTTGGTCATGCGTATACGACTTGCGGGTAGCATATACAACTGCTAATCAAAAGGTCTCCGGTTCGATTTCCGGGTCAGGACATAAAGTGTTATTAAATTTTTCTGAAAACAGCAATACTTAAAAGCAAGCAATTACGAAGTTGGGGTCTTAACCCCGCGTCTTGGAGAGCACGTAAAGCTGTCGACCCTGCGCCTGATCTCTAACCGATCGCATCGGATTACCGTCCCATAGGATTGTGAAAGTAAGGGAACAGAAAGTGCACCTGTATTTGTGCACACGCTTATGTACTACAATATCACTTACATAGTCTGCGTAGTCTGGTCTCCTTTGAGACTGACCGACATATATAACTATGTGTTAATCCAGTGTTAAATTTGGTACGTAAGTAGCTGGATCTATGTATAATTTTTATCAAAATAGTTCCAGCCGTGTGAATCTTAAGAAATAGCAAACATACTAACACATGTGCTCACAAACTTTCATCTTATGATATAACTTAAGATATAAGTGTATGAGTATAAATATGTAGATATATACCTATTTACGATAAAGCTCGTATCCATGTATTGACGGATTTAAAATACAGTGTCAGTCAGTTTTTATGCGGAAATAGTGTCACTATCCTTATTCATCTTACGGCTGTCGTAAGAAACGACTAAAAGAACAAATTACGCAAGACGACATCACTGCAAAAAGCAGCAAATTTGAGCAAATCTTATACCATCCCGTCTGGCAAGCGTGGTATAGTAGCCCAAAACCTCCTATCGAAGGAGAGGCTTATGTCCAACAGTGGAGTATTAAAAGCAATTGATGATGATGCTTTTTTTCTATAAAAAGAGCCTGCCAAAGTGACTCTATACTGCCTGATGGAAAGCATGAATAGAATCCAAACAGTTGTGGTCACCATACTCATTGCAAATGCAGACAATACAGTGTCGTGACCCACACTATGGCGGTTTAGTGAGATGCTTTTTCACGCAACGCTTGGGGACGTAAAAGGCATGACAGTCAGTGTAAGGCTCACACATAACTGTCACCCCTTCATCAATGGGCCTCCGGTCTCACACTCACCAACGAAACACGACAGCACGGATGCTGGCGCTTTAGGTTGGTCTTCTAAAAATACTTATGTATATTTATCAGCAGTGTGGTTACTTTAGTACAGTTCTATCTAGTTTATGATCAGAATGCGGTGTGTGAAATATGTAAAATTATTATCATACCTATCAGTGTTGTCAAAAACGTAAAACAAACATCCTGCATTAACATATTTGTTAATCTACGAGATCTTCGGTACAAAACGCAACTTGTAAACAAAAATGTAATTCGAACACAGTAGTATCTAAACACAAAAATTGAAGCTTTGCAAATTGAATTTGTTTATCAATTTTTCAACTTTTAAGTTAATAAAAGAAAAAAAATACAAAATTAAATGGTTTGTTACTTGACGACTTATTTGCAGTTCTTACTGTACTAAAGCTGTCTATCTGTGTCTTCCTATGCCTATGTCTCCCTATTACAAGTAAAGGCTACAGAATTTGCGTTTGTAATAGACAGAAAATTGAAAAATATATTGATAATTGATTTCCAGACCGCTATGGTATGGATCACCATACTGCATTATCTACATTCACAATGAGTATGATGACCACCACTCTTCTCAACCCTTAGAAAACACAGCAGCAATTGGCAATTTATATCACATGTCAAAGTCCACGTGTCATCACTGAAATTCGTTTAGTCAAAGGCACGGATTTGATGAGCAAACTTCGTTGACCCAGTCACTCTTCATTGTCGCGCCATTGTATTGGCATAGACAGTGTTGCTGCTTTTAAATACTAATTTGTACTAACATTTGTACAAACCCAGTTCTGTTTGTTAAATTGTTATCGCAACCACAAAATATTGTTAAATGTAAAATTATAGATGATAATAGTTGTTTTTGAAGTTGATTAGTTTTATCCCACTGTATAATTAATATACTAATTATAAATTAATGTGCTACACAAACAAACAACACAGAGGTACAAAATAGCACATGTTACAATAAACTATTCTTTCTTCTTTCTCTTGATGAGATGGCAAGCCAGCCGAAAATGCCAGCTATTTCTATCAATGTCAAGTTAGCCTTCAATTCTAAAGTCTTCTAGTCTCCAAATAAATCATTGTCATGATGTAATTAATGATAAAAATATATAAAATGTCAATGAAATGAAATGGAGACTGTCGTGCGAAAAACAAACAACAAGCTCCTATTATACCCTTATACGTTCTTAAAATACAGCTAGATCTCTGTGACAGGTGTCACTAGTGTCATTTTAGAACTTACGAGGTACATTTTAGGTGGAAGTTTTTATATTTACAATGTATGGTGCTTTATTTGTAATAAAACTGACACTGGTAAGAATGAAAATATAAGTGATTCAAAATAAAATCATTTGTTCAAAGTTATTTCGTCCATTTAATATCAATCTGTGACACAGATCAAATCATATTTTAAGGATTGTAATTGAAAAATATACAATTGCTATATGTAATTTTAGCAGATATGTTAATTTTACGCTTCTCAGTAACGGCGTATATTGAACTTAAAAATTATCAGGAACATATACAGCCTATTTTTAGGACGAATTGTTACCTATTTGTTTATAAAACTAGAGTTATCTCTCGAGTGATTTCAGATTAGAAACATAACTTTATAAAAACATTTTATCTATCTTCCTCGGAAGTCTCTATAGTACACTTCAACAGGAACGATAATATTTTTCCATAGAAAATATGCATAATAATTTTTCAAAACCATTTTACCTGTAGAGATATGCACTGTGCAATTTTTCACATTCATGCAGTTCATTTTTACATTGACAACATTACTCCTCAACTATGGACTTGACGGGAATGCCTCCCTCGCATACGTAAGACCATTATTAATTCAAGCCGTCCCGGGTCCCCATCCAATAAGGCGAGCTATAATTCAGCTAGACAAAATTAAATTTGCAAGTAACCTCTTTCAAAAAGCTAAGACGCGAGTTCGTGTAATAACTGTTAACTGTTTAGAGTGGCATCTTTGTAATTGTACGAAATTAAATATTTAGTAGATTTGTCTTGTTTATTTTCAAGTTTGTTGTCAAGTTTTAATCACATTGGATCCTTAATCGACATTGACATTACGTACACCATCGAATTTGGACTCAGAATCAATTAAATCTTCGCTTGTTTACTTATTTATTTGATGAGTCGGTATTAGAGATGTGCGTTGATTGTTAAAATTGTCTATGTGCAATTTGTATCTACTCTCTCGTTTGTAACCTATATCATAAAAACATATATAGATACATAAAATCATGCCTGTTTCCCCGGCAGAGTAGTCAGAGGCATAATTAGACGCCAACTTTTCGCCAGTATATTGGTTCCACATAATAGGTAGCAAGCCTATTCCCGCTAATCGAGATGTTTTGTTTGCCAGAGTCTCGTCCGTCGATCAGTACGTTTACCAATTGAGGTTGGTTTAACGCCTTAAGATCTTGGTGAGAACACTAGGTACCTTTATTATAAAAAAGCTACAACTTTGTGATTTTTTCGTAATCACCGTTTTTAAATTTCATTACATTGTTATTTTTGCATCAATAAAGTAGAACACGACAATACTACGCGCCGGTGAAACTAAAGACAAGAAATTCAAGTGTAATTTTTACTTCGATTCTGTAAATAGAAAGCCAAAACACAGAAAAGTAACCATTTAAGTATACTGACGTTTTCCAATGGAAACTGCCTTGTTACTTTTTTAATATAGTCTTTCTTAAAAATCTATCACCAACTTCGACGCTCCTAAGTGACGATAATTTTTTATAAATTGTTTTCTTAAATTCCCACCTCTAGTGCCCTTGTAACAGGAGTTATTGGCATCAGTTTCTAAATAAATAAAGATATCACGTATCATTTGAATAGAGAATTCATTATTGTCAAAATTGTTTAAAAATAAAAAAAAACACAAGGAATAGCTATATCAAGTTTTGTTATCTGTATACCATAAACAAGAAATTATGTTTTATTTATTTTTAATCCACATAATACACAGTATAATGGCTTACATCTTTCTATTGCAGTCTTTAAAGAACGTAATCTTCTCGTTTCAACATCGCAATCTACAGTTTATTTTACGTATGACGTTAAAAACAAAGGCTTAATGCTCATCTTAAACCTGTTTTATATTTATTTTATGGCTTGAACAGCTTTATTCAAAATAAGCTTTCCATACTCCTACCAAAACATAGCTGATGTTATACACAGCTACCTGTTTTTAATGTTTTAATTACATGTTGTAACAATTTTAATTTCGGAGTGAAGATATCTTAGGCTTTGGCGCTTAGCGTACTAACTAGATTTATTCGGTCAAGAATAGCTTGTAAGTTAATCAGTCAAAATTATTAGATATTATTATTTTTTCTACTCTCTGACTGACACCTCTTTACTAAAAACCTACTGGTATTCTATAAAAACAAAAACAAACATATTCTAGATCACCTCACCGTTAGTTCAGTAACAGCCGAGTGGGTTTTGATTCCTAAATAGGACAACACTTGGTGTGATCCATAAATTTTTGTTCTGTGTCTAATGGTCTTTGTATCCTAGGTGTTATCAGTGTCATGGGTGTTTGTAAAGGTTCCTGTGACACAGGACAATAGGCCTAGTGCGGGTTATGTGTTTTTAAAAAGAAAAAAGCAATACTGATTTTATAAACTCATTTTTCTATTTTTACTCTTACATACACGATTATTTGCTTATTGATGACAATTCAGGATAAGAAATTATTTTTTAACATAATTGATTTGAGACGTAAAAATTTGTCGTTTTTTTTTCTATTTGAAGAGCCTGCCAAAGTGACTCTACTCTACCTGATGGAAACCATGAATAGAATCCAAAGAATTGTAGTCACCATACTCATTGCAAATGCAGACAATGCAGTGTGGTGAACCATACTATGGCGGACTAGTGAGATGCTTTTTCACGGTGCCACGCTTGAGGACGTAAAAGGCATGACTTCAGGATTTTTCCAAAGACCATGACTTACGACACCTAGATTACATGCATTGAAAGGGACAGCACCAACATGCACATTTATATACGAGTTAAGACTTAAAAGACGCCCACAACGGCCCGTGGCGACACGGCTAACCGTAAAGCCTTACAGTGAAGCAGTTTATCGGCTTACTGTAAACACGTTAGCAATGCATATGTATCCGCATACTATATTAGAAACTAAAAGTATGTCTAAATTATGCAAAAAGCGTCTCTGCCACTTTATCATTAACATTAAATCACTATATATTATAAGGGTGACAGTTATTGTAGTGTGTGAGCTTTACACTGCTACGATGATTGTCATGCCTTTTACGTCCTCAAGCGGGGCGTGAAAAAGCACTTTACTAGACCGCCATAGTATGGGTTACCATACTGCATTGTCTGCATTCGCAATGATTATGGTGACTACAACTCTTGGATTCTATTCGTGCTTTTCCTGACGCAGAGTAGTTACTTTGGTAGGTTCTTGAACTAAAAAAAAGACGACATATCTACATGAATCACTGAATCAAGCCCGAGGACTAGGATCAGGTAGCCGGCTAGTTAAATATAAAGCCATACAATACTCTTTCGGATGTTACAACTTTTGAAAAATGAGACTATGATGATCATGATAAAATTGGGGTTTATCGTGTAATCGTAAAACGAGTGGGATTCGACTTTTCAAGTAGGTAGGCGGTAGATTGACATGTAACCAAAGAAGGGATACTTGAATGGGGAAAAGTATAGCAATTTTTTTGTTGGGGCTAATCCCACCTTGAATGTATGAATAAAAATGGCGCACAAACATGACGGGCAATTTATTTATTAAGGTAATTATAACAGGTAACATACAAAACATTGCGATTATAAGAATAATACAGTGATATCCTTAAGTAGTTACACAGTATGATATCCGCCTGTTCCATGTATCCCTACCAAAATATCTCCACTAAAATCAATAAGTCATTAGTTAACTAAACACAATATATAATGAAATTCACAAGTATCACATCATCATCATCAACAGCCTGTAACAGCCCACTGTTGAACATAGGTCTCTCCTTAGCAAGGAGGTATTGGCCTTTTTTTTCAATAGGGGTAGTGACACTCTGTATTCTAATCCGTCACCACAAGTATCACAATTAAACATAAATGGATACGATTTTGTTTTGTTTTCGAAATTGAAATTTATTTTACTGTCGTTTGATAGTGGCAGCACACAATAATAACAGAACTTCCCTCAGGAACGCCCTCTGTCGTCAAACACGGGTACTTATTGAACGGCCCTCGTATACATACATTACAACACTCTGGTTACTCTGGTGTGACTTCTTTATTTTCTAATTCCTTACATATCGAAATTTCAAAATGCTTCAATATTCAATTTCACTTTTAAAACAAATCAAGGATTGCCAGGGGACTGCTACCGTTCGTTTGAATTGAAAACGGCTTATTATTAATAAGTTGAAATGAAATGAAACTGATTCATTCATAGGCCACAAAATACTGAACGTACAGTACTAAAAGTAGCAATAGATATTAATTAAAAATAAAGTTCGATTATTCGTATATTTTAACGATTATTTTTCGTATTTCATTCGAATACTAACATGTCATGGGCTTTGCTAATGTTAATATTGTTTTGCGAACGTTAATTGTTACTGATTCATCGTTTGATTAATCGATTTTAATTTAAGGCACCACCAGGAATCTTCGTATCCTCTCAGTTTTCCATTGGATTTGGATTTATCATTTACCATGGTATTTGTCACAGTACATATAAGCAACGGAGACCGGCGAGTTGCCAGATCCAGATTTCCGAGGGTCTGAGGATGCACAATGTGCGAGATGTGGGCCTCCCGGCCCTTTTGGCGTCTGCTGCTACATCAACTTGGTTGACCCTCAACCCGAGTGGACGTTCCACGAGGCAGATTGCAGGCGGGTGAAACTGATCCAAATCAATTTATTAGAAGACTTCGGGAGCAGATATGGCTTGCGGGCTTTGTCACGGACTATACCTGGTGTACGCGCAGCCTACACCTCAGTAGGCGACTTTGCTGGATGACGAGTCTTTACGCGTGGTCATTGACTTCGCCTAGTCTGCAAAATTTGCAAACGGTACGTGTGTACCTTGTGGCCACCATGCACGAAGTTGTCATAGATTTTAGAGATTTTTGTGTCACCATGCTCTCAACGACGTTGACCGCTGAGCCCTCATTTTGGCCAGCATTTCGTTTCTGCTTGAACCCCCAGGACTGAGTAGACCCGATGGGAGAACGGCTTGATCTGAGACACTTCTTGTATCAGTACTGTTGCCGCCAACCATCTAAGTCAACCTGGAGACTATGGGTGACTGGGCTGCCGACGCTATGAGATTTTTAGGGGAACTGGGACGTTGACTTAGGGAAGTAAGTGTTTACATTATTGGTTCATTCATGGTGCAAAGGTTGTCTATTGTAATATAATGCCCATTTTCATAAAATAAAGTCTTCCTAGTATATGAGCGGGTGCCAGACTGGCGATTTCAAAACTTTACTTTTGACTTTCCTCACCAGGTGCCTCATCAGCGGTTGAAAGTTATTTCAAAATTTCAAGAATCTTGTATTAAAAATATGAAAAAAGAAAGAAAAATAACATACAATTGATATATTTATAAAAAATCATTTGGGAAATTTAGATGTAGAAAAAAAAATTAAGGTAATTGGTTTCGGTCAAGACATCATAAACAACAGTGGTCCGTTACCGAAAGTTACCAGAAAGAGAATAAGTACCTGATCCTAATTTCGAATAATAAAAGTAAAAAATAAGACAAAATATTGAATGTTTATTAATTGGCCGCTCTACCAAAATCACATAAACATATATAAATCTTAAAATTAGTATAAACACACTGATAAGTCAAAAAAAAATTTAATTATCTCTACCCCAAAAATACTTCCATACAAAAAACTGAAAATCAATTTTCTCTTAAAGTAGGGCATTTAAAATGGATGCAATGGTATTATACAACTCAGTAAAAAAAACTTATTCTACTTTGCGTTTATCTGTGAGGTGGACATTAGTCAATAAAGCCGCAAACATAGGGCTGTCGAACTCGAACATTTAGTAAAATTCAACTTTTATTTACTTTAAAACAATTCACTATTGTGTCATTATTTTTTTTTAACTAAATCACAGAGGTATTTGAGTAAAATATTTTAGAGCCTTATATATGTGTTACTTCAGATAAATTTGTGCTTTGCGAATTCCTCCGTTGAGATGTGGATCTATAATACATGACATTTGAGTGCAGTATTTAATTTCAGTTTTAGGTTTTTACTTTTTTTAACTAATTTACATTTAAATCTTATTTCAAATCGCAAAAATTAAACAAACGGGCCCTGAATCCTGATGCCCACATGTTAATTGGCATACTAATAAAATTTCTAAGGCCGAATTTTGTAAACAATGTCTGTGTCAAACTTGTAAACTAGTCTTTTGAAACAATTTTCAGTATATCTCTAATTATTTTATATGAATTTGCATAACAATACTATCAAAGCATAAACTCTAGAGTAAAAGAGTTTTTTTTAATATTTAAGATTTATTATTTGACCGATATTCATATTTTGGGCATCGCACAGAAGGTTTACTGATGTAGGTGCCTATACTTCTTGTTAAAAGCACCCCAATTGGGTCAGATACTTATTGTATAAACTAGGTATATAGGCGCTAATAAAACTTAATATAAAATAACAAATAGAGAACAATAAATTAATACTTTAGGCTCTCTTACAGGCATTACTTTAAACATGTGAAGACATAACCTCTATGTAACATGATCTGACAATATGAACATGTTCTTCTAACCTAGTTCAGCCACGGCGACATGTTTCAACGGAAACAAGCCAACTATGCAGTAGATATTATAATGTATTCTTTGATCCGTGACTCTCACAATCCGACGGGAAGGCCGTCAGACACGATCACAGAAAGATCAAACGGAGAACCAAGATCTTTAAGTGCTCTCTGAGGCATGGGGGTTAAGACTCCAACTTCCAAACTCTAGCTACTATTTATTAGAAAAATTCAATAACACTTTAACGTTATAACATGGGTTTATACAACAGTTAAAATTTTTGTAATTAACTAACTTATATGTATAACAGACTAGTATACAAAACTATGCCTCTCTTAATGAGATATAAACCTAATAGGCAAATCCATGCCCATATTTCTATAAAATAATCCATTCATCCCTATCTTTGGACAAAAATATCTTCTCAACACTTCCCTTATTTCTGCCACTGTTATAGCAGGTACACCTTCATACCCAGACTTTATATATACAGCGTTACTTAAACTGACCGGGTTACAAAAATGTCCTCCTTCAAATTTACTAAACGGATCTCCAGTCTTCTTTTTAGCATCCTGACGGATTAAAAAAACGGCATCAACGAGCTCAGCAACAATTTCATATGCAACGAAACATAACACTTCTAAAGCAGAATTGACTAATTTGAATTCTTTAGTAGGATTAATCCACCTTTCTAATTTAACATAACCTTTCCCAAGTCCATAGCCTGAGCGAAATGATGCACATCTAGCTTTGTGGTATGCCTCATACTTTTCAAAGGTCATAGACTCTGTAATTTTTGCCGCCCTTACTTTTCTCAAGTGGTCTATGGCATCATACTTTATAGCACTTACTTCATCAAATTCATCTATTTCTCTAATACAATCTATGTGTGTTCTTCGTTTTTTAACCGTCGGGTCGCTGCCATCTTCAAGAATAATACCAGATATGAGCGGATTATTATGGTCATTTGCACTCGTAGGAATAGCTAACTGACATTTTTTATCTATCATGTCCAGTTTTAATTGATATTCATATAATCGTCTCAACTTCAAAACATTTTTTCGCATTTGATAAATAATGTCGAAATTTGTTATCATCTTACTTCCTCGCAGTACGGAGTACTGAAAAGCTTCCTGTATCATAGTTTTAAGCTGCTGGTGCACAATGAATTCAACTAACACTACAGTTGCTGCATTTGGATTGGGATTGTCGCCGAAACCATGCATCATGTTAGAAATTTCCTTTTGAAAATTTGTTACTTCGCCCGTGGCGTCTAAGGCGAAGTAAGAGACCATTTTCACATTTAGAAATACAAAGCTTTAATTCGAAAAGCACAACACACATGCAACAATGTAGAACTTTGTGTCAACTGTCATTAAACTAAGGCCGTGGTCCGAATCACGCTTACAGCGCTCATAGCGTACCAACGTGCGGTCCAATTCGTGCTTTTCACGCTCACCGTTAGCGTTGTGGATGCTATGACGTCACTACCCAGTGCTTACAGTACTGACGGGTCGGATCGTTAGTACCGTGAGCATTGGCGTTATTTGGCGCCATTTATTTGAATCTATGATTTTTAGGCAATATTTTATTCCAATGGTTTAAGAAATGTGTTATTTTTCAGCTGGACTTTGTTTTCTATGGCATTTAATATTGCATTTCAGCATTTCACCAAATATAGTCTTGATTAAACATTCTTCGTTTTTTTTAAATTAAATCAACTTTTATTTTATCATCTACATCGACTACACCACATACTCCACTCGTGTTTATGTCAAAAAATGCTGTATTAGGTTTTGTTCAACTTTTTGAATTCGTAAGCACACTCACAAGCGGTCCGAATTATTAATAATGCTAACAGACGTTGGCGCGCTCACTAAATCGGACCACACGTTAGCAGTTTAAACGTCGTAAGTGCTGTGAACGTGATTCGGACCACGGCCTAATAAAGTCACAACTTAAATGTTGCTACTTAAATGATACCAAAGTACTATTCTTGAGTGTTTTCATACTTAAAAAAATGTTTCCTTAAATTGTTAGATACTGTAAATTCGCCCAGCTGTGAACATATTTTAAGTTTAGAACATTCATGATTAAAGATTTGTGTCCTTATATCCTTACATAACTAGAAAGCTTGTAGTGAAAATTATAGCTTGTAAAAAAGATTTTTTTATTTCTTTAGAAAAATTGAATTGCGAACACTTTGTTTTTAGTTTATTGTAGAACCTCAATGTCAATTTGCCACCATTTTATCAAAGAACCCTATTGACTACTGAACATTTTCTTATTATATGATTTTCCTCTTATTCTAAAGAATTTCTTGTAGAACAAATCAATCAAATCAAAGCTATAGTTTTAATTTACAACTGAAAGTACAGGTCTATATTTTTAGATTATCAATTAAATTGGCACGACATGATTAATATTATTATATTTTCTCAATGTTTTAATTAGATTGACACCTGAATAATACCATAATCGTAAAATAAAAAAAATGCCATATAATAGCATTTAGCGTTATTCAAAAGTTGTATTAAAGCCATATCCAGCGTGCACGAACTGACACTGACAATTCAAATAGTTCTTTATCAGCTGATTGTCAAAGTCACCAAAATAAATATAGTCCATTGTGCCTATCGCAACTTCGAAAACACACGAACTTGTGACATAGCATTGTTCCTAATTATATAGTGTTCATATCGTGACCTTGCTGAAAAACATCGTAAATTAACACTTTTGTTTCAAATCAGCCGTCATTTTCAAGTAAAAAGGAATAGTACATCAAAATTATGAGTCTCAGACAGTTGTTACTGAACCATACAATAAGAAATGTTTTAATAAGGCAAATACGTCTTACATCATGCTGGTCTTGTGGCAAAGACATAAAGAGTATGGTTTCTAACCTATTTTGTGGAAACTGTAAGGCTTTGCAAGCACCAGATAAGGGCAACAATTATTTTAATATAATGGGAGTTAAGGAGTCCTATGATTTAGATGAAAATGAGTTAGCCACTAAATATAAGGATTTACAAAAGTATTTACATCCTGATAAATTTGCTAATAGGTAATTATGACCTTTTCTTTATAATGATATTCTTCAACTAATCCAGATTTTAGATTGTATGTTATGAAGGATTTATGTATGGAGACTGGAGAAGTCGCAGGCTGGATTAGACCACCAGAACACTTTGTGTAATAAACAAATTATTATTCTGAGTCGGGGTGTTCTTAGTATTCTTTTCTTGTATATTTTTGTAAAGTCCAGCAAAAAAGGATTTATTCCTAGTCTATAAAAAAAAACAAAATGATTCCTATGCTTGAATGTAATTAAGAACATCTCAATTTAAAAAGGAGTAAGTACATATTTGTTGGTTTAAGTGATTTTTAATCTGACAGCTAATGGCTTGTGTTCTCAATGTGAAGGTCACATTTGAGTTCTCTGGTGAATCAGTGACCAACATACTAGTAACTTTTTACACCGAGATGCTTATGTTACCACAATGATTATCTTAAGCTAAAATTAACATGTTTAAACATGTTGTGACATGAATTACGTACTGTGTGAGATTGATTAGTGAATATTGCATTAGTTTGCCGTTGGTAACAATCCTTAAATAGATGTAACTAATACTTTTTATTTATATAATTTAAAATTCATTTAAAATTGATTGTTACAAGAAGTTTTAGCAATATAACAATTTATTTTTAATGTTATATATGGACGCCAACTGCATGCATCGGCTCCTCGCAACTCGGACTATGTCGTCGGTTCATCTAGTGGGGGGTCTACCTACGCTTCGTCTTCCGGCGTAGCGTTCTAGAGGGGAGGTCTATGTTCAGCAGTGGATACCGGCTGATGATGATGATGATGATATTATATATGGAAACCCAAATTTTTTTTCTCTTTGTAGATAGTTTGGAATCTCTAATTATGATTTCTAATAATTTCAGAGATAAAATGGAACAAGAAATATCAGCACAATATTCCTCACTTGTGAATGAAGCCTATAAAACATTATTAGAACCTTTAACCAGAGGTAATCGTTAATACACTTCTTTTTGTTTTTGTATTCATAATTATGTAATAAAACACCATACTTAAAATAAATATTACATGCATGATTTTTTATCTATTATACTTAGAACAGAAAATTAAAATTTTAAACAAAACATAAAATCACCTGAAAATTATTATATAAAACCATAAATGATGATGATGTACTCTTAGCTGCTTTCGGCCACGGCAGACAGTCTCAATGTAGACCAGCCTTCTACTAAAATATTATAGTGCATAAGTGTATATCCAAACTCAGGTGTACTCTCCGTTGCCTCACTCTCATAATCCGATGGGATGGTTATCCAACGTGACCAGGGAGTGATCAGGCCCAGTACCGACGACTTTACGTGCCCGAGAGTTAAGACCTCAACTTCAAAACTCAGACCTGTTGCTAAGCATTTCAGTAGTCGAAAAGCTTATTAACACTTTTTTTGCAACCAAGTGGGAATCAAACCCGAGACTTCTTGATCTTTTTTTTTTTATTTTTAAAGACAACGCCCTCTTTAGGAATAAATCCTGTGTCGCAGGGGACTTTACAAACATACAAGAAACGGACACAAAGAACACCCAGACTCAGAACAACAATTTGCAGATCACACAAAGTGTTGTCCCATGTAGGATTTGAACGCACAACACTCAGCGAAGTGGAGAACGGCGTGGCGACCGCTTAAACCACTAGGCCAATCGTGCAGTCAAGATCGGCAGTGGTATATACTAACTGCTAGACTTAGAAGGCAGTTAAACTATAATTATAAGAAGAATGTATTGCTCTCATATTTTTTTTCTGGTATTAGAAAATATATTTGCATCTCCAGCTCCTTGGTGCATCATGCAGCACGGTGACCCACGCTATGGTGGCCTTGTGAGATGATCAGTGCTTTTTCACATCCCGCTTAAAGGACTCAGGATCATCGTCGGAGGGAACCACGTGCGCTGGTAGTGAGCGAAATGCCGAACCGTTTAGTATGATTGTATGTCCACCATTCTAAAACAGTAACCTATCAGGCCGGCACGTGTTTTTATGTTGAGTTTTTTAAAGGAAACCTTTCAGTGCCACCTCAGGGGAAGAAGTGTTAGTATTTGGTTCCCTCGCGTTTCGCTCACACCGTGAGAAACAACGAAAACATTGCTTGAAAGCAGTTTTCTGTCTCACAGCGATCGCTCTCTTTCGAGGTCTCTCACGGCGATCGCTCTCCTTCGGGATCTCTCACGGCGATTTCTCTCTCTCGAGATCTCTCACGGCGATTTGTCTCGAGAGAGATCTCTCACGAGGATTCCTCTCGCCCGGGAACTCTCACGGCGATTTCTCTATCTCAGGATCACTCACAACGCCGGCGAAGATATAAACACTATACCGACAAGCCAAGCCAGTATATATAAATGATAGTTCATTCTTTTCTAATCTTTTCTATTTGTTACAGGTATATACATGCTTCAGCTTAGAGGAAAAAATATTCCGGAAAAAACAGAAATCGATAAGGAATTCCTTATGAAAATAATGGAAAAGAATGAAGAAGTGGAAAACGCTGCTTCCAAAGCAGAGATTATGCAGTTAAACGAAGAAAATAAAAGTGTTATAAAAGATCTTCAGAAACAAGTGTCATCTGCGTTCTTTGATGGTGATATGAAAAGAGTCATAAAACTATTAGGTGTTATGAAATATTATACGAGTATAGATACTCAGATACAGGCTTCTATACGAAACAAAGGAATCATTCAATAAATTATTTTATTGTTTATGTAAATATATATGTTATTTCGAAATACATGATTTTAGAATCTAACAACGTTAATACATTTTGTTTTAGTTTATTTTATAATTCTACTGCTATTGCATGTTTATCGTTTCTTATATCATGTTTCTGCCTTTGAAAATGACGTACTTGTATGAAACCGTTCATGTCTTGATTCGGTAATATTAAGAACTAATTGCTACACCCGCGGGGAGGGGAGTGGGGTGGCCACGCTGCTGGTCGTAGAATTCGCCACGAACACACGGGCACATACTATATCAGAAAACAGGCGTTCTTTGCAGAAAGGTAATTCAGGCGTTCACGGACTTAGCGCCTTGTGTTAGTTTTTAATCTTGAGCCGTCAGTATAGCGGCCAACTTCTTCGTGGTAATAGTATCCACATCGAATTCTGTGGCTTGTATATAGTATGGTTACAACCGCTTGAACGCTTTTGCGGCGTGCTATACTAAGACGTTTTGGACTATTCGAGAAAGCCGGAGTTTTAGGAAATTGACCCTAGCTCAATCGTTGTGTACCCTTCCAAACAATGAAATAAATCAGCCAACGATTTACAAATGTCGATCTGCGACAAGGATAATCAGGTAAGCTACTTAAAATACCACATCCTTACTTTATCCATTATCGGTGAAATTTTTAAAAAACTCTAATGAGTGTGTGTACAATGTAAAACTTATCAGATGGCAAAATTTGAAGGTACCATGACTGTTACACAACCTAATGCAATTATATTGATAATAAAGTTTTATTGAACATTTTTTAATATTGCAGTAAAGGAGTATACCTATTCCATATCTATTTCCAACCTTTAATATTAGAAACGTGATAATGTGGGAGGATGAATGTAAGAATGTTTGTTACCCTTATACGCAAAAACTACTGAAATTCAGATGAAACTTTACAGTAATATAGCTTACATATATAATTTGATTATAATATAATAAAAAGGATCAAGTAAGTCGGAAAAAATCCTGCCGTGAGTTATGTCGTCATAGACGTGACGTCCCATAATGGCATCCGTCATGAACGACCATTTAGCTGATAAGCCACAGACTTCTTGGAAACATTAGAACAAATAGCTCCTTGTCTCCAACGCATAATAATAAGAACACTGTATTAATAACCTAAAAACCCTCTCGCCCTCGCTCACAACCTAACGCGTGTGAGAACTATCTTGACGTGTAATCCCTAAACTGTTGAGTTACACGACAATAATTGTTTGCCTTCATCAACAACCTTTAACAGTCTACTGCTGGACATAGGCCTCTCTTTTGAAAGAAGGTTTTGGCCTACTATACCACGCTGACCAGGCCGTTTGGTACAGGATTTGTTCCAAGTTTTCCTTCTATTTACAGTGCCATTGTCCTGCGTAGTATGTTCCCTTAGTCGCCTCTTATGACTCCTTCAGGATAAATAGAGTTTTTTTTTTCTATATTAAAAGCCTGCCAAAGTGACTCTATTCTGCCTGATGCAAAGTATGAATAGAATGCAAGAGTTGTGATCACCATACTCATTACAAATGCGGACAATGCAGTATGGTGAACCACACTATGGCAGCCTTGTGAGATGCTTTTTCACACCCCGCTTGGGGACGTAAAATACATGACAGCCATTATGACAGTGTAAAGCTTACACTGTTACCACGATAACTGTCATCCCTGCATCAATGGGGTCAAAAGGGGTGGTCACACTCCGTATTCTTAATCCATTAGCCTTTTCTGTTGAAACCAGTACATTCTTAATAGTGAGTCATAACCACAATTAAATTGAATACTGTTTTTAAAGTATACATTTTAGAGTATTTATTAAAATTGACGTATTCGTTTCTATCAGTATTTTATGTAGATGAACTTTGTCTTTTATAACACGCGGGCTGAACTGCGTGCAAAGTTAGTAGTTTATACATTGTAAAGTTACTAATATGCTACAACTGGTTGTAGTTGCAGCGGATGCAGTACAAAACTAGACTGCACTATTGGCCTAATGGTTTAAGCGGTCGCCACGCCGCTATCCACTGCACTGAGTGTTGTGGGTTCAAACCCCACACGGGACAACACTTTGTGTGATCCACAAATTGTTGTTCTGAGTCTGGGTGTTCTTTGTGTCCGTTTCTTGTATGTTTGTAAAGTCTCCTGCGACACTGGATTCATTCCTAGTGCGTGCGAAGACTTCTAAAAAATAAAAAAGGTCTCCTAACTAGATTGCATATCTGTAAGTGTATAAATGATGGCAACGACAATTCCAATCCTCCGATACATTACAATACACTTACCTGATTAATATTAATAAATTGAGTGATTACCGAGGAGTAACGGATGTCATGTGGCTCCAACAGTGTTCGGTGTTATGTGTCTCCAACAGTGTTCGGTGTTATGTGTTTCCAACAGTGCTCGCTGTCATGTGTCTCCAACAGTGTTCGGTGTCATGTGTCTCCAACAGTGCTCGCTGTCATGTGTCTCCAACAGTGTTCCGTTCCTCCACAATGATGACCCCAACGTGTTTGAAAGCAGCCTATAAAAAATTATCGTATGCAACCTCGGCCTCGACAAGGATACCAAATGCTGGTGGCGACCGCTTCAGCGCGTATACCCAACGGCTTTGTCAGTGTCTAGGCAAAGCACACATATATGTATACAACCTTCAAATATTAACCGTCAGGCTGCGACCCGCCACGCATGATCACCTCGCCTGGTCGGAAGATCTTCCCTATATGTTGGAGGGACATGACACCTATTTCTCCACAATTACTAATACTCTGAAAGTCATAAAAAGGATGTAATTGAAGCATATTTTAGTCTAGTGTGTATAATAGTTTAAATTAGAAGTTAGACTGAATGAGAAAAATAATTGAACACATTACCAATGTAATTTTTTTTATATTTTGCGCATTCGAAGCTTGACCTACGCCTAAATTCCTAAAAATGAACCTGTTTGTCTAGTAGTTAGGTTAGCACTTAGAGACTGCTAAACGTAAGGTCGTGAGTTCAATCCCAAGCATGTCATTAACGTTCATAGTCTCTCCCTTCCCATTTAGCGTCCTATCTTTTTAAATATTTAGGTTTTTAAATATATTTAGTTTTCGTAATGTGATAGAGCGCAAACCTACGGCATAGCTATCATTTAGGTAATCAGATGAGACAATGCAAAGTCTATTAAAAAAGGGGACACAAAAAGAAGGAAAGGCTACAAAAAGAAAAGAATATTGTTTGGTAAACCCAGACATAGAAACTGCTCATCAAAATCTGCCTGAGTGGGTTTCAACACACGACCGACGACGATATTCTTAAAAGACAATTTCCACATTAAGAATATATTTTATATAGCGGTTGACTTTAGAGATATATATGAAACGGACAGAAATAACCTCCCGACTCAGAACAAAAATATTTAGAGCACACAACATTCTCCTACGAGAAAAAGCCAACAACACTCAAAGCAAGAGTAGATAACCGTTTAAACCATTGCTATATAATAACAATAAATAACCTCACACATTTCACACATGTCTGTCTGTTTCCAAATTAGACAGAGCCTATGCTATGGTAACCAGACTGCAGATAGATTTCTAGGTAGTAGAGCCGCGCTGATTTCGCCGGCTCGACCGGGGCAGTTCTACCCTCCCACAGAAGAGCAACCTAAAGCGCCAGCATCCGTGCTGTCGTGTTTCGTTGGTGAGTGTGAGACCGGAGGCCCATTGATGCAGGGGTAACAGTTATCGTGGTAACTGTGTAAGCCTTACATTGTCACAATGACTGTCATGTCATTTACGTCCCCAAGCGGGGTGTCAAAAAGCATCTCACTAGGCCGCCATAGTGTGGGTCACCATTGCATTGTCTGCATTTGCGAGGAGTATAGTGACCACAACTCTTGAATTCTGTTCATGCTTGCCATCAGGTAAAGTAGAGTCACTTTGGCAGGCTCTTAAGATAGAAAAAGAAAGACAAACATACTAATATATCTCTAAATATATAAATATTATAGATAAATTACACCCAGACGCAGAACAAATAATCTTGCTTATCACACAAATGTTCTTCCTATGTGGGTATCGAACCCACGACCTCTAGCTTAACAGTCAGGACCACTAATCACTAGGCAAACAAGCTCGACTATACTGTTCAAAATATGCGAAGACGTTAAACATGATGATTTCTTGGTGATGCATTGTATGAGGGAATTTGTTTGAATTACTTTTTTGTTGAAGTAACAAACAAGTGGGTAATATTTGACCTTTGTACATACATACTATATATCAGTGCAGCGTTATAATAACTTGTAAAGCTAAGCCCGTTTAAGAATATTTGAATAAAGGAATAATAATAGACTTAATCCCTACTCGAAAAAAACGGTAATGATGCATTTTTCGCGCCAAAATCTACTTAACTTTTTTTTTGCCATACTTTTTTTACGTAATATTTTAACACATTCATATTTTTTGTTCTTTTAACGATGTCTTCTAATTTTAAATGTTTATTCATTTTAAATTTTCGAATGGTTGCTAATTCGTTGCATGCCCCAGGTGCCACTTTCAACTAGTATTGGATTCGTTCGCGATATTCACTTTTAATGCGTTGATAATTTGCTGCACAAAACTAATCCCTGTAACGAAAACATCATTAGATTAAGATCTAAAAATAACAAGTGTGTCAGTCTCAAAAACGAAAGGTGCAGTAGAAAGATAATTAATTACCTTGCAACAAAAACGTTCAAGTCCGT
Organism: Hypercompe scribonia; assembly: GCA_949316085.1. Taxonomy (NCBI): domain Eukaryota; kingdom Metazoa; phylum Arthropoda; class Insecta; order Lepidoptera; family Erebidae; genus Hypercompe; species Hypercompe scribonia. Next base: position 15,476,264 of record OX438987.1, read on the forward strand.
TAGATAATTATTTACTAAGTACAAAATTATTAGACACACGTAGAGGTTACATTTTTTGCCACAGACAAAGTTGACCAGCACTGACTAGATGCTTATTGATTACTTTGTAATTTCTTACAACAACTCTCACTGTGATTAATGTTCCCCGATATATTATTTGTATTTCACTAGTTTAGAATAATAGTTTTGATACTTGGTTACACGTCCCGAATGGAAGAAAAATGAAAAAAGCTTTTGCTGGTTATGAGAAGAATGAACCGATAGAGAGATGTTTTAAGGAAGTCATATTTCTTATCTGATTATTTTTCATGTCCTTGCTATTCTTTTAGTAGAGAAAGATTCTTAAAAAATTAACATTAGCTATTTTTAGAAGCGAAATTATAGTTATGCCTGGACTTTTGTAGTTACAATATGTTCACCTTCCAGTTATTTTGAACAAATGTTACTCACTGCAGATATAAAGTAATTACTTTTTCTCTCCTGCCTTCAATGATACACCATCTCTTTAAGATTATTTCACTAGAAATTTATTACGAGCTAAAAACATGGGATCTCCACCCTATGTACATGATTAGGGCAAGCCTATTACACCGATCGTGGTAAGAACAAAGATTAGAAGAACACTAGGTGAGAAGATTAGACGATTAGAAGTCGCCACGCCGCTCTGTACTACGCTGAGTGTTGTGGGTTCAAACCCCACACGGGATGACACTTTGTATGATCCACAAATTGTTGTTCTGAGTCTGGGTGTTCTTTGTGTCCGTTTAAGTAAAGTACCCGCGACACAGGATTTATTCCTAGTGAGGGCGTTGTCTTTAAAAAAAAAGAACAATTCAGAGTTCCTGTAAGGTAATTAAAATCTTGTGAGATTCTAATTACATTCTTACGGTAGAAACAAGCTTAATTTTGAATCAAAGAGTAGGAAGATCAGTCTTTGACCTAAAAGGTCTGGCTGACATGTTGACGACGACCGTTGATGATGAACAAGAAACAATTCTTCTATACAATGCAGTTTACTTTACTTTGCTAGCTTAGTGGGTCAAAATATTATAGTTTTTTTAATATAAGAAACCTGCAGTAATATTCCGAAAATGTATGCACATAATTTGGAGCTTTCTAAAGTATCAAGTGGTCAACCGCCCGCTATACAAAAACTTAACATTTCTCGTGGTGGTCTCAAGAAAGTTTAACAGCTGAACCGACACATCAGTATACAGCAGTTGTCGACAGGCGGAATATCTCCTGTCCGTCTCTCAGTATATTCAATAAGTTATTACCAAGATGTGGGGTAGGTGCGTTGCCCTGTTACTAGTCTTATGCTTCCTTGGAGGTAAGTTCATATATCCTTTAGTTACTAAAGCAAGTTTACAAGTTAAAAAAAAACATAAAATTTCTCTTTGCTTTGTCTATTTAAAAAGTTGTTTTGAATAGATGCGTAAAATTTTTTCTTTTTAATTTACGCAAATATGATCACGTGTATGAGTATAGCTGCCATTTGAAGTGGCTTCCAATTTGCCAACGTAGACAGACTCGGGTATTAACTACTCCTTATTCTTTACTCTTCTCTCCAACTTCTCTTTCCTACTTAAACACTAAATTTGAATTTTTAAGTGCAAACCACACTAAAAATCGTGGAAACATTTCCTAACCACCCCATCAGATCCACCTTAATCTTACACTATCTCTTTCTAGAATTTATATATTATTTAATGTATGTTTACATATGTACATGCATGTGTATGTGTGTGTATGTAGAAATCTAAATTGTATTACTATTACGATTTTAACATAAAATCGCATTCTAGTTTCTGTGTATCTACTTTGTTTTGGCTCTGCTTCGCCCTAAGGTTGGCTGGAAGAAAATATCTATGGCATTAAGTCCGCTTGGCTAACTTTTTATGTGCATAAACTATAAACAAACAAAATAAACAAATAAAAATAAAAATAATTATTACGTAAGTGGTGTAGGTACTCACACAGTCGGGTTCTAATACTTAAAATTTACAAATCGGTCATTTATTTTTTTTAAATTTCCATTATTCAATGTTAAAAATATAATTAAAATCCAACAATTCGCTCAAACGACAGAACGTGTCAAAGAAATACACTTATATATGTACACTCGAAAACATAATGCTCCCTGGTGCAGGCGGGTAAAAGTATAACAAAGTGATACCTAAATAGAAATTATATTATATATGTATATACTATTTGTGCTGGTATTTATTTAACTTTTATTATATCTTTGTTGAAATGCACAAATCTTTCGAAGTATTTATTAAAGAAATTAATGGGTTATATTGGTAAAATCACAACACAGCCCTTGTCAGTGGCCAGTTTTGTGGAGAATCTCACTATGGGATTACAAATTTTTTTAACAGGTTTCATCAACAGGCCTGTTCTTAGCTAGGAAAGGTCACTATATAACGCTGGCCAGATGGGTTGGAATAGGGTTTATATCAATTCTTCGTTCTCTTTGCAGTAATGTTGTGCACCCATGGGAAGAGTAGCGGTGTTTGTATTTTTTATCTGCCACCACACACAGATTTAACTAGTTTGAGTATAAATAGCAAAACTTCTCATATCTTATCCTAGAAAGTAAAAAGTTTATCAGCAAACAGCAGTCTGGGTTACCATATAGGCAGAGCTTAACAAGCTCTTGGCAGGCAAAGCAGAGCTTGTTATTATTATTTGGAGTTACTATGGTTAGTGTTACTCCACAATATATTTTTATCCGATGCATCTACCACTTGAATGGGTAAATTAAACACAGTATATATTCAATATGGATTTACTGTTCAGGTGGTACTAATATTCACAGTATTTGTCTCTAAGAGCTTGAATTACAATTTTGTTAATCAGAGTAGCCACTTAACATTTTTGTGTACCCAACTCTGTGTATAAAAAGTGGCGCCGTCAAAAACAGTGTTGCCACATGAACGCTACAACTACTGTTAATACATTTCTTTCAGTGAACACCAAACGTTACTTAGATAAAGTAATTCAGGGATCTCCAACTTCAATAACCAAGTATCCAGTACTTGCGCAACTCTTACTCGACGCTTGGGGCTCCCAGGAGTACCTGCAGCACTGTGCAGGTATCATTCTCACATCCAGACATGTAATGTCAGCGGCACATTGCTTCCAATATAATGAGAACACAAAGAGAAAGTAAGTACTTCTGTAAAACTATAGATTTCATTGAATTGCTATTTTAAATGTCTAGAGTTATTTCGGTGACCAGTATAACATGAACTGTACTTGAACAGACTTATAACATACTGGTCAAGATACATAAAAAACATATTTCCAATTTTATAGTGTATTTTCTCCCAATATTCCTTGAAAAGTTGACGAGTTTATTTAATTGTTTAGTTAAACGTGCCAATCTCATGAACTGCTCTTTCGAACTGAAAAATTATTTCACTATCGGAAAGGTCACTTGCCGAGGAAGGCATCACATATGAGAACCGAATATCGATGAAAAATATTACAAAAACTAGTCAACTAGCGACCTAATAATTCAAACTTTTGTTACAGCTATTCCCTTCCAACATACTGGAGAATTCGAGTTGGTTCATCGTACAGAACTAGAGGTGGCGCCATGCACAAGTTAAAAACAATAATTCCCCACAAAGACTTCGACAAGTATTACTACACGAACGACATCGCTGTAGTGATTGTGGCTAAACAGTTCACTTTCAACAACAATGTCAAACAGAGTACGATAATAAAACAAGGTGTTGAAATTAATGTCGATTCTCCGTGCCAGCTGGTTGGATGGGGGGTTCTGGAGGTAAGTTTAGGAGTGTAGAAAAGTCTACTAATTGTAAAGTTACGATTCTAGAGTTCTAAAATCTCAAATAACCTCAAATATTGTGTTTTGAATATTTTATTTAATGTCATAAAGCTGAAAAGTTCTTTTGGTTTTTGGGATAGCCCATTCATCAGGTAACGATGGGCATTTTATCTAACATAACGCTAGGACCAATAAGAGCCGAGTAACAGCGAAAAATGACAGCAAAAACGGGATACATTTATTTATTTTTAGAGCTACAGTTGTACTTGTGCGGGCCAGCTACTTATGCATATTTATCATGAATATTTTTAAATTTAAATCACAGATTTATACATAAGAAAGAGTTAGATAGTGCTTTATTGTATGTACATAGTAGCATCCAAGGACGTATAAAATAAGTTGTACGGAAATCTCGGTAAGACAAAACTGAGGTACTGTAATGGCAGCGGCTCTTAATATGTAAGTGAATTTAGTATGACCAAGTTACTAATATTTATGACATAAAACACAGTATTTTTCTGTCGATCACTACAGTTTTAACACCATTTTATTACGCAATACATGTTGATTGTTTATATTTTTACCACGCTATCCGTCTCGCTGTCACACTTGCGTTCGTAATGGCCGACTATAGTGTGAGAGTGTGCGTGTGCTTGTAGCTATAGTGAGCTGGCCGACTCTGAGTGGCACTCTTTTTTGGCAGCTTTTTATACGTTCATGGTGCCTTTACTGATTTTTTTTTACTGCATCTATATAAATCGATATTAACTATTTATATATTATATGGCACTAACTCCAAGGATGGTGTAGTGGTTTAAGAGGTCAGCTCGGCGCTCCCTACTACGTTGAATATTGTAGATACGATCTCATCTGGGAAAACACTTTGTGTAATTCACATGATGTTGTTCTGAGTCTGGGTGTTCTTTGTGTTCGTTACATATATGTGTGTGGAGGGAATAAGTGTCATGTCTCTCCGACACAAAGGGAGGATCCTCCTACCAGGTGAGGTGGTCATGCCTGGCGGGCCGCGGCCCAACGATTGATGTAGAGATGTTGTATATATGTTAATTGCCACGCGAATCTCTGTTTCGTGATACAGGATAGTCGTTACTTTGTAGTTCATCATACTACGTAATTCAAAATATTTTCGCTAGATGGCGCTGTTGTATATTTTTGTTTGTGCCAAAAGTGGAAGTCACCACGGTGTGTGACGTGGAAGACTTACAGGGGGGTGACACAGCATATTACTATATTCTTAATACGCGAATTGTCTATTCAACGTAAAAAAAATCATTAAAAGTATTTTGTCGGTAAGCTTCCATAGTTTTCCATTAAGACTTGTAGTTATGTAAGATGAACTAACCAAATTCTGTAGTATTTTGAAATAGAGTACCTATTTATAACATAATTCCAAATTATAAAATCACTATCTAGCTGGTAATAAATATACCACATTTTTGCAATTTTTGGATAGATTCTCGGTTCGCATAAGTGGTAGCGTATGGCATTTAAAGATTTTTTGTAACCCTTTTGAGTCGTATCCTAAAATCAACAGGTGTAGCGGTTAGGTATCCGGTATCCTCACTTCCTCGGCGAAAAGCAGCGAAAAATACGTTGAATCCGGCCCGTTCGTGCTGACTCACGTCTATCCTACGTGTGTTTTTATGACCAAAACTAAGTAAATAAACTCTTGGATTGTATTCCAGCCCGATGGACCTCAACCAGATCAATTACAACACACATCACTAAACATAATAGATCACAAGACATGTGAATATCGCTACAGTACTATTGGAGCAGTAATTCAAGACTCCATGATGTGTGCCGGGCGCTTGGACACCGCAGGGCCAGATGGATGCTTTGGGGATTCAGGAGGTCCCCTGTTCTACAAAGGTCTGGTCGTAGGCCTGGTTTCTTTTGGATATTCTTGTGGCCATAAATATTATCCCGGAGTTTATACGAAAGTTTCTCATTTTACTAATTGGGTGGTAAATACTGTTAAGAATAATAAATAATTTAAAAGAATTGTAGATGTTTTCTTTTCATTTGCTATCTAGAGTTTTTGCTTAGTTTTTTGGTACAAGCGGGTAAACGAGCTGATATATCATCTGATTATAAGTAACTATCACCACCATACCAGAAACTAGTAATTCAGGAGTCACACGTGCACTACCAGCCTTGAAGCCCCGTGGTACCCTACATACCATAAGATGTAGATATAGATTCTGATAAACTTACTAAAGGAGTAAACATATTGCTTAACACCGGTTTACAACAAGGTCTTTGTACACCTCCCAAGCTATAGCTGTTGCCAGAAAGAATATACTTTATTACACATGTCCAAGATTATTTAAATGACCTGCCATAGCAAAAAAATACTGAGTGATTCTTCTTGTATAAATAAATAAAATAAAAAAAAATTCTAACAAGAAAAACTAAAATAATAAATGTTCATCTGTTGCCGATTATGTCACTGGAGATTCCTGCAAACAAGGCTTCTTTTAATTTACTAAATTAATTTTAAATTCAAAACGTTGTTTGTTTTATTTACAAGTCGATCTTTCTGCTGATTTAAAAGAACTGTGAGTGATTTTTCGTTCTTCTCTCTTCTTCAATTATGATATAAAAATGACTTGACAAGACGGAGAGTGTACATCATTGAATCAGTCAAATAAGGAGTCATTAAATCAATATCAACCAATTTATAATTCTGAATTAATGAAAATTATGGTTATTACAACAGCCTGATCTTTAACTATATGATCTTAGAAATTTATGTACCTTTTTATGGTTAACATTTTATTCGCATTTAGTTATATTTTTTTATTAACACACTGTAAAATCGAGGTACCTAATCTTTAAAAACCAGAGTAATACATGTTCAAAAACACGTACATATTTTATGGCAACACCACATACTAGTTGTCATTCTATCGTGTCATACTTTATTTATTGGATTGCTTTATATGTTGGAAAAAGAACATTGATTTGTGATTGAAATTTAACATCACGTTGAATTTTTAAATCTACCTCATTTTCAAAATATATAATGGGCAAAAAGGGTGTTGTTGCATTTGTCAAAGATTTCTACAACGATCCTTTCAAGTGGTAAGCAGACTTAACCTCATTGTATAAAATGTGATTGTTTCGAAATGTTTTCATAACTAAAATAACTTTTTTAATCACATTTTTGCATCGTATTTTATCACCATTCTGTTCTAATTCTTGTTTATGCTTACACCCAATCGATTCACATTTAGTATCGATTCCTTTTTGAATATCCACTAGGAATAGAATTATAAATGTGACGATGACAATGATGACTGCACGATTGGCCTAGTGGCTTAAGCGGTCACCACGCCGCACTCCACTTCGCTTAGTGTTGTGGGTTCAAATCCTACATGGGACAACACTTTGTGTGATCCACAAATCGTTGTTCTGAGTCTGGGTGTTCTTTGCGTCCGTTTCTTGTATGTTTGTAAAGTCCCACGCAACACAGGATTTATTCCTAATGTGGGTGTTGTCCATTCAAAGTAAAAAAAAAATGTCCCGCTGGCAAAAATACGCTTAAAAGCTAGTTACTATATAAGCAGTTGATAGATTTAATTACATTTTTTTATTTTACTATTAATAAACCTTACAGCTGTTTAAAAGTAATACTGCCTTTAACTGCCTCGGTGATGCAGCGGTAGTGAATGCAACTGCTGCTCTTGAGGTCTCGGGTTCGATTCCTGGGTCTTACCAAATGTTTGTATAATCTGCAAACATTTGTTTCGAAGTTTGGGTGTTTTCTATGTATAATATGCATGTATTTACAAAAAAAAGGTATATAAGTATTCTATCAGTCAGTCTAGTTATGATAGCACAAGCTCTGCTTAGTTTGAAACTAGACGATGTTGTGTGTCAAATGTCTGAAATATTTATTTAATTATTATATTCTGATTTACTGAAAAAACTTTTGCTATGTGCTGTACATTGGCATGAACAGTATGGCAGTACAAAAATGCAAAAAAACCTACATTCTGGCATTTACATGAAATTAAAACATCAATTAATGTCTGTTTTATGTGAATCCAATTTAATAATTATTTTTGCCTGTAATTATCTAATTCTTGAGAAAAATCTATGCTATCCATCAATATCCCTTCTTAATCTGTGCTGATTTTATTCATGTCCATTCAGTATTTTGGTCAGATTGAATAACAAATATAATGTATGCATTTTAGTTTCTTAAAGTAGGTTACTATTTATATGTGTTATGATTTAATAGTTACTTATAGTTTAAAGTTAAATAACATATACTTGTACATGTCATCGTCAGCCTTAACTAGTCCACAACTGGACATGGCCACTCCTTAGAAATGAGGTTTTGGCCTACACGCTGGTCACTCACATTGGTATAGGGTTTGTTTTAAGTTTTCCTGCTCATCGTAGCTCTTTTGTCATGTGCAATTCGCTTTCTTATCCACTCTTACGACACCCATGGGATGAATAGGGGTGATGACCTCCCATAGTCTTAATCCATCACCACACATATATCTACCAAAGTAACTAGTTATTTAGTGATGGGATAAAGAGATCTTCATTCAAGTAAAAGGCTTTCAGTGTTGTTTCCTTTTAATTTTTAATTAAAAAAAAAGTTTAATAAATATTTAATTCATCACTTAGTGCCATGTGAAATTTATGTGATAATATTTTTTAATTAATTAAAAAAAATCTTGGAATACAGTCTGAGAATATTTCTGCTATTTAGATGGTGTTATGCTGGTTAGACAAAATGTCTGTAATGGGACTAATAGGTGTTTTAGAAGTGAACTTACCATGACAATTAGTTACGTTGAGAAGTCTCCAAAAAACCTATTAAAATTTAAAGTATTAAAATGACAATGTACAATTTACATATGGGCATTGCCATAATTATTTTGAAAGGGGTGCATCTACATCCACACATACTATGAATTAATATTAAATGTAGAATTATACTAAGTGTGTATATTACCTGTGAAATTGATTTTTTTAAGAAATAAGTTAATAATATGTGTTTTCTACGTATTTTCTTTTCCGTCAAGTTGTACAAGTGCAACTCTCTTCTGGTACCCATGAATGTACATAGACTGTACACAAAACAACAAACACAGATTTACACAGTTCCTGACCCTACAGTTTTCTTTAAAAACTTTTATGCTGCTACAAAACCAAATTCATTATAGTTCCGATTTAAAATGGTGGTTTCAAACTGCAGCTTGAGTGGGTCATAAATTGATTCGGAATTACCGCCATTTTATAACCGTGACATTTCTAGTAGATGCCATAAACAATAGAGTATTTACAAGCAACATAACTACCACAGTCTATAAAATATTTGTTTACACCATTCATTAGTATTTTATTTGTTATCTTTGCAGGGCATTGGTGAAGAGTGTAGGTATATTCGCAGTGGGAGTTGTAATCGCGAGCGAATGTTCAGGCCTAGAGATAATGCCAGCCGTGCCACAATAAAACATCCGTCACATCATTATAGGTTACAGTTAAGACAGCAACATGTTAAATTTATTAATGTTAGTTTTCCTTGTTGGGGGCTGTGTATGTCAGGACAAAAGGCCAAATTTTGTCCTTATATTAACGGACGATCAAGATGTTACGCTTGGGGGCATGGTTAGTACGACAGCAATAGAATTGTTAAATAAATGAATTAGTTCCATGTGTATTTGTTTTATTACTTTTTTATTTCAGGCGCCAATGGACAACGTACGGCGTTTTATTGCGAGTGAAGGTGTTACTTTTACGAATTCAGTGAGTATGTTTAATAATTTGTCAATTAAACACGCCTAGTACGCCAATTATTTAACGAAACCTGTAACCAATTATTACACGAATAAGTTTGTCATTATTTGACCTTGATAAGATTGTTTAGGAGCTAATAATAGCAATCGATTACCCGTTCCCGCTTGAAGTGTTGCACAGAATATAAATCGATACATATCAATAAAAATGAAGTTTCTGTGAGTAAAAAAATACGATATTCTCAAGTGCTTATATCTCTTTACACGATACTAAAACATAAACTACCTTTTTTTAAATCGGTCGGTCTGTTAATTTGTCCAGGTTGATCACTGGAACCGCTTAACCGATTTTAGTTGGACTTTCACTAAGAGATAGCAGAGGTTATATGGCAACATATAGGCTTCCTTTTATTCTGGATTTCCCACAGAGTAGGGAATTACACAGCAAAAACTACATCTCTGGAAGTAAAGTTTAAAATCCTACGCGAAAGAAGCCTCGGGAACAGCTAGTTATAAAACAAAACGTATCGCGTAAAAGAAATGTCAACAAAAGGTTAAATATTCAATGTTCTATGTACAATTTTTATAAAGATTTATATCGTCTTGTATGTTCGAAATAATACCGATAGGTATGTATGAATAAAATAAAAATAAAGTTGTTTTCTGATTTTTACAAAAAAAACGTTATCAACTCTTGTTTTTATTGTGTATGATACACCTAAATATATGTTTTATACTGATTGCTTTTGTGTCACTGACATTGGTTTGACCACCATTATATATGTTATTTTTGATGACACAAAAATAGTCGCTAAGTAGTCGAATTTTTCACCAAATAGCATAATTTGTCACGGATTCTAAAGAATCTATATATAAATTCTACAGAATTTATAGGTGGTCGATCTGGAGGTTGCTTTTCACAGCTTGGCCACGCCTAAATGAGAATAACTTGTTTGACCTACCTAGCGAAGATCTGTTTTCTCCCAAATTTAGTACTTAAGTCACAGATTTAGTCGTGTCTTAGATTAGAAGATAAAATAGCTTAAAGTTTTCGTATGTTAGAAGGGTTAGATCGAAGAGTTATAATATATTATAAATTATAGGTACCTGCCACCTAGAAACGCTTATGACTAACCAGTGATATTTGAAAACAAATTTCGACTAGTTAATTAGCGACAAAATTTTGTTTGAGCAAAATTCATGATGGTGGCCAAGGTGTTAATGTCACCCAACTTAATTTTAATTATGTAATGGATACGGCAGTCATCTTTAGCCTATGCCACTGCTGAACGGTTCCATTCCGGTTTAGGCAATCTATGCAAATTATGTCAACTTACTGCCATAGACGGTATAATTTTTAGTACGCAAACAGTCAAATAGTAATTATCAATTGCGTTAGCTTACTACTAGGCAACGTTTACCTCGTAATTTTGGAGTTGAAGACACTATATATACTTCACTAATAAGGGTTTAGGTATAGCCCGTATTTATTAAAGTCCTTAACGGTCCGCTGGTGGACACAGGTCTCTCCTTAGAAATGAGGTTTTTGGTCTAATAAAGATATACTAGATAGGCACAAACACTGTCCTGATAGAAAATACATATTTTACATTCGACTACACCAGCCGGTGCGTAATGTTACCCCAGAGGCTGTACAAAATACCTTTGAAAAATTTGTTGCCACTCGTCCAATTGATTTCTTTAAGAAGGGCACCAATAAACTGGTACTGTATTGACAAAGATGAATAGATTGCGTATGTGATTACTTTACTTTAGTCAATAAATATAAAACATCACTAAAAAAGTATGTCAACTTAATCCACAAAAAACGTCAGTTTCATAGCTATAGTTTAATTCTATATTCAATATTGGTTAATAATATATGCCCATGGGACATACCCATAGAATGTTCCACACGAGAATTTTTAGGGAATGACCGACAACAATGGGTTAGGGTCACCACGAAACTCTTTACACCTTGAAAAAGAGCTCTCATCGAGTACGAAACTATAGTGTTAATTGCAAGAAGAACCTTTGTTTTTCTTCTGTGCGGCAATCCTCGCGCATACCACTGAAAGGTGGTTATGTCGGACTCGAACCGACCAAAAACCGCGCGCCGTCTCAAGTACCAGTAGTCGAGGAACCAGGTGCACCCTAGTAAGAAAATCCCTGGAACACGCAAAAAGAACCTGAGTAAAACTAGGTATTTGTAAATAGTAGCTATTATCCGAACTTTACGCGAATAGCACTGAAAAAGTATCTACTAAAATCCCTTCATAATAATAATAATTTCCTTATTGATACCAAATACAAGTAGGTGCTTAGTTGAGAAGAATACAAGAAAAGAAAAGCTTGCAAAAAGTCCAACCCGTCTGGCCAGCGCGATATAGTAGGCCGAAACCTCCTTGCTAAAGAGAGACCTATGTCCAGCAGTGGACAGTTAAAGGCTGTTGATAGTGATGATGACGACGATGATGACACAGTAGTAGAAAACTTACATATAAGTAGGTACAGATTTTTTTTATTATTGTGTTCCACTAGTATTTGAAATAAAATATCTGTGCTATAATTCTTGTAATTTGATCTATTAGATATTAATGCATAGTAAATAGTTTATCAAATATTGAGAATATTTTTTTACACAAATGAATATGATGGACGATTTGGAAAGACTGGCTGGCAGCGGATGGATGCAGACTGCACAATGCCGGGATAGGTCACGTTCACAGTTGCCATTCTACTAAAGTTCTAAACATCTCTACCATAAAAAAAATTTAAGAGTCTGCCAAAGTGACTCTACTTTGCTTTATGAAAAGCATGAATACAATCCAAGAGTTGTAGTCACGACACTCAGTGCGAATGCAGATAGCACAGTAAAGTGACCCACACTATGACAACCAAGAAAAATTTTTTCATGCCTCCTTGAGGACATAAAAGGCATGACGGTCAGGCAATGTAAGGCACTTACCATTACAACTGTCACTGATGCTGTCACTTTGGTTTGGTTTTCCGTGAGAGGATAGTACTGACCTGGTCGACCGAACCCGTTCAAGTTAAAAACAGCATGACTCTACTACCTACATAACTATAACATCGCGCAGTACTTGGGCTGTGGAGGTCTGGCGGCAGTTGCTCCACGTAAAAAGTCGAAGTTCAACTATGTCGTAGTAGAGTGAAAGCCGAACCCAAGCTAGTTTTTGGAAAGGTTTAGAGGATAATGTGAAGTTTATTAGTTAAAGTTTTTTCTGCTGACGTTTTTGCGCCCCTATCCTATTTGACGACTCGAGGACAGCTTCACTTGTTGCTTATAGGCTGCAGCTATAGATATGTTATTGCAGTCAAAAGCAGGAGTTGCTGCAAATAAGCCAGCTACAATTTACGACTCCGATGGATTTATCTAGTAAAATTTCGTAATAAATATCCAACGTGGGCTATCGATACCTAATTTTCTTTTCTCAAACAAAGCATATAAACTCAAGCATGTATAAGACATTTTCGTCACCTAAAGATGTCAGGATCATCTCAAAAATATTTTATACAAATACTTACATTTCTTTCGAGTGGTTCGTCATTATTATTCACCACCCACAGTACGTAGCCTCACCAATCTGCTGTCCAAGCCGAGCCAGCTTGCTCACTGGCCTTTACGTCCACAACCACAAGACGGTGAACAACACCCTCAAGGGAGGCTGTTACGGCACTCAGTGGAGGGACACGGAGGAGAAGCATACCTTCGCTACCGTACTGAAAAACGCTGGTTATGAGACATTCTATGCTGGAAAATATTTAAATGAGGTATGTTATCTATAAAGCGGTCTTGGTTTTCATCGAGTGAGTAGGGCCGGCGGTCTTTAATTTAAATTACTGTATAAATGTTATGCAACTTCTGTTCATCCATGTCATTCTGAAGTAGGTTAAGAAGGCGTCTTTTACAAGAGATGTATAGTACATGGCGTCCTGGATATACATATGAGCACATCTAAATATATATACAGGTAAAAGAGGTGAACTGAAATGACATGCTCAGGGTCCTTTTCAGAGATCGTCTGAGTTGTTTTTAGTGGAAACGTACTTGCCCTTAGCTACCTACATCACCATGATGACGTCTCCTAGAAGCTGGAGATCGGAGGGGATTTTCCACTCACTCATCCTAAGTAAAGTAAAATCTAAGTTAGAAAAATATTTCTTTTGAATATTAATGATAGTAAACTAAACTCTTCAAAAAATTATTTTGTCCAGTATGGTGAGCACGAAGCTGGCGGCCCGGAGCGGGTTCCTCCAGGCTGGTCAGAGTGGCATGGCCTGGTCGGCAATTCCGTGTATTATAACTACACAATTTCCAACAACGGCGTACCAACACATTCCACCGATCAATATCTCACCGATGTTATTGTAAGTATACGAAATGAAATGAAAATGATTTATTTATTTATTTATTAAAAGTAAGAATAATAATTAAAAACAGAATAGAATATTATATACACTATAATATACATATAAAGAACAGAAGGATCTGTATAAGAATGTGGGCCAGAACGGATCACCATCTGAAATAAATGCTATACGTGTCTGCACAGCGCTAATTCTTAAATGATCAGTATTTTTTTTGGTAGAAAACAATACACAAATAATATGGTGTTCAAATGCATGTAAATAAATACAAGTTTTAAGTGAGAATTGAGCTAAGCTTTTTAGTTGTCATTTTTCAGCGTGAAGTAGCAGTCAGCTACATCGAGAATCAGACGGAGTCTAATCCATTCCTCATGGTATTAGCCCCGCCCGCACCCCACCAGCCCTTCACCCCCGCGCCCCGCCACGAAGGGAAGTTCAGTAATGTGACAGCCATCAAGCACCCCAACTTCAACGTCGCGGCTGAGGTGAAAAACTACTAAAATTATGTTGATTTTTTTGTATAGCAACACTAAATAGTAATATTTAAATTCAAAACCAAGTAACCGCTAGTGCTTAGAACTGGGGTCTTGTATACGTACAATTATATATCACAGTTGTGATAGTATTATCATATTACGTTATTTAGAATTTACAATTATTGTTACATCAATGCAACAATATATTCTTAGCCGTTGGCAACACGTGCATGTGTTTAGACAACATAAAAAGGGCGAAACTTAACGAACAGATTCGTAAGCGACCTTTGTGCAAGTATGGACAAAGGATCTATTGCACTCTTTACACGAATTCTTTGGAAAGGGCTCTTAACAGACCTTTTTGGACTTCGGTGCCCGCGACGTCTGGTATACATTTACGTGAGTGATGAATGCCTTAGAGTTTGATAGAACTGTTAACAAAAAAGCGGTAGGAAGCGGGGCACGGGGTGAGATAAAACGACAGGGTTTGAGGTGGTCGGAGAGTCGTTGGTGAGATAGTCAGTGAGGGTGCAGGGTGAAGGCAGGACGTTCGTGAAAGCTGGGCATAGCCGGTCGTGTGGGTTACCATGACGTTGAGTAAGTTAGCATATATAACGCTGCAGTAACTAGGTAAGTCCTTGTTGCCTATTATTTCGTAGGATAATGATTTATATGTATTTATATGCCGGTCTGAGTATAGTAATAATCGTTGAATAATTAGATTATATCTCTCTATTATTTCTCGCTGAGCATTACTGTTGGTTTATCGGTACCTTTGATAGAGATAATGAGTAGAACTCTTTATAAGTCGCTGCGGTGTGGAGAGCTAAGGTATAGATCGAATGGAGCCATCCGGATTGATCGCCGGAGCGGTTCCGTTACACGATTATATCTGAGTGATCTGTCCCTGTGGTGTATTTATATTGTAGTTACAGCGTGTATGGGTGTGTGCCGTGTGCTTGAGAGCTAGGGGTCTTAAGGGGCGGATGCACGGGGGTCAGTAGGCGGGTTAACTCATATAGCGGGTTGAGTACACAGGAAACCGATGGGTTGGAGTCCCACGTCGGGGCGGAGGCGCGAAAGCGTTTAGCTTCGGTCGTATACAGCTGAATACACCTGTCAAAGCGAGTTATAGGTTTGGACTTAGCGTTCCTGACCCCCTCGAGTTAAAGTCAGTTAATTCACCTAAATCTTAAGTGCACAACGGATGGAAGAGTGATAAGCACAACCAACAGAAATGTATTTAATTGTTTCATAATCTCTCATTTTGATTCCCTCTTATCGCGTTTTCTTATTATTTATTTGAATCGTTATAAGCCAGTGGAAGAATGTCCAGTCTGGTGTCGAGTTCTACAGTCTAACGCGGATTCTGGAGGAGCGTTAGACCTCCCTCCACATTGGAGGGTGCTGGCTTGTACAATAATACCTCATTAAATAGCCGAAAAATTACTATACTCGCACTAGGTTTCTAGGGGGGGCCAATACACAGTTCATCGAAATCCCTTAACCTATGACGGAAATAACTGCACGGATAGTATTTTTTTTTTATTCACGACCTACCAAAGTGACTCTATTCTGCCTGATGGAAAGCATGAATAGAATCCAAGAGCGGTGGTCGCAATACTCACTGCGAATGGCGACAGTGTAATATGGCGACCCACGCTATGGCGGCCTAATAAGTGGTCACTATGCCGTTTTCTACTATGCTGAATTTTTGTTTGTTGACAACACTTTGTGTAATCCACAAAGTTGCCATTAAACATGATGCGGTTTATATAATTAGTGTATATCATCAAATTAAAACTTGATGTAATAGTTTCTGTTCCTAACAGGATAAACACTGGTTACTGCGCATGCCTCCGTCTCCACTCCCCTCCTCAACCCTCCCGGAGCTCGACCGCGTGTACCGCTCTCGATGGGAGGCTCTCCTCGCTGTGGATGAGATGGTAGCAGATGTCGTCGGCACGCTGGAGACGAAGGCACTTTTGGAGAACACCTATCTTATTTATACTTCAGATAATGGCTACCATGTTGGTGAGTGGATGTCATGTCATTGAGTAATGTATGCTGTTTGCAGTGCGGCACAAACAGTGCATAATTCTTATTTTCATTAGGTAAGAGCATTTAGAGGGTGTTACGGATCTGGGTGTGTACTCCTACTGCTGGAGTTGTCTTTGAAAATTCATGCAGGGGTGTCAGTTATCGTGGTAAGTATAGTAAGCCTTACACTGCCACGATGGCTGTCCTGCCTTTTACGTCTTCAAACAGGGCGTGACAAAGCATCTCACTAGGTTGCCATAGTGTGGATCACCATACTGTATTGTCTGCATTCGCAATGAGTATGGTGACCACAACTCTTGAACTCATCATACTTTTCAGGGTAGAGTCACCTTGGAATGCTATTGAAAAAATTGGCGACTATTATTTACTGTTCTAATCGACTATGGTGATACCTTACTTTGGTGGTAGTGTAGCCAATAAATTTGACCACTAAAATATGAAATTACAGGCCAATTTGCGCAAGTCTATGACAAACGCCAGCCATATGAATCAGACATCAAAGTCCCACTAGTAATCAAAGGGCCAGGAATAGAACACAACGCGTCCTACTCCAGTCCTGTTCTAAACATCGACATCGGCCCCACTATCATTCAGTTAGCGGGCCTGGTTCCCGAGGGTATGGATGGGAGACCAATTAACGTCCTGGCTGAAGAGAAAACAGAGAGGTACATGCTGGTGGAGTATCGAGGGGAAGGGAGGACGGGGTCTGTGGATGAAACTTGCCCGTGGAAATATGATGGGATCCATCTAGCTGTGAGTATTTGCTGCTGTAGCTAAAAGTAAAATGGTTTTACTGATGACATCTTATTATTTGCCATCAAAAACATGGTCCGAAATAGAAATTGTATAACACAATACATATGAAAATATATGTGATATATGATAAAATACAATGAAAATATTTACAGCAATATACATATATATTCACATCATACATACTTGTACATACATATCTTTTTCTCGGGTAGACAGAAGCTATTAAAAAAAAATTCAAGATGGCTGACTGCCGTCAATCGTGCACTTAATTTTAATATAAACATGACCAATCACGTGCTGGCCTGGGAAGTCACCGTTTCAGAATGGTAGGCATACGCTCCCGAACTAAACGGTTCGGCTCTCCCTTCCTGTGCAGACCAGTTAAAGCCTGGAATTCAATACCAGCGCACGTGTTTCCCTCCCACTATGATCCCGGGTCCTTTAAGCCGGGCGTGAAAAAGCATCTCACTAGGTCGCCAAGCGTGGGTCGCCGTACTGCACTGTCTTCATTCGCAGTGAGTAGCGACGACCGCTCTTGGACTCTATTCATGCTTTCCATCAGGCAGAGTAGTCACTTTTGTAGGTTACTATAATAATAAAAAAAAAATGTGTGGGTGTACTAGCGCACACTCGTAAGAAGTGAAACTTCTTTATGACGTTATTTTTCAAAAAAATAATGCAATCGCCACCTGGATTTCAAAAATGTAACTACTCAAAACGGGCTGCAAAATTCATTGGAGACATTTACCAATCCCTACTCCGCTGGAGAAAGTATACTTCGAACCACGCGTGGTAGGGATAAGAAAAAGATGGCGCGTAACGAAAAAATGTGACGCGTAACAAAAAAATGTTACACTAAATTTTTTTCCAACCCCGATAAAGAAGTTTCACTTCAAAAATTACGTTCAAAGCTTTTGTACTAAACGATAAACTTTTAACACTTGATTGGTCAAAAGGCCGGGCTTAATCAATGCGTCACTATTTTCTTAACGCGAATGAACTATCTCTGATGGAATATGAGACTGTAGAAGCTGGAAGGCAGGATCCTGTACTAGTATGTCTGTTCTCGTTGGTTTATATAATATGTTGTCGAGGGAACGGGTATCATGTCCCTCCGACACAAAGGGAGGATCCTCAGACCAGGCGAGGTGAACATGTGTGGCGGGCCACGACCCAACGGTTGATGTTGGGATGTTGTATATATGCTAATTGCCACGCGAATCTCTATATCGCGATACAGGATTAGTAGTTGCATTGTAGTTCATTACATTCATACTTCGTAGTTCAATGTATCTTCGCTAGATGGCGCTGTTGCATCTTTTTCTTTGTGCTGTAATGTGGAAGTCGCCACAATGTTTATATTAAATGTATTTTTTCCAGGAGTGCTACCCACAATATGACTGCAAATGTCAAGACGCCAGTAACAACACGTACGCTTGTATCAGACACTTAGGTGAACGGATCGATATGAAGTACTGCGAATTTAATGATCAAGAGGTATTGTATTATTGTTATCAACGCGTTTTTATTAGCTTCACTTGTATGTATGTTTGTTTGTTTGTAACCGACTTTTGTAAGCGTGTTTTTTAGTTATTAACTATGTTTAACGATTGCCTCAATGGCGTAGCGGTAACGAAGGCTGCAGTGCTTAATGTCTCGGGTTCAATTCTCGGGTCGAACCAAATGTATGATCTACAAATATTTGTTGCGGAGTTTGGGCGTTTTCTATGTATAATATGTATGTATTTAAAAAAAGTATATGAGTATTCTATCAGTCAATCTAGTTGTATAAGCAATGCTTAGTTTGAAACTAGACGGCGTTGTGTGTTAAACGTCCAAAATATTTATTTTATTTCATTTATTTTTTATTTATGATGTAGCAAAACGAGCAGACGGTTACACCTGACGTTACACCATACGTTAAAGGAAAAAAAGGGTTACTTTCAAGTTTCCCTTCTCTTTGCAATGATGTCTTGCATATTTTGTTTTCTTAGTCGCCTCTTACGACACCCACGGGATGAATAGGGATGGTAACACTATGTATTCATAATCCGTCACCACACGGAGATGAACGGATTGGTTGTTTGAACCCGTAGTAATAAGTTACAGAACCGACTCCCAGTAATATAAAAACTACAATCAGTATATCTCCTCCAAGCTTTTTGCCGATTTATGTTGAATTTTGGTTTTTAAATTTACTATGATACGGCTGAAAATCCTTTTTTTTACGTTAAGCGATTGCCATCAGACCTTCATAGCTCAGGTACTACGAGATATTGTCTGTAGAAAATTATTCAGTATATGAATTTGTAACTTTGACGAGCCATTGGTCTGCTGGTTAGTGGTCGTGACAGCCAGAGCTCGTGGGTTCGATGCCCATCCAGGATAAATATTTGTGTCATGAACACCATTTGCTGTCATCAACAGCCTTTACAGTCCACTGCTGGACATAGGCCTCTCCTTAACAAGGAGGTTTTGGCCTACTATACCACGCTGGCCCGGGTTGGAATAGGGTTTGTTCCAAGTTTTCCTTCTCTTTGTAATGATGTTGTCTTGTATACTTGCCCCCTTAGTCGCCTCTTACGACACCCACGGGATGAATAGGGGTGGTAAGAGTGGTAACGTCACCTCTGAGTATAATATTTAGAAATATATAAGTATGTTTACCAGCAGTCTGGTTACCATAGTGCATGCTTTGCCTAATTTGGGATCAAAGATTCTTGTGTTAGATGTGTGAGAATATTATATATTATTAATAATATTAATTATCTAACATATTATTCCACAGAAATTCGTAGAAATATACAATCTAAGAAATGACCCGTACGAGCTCCAAAACGCAGTAAACGACATATTCCCCGCCATCAAGCACTGGTACAAACTCTTGCTGACCAGGATGGTCGCCTGTTCCGGTACCAAGAGCTGCGACAACCCCCTCATTATATAAGGGATGATGGTAACAAATATAGTGTTAGTGGTTTTATTTTTGTTATCCCAGTTGTATTCTTAAGTGATTTATTTTTGTGTATTCTGTAGAAATGTATAAAATTAATTTACGGCAATAATATATGTTTCCAGTTGAATGATTTCGTTTCATTTTTAACCGACTTCAAAACAGAAGGTGGGTCTATGTTTCACTTTCTGTATTTTTTTTGTCAATATGCAATATAAACTTTTTATTACACGAAAGTTTTGTAGCTTAATCGGTCATCTCGCCGTTCCTATTTTGCCGAATATTGTGGGTTCAATCCCCGTATGCGACAACACTGTGACTGGCAATTGTTGTTCCCAGTTTGGATATCAAGTCCTTCCGTGACTCAGGATATATTCCCAGTGCGGAAGTAGGTCTTTTATAGAAAAAAATGAAAAAGAAATTACCATGAGAGCCATGCGTGTACCCGTGGGTCACCACCCTTACTCATCTCACGGGTGTCGTAAGGGTTGACTTACCCAGGATAATGTTACTGAAGAGAAGGAAAACTTGAAACAAACTGTGGAAAGACGGGTGTCATGTCCAAGATTAGTAGTGAGCTATGAAAGCTCATTATACTCCGTAGTTCGATGTATCTTCGCTAGATGGCGCTGTTGTATATTTTTTGTTTGTACTGTATGTGGAAGTCGCCACAAAACTATACCAACCCATCTAGCCAGCGTTTTACAGTAGGAGAGATATATATCAAGCAGTGGACTAAAGGCTGCAGATGATGATGATGATACAGGTATGCGTAAACACATGAACCATGCACGCACGAGCCGCCTCAACTTAATAGCGTAAGTTTTTTTACAAAAACACAAACTTCTAAAAATATTTTTTATTATAAATCCATCAACTTTTTATAAATAGTAATCTAATATACAATAGACAATATCAAAAATCACAGACTAAAAATATGGCAGCTTAATGTACTGTAACGACCAGAATATCTGAAACAAATCAAAACATTCGTTTTATATTCTTACTTTTTTTTTCTATATTAAGAGCCTACCAAAGTGACTCTACTCTGCCTAACGGAAAGCATGAATAGAATCCAACAGTTGTGGTCACCATACTCATTGCAAATGCAGATAATGGAGTATGGTGACCCACACTGTGGCGGCCTTTGAGATGCTTTTTCACGCCCCGCTTGGGGACGTAAAAGGCATGGCAGTTATCGTGGCAGTGTAAGGTTTACACAGTTATCACGATAACTGTCTGCCCTGCATCAATGGGCCTCCAGTCTGACACTCATCAACGAAACATTATAAGGTGCACCTGGTTCCCCGACTCCTAGTACCTGAGACAGCGTGTGGTTTTTAGTCGGTTCGAGTCCGACATAACCACCTGGGTAGTATCTGTGGGTATTTCCGAACAGAAAAAAATTGGTCTACCCCTGTGTCCATGTCCAGAAGTGGACAACTAAAGGCTGATGAGGGTGCTCTCAGATAACCCACAAAAGTCGGCTTACCTAAATTGTTAATGTAGGCTATCATTACCAGCTGAAAGAACTAAGAATTTCCATGTTTTTTATGGAATCATAAGGGTCTATTCATACTAGAGTGGAGTCACACTTTCAGCTAAGGTCTGTCATTTTTATTTAATTAAATATAAACAAATTATGACAGAAAAACATCTTAACTATTCAAACTAAATATACTGTAGACAAATGGACAGACGAAAATTTTGGTTACGGAACCCTAAAAAGGTAGGAGGTAGACCACTTACCTACATACACGTTAGGGCTGCGTGTCAGGTGACTGCAGGCACTTGTTGTGGCTTCTGTATACTGAAGAAGTCCGTCACCTTGCTCTGGACCTGCATCTCCTCCTTGTGCACCAGCGGACACGGGAAGTACTTCTGGAAGTAAGAACAGTGGGTACAGATCACCATCCGTCCGTGGGTGACAGGTTAAGGGCACTGAATGTCACTACCCCTATACATCCCGGGGGTGTCGTAAGAGCCGACTAAGGGAGGAAGCTACGTCGAACAACATCACTACAAAGAGAACTTGGGACAAATCTTATACCAGCTCGGGTGGCCAGTATGGTATAGCAGCTCAAAGCTTTCTTTTAAGTAGGAGTCATTTCCAGTAGTCGACTATTGGCTGTTGATGTTGATGATGACAAATCACCATACTTCTTTAAGCGTGAGTCATGTTTCGACACAGGTGGACTGACTCGTTCAGTAAGACCATAGTCTAACAGAAAACTGCTATTTTCTCGTTGCTTATCACTGAGAGAAATTACCAGCCCAATTTCCCCCTGCTCAACGAGGGGGAATCAACGGTTGGTAATGGACTTTTGAGCCTGTAGATGTTCAGGAACGCCGGTAGTCACTTACCACCAGGTCTATAAGCTCTTTTGCCCTCATTTGCTATAAAAAAGCAGTGATTAGAGACTTGGCAAATGAAATGTGTACCTGTACGGCCCCAATGCCGCCGGATATGTCAACTGTGGGCACGACCTGCTTCGGTTTCAGGAACTTGACGAAACGAATCATTTCCGAGAAACTCGAATGCTCACTATATGGTATACCTGTAAATAGAAATATATATAATAATTAAAACATAACGTGATCAAAATAAAAGACAGGCAGTTGTCTACTATTCAACCTATCGCGGTGCACTGCTGAACGAAGGTCTCCCCTAAGGAACGCCAACCATCCCGGTCTTGGGCAATTCGCATCGATCCGCTGCCAGCCACCTTCTTCAAGTCGTCGGTCCATCGCGCCGCAGGGCGTCCTACACTACGTTTACCCAATCGTGGTATCCACTCTAGTACACCTAGTTGACTAGTAGATTCGACACCCATTGATTCATCATTGAGAAATATTTTTGGAACAGCTGCACCGGGTGATATTTACCAGAGTCTCACAAATAATTGTTGTAAACAATTCTGTCGATACTTTTTACCGAGTTAGTAAAGTTGCCAGGCCCTAAATCACCCCTTCCTCTGATTCTAGGGGAGAACTTATGACTCTCGAATTGCAGTTATCTATGGCTGTCGGAAATCATCAGGTTATGTGTCTGCTAGTATTCTTCTTATTACCATAAACAAGAAAAAGTTAAAAAAAAACTAACTCGACTAAATACAATCTTTTAATAAAATTTATATAGTCTATGTCACCTGAGCCATTGTTATGAATCGTCACATCGTTCGTCAAAATCAGTTTAGGATTTTACTTGCAACGGTGGAACATACAAACATAAATATATCGATTGCTTTTTTAGGTACTTGTGGCAACATTGTCGTGTAAGAAAATGAAAATGTGTCGGTAAAATATTTAAAGCAAAAAATCTATAGTATCAAATACCATGTATAGCGACCATGTCCTTCTCGACGCAGGCTGACTTGCCGTTCTCCCAGCCGCTCGGTTTGAAGGCCACCAGCTCGCTGAACGCGCCCTTCAGACTATCCAGGTACGCGCGCAACTTCTGTTATATATTTTTTTTAAACATGTACAATTATAAATTAAAAACGTATTACTATTAGGGATGGCGATCTGAGATCGATTAATCGAAGAATCGATTTTGTAGATCAAAAAATCGATTTTTTAAATCGATATTTTGTACTGAATCGATCCATCGAATCGATATTTCACCATCTAAAATCGAGATTCGATTTTTCATATATTTAGAGATTCGATATTAAGCACTGGGAACTACAAACTATTTTTTTTTTTTAACTTTTGAATGTACCTAACTGAAATAAATATCTTTTTTAATACCTGTTACTTTGATTTTGTAGTAAAAACAAGGATTTGTATTTGTATTGAAAACATAGACTCAATAAGCAAATCGAAAAAAGATTGGTTTTTGCAAAATCGATTATGTTTACCTCGATTTTTTTGTGTATCGATTTATTAGACTTCGATTCGAATCGATTTAAAACTCGATGGTTTTTGAAAAGAATCGCCATCCCTAATTACTATCTGCCAATCCAAACGGATGAACATTTTTACTTGATTTTAGTAGAGTGGGAGCTATGATGTTCCAGAGAGGCTGTACAATAAGCTAAAACCTATGAGGGAGACAAATGTGGCCATATTGAAATAAGTTACTGAACAAAAATGTTAATATAGTGTTATGGATTTATTGTGAGATAAATGGTAAACGAAAAATTATAATGTTTGACATATGTTCTTTAACCTAAATTGACATTATTATTCTCTTAAATATTTGACATTATTAATTATTTCACATATAAACATTGTGACATCACCTATTGAATTGATAACCAAAGAAACGTAAGTAATTTGTCTTGCGTATTTCATGGTCCACGGTTGGGCCTATTTCTGTATTTATCATATACAGTAGGTATACTGACCTCATGTGTGAGATCCCGCATGGGCACGACGTGCAGCTGGCAGGAGTGGGGCGGCGCGTGGCTGAAGGAGCGGCCCTCCACGGCCTGCAGCACGCGCTCCTTCTCCGGGCACGCCCACACCGCGCAGCCCACGCGCCGCGACATACCCTGGAAGAACTTCTCCTTACCTGCAGAAAACGATGGCAACTCCACTACAAAAATTCACTAAATCCAGATCCGATCAGAACATCCTGTCTCAAAATAACCATTTTTAGATCACAGAATAGAAAGTAGAACCAGGCTGATATCAGCACGAACGGGCCGGCTCTCACAGAAAATCAACCTAAAGCGATAGCATCCGTACTGTCGTGTTTCGTTGGTGAGTGCGAGGCCGGAGGCCCATTGATGCAGGGGTAACAGTTGTCGTGGTGTACAATACAATGCCATGACGACTGTCATGCTTTTTATGTCCTCAAGCGAAACGTAAAAAAGCATCTTACTAGGTCGCCATAGTGTGGATCACCATACTGCATTGTCTGCATTCGCCATCAGTATAGTGACCACAACTCTTGGATTCTATTCCAGCTTTCCATCAGAGTCACTTTGGTAGGCTTTTATAAAAAAAAAACAGTGTTGTCCCATGTGAGGATCAGACCCACAACACTCAACGGAAGAGGAAGGGTTAAGGTGACCACTTAAAGCACTACGCCATGTGTGCAGTATGAAATAAGTTCCAAATCTGCTGGACATGACCTCTCCTTAGAAAGTTTTAGCCTACTATATCACGCTTATCAAACAGATATGTATTGGGTTTATGTCTTTTCCTTCCCTTGACAGTGCTCTTCCTCTGCGTCTCTTAATCAGCTGTTACTCATGGGATAAATAGGTATGGTGATACTCAGTAACATCAGTCTGCATCACAAGGAATAATTCACAGCACAGCAGAGACAAACCTATGGTATAAGTGCCACAAACAATTAGCACACTGGAGAACTTTTTGCCAGCCTTCTCCAGCGCTTGTTTCTTCTGTCGCAAAATGTACAGAGCCATCTCTAGACTCTGCTCTTGTGTTGGGAAGTCGTAACGCGGGTTGCAATACCTGTAGGAGAAGTTTTAACCATTACCAAAAAAATTGTTGGAGTCAGTCCAAAACCAGCCGATTGGTACAGGAACCAAGACTTTGTGTCGTCAAAATCCTAAAACCAACACAAGCATCTGAAATCGGATGTGTAAATTTTATAAAAACCTTATTATTTTACCCGACTACGCCAGAAGGAGGGTTATGCTTTTCGCATGTATCGATTTATATATATTTCTTTGCTGTAAATGGTGTAAACGGCGTGTTGGACTTTAGCTAGGCAGGTCAGTGACTTAATTGTGAGAATAATATTTATCTAAATGGCAGTTACGTCACTGTTTCCAATGATACAACCCAGTTGTTGCCAACTAATTCAAACCAACGGCTTTGATCCACAAATCTTTTTCTTTTCATTTCTTTTTTAATGAGAATCTATTAATACTATCTGCAACTGCACTAAGAATATACCCTGTGAAGCGGAGGACTAAAGTCCTCATTAAGAGGACTTTTAAGACCTCATTTAGAGGACAGAGGAATTTACGAAACGGACACTAAGAACACCCAGACTCAGGACAACTATTTGTACTTCACAGAAAGTGTTCTCACTTGGGGATTAAACCCAAAATACCGGGAAAGTAGTAAGTGATAAGGTGACCGCCTAAACTACTACGCCATCTGTACACAAATATACTATTTCAAATAATCAAAGAAAAACCATCCCTATACCTAAAGAAATACAATTCAAACTCACGTAGTGTCCAAATATACCGTGTGAATGTCCTTATTCCAGAATATGGGGTACGATTCCATGGCGGGTGAGGCTCTGAAGTCCCCCGTGTGTAGTAGCGTCTTGCCGTTAGGTAAAGTGAACACCAACATCACTGCGCCTGGACAACTGTGAGGAAAAACCATTATTTTCACAAGTTTCTCTTGAACTGATGAACCGTTTTGTGTTTAGATGGGTCTAAATTCACAATTGAAGCGTTGGCGCTGTAACCGTGACCTTTTTCTCAGGATAATGTCTTCTCGAAAAAATTCTTTGTAACACTTTTTGTATTTCAATTCCTTCCCCCATAGTCAGGGAGAGGTTTAATCCTACGGTAACATCACGCACGTATAAATCAACAAAAGAATAAAGGTTAACACTGGATTTCTGAAAGGTTGAGGTAACACACTGAAACATATAGGACGAAGCATGCCTCTCAATTACACCTAACCTCCTACACTGCTAAAACAGTGAACTCACTGGTTAGCCTCCACTGCAGTGACTTCCACGCCTTCCACTCGAATGGTTTCGTCGACTTTTATTATGTGGATGCACTTTGGAGCCACTCCAAGGCGCGAAATGCAGAGGACCGCTGAAACACACCATACATGTCTTCTATTGTAACAATTTGCAACTTGTGGGTTTAATTTCTATCAGGGTAAATAATTGTGTTATGAACACGATCTGTGTTGTGTCTGCCCGTTAGTATTATCTATAATTATGTATGTGTGTACTTTGAATGAGGGGTGACAGTATACCTAATAAGTCTAGAGCTGTTTAGGTTAGAATCAAGACTTTCGTATCCGTCTGTAGCTGTTCATTGCAATGACTTAGAAACTTAATTTTTATAGCACCACACATTCAATGACAAATATGTTACATGTTAATTTTGACAACTGCACGCGCTGAACAACAGTCTTGAAATACAGACGAATGACACAGGGATCTTACTAGAAAAAAAGTGTTAAGGTTAAACTAAACTTGTCATGCTACAGAATCTGGAATAGGAAAGGACGAAAGCGTAAAAAGCAAGTTCCTCACCAGTAATTTTTGTGCAATACAGCGATTTGCTGAAGCCCTTCTTCAGTCCGGAATAGTGATCAGAATGGAAATGCGTCAGAAAATAATGCTTCACGTTCGGAATGTCACCGTAAGAGAACGCATCCACCGCAAAGTGAGTACCTAAAAAATCAAAACCATACATCATCTCATCATTAGCCTGTCGCAGTACACTGCTGCACATATTCATCTCTCATTGCACGCCACTTTGGTCAATTTTGGGGTAGCCGTATCCAACTTCTGCCAGCTACCTTCTGCAAATCGTCACTTTATTCGGCCTGTGGGCGCTCTACACTACAAAACCCTTAACCACTTTCTAAACTTAGGGTTTATCTCTGGCACAAAATGGTTTTGGAGAAAAAGCTTGGCTTGGCGATAGTGATGTCTAAAGTCAAAATTCATTACATAAAGTTAAGAACAGAACCCACATATTGACGTTTAATAAAATTATATAACTAATCATCATCATCATCTCAACCAAAAGACGTCGACTGTGGGGCATAGGCCTCCCATAAAGTTCTCCACAGCAAGCGGTCCGGTGCCGTCCGCATCCAGCGGCTTCTCGTGACCTTCGTCAATGTAACTAATACATTGTATATACATGATTATTAAAATCATCAACAATAAATAGCCTAACGGCCCAAATATTTTCAAAAGCTTTTTAATTAGAAATATTTATCATAAGTTCGCACTGCAATAACAATTCTATCTCGTTATTTGTAGAGCAACCATAAATTATTTTTATCTGGATTTTGATGCTACTGTTTATGGGTCAAGTGCTCAAAACTGATACTGTTGAGCGTCATCACGCATACAAACTTAAAAACAACATAAAACGTACCTGCAACAATTTTGTGACTCGGTATAACCTTCGTAGAAGAAGCTCTCTTAGTGGTAGGTTGAGATTTATTCGATATATTAAATTGGATCCTGTCTACATTTTTCCGCGGTGTGAGAGAATTTGGAGTGAGGGCTCCGCCACGGGGTAACGAATTTGCTGTGTCAGGTCTCGGTGAACTCGCCTTCCTTGCCGAAGATGCCGTGCCTTGTCTGCTCGGTGCATTATCTTGTCCCCCTACATATGGCGACTTACGGCCACTCTTATCAGCGACTCCTGAACTCTTGCTCATTTCCCCCGAATCATCATTATTATCAACCCCAACCTTCACCAATTCTGACCCAACAGAACAATCGTCTTCTGATACTTTAGAGCGCTTACTAAAAAGACTGTCAATCAATTCCGGTGCGTTCCCATTAATAATGTCAGAATCCAACACTGTCTTTTTTCTTTTAGAAACGTTTTTAATTTTACTGTGATTTAAAAAATTTCCCTTCACTAATTTATAATTTGGTGGTTGAACGATGACATGAGATATCTTTTCAACGGCACTTGTGTTTAAAATTAGAACCTTTGAGTTTTCTGCTGTCTCTGGTGACGTTTTTGTCTTTTTTATTTCTAGATTAACTGCTACGGCCGACCTTTTTCTCGCATTTGGACTAAGAGGTTCATCATTGTTTTGTTCCATATCGCTTTCAGAGCTTATCATAGAAGATTCCAGGATATCGCAATCAACAATTGTGTGGTCATTACTTTGCGAAACTAAGACACGTTTCAAGTTACTGTTTTTGCATTTAATTTCAACACTTTGGCATTGGTTTACTCCAAAAGACAGGGTAATAATAGGTTTTTCGTCTATATTATAGATAACTGCTGAATCGCTTTTTTTGTCATAGCTTTTATCTAAGTCAGTATTCGAAGACGCCGACCTCAGAAATATTTTAGTATCTGTTTTTGGGCTATCTATTTGTCCTTTTTCTGTGGCTATATGCACATCAACCTCACCTACCCCAAGAGAAGCATAATCTAAACTATTGGTAGCACTATGAAGATCTTCAATAGCAGAGAATCCCAAACTGTCTCTGTCGATTGTCTGTTTATTACATTTCGCCGAGATAGGAGAAGTAATTTGGTTTTGAATATTTTGCAAGTTTTCTTTGTTTAAAGGATAAACCTGAAAATATTTGCTAAGACATTACTGAATGGTGTTTTGGACCTATTCAGGAGGACAGCAAAGTTTGTTCCTGGCTTTTGTACGTATTAAATAAGGGGCAATTTTGTGAACTGTAAATGTCTGTCTAAGAATGAAGAAGAGTGTGTGTGTGTGAATGAAGAGTAAGAAGTGAATGTCTAAAATATGGTTTGCCTGTATTTGATGTCATAGTATTTTAATGAGACCCAATACGACAAAGTTGCAGCTGCAGATGATGTCCTCTAAGCAGATCATCAGATGTTGTTTATATGATTTGTATTCTTATTGAGTCGTTGGCCTAGTCAGGTTGGTCGTTGGTCTATGTTCGATTCCCGGATCTGGTTATGTTATTGAGTTTTCTGATTATAGAAATACTTAATAATGAAATGGGGCGTAATCCCCGTTCCTCAGAGAGTACGTAAAACCGTCAGTCATGCGCGTGATCCCTTCCTTGTCGTTTCGGATAGGTCTCCCATCGGATAGTGGGGATGAGGGAACAGAGGGTACACCTGTGTTTGCACACACTTACGCACTATAATATCTCTATATGTATATGTAGTTGACTGGCCTCCATTGAAACATGGTGCCGTAACCAAAATCGGCTAGGAATATATCATCTTCGTCATTCTTAATATTATAATGGTTTTTACCGTAATAGAGGACAGCATAACAAATATAAAATAAAATTAATAGTATACACATAAAAACCACAACTAAAACTATAGGTTTATGAGTTATTGCTTAGACAATGTAATGTGACTTCATAGTTTAAGAAGTGACTCATGAGAGTAAACAACTTTGGTGATCCATATTACTACTTATTTTTAACATAGTGTATACTTCTAACTTGCACTAAAACTTTGATTACGAGATTGGCATAATACTTATCAAAAAAAAAAATTCTTTTGTTTCAGAACAACTGTAATACTAGGAATGTACTCTGCGACGTGGGACACGTCACAAATATCCATTCAGCATAAAAAAATGCACCTAGATTGAAGATAACAATTTGTGTAATACACAAAGTATTGAACCATGTTGGGATCGAACCGACAGAACACAATACAATAGCAATTAGTAGTTACGTTAGTCCAATTGGTATTGGTGCAATTGGTCAGAAGGAGTACTACTCGTGTACATCACTTACATCACAAAAATTACAGACAATTACAACCCCTAAAGGGAGGGCAGCAAGAGTGCAAACTATACAGGACATCATTGCAAGTAGAAGGAAAACTTGAAACTCACCTTATACTGACTTGTATAAGCCTGGTATAGGAGGCCAAAACTTCCTTTTATAGAAAGGCCTATGTCCAGCAGTGGACTGTTAAAGGCTATTGATGTTGATGAACACTCCTAAACCTCCGAAATAGTCCAAAAAGTATCTTTTATCTTCATGATTATTATTTAATATTAAAATGCAAAAGTGGGGTGTTGTAAAGTTCCCCATTATGCCTATCTGCCTGTGGTTTTGTAGCTCCTAAACTGATATATAGATTGGATATAATTTTGTACATATCTGCTAAAGGCTACTAAGTTGGGACAAACTATTATACCAGATCACGTGTAGACTTAAAAAAGCAGGTGAGCACCTGCTGGAAGTGTCTAATATCATAACATTAAAGAAATCATTAAAATGTATTCATTGCTATTTTAGTACCAGAAAAAAAAGTGTAAAAGTTGGCTAGGTAGTTATAAAAGATGTATGTTATTAATTGGCAACTCAAAAATGATCCAGTAACCCATATTCACATTTTTGAATAACTTACCCCCGGCTTACTTATCAGTTTAAAAGTATGATTTCTTCTTAGCGACAACGAGGCTCGACTTGCAATCGAATTCTGGAAGAAGTGTTAGGTAATGTATTATTTGTGCTTAACACGATTTAATTATACTTGTTTCACCATAATTGTCCAGTATCTTATAATTTTTTTCTATCATGTTAGAAGTTTCTTCCAGAAGCTTGATAAACAATTGCAACTACCTGGAAAAAAATCCAGTCTTCGTCCGAATTTATTCAAAAATTAACACTGCCCACCTGAGTTAAAGAAAGATCACCATTTTGTTTCCTAATACACCTTGGATTCAATAAAGATGGCAAATAAGCATTTATATCGTCATTATTCATTTCCATAAAAAACTACGTTTTTATAAAAAAAATATTCTTTGTACCAAAACAAATATTTATATTTTCTTTGCAAGTTGGCAAATGTGTAAAATGTCATCTGTCATTTGTCACTATAACAAATGTCAATATCCTTTGTAGAGTTGACCTAGGCTAAGGTCCGATTGTGCTCACAGCACTTACGACGTTTCAACTGCTAACGTGTGGTCCGATTTAGTGAGCGCGCCAACGTCTGTTGGCAGTATTAATAATTCGGACCACTTGTGAGTGTGCTTACGAACTCAAAAAGTTGAACATAACCTAACAGAGCATTTTTTGATATAAACATGAGTGGAGTATGTGGTGTAGCCGATGAAGATGGTAAAAAGCTTGTATTTCAAGCATTTTCTGCAATCATAGATTCAAATAAATGACGCAAAATAACGTCAATGCTCACGATGCTAACGATCCGACCCATCAGTACTGTAAGCACTAGGTAGTGACGTCACATGTGACGTCATAGCATCCACAACGCTAACGGTGACCGTGACAAGCACGAATTGGACCGCACGTTGGTACGCTATGAGCGCTGTGAGCGTGACTCGGACCACGGCCCTAATTATCATATGTTAATTATTAGAACAAAAACAAAGATCTCGACTGCGTAATACAAATACTTTTAATAGCATTATATATTTTTTCAAACATTTTTCATTTCAAAATCTTTTTTAATAAATATAATTGGTCAAAAATTTACCAAGATCAAAATCTCTCTTGCACTAACTTGAAATGTTAGTGAAGCATATTAATGTACTATAAATTAATGGAACAACGAAAGTCCTGAATATTGATTGTGAGGAGCTGCCTCAGTGGCACAATGACGCACACAATTGCTGTGCTGAGATCTCGAGTTCGATTCCCGGTTTGCAGTAAATGTTTATACGATCGGCAAATATTTGTTTCAGAATTTGAATATGTATTTCCTATGTATGTGTGTAACAACAAAAAAATAGTGTTTATATATTACATCAATCTATCGAGCTGCCATAGTAAAACTAATTTGAAACTAAATGGCGTTATTTATCAAGTGTGCGAAAGAAATATTATTTTTATATTAAATATTTAAAAAATAATTCTCAATCGTAAGACAGAATATCTCTTACTACTGCTTTTGATTATTATATTGTTAGTCTAACATTGTGATTGCTTTTGTCCAATTTGCTTCAATTGAGTAAGAGATATATGGAAGTTATATAGATGCGGGCAGCACTACACTGCCTGTTGTGGAGAACTTTGTGGGAGGTCTATGTCCAGTAGTGGATGTCTTTTCGTTTAGATGATGATGATGATGATGATGAATGAGAAATAATGATTATTATATATTATATGCAATAAGTGTAACGCTCTACATTGTCTTTGAAATTAAACACACGTCAGTGAACTATTGAAATATTGCCGTAGTAAATATTTGTGTTTTAATTGTGGGAAAAATACAAGTGACGTTAATCAGATTTTGCTTAAAAACACACATTTGCGTTTTATTAATTATCATCAAATTTAGTACTTTTAAAAGGAAAAGATTTACAATTGTAAGCTTTTATTTTATGAGATGAACATCAGTTTTAAAAGAATGACCAGTCCCATTGTTTTTGAAAATCAGTTTAAACAAGATTAAGACTGGCAATAATTTTTCAAACTTCAACAAATTGCTTTCCACTGATAGGTATTGTGTGTGAATTTATTTAATTAATAACAGAATAAATACAAATTGAATCAAATAAGGACGAAAGATTATTCTGTGAACCTTTATCGAATAAGTACAAACGTGAGTATTTTTTTCTTGTTTACCAATTTCAAATGTAATATTAGGTTAGATGTTACTATTCTTTCTGCTGACTCTTCCTACTTATTTTTTCCATATGTTGAAACTTACGCTTTATTTACTAGGGGCTGAAAATGGCTTTTTTATTTGCGATGCGCTAAACGACCTCCATGTATGGAATATATGGTTCATCACACAAATATGTTACGGTTGAGTGAACTTAAATAATCAATAACAATGCGAGGGTAATATTCACGATATCATGCAAATATTTGCGCGCAAATTCGACATTAAATTGTTCTTAATTTGAAATTATTTATAATTTCATATTTAGTTCATATTATCTTAATATTTTTGTTTTATAAAAATTAATTTCCTTTCTTTGATTCAGAGTATCATTGAATTGTTTAATAAATGTGCTTATTTCATCATTTTGTAACGTTTTAACGTAAATAATTAGTGTAGCATTAAGATCAGGACTTTACATATTAAGCTATACAATTGTGATTAGTGTTATTTCCAAGTGTAATAAACTCTCATATATTGAGGATATTTGTACTGTTAGATTGGATAATATTTCCATGAGACTTTGCTGGCTGTAATCATAACATTTTCCAATTTCATTTTAATTATACTTTTAATTCATAACACTGAAGGTACTACTATGAAGCCTGGTTAAGTCTGTGTACCTGGACATATTTTGTATGCTCTGGATTTTCAAAGCTTTTCAACACAAATTTCCTTTTTATGATACCAAATCTATATTTGCAATATTATATACATATATATATAACTCCAGTGATACAAATGAATCGCGAACTAATGAGACTGATCCTCCTCTAAATAGGCAATCAACTCCAGTTACTTCACTTCCCATCAAAAATGGCAAAAATTATTTCATTTTCGTTTTTGATTTTTCTAATTGATCTGCAGCCCGTGTTCATCATCATCAACATCCTTTGTCAGTCCACTGCTGCACATAGGCCTCACCTTAAAATAGAGGGTTTGGGCTACTATACCACACTGGCCAGATGAGTTAATATAAAGTTTAATATAGTTTGTTTCAAATTTTCCTTCTAATTTCAACTATGTTGTATTGCTATATATATATATAGCTTTTGACCTTAGTTGCTTTTTACAACACCCATTGGGATGAACAGGGTTGGTGACATTCCATATTAGTAATCCATCACCACAAAGACAATCACACATGGCTGA
The DNA here is from genome assembly GCA_949316085.1 of Hypercompe scribonia. NCBI lineage: Eukaryota > Metazoa > Arthropoda > Insecta > Lepidoptera > Erebidae > Hypercompe > Hypercompe scribonia. Next base: position 15,510,889 of record OX438987.1, read on the forward strand.
AACATCAGACATTTTACAGGTTACAATATTTACAGTCTGAATGTATGCATTCCCACACAAGTACACCATTACAATGTTGCCACTTAAAAGTCCCTTATCTCCAATAAATTTTGTTTTTACAACCCTTATACATTTTTAATTCAAATAGTTTTGTATTTATGTGTAGCAGTGTAACTAATTTCTATGTATTTATAATACAGTATGTATATTTATTACATCAACAATTTTCCGCTATTCTGCAAGGCAAGAAGACCAAGGATAAAATTAAATATCGGAGACAACACAAAATACATTTAGACGAGAATAATAAAAACTCTTGAATATGCCGGGTACAAGGCGTGCTCGCAATAATGCGGATTCAGTGGTCATACCCCGTCAGAACTCAGTGTCTGACAATGGAAGAACTCGTCAGAACCTTAGCCCTGAGGCATTAGCGGCTATGAGTAAGGAACAGCTCCGGTCAGAATGCAGGAAACGGGGTCAACGAGCTACAGGCAACAAAAACGAGCTGGTACAAAGCTGTTTGAGTTTGTGTCTGAGCTTTGTTTTTAATTTTTATTTTGCCGGCCGTATTGTGATGCTTTTTTTTTTAATGTAGATAATAGTGATGTGCTCAATGTTTTAGTTTCATCTTTGAAATAAGTAGATACCATACTAATTTTTTTTTATAAATATGTTAAACTTTTATCTTTATTTACATTATTTATGTTGCTTTTAAGTTTATTTAAGCATTTTCATAAGTTTTATTGCATTGATTAGTAGAGCTTGAGTGTTTTTGTGTTATTGTTAGATATGTTGCTAATTTTCTATAAGCACGCCACAGATAAATAAATATTGCAATTACAACATCTGTCTTGATATTATTATAAAAATGATTAAGCAAGTTTGAATTTCAAAATCATTTTAGTATTCATTTGTATGTAGTGTGTATTTCACTTTCACCTTATTATGTTTTTTTGTCTATTCCTTTCGATCTAATTTAATGTTGCCAGTAACAGGACTAAACATAAATAAATTAAAACGGTTTTAGCTTAACTATAATACATTTTACAATAAATATGCAATGGAACAACTAAGTTAATGGTTCTTCAGAAGCCATTTGTACGAAGGCACCACCAGCCGACACGTTTGACTGCCTCAGAGGTTCAGTAGTAACGTGCGTGACTGCTGTGCTTGAGGTCTTGGGTCAGTTACCGGGTCGTACCAAATATTTGTATGATCTGCATAAATTTATTTAGGAGTTTGTATGTTGCCTATGTATAGTATGTATGTATTTACAAAAAAAAGTATGTTTGTATTTATATCAGCTGGCTAGTACGCATAATACAAGCTCTGCTTAGTTTAGGACTAGATAGTCACGATACGATAGCCTGACTGACACGTCATTCGTAAATATTAGTGGCAGTTGTCATGACAATTATCATTCTCCATTAAAGTTATAAATAAAAACTTTTTACTCATTATTGCCATAAATTAATTGAAATAATTTTATTGATGATTAAATAAACATACCTATGTTGGTTAATTAATTACATTCCAATAATTTTACTCCAAATTGAATTACAATCAATATACATTTTGCTTTATCGACGTTTTAGTAGACCTACGGGGAAGGGGGGGGGGGTTAAAGACCCCTATTTATCCCGTGGGAGTCATAAGAGCCGTCTAAGGAGCAAACTATACAGCACAACAACAATGCAAAGAGAAGAAGAAATTCGACTAACCCATCTTGCCAAAGTACAGCAGGCCAAAAACTTTCTACGGAGAGTCTTATATTTTTTTTTTTTTTTTATACCACGACGGTGGCAAACAAGCATGCGGCCCGCCTGATGGTAAGCGGCTACCGCAGCCTATGGACGCCTGCGACACCAGGGGCATCACGTGCGCGTTGCCGACCCTTCAAAAACCTATTAACCCCCTTCTTGAAGAACCCCATGCTGTAGTTCCCAGGGAAAACCGTGGCAGGGAGCTCATTCCATAACGGGATTGTTCGCGGGAGAAAATTTCTCTGAAACCGCACTGTGCGCGACCATTTAGGTTCCAATGTATGTGGATGAGCTTCCTGACGGTGGCGAGCGGTGCGATGGTAGAATGTGGCTGTGGGCATCATATCAAACAATTCTTCAGAACACAACCCATTGTAGAGACGGTAGAGCACACACAGGGAGGCAAAGTCTCTCCTAAGACTTAGTGGCTCGATACCGTCCGTGAGATCAGGATCGTCGATTATTCTCACAGCACGTCTCTGGACTGAATCGAAAGGCTCAAGCTGGTACTTCGGTGCTCCCGCCCAGAGATGACAGCAATACTCCATGTGAGGCCGAACTTGTGCTTTGTACAGTAGTAGCCTTTGTGCCGGTGTGAAATATCGCTTCGCTCTATTTAGAACACCAAGCTTTTTTGATGCCAGCCTCACCTTTCCCTCCAAATGAGTCCGAAATTGGACGTCACTGGAGATATCGACACCGAGGATCCCAATACTCTGCGAGATGGTAAGGGGTGTATTCCGGAATTGTGGAACTACAGTGAACGGGGTTTTTTTAGCAGTAAACGCACAAACTTGTGTCTTAGAGGGGTTAAATTGGACCTGGTTGTCCCTACCCCAATCGGAGACTCTGTGTAAAGTGCTCTCGATTTGAGACACAAGTTGTTCGCGACTTTCTACTACAGCGGTACGAGGGATGTTAGCCCGGCCCGTGTAATACGCATCTCCAGTACTGTCATCCGCATAACAATGAATGCTATCTATGGTCAACATATCATTGATATGCAGCAAGAATAGTGTTGGAGATGGAGAGGAGTGTCGGAGCCTTGCGGGACACCAGCGTTTATGTCCATGCTTTCGGAGCAGCTACCGTCGACGACGGTTTTTATGCGTCTGCCGGACAAAAAGCTAGCCACCCATTTGCACAAACCCTCGGGCAGGCCGTAGGACGGTAACTTCGATAGAAGGCCCCTGTGCCAGACCCGATCGAATGCCTTTGCTATATCCAGGCCAACTGCCAAAGCCTCACCTTGATTCTCAATGGCTGAAGCCCACCGGTGAGTGAGATACACTAGAAGATCACCAGTCGAGCGACCGCGGCGGAAACCGTACTGGCGGTCGCTGATCAAGTCGTGCTCTTCCAGGTAACTGAGGAGCCGTGTGTTGATTACACGCTCCATCACCTTAGAGAGAAGGGAAGTTATAGCTATAGGCCTGTAATTCGATGGGTCCGATCTATCACCCTTTTTTGGCACTGGATGCACATGGGCAGTCTTCCACGAAGACGGCACTTGCCTTTTGCGGTAGGAAATCGCGAAAAGTCGCGTTAGTACAGGGCACAACTCAGGGGCACACTTTTTGAGCACCACTGCAGGTATGCCGTCTGGCCCACTCGACTTATGAACGTCTAGACAGTTTAGTTCCCGATGCACTTCTCTTTGCGAAAAGTGTATTTCCGGCAAAGTGTGTTGGCACGGCGGGTTAATAGGCGGTACCGCACTTCCATCTTCGTTCATGGTCGAGTTCGCGGCAAAGAGTTGCCCAAGTAGGTCGGCTTTCTCTTTAGCACTATGGGCCAAGTTACCATCGGCATTTCGCAATGGTGGAAAAGACGACTGGCAAAAATTTCCTTCGGCAGCCTTAGCAAGAGACCAAAACGCACGACTCCCAGAGGGATAGCTCGTAAGTCGCTCACCAATCCTGCCGATGAAATCGAATTTGGCTCTGGCAATTGTCTTTTTGCTGGACCTCGAGGCAGCATTTAGTTTGCGTCTCACATCAGAGATGTTCGGATCCTTATTGGTACGGGCCGTGGTCCAAGCCCTATAGGCGGCCTGCTTGACTAGCCTGGCTTCCTTGCAAAGCCGGTTAAACCACGGTCGCTTTTTTTCCCCCGCAGCTACTGATGGGTTGGGAATAAAATACTCCATACCTACCAGGATCGTCTCAGTGACAGCGGCTGCGCAGGAGTCAGGATCTTCTGGCGTAAAGCAAAGCTGCCTCCACGGGTACGATGCGTAGAATTCACGCAATCCATCCCAGTCTGCTGATTTATATTGCCACATGTGGCGCAAATTGGCTGGGCGAGGTGGAATATACCGAGGGCATGGGACTTCGGTCCGGACGAGGCAGTGGTCGGACGAGCCGAGAGGTGCGTCCACTGCAATAGTGTAGTCGTCCGGACGCGTCGTCAGCAGAAAGTCCAGCAAAGAGTGTGCATGGCTCTCAATATCAGGTATTCTTGTTGGAGAATGTACCAGTTATGAGAGGCCATAGCCCGAGCAAATTCATGAGTAGACCTGCCCGCAAAGTCGGTGGATCGAGAATTTAGCCACTCACAGTGGTGGGCATTAAAATCCCCTAAAATCACCAACTCAGCACGAGGGTACCGCTCAAGAACTTTGTCAGTCGTCACCTGCAGGTGCTCAAAGAGTGCTTTAGTCTCCCTGTCACCGCTATGAGACCTGTATAGGCACGCATAGATTCGAGTCTCACCTCCGTAGTCTACGCGCACCCACATTACTGACAGGTCCCTGTCTTCATAAAAATGGAGACGGCGACAGCAGATATCTTCCCGGATGTACATGCATACACCGGCACGTCTCAGAAATTTGTGTTCGAGTTTGTAGCCGGGGTAGTGTAGGTATGATGTATCGGCCGGGCAGGATATCTGCGTCTCCGTAAGAAATAAGAGGGTCGGCTGCGCAATCTCCAGATGAAGGTGGACTGCGTTCAGGTTGGAGTGAAGTCCCCTGATGTTGCAGAAGTCCATATATGTGGAAGAGGATGCCGCTGTAGATACATTTTTCCTATTTTTCTTAGTCATTTTTTTTGGGGGGGTTTAATTGGTTTGTGAGGATTCACTGTGTTGACAACTAAGGGGGCAATGGGGCGGTGCTAATCTACTCATGGTCGATGCGGGTAGTGCGATTTGTCGGCGCGGCGTACGAAAGGGCCCCCGCTCCCCCCCTGCAGCAGCAGTCGGGTTCCACTCCGGTCTCCTCCTCCGGCACGACTACTACTGCAGGGATTTTTCGCAGGCTGGCGGTTCAGCCTCCCAGGGTGGAGGTTGTAGTGATCCCTGGGTTCGGGAACCCATCTATCCTGCGGGCGGCCAGCGGACAACCGTTTCAGCGGGTCTTCCTGACCGCCGCGCCCACATCCCGCGCCCACACGAGCCAGTAGCAGTATTATAAGCACCACTAGTCCCCCGTTGTCAAAACAGCGAATTCTCTAGAGCTCTGGATATCTTACTCACCACAGGAACACAGCACTGCCGAAGACGCAGTGCTATTTGGCTGTGGTCTTCTGTAAGGCGGAGGTCCTTCCCCAGTCGGGCTGCTCCAAGTTTTGAGCGGAAAATATCACGCTATGCCCTACCTCTTCTGGATATATCCAGGAATGGACTATTAAAGATTGTTGTTGATGATGATGATGATGATGATGATGATGATGATGATGATGATGATGATGATGATGATGATGATGATGATCATCATAAAACGCCCAATACTATGTATGGAATAGTCGACTTTTTTTTACTTTTTATTGACGTCATCAAAAATTTACCGACATAAATTTACGACTGTAGTATTATATATCCGAATTACACCACCAACGGACGGACATACCCAAAGCTAATACACATTTTCATTGACCTACGGAACCCTAAAACACTTAACATTATTAATATTTTACATAGATAAAATTATAACAAGTACTTCAATTTATTTACCCGGATGCCATGTATGTTGTCAGTGCGCGGACCTATTGATATGATTGTCGTGTAGGTTGACGAACTTCCCGTTGCTAAGCTTGTTCAGGCTAAAGATAATGTAATCAGATGTTATCTAAACTGGTTTTATGCAGTTTAAGTGTAATGTGAATTTCTAATCATAATAGCCTATATCGTGTTTTCAAACAATTTCAAGAAAAGGGGAAATACTTTGCTTAGAGTGGAATTGGCGAATGGAAAATACAGCTAATACACAAAGTCGGTGATACCGTTTACCCGACTGCGCCAGGAGTGTTATATTTGTTGAGTATATGTACGTTTTTTTAAGTCAATCAATTAAGTCGAAAAAAAATCTGGCCTCTGAGAGTTATCTTGGCGTACGCTGCCTAAACCCTTGAAGTTACACAAAGATGATGTACCGTAGGATTGTTTGTATGTTAAAAAAATATATATATTTAAAATAATCTGTTACGAAACTTAATGTGGCAAAACAAATTCTACTCGAGGGTAGCCGCGGGCAAAAACTTGTACTCAATAACGACAGCGTACATAAACTGCCACTACAATTACAAAAAGAATTTATAGAAATCAATCAATACCAACATCAAAATCACTATTCTATAGATGTTATCACTAACTGAGACTTGAAATAACAGACAGATATTTCTTAGATTTAAGCTTTATTCTTCCGATAACAGCTGTTTGACAATTTAATCCAAAATCCCAAAACAGACTAATGGAACACTGCTGGACACAGGACTCTCCTTTGAAAAGAGGTTTTGGCCTACTATACCACGCTGGCCAGACGGGTTGGTATAGGATTTCTATCAAGTTTTGGCCGCTTTAGCGGGCAGGCGCTAGGAGGGGTCTGGATGTCGTAATAGCAGCGGTTCCCGGATCCCTCCTATCTTAGGCGCAGAGTGGCACACCGTGTGGTTTTAGTCGGTCCGATTCCGACACACCACCCCGCCGTAAACCCCGGTGGGGTGACGGCCCGAGGGGGATTCCACATGTTAAAAAAAAAAAAAAAAGGATTTGTATCAAGTTCGCCTTCGCCTTGATTATCCTGCGTAGTTTGTTGCCTCCAGTCGCCTCATATGATACCCACGGGATGAATAGGAATGATGACACTGTATTCTTAATCCGTCACCACACGGAAAGGAAAGAAAAATACGCTTACTATAGAATAAATGTTGACTTTTTCTGACGATTGAAAAACCGGTAAATTAATACGAATTAACAGATTGACGTCACCTTTGTATCCGTAGATTTTTTAAATTCTTGGCAAGTTGCTCTTTAGAGTGAAACCAAGATGAGCAGTATGTCACCTCGTGAAAAATGACGTTACGTTCAACGACTCGGATCACGAGTACCTATTTTTTTTCCGTCAGAAGTCTTATAAAACAAAAGCGAGTCTTTGGTAGTGTGAGTTCGTAGGTACTTAAAAGTGCCTATGTATTTGTGTATATAAATAATTATGTCTCATCTTAACCTTGTTGGTATAAGCTATGTACATCTATCTATAATGTGGCAATTTATTGATTTGAAGAAAAACTCAAGTTCTAAACCAATTGAACTCAAATTTTGACACGATATACAAACTGCTTTTTTCACCATTGATGCAGGTTTGACAGTTATCACGGTAACTGTGTAAGCCTTACACTGTCATGCCTTTTACGTCCCCAAGCGTGGTGTGAAAAAGCATCTCACAAGGCCGCCATAATGTGGGTCACCATACTGCATTGTCTGCATTTGCAATGAGTATGGTGACTACAACTCTTGGATTCTATTTATGCTTTCCATCAGGCAGAGTAGAGTCACTTTGACAAGCTCTTAATATAGAAAAAAAAACCTCACCTTTGTTCCTCATTTTTCATCAGTATAAACACAATACATCACAACGAACCTTAGCAGGGTAGAGCTGGTATATTATAGGACGTATAGTCAATAAGCTCCTAATAAAAACCCGGCATGGCTAATTCCCAGAGGGGTAGGCAGAGACAATTAATCTCAGCTTACTACTGTCCTAATACACCTCTTTTGCTTCGTCCAACTCATCAATCGCTTCTTGGTAATTTCCACTTGGCTCTTCCACCGAGCATCACCATTTTTCTTCATTGTACCTTCGAATACGAATCGGATTGAGATAAGTATGCTTTTTATAACTGTTAAAACAAACAAAACAAGTTGACCGCGAAGGCAGACTATTAACCAAGAACAAACGTCTTAAAAAAAATAGTTTCTTTGTTTCATGGCCCACAGCCACTGTCTTATTGTTTTAATATGGCAAGAAACAATAAGATATTTTATAAAGATAATAGAGTAGTCGTTACTTTCAAAACACTTAAAAGTACCTACGGAGCTAAAATAATGTCATGGTCGACTCCATAAATGATTCACCCTTCGGTTATACAAATTTTGTAAAACAGAATATTGAGTAGGCCTTAAAAACTAGGACCATTTGAAATTGGAATAAATTGCATGTATAAAACTTGTGTGAAAGCTAGGTTTCGCGCCAAATCGCCGATATTTGATATATTTTTTTCCACTTTCAAATCTTAACGCTATATCGTTGTGTTATTTATGTGTATTTAATCTGTAGTTTATTCTTGGCGCTCATTCTAGTCATTAAAAATTTAATCATTCGCTTCTAAATTCAAATAGCATTTTTTATAACGTTCGATTAGTAGTACTAAAATAAATCGTTTGATCTTATTACTTTAAGATTGCCCGCCTCTTATAATTTGAGTGACGGACAACAGCACTCCGAGTGTCTATGCCAAGATGTCCATAACGTTTGCTCTAGTTTTTTTTTAAACTAATTTTGTTTTTGACTTTGGAATGTTTGGTTACTTAAGTAAATATTGCTTTTGCTTTATTGTCCACTGCGATATATGTCTCTCCTAACAAAGGAGGTTTTGTTCTACTATATCATGTTGTTCAGACAGATTGATATAGGATTTTTTTTCAAGTTTTTCTTTTGTCATGTATAGTTTGCTAACTTAGTCGGCGTAGACATCCACGAGAAGAATATCGTATGTGACACTCTGTATTTTTAGTCCGTCACCATCACGATAAATATACCTACTTGCTTAATTGTTACTAAACGCTAATAGTGTTATTACTCGAACACTTCACGCTTTTATAAGCATCATTAATTCGTTGACCGCAAACATTTGAAAATAAAACAACTTAACCAAAACGAAGTATGCATCAACATTTTATATGAGTATTTCTGCTTGCAAAACTAGTTTTACTCTATAGCCAATGTCTACACTCTGATATAAAACACTTTCTTCTGAGAAGAACCGTCTCATAAAATAACCATATATATAAATGATGATAAACTCAAAAACTAATTAAAAAATATCTAACTTTAAAATTCTTTTTTTTACTTTTTTTTAAAGTTTCACACACTATACTTAAGTCCGTAAATCTGCAAAAATCGAACTTGAACTTCAATATCTCATTTATTTTAGTCAGTCTATATGTCATTTGTTATGTCTATGTAATTCTTGTTATCTTAACAAGATAAGTAATGTATAAGTTATGTATAACGTGTAATAATATGTATATTTTACTTCTTGAAAAAAGTAGGAGCAGTTGGCATACGCGGCACACCTTTGAAACCTCTATTCTCCTTTCTGATGAATAGATTCCAGTCAATAAAAATTGGGAATCTGATTAGTACAACCCTACCAATCTATTGTGACGTTCCGCAGGGCAGTATCCTTGGCCCAAGTCTTTTCCTCATTTACATTAATGAGCTCTGCCAGTGCAATCCATCTCACGGCACTATTTTCGCACGACACTGTGCTCATATTGCATGGAGGGACTTGGGCTTAGGAACACTTACGTGCAGAAAAGTGGCGTAAACGTTAAGGGATATTTTACAAAAACATTTAAAGCACACTCGACATATTCAAATACATAAAAACATAAACACACACACGCAAACACACACACAAACACACCAAATCCACTGATTAACAAGACTGCGCGGGTGATAATCCAGGAGTCCTGAAAGAATTAGGCTCCAGTCCACTCCATTACAACTTGCAAATCTATATTTCTATAAATCATTGTACAATGTGTTCTTTGTGGTTAAAAATAAAAATATTTACTATATATTTTAAACTTGTTTTCATATATCGTATATAAATGTACATAACTAAATGTCGGATAAAACAAAGATCACCTTATTAGTATTTACTTAACTAAAATAACAAAATATCATAGAAGTTAAAACACAAGTAATAGCAAAAAATTTTTAATGAATTGATTTTTTTTAAATTCAGTTAATCACTTAAACCTATGTTAATAATAATAAATTAATTTAGTTTTAAAAAACTAAAACCTACTTTCTGAGACCTATATTTATCCAGAGCACTACTAATAAAATGCTGTTGATAATAAATCCTTAGCTTTAAAACAAACGTTTATACATAGATAACACGACTAATTTGTATTAAAACTAATGTTAAAGTCCACTAAATAACACTAATTTGGTTATTAATATGTGTTTTATCAACTCGTAATTTGGCAACGAAAATTCGAGCCCACTAAAATATAGTAAAAATATTTTGAAGGATTAATTTGCTTTAATGATTTATATCGCTGATTTTACAATGCAAATCATGTTCGACACACATAGATAACGTAAAACCAACGTGTCAATGATAACAATCTTGATAATCAACAATACGGGTCAGTAGACTGCGCATACGCAATCGCGTAGTAGCGCGTACGTCGATCACGCCACCGCGCGCCACGTTTATTTCCGGAAATTAAATTACACTGCAAATTTAAACTTTAGTTGAACAGGTATAAAGTCCATTGTTTTAACTTCTGTGTACTGTATCACAAAGAAAAGTATTCGTTCTTTGTTATTAAAATTGTATCGTGTGAGTAAGAATTAAAGGTTCTTAATTCAAGAAGTGTAAAATAATTTGTGTACACTATTGGATACAAGCCATGAAAGAAAATTCTGTCTCTACCAAAACATTTATGGTCGGATATTCTTTTGTCATAGGAGTAAAATGAATATTATTATTTAAATGTTATATTATATTTAAAAAATACTAACTGACATTTCTTCGATAAAAAGATATTAAAACTACTAGTGTTTGTTTTTAATTAGACTCGACATGACTTTTTTAATTGTTTATGATCATTGAATTAGTAACACGAGCGCTAACGCAATGATCGGACGTTGTTGACGCCAATAGAATAAGTTCTTTATTTAAAATTCGTAAATAGAATTCATGATTGGTTTTTTAAATTAACTGTAAGAGAAACTTACGCCAAAAATATCGTGCTGTTTTTTTTTCTACGCGCCTTTTGAATTGAGAAGTCAAACGACAGTGAAACGAGAGAGAGTATTGCCCGTTGAAAGTGAAATTGGTGTTGACTGTGGCATGGCGTAATATCAGACATTTCACTCACGACTTCGTAATAAACTAGTTATCCGTGCCGTTAGTGACAAAGTTCACATAAAAAATTAAATATTGGTTTAATATTATTGTGGCGTTCGTGTATTGAGCAACGAAATATTATTCGGTACGTATTTAGTAATTTTAATTGAGTATTTACTACTTATGCACATAACTGATACTGTTATCTCAGATTTTCTCATTAAAAATTATCATTTGAAGGTTGTCGGAGTTATTATTTGATTAATTTGTCAACGGCGATAAGTACCGTATTTTTTTAAAGATCTTTATGAAATATTTGTTTAATTTTTATTAGATTTTTCATACTATTATACATCATGTGATCTAAGTCTGATCCCCTTATGTATTTTTGCTTCAGACTATTCACGGTTTAATAACTCTCTTTATATATGTAATTAAAAATATAGTGAACGAGTTAAGTGGGGTAACATTGGGCCCTTATTGTTGTCACCCGTAAAATTAATTTCAACACTGTTTAGTAATAGAAAAATCAAACTAGCTTTTCAAAGTGATTGTCACTTTAATTTGGTAATAATTTGCTTATTTACTTGGCAAGCACATTTGATGCAACCTTATACCTAAGGCGTTCTCTACCAGTCAATAATGTGTACTCGCCAGATAATAACAGGAACACAGGAATTTTTTTTAAATCTGTTATGATATTTTTTTTTTGCTTGTTAGAGATAGATTCCTTTAAACAATTTAAATGTATGCAGCTATGTAAAATCACACTACGATCGAGAACCTAGCAGTGATCGTAACCGTGGATGAACGGCACAGTTTTAATCCTACTAATATTGTCAATGCGAAAGTTTGTGAGTATGGATGTTTGTTACTCTTTCACGAAAAAACTGTTGGATGGATTTGGATGAAACTTTGCAGTGATATAGGTTGTACATCGCACTAACATGTAGGCTACAATTTATAAGTACTCACTCAGTACTACCCTCCCACAGAAGACCAACCTAAAGCGCCAGCATTCGTGTCGTGTTTCGTTGGTGAGTGTGAGACCGGAGGCCCATTGATACAGGGGTGACAGTTATCGTGGTAACTGTGTAAGCCTTACACTACCACGATGACTGTCATGCCTTTTACGTCCCAAGCAGGGTGCGAGAAAGCATCTCACAAGGCCGCCATAGTGTGGGTCACCATACTGCATTGTCTGCATTTGCAATGAGTATAGTGACCACAACTCTTGGATTCTATTCATACTTTCCATCAGGCAGAGTAGAGTCACTTTGGCAGGCTCTTAGTATAGTAAAAAAAAAAGATTTTATGTAATTTTGGTCGTAATATAATGATATATGTCAATTAAGTTGAAAAAAAATCTGGTCTCTGAGAGTTATCTTGGCGTACACTGCTTAAACCATTGAAGTTATGCAAAGATGATGTACCGTAGCATTGCTTGTATGTTAAAAAAATGTATGTATTTGAAATGATCTGTTACGAAACTTACGTGGCAGATCAAATTCCACGCGATCGAAGCTAGTATAAAATAAATACTCAACACATTTACACAAGAATATCTTTGATCTGAAAACTTTATAAAACTGAATTTTCATAACAAATGCAAGATCAATGCTAAATTCTTTAGCTTTTCTTTGAATTAACGCACCTGTGCTTTATTTATTGCTCATTGTTTTATTTTGCCAGACCTAATGATTGAATTACAGTGGACCCCCGGTAATTCGACAAACGTTTTGCAGGGCAGTGTCGGACTATCGAATTTGTCGGATTATAGAGTACTGCCTAAGACCCCCTATAGACCGGATTCTTTTTACAAAAGAGTACCTTGTAATCCGACAAAGTACAGACAAATGATAAAATTCTATATGTTGTCTTCTGGGCTTGTGACGACATTACTAGGTATGTATACGTAATGCACAATGAATAAACGCTAAGCTGCACCGCTATCACACGTAGTCAAATTCAAACTAAGCAATCGGAATGGAAGCAATACCTACGCGTCGAATACAAGTTGTAACCTGTTCAATCATGCACGATCTACATTAACGAAAATTGTTTGATTGAAGTCGGATTACAAGGGGGTCCGGATTAGACAGGGACCGGATTACCGCGGGTCCACTGTAATAGCGTAATCATTTAAGCGATCACCTCGCCACTTGTTACTACACGGTGTTGTGAGTTCCAACCACACACGGGACACACACTTGTGTGATCCACAAGTCTAGGTCTACTTTGTGCCCGTTTTAAATATGCTTGTAAATACACACAGGAATTTCTAGTGCGGTTGTTTTGTCTGTCAGTTGACTTTAGAAAACAAAATAGATATATATCCCTATTAATATTACAAAAGCGAAAACTCGTGACAATGGACGGAGTCTACGAATTTAAATTGCTGGTTTGTTTTCTTCTTCTTATTCCTAAATTTCCTTATTTTAACTCCGAAGATTGATGGGAGTGGAGTATTTTTTTTAATTATGGTTCGTTTATGGAGTATGACATACAGATAGGAAACTTACATAATTAAATTCTATGTGCTCACCTTAGGGTAGTGAACACATCATGCTAAGTGATGAACACTATACTAATAATTCAGTTGAGAAAATACAGAGAAAAACAACAGATTAATAAATACGAAAAGTAAAGTATGAATGCAAGACATTCTTGAAATGCAAGAGTTTTGCTATTATAGTTTTTTTTTTACTACCAAATTGGTCGTCATATTTATTGCGAATGCAGTCAATGCAGTATGGCGACCCACGCTATGGCGGCCTAATGAGATTATTTTTCGCGCCCAGCTTAAAAGACCCGGGATTGTAGTGATAGGGGTCATAGTCTGTGAACTATGATCGACAATATTTAGGTGTTAAATATGCCCTACACCCTTCAGAGATTTTATATTAAATGTATTTGTTATGTAAATAATATTAAGATTAGTATATATATAACAATACTGACATAGACCTTGTGTATGGATCGATAACAAACCAAAACCATTTCGGAACGATATGTAGTGCGTGAACGAGAAGTCGAACGATCAATGTGGATAGAAGAAGTAAACTTGTTACGCTGACCCATAGGTTTGGGAAGGACCCAGAAGTTTTTTTTTAATAATAATTATGGATCTTGCATATATGCAAAGAGTTTTGTTTGTTAACCTCTTTGTGATATACCTCAAAGAAGATCTGAGTAATTGTTTTTAATCTATTTTCTTCTCTACCCATTACCGTTAACAAGGTCGGTTTAACATTACATACGGCGCCATATGTCTCGCTGGTAAGCATCGTCAGTGGGATAAGTCCTTCATGTCTCTGGACAATGGTCACCCAGGTAGTTTACGGACTGTCTTTCCCTTCTGTTTAGCCATGCAAAGCCACTTTTTAACACGCTTTTATTTGCTTGACATGTATGCTTGCTTAAACTGACTTTTATAAGCGCGTTTTATTGTTTTTTTTTTAAACTATGTTTATTGATATAAGATCATCGGGTCGCAAGTATAATTGGTTTTTAATCTGTAGACAGTTTAGTGTAGCAGTGTTAGACATTATTTTCTATAGAGTAATATTCAAAATCACGATCAAATTGTATAAAAAAGTACGCTCATATATCAAGCTAAGCTGTACGTCTAAATTTTTTAATCTTCAACAGCCTTTTACAGTCCACTGCTGGGCATAGACCTCTCCTTATCAAGAAGGTTTTGGCCTACTATACCACGCTGGCCAGACGGGTTAGAATAGGCTTTGTTTCAAGTTTTCCTTCCCTTGGCAATGATATTTTTCTAAATAGTTTCTTCCCTTAGTCGCCTCTTACGACACCCACGGGATGAATAGGGGTGGTAACACTGTATTCTTTCACCACATGGACAATTTTTTTTTAAATTAGCTTATATTTATCAATGAGTATTAAAGTGGTCATTTAAAATATTCACGTCGGAATAGCGATACCAGTAATGGTTCAGATAAATTGCAAATACGAGTATAAGACAAACAAACGAATTATTTATTACTTTATCGATTCTCGCTTTCGATACGTAGTTTTATCACGTTGTAAACTAATGAATCATCTTTTTTTTTATTTAAAGCAAAGAGCTACACCTTGAATTGGCCTTTTACTCGATACGTGCATGGACTATAGACTAAGTAGTTTTTTTTTAAATGTCACACGTTCGTAATTTGAATTACTACCTGTTCTTGCAATCTGTGTTATAGCATAAATCTACTTCATTTTTATTTAGTTTCTTGAGGTTTTTTGTTTTTTTTTTCAGCTCGCCCGTCTCGGGTACTACAAACTGGCGGCCGCGGTGCAGGTAGACACTGAACAGCGCCCCCGAAACGGATTACACCACCCACATCCCAAGGAAATAAGGTAAATATTTTAAATAAGCGCAGGGATTTTCATCATCATCATCATTATCATCATCATCATCATCATCATCATCATCATCAAAAGCCTTTTACAATCCACTGCTGGACATAGGCCTCTCCTTAGCAAGGAGGTTTTGGCCTACTATACCACGCTGGCCAGAGGGGTTGGAATAGGGTTTGTTTCAAGTTTTCCTTGTCTTTGCTGTAATATTTTCCTAAATATTTTCATTCCCTTAGTCGCCTTTTACGACACCCACGGGTGGTAACACTATGTATTCTTAATCCATTACCACACGGACTGATTTTTTTAATTATATTCCATTTTTTTTTAAATAGCTAACAAACATATTTGACAGTAAAAATAACGGGTATATAGTGTTTTATTATAATAATAAATAAATAATAATATATCCTCACACATCTCACACACGGCTGTCTGGTCCCAAACTAGGTAAAACCTGTATTATGGTAACCAGCCTTCTGATAAACATACTTATATATTTCTGAATACATATGTATTATAGATAAATTATACCCAGACACAGAACGAATGATCATCACTAAGATTTGTCGTGGATGGGAACCGAATCCACAACCCGTAGCTTAGCAGTCGGGTTAACTAACCACTAGACCTTTTAGAATAATTTCAACTTTTGTAGTTCAATGTTTAAATTAGTTATTTCGATTACAGGCAACATATCTAACAAACTCACTTACTAATTATAATGCTACGTCTAGTTTCGTATGTTTTAGAAAGTACTGCGCTTCAGAAGAGGCAGCGTTGTAACTTTCTAAAAAAAAATATGTATATTGAGTTCTTGTTTTTGGTGACGTCATGTCATGTCTTTTACGTCCCCAAGTGAGGCGTAGAAAAGCATCTTAATAGGCCGCCATAGTGTGGCTCACCATACTGCATTGTCAGCATTCGCGATGAGTATGGCGACTACAACTTTTGGATTTTATTCATGCTTTCCATCAGGCATAGTAGTCACTTTGGCAGGTTCTTGAAATAAAAAAAAACGTCCAGACTATTGCTGCGTAAAGACCTCTTTTCTTTAGAACTGCATTGTCATTGTGACTTGTGTTTTGTAAACATATGGTTAATATCTCGACTTACAGAGATACAAGCTGTGTTTTATGTCTTTCACAGCATTACATAGATAATAAATTATTTGTTCTTGTTTTTATAAACTAAATACACTTTATTTTGGAGACATAAAATGTTATTTTCTTCTCTTATTTACTTACTAGAGGTTGTGAGAACAGAAAGTGATGATGATGATCTACTCCTAGGCGATATCGACCACAAAAACCAGCTAACTGCGCAGGAGATATTATAGTACACAAGTGTGTGCGCAAACACAGGTGCACACTCTGTTCCCTCACTCTCACAATTCACGACACGACCGAAGAGTGATTAGGCGCCGAACCGACGGTTTTACGTGCTCTCCAAGGCGGGGTTTCACGGGGTTAGACTTCAACTTAACTCCGGTCTGTTGTTAAGCAGATCTATACTTAGTAAAACTCAATAAAAATTTTTTCCCAACCCGGAAATCGAACTTAAGATTTGATTGATTTAATTGGCAGTTGCACACGCCAACAAAAGTGTCAAAGCGGATTAAAGAGCTGTCAGATGACATGTTTGACAGTTTTCTCCTCAGACAACGCAAGTAGCCATTATCGTAGTTATTGAAGCACAAATGATTGTTAGAAACTTAAATAAGACTCCAAAGTCTATAATTAATAGCTTGTAATTTAGCTGAGTAGCATAATCAAGCATATCACTTATGGTTGGAGTAGACAGAGGACGGGACCGCAAAGTGGCGTGAGCAGATTGCCATGAAAGGATAACATAAGTGCCGTTATTCTTAATATTAGAAAGTTCAAAATCGTACCTCTTTTATGATATAGGACGGCAAGCGAGGAAACGTGTCAACAGCTTTTTTTTCTATCTTAAGAGCCTGCCAAAGTGACTCTACTCTGCCTGATGGAAAGCATGAATAAAATCCAAGAGTTGTGGTCACCATACTCATTGCAAACGCTGACAACGCAGTATGGTGACCCACACTATGGCGGCCTTGTGAGATGCTTTGTCACACCCCGCTTGGGGACGTAAAGGCATGACAGTGTAAGGCTTACAAAGTCACCACGATAACTGTCACCCCTGCATCAATGGGCTTCCGGTCTCTGTTTGACATGTGCTGACACTAACCAAGAAAACCCCAAACTGATGGTGCAGTGGTTTAAGCGGTCGCCACGCTGACCTGGCGTCTGCTGCGCTGAGTCTTGTAGGTTCTAAGTACAAAACCCCACATGATACACAAATTGTTGTTCTGAGTCTGGGTATTCTTTGTGTCCGTTTCATGTGTGATTGTAAGTCCTTCGCGTCATAGGATATACTCTTAATGCGGACGTTATGTAAAAAAAAAAACTCTTCGTTTAGGCTCCGGTAACCTCAATCACCGAAAGACAGTGAAGGAACTGCTTACACCAGTTTTCTGGAAGACTAGTATCACTGCTTTCGAGCTCGACTCATATGTGCCAAAAACAAAAAATCTCAACAAGGAAGTTATCGCACAAGAAAAAATGTTTGTTTGTCTATGACACTCAATATTTAATGTTTTTTTTTTTCAGTAGAAACAAAGTTATACCAATGGACACTGATAGCTTGGTGCTATGGAAGCGACCCATCACAACACTTGAATACTTTTTCAGAGAACTCTTTATATTGATCTCCACGGGATTACAGAGGTAAATATGTATTTCTTTACAGTCTCACAGGGGTCTTGTGGTCGGCGGTGGTGGGTTTGATGCCCACTCTGGATAAATATCGCGTGATGAACACGATTGTTCTGTACCTGAATGTAGTTTACCTACAATGTGTATATATATAAGTATGTTTATTCTGATGAAGTCCAGTTTACGGCAGTATTATAGTACACCCGAAAAAACAGTCGGCCAATGTTAGCATTCTAATACAATACTGGCCACCATTCAAGGGAGCGAAGACTTGAATATGTGTGTATAAGTCTCACAATCTTCATGTCTTTCTTGAACTTAAAAAACTATAGGGTGGGCCATGAATTAGTAACCATTTGAAAAATCGTATAAAACAAACCATTTGATATATTATAAAAATTGTTTATTTACAAGAAAGCTAATTAGTTGGAATTTATTTTTTAGATGGGAATATCTGGGGATAGATCTGGACTTCTGGGTGGCCATGGAATGTCGCTTTGTCTGGAAATCAGCTTTTCCGGAAACATGTCTTTGACCACCCACAAGTACTCATTGGATATGTGACAAGTGGCTCCATCTTGTTGCAACCACGATTGTAGCCAGCAAATTCTAGTAGCATCGGTCCCAAGAACTCCTGTAACATGTTTGTGCGGGATGCTAGATTCAAATGTGAACGAATTCTTGGCCCACCTTATATTTCGTTTTGTTGTGTCTGGACGAGATTTGCAATGTCTGGTTGACCTTTCGTTTGTAGTGTCTGGTCGACCTTTTGTTTGCCGTTTCTGGTCGACCTTGATTGACGATTGATCGGAAGGGCTATATCCACTTTCAAATTGCACCCAGTAAATTATCTTGATAATAAAGTTTTTGTACTATTAAGTTGTTATCTAACTCATATCTATGCCTTCATTTCAGATTATTATCATATAAGCTGTTAGCGCTTACAATAGCTGTAGCGATATTAAGTACAGTGGTGTCTTACTACGTTAGTGGCCCTCACCAGCCTTATGTTCAGGTATATAGATTGTTTTTTTTTATGTTAAGAGCCTACCGAAGTGACTCTACTCTGCTTGATAGAAACTAAGAATAGAATCGAAGAGTTGCGGTCGCACAATGCAGTATAGTGACAAATACTATGGCGACCTAGGAAGATACTTTTTCATGTAAAAGGCATGAACAGTCATCGTGGTATTGCACACACATACCACGACAACTCTGGACTCAATGGGCCTCTGTTCTCGCACTCATCAACGAAACACGACAGCACGGTTGCTGTCGCTTTAGACTGATTTTCTGTGAGAAGGTAGTACTGTCGTGGTCGAACCGGCCCGTTCGTTCTGAAATCAGTGTGGCAACTACATGAAAAACTTATTTAGAATAGAAGTGTGTAGAAAAGATGAGTGCGATCATCAGCATCAGCAACCGTTAATAGTCCATTGCTGGACTTAGACCTGGATGAATTGCACCCAAATCTGTATATCCGTTTAGGAGCTATGATGCCACAGACATGCGTAGCAGTCAAACTTATAACCCCTCTTTTTGCATGTAATATTAAATAATAGTCATGAAGATAAAATATTTGAGAGGATTTTTGAAATATTTGAGAGGAAGAACCTTTAATAGTCCACTGCTGGACATAGACTTTTCCTTAGAAAGGAGGTTTTGGCCTGCTATACTATGCTGGACGGACGGGTTGGTATAGAGTTTGTGTCAAGTTTTCTTTCTCTTTTTAATGCTCTTGACTTACGTACTTAACTTCCTTAGTCGGTTCTTATGAAACCTTTGGCATGAACAGGAGTGCTGGCACTTCGTACTCTTAACCATCACCTCACGGATCACTGTTCAGCTGGTATATACAGAGGACTTATTTCGGTTAGTGTATGTATTGGTGTGTGTCAGGTGGTAGTGGCGACGTTGGCGTGGTGGGGCTGGTGGGTGGTGCTAGGCGTGTGTAGCTCGGTGGGGCTGGGGACGGGGCTGCACACCTTCCTACTGTACCTGGGCCCGCACATCGCACGTGTTACACTCGCAGCTTACGAGTGCGGGGCACTTAACTTCCCCGAGCCGCCCTATCCAAACGAGTAAGTCACGACATGCTTTTTTCTTACGTATCTACACATTGATAGTATTTTTTAAACAATAAGAACTTAAAAATGTAACTTTAGAAGTCACGTCAAATAATTATTTTTGACAATGTATCGGGTGCATTTTTTTTATTTGTCATTGTATTTGGTGCAAATATCTATATTTGTCTGTGTATCCGGTGCAAATCTCTCTATTTACCAATATATCCGGTGCTGATTTTTATTTTTGTCAGGGTGTCTAGAGTAAATATTTATATTTGTCAATGTATCCATTATATGCTGGTGTGGATTCTATATGAACAAAAAATATTTAAAGAAAAATGTGAAAATGATGACTTTTTAACGACATTTCACCATTAATGAGGCAAGATAAATTTTCTTCGGCACTTCTGTGCATTTTTTAATAAACAGGGGCAAACAAGCAACCGGATCATCTAATGGACTGTACCTAAAAAACTGAATGGTTGACCTTTTCCTGTTAGCATTGTTTAAATTAAGAAAATAATAGTGAATTACTATTTTACTAAAAAAACCGTAAAAATACTGCCTGCTCACATCATTTGGAGATGAAACTAAAATACCTGAATACTTATTTCTTTATTTTCAGCATAATATGTCCAGCAGAAATCGACCCTAACAATGCAGTTTCAATATGGAATATAATGTCCAAAGTGCGTGTGGAGTCTATGATGTGGGGGATAGGCACGGCTCTGGGGGAACTTCCCCCCTACTTTATGGCGCGGGCCGCTAGGCTCTCGGGAGGGGGAGTGGCTGAACTGTCTGCCAAGGATGACTCCAGGACTGGCAGGTACTACATTACATATATATGAGATTTTACTACATGACATTAAAGATAATCATTATTATATTAAAGCCGGTTCTGCATCTGATCATTCTCCGGTCGGGTCAGATAGCTGTCCGATCGGATTGTGAGAGTGAAGGAGGGAACAGATTGTGTACCTATGTTTGCACACATACTTGTGCACGATAACATTCCCTGAGTAGTAGGTTGACCTCAGTTGAGACTGTCCACCGCGGCCGAGATCGGCTAGGAGTACATCAAATGTATCCCTATGATTTCTGGAATATTGTCTGTGTGGTGAGTGATAAAGAATATATAGTATTATTACCACCATTCGTCTCGTGGATGTCGTAAAAGCTGACGAAGGGTCAAACTACGCTTGACATCGCAAAGAAATGGATGATACTCGCCCTATACTAATTCGTCTAATCAACGTGGTATAGTACGTCAAAACTTACTATCTAATTAGAGGCTTTTATACCCAGCAGTGGACTGTTAGACTTTCGGTAATGATGATGAATACCCTTCCAGAGCAAAACAAATGGTACAAAAGCTGGTCCAGAAAGTGGGCTTCGCGGGAATACTGGCCTGCGCCTCAGTCCCAAACCCACTGTTTGACTTGGCCGGACTCACCTGTGGACACTTCCTGGTGCCTTTCTGGACGTTTTTCGGAGCCACGGTTCTGGGGAAAGCGGTTATCAAAATGCATATACAGAAGATGTTCGTCATCATTGCATTCAATGAGACTCTTGTTGGGTAAGCCGAATTATTGTTCTTAAATGTTAGTTTTTGTCTAAATGTAGTTTTATAGGATACCATTTCTATATTTGTGCAAATTATAATATACACAATATATGTCATCGAATAAATGGTAATTGAGCAGTTAAGCGATCCTAGCCAGGTCAGTCTATGGATGTTCTTAACACATAGAAACCACTTCGTGCTTCGAAGAGTACGTTAAGCCGTCGGTCGCGGTTGCCATACGAATATTTGCAGCAATCGTTACCACCTTTAAACAATTATTCAACTATTACATCGCTGACTATTTTTGACTTTGGCTATTTCTTCACTCCAAATTAATATCTTTTTTCAACTTCCAGCCAAGTACTCTCATGGGTAGAGAGGATACCGTACATAGGACCAAAGCTGGAAGCGCCTTTACTAGAGTTCCTCAGAAATCAAAAAAGTCGCTTGCACAAAAACGAGTCTGGAAGTATTCCAGAGAACCAGGGCTCTGTCCTATCGAGTCTTTTGGAGAAGTTCGTACTTGCCATGGTGGTGTACTTCGTGGTGTCTATAGTGAACGCTCTAGCACAGAACTACAGCAAGCGAGTGGGCAAGAAGAAGGGCAAAAAACGGGATTAGGGTTTGCGGTTGTACGCCGATGAGGCCGGAGCTCGCGGTACGTGGCCTTGGATTTTGTTTAGATTAATATTTAGTGTTATAGTTGTTTTACGTTACTAATATTATTGCCCACTTTGCACATGGAAGATCAAATTCTAAAGTGCAATAGAGGAAGCAAAAATCCACTTTATTCTCTTAGATAAACACTGTGGAATATACTTTTGCCCAAACTAGATTAAGGCACTCAGTCTCTATGTCACGGTTGAACTTCGATTTTTTCTACTGTTACATTACTAGTCCCATTGTTAACTTTTCTAAATCAAGCAAAAGCTTATGTTAATTCTATTTTATTCGGATACGCTAGATGAACTACTCGTTAATCAACTATGAATTTTGTTGTGTTCGTATCGTAGTAATAGCTTAGATCATTAAGCCTGTACTACTAAGAATGTAGTACGACAAATAGGCTGTCCATAATTTAAAATCCGTTTAATAATTACAGATGTGTTTTAATTCAACAGTAAACTGTAATACACGGATTCTTCTAGAAGATAACGATACGATCAATCTAATGATCCCACTGTCTCCGCAGGTGTTCGACGCAGCTCGTCACGTGCACCTGCCTCGCGGTGACGCCCCCCCTCCCAGATCCCCTCCCCCACTTACACCTCTAACGTTCTTCAGTGCGACTCAACACCTCCGCCTGTCGGTATCAAATAAGTAGGTTAAATAATCTCGTCTATTCTGTACTGAGTGTGCTGGACTACACTAAAATAATACCAATTGTATCTGTATCCACAGTTATTTTTGGATACATATACAATGATGGTGTATTGTTGTATTTATACTAATAACAAAGATGAAGAGTTTGTTTCGTTGAACTCGCTAATCATATATCATCACACTGCGACCAATAGGAGCGAAGTATCGATGGGAAATTTTACAAAAACGAGAAAAAAATATTTGTTTTGAAAGCTTGTATTGCATGCACTGCGTATACGGTTTGGGTTACGCAAAAATAATGTACGAAAGAATTATTACCCGTTAATAGTTCTAAACATACAACTGCGACAGGATATGTCTATCTTTTAAAATTGGCTCACTATAAGCTATCTATAATAAAGAAATATTTAAGCTGTATAACATGACGCTATGACCAATAGCAGACGCAGACGAAGTTGCGCAGTCCAGTTTGAGTAGAACTTGAATGTTAATTTTTTCTCACAATTTTTGGTAAAAAATCATAATTGGGTAGATGACTGTATCGTAAATAAATATCAAAGTCCACTTCATTAAAACTAATATCGCGAAACATCTCAGCAAATACAATTAACATAGCTTTTTATTATTATTACGAATTTTAATCAAATATACAGTGAAATATATTGTTCAATTGAGTAGTCTAAAACAGTGACGCCACAATTTGGTATTTGGTACATTTTTCATACAAAATTGTCGTTTTGACAGATGATAAAAAGTAACTAATTTGACTAAGGTGACATCTTGTATTGCAAAATAGGTACCTAAAGTACTTGACGCCCTTGTCACGAGCACATTAAACTCTTGTTTTAAAATATTGCACGACCAAGAGTTCTGATAAACTCGGTCAGCATCTGCTTTCAATAAACCTATTTGTCTTCCATTAAACAAATTTTCTATTGCATTACTTTCCACCAAGTGACGCAGTATAGAAATTCATGGCTAAATAGTAAACGAGACACTACAATGTAAACCAATCCCCACCAGGTCAGTCTATGGATGGGACAATTCTTAACACATTGAGACCTCTACAGTCCACTGTCTTCTTAGAAAGAGGGTTTTGACTTACTATACCACGCTGGCTGGGATGGTTTAATAGTTGTGTCTTTTCCTTATCTATGCTGTGACATTATCCTGGGTGGTTTGCTTCCTTATTCTGAATCCATCACCACTCAGATTTTTCCACATTTTACTGTCCCAGCACACTCAAATAATTATCTTAGGTAACGTTCAAGTGTTACGTAATGCAATTTGGTCTTGTAGAACGGTACGATGCGTTACATGACCGGGAAGGGGGCTTGAAAAAATGCGTTACGCATCATTGTTTTTGTTTTTATATAAAAAAACTAAGGAAATAAAATCTCTCAAGTTGGCAACCCTGTTTGATCACCCCCAAGTGGCCGTACGTGAGTGTTACGTAACGTTTATGGCGAGGGGGGCTCATAAAAACGTTACGGTGCGTTACATGGGCGGGGGAGGGTCAAAAATCTTCAAAAGTTGCGTTACGTAATACTTGTACCCCTTCTTCACATTATTAAAAAGAGCTTACCAAAGATAAGACATCTGTAACTCTGGACATAAACTATATTAACGATGTGTATGTATATATTGCTGATGTGTGAAAAGGAATCTAGAATTTAGAAATTAGTTTAAATAAATATGAACCTTATTATTTACGAACGATTGAGAATGGGCTGGTTTAGGTACAACCATTTACTCAGTTAAATTGGTAACAATTTACTGAAATATAATTTAAAATAACAAACATTGCATAACTAATACCGATAGTTTAGTCAAGTTGACTAAAAGTAATTTTTGTCAAGTCGACTAAAAGTAATTTTAGTCACATTGACTAAACTGTTGATATTCATTGGACTAAACTTAAAGTAAAAGGCAGTTAGAGTGTACGACTATAGGAGTACCAAGAAATGATAAAATGGTCAGGCATAATATTACAACTGAATTATTAAACGAACCTTTTGCCAAATACGGCAATACTTGTTTAAATCGTCAACAGTTTAAAAAAGAAATCTAAAAAAATCAGCTATCGCCCGACCAAAGTATCTTGCCTTTATTAAAATTAATGTATATATAAATTATAATATAGACGTAACATCGCACCGAGAGTTCTTATGTAACTAATTAGTCGAATATCGGTAGTGAGTCGACTAAAATGTGGTCAAGTGGACTTTAGTAATAATGAGTGAGTGAGTAGTTAGGTGCTCATTGCCTGCAATATAGTTGAGCTACGATGTTAATATCATTATATATTAGCAATAAACTAATTATTAAATTTACGCTGAAATATGCAGTGTTTAAGTGCGTGTCGCGCCTGAAAATCTCAGAAATATCCATATTAATATAAAACTGAAGAGTTTGTTTGTTTGAAAGTGCTAATCTCAGGAACTACTGGTTCGAAATTAAAAAAATTTCAAAGTTGTATAGCCCATTTATTGAGGAAGACTATATCGAACATCAATGTAAATTGTTCCAAAAACAGGGGAAAACTATGAATTACTATAGACGCAGACGAAGTTGTGCGGGTCAGCTAGTAAAAAATACTTAAAGATCCTACCGAGATCTCTGTTCAGAAGCACGTCTCATCAGTATAAGAAATATTAGTTCAAATATAAAATATAACATTATTAGATAATTGTCAATGGTCTTCAGAAAATAATTTTAGGTAAGTTTCATTAGAAATATGAATAGCGTTCAAAATACTAAATGCCAGTTTCACTGCTTGCTGAAATAGTTCCTGATAGACTATTCTAAAGTTATCTGCTAGATTAATTGTAGATTCCAGTTTCACAAGATATGTCAAATAAACTTGAATATATGTTAGCATGTATTATTAAATATGTACAATAGAAATAGAGCCACGCTAATTTCAGCACGAACGGGCCGGCTCGACCAAGGCAGTACTACCCTCCCACAGAAGACCAACCTAAAGCGACAGCATTTTGTCATGCTGTCGTCTTTCGTTGGTAAGTGCGAAACCGGTGGCCTATTGATGCAGGGGTGACAGTTATCGTGGAAAGTGTGTGAGCCTTACACTGATACGATGACTGTCATGCCTTTTACGTCCCTAAATGGGGGGTAAAAAGCATCTTACTAGGCCGTCATAGTGTGGGTCACCATACTGCATTGTCTGCGTTTGCAAGGAGTACCACAACTTTTGGATTCTATTCATGCTTTCCATCCGGCAGAGTAGAGCCACTTTAGAAGGTTCTTAATATAGAAAAAAAAGCAATATTTGTCTCTTAAATAGTGTTTTATGGCAGGTACTATTTGAAACTTCATCAAGATGGTGAAACTGGTTCTAAATTAATGTAAGATAAAAAAAAAACCAAATTTATTTCGCATTATTCCAAATAAATCGTTTGGTGCTGTTCTTAATTTAATTTTATATATTTTTTGTTATACCTAGTCCAATATAGATTATTTCTGTATTACCAATGTTAATATACAATATGCTTTGTATTTAGCTGTTAACCAAACCATAAACGCGAAATTATTTATTTTTTCTTTTGACGGTAGATGTAGAAATACAAGGCCTTTTCTCGTAATAACAACTGTCAACCTTGCGTCAACTGTCAATCTTAGAGTATTAAAGCTACGTATCTGTTAGTCTTGTAATACTTTATTATATAACTACGGCATCATCAATAACCTCTAACAGTACACTGTCGGACACAGGGCCATCCTTAGCAAGGAAGTTGTGGCCTACTATACCACGCTGGTCAGACAGGTTGGTATAGTTCGTTTCAAGTTTTCCTTCTGTTTGCAGTGACGTTGTCGACACTAAAAGTAAGGGTCGTGACACTCTATATTCTTAATCCGTCACCACACGGATTGTACACATCACAACCGTTTATAACAGTTACGAGATAGAGCGTCAATCGGCACTGAATTTTGACCGAAATTTGATTACGAGAATTGGTCTTCTGAACTTAAAATGCCAAGAATGTAGTTTTTTGATTTAATTTGGCTATTTTTTTTGTTGAATATTCGTTTGGGTGAAATTAACATACAAATTTGATTTAGTCTTAAGTATTTACGGATGAAAGACATTTCTTGTATATTAATAGTTAAAAGTGAATAATTAATAAGTATATTAATAAAGTCCAGTATTAAGATATAAGGATTTTATATTACAATAGGAATGTTTGTAAGTTTTCAGTGTTTGTGCATTCCTTGATTGTGTAGGAGTTTTATAATTATAATATTTCGTTGTTTATCGAACAGCCACTCACAAAATAAAAATTGACGGGTGTTACTTTTCCCGCGCGAAACTACATTGTCACAACATTACTTATGATCCATAGACAAAACGGTTTTTATTCAACCTACTTTATAAACTTTTTTCTCCACTCTAAACTCGGGTAAAATGAATGCCGAAGCTATTCGATAAGCAATGATATTTAGTTAAAAAAATGGTTTATGCGAAATACAGTCCTTAATATAACAGGTTATTAACAATAAATAGTTATTGAAAAACTAATCCTAAAACACTAATATTAAACCTAGTGATATATTTGAGAAAGACATTCTGCATTTCACAAAAATCATTAAAAAGTTGTGAGTTTATTATTAAAATATAAAGGTGACAAAATTGTCTATTATTAAATAAATACTAGATATTGTGATTACAATTTTTGTACCAAATTCTGCTATATTTTGTTGGTATATATAGTTATGCTAGTTATTTTATATTGCTATTTTATAACGAACGCAAATCATTCTTATCCCTACATTTTTGAAGTAACTAGAAATTCAGGTGCCAAATAATAGATTTCACGTTTTACAAGATTTAGCACAATTTGGTCGTAACAATAAATTATAGTAACATTCATTAAATATATATTTGTTTATTTATTTTTTTATTTACTTTT
This sequence comes from Hypercompe scribonia, assembly GCA_949316085.1. NCBI lineage: Eukaryota > Metazoa > Arthropoda > Insecta > Lepidoptera > Erebidae > Hypercompe > Hypercompe scribonia. Next base: position 15,539,010 of record OX438987.1, read on the forward strand.
AAAGTGTTGCTACATTCCACGCTTTGTGTGATATGTAGACTCCATTACAGGTTTTATCGAGTGTAATATTAGACACAAATCACGTTATAGTAATTGTTTTTTTTTTAACGGTAGACTTCTCAAGATCTAGTTTTTGAAAAGATATCATTAGTTTCAAAAGAATAGCATACGTTTATTTATTTTCTTAATTTAAATATCTATGGAATGTATAAAAAATATTTTTTAATATTTTTCATTCAAAATGTATATAAAGCAAATGTTATTCGTGTTTACGTTGTAGTGTGTACAGTTGTGTGGAGTGGTACGTTAGTACAAAATATTGCTTAGTTTTTTTGTAAGTTTGGGGTTCACTCACAAAGCAATAAATGAATGTTCACGAAGTATTGTGTTTCACTTGGGTATACGATCCAATTCCTCCAATTCCTTGTCAATACCTTCACTTTGTTTTATCCGGCTCGAGAGGACTATTTTTGTTAGCCTTGCTATAAGTTCAATAAATAAAAAATAGTAATTCGTACTTATATTTTAAATTTAAAGGTAATTCTGTCTGTCTTTCTGCCCGCCTTCGCGGTAAAACCGCTGTTCTAATTTCAACAAAATTGGACATGAAGATAGTTTGGTTCTTAAGGAAGGAAATAGGCTATTGTTCACTGCTATATATATTCAAAAGCTAGTATACAATAAAAATAATATTTACAAAATGTTTGGTAGAGCTGCGTCTATTCGATTCTAAACTGAATGTTATGACGCGGGTAATCCGCGCTGCATACGAATTTACTGACGCTGCTGCTCATACAGGTGGTACACCATACATATATCCGTTGTCCTGTGAGATGTAAGGTGCATTCCTTAATTCTCAATTTGAAAGTATAAAGTTCAAGTCCCGTTATGCGGTGGTCCATGATAATGCATTCAGTATACCATACATAACTAAGCTAACTGTGTTATGATAATATCTCTTTCTAAATGTTTAAAACTACACATAATAATATTATCATCTACAACACTATATGCGTTATTTTTCACTCGGCTACACTGCTCTGTCAATTTCGTATGTTGATACTATAATTTTGAGGTTAGGTTGTCAAATTCAATTTCTTCAAAGTATAATTATTATATAAATAAATTAATCTCAAAATGTTGCGACGAGTGGCATGCAGTATAGTACAGTCTCGTGGCATCAAACATACAATACACATAAAGTGGGTGAGGCCGGAGTATGTGCCTGCATACAAACCAGAAAAGTCTGGCGACTTAGAAGGTCTTCCACCGATACCCGAGAGCGCTTTGGGCCTAGATTATGCTTTAACTGAAGAAATTAAAGAGTAAGTATCCTTAGTCGGTGTGGTGATGGACTAAGAATACAGAATATCACCACAACTATTTCTCCCATGGGTGTTGTAAGAGGCGACTAAGGCAACACATGAAAACATCACTGCAAAAAAAAAACTTAAAACAAAAACCTGTCTGGCCGGGTGGTACAGTAGGTCAAAACTAAGTGTGCTAAGGAAAGGCTTATGTCCAGCAGTAGACTACAAAAGTTTGTTGATGTTACAATGACATGATCATGACTAAAGTGGCATTTAATGCAATTGCAATCTTATAGGAAGCAGTTATTTGCCTTCTTATAGGAATAATTTCCAAAATGCGTAAGCTCATATTATGATGATAAAAGGTCATAATCTTTGTATTTGCCAAATTCTCGAAGGGCAAACCAATATCTATTCGACTGACTGATATGTTGGCAGGCTCTGAATAAAAAGGAGAAAATCCTTAACATACTAGAATAGATGCCACACATAATGCTATTTTAATGTTAGGAAGTTGATTTAGATATTTTTTATCAAATCATCTAAGACAGTTTATAATCTTCAATGTAAAATAGAGCGGTTTTTATATTTTATTAGTGGGTTTGTGTCATTATACTGCAACCATTAGGAGCTGGGTATCAGTTAGAAATGTTGGAAGAATGGAGAAAAATTATTCCTTTTGCGAGCTTTCATTGCATGCTTTGCGTAGAAGGTTAAAGTTTCAGAATAATAGTGTATGACACATATATCATATGTCTATCTATTAAGGTCAGCTCACTATAGCCTTTCTTATGGTAAACAAATTTATTCATACTGTATAATATCATGCTACGGCCAGTGGGAGATGCAGACAAAGTTGGGTGGTGCAGCTAGTTTCTTAAAAATTTATTTGTATACACAATATTTGTCCTAAATTAGAATCAAACTCCTAATTTTTCGCTAGGCAGCCAGCTTCAGTAACCGCTCCAGATAACAGATCAATTAAAACACTTAATTTAAAAAAAAAAAATTACCACCAGTACAAATATTTTTCTATAGGGTAGGCCAAGAATTCATTAACATTTGAATCTAATATCCCACAAACATGTTACGGGAGTGCTTGGGACCGGTGCTACTGGAATTTGCCGGCTACAATCAAAACATATGGCTTCAATAAAATGTAACCACTTGTCACATATCCAATGAGTCCCTGCCAGTGGTCAAGGACATGTTTCTGGAAAAACTTATTTCCAGACAAGGCGACATCTCATGGCCACCCAGAAGCCCAGTTCTATCCCCAGATATCCCCATTTTTACAATGTAATTTTTTAAAAAATAAATTCCCACTAGTTAGCATTCTTGTGAATAAAGAATTTTTATAATATATCAAATGGTTTTTTTATACAATTATTCAAATATTAACAAATTCATGGCTCACCCTATATTTGTGTTTTAAGTGTTTTGGTTAAAATTGATTGCTTTATAAATCATGTTAACACTCACTTTCTTGCTCAACAGTGCACCAGAATCTGTGAAGAAAATATTTTCAGTCGGTCACCTCGGACGTAGAGAATACAACAATCTAGTAAAACAGGAGCTGAAGGACAGAGTCAGGAGGCATGAGTATGATACCAATACTGCTGAGACTAAAAGTATGTGTTTTTAATCATTAATTGTTTGAATCTATAATAGGCTCGCTATCAATTACGTGGGACAACAACATTGACGAAAAATGGGTGTTAAAAAGCCGTTGTCTACGTATATAATTGTTTTAATCAACAGTATGTAAGTCACTGGACATAGGCCTCACCTAATAAAGGAGGTTGGTTTTGAAAGGAAACATATAATTTTTAAAGCCATTTAGTCATGCAGATGTAACATCTAGACAGCTATTTCACAATAATAGAACAGAAGTAGCAGATTAGTGTTCCATTTTTAATAATTCCAATTATTTTCAGTTGCGTGGCTAACTGCGCAAATTCGTTACCTGCAAGACACCATGGATAAGTTCCCAAGAAACACCAAGATGAAGGTAATAAGTGACTGTATAGTTGACCTAGTGGCTTAAGCAATCGGCACACCGCATTCTATTACGCTGAGTGTTGTGGGTTCGAGCCCCACATGGTACAACACCGTGTGATCCACAAAATTGTTCCTAGTGCGGGCGTTGTCTTTTTTTAAATAGAAAAAAAATCAAATATTTTTGTATTCAAGAAAGATGTACTTAAATAACATTTTCAAAAAAATGATTCAGTTTTGATTCTGCCCAGCAATAGACTTAATAAAGAATTGTATTTTTAAAATTTACCTTATTGTCATATACCTAGTAATAATGTGTTCTGAGAAACTGAATACCCATTGGAGCCGCCAGAATTATTTTCCGTAGGTGCATCTACATACATACCATACTATTAACCAATATAAAATATGTAATTATACTAGGTCTATGAAATTTGCACATTTTATGAAATAAGTTAATCGAGGTGCAAATGCCGAAAATTGCACCTCCTGCACCCCCTTGCCGGTGCAAATGGCAACACCAGAGGTTTACACTACTACTGTTTTAATTATTACTGTAATTTTACAACATATAAGCCTCACCTGGGATTTCTTAATATACCTGTATATATCGTTTTTTTTCTTTTCTATGTTAAGAGCCTGCCAAAGTGACTCTACTCTGCATGATGGGAAGCATGAATAGAATCCAAAGAGTTGTGGTCACCACACTCATTACAAATGCAGACAATGCAGTGTGGTGACTCACACTATGGCGGCCTAGTGAAATGCTTTTTCACACCACGCTTGGGGATGTAAAAGGCATGGGTCATCGTGGCAGTGTAAAACTCACACAGTTACCACGATAACTGTCAGCTCTGCATCAATGGGCTTCCGGTCTCATACTCACCAACGAAACACGACAGCTCGGAAGCTGGCGCTTTAAGTTGGTCTTCTGTGGTAGGGTAGTACTGTCTCGGTCGAGCCGGCCCGTTCGTGCTGATTAGCGTGACTACAGTTGTTAAATCAGATGATGTTCTGTCACGTGTCTCGTCATCACCTGGGATCACTATCCTCCACATATACTCCAGGAACCAGCTCTCTAAACCTTTGTGAAATATGAAATTCTTATTTGATGTGTAAATTACAGTCTTACTAGGAGGGATTTCATAGTGTCAAGGCTTCAATATCGTATTATTGTTTACAGCAACTGGTCCAGGAACGCATTGACAGAAGAAAGAAGTTGTTAAAGTATCTACGTCAGTATGATTACAAGAAGTTTGAGTGGCTGTTGGAACAACTCAATATTGAATATAAGGGGCATCCCAAGTTAGTTTTTTTATTATAAGGCTAGAGTAGAAAGTTTCCATAATTAACAAATCTAAAATGTGTTAGACATCTCCTTAAAAAGGAATGTTCAAGGCTACCCTTCGAAAGGATTTTTTGGTGGTCCTTGGAATAGAGGTTTTGGCCTACTATACCTCTGTTTTTCTGAGAAGAGGCCTATGTCTAGCAGTGGACTATTGAAGGCTGTTGATGATGATGATATGATGATGATGATGATGATGATAATAATGTAATGTTTTATAGCAAGCTTAGGTATCACTATTTTTGGACACAATCTATGTGTACGGATATGAATTGACTGCCAATCTTAAGACAATTTCAGACCTCATCTTGTTATTGTTTTCATAACAATTATTTACACACTCACTTGTTGAGATAATTAATGTGAATTGAGTGTTAATGGTGTGGTAGTGGTAACATATACGATTACTGTGCTGAGTTCGGGTTCTATTCCCTGGACAGATCAATAGTGTAATAGGCATATGTTTATAAACAAAATATAAAAGTATTAGCACACAATTTAGCTTGCATAGAACAAACTTTTTACAAGTTTGAAATTAGATTGCATTGCGTGTTAGATATTCGATAATATTGTTATTATGGCATTCATACCACGATCAACGAAGTCCAGCGGTTAGTGTATACCACTACCATTACCATACCAAAACGTCTCGGGATCGATTCCCGGATCGGGCGAAAATGTGTTACGGAATTTTTCTAATTATTGAAACCCCCCTTGCTTCGAAGAGCACGTAAAACCGTCGGCCCTGATTTCTCTGCTGTCGTGTCGGATAACGGTCCTACCAGATTATAAGAGTGAGGGAACAGAGAGTGCACCTGTGTTTGCGTACACACTTGTGCACTATATCTCCTGCGTAGTTGGCTGGTTTCCGTTTAAACTGGTTTAGAAGTACATCCTCATTCATACTGTCAATTTACAGGTCCCACCACAAGTTATCCCGCAAGCAGTCACTTCGCAAACTAACACATATGCACTGCGAGGACATTCGTAATAAAAAACTAGACGACTATCGTAACTTGTTAGAGAGTCAACAAGGACCGTATTTGAAGCAAAAACTAGACGCACTCACCTTTATAAGAAGTGAACAGATCGAGTTACAAGTGCCTGTAACAGTTACCGAGCAAGATATTAAAAAAGTTGAAAAGATGCTGGAAGAGTGGACCATCAAGGATCAGACGAAACAAGAGGCTCAGAAGAGAAAAAAGAATATTGTTGTAGACTTGAATTGAAAATTTACAATACAGATTAATAAATAATTTTATTAGTAAATGTAATTTCATTATCTAAAGGTGTCATACAGTCTGTTTAACAAGAACGTGACCACCATTATTAAAAAAAAAATGCGTCGCAGCGCCATCTATTTTTTTTGTCGTAATCTTTGACTCATTCCCTAATGCGTAATATATTCACGGTATTCAGTATTGTTGATAGTATGTTTTGTTTATTTTTACAATGCGTGAGAAATATTTTAAACGATACGAAGCAGTATTTCTTGTTCACCGCTCTATAGGATCAAAGCTAACATATAAATCAGCTGCAAAATATATAAAAAAGTCTGAAAGTTTCGTTAAGAAATGGGTAAAACGATTTAGAGGTTGGGAACGTGAACGATTTGCTGGAGAGGGGATAAGGCCGCATAACTACTGAACACGAGGGTAGAGCGATCATTACTCTTCCAAGATACTCCAGGCCTTTCACTGCGTACTGCTCAATTGTAGACGTTATAGTAGCACAGATCGTCATGTGATGTGGCGATACCACATTATAGCACAATCAAAAATATATAACAGCGCCATCTAGCGAAGATACATCGAACTACAAAGTATGAATGTAATGAACTTCAATGGAACTACTAATTCTGTATCGCGATATGGAGATTCGCGTGGCAATTAGCATATATACAACATCCCAACATCAATTGTTGGCGCAAAGCTACGGGAGCACCGTGGTATGTACGCAACGTCGATCTTCACATCGACCTCAGATTGCCGACCATCAAGCAATTCATAAAACAGTGCTCTCTTAGCTACTTTGACTCTGCTCCGACTCACCCCAACCCTCTAGTGGTTGCGGCCGTTAATTACACACCCAGTACGATCTCCAAAATACGTCGACCCAAACACGCGTTAGGGGAACAAGACGACGACATTACACTCGCTCAACGTAGAGCGAACGCAGCTAGGGAATCAAATTCGAACCGTCCGCGTTTTCGTCCCCGTCGTCGGGGGCGGAATACGCGCCGCGTAAACCGTTCACCAAACATGGAAGTAGGTCGCCCCAACGTATCAGTAACACCCCAAGCCGAGGTTCGTACCCCACAGGGGGTGCCCTTGGGCAATGTTACTTAACAAACGACCGGTTGAGAGCCCTCAGCGCTCACCGTAAATTAATCCGGGTAAAGTTATAGAGGCCATCCGATACCAACAGCTAAACGTCATCACAAAAAAAAAAAAAAAAAACAATTTTTGGGCCGTGGCCCGCCAGGCATGATCACCTCGCCTGGTCGGAGGATCCTCCCTTTGTGTCGAAGGGACATGACACTCGTTCCCTCCACAGTTGAATAGATTAGGCAGAAAACTGGTGTTACTCAGTTCTTTTCTTACTTGGAGAGTCAATGAGAGTGAGTGGCGTTCAACAGCCTTTAACATTCCATTACTGGATATAATGATCTTAGCAAAGAAGTTTTGGCTAACTATACCACACTGGCCACACTGGGTTTGTTTCAAGTTTTCCTTCTCTTTGCAATGATGTTGTCCTGCGGTTTGCCTCCTTAGTCACTTATGAAATTATTGGGATGAATAGGGAATAGGCTAGATGACACCTTAGTCAAATGAGTTACTTTTTATCATCTGTCAAAACGACAATTTTGTATGAAAAATGTACTAAATACCAAATTGTGACGGCACTGTTTTAGACTACTCAATTGAACAATATATTTCACTGTATATTTAATTGAAATTCGTAATAATAATAAAAATCTATGTTAATTATATTTGCCGAGATGTTTCGCGATATTAGTTTTAATGAAGTGGACATTGGTATTTATTTACGATACAGTCATCTACCCAATTCTTTATCCGTCACCACATGGACAAGACTAATGTTACCAGACCCAAACGTTGATCACCCCGGATTCTGGGGAGGGAGACTGAAAATGGTTTGTGATTTTTTGAGTTGCGGGTGTCACTATCAAATAATCAAAACCCTGAAAACCGATGGCAGGCGTGATAATTTTTTTTATTGATTTATTTATGACATTTTTACGTTTATTATTACACATTAATATAATGCGGTATACGTAGACAATTTGGTTTGTGGTTAATAAATTGTTGTGTAAACTTAATATGAAAATATCAATAAAGCAACATACAGTTTTAAACCATTTTATTAATAAGTACAAAATTAAATACAAATCTTTAAATATTAATAAAAAAAAGCGTATTGTCAATGTCAGTCGAATTTGGACGGAGTATATTTTACATAGAACTTTGTTAAGTACATAATAGCAAATATTAATAATTGAAAATATTACTTAAACTTAGAAACAAAATCCTTAAAAGTATAATTTACATAAGTGTGGCTAGACCAGACGACATAATTATCATAAACATTTATGATTCCGTAACATTTTTAAATTTTCTCATATGGCAATTAATGCACAACAGACCAATGGTAATTTCTCCATGAATCGGTGTTGCCCGTTATATTTATAAGCATGATCGATAAAATGCTGTTATTCGGACGTATATCAATTAGATGATTAAAATTAGTAAATGTGGGCATGTTTCTATCTCCTCATATTTTTTTACACTAATGAAAAGTACACGGCCCAGTCTTGGTCATCGTTTCTGCACCTGTTTTTAATAAAAAGAAAGAATAAAGACGCAGACATCGTGGTAGACTTGGTCGTGTGGGGCGAGCGTCCCTAGAGGCTAGTGCTGCGGGGCGAGCGTACTTAGAGGCTGGCGAAGTGAGGCGAGGCCTAGAGGCTGGTGGTGTGGGGGGCGCGCGCGTAGGCGGTGGGGATGAAGCCGGAGCGGCGCGACTTGGGCGCGTGCGCCCACAGCCAGCCCTCCACCGTCTGCTGCGTCAGGTCCGCGTACACCCACTCGCCGCGCTTCACCGACAGGTCGTCCGGCGCCTGCGCCTGCGCATACACAAATAACAAGTCGCTGAATCATTCCGTGAGGTGATGTATTTAAAACACAGAGCGTCACCACCCATATTCATGCCGTGGGTGTCGTAAGATGCGACTAAGGAAGCAAACTACACATGAACAACATAACTGCCAAACGAAGGAAAACCTGAAATGAATTTTCTATCAATCCGTCTGGCCAGTACACCACAATCTCCTTTGACAGAACAGTGGACTGTAAAAGGCTGTTCATGTGTGTGGTGTCAAACATTTCATAATCAATCAAGTCAAGCTATCGCCGTCCACTATTGAACGAAGGTCTTCCCCAACGAGCGCCAAACATCCTGGTCTTGGGCAATTTGCATCCATCCGTTGCCAGCCACCTTCTTCAAGTGGTCGTCTTCAAGTTTCATAATCAACATTCCAACATTCTTAAGCAGCCCATTGCTAATCATAACCCTCTCCTTGAGAGAGGTTTTAGCCTACTTTACCAGAAATTATTATATTGCATCATCATCATCAGCCAGAAGACGTCCACTGCTGCACTGCTGAGCATAGGCCTCCCCCCTAGAACGCCATGCCGTACGACTGGACGCCAACAGCATCCATCGACTCCCCGCGACTCAGACTTTGTCGTCGGGGGCCTACCTACGCTTCGTCTTCCGGTACGCGGTCGCCACTCGAGAACCTTTCTTCCCCAACGGTTGTCGGTTCTACGAGCGATGAGGCCTGCCCATTGCCACTTTAACTTGCTTATTCGAAGAGCTATGTCGGTAACATTATTAATATACGAGTACATTATTAACAATCCCCAAATTAATGTCTTTAAATTGTACAAACCTTATAATCATAAAGCATGACTAGTTCAGTGCCGTGGTAGCGCCCGTCGCTGTCGAGTTGTTGTGTGTTGTTTATCATGTTGTTGGCAGGTGTTGGAGGTGATAGTAACGGTTGTGTGTTGTCTTGTTGTGTTGCTGGAATCAAAAAGATAAGAGAATTGATAATCAATAATTATAATTTCATAAACATATGTATATCTAAGCTATGTATAGCAGTGGAGTAAGGAGTGTCATGTCCCTCTAACACAAAGGGAGAATTCTCCGACCAGGCGAGGTGATCAAGGCGGGTCGCGACCCAACAGTTGATTTTGAGAATTTCTATATCGCGATATAGGATTAATAGTTGCTCCGTAGTTCGATGTGTCTTAGGTAGATGGTGCTGTAGTATGTTTTTTGTTGTGCGTTGTATGTGGAAGTCGCTACATCAACAATATACCTTTGTGTATTACTATTGAAATATAACTTCAATTTTATGTGTGTATGTTGATCGTTAGTTTAGTGGTTAGCGTATACGGTGCTGATCAATAGGTCTCGGGTTCGATTCTAGGGTTTGGTCAAAAAGTGTCATTGAGTTTTTCTGGTTATAGAAATATTTCACAACAGTCCGGAGTATGGAAGTTGGGGTTTTAACCCTCATGTCTCAATGAGCACGTAAAGCCGTCGGTTCTGCGTCCTGTCTCGACCCGCTCGAGTCAGATAGTTGTCCCAGCGGATTGCGAGAGTGAGGGAACAGAGAGTGCACCTGGGTTTTGCGCACACACTTGTGCATTATCTACAAGCCTAAGTGGTTCGAGGTGCGTCGGGCCTGCAGGGATTTCCTTAATAGGGTGCACCTGGTGTCCCGACTACCGGTACCTAAGACGGCGTGTCCGTCATAACCACCGTTCGGTGGTATCCGCGGGGATTCCCGCACGGGAAACAAAGAGTAGGTAGGCGTATAAACCTTTCTAGAATTCGACCGAGTATCGCTGTTTAAGTTTGTGATAAACATGAAATTTTTTTTCCTACTGTTGTGTTCGTTTAGTTTTTACACACATAAGTATACAAAAGTTAATGCCAAGTTACCTTGAACAACAGCGGGATACACAAAACCGGACGGTATAAAGCCTTCTTGCCCATCGCTGCGGACTATCCAGTACCAGTCTGGGTCCTCTCTATTTAGCACTGAAACAAATACAATATTTCACATTAAAATTTATTTATTTATTTATACATCATGCACTTTACGTACATAGGCGGACTTAATGCCTAAGGCATTCTCTACCAGTCAACCTTTGGGTGATGCAGAGAAAATAGGAAGTAGGTGCGTTTCAGGTGTTGAATAGAAGAAATAGACATAAACTTTCATATACTAAAATTAATACAAATACATAAATACATACATATACATACTTAAGTTGATGTAAGTCTATATACATACATACACAAATAAATATCATAACAAGTATAAGACGATAATCATGTATTGGTTGATTCTACCAGCTGTTTCAGTAAATACTGCTTCACTTTTTTCTTAAACGAAAAAGCGTTGGTAGCCATCCTGACTTCGAGGGGAAGCTCATTCCAGAGAAGAACGGACTGCACAAAGAAAGATGACCCAACAAACTCAGATGTATGGGAGGGGCAACGAAGGAGAAGATTCTTAGAGGACCGAAGCATTCTGTCGTGATTGCTACGTAAGAGTAAAATCAAGGTACATTAAAATAAATAAATAAAATATGATTTTTTTCAGAGGCTTGTTGATCTGAGAGATGTGGAAGAGATATGCATAAATAAATAACCTCACACATACGGCTAATCAATGATCATGTCTACTGTATAGTGCTGCCTCGGTGGCGCAGCGGTAGTGAATGCAACTGCTGTCCTTGAGGTCTCGGGTTCGATTCCCGAGTCGGACTAAATGTTTGTATGATCTGCAAATATTTTTTTCGAAGTTTGGATGTTTTCTATGTATAATATGTATGTATGTAAAAAAGTATATAAGTATTCTATCAGTCAGTCTAGTTATCATAGCACAAGCTCTGCTTAGTTTGAAACTAGATGACGTTGTGTGTTAAATGTCCGGAATATTTATTTATTTATTTATTATATTGCATAGGTTTTATACTATTCGAATCTCGTACTATGATAACAAGGCTATTGATAAACATACATAAAGATATATGTCTAATCAAACATGTTTTAGATAACACCACACAAAAAAAACAAACAAGGAACACCTGGACAGGTTGGAACAAGTTCCTTTCGATTAATTACTGAACGAATTTAAGTAAAGAAGTAAGAAACTTTATTTTCTATTATTTTATTCTCTTTATTATGTACAAAAAACCTGTATAAACTTAACAAAAAAAAATAATCGTCGCGACACTACACTGTTCAAAGCAAAACAGAAAGACGAAACGAAAATAATTGGCTTGCTTTCTATGAGAGAGAGAGAGACAGACAGAGACACATGCGCACGCCGCACGGCTTACTGTCACAACAGCAAAAAGTGTCGTGACAACTTTTCGTCTGAATTTTTTCCGTCTAGCCTCCTTCGCAACGCGCGATAAAGAACTTCGTTCTAATAATATTGTGGACATAACTATTTGTCCTAGATGGGAGTCAAATCACCTCTAATTTAGTAATGAGCATCACTAATGTATTTACTTCATAAAAATATCTGGGTTTAACTGCCTTGGTGGCGCAGTGGTAGCGTATACGACCGCTGTGCTCGAGGTCTCGGGTTCGATTTCCGGGTCGAAATAAATGTTTGCATGATCTGCAAATATTTATTTCGGAGTTTTGGTGTTTTCTATGTATAATAAATATATGAGTATATATGTATTTATATCAGTTTTCTAGTATCCATAGTACAAGCTCTGCTTGCAAGCTCTGTTTGGGACTACATAGCGTTGTGTGTCAAATGTCCAAAATATTTATTTATTTTATCTCACCCGTAACAAATTCTCCACGTTCCACATCTACATCATTCTCATCCCTCGCAGTGAATGTGTAGAGCACCACATATCTGCCTGAAGGGTCCTTGCTGAACGGACAAGCTTCTCCCTCGCTGCCCAACTCCGAGTGACCATCGTTGGTGACCCCGTCTGATACTGATAGCCTATAAAAAAGAAAAATAGATGTGGAGAGAAGAGTTACTAGTCCTGGAGTATGGTAACGTACAGTTACATAAAGACATAATAAGCAGTAACTTTGATTATCATCAACAGCCTTTGACAGTCCGCTGCTGGACATAAGCTTCTTCTTAGAGAGGAGGTTTTGGCCTACTATACCACGCTGGCAAATAACTTGGTATAGGGTTTGTGTCGAGTTTTGTCTTCTCTATGCAGTAGTGCTGATCTGTGACACTCATGGGATGAATTTAGTTGGATAACTACATTTACATAAACGGATTTTAAAAATCAATAACTTAAATTTAAAAGAAATAAGGTTCAATATTGAATACCATTGTAAATTTGACTTACGGAGAGGCCACAAGTTTAATAAGAGCCGTTATACAGATGACAGTAATTTTTTTAACGAATGTTACCAATTAGTTTTGTAGCTTAAGATGGTTGTCATCAATCTTAAGAGTGGGTTTGTGCTTACTAAGTGCTGTTAAAGTGCTAAGTGAGTGACACCGGAATACATCATGTAAGATAAAAATACTTATCCGAGTGCTCAGTTCGAGCTTATTTCACATCAACTGGATTTGGAGTTGTGAATTACAGTTGCCAACAATGGCAATGCTGTACGCGGTGACCGTGGCGATTGAATATCATACAAAAACTCACACTAGGTCCTCTGAACTTGTATATTACCATCATAGACAGCACTTTTGAATCTTATTATGACATTAAATACCTTTGATTTGCAGAGCTTTCGACCGTATTGCACCGGCCGTGGTCACGGGTCGACTCAGCTCGCCGTCTATAATAATAATATTGTGATGTGTACAAAAATAACAATTTCTGAGAAATAAATATAAAATTCTGTGTCGTAGTAGATTAAGAATACAACGTGACCACCTCTATTCTTTCCATGGATGTTGTAAGAGGCGACGAAGGCAATTAGATATGCAACATAACACTACGAAGAGAAGGAAAACTTGAATTGAATTGAATTGAAGGGAAACAGTATACCGACTCGTCTGGCCAGAGTACTATAGTACGTCAAAACCTCCTTGCTAAGGTGAAATCTATGTCCAGCAGTGGACTGTTGAGGGCTGTTGATGACGGTAATGATGATGAAATATAAATTAACAAACATTATTTTAGGTATTTTTAAGTTTTGCTTGTAGTTTGACATTTGTTGGTGAGAGCATAGTAAAAGATTTTGCCTTTAGCAGGCCACTGTCTAGATCCAGGATCTTTCTAAGGAGATTTTGGCCTAGTATACCATAATAACCCGACACATTGGTATAGAGTTTACTCCAAGTTCCTGGATGTCGTAAAAAAAACTATTCCTGGATCCCTCCTATCCCAGGCGCAAAGTGGCACACCGTGTGGTTTTAGTCGGACCGATTCCGACACACCACCTCACCGCCAATCCCGGTGGGATGACGGCCCGAGGTAGTTTCCATGCATTAAAAAGTAAAAAAAAAAAGGTTATTTCAAGGTACCTTTCTTTTTGCAGTGCTGTTGTCTTGTGTAGTTTGCTGCCTTAGCTGGCTCCAACGACACCCATAGACTATAGTATTTATTCCCACTCAGATCACTGATTAATACTCACTGTGAAACATCTCTATGTGATAAATCGGTAGGAGATCGACTCCGAGGCAGTTTTTTCTTCAAGTCATGTTCGCAGGGCGCGCAGTAGGAGTGTGGTATGAAGCCTTCGCGTCGAGACTCTGCCACAATGACATACACCCAGTCATTTTCTCTGTACAACACATTGACTATTTGTCCACGTTTTACCTGAAAGCAATGGCAAGTGTATTGTAAGATTGACCAATATAACTTGAACTATCTAATATTACAATGAGTTTTGCTACGTGGGCTTTTGGAAATATTGCTTTATAAAAATTTTGGATTCTGTTTACCGTAGTGGCATAGAAATTGGCACAAAAGGTATCGTTAGATGTAAACTAAATTAAATGAATGTTTATTTACATGATTATATGTTATATTAATATGTGTTACAAACTTCTGCCAAATTGTATAATAGTTATTTGGCAGATGCAGCCTCTTTTTAACATCACCTCAATAATAATTTAACGCATATTTTAAATTTAATATTGTCTTCTTTTTTAATATGTACTTATCATTTTGAGTCAAAAGCTGTTTCCCGTATAAATATTTTTTTTTTTCTTTTGTAGATCGAAACTATGTGTTTATTTTAATATTTACAGTAGATTTGTCCAACAAGCGGTCGCCAGCAAGAGATTGTTTTTTAATCATAGATAAGGTAACCTTTTGTATATTTAAACTAATTTAATAGGTTTTGTAAAAAAAGTACAAAGAAAATTGGTGTACAATAAATTTTATTCCATCAAATAATTTTGTCCACATTCTAATTAATTTTATAAATGGAAATGTGAGTTTGTTTCTTACGCTTTTATGCGTTAACCACTAAACTATTTTAAGAAATCGTTTCAACAGTTAAAAGCTACATTATCACATTACTTAGATTATAAGCTAGTATATTAATATATAGATTAATTTGTCAGTTACCTCAAGTTCATCATCAACACACGGCGCAAAGTCATGGAGCACCACCATTTTAGAGTCAGGACTCAGTCCATGTTCCTTCTCTATTCCCACCCTCACCAGAGTCTCTATACTGGCTGAGCCTGTAATACGACCCATGCCAGGACTTAGTCCAGACCCAGGCCGGGAGAGGTCTTTGTCTGAATCACCACTGCTAGCTGTAAATGTAGTTTGACACAATATTTACATCAAATTAAGGGTTTAAATTAGGCAGCGTGTCTAGGTTGTTTTTATGTAGGTCAATAAGAGGATCAATCAATTATCAACAGCCTTTAGTAGCCTGAGATAGGCCTCTCCTTAGAAAGGAGGTTTTGGCATACTATACCATGACCAGAGAGGTGGGCATAGGGTTTATTTCAAGTTTTCCTTCTCTTTACAGTGCTGTTGTTCTTTATTCGGCAATACCTATGGGATGCATAGGGTAAGTGACATTCCATATTTTTAATCTGTGATCATATGGACTATTGAGAACATAAGATTAAAATGCTGCACAACGCTAGTCATCTTGTATCATATTTTATTTATAACAATCTATTTATGCAAATTTATAACAGTAAAAATATAAAATCTGGGTAACTGGACTAACTAGACACTAAGTAGTTATATAGAAACCTTACCGTCTAATACAAAGTATTTATAAAAATTGTAAAAAAACTTCGCAACCATAAATATGCCGCATTAAACAGAGATGGACTACTTAGATATGGACATTTCTATATTTGAATAAAAAAATGAATAACATTTTACAGCGAAATATGTACGCGACTTATAATAAACAATAAACTTTAAAATTACTTGCTTAAAATGGTAAAGGAGTCTGTATTTGTTTCTTAGATCGTATCTTTAGGTCTCATGGTTGTTAATAATCTCATTGAGTGCAAGATTGGGTTATGCATGTTTTATAAATTACGGTACTAATATCTACAATTATACCACTATTCAAAACTTATACGATAATCGTACCATTGACAAACTTTTGACATTCAACTTTTTAAATAATCATTAGTTAGTAACACATAATTTGGTATTGTTACGGTCAAGGGTATCGGCATACAGGTTGTCAGACGAAACAAGACGAAATTACTAGTTTTATATATTTATAATTATATAGAAAGTATGAGGTCATTGACATGAAAAGTTCACTATAAAAGCTTTACTTACATTTCTTCTTCTTTCCCCTTCTAATCCTAACTGGACACAAAAACGCCATAACGTAATATTTATAAACACATAACTAATTAATTAGAGTCAATTTTTTCAACTTATTGTTGCTGCTTCGCTTGTTAAATACGATTTTCTCACGATTTCCTACATGTCAAAAAGTTCACAAAACAACTTTTTATACGTTTTGTTATTCCTCACTGCCAAATCGACGTTTCGTAACTACTATTCTCATAATTAAAGCATAACGCGGTTTAAACGTGTAAATTTTATTTCAAATAATGTGTAAAAAGTTATATACTTATCTCTTTACACTTTTTTATTTATTCTGAGACTATGTTAGCGAATTAAAATAAATCAGTATACGTCTCTGCATTCTTTCCCTCTCTCTTTCAATCTGGAATGTAAAAGTAAAATGAGACTTGAACACATTCACATTCATAACATAAGATATCTTTTTCTTTACTCGATTGTTATGCAGACTATCGACATGGGTTAATAATATTTTATATATTTTGTAGACCCAAAAACTTGAAAACAGATAACAGATGTGTTCTTCGGTCAGATATTAGAATAGTATATACTTTGTTGTATATCAATTACAATAATAACAGTCACATATTAAAGGCAGAATACTACTAACAATTATTATTCAGCAGCAGTATTATTCTATTCTACTAGTAAACGCAGCGTTGGTAAACGCTCCATAAAGTGGCCCGACGATCTGTCGAAGGTCGCGGGAAGCCGTTGGATGCGGGTGGCACGGGACCGACTGTTGTGAAGAATCTTGGATGTCCAGTAGTGGACGTCTTTTGGTTGAGATGATGACGACAATGATGATTGCTCTATCAGATCCTTAACCAATATGTTATATTATATTCACTCGGGCGAATATAGTTGATTTTCTGGAAGAATGTCGTCTGAGTAAAATTTTAATGGTGTAATAAACCATTATAATAAGTTCAGTGTCATATAATTTTGTACCTACAATATCACAGCAGTCACGGTGTGCTAATAAAAATATTCTAATCTTAAAAATCAAAACCAGTACTAATTCCTAACCTTTTTAATCGAACGTTGTTTTACGTAAATGAAGTACATTTATATAAAATTGGTTGGTTTGATATGTTAAACTTGTAAAAAGATCACTGAAACTTAAGTGTATTAAACCTATAATAATAACGATAACAGGTTTATGATGGATTACAAGGATTTAAGTGTTTGTTTACGCATAAAGAGGTGAGAAAAACATTACCATTATTGAAAAATGTTTATTCACAGTATTAGATAGGTACACGATATAAAGGCAGTCGTCGACTTACACGCTAAAATATTCATCGATACATTTGGCACAAACTTTTTACAGCAAAGTATAAAAATACATGCAGGTTTTTAACAATTTCAACTTTAAACTTGAATTATTTATTAAAATTTTCATTCAACATTTGTTTATAATGGTGACATAATAACATTTTACAACTTCAGATAGACTTTAACTTAAAATTTAACTTGTCATCATTAACCGACAATATAATGTTTTAAACTAATTTTATATTATATTATTAAATCTAAGTTGCTATTGTTATAACATTATTCCACTTGATCTCAATTCATTTTACATTAACAGAACACGAGAAGTAAGTTAGTACACAATAATATTCAGATTTTTTCATATATATTGAATCGGTAGCTTTGTAAAACTATAATATTTGCCCTCAGTAAAAATAACATTCGTATTTAAGTAATCAAGCACCGTTCTGCTTCGAAGCTCTCTTATTTACTCTTACTGTGAATGTATCACAGTTATTCAAATGTAAGTCGATTAAAGATGTTGTGTATCTGTTAATGAGTGCCACGATTCGTGACGATGATCTGGAAATTTAATACAGTCCATCCAGTGTTTCAGCCTCCTTCCTTTGCTGCTGGCTCCGAGGACAAGACTCCCTAGAAAATCATTGGGTTTGCCATAATCTTTATCCCAAACTGTCAATGTCAAATTTTGGCGCGAAAGTTCTGTAGGACGTGTTTCGAACAGAAATTCCTCATTCCAAACTGGATTCAAGTTTCGCCATTTTATCGACGATTTGTGTTTCTTGTGGTATGGGTCGGGGTCCAAGTGGCTATAATAAATTAAAACAGATAATTAGGTAAATTGTTAAGTATTTTAATGTATCTGTCTACACAAGTAAGTACTAATATAAATATTTTACAGATCTCCTTTTCGATAATTAAGGTGAAAGGAAAAGTAACATTGTTTAACTATTAGTATATCTAGACTTAATGCACTTGTCTCACTAATAAGATACTGTATATGTGAGAAAGTTGCGTAAGCTGCGTAGTCTGTACAGTTGGCCTAGTGATTTAAGCGGTCTGGCGAACCGGGCGGCGGAGGCGCGCGTACCAGCGCCTCATGCCGCCTTGAGTGTGGCCGCGGGTGGATGGGACGGGTTTTCCCCTCCATTCGCTACAATGGCCAGCCGCGAGGAGGCGACGCCCGCGTGTGCCGTACGTCGCTTAAAATAGAGAGTTTATCCGCAGATGGTGCCCGTGGTAGCGGGCAGGCGCTAGGAGGGATCTGGATGTCGTAATAGCAGCTGTTCCCGGATCCCTCCTATGTTAGGCGCAGAGTGGCACACCGTGTAGTTTTAGTCGGTCCGATTCCGACACACCACCCTGCCGCAAACCCCGGTGGGGTGACGGCCCGAGGGGGTTTCCACACGATAAAAAAAAAAAGTGGTTTAAGCGGTCACCACACCGCTCACTACTGCGCCGAGTGTTGTGGGTTTCAAATTCCACATGGGAAAACACTTTGTGTGATCCATAAATTGTTGTTCTGAGTCTGGGTGTTCTGTGTGTCCGTTTCTTGTATGTTTGTAAAGTCCCCCGCGACACAGGCTTTATACCAAGTGCGGGCATTGTCTTAAAAAAAAATCGCAAGTTTTCGCATCGAATTTTAAAGTTCACTAAATAAATCTAAGTTAAATTTGTGTTCCCCGTGCACCAGGTTTTCAAGTCTGTTGACTGATTTGACACATCGACAGCCTAATTGTCAAATATGCGCAACATAAATTGTAATATTTTTACTACAGCGAGGAAAGTATTATTTTACCTATTACTATTTTTAATCTTAGAAAACCTTAACTCTACTATATTTTGACTGATTTTTAATTCAAATTGACGTCTAATTAACTTACAGTTTAACAAATGGATCCGAATAGCCGTTGCTGTCTTGAGGTGGAAGATCAGCTCCCCTACAAATCGTTACCACCAGAGCTCTTTTCTTGGTGCTGTAACACAGCGCTAGCAGTATCCTAGGACCCATAGGTTCCGTGCCATTAGATCCTGACAGAGCCAGCCGAAGTTGTGCTGGAGACTTTGCACATTCTCGCAACGCCACTGTTGCAGATCCCATTTCATCGCAGCCGTATCTGTTGGAAAATGAAATATTTTTTTGTAACAGGTGTTGAATATGAGCCACTGCGAGTATTAAAAGTCCATCTCCCTGAGCTTAAAAGGCCCTGAGCTTTATTGACGCGTGAGATTTTTTTTGTGAAAGTAAAACTTGCGTTACATGTGCACAACGACTGTGGTATCTCCTACGCACTCTTTCCATGGAACTTTAGCTATATTACTCAGCGACTAACTTGAGCTGTTTACCCCAAGCTTTCTATGCCTCATGTTTTCTGTTTTTGGACTTAATAGTTACTCCGCGAAGTGACTTTAAAAAAATAGGAGTGTTACCACCCCTATTCCTTCCGTGGAGGGTCTCGTAAGAACAGACGAGGAAGTCAAACCATACATTAGAACAACACTTCAAAGAGTAGGAAATCTGACACATCCTATACCCGCCTGTCTGGTTTTCTTTCTAAGGAGAGGCGTAACTTCAACTGTGCACAATTTTAAAAGAGCACATCTAACATACAAAACTGATAGCCTCGAATTCATTTACAGACACGAAAATGATATAAAATGTACTCGCCTGGTATGTAACCTTTATGGTGGCGTTCGGAGTCAATTAAATGTCAACAATTTAATTAAATTGAAGAGGGAACCCTGTCGCTATCAAATGAGTTATATTTTGTTATTTATACATTTCATTTAAAAGCTTTAACACTGGATTTTCATTGGTTTTTTTTGACATGAAAGAAGGTCAGGTCTGATAATGAAATTGCGGCTGTAAATTTAGGACTGTCACGTCGTTCGTGTCTGAGTGTAGCTGTATCGCTTTACCACGCAAATAATTGCAGGAAAATTATTATTAGTCTATTAATCGAAATTGAAATAATTTAGATTTTAATCTCTGTATATATGTATAAAAATGTTAAACGCGATGTCACTTCACCGATCATCATAAAAATTTGTGTGTATGCTTACACACACAGGATGCCGAATGAAATAAATGTCATAAGATTTATAAAATGTTTTTACTAAAAATATAAATAATGAAACCATTAATGATTTTCGGCAATGAAAAGTTGGATTGGCACAAGAGGCATAAAGTATGCCTTGTATACAAAGGGAAAAACCAAACGGTAAAGACACAAGGCATAATATTATGTTAAGGGTTGGTAAAGAATTCGTTCACATTTGAATCTAATATCCCGCGTGAATATGTTACAAGAGTTCTTGGCACCGATTTTATTGTTTTAGGTATCGATGAAAACTATCCATCAATTTTAAACTCCACGATGAGATGATACGAGACTAAATAAGCTCACTTTTTTACTGTAGTAAATCTCTAATTAAATCTTAACTTTAAAAAATTCTCGTGATGGAGTATGTGTGTTGTCTGTGTTTTATTTTAGTTCATATTTCTCGGTTGAAATAACTAAAACTATTAAAACCTAGTAACCAAAACTGAAAAGATCTAAAACTTCGTTAAAGATACATAATTTAAATTGAACTAAAATATTTTCTTAATGTTCCTGGTTTGAAAAATCTTGCTTCATGAGTTCGAGATTAAATAAAACTGAACTGACATAATTACATGAAACTTTTCTTTATAAAACGGATCTGAAAACCACAATTCCCAAGCTTGAAATAGACCAAAATAGAATATCTAATGGGAACTTGAAAAAGTTTGGATTGAATTATAACTTCAGCTTATTAAATTACATTTATTCGTCTGGCAATATTTTTAATAATAATGTTTACTTCACAAATTTATACAGCATTACAAGTAGGCCGATATTTCTAAAGCATATTTAATGAAGTTAGCATCTGTAACCGAACTAGGCAAGACCTGTACTTCGATTGTCAGCGCTAATCCTCTCGGATATAATAGTCTAGTTTTCTGTCGTTATTAAAATAAAAAATAGTTATAAACTCTAGTGTTAATCTCTTTGATAAAAAATAAACACGGCCATGTTTTTATTTTCTCCTTGAAGTTACTATATGCATTATTTACTTTTTCCACCTACCTGTCATCATCAAACAGGACAATTTCCAAACATTTTATGGCGAGATCTGATTCTGTAATACCGAAGAAGTGAAGAGTCTCGTTATATTCAGGATTCTTCGTCTTATGCACCGTCTTTGTTCTGAGTCGGTTAGAGTAGGTACCTTCTGAAAGAGATGCAAACTACAATATGCATATTCATAGAGAGGCTCGTATAAAACAATTGTTGCGTTCTGCGTATGTTCAGGAAAATACACGGTTTCCAGTGTGACCAATAACGACAGACAGTTTTACTGAAATAAGTTTAGGTAAGGCTATGGTCGCCTTTTCAGTTCAGAATTAGGACCCCGGCATCTGAATAAGGGGAGGCTTGAGCTTCCGTGACCTCACTTACTCAATCAAAAGCAACGAAAGAATTGTGTATCAACAATTTTCTATAAGGTCTTAGTATCACTGGTGGAAGCGGACTTGTAGCGGAATATGGTTCATTCGAAGTTGATCAGCACTGATAGCCTATCTTCTATGTATTGTTACATGGAAAAATAAATTTAGTGACGTCAGAAAGTAACGTTGGTGTAATGCACGGACTCTTTTCGTTAATAACACAGGTAATTTATCCAATTATTATAAATATTTTTGGTTTTATGCTCATTTCCTCGAACCTTGGATAGACATCGGCAATTACTCGATAGAAAGTAAGTACCGTAACTTTTAGCAAAAAAAATTATAACTTACCCTTCGGTACAACTTCTAGCCTACAAAATGGGTCAGATAACCCAGTCATATCCATACCTATCAACCCTCTAGCTCTCAGCACAGTAACCGCTAAAGATGAAGTAGCATTATCATATGCCAGTTTTATCTCTAGAGTTCCAAATCCTGCATCTGGTATAGCGGGAGGTCTATCCTGCATTGGTTTTTGTTCTTTTCTTATGCTGCGAAGGCTGTATGCGCTGCCTTTGGAGCCGGTGCGTTTTAGAGCGCCTAAAGGCCGTTGAGTCAGGCTGTCGGTTCGATGAAGACTTAGGCCGCTGAAGCCGTGGGACAAGATATCAGTTTCACTCCATTCGTAATGCGTGTCCTGAAACAAGGAGTAGACAGAAATACATATCGATGATTGATCTGTTGGTCAGAAATTGAAGGATTAAGTATCATAGCACCTGTGTTAACAGTCTATCAGGCATTAGAAGGTCATGGAGACGTCGAACGGAGAATTCTACTATTCTTTAGTTGGGTGGTTTCGGTGCATAGACTCTCGAGGATTTAGTGTGACTTTATTTCACGTTTAATTGATTGCCACGGTAGCCGCTTTAAGCTTTTTGACTAGTGCGCAGTGAAATATATATCAATTGCAAGGTCAAACATGCTCACCGTGACCTTTGAGTTCATGTGAAACAAATTTTCTTTGTTTTTTTTTAGATATTTGACACACAACGCCATCTAGTCTCAAATTACTACGAGCTTGTACTAAGAATACTAGATAACTGATATAAATGTACATATATATATACATGTACTTTTTTCATGTACATATGTACATATACATATTGTATACATAAAAAAACACCCAAACTCTGAAATAAATATTCGCAGATCGTACAAACATTTGGTCCGACCTGAGAATTGAACCCGGGACCTCCAGCACAGCATTCGCATACGCTACCACTATGCTACCGAGGCAGTCAACTTCATCAAATTCACAAAAAACCCTCTGAACACTCCACTTATCGTACTTATCAACGTCGTCAGGGTGCTATCCCAAATAAAGCCGTGTTCAATTTATATATTTTTTTTTATGTATGGAAACGCTCTTGCACCCTTTCCCCACCGAGGCTTGCGATGGAATTGTCTGTCGGAATCGGACGCATTAAAACCACATGGTGTGCTAGTTTGCGCCAGAGATAAAGTGATTCGGGAAGCAGCAATGCGTTCAACACCACTTAACTCATCAGATCACTTTAACAACTTTGAATAAATACAACTAAGAACCTATATGTGCATAAGAATCATCCACTTACCCCTAAATCGTCAAGAAATTTAACCTTCTATTTTTTTTATTTTTTTTATTAATAGACTGCCAAAATGAGTCTACTCTGCCTGATGGAAAGCATGAATAGAATCCAAGAGTTGTGGTCACCATACTTATTGCAAATGGAGACCATGCGGTATGGTGGCCTAGTGAGATGCTTTTTCACACCCCGCTTGGGGACGTAAAAGGCATGACAGTCATTGTGACAGTGTAAGGCTTACACAGTTACCACGATAACTGTTACCCCTGCATCAATGGGTCCCCGGTCTCACACTCACCAACGAAGCACGACAGCACGGATGCTGGCGCTTTAGGTTGGTCTTCTGTGGGAGGGTAGTGCTGCCCCGGTCGAGCCGGCCCGTTTGTGATGAAATCAGCGTGGCTCTACTAAATAACTTGAAAGTATAAAAATTAAGATCCATTGATATTTACATTGAAATAACATCCTCTAACCCCTAGCTGTCAAGAAATTTTAACTTCCATCATCAATTCACCTAAATAACTAGAAGGAAAACAACTAAAGTTTATGCGAACGCATGATAATTAAAAGAATTATCCTCCATTTCTTAACCGTTAAGGAGTAGTACCTTCCTTCATCAGCTAACCTAAATACTTTCGAAGAATAAAGCTAAAGGTAACATACATGAATATGATAATTAAAAAAAATGCTCAACTCCTAAGTTTTAAGGATTCCTTCCATCATGATCTCATGAACACGAGATGATGACTAACAGATGCAAATGCTAGAACAGCTTTTAAAAATATATGAAAGACATAAGCCTACCGAATTCAAAAGTTGCCCTCAATTTCCTAGCAATTCCATCTTCAGATACCGATATAGTGATAGTGTGACGATCTCAAGAGTATATGCTTTCAAATACAAACAGAATTTTCAATATCGGTCGACAATTGACGGCGTAATCAGTGAATACATATGTTTTATACAAGGTGGAACATACAACCTTCTTCTTTTAAACTGGTTAAATATAAGGTACGTTCCACATAAACCACCGGGTTATAAGATTATAATCAAATATATTATTAATATTACCATAGTATAAACAGTTTTGATACTATATTTTTGTTCTCTATATGTATTGTTTAAATATTTATTTAAATTTTCGTCTATGTATGTATTTTTTTAAATAATTAATTGTAATTTATATGTAATTAGCTGTACTCCACGCGTGTTCCCGCGCCACTAACGAAAATAAATGTGAAGGAAAGACATAAAAAAAAATTCATATCAACTCAGAAACCTTCGCGGGCTCGTGCACAACAACTTTGCTAAAAAGATGAAATGCACAGTTTACGATTCTATAAATGACATATAGACAGACAGACAAACATTCATTTTTATACATACGAGTACAGATTATTAATTGCTTCTCTTAAAGACACACATGCACCTGCCATGTCAGTTACTGAACCATCTAAAGGTTGACTGGTAGGTAATGTCAGCGTTAGGCCGCCTCATGTGATTGTAGTGCAAAAAGTATTAAAAAAAAAGGTGAGGGTAACGTAAACTAAACTTATTGTTGTAATTATTAAGAACTGAAAAATTTAAAAGGTAATCTATTGTTTAAAGAAAGGTAAAAGTTAAATGGTAGACATACGCTCCCGAACTAAGCGGTTCGGCTCTTCCTTCCTGTGCAAATTAGTTAAAGCCTGGAGATCATTACCAGCGCACGTGTTTCCCTCCCACTGCGATCCCGGGTCCTTTAAACGGGGCGTGAAAAAGCATCTCATTAGGCCGCCATAGCGTGGGTCGCCATATTGCACTGTCGTCATTCGCAGTGACTATGGCGACCACAGCTCTTGGATTCTATTCATGCTTTCGATCAGGCAGAATATGGTCACTTTGGTAGGTTGTAAAAAAAATTAAAAAAAAAGGTAAAAGAACGAGATAAAACCTTCCGTAATTTATATAATTGTGCGCTCTTTAGACGGGATTATGATCTGGTTGTTTGTTATCAAATTTTAACCAAAAATATACATTGTAGTTATAAAAAACTGTTCTCTAAAAGTCATCAACATCAACAGCCTTTTACAGTCCACTGCTGGACATAGACTCCTTAGCAAGGAGGTTTTGGCCTACTATATCACGCTTTCCAGACGGGTTGGAATAGGGTTTGTTTCAAGTTTTCCTTCTCTATGTTATGATGTTGTCTTGTATACTTGGTCCCTTAGTCGCCTTTTACGACACCCACGGGATGAATAGGGGTAGTAACACTATGTATTCTTAATCTGTCACCACACGGACAATTCTCTTAAAATTATTAATTTAAATTTTTAAATAAGTAAGTATATTTATTTCAGATTGACAATAAACTACGTCGTCAGACTGAATTATTATAAGTATATAAAACCGCGCCGATGTATTGTTGTACATAAGTATATTAAAAATAGATTAAATATTAAAAAATTATCTTCTAAAAAGTAACAGCGTTTGAATGTGGTTCCATTATGAATAATATAATAAATTGTAATAAACTGTATTCTTTATTTATTAATTTTCGGTAGAATATACCTCCTGAGGGTGCTTAGAGGTGGTATTTTTACCGATGCGAACGCTATGGACCGCGCTTGCCCATTTGGTGGCGCGAAAAAACAAAAACGGAACATCGAGGTCCTCACACGGGGGGAGGGGTTTCTTCTGCAAGCCGTAGATGGCCTGCGATACGTCGGAGTGCCAGGGATTTCCTTACTAGGGTGCACATGGTTCTCTGGCTACTCGTACCTGAAATGGCGTTCGGTTTTTTGTCAGTTCGAGTCCGATATAACCACCTGTCTGTGGTGTCCGGGTATCCGGTATCCGTATCAGAAAAGAAAGAGGTGTTATTCTGTTTTCAACTTTAAATGACACCTTTCAAGCAAAAAAGCATAATCCTAATCGTTTTTTAAATGACGGAGTTCATGAGAAAAAAAAATAAACTGAACTAGAACCATTACCTTTTTAAAAGTAGATTCAAAATTACTTTCTTTACTTATTTTTACGCTTCAGACCCCAATTATTCTCCTCCTAATAAAATTGCATGAATTTCAGTGACTTTCCTTTATTAGGTTTATCCAAACAGCGTTCGTGAACTCATACAATATTAAAACAGAATTGTAATTAGATTTACTTACACATAAAACATAGGTTTACAAATTTCGTAAATTTGACTGACAACGTGAGGGGTCGAGATCCATAATCTGATAAAGGTACGTCATATTAATCTATTTGTTTCGTATGGTGTCGAAATAAGAATACAGAGTGTCACCACCTCTACTCCTCCCATGGGTGTTGTAAGAGGCGACTAAGGGACCGAAATATGCAAGACAACATCACTGTAAATAGAAGGGCAACTTGAAACAAAACCCGTCTGGCCAGCGTGCCAAAACCTCCTTGCTAAAGAGAGGCCTATGTCCAGCTGTGGTCTGTTAAAGGCTGTTAATGATATTAATCTATTTATCCCATCCGTGTGTGTTTTGTGATGCATTTATGGGCCTTTATGCCAACATTAAAAGCTGCAAGCGATTCTAGTTGTTCGATTATTTTCTGTAACAATTCCTTTAAGTTTTCATCTCAAGTCACATCATGTATAGATATTGTAATCGTTGTTTCCAAAAAAGAAAAATGGAAGAAACAGTGTTAATAAATATATTCTTACCAGCTGCGTCCAGCGGCTGGTTATTGTTGTAATTTGCTCATCCTAACCATAGGATCCCTATATTTTTTCAACTTAAAGCGTAACCTATGGAGTATTTCAGACTCGCGATGGTATATTTTTTTTTCTTTTTTTTTTCTTAAAAAAACAACATCCGCATTAGGAATAAATTCTGTGTCGCGGGAGACTTTGCAAACATACAAGAAGCGGACACAAAGAACACCCAGACTCAGAACAACAATTTGTGGATCACACAAAGTGTTGTCCCATGTCGGATTTCAACCCACATCGCTCAGCGAACGGGAGGGCGGCGTGATGACCGCTTAAACCACTAGGCCAATCGTATAGTCAAATATTTGTATATAATTTTCTACAAAACAAGGCAGAGTAGAGTCAGTTTGGCAGGCTATTAAAATAATCTGTACGTCGCCAAAATAGAGAGTTTACCCGCAGATGATGCCGCAGCGGGCAGGCGCTAGGAGGGATCTGGATGTCGTAACAGCAGCTGTTCCCGGATCCCTCCTCAGTCAGGCGCAGAGTGGCACACCGTGTGATTTTAGTCGGTCCGATTCTGACATACTACCCGCCGTAAACCCCGGTGGGGTGACGGGCTGAAGGGGTTTCCACACGTAAAAAAAAACCTAGGACACCTCGTAAGCGAGGTCCATATCTAGCAGTGGGTTCTTAAATGATGTTAAATTAGAGTTCATTTCTGACCTTGGCAGTGGTCAATAACTTGGTCTGTAAAAACAAACTTTTAATAACTCCCAAAAATTTTGCCAGCCCAAGGGCAATTCGGTTAACTCAAGGAAATTTATTAGAGTTGACTGTTTCTTTTGACTTTATTTAATGTATACTTAAAGACCAAGCTAATTAACAGACTGCCTCAGTGGCACAGTGGAAGCGTATGTGACTGATGTGATGAGGTCTTAGCGACGATTTATGGGTCGAACCAAATGTTTGTATGATCTACACATATTTGTTTCGCAGTTTGGATGTTTTCTACGTATTTATGCCAAAAAATGTATATAAGTAAGTATTCTTTCAGTCAATCTCGTTGTCGTAGTACAACTTCAAACTAGGTAGTTTTTTAGATGGCGTTGTGTGTCTTATATTTGTAATATTTATTACATATATTTTTATTTGAAATTGTTAATCATTCATTATTATTCAGAATTTTTCCCTTTTTAGAAAGATCTGTAAGAATCTTAACAATCCTTTGTTCTCTCGAACTCTTTTTCTCATTTCCCAATAGATTTGTATTTCGAAGGTATTTATTTTCGGGAATTTATTGCTCATTTCGCTTCATTCGCTAAACGATGTCAAATGACAGTTAACGAGTAGTGATCCCATTCCATTTGCGGTCATATTCAAGATAATTTACAACTCGGGGAATGGCTTTTGATAAAGAGAAGTTGAGGTAGTTTGATGCAGTTAAGTAACTAATATACTGAATATTTAAGAACCTCATTATTTGAGAACTTATTACTATTTTCCAATGAATTGAAAGATGATATACTTTGTTAAAATTCACGCATACTTCTGCAAAGGCGGATTTAAACACCTAATGGTCAACTATGAGGTGATGTAAAAACGCATTAAGGTATTTTGTGTTGCTTCAATTAATCTAATAATGATTTCCAACGTTTGAATACATTATTTACATTTCAGACATATCATACATATAATAGTATCCGACAGTCCCCGTGATCACATCGATAGGCCTTTTTCTTATACAAATTCTACAATTCGACCATTCTACATGACACCTGCAGCGTTCGTTAGATGATGGTGTGTAGCATTTTTTCACCCTGGCCTTACTCCATGTCGCCATGTTACCATAGACAACGATGTGCCTGTTGTACGAGTATAGTCGAAATACAGGTCCAGCCTATCCAAACCTAAAAGAAAAACATGTTTCTACTGTCAGAAATATGAATTCCAGTACATGTTCAGATCTGCATTAATAGCCGTCTCGCACCCCCAATTGACTAGATATGACGCACGAATGACGTAATGACGCGACATGACGCTCGTGAACTTACGGCCACTGGACAGACTCAATCGTCACCGTTATTTAATACTGTGAGGAAACATAAATGGGTCAAACGTTGCCATTTGTAGGGAAAAATTCAGTCAGACAGTAATTTGTAGAATATAATGACTTGATACGTCTCACACATGGACGTCAACTAGGTCGAATCTGTAGTAATATAATCA
The DNA here is from genome assembly GCA_949316085.1 of Hypercompe scribonia. Taxonomy (NCBI): domain Eukaryota; kingdom Metazoa; phylum Arthropoda; class Insecta; order Lepidoptera; family Erebidae; genus Hypercompe; species Hypercompe scribonia. The sequence goes on from OX438987.1 coordinate 15,568,785, forward strand.
GACTACTACATAACAAATATACAAATCATCAAAAGCCTTTAACAGTCCACAGCTGGACATAGGCCTCTCCGTAACAAGGAGAAATACATATATGAATATAAATATATATATATACTCGTCACAGAACAAATCATCGTGTTCATCACACAATAACAAAATTGTTCTGAGTGGAATCGAACTTATTATACAACCACTAACTAACCAATAGGCCAACAGGCCCACCAATAATGTATTTGAGTGTAACTTGTCTATTAAATATATGAAATCTGTATAAGTCTATTAAAATGAATCCCTTTTTCACTAGGTCACGGCATCACGCGTAAACGACTAGATTATTTTCAGTATTTAATTTAGTATTAGATAGCTTAGTTATCGAGGAAGACAATAGGCTTTAAAACGTCAAGTTAAGACCTATAGGAACTTAGCATAAATGAATAATGTAGCAAAAGTGGGGCAAAATTATGTCTTTTGACGGACGCTGATGTACTCGTAAGTTTATCAGCGCGTTAGGTACCGTACAGGCTCTGTCTAGTTTGAGATCTGACTGCCGTGTGAGATGTGTAAGGTTATTGTAACATATTGTATAATTATATTAATATTCGCATACATGTCAAACACGGCCGTCTGAGTCTAAACTAAACAAAGTAACCAGACCGCTGATAAACATACATACGAGTACATACAATACATACAAAAGCAAAGGTTTGTCCTTGGTAGGAACCGATCCCATAACTTCTGGCTCATCAATCAGAATCACTTATCACCAGACCAAGGGACTCATCAAACAATGAATACTTAACGTAGAGAAACGGGTGTTATGTCCATCCAACACAAAAGGAGAATCCTCTGACCAGGTGAGATGATCTTATATCATATTTTATAATATTATATTTGTGATGAAATTCAAGTACCAAGTACTTGTCTATGTTATTCCATATTAATGGAGGTTTTTTAAATGTTTAAATATAAAATAAAAGCAAAGAGAAATCACTATTTTCAGTGGCACGTATTCGAGCGAATCGGAGACGAAAGCCAATATCGCATGTTCAATAATGGACGGCATTTTCCTAGAATAAATGAATGACTTTATTGAAAGTGTTTTGTTAAAATAACGTTCTATTTAAAGCATCACAGATAGTGGGAATAAACATTAACAGTAACAGTTCAAAGTAACTACATTGTGATATTAGGTAATACATCTGTACTGTGAACCTCCAGAGATTGGGGGCCTCTCGTGGCAGATTAGTTGCTACGCTAGGGGATGGGATGTCAGTCGGACCGCCATAAACTTACGATCGGGCTGCCACGCCAGAATTGTAATAGAGGAGTACTTTTCTCCTTATACGTCCTTACGGGGTATGGCGTCAATTTGGGGAGGACCTGAAATCATATGGTCCAGGTCTCCCCACAGTAGGGTGCTAGAGGTTGGCCGTCGGCTTTTAGTGGGAAAACCACATACTCCTGACTCCTATTCCTCAAGGAGTAGGAAGTCCAAAGGGATTATCTGCCTCGTTAATCAAAAAAAGTAATACACTGGTGTATTACTTTTTTATTTAACAATAATAATAGTTGTATTTTTTTCCCAAATTAGGGCACTAGTTTTTTTTTCCACTAAAATGTCTACCAGCAGACTTCTACAACCTAAATATAAGGTGATATGGGGCTTCTGTAGAAAGACCCTTGTCGGATTTTTAGAGTTCCATCTAAAAGTAACGATCCCGAAGATATTACTAAAGTCACCGAGACCGTGGCTTAACATGCTCTCCGAAGCACAGAAGAGTCTCAATATATCCAGAACGTTCACTCATCATAGACTGACCTGCCTAAAATTGCTCTGTGGTATTCTATGTAATAATTGTATTTAATAGCTATATGTATGTTAAAATAAACAAATAAAAGTAGATTAATTAAGAATCTAAGTAGTAATGAGAACAAAAGTCATACGAATCCCGAATTCGTTTTTTATATATATTTTTTTTATTTTAGCAGCCTGCCTAAGTGATTATACTCTGCCTGATCTAAAGTATGAATAGAATTCAAGAGTTGTGGTCACCATACTTATTGTGAATACAGACAATGTAATACGGTGACCCACACTATGGCGGCCTATTGAGATGCTCTTTCACGCCCCTTTTTTGGACGTAAAAGGCACGACAGTCATCGTGGCAGTGTAAGGCTCTCCACACTTACCACGATAACTGTCAACCCTGCATCAATGGGCCTCCGGTGTCGCGCTCACGAACTAAACAAGATAGCACGGATGCTGTCACTTTAGGTTATTCTTCTGTGAGATGGTAGTACTGCCTCGGTCGAGCCACCCCGTCCGTGCTGAAATCAGCGTAGCTCCACTACATTTCAAATCCTGAATTTGGAGTTTTTGAATTTAGATTCCTAAGTCTTATTTCAAGCTGGAATATTATATTTACCAGTGTATAACTTACCAGCTGTTCCTGCAGAAATAGAGTAAGTATTCTTTGTATTTTGCTACACTATAGTCAAAATAACACGTAGGGAAATCTACTCGAACGAAGAGTTTTTATTGGTCATTATTATACCTTTCAAACAAATAAATTTAATCAAAATTGGTTCATTCGTTTAGTGGTTATGATGACATAGTATATACGCACACGTTAAACTTACAACAGCTCTTATTTTTGTTAATTAACAAAATTGTAAATTTAAATTTTATTTTATTTCTTTTCTTTTTATTTTATTCAATAGTCGCAACCAGAGCATTCTTATTTAAAAAAAAAACTAAAGTATTAAAATATGGCGGAGACGAGTAAAGTCCTTGTGATTTTTTAGGGCAACCCATTTATTTGGTGGCAAATCAAATGAGAAATGAGTTCTCATCAATTCAATGAAACAAGTGATGTTGTTTCTACATCCCTTGTTTATTCTGTGCTAATTATTCTTGGGAAAATGTAACGTTTTAAAAATTATAATTAGACTGAGTGGATACTTTATACGGATATTTTACATCATAAAACATACCATACAGAATTGGTTCTCAGATTTTCTTAATTTTTTTTTGTAGTTCAATAGTTTACCAAAGTAAACCTATTCTGCCTGATAGGAAGCATGAATAGAGTCCAAGGGTCATAGTCACCATACTCATTGTGAATGCTTACAATAAAGTATGGTGACCCACGCTATGGTGGCCTAGTGTAGTAATATTACACACCCCGCTTGGGGACGTAAAAGGCATGACAGTCATCGTATCAGTGTAAGGCTCACATATTTAGCACGATAACTGTCACCTCTGCATCAAAGGACTGCGGTTTCACTCTCGCCAACGAAATATGACACCACAGATGCTGTCACTTTAGGTTGGTTTTCTGTGGGAGGGTAATACTGTCTTGGTCGACCCGGCCTGTTCGTGCTGAAATCACCGTGGCTCTACTACCTTATATATACTTGTGTATATATATATATAGAGTATATATGTCATAGTATATATGTCATACATATACATATCGATCGACCTATCGCCGTCCACTGCTGAATGAAGGTCTCCTCCAAGGAACGCCAACCATCCGGGCTTGGGCAATTCACATCCATCCGTTGTCAGCCACCTTCAAGTCGTCGGTCCATTGCGCCGCAGGGCGCCCTACACTACGTTTGCCCAATCGTGGTATCCACTTTTGCACACTTCGGCTTTAGCGACCATCGGTTCATCTGGAGATATGGCCGACCCACTCCCACTTCAGCATACTGATTCTCCGTGCGATGTCAGTTACTCTAGTTCTCTGTCGAATAACCTCGTTACGAATTTTATTAGCCAGAGACACGCCCAGCATCGCAAGCTCCATCGCGCGCTGAGCTACTTTAAACTTATGGACCAGTCCAATGGTGAGTGTATATTAGGGTGTCCCTTAAATTTCAAGTTCGATATTTTTTTACGCATACCTTCTTAAAAGTTTCGTAATAACCCTATATTGTCTAGAAAAAAATATTAGTTCGATATATAAACGATAACCCGTGCCGACTTGCTATTTAAACTTGTCGATACAAGTTGCTTAAGTACTGCCCAGTGACCTGTTACGACATGTTTTATTTGCCATTTCGTACGTGATTTTTGAGACTATTAGTGCTTCATTGTTTAGTGCGTAAACATGTCGGTGGAATTACGGAGTGATAAACAAAATATTTTTCTTATCGGATTGACTAGCTACCAAATAAATGGTGCAAAATTACCATCTAATCGACAAGTTCTCTCAGTCCTATTTTACAATATTCGTGAGGTTAAATTGACTGTTAGTGAAAGTGCAAATCTTGTGATTAGGGAGTGCATCATATATTGGGAAAAAGCAAGAATTCCAACAAGGGCATTTCCTAACTGCGTGAAGAAACTTATTGATTTATATCATGTTTGGAGAGAGTTGCAAAAAAATTGTAAGAAAACCCAGATTACGTTTAAGAGTCGTGAGAACAATTTTATAATTAATCTTGATAATTTGTTTGATATTGCACATGCTGATGCTTTTGAGAGAATGAAAATAGAGATATTTTTAATGAAACAGAGAAAGCCAGGTCGACCGGGATGCTTAGGTGGTGTAGATAAAAAATTGGCGGAAAAAGAACAAAGATCTAGACAACGACGATTGGAAGAAGAGGAAAGGATTGTAAGACAAAGAGAATCACTAGCTGTTGCATCTACTTCCACCACAAATAACTTAGACAGTGTAGAAGATTCAGACGAAGAACAGATCTTGAATTCTGAACTCAGCTTGCCGGACGTTCCCTGCCATGAACAAAGTTCAAAAAGAGGTAGAAAGAATCTTATAACACCTAAACTAGTTGCAGCTTTAGATCGATGCCAGTTAAGCATTAGAGATACCGTTTACATTCTTAATGCGGTGGTAGAAGCGCTTGGTCTGAGCAGCGATGATTTCTGTATTAACAAATCCTCGATTCAGCGAATTCGTACTGAAACTAGAAAATCAAGGGCAGAAGCAATAAAATCTAACTTCCAAAACAATGTACCCGACATAGTCACAGTCCATTGGGATGGAAAACTATTACCGGGGTTGGATGTACGGAGTTCAAAAGAAGAACGCTTGCCAGTTATAGCTTCATTTGACGATAGAGAGCAGCTTCTTGCAGTGCCGAAACTAGAAAGTTCTTCTGGAAAACATCAAGCGAAGGCTGTATCAGCAGCTCTCTTTGACTGGAACCTTTATGATAAAGTGCAAATTATGTGCTGCGACACAACAGCTTCCAATATGGGCCGTTTCAATGGAGCTTGTGCTATTTTGGAGCAAACTTTAGGAAGAGAATTGTTGCTTTTCGCCTGTCGTCATCATGTTTATGAATTGGTCCTAAAAGCTGTCTTTGAAACCAAGATTAAGCAAATTACTAGTAGCCCAGATATCCCGATGTTCAAAAAGTTCCAAAAAAATTGGAAAAACATTGATTGTACTAAAATTGAACCATCTCTTAATTTCGTAAAAGCACGGGTTGCCGAGACAGACATTCAAGCGTTGTTACTATTTTATAAGGCAGAATTAGATAAAGGTTTTGTAAGAGATGATTACCGCGAATTGGTCGAACTGTGCGTAATATTTTTAGGAGGAGACACAGAGTAAAAATTAAAACTAAGGCCCCCCGGAGCTATACATCAGGCACGCTGGATGGCGAGAGCGATCTATTCTTTAAAAATATGTTTACTTCAGTCACAATGCAGAGTAACTGCGAAGGACAAAAAGGCTCTACAAGATGTTTGCTTATTTCTCGTAATATTGTATGTTAAACCTTGGCTCGAATGTACAGTGGCGACCAAAGCACCTAATCAAGATTTGCGCTTCTTGAAGATGTTAAAAGAGTATGAAAAAGTTGACGCAACAATTTCTAAAGCTTCTATAAGCAAGTTCAGCCATCACTTGTGGTATCTATGTGAAGAGACAGTCATTCTATCACTATTTGATGATGAAGTTGACAACCAAACTAAGAAGAAGATGATTGCCAACTTCAACAGGGACAAAATCTCGGATTTTAGCAAACGCTATGACCCGTCGAAGGAAGAACTGACTCAAAAGTTGTTTGGTAAGTTAAATTGACTTTTTGTTGGATTTCAATTTCAATGTCCAATACTTATTTATTTATTTTCAAAATTGTTGTTGATTTTTATTTGTTATTTAACTTATTTTTCTTTTCTTTTAGACAAAGCACTGGATGATTTCGTATCGGAAAAGAGCAAACAATTTTTATCACGACTGCAGATCGACGACAGTTTTCTAAAGGAAGATGTATCTTCTTGGAATAACAATGCTGCTTTTCTGGAGGCTAAAAGAAGAATAAGTTATTTGAGAGTTGTAAATGATACTGCTGAAAGGGCTGTTAAATTAATGCAAGATTTTAACGGACTTATCACGGCTGAAGAAGAACAAAAACAGTTCTTGCTGCGCTGTGTCCAGGAACATCTAAAATTGTATCCAGACTGTAAAAAAACTACTCTAAAAAGAAGTTACCCTGAATGATTCTTATTTCTTTATGTTTTTAATTAAAGATTAATGTTCATCTAATTTATTATTTAATTTTATTCACTTAATTCATTGCATTTATAGTGAAATTATAGCAGATTGAAATTTTAGGACAAAACACGTTTTTTACTAAACTTTGAAGCTCGGTCGGCACTGGTTGCAATTATGCTAGATTGATAAAATTTTATATTTAAGTATCTTATAGCATTAGTAAAAATTATAGCGGGTATGCATTTCGAAATTCGAAAAAAAATTTTTTTTTGTCATATAAGGGACACCCTAGTGTATATATATATATATGTATATCTATATGTAGAGAGATATAAAAGACAGGTAATGTATAAACCAATAGACTGATGAAATAACCAAAAAAGCTTAACAGAAATTAAAAGAAACTTTATCAAAATAATAATGTAAAAACAAAATTAATTATCATACTGAAAATATAATATGTATACGGATGAAACACAAGTGTGGAAAATATGTGAACGATTTCAATATTTACGTACGAAGTTGTGGAACGCGTCATGAAAAACATCCAGTTATTTGAGTTTGCCCTTTCACCTTTTAACAGTGTGTATTACACCTCGATGTTTTCACATACATAAATACATTCACGCGTGTGTCTCACGAGGAGTAGACAGAGACGTATTAATAGCTGTTGTTATTCCCTAGATTATTTCAGGGTCACTACTAGTTCAATCGATTTTATCAGAGTATTAGTTTTCTCATGGAGCTACTGACGACGGATTTTCACAACCCTGAAAAATAACCAAAGTCGGAAACTGAACGAATAATGATTGCCATAGGTGTTCATGACAACCGGTAGGAGGGATCTGGATGTTGTAATAGCAGCTGTTCCCGGATCCCTCCTATGTCAGGCGCAGAGTGGCATACCGTGTGGTTTTAGTCGGTCGTCCGATTCCGACACACCATCTCGATGTAAACCCCGGTGGGTGACGGCCCGAGGGGGTTCATGACAACGGGACCGAAACATCGCCAACTTTTATACCCCGAATATATTATTTGTTCAAATAATGTAATTCGTTAAGAATTTGTTGTAGGAAAATCATATAACACTTTTTGGCCCGAATTAGAAATCCATCCCGAAACCATTTGATTGGCAGCATACATTAACCATTTGATCATTTATCAAACATTATCTGTAACACATAAATCTTTGTGGTCCACTTAAACAAGTTTTGATTGTTATTACATACATTATATTCGGTAAAAATTTTAAAATGGCGACTGCATACTGGAGGATGGAGCGTCGGTAAACCCCACACAAGATAGTCCCACTTGCTGAAAGTCGTGGGAACGTATTGGATGCTGAGTAGCAAAGGACCAGTTGTTCTACAGAACCTTAGGAGAAATCTATGTCCAGCATTGGACATCTTTCAGCTGATGTGATGATGATTTAGAATAAGTATGCAGAAATGCAATACTTAAAATAATGTAAAATTATCAATAGTGACGTTATTGATTTGCACTTTGACTCTATAGGTAAATTGAAGGGTATCATAATTAATAGCCTCTCAGGAAAATACACACACAAACGAATAGACACAGTACAGGCATAGGGATACACACACACACAGTTGCTATAAAAATAATGATTCCAACTGTAAGCATATCTTAAATTTTTTCGTTGTTTTATGTAAAAAAATAAATAAGATATTAAACATATAATTAGCATAATCTGTTTATCTATAAGTGTCTCTTACACATTAAAATGACTTTTGTGACCGCACCATGCATGGGCGCACGAAGAAGTGTGCAAAAGGTGTCCTTCCATGTCTCTAACAGAAAAGAAAATATATAAGAAAAATATTTTTCACTTATTTCATAAAAAATCGATTTCATAGATAAACTTTGTATAATTTTATATTGATATTGGAGAGTTAAGAGTGTTTGGATAAAGATGCACCCTCGGCAAATAATTGTAACCATGCCCATGGTACTATATATTAGTTTTACTGTAAATAAATATTGGTGAACCTAATAAATAAATAAAAAAATATAAAATTTATGTTCAAACGATTACATATGGCCACAGATCCTGCAAATACTTCGATTTGTGTTTAATACACAAATCTGTACAGTTCTTTACAGCAAGTAATAGTGGTTAATAAATAAAATAAGATAATAAAAGCGATCGGACTTCCAGCCGATCTCTAATTACTATAATTTGGTTCCACGTAATAGGGGTTGGCAATTGGACACCTTTGTTATTAAACCTGGAAAACGTGGAGAAATTTAAAGGCAAAGTTTTTAAAAGGGACCAATTTTCTAGTTGATTAACTATATGTGCCATTTCGTTCGTTCGTTCCTTTTTACAGACTGATTGAGTTTATCACCTTCCCGCTTAATTATAGTGGTAGGAAAAATCAAAGTTTAGGAACGTAATTTTGCCTCTTGTAGTGATAGGCGACGGTAGGCACTCACCATTGGTTGATCTATATTTTCAGTAGACCTCTATATTATGCAATCTGTGCATATACTAAAATCGTAGGAAAATCAAAACTGTACATTGAATATTTTTTTAAAAGAATACTTAGGGCGGTGATCTACAATCGATATCCAAGGCAAAAATATAGATTTTAGAATTTTTATCTGTTTGTCTGTTTGTCTGTATGTATATCCGGGCTGAACTCAAAAAGTACTGCATGGATTTACTTCAAATTTTGCATGAATATTATTAACAGGTCGGGTCAACATATAGGCTACATATTATCACGCTATCACCTACGGGGGAGGAGCTGCATATGCACTCTGTGACAGCGTGTAATCTAACGACGCATATATTGTAAGGTATGATACTTTTGTAAGTATTTTTACTCTTTTGTGTCCTGGAATATATTCCTGCATTATTTTCTCTATTTCCTTCAGTCACATCGTACGACTGAACTCAGCAGGATTCCCATATAACTCTCTTCACTTGCTTCGTTTGCAACAAAAAAGTATACTTGTATTTTAATGCTATTTGAAAAATTGTTTAATTATAATGCTATAGCGACACTGGCATTTTAGGTATGTTTGGTGCTGTAGAGCCTTCACGCAGACGACGTCGCGGGTAGCAGCTAGTTATAATATAAATGTAGTTTATAAATACTAAAAACTACGTTTGGAATAGTCGATTACAAACAAACAAACATACAGGTAAAGCTAATAACAGCGTGCTGGAAATTATTTAAATAGTCGCATATAAAATAAATTAATTTATTTGCCACAATGTAGGTTAACGCATAATCTTTTAATCTATCATACTGACCGCCTGAAACACATTTTCCAATGTCTAAAAATAAACAGTCATTTCAAAAACTTTTATTATACGAAATAAAAATGAAACTGGAAGTAATTAATGAGTAATCTAAACTTCCCCCTTTTATTTCGTGCTCTGCATAACAATTTGTCAAATGCTTTCCTTGAACCCACAGTTTCTATTTTCGGCTTAAATATATACGGTATCACCGATCTAAATACAACCTTCATAAGGTTCTTCCTTGACATCGCATAATGAGGCCAGATCTCGTGTTAAATGAACGATAAATTTCGTGAAACTAGTGCGCTGATAATGGATCGGGTGAATCACAAAAAGGAAACAACTTGTAACGATTTACACTTACAGTGAAATAAAAATGCTTTTGCAAAGTAGTAGAGCCACGCTGATTTCAGCACGAGTGGGCCGACTCGACCGGGGCAGTACTACCCTCCCACAGAAGACCAACCTAAAGCGCCAGCATCCGTGTTGTCGTGTTTCGTTGGTGGGTGTTAGACCGGAGGCCCATTGATGCAGGTGTGACAGTTATCGTGATAACTGTTTAAGCATTACACTGTCACGATGACTGTCATGTCTTTTACGTCCCCAAGCTGGGTGTGAAAAAGCATCTCACAAGGCCGCCATAGTGTGGGTCACCATACTGCATTGCCTGCATTTACAATGAGTATGGTGACCATAACTCTTGGATTCTATTCATGCTTCCCATCAGACAGAGTAGAGTCACTTTGGCAGGCTCTTAATGTAGAAAGAAAATAATAATATATATATATATATTTCAGTGCCATCTAACGAAGGCAAGCTGAACTATGGAGTGATGGTTAATCCTATATCGTGATATGTAAAGTTCTGACACCGGTTAGCATATAACTTCGTAATATCAACTGTTGGGCTGACGTCCGTAAGGTATAATCACCTCGCCTGGTGGAATGGTCCTCCTTTGACGTTGCGTTAAGCAATACTTTTGTAACATTTGACCAAATTCCAACTAATCCTTCCCTTTCCCTTTCTTTACAGAAGAACATGTGCTGGTTTTAGAAGCCACCATTTTAGAGTAATACGCTCTTATAATAAACGGTTTGGTTCTTCCTTCCTGTGCAAATCAGTCAAAACCTGGCACTCACTACAAGCGCACGTATTTCTCTCCCACTATGATCCCGGCCTTTAGGCGGGGCGTGTATCTCATTAGGTCGCTATAGTATGGGTCACCATACTGCATTATCTACATTTGCAATTGATGTAATGATTATAACTCTTGGATTGTATTCATGCTTTCTATCAGACAGAGAAGAGTCACTTTGGTAGACCCTTAAAAATATTTATTTTGATAAAATGTTTGTAGATTAAATTTCTATTTGCTATGCTCTATTGAATCAAGAGCTGTTTTAGTATATAATGTAATTAAAATGGAAACAAGAACGCTGTGACAAGAATACAAATTGCTTTCTTAGTAGCACTTAGCAATCAATACAGTACAAAGACTACATTAGAACTTTACGCGGAACATACGACATACATTACATGGCACACGTATTGTGTTTACTTTATTAGACAATAGACAACGTTCTGAGTAATTTATAAATATATAAGAAATTAATAATCTTACATACGAGTATATCACATACGGCCTTCTGATTCCAAGTAAGCAGAACTTGTGTTACGGTAGCCAGACTGCTGATAAACATACTTAAATGTATCTAAATATATACATATTACATAAAAATTACACCCAGACACAACAAATAATCGTGTTCCTCACACTAAAATTTCTCCTGGGTGGGCATCGAATCTACAACCTTCAGCTTAGCAGTCACTAACCATTAGACCAGCATACCGAGGCATACTTAACGCCTATACATTTGATTATCAAACTGTACTACTGAAGTTTGAAAGTGCACTGTACTAAGGCAATGAATTCACATGTCCCTTGGTCACGGCACCATGCGTGAACGGCTGAAGCATTTTCGCTATTTCTTTTAATATAGATAGTCAATTTATCCAGGAAGACTGTATGATATAAAATATTACGCTATGACAAATAACCCCAAGTATAAATGTAAAGACACTGACGAAAGCGAACAAATAGGATGTTTGCTCTCATTTTAATTTTATTTGTAAAAGAATATTTGCCCGAGTTTGAAAAATATAGTTATATTTGAACAATGAAGACACGAAGACTTAACAAGCATGCTCACGTCTGTGTTTATAATATAAGATAAAATTTGTTATATTATATAGTTGAGATTATACGTTAGCTCAGATGTAATAGCCCAAGGCACCCTTTGTACAAACAGAGAGGATGCTTTGTAATTTTTTGTGAAAATCCTAAACAATATTATTGTTTTCTTATTCATTAACTTTCATTAGTTACAAAGAAAAAAAATACAATGGTAAGTAAAGGTAAAATATTTTCAGGGAATTCTTGCTAGACCTTATCCTAATTCTTTATAATCAAAATATTGTTTTTAATAAAAACCTCAAACACCCACGCATCACAGTCTGATCCCGAATTCGGCAAAGTCTATACTATGCTAGCCAGACTGTTGATAACGATACTTAAATACTTCCAAATAATTACATAAACAAAGAAAAATTACACCTAGATATAGAACAAACGGACATGTTCAACCGAACTCTCCATCTCTAACTTAGCAGACAGTTTCACTAACCAATAGTCCTACTAGTAGAGGAGCCGTAGAAGGGATTCCGGGATTTACTCGAGCGCGGTAGATTAATATACAGGGGGATACCTTGTACTCTATTAAGTACTTACACCAAATATGAGACTTCTATATATGATCGCCCGTCAAGGGTAAAGGATCAGATTAGTAAAAAAAATTGATCATCAAACATTTTCGAGCGTGTCAGATTAAGATAAGATGAGGTAGTTACGTGCTAAAACGTGTAGATTTCACTAATCTGACAATTTGATTGAGACGTAAAGAAGGGGGAGGGCTGCAAAATTGTAAAAAAAAAACGTCACTTGGACATTCTCGAGCGTGGCTAATTTTTTTTTATTTTGAACGGAATAATTCAAGGATTACGAAAATATATAATCTGACAATTTCCACAAGCCGAAGCAACAAAAATTCATCGATAAAGTTTAATGCGTGCAGCTACGTAAAGCCTATATTCCACTCTCCGCGCTTCTATTCCTCTGTCACAATTTAATTTTTTATAATTATTTTCTCATAAATACAATATTCTACTTTAAAAAAACATGTACTTTCTCATTTGCATGGTATTTCCTGAGCTTTTTAATTAATTATTCAATAGTTTAAAAAAATACAAATAACAATTTTTAATTATCAGATTAGCGAAAACCCACTAATTGTCAGATTATGAGACAGCACATCTAGTACATCAAGATGAACCATATATATCTTAATCTGACGCGCTTGAGTATTTCAAAATGACCAATTTTTTTGCAACCACTGATGAAATGGTATGTTTTATGTCATTTTTCTTTTCATCATCTAAGCTTCACAACCGAATAGGTCTATATGACGCTCGAGTAAATCCCGATTTCGCATCGTGGCCTGCCGTACTATATAGACCAGATACGATGGTTCTCTTTGTAATACTGTATTAGTTCCGTTGTTGCCTTGTGACGTTCGATATTCTTACTCCAGTTTGTCAAAACTGTTTGTCAAAATTTTCGAGGACAAAATTTTACCGTCGGGCAGCTGTTCCAAGGGATGTTTTTCTTTATTTTTAAGTGCCTGCCAAGGTGACTCTACTATGCCTGATGAAAAGCATGAATAGAATCCAAAAGTTGTAGTCACCATAGTCATTGCGAATACTGACAATGTAGTATGGTGACCAACACTATGGCGGCCTATTAAGATGCTTTTTTACGCCTCACTTGAGGACGTAAAAGGCACGACTGTCATCGTAGCATTGCATTGCACATACTAACCACGACAACTGTCACCCCTGCATCATGGGGCCTCCGGTCTCAGGGTCAACAGGAGTACTCGTAATTAAGGCTACCGGAGCCCAAAATTTAGACCTCTCTCCCTGGGTGCCGTGATTATATAGGTTTTTTGACTTAACTTATTTGGTGAAGAATTATGGAAAAATTGCCTAAAATTGAATGATCGATATCATTGTGGAGGGAACGAGTGTCATGTCCCTCCGACACAAAGTGAGGATCCTTCGACCAGGCGAGGTGATCATGCCTGGTGGGCCGCGGCCCAACAGTTAATGTTCGGATGTTGTATATATGCTAATTGCCACGTGAATCTCTATTCCGCGATACAGGATTAGTAGTTTCTTCGTAGTTCATTACATTTATATGTTTCGTTCATACTTCGTTCGTAGTTCGGTGTATCTTCGCTAGATGGCGCTGTTATATATTTTTGTTTATTCTGTAATGTGGAAGTCGCCACATCATCAAAAACTACACCGCCCGAATTACATGAATTTAATCATAGTAGAGCCATATTTAGGCCCATCTGGAGTGGTCGAAGTGAAGTGTTGTTGAATTGAGTTTAAGTATTGTATTTTCATTTCCATGTAGTTTTTAAGGTCTATGTGGTGGTGAATACGGAGCGTCCCCATCCCTATTCATCCTGTGGGTGTCGTAAGAGATGACTGAGAGAGCAAACTACGTAGGTCAAAGCACTGCAAATAGAACGAAAATTTGAAACAAAACCCTGTACCGACCCGTCTGGCCAGCGTGCTATAGTGGGTCAAAGTCTCCTATCTAAGGAGAGGCTTATGTCCAGCAGTGGACTGTTAAAGGCAGTTGCACACAAACTACTACTTAAACTACTACTAGACTAGACTTGTAATTGTTGGGTAAAATTAAGAAAGTAATGTAGATAAATGCAAACCAAACACGTGCATCGAGGATTTCGTATAAACTTGTACAAATATAGAAGATATACATACATTAGTAGATAATACATGTATTTCGGGTATTGATTCTCGAAGACAACGTACAATAAGCCATTTTTTCAGCGTAATTCCGAAGTTTATAAGTAAAACTTTTAACTTTCAAGTATAGAACGAAACTTTGGCATCAGAAAAATGTCACACACGATTTGTGTCACTGTCAAATTTGCTTGAACAAAGTTTAATTTAGATTGATTTCTTTGCTTCACTTCTAATTATCGATACGTCACTTGACTGACATTTGATGTAAATTAAAATTTGAAATACTCTTGCATTTCTGACAAAAAAGGTAGACAGAGGGACAAGGGAATGATTTATAAAATTGACGTTTTTTCCTTACAGAAATTTGCCAAATCCTCTGAAAGCGGCACACATTTTTAATAATAAGCCCTTAGCAGGAGACAAACTAATTGTGAAATCCATACCAGCTATATCCAGTTACCGAGAAGGGTTTAATCCGTGTTATGACGTCACTAATGACGACAACATTAGATTTGCTAATACGTTAATCGTTTAGCTATCTCACGATACTGGTTAGTTATTATCATTTGATAGGTGCACACAGGAAAATATTGAATATTAGATTTCACTTTACATTATTTTCTGGGTAATTCTGGTTTACTTTTGGAAGAAAATCTTTTCCTTATATCAATTTCTTCCGTGTGGTGACTGATTTAGAACACAGAGTGTCAACATACCTATTCATCCTGTAGGTGTCGTAAGAAGCGACTAAGGGAACAAATTACGGAGGACAAGATCACTACAAGGAGGAGGAAAACTTAATACAAGTCCTTTTTTTTTTTTTTTTAACGTGTGGAAACCCCCACGAGCCGTCACCCCACCGGGGTTTAGCGTGGGGTGGTGTGTCGGAATCGGACCGACTAAAAACACACGGTGTGCCACTCTGCGCCTGATATAGGAGGGATCCGGGAACAGCTGTTGTTACGACATCCAGAGCTGAGGATGAGGTATAGGACTTGTTCTGAGCAGAGCAGAACAAGTCCTATACCAACCCGTTTGGCCAGCGTGGTATAGTAGGCCAAAACCTCCTTTTTAAGGAGAGGCTTATGTGCAGCAGTGCATTTTAAAGGCTTTTGATGTGATGATGATGCGATGTGATATCATTTGAACAATGACAATGCTTATATAAAATTTTTTGATATAATAATAAACATTATTCCATTTGGTGACGGATTAACAATACGGAGTGTTATCACCTTTATTCATCCCGTGGATGTCGTAAGAGCTGATTAAAGGAGCATAGATTGCTCGTTTAACTGTCAGTCGCATAACAACAGCACTGCAAAGAGAACGAAGCCTTGACACAAGCCGTCTGGCCAGTGTGATAACGAAGGCTAAGACCTCCTTTTTCAGGAAAAGTCTATGTCACCAAGTGGTCAGCATGATAGTAAAAAAATAAGTATTAAACTTACCAGTGGGGATGCAATAGACTTCCTGCTGTCGGTGTTACTTGCCTGCCTCGAGAACGACGGCGCTTGCACGCTGAGCGGGGACCCCGGTTCGGAATCTGTCTTGCCTTCGTTACTGCTGTTGCCGGCTTCCTGTGAGTAGAAACACATTTCAGCTTCCTACTCTTTAATATTCCCAAGATGTTTTGAGGCTTGCTACTAGTTCGGCATCAGAACTCCGTTACTTAAACGGTGACCTGAATTCGAAGGTTCGAAAATTCGAACTATTTGTAAGTATATTTGAGTGCATTGAATTTCCAATGAAGGTTCTCATGATAAACGGTATCGACAGCTTAACATGCTGTCCGAGGCAGGGATGTGAAACACCGCCAAGCTTTCTTACTCCTTGTAATAAAAATTTAACCTCTTGATTAACAGTCGCATCTGTTAACCGCTAGACCAAAGCAGGTGAGTAGAAACATACTTATGTCACACAAAATGTTTTCACCAAATCGCTCGTAGAGGCGAAGCTCGTGGCGAAATATCACTTAATGTTATTGTGGCTTTCGGATTGAAATTACGATTGCCTCTTCCTCAACTTTGAGGGTATTCTAAGGGCGGACACACTACTTAATTTTTTTGAGTTGCAGGTGTAAGTGACGGTACTTGTTAACCATCAGGTGAAACGTCAGCTCGTTTTCAATAACGAGCATTTTTTGCTCTGTTTAAACTGAATGATTGTAAGGGGTAGTGCACTTGGAAAGGTTCAAATCTACGATTAATTGATCGCTATTCCGACGTCTTAACATTTATAAATGATTAATTAGATTTACTTCTGTGTATAAATCTTTTATAGATATTTTTGTACGTCGGATTTTAAAGCTAAACTCACTCTTCAAAGAAATGCCGAAACAAACCATAGAGGTGACCTTTTTTTTAGGTCTGTTAACATTGATTAAATGAAAACTTAACGAGTACAGTATAGGGTTGGCCTTTTGTAGAAAGGATCATACATAGTTTTGACTCAGCCTGTCCATACAGACGACATACGAGCCCCAGACGCCGTGTCACCTAACTATCACAAGCGCGACACTACCGTCAGCTGGACATTTGGGTGGGTCGTGAACTCATTCAAAACCACCAGAAAGTTAGTTTTATAGACAAAATTAGTTACATAGTAAAAAATTACAAAAAAAAATATATAAATGTCATACGAAATCCAACAAACATAAATGCGCCACAGCGTGGGTCGCCATGCTGCACTGTCTTTATTCGCAGTGAGTACGGCGACCACTGCTCTTGGACTCTATTCATGCTTTCCATCAGGCAGAGCAGAGTCACTTTGGTAGGTTACTATAAAAAAAAAAAATGCGAGAGTATGCAGCACAATCTCAATCAATCTTATATAAGAAGACATTATTAAATAAAGACATCTTACTAATATTATAAATGCGAAAGTTTGTTTGGATGTTTGTTACTCTTTCACGAAAAAACTACTAGACGGATTTGGATGAAACTTTACAGTAATATAGGTTATATATCAGAAAAACATATGGGCTATAATTTGTAATGGTTTTATGTAATTTTGGTATATACATTTTGGTATATACATCTCAATTAAGTAGGAAAAAAAACTGGCCTCTGAGAGTTATCTTGGCGTACGCTGCCTAAACCATTGAAGTTACACAAAGATGATGTACCGTAGGATTGTTTGTGTGTTAAAAAAAAGTATTTAAAATGATCTAATATGAAACTTAATGTGGCAGACCAAAAACCAGTATAATATAAAATTTATATTATATAATATATAAAACCTACACATAAAGCGAAAGAACAAAAACAACCAAATACTTATTTCTCTAAGTCTTGATAGGTACTTATGTAGCAATACAAAAACCTCTTGAGAAAACCTTCAGTTTTAAGCTCTTTCAAGGTTTGTTTACGAAGTAAAGCTAATTTAAACCTAGTACTAATAAAAAACAAACAACAAATGGAAAATAAATCACATAAGGTAGCATATTGTATAGGGTGGGCCAAGAATTCGTCAACATTTGAATCTAACATCCCGCGTAACCATGTTACAGGAGATCTTGGGACCGATGCTACTGGAATTTTCTGGCTACAATTGTAACACATGGTTTCAATAAGACCGAGCCACTTGTCACACATCCAATAAGTCCCTGCTGGGTGTCAAAGATATGTTGCCGGAAAAGCTGATTTCCAGACGAGACGACATTTCATAGCCTCAGAAGTCCAGATTTATCTTCTTCTTCGATCCAGCAGACTTATTTTTATGGGGTTATTTAAAGAATCGTGTCTACATTAATAAACCAAATACACTACGTCAACTAAAAGAAAAAATCAGAGAAGAGATGGCGGCGATCTCGCGGTTTTATTAGTATTCGAAAATTTCGGTGTTCGCTAAGAAGAGTGCAAATGTCGAAACGGTGGTCATTTAGACCATGTTATTTTTAAAAAATAAATGCCAACTAATTAGTTTCCTTGTAAATAAACAATTTTTGTTATATATCAAATGGTTTTTTTATACGATTTTTCAAATGTTAACTAATTCATAACCCAGCCTATAAATTGTTAAGATGGCGGCTTCGGAGGCCAGCAGCGCAGCGTCGTGTCGACCCGTTACAACTGATTAAACTTCAATTTATTTACTAAATTATCTATTATGAAAATGTGCATAAATTTTTGTTGTTTGTGTACAATACACATGTTACTATGTATGTTAAATGACTTACATATTACGAACTAGCCGTGCCCTCAAATTCGTTCGTGGATTTACTGTGTAAATCCTAATCCCGCGAGAAATTCGGAATAAAAAGTAGCCTACATCTTCCCCAGTAACCTCCTGTATCTCCTCTGAAAGTCCTATTAAAATCGGTTCGAGAGCTTATTCCGAACAAAGAGACAGACAGGCAAAATTTAAAAAAAAGAAAGAAATTATGTTATTGAAAAAACTCTTACTGCATTTCAAGAGGTGATATTTATCAATCAGACGAAAAATTGTATGGGTGAGAGCCCAAACCCCCTCTCCCAGTCTGTTGGGGTGGGGGGAGTCAAGGCGGTAAAAAAAACTTCTTTTCAAACAAGATTTAATTTAAACGCGCTAAAAGAGAATGATAAACATTTACTTGAAAACTTTTACTATCAACTTAAATGTCATTACACAACTAAAAAAATAAATAAAAGAAAAAAAAATTAAAAATAATGTTTATTTAATCGTGCTAAAAAGGATATAGTCAAATGTTCTTTGAAAGCTTTGACTATGAATATTATGTCTTTACAAAATCTATATGATACAAAAGCTAGTCACGTGATTTAAGTATCGCATTTATTTAGTTTGGCAGTTTTAAAAAGAAAATGAACATCTAATTAAACAAGATTTTATTTAAACGCGCCAAAAGGGAATATATGCCAAATATTTTCTTGAAAATTTTTAGTATCAACTTACGAGTATAATATCATTACGCAATGTATGTGTATGTAGGTTTTTTTTAATGTTTTTTTTTGTTTTTTTTTTTTATTTTATTAGTTTACTTTTGCTTCACCTACATAAAATTTTGTGACCACTGTTTGTATACACATATTTAATTCTTTTTGTAACAAACATGTTGTGGTCTCCCATAATTGAGGAAGCACATGACCCGAAATCTCAACTGTATTTGATCTGATACAAAAATCGCATGTAAAGTGTATTCCTTGTCGGAGATTCATGATAAATAAATAACAAAATGTGATATAAAACTTTGTCCCGAGATTTACATACCTGTGTACATTAACAAATTATTTCAATAATCAGATCTGATTTATTTTAATTTTTAAAATTGTCAAACTAAGTATATATGACACTTAAATCTTTCGACTAACTTCTGTGTCATATATCAGTATATATTATAATATATGTATGTGTAATGACATTACAATTAATGGCAAAAGTTTTCATAGAACGCGTTTAAATAAAGTTTGTTTTTTAAAGATTTTTTGCTAGTTTTTTTTTCTTTTTTGATTGTATAATGACATCATAAGGTTAACATTAAGGTTTTCAAGACAAAAAATATTTTATTCTTTTCAGTGCATTTAAATAAAAGGTTGTTTTCAAAGAAATTTCTTTTACTTTATGTTTTTATTAGAATTTTTATCCTTCCCCACGGTGATCACTGATTATATATGCCAAGAGGCGTCCCCATATAGTTTTCGTTAGATACCTCTTTGTATACCCACTTCGAACATGGTTGTATGGCGTGGTTATATTATTACTTATTTGATAAAAGTATACTTGATTATAATTGAAATTTGAATTGTGAATCGTCGAATCGAAAAGCCAAAAACTTTTTTTAGTTATAATGGCTGACTGGCTAATTTATTTATACATATCATTTATACATAAATAAATAATAAATGAATATTGCCGACATTTCACACAACGTAATTTAGTTTCAAACTAAGCAGAGCTTGTGCTGTGATAACTAGACTGACTAATAGAATTCTTATATACTTTTTTTTTGTGAATACATACATATTAGACAAAGAAAACACTCAAACTTCAAAACAAATATTTGCAGATCATACAGACATTTGGTCCCACTCGCGAATCGAACCCGAGACCTCAAGCACAGCAGTTGCATTCACTACCGCTGCGTCACCGAGGCAGTTAATTAATAATTGCGATGTATGTAACATACATACAGTTTTCGATTATGCTTAAATCGCTTACATCAGAACCGATATTGGCGGCTCTTTGAACCAATTGCACAGTAATTATCCTACCGTAAGTAAGGGAATTACTGTGCAATTGGTTGTGTGCATTGTAGGAGAAGAACTGTTACTATTTCGAGTACTGATAGCGATTTTCCGTTAAGCTATTTAAGATTTCTAATATGCATTGTTACGCCTATAGTGTTCAGAAGACTGGTAATCCTACTAATATTATAAGTGCGAAAGTTTGTTACTCTTTCACGCGAAAACTACTGAACGGATTTAGATGAAACTTTACAGTAATATAGCTTATAAATTAGAATAACACATAGACTACTATTTACTATGATAACTGATATGCATACGGGCGTAGCCGTGGCCAAAAGCTAGTTTAGCTATGTTTCGAAATACACTCATTTCAAGTAAAGGGATAATGGAGCAGACAAGTTATCTGATTGCTAATAACCCCTGCCCTTTCTTATTGTTTACTCATTGGCAATGTGACTTATACTCTGGTGGCACTGAAAATATAATTTGCACTTTAAAATAGACGATAAATATATACTGCTTATGTTGAACTTGAAACAAACCCTATTCTAACTCGTCTGGCCAGCGTGGAATAGTAGGCCAAAACGTCCTTGCTAAGGAGAGGCTTATGTCAAGCAGTGGACTGTAGGAGGCGGTTCATGATGATGGAAGTTAGGCAGTGTTTCACGTCAGTACCTTGAAGAGTATGTTAAGCCTTCAGTTTCAGTCGTCATGAACATATATGGTAATCATTATTGGGAAGTCAATGCCCTCAAATATACTGACAATTAGTTCGTCCTTAGGGTTACGGAAGTTTGATGCCAGTTGCTCGTGAAAAAACTAATATTCAGGTAAAACTAGTTGAACTAGTCGACCCCAAATAGTCTTGGGAATAGGCTAGGAACATTTTCCTAACCTTTAATGTTCTAGATAAAATGACGTATCAAATTTTGTCTAGGACTTTTATTCGGTCAACTAGGTACCATGCTTTTGTTTCTAAAATATTATTTTATCTATCCCAAGGTTGTCTGGTAGACATCGCCTGAGGCGATAAGACCACCATTGTATTATATTTAATAAAATAACATTTATTTTTCTAATGTACTTCATTAACAGTGTGTATTAACCAATATTCATAAACTAAAATCGATTGATTTATTTAGTTATATCGATTGATTACTTTATTTTTATATCAAGACATCCAGGAGATACCATAGTAGAGCCACTCTGATTTAGTAGGCCATCTCAACCGTGACAGTACTACCCTCCCACAGAAAATCAACCTAAAGCAATAGCACGGGTGCTGTCGTATTTCGTTGGTGAGTGTGAGACCGGAGGCCCATTGATGCAGGGTGAAGTTGTCGTGGTAAGTATATACAATACAATGCTACGATAACTGTTATGCCTTTTACATCCCTAAGTGAGGCGTAAAAAAGTATCTTAAAAGGCCGCCATAGTGTGGGTCACCATACTGCATTGACAGCATTCGCGATGAGTATGGTGACTACAATTTTTGGATTCTATTCATATTTTCACTTACATACATTGACAGGTTCCTTAAATAAAAATAAATATGCAAATAAAAAAGTAATAAGATAAAAGTACATACATATATTGACATTTAATGTATGTTATTAATTTAAACCTATGTTTCTTTAACAAAAATAACCTAAGTTATTTCTTTAATCTCCAAGTTATTTTTTTCTCACCTGCAAAGACCTTGCCAGCTCAGTGTCATTATACCGTCCAGTGTTCCTCCTATCCGGCAGAATGTATTTAGGCAATGATTTAAAGAACCAAGCGCCGGATTTCTTCCACATTTCCCTCGTCTCGGCGCACAGGTTGCACATGTAGGACTCTCTTGAGCATAAAGGAGACCTGGCAAAGGAGATATTATATATACAGACATAATATAGTATTGCTGTCTATAGAACAGGTTGACAAGAAAATCTTTGTTTCATGAGAATCTATTTATTAGTTTGTGATTAAAATTTGTTGTATTGTTAATAACCACGCTGCACGGAGGTGGGTTATGTTTAAGATACTTAATGTTTAAATGTGCAGAAATTAAAATTTTATTATTATAAAAGTCAAATAATTATCATCAATTTTGATTTTCCTCCCTTGGCGTGAAATATTCCTAACATATAAAATTATACCTAAGACGTTTGCGAATGTAAGTTTGTTTTTAAGCTGTCATGCCTTAATTAACCCACTCATCTGCAAGAAATTTCGAATACACATAGACAGGGTAAAAAAAAGAGCCAAGGGATATTTGTACGAGAAAAATACCGATTCCCGATGAATATAAAAAGAAAACTTTTGTGAAGCCGCCGGCAACAGACCATAAATTAGCCTCGACCGGGAATGGTTAAAATATTGAGCTACTAATAATGTATAATTTTATATTTTGTTCATATCTATAGTTACTTTTAACGTTGCCTGACATCATTTACTGATTATTAAAGACGGAGGCTAACGTAAACAACAAAACTTTCAACTTCAATATTATCTAACGACTCACTCACGGAGTAATTATGAAAGTCTGCATCTCGCTATGATAGTTCTCACGACAATTAGTATATATAACTTTCTAATATTAAATGTTAAATCACAATCGGTAAGAGATGATCACAACATATAGTCTTGTACAGCATTATATTATTATATTATAAAATGTATTCATGAAATCTCATTAAAATGGATTTGATTTGATTTGTGAAAACTTAACGGTTTATAACCAAACAAAGTTTGATATTAGACCTTTGTATACCTACATGTAGTGACGTATTATTCTTAACATGTCGTAAGAAATGACTAAGGCAACAAATTATACACGAATAGACACATCATTGAGCAAAGACAAAGACCACATCATTGCAAAGAGAAGGAAAGGTTGAAACAAAACCTGTACAAATTTATCTGGCCAGAGTGGTGTAGTAGACCAAAACTTCCTTGCTGAGGAAAGGCCTATGTCCAACAGTGGACTGTTAAAGGCTGTTGATGATGATAATGATACCTACATATAGCAAATTTATTAGAATATTAAGCAGTTGAAAATTTTCACGTGTGTTGAAATTGTGACTAGATATTTTTCAGATTGCATTTTTTAACATGTAACCTCAACATTCTTTGTACAAAGATTGTATAGAGGTTCTGAATACCATATTTATAATAGCGCCATAATACTAAAGGCTCTTGCACGGTTACTCGTATGCCACGAAGCGAATGAATAATGCATTAAATTGCCGTCAAGAAACGGACTCCCAACAAGCATATAGATTGTTTTTCTTATGAACTGACATGCTACATTAGAACTAATGATTCCGTATTGCACTATGAATGTTCTCGCTCAGATAAACATCTGAAACAGCCTTTGATAATTCACTGCTGGACCTAGGCTATCTCTTATTAAATAACCGTAAATTTTTTTGTAATGCTCAAATACAAATGGAATAAGAAGAATTTAAACTTTACTGTCTTATAAATGCCAATCTAAATAAACGACTTTTTCACATTGTAGGGCTTATTTTCTCCCTAATTACGACCCCATACTTTATCATTTCTCTCATCCAATATTTTAAACTGTTTTTACCTATTTTAGTGACTAAAAAAGCAGAAGAATTTTGAAATTTACCTGAATACGTTTTTGTACTCTATATAAGTCTATGTATAGTACAAGCTCTGTTTAGTTTGAAGCTAGATGGTGCTGTGTCAGATGTCCGAAATATTAATCATTATTATCTTACCTGTGAGGAGGAGTATCAATAACGCACTTGGAGCAGGCCGTGTGCCGGCAGATGGAACAGGTTCTTAGAGGAGCGAGCAGTCGTGCTGTCTCTCCGCAGAGTAAACACGAACGGGGGGCAGGACCTTGGGCTGAGCGACGCATTCCTGACGAGGAAATATAAAGTGAATGAGTTCTCTTTGTGGTAGTTTCTTAATACTTTTTCAGATGTAATAATAACTTGAAATATAACACTGAGTGATTGTAAGTTAAAGAGGCCCAACAAAAGTCTCTAATCTGGTTTCCATGTTGATCCCATAGGGGGAAAATGACCTGATGGTAAGTAACGACCACCGCCGCCCATGAGCATATAGCAACTCAAGAGACACTGAGCTTGTAGTCTCCCATCTTCAAATACAAAGAGGGGGTCTCGTAATTATACCCCCTAAGTGAAAATCAACAAAATATTTGTTCCTCACATCCAATGTATCCTGTGTAGCGAAGAACTTTACAAACACACAAGAAACGTTCACAAAGAACACCTAGACTCAGAGCAACAATTTGTGGATCACACAAAGTGTCCCATGTGGGGTTAGAGCCTATAACACTCACCGCAGCAGAAAACGGCGTGGTGATCTCTACGCCAATCTTACAGACACTATTTATCGAATCAGATCAAATGTGACAAGTCAGCCGGTAATTACTCTCCCACGACTATAGTAGTAAAATGTACCAAAGGGAGCTTACATTTTAACAAATAAAAAAAAAAAAATTTGACCCAAAGAGACAGTCACAATGGAAATATTATCGCTAGATACTATACAGTGCGTATTTCACTAAAAGTTCTGAGACTGTTTACCAAACTAGACAGAAGCCTGAAAGTTTTTCATATGAGAGACAAATGTTGCTGTACAACGAGTTAAATTATGGTTACATGGAACTAAGGTAAGTACATATGTTTTTATTTATTATTAATATAAAATATTTTATTGGCTTAAATGAAATAGTATACATCCTTTGGGATTGTATTGTGAGTCCTCACTCATACTCACACTACGCACACTGTCACACAAAGCTATGTTTCGTGAATGTGTAGTGTGAGTTTTTTTTTGTATATTAAGCGCCTGTCAAAGTGACTCTGCTCTGCTTGATAGAAAGCATGAATGGAATCTAAGAGCGGTAGTCACCATACTCATTGCAAATGCAAACAATGCAGTATACTGACCCACACTATGGCGGCCTAGTGAGATGCTTTTTCATGCCCCGCTTGGGGACGTGAAAAGTATTTCAGCTGTTAAATAACAACAACAATAACATAGTACCTCCCAAAATAGTTATAAAAACACTGAACATTGAATTTTATTTTAATATATTTATTATTAATCCCTTACCTTCACAACCTCGGGATGTTCTCTCCATTTCAGAGAAAACACAAGGACGGTGGAATAAAGCTATTTATATCTTTGAAGTACACAGAAATAGCAGAGTCCTTTTTAACCACGTGTAATTTGCACAGTGGCTTCCCTCGCCGTGTTTGTAACTCGTATATGTTAGCTGACCAAGTTTGATTACCTCTTTAATTTGATTAACATACCATTTTATTTACTCATTCAGTCGTAGTTTGCCGCCGTTTCACCAGTGTTCTGTTTTCATTCGTGTTAGATCTCATTCGCAATGCATGAGGTATCTCCGTATGGTGATGGGATAATAATATAGAGTGTTATTACGCCTATTCATCACACGGGTGTCGTATGAGCTGTCTAAGGGAACAAACCATGTAAGACATCATCACTAGAAAGAGAACGGAGACTCTATACTAACCCGTTTGACCAGCGTGGTACAGTAGGCCTAAACCTCCTTTCTAAGGAGAGACCTTTTTTTTCTGTGCGTATATACCCATGGATACCACAGACAGGTGGTTATATCGGACTCCAGTTCCTATCGGAACCGACCAAAAACCGCACGCCGTCTCAAGTACCAGTAGCCGGAGAACCATGTGGGACTCCTGGAACTCTAAGGAGAGACTTATGTCGAGAAATGAACTGTTAATGTTGATGTGCATGAGAAAATTTTCTTCACTTTGATTTAGATTATATTTTTGTAAATTTTTGAAATTTTCAATTAGTTTCAATATAGCAAAAAGCTTAAAATTTGTAAATTTCCGTCCAACTGTAATGTTAAAATACAATAAAATTCGCCTCCTTCTATTTATGGAATTACTTAAAATGTGGGTAGTTTAAGACGCAATTATACTAAATTTGTTACTAAAAATCCAGTCGAAAGACAAAAGAATCTTACGAAACTTGAATAATGTAGAACATTTAATTTGCAACTTTGAACCGAAAGATTATCTCTAATCCATCAGAGACAACAAGTCCTTAGAAGTTAAAAATATTATAAATAGCCAGCCCTAACTTAATCACATTTTAGCGGAAAAATTGCTGAAACAACTTTGTTCTAAGAATTTTCAACAGATATTCTATTTAATACTTAGCCTTCGTTTTTTGAAGTAGAAACTTCTATAGGTAAATTTAGATGAGGAGTAAAATCATGGAAGTCGTCATCAACATGGACACGCGACGTGTTAACGCTTGAGCCAGCTGTGAATGTATATCTATACAGATATATACTCACTGGTGCGTGCGTAGCCATCACACATAACAAGGGTCGGCAAATTTTAATTGAGGATCAAACAATTAATTTGAATATCCAAAAATAACAACTTTTTATTTATAGCTTTAAGCTTCCACTTCTGTCAGCAGTCCTCATGATTGCTGTGTTTTTATATAATAGACAGCAAACACGTCTCTTTGTCACAAAACGTATCACTGGATGGTGAGTGACAACCGGTCCATGGATTCCTGCAATTCAAGAGACACAAGTGCATAACTAGCCTCAGTGGAGGTCTATGACCAGCAATGGACGTCTTACAGACGAGATGATAATGATGATTAAGAGCATTTTCTCAAGTAACCTGCCGCAATTAAGTGGAGTTTATCGCAACCTTACTCACCTGAAGAAAGAATTGATGGAGTTGCTTTTTTAAGACTGATTTTCTTAGAGACTCTGGTATCACTTCAGTTGAGCCGGCTCAAGTGTGAAAGCATGGTTCTCATAAGACAGAAATTGTAATAAATAACTTGCGTTAACTACTTTCCAGTGTTTCAGAAAGAGACCGTTAAACGATATCAGAAGAGGGAAGATTTCGAGCGAAGTAATCGTCGCGACGTATGAAACGTCGACGAGACCACGGGCCGCCAGAGAGTGGGCACACCTGTTAGTAGATTAGTTGCAGCGGTAGGGAATGGGATAGCGGCCTGACGACATAATGTTACCGGGATTTGTTTCCCCTGGAGTAGGGTATGGTGTCGATTCTGGGCGAACCGGAAATTGCATGGCCCGAGTCTTCCCAGGGTAGGGCGTTAGACACGTCTCACATACTCCTGACTTCTGAATTCCCAAAAAGCAGGCGATCCGAACAGATTTTTCACTACATCAACGAAAAGAAAATAAGTATTTAAGTATTTATATAATACATTATCACTGGTTTTCATTTATTTTACATATAAAGTTCGTTTACTGTTTGTAAAAACTCTGCGGTTTAATCTCCACGTTACGGCTTTACGGGATTAGCCTGTGGTTTTGCCGAAACAGAACCTTTATACTTTATGTAACCATACACAGTTTCCAGACGAACATATAATTCAACGTTTATGTTAACGAAGAGACGTTTGAATAGGCATAATTAATTTATTTACTTATGGTCTAATTATTAAATTAATCTCGTTTATACATGGCAAAGTCGGGTCCAAAACCACTCTTTTGAACATCAGCAAACTATTAGCTCTCTTCATCAAGCGTTACTATTTTTTAATTTCTAAGAAAGACAACGCCCGCATTAGGAATAAATCCTGTGTCGCGGGGGACTTTACAAACATACAAGAAACGGGCACAAAGAACACCTAGACTAAGAGCAACAATTTGTGAATCAAACAAAGTGTTGTCCCACAACACTCGGCGCAGTAGAGAGTGGCGTGGCGACCGCTTAAACCACTAGGCCAACTGTGCACTATTACTTGGAATAAATTAGAATATTCTAGAAACAAACATTGAGGCATCGAAAACTATTCGAACCTTGGTTGTACCTTTGTCTGTCCGTATGACAGCAACATGATGCAATAAACAGCCGTAGGATTCTGTACTTAATCATATGTATAGATTGCATGTAATACCTCAGAATATTGCGTTTTGATTACTGGATTTCTTTTGAGTTTATTTTCAAGAAGACGATAAATTAATAGTACTATTCTATTACTCTAGCATATTTTATGGTAAGAGGGGCAGGCTGGACCAGATTGCCATCCCAGACTTTCAGAAAACCAGTGTTAAGCACTTTTTTCTCTGCTTTTCAACGTACTTATGATTCTTGACTAGGAGGTGTCCATATAAAGCCATGGTCACATACCGTCAGGTGACTCCCCTGATCGTTTACCCTTATACCATTAAACTTTACTGCCTAGTTGGTCTAGTGGTTAGCGCATGTGGTTTTCAATCAAGAGGTCTCAGGTTCCATGCCTGTGTCGTGTCAAAAAGAGTTCTTGAGTTTTTCTGGAGCTTGGAAATTGAGGTCTCAATCCCCGGAGGCTTCGTAGAGTACATCAAGTCGTTGGTCTTGTGTCTGATCTATCTCTGGTCGTGTCGGATAACTGTCCGATCGGATTGTGTGAATTAGGAAACAGAGAGTGCACCTGTGTGTGTGCACACACCTATGCACTATAATAGTTAGCTGGTCTCCGTGAGAGATTGGTCGTTGTGGCCGATTAATCGGCCACTAGTACATGATTATCATGTCATTAAATTGAAATCAAACAGTATAAAAAGGTTAACCTAGAACGCAGACACCTCTTATTATCATGAATATACACTCGATTGAATTTAATAGACATTAAATGGAGTAATACTTCATTCGACGCTGGCCAGACGAGTTAGCATAGGTATTGTTTCAAGTTTTCCTTCTCTTTGTACAAAATTATAAATTTGTTTCTATGTGCACAAAACTTCTATTAGAATTTTCAATTACTTTGTTACGAGACTGAACGTTGTAGAGTAGTGATAGGTTAGATGTACGTTAGTTAGTTATAGAAAGTATTGCAGGTTTGTATTTGTTTATCTATAGTAGCATTTGTGCTTGATCAAGAATGAAAGAAAGAAACAATAGTCATAAAAAGCTCTCATACTCATATACTGCAATCCTATTTACACACGTTTCTCTCGTGGCCTTTGAATAGAGTTTCTTTCAGCATTTGCTACATGGCACTTTTTTATGTCTAGTATATAAGTCCACCATGGAAAAAGAATGCTTATTTGGGACGACTCAACATTAGTGATATCACATTTTCAGAAAAATCATCACCATCTCAGCCAAAAGTTCTCCACGATAGCCGGTCCCGTGCCACTCGCATCCAGCAGCTTCCCGCGACTTTCACCAGGTCGTCGGACCACCGTGTGGGGGGCCTACCAACGCTGCGTTTCCCGGTACGCGGTCGCCACTCCAGAATTTTATGGCCCCATCGGCCATCGTTTCTACGTGTAATGTGCCTCGCCCACTGCCACTTAAGTTTAGCAATTATACTGGCAATATTGGTGGCCTTGGTTCGTCCGCGGATCTCCTTATTCCTGATTCGATCACGTAAAGAAACTCCGAACATTGCTCTCTACATTGCTCTTTGGATGACTTTAAGCCTTCTTATCAAGCCCCGCTTAAGAACCCAGGATCATAGTGTGATGGAAACATGTGCGCTGGTAGTGAGTTCCAGATTTTGACTAATTGGCACAGGAATGAAGAGCCTAACTGTTTAATTCGAGAGTGTATGTCTACCACCTACTACCTGTCTAAAATGGCGACTTCTAAAGTTAACACGTATTATCACCTAAAGGAAGGGAAAAGATGTGACCTTTGCATCTTATTTTATGAACAAAATGAAATACCTGAACGCCTGCTAACTTACCTTCTAACCTGGCAACCAGTCTGCCAACTCTCTTAGCCTCGACTTCATCTATCTTCTCCGCTCTTTTGACGACGGCTGCTATTGCTTCTCTTTCTTTCGGTGTCAAAGGAGGCTCGCTCTTGGCTGCACTCCATCCTGTGCGGAGTCTGTAACAAGACCAAAAAAATATATAATTCCTTAGCATTATGTCCACTCTATGGTATTGTCGTGTAGTGGTCATTAATGTGCGTAAAATCCTTTGGGGATGTTGAGGTGAGATCAAAGTGCCTATTTAAATAAGAAATGTAATTATTTTCTTTTACACGGATTACAACGAAACTCAAAAGGAGTTCTATAAAACAGATTTGGGACACAGTATGAATACATGACCGCTCATTTCTTCCCTCGTAGACATTAAATCTGTTTTCCTCACCACACAGGGTTACATTAAGATTATTAAAAATCAAGTTAGCGGTTTCTTTGGTGTTATTTTTTTTTTGTTTTAACATTTCTAGGTAGTAGAGCCACGCTGATTTCAGCACGAGTGGGCCGGCTCGACCGGGGCAGTACTACCCTCCCACAGAAGACCAACCTAAAGTGCCAGTATCCGTGTTGTCGTGTTTCGTTGGTGAGTGCGAGATCGGAGGCCCATTGATGCGGGGGTGACAGTTATCGTGGTAAGTGTGTACAATACAACGCTACGATGACTGTCATGTCATGTCTTTTACGTCCCCAAGCGGGGTGAGGAAAAGCATCTCACAAGGCCGCCATAGTGTTGGTCACCGTACTGCGTTGTCAGCATTTGCAATGAGTATGGTGACCACAACTCTTGGATTCTATTCATGTTTTCCATCAGGCAGAGTAGAGTCACTTTGGCAGGCCCTTAAGATGAAAAAAAAAAGAGTTAAAACGCATTTAAAATTTTATGAATTCAAGACGTCCGTCAACGATATCTGGCCGCGTGTGTCTTAAGGTTTGGCATTGACTTCAAACCTATTAGTAAATAGCACATATAAATAATAGAGAGTATACAATTAATATTAAATCTTTATTCTTTTTTACTTTTAAGTTTTGAAGTCGGTTTTATTTTAATGTAGTTATTTTTATTAATGAAGTTGAATTTATAAAGTTATTGGCGTACACTTGTTCGGTACACGACTAGTTTCTACGGTATATAAGGAGTTAGTCGTGTTCTAGATAAAAGCTAAATGAAGCTGACTTGAGCATGTTTATTTTTTTTACATATATTGGCTAAGTAAAGTGTTTATCCTCACACACATTATCTGGTGAAAGTGATCAACACGGCTACTGATCTAGAGATAAAAATACAAGCTTATTGAGGGAAGTAACAGAGGTTACTTCTGCATTGTCTGTTACTGGTGGTCTGAAAAGTATTCCATTTTAGTATTTTTTTTTAACCATCAGCTTATGTTTTTTGCTTTTGTTTCAGATACGTTATGTCGTCACGTTTCATCACATCACGACGTCATGAAACATATCGTTTTATATAATAAATATAACATTCAGTTGTAATAGAATCATGTTTCTGAGTTAATTCAAAGCCTAGAATGATACAAATATTGCTCAGAAAATCGGTATGAAGCAATACTTTTCTACTTAAATAAGATTTCTCCCACTCCCAGAAAGAGAAGTGGTTGATGAAACATCCAATTCATCCTTTGTTTATTCACCTTTCATTTATTTATTTATTTATTTATTTACACTTTATGCACTTTGTACATCGGCGGACTTAATGTCAACCTTAGGGGGCGATTTATCATTTCATAGCTTCGTAATATTGTTTGTTTTGTTACATATTTGTTTTATGTTTGTGTATGTATGTGTTAAATGTCTTTTTTTATTTACTTTTTCTTTTATATTTTATCTATAATCTTTTGGTTTTGTTCTTAGCGGCTATTAAACGTGTTTTCTTTCTTTCTTATTTCGATCGGTTTGCTAACGCCCTTCGTAATGATTATTATCATCATTATCAACAGCTTTTAACAGTCCACTGCTGGGCATAAACTTCTCCTGCGAAAGGAAGTTTTGGCGTACTGTACCACGCTGTTTATGATATGATGTTATCCTGCATAATTTATTCCCTTAGTCGTCTCTTACGACATCCTTTAGATGAATAGGGGTAGTGACATTTTAGTAATGTACACGTAAATATTTTTCTTTGGTACTTATGGTAACTTTAAAATGGAAAGATTGAAAATCGTGAAAGGCATTTTTTAAATTTTTGTCGGAGCAGCATTGTCTTTGAATTTTTTAATACATAAGAAAGGAAAACAAAAATATATATTTAAAAACATAAAAATAGTAGACCACCGACATCGCGTACAGGGGGCAAGACACCGATGGTTAGAGTTCCAAAGACAGGAACCTCCTCACTATACGAGACGTATCAAGGAGAACTGACTTCTGCATCATACCCTTGTTTCAGCCTTCTAACGTAAGCCTCTTAAGTTCTTGGTCGAGGCTCTTGGCTAGCAAACGGCGCGCAGGTACGACTTTCGGAACAATGATCACTAAATCCACATTCGACATATCGACAATCCCCGGAGATCCAAATATTTCATATGCTTTTTTTTAAAATGATTATTATGATACAAAAGATGGTAAAATTTAATTATACAGATAAAACAATATCAAATAGAAATACACAGTTACATTAAAATTAAACAATTTACATTAAGTTATATGTAACCCGCCCAGCATCACTCTTGGCGCAAAGGTGCTCATAATACTGGCAGCGTTGTCTTGCTGCATCGCAACGGACATCCATTATACCAGGAACAAGCTAGAGTGGGACCCACAGAATTTGTTACTTACTCGATGACCTCATATTATACTATATAGAAATAAAACTCAGACTCAAAACAAAATGATTATGTTTATCACACAATTATTCATTCTGGCGCTGGTATCGAATCCACGATCTCTGGCTTAGTAGTTAGAATAGCAATTAACCCAAAAGGTCCGTCAGGCTTTTATCTGTCGATGCGAACTTTGACCCTTTAGATTACGCAACACTAATCAGAACCCAGCTTCATACATTCAATACTCTATAACCTCTTTTATTTGATAAGTCATATGGCATTTATCTGTCATAATGAGAGGAAAAATACGAAATGAAACGTTCATCAACCGTTCAATCTATATAACGTCTTATTAAAATATTCTTATCAATATGTCGTTGTAAAACTCCGTAGCAGAAACGTGTCTAATAATAAAATATTATTGATAACAATTTGCTGCTTGAAGTTAGCCAACTTGACTAAAAGTTTATATGAATAGGTTGCTTATTTTCTTTTTAATTTTCATGTATACACAATGTGGCAAAGGAGCATTTAATGCTGTAAGTATTTTATCAAATATTTTATCAAAGTCGACCTTTTTTTTTTTTTTAACGTGTGGAAACCCCCACGGGCCGTCACCCCGCCGGGGTTTACGGCGGGGCGGTGTGTCGGAATCGGACCGACTAAAACCACACGGTGTGCCACTCTGCGCCTGAGAGAGGAGGGATCCGGGAACAGCTGTTATTACGACATCCTAATCCCTCCTAGCGCCTGCCCGCTTTCGCGGGCGCCATCTGCGGATAAACTCTCCATTTAGGCGACGTCCGGCACACGCACACGTCACCTCCTCGCGGCTGGCCACTATAGCGGATGGAGGGGAAAACCCGTCCCGTCCATCCGCGGCCACACTCAAGGCGGCATGAAGCGCTGGTATGCGCGCCTCCGCCGCCCGGCTCACCGACGGCGAATTGGGTCAGAGTGGATATCGTCCTCTCGGGCCTTCTCCGCCGCCTCCTTCCGCGAAATTACGTCTTCGCAGAAGGTTGCGACCGCGGTAAAACAACTGTCGCTACCGGCCATGGAGCGTATGACGGCCGGTAGCGAGAGATCTCCTCCAATAACTGCAGTGAGGACCCCACGCTGCGCCGCCCAAGCGGAACAAATCGCTAGCGTGTGCTGAGCCGAGTCCTCACTGCAGTCGCAGTGGTGACAGGCGGGACTCAATTCCCTCCTGGCGACCGAGTGCAGATACTTCCCGAAGCAACCGTGCCCGGAAAGGACCTGCGTCAGTCGGAAGGAAAGGGTCTCGTGCTGCCGCCCTGCCTACTCGGCGATGACCGGCTGGAGAGCCTCCACGGCGGCAAAACCAGCACGTGGAGCCTCCAGCCGGGACGACCAACGAGCCATTGTGGCTCGACGAGCGGCCTCTCGCCACTCACGTATCTCTTCAGGCGGGGGCCGTATGCCGCTACGCGCCCGGAAGTCAGCCGTCCGCCGATAAACTTCGGCGAGCACTTCCGCCTCCAAATCCCACGGGGGAGTTCCGGCCAAGGCGCACGCCTCCGTCGATACGGTGCGGTAACCGCGTATGGCTCTAACCGCCAATATCCTCTGAGGGTGCCAGAGGCGAGCCCTATTGTGGGCGGTCAGAGCCGCCGCCCACACCGGTGCACCATACAGCGCCATTGACCGGACAACCCCCGTGTATAGCCGTCTCGTCGCGACGCTAGCTCCACCAAGATTGGGCAAAAGTCGCCCAAGGGCAGAAGCAGCGCCGACCAGCTTTGGAGAAAGCTGTCGGAAGTGCTCGTCGAAGAGCCACCTGCCGTCGAGGATCAGGCCCAGATACTTCATCTGGGCCTGAACCGGTACGAGGACCGAATTGACCACGATGGAGGCTCCGGAGGGTGGACCACGACGGGGCCCATGGAACAAAAGGGCCTCCGTCTTGTCCAGGGCCACCCGCAAACCCAGCGCCTCAATTCGCCCGACCACCAGAGAGACACCCGTGGTGGCCAGGCGCGCCGCCTCTTGAAAGTTCATCCCCCGGGCCGTGATCAATGTATCTGCGTAACAAAGTACGCCCAGCCCGGGGGGAAGACGACCTCGAAGGGCCCAGTCGTATCCCATGTTCCACAGGAGTGGACCGAGGACAGACCCCTGTGGAACACCGCACGACATGAGCCGCCGCCTTAGAACACCGTCTCGGTCCTCGTACATGACGGTACGCTCCTCAAGATAGTCTGCCACAAGCCGCCTCAGGTACTTTGGCACCCCGTGGTAGTGGAGTGCTTCCCTGATGCAGCTAAATGGCAGACTATTAAATGCGTTGGCGATGTCCAGCGACACCGCCAACAGCACGCCGCCACAGCTCACCGCCTCTTCGGTAACGGCCCTCAGGCGCAGCACGGCATCGACCGTCGAACGCCCCGCCCGAAAACCAAATTGGGCGTCCGACAGATCGGGGCCTACCTCGTGGAGGTGCCGGACGATGCGGGCAGAGAGTATCCTCTCAAACAGTTTACCCGCCTCGTCCAGCAACACGATGGGCCTATAGGCCGCTACCGATTCGGCTGGCCGTCCCGGCTTCCTCAATAGGACCAGCTTCCCGCTTTTCCAGCACTCAGGGAAGCGTCCGGACGCCAAGCTACCGTCCAGGACCTTCCTGAGGCGGTCCGACATGTGCTCAAGGGCTCGGGCCAGCACTCGGGCAGGTATCCCGTCCGGCCCGGGGGCGGTGTTCTTAGAGCGGATCCGTAGAACAACCGCCCCTACCTCCGATTCCCTGACGGGCGGAACATCGTCCTCGTTCCCCCCGTCGTCTCCGACCATGAAGGCCATCGACGGGGGTGTGTGTTCCACCCGCTGCGGGAAAAGGCCCTCGACCACTTCCCACAGGAAGCTGGGCTGGAGTGTCTCTGTAAGGGGGGGGCCCGACGTGCGGAGCTTTTGTCGCGCCGCACGATAAGGGCGGCCCCAGGGGTCACAATCGAGACCCTCCAGCATCTCCTTTCTCTTAATTTCCTTGGCGCGGCTTATGGCCAGCTTCAGAGTTTTCCGCGCCTCTCGGTACTCCTCATGAAGCTGGTCCTCCTCGCCTTCTTCGCGGTGTCGCCGCCGACTACGGGTGTAGGACCTCCGGGCACGAGTACAGGCCACACGGAGGTCCGCCAACTCCTGGGACCACCAGTAAACCTCCTTCCGTGGAGGCCGGCAACCTCGGATGCGGGGCATGGCCGCATCACAGATTTGCGCAATCGCTTCGCAGAAGCGACCAGCCCCCATGTCGACCTCCTCGGTCGGGGCCTGATCAAAGTCGACCTTAGGGCAAGCTAAAACAAACAAATAAACAAGTTTCACATCAATATACTCGCTTTTAGCTTTGAACCCGGAAGGGAGCCTTCCTCAAGTATTGAAATAACTACATTTGTACAATGTACGCAATAAATTAATATCACTAATATAATTATATTTTATCAGTCCACTTTAACAGTCCACTTCTGGACGTAGGCTTCCTCTTCGAAAGAAGGTTTTGACCAACTATACTACACTGGCTAGACGGGTTGCTATAGAGTGAATGACCACACAGCAATGAGCAATCAAGACTGAGGAGGGAATGAGTGTAATGTCCTTCCGACACAAAGGGAGGATCCTCCGACCAGGCGAGGTGATTATGCCTGGCGGGCCACGGCGCAACGGGATGTTGGGATATTGTATATATGCTAATTGCCTCGCTAATCTCTATATCGCGATACAGCATTAGTAGGTGCATTGTAGTTCGTTACATTCATACGTTTCGTTCATACTTCGTAGTTCGATGTATCTTCGCTACATGGCGCTGTTGTATATTTTTCTTTGTGCTGTAATGTGGAAGTCACCACAAGAGAATATTTCAAGCTTGCCTTCTCTTTGCAGTAATGTTGTCTTGCATATTTTGCTCGTTTGTCGCAAAGAGATTTTCATACAGACAGTTTTTAACTCGCGGTCATATATTACGTATTGTTTTTCGTTGCAAACGAGGTCCTTGTCCAATGCTCGAACGATTGTGTCTGTGATGGACTCGAAATTATTTAACGTTAAATTTGAGAAAATTTACACTCTACATAAAATCACGTGTGTTTCCCCGGAGGCCGAGGGGTAGATAGAGGCATTTTAAAGGCACACTTTTCGCCAGCTTTTTGGTCCAACGTAATAGGTGGCAAGCTTATTGCCGCTAATCGGTATGTTTTGTTTGCCAAAGCCTTGTCCGTCGATTGTACCACTTGCAGGTGAAGTTGGCCTGGGGCCCTAAGTTTTTGGTGGACACCAATTACACCCTAAATTTGGTAAATTAACGGAAGAGAAATACAAATAATTTAAAGTTATAAAAGGCGATTAAAGGTTGCTTATTATGATGATGTTAATAAAACCAGCCATGTTTTTTTCTGTAAATAATCGGATCATATGTTGTAGCGACCAGTGAGGGCTTTATTATGTAAAATGAAACAACCGATACACCATAATGGCTAGTGACGTGATACCTATTATC
This sequence comes from Hypercompe scribonia, assembly GCA_949316085.1. Taxonomy (NCBI): domain Eukaryota; kingdom Metazoa; phylum Arthropoda; class Insecta; order Lepidoptera; family Erebidae; genus Hypercompe; species Hypercompe scribonia. The sequence continues at coordinate 15,606,635 of OX438987.1, forward strand.
AGACAGCTGATAATTTCACATATGAGTTAGCAATACAAGTGCATTATTGTACGGATCATTGTGGATCGATATTAGTTACTGTGAGTTTGCCGCATAGGGATTAGTTTTATTTGGGAAATTTTTCAGGCACTTCTAAACCTGACCTAGGTTGTGACGTACCTAGTAAGTAAAAACCTCCTTTCTAAAAAGAGGCCCGTGTGTAGTAGTGACCTATTAAAGGCAATTATTTTTTTTTATTTTAGAGCCTTCACAAGTGATTCTACTCTGCATGATGGAAAGCGTGAATAGAATTTAAGGGCTCTAATCACCATACTTATTGCGAATGCAGACAGTGAACTATGTTGACTTACTCTATGGCGGCTAAGTGAGATACTTTTTCAATCCCCTTTTCAAGAGCCAGGATCATAGTGGGAGGGAAATGCTTACGTTAGTAGCGAGTTCCAGATTTTGGTTGATTGGCACAGGAAGAAAGAGCCAAACCGTTTAGCTCGAGAGAATTCGTGTATTATTTTAAAATGATGACTTCCCAGGTCGCCACGTAATGTCTTACAGGGGAAGGAAGAAAATGGGACCTATTGGATGAACTCGTCAGAACATTCTCCATGATAAAATCAATAGAGGACTGCCATAGAGGCGACATCTCGTCATCACTGTAGAGGCTCAAGAAATTCAGTTGCTCCAAGACTGTCTATAATGCGGACTGCTTGCTTCTGCAATCAATCAAGAGCGTCCAGCAAATTTTGTGCGGATCCCTCGCAAAGATGAGAACAGTACTCTACGCAGGAGTGAACTTGGGTCTTATAAAGAACATACAGATGGTCACGAGAGAAGAACTATCTCACTTTGTTCAGTACATTTATTTTTCGCGAGGTCATCTTATTTTAAAAAGAAATATTTGATGTTGAAGAGGGCAAATCAGTGTAAACGTAGTGGCCTTTAATTTCTCCCCCCGATATACGACGTGTAGTGGTAACAGCAGCTTGGTAAAATGGTTTCAGCTCAACTTTACTAAAACGGTGTCACATTGTGAATGATATCGGGACTAAGTCTTGATTTACACATTTCATAAAAACGCTTACAAATTATTCTTGTATACCATTTTTGATCACCATCTCAATTACTTGATATCTTCTAAAAGTAATCTAACGTTGTGTGATAAGGTTTATTTTATGGATAAGGACATTGCATATGAAGGGGGAACTCGTTAATATTGTCCCTTAAGTTTTGATCCTTAGATCTATTCGCAGATTAAATTTACTTAAGGTACTTATGTACGAAATTCACATAGTCCCTTTTCAGTGTCAATATACCACATATAATTATATCCACATATAACATATAAACTGTTATTTCAGTTGACTAATTTAGCTTTACGAACACAGTTTTTACTTTACTATTATTTTAGCAAGTGCCGTGTGGTGCCAGCTAAGCATAGCACTACCCCATCTCCTCCCGTGGGTGTTGTAAAACTCGACTAAGGGATAGTACACCAGAGGATGGGCAGCAGCGTCCTACTGAGTATACCACCATCTCACTGCGATCGCCAACTCGCATGCCAAGCGTTGGCGATTATGGCAACCCCTCCCCTCTCAATTTTAAGAACCTTAAGGGAGGTCTATGTCCAGCAGTAGCCGTCTTTTAGCTGAGAAGAAGAAGATTATTTCAGGAACAGATCCTTGTCTGCTAATTTAAAGGGTTATTCTTATGATTTGAGGGCACGGTTGGCCTACTCGTTTGAACGGTCGTCACGACGTTCTCTAGTACGCTGAGTTCTGTAGGTTCAAACCCTACATGGCACAACACTTTTTTGTGATCCACAAATTATTGTTTATGGTTGTTCTTTGTGTCCGTTTCTTGTATGTTTGTAAATCCCCCGCGACACAGGGCTTATTACTAACGCGGGCGCTGTCTTTTCAAAGAAAAAAAGATTACTGATGATGCATTTTCCACCAAAGCCTATATTTTCCTTTTAAACCGACTTTAAATAAAAGGAGATTACTAATTTGCCTTCATATTTTTTTTATTACCTATATCAAAATTTAGTCATTTGGTAACTTATAATTTTTTTTTTTAATTATGGTAGAAGCAAACATTTGGTCCTACATAAATTTGAAGAAAAACAACCTATACTGAGAGAGAAAATCCAGAAATTATGAGTCATCGTAATGTGAAACCACAGTATTCCGAGTTTCAGGCTACACTGTCGCGATGACTGTCATGCCTTTTTTATGTCCCGTTTCCCCTTTCCCAACATATAACCATGGCAGCACAAGGAAGAAGAATATAGTATATACAACAGCGACATTCTCCTCCTCTCCCACTAACTCGCTTCTTGAGGTGGAGCTCACGAATATCCGTGGATTCCATGCAAACCTCAGCGCCGTCCATCAGCACCTGGAGACGGTACGTCCGGCCATGCTATATCTGACGGAGACACAAATACGCCGCCCGATGACACGGCTTATCTCCATTATACCGGCTACATACTTGAGGAGTGCTTTCTCGCAAAGGCTGGAGTTTGTCTTTTCGTCAGGGCGGATGTTTGTTACCGCCGTCTGCGCTGCCTTGAGGACCCATCCTTCTCTATCCTCTGGCTCCACGTAGATTTCGGACCTACAAGCCGAATCTACGTGTGCCTCTATCGATCCCATTCCGGATACTCTGAGACAACTCGCATCTTTGACCATCTCAGTTAGGCAGTGGATAAGGCACAGGAGCAGTTTCCGACCGCTGAGCTAGTGTTTCTGGGAGATTTTAACGCCCACCATGAGTCCTGGTTGGGGTCTTCCAGAACTGACCATGCGGGTCGAACCGCCCACGCATTCGCTCTCACGCATGACCTCACGCATGACCAGACATAACAGGTCAAGCGCCCTCTTTGCTAGACCTACTGCTGACGAGTCACCCAGTGCAGTACACAGTATCGGTTTTCTCCCCTCTGGGATCCTCCGATTACCGCCTGGTGTCCACCACGGTGCCCCTTGTTGCCCCGCCACGAACTGTGGCGGAGAGACGACGGTTATGGCACTACTCGTCAGCAGACTGGGATGGAATGCGAGATTATTTTGCATCCATCCCCTGGGCTCAACGCTGCTTCAGAGACAGGGATCTGTCGAAAAGTGCATCTGCCGTTGCTAGCGAGATCACTGTCGCTATGGAATATTATATTCCCTACAGTGAGGTCGCTAGCACGAAGGCCCGCCCCTGGTTCAATCATGAGTGCGCTCATGCTGTTACTCACAAACAAGCGCACATGGGCCAGGGCCTGCGCTCAAGAACATCCAGACGTAGATCACCTAAAAGTAGCGTACAACAAAGCCACCAGGGAATGCAAGAGGGCTTACATTACAGTGGATGCCCAGCGCATTGCACGGACTGGCCAAGAACTCATCGCACACCTTACGGGTAGCCATAAGTTCTGGCAATTGGCCAAAGCCGTGCAGTCCAATCACTGCCAATCCTCGCTACCACCACTGGAGTATCTGGATGGATCGCTCGCCCATCAGCTGCAAGAGAAAGCGAATCTGCTTGCTGACCTTTTTGCGGCCAAGTCCCGAATCGAGGACTGTGATCTGCACCCGCCCACCATTCCGACCTGCGACGTTACAATGCGGGATATTCGTATTCGGCAAAGTGACGTCCGCGCGGAGCTACGGTCACTCGACGTCCGGAAAGCCAGTGGACCAGACGGTATTCAGGTGGTGGTTCTTAAGAACTGCGCTCCAGAGTTGTCTCCAGCATTGACGCGCCTATACCGCCTGTTGTATTCCTCCGGGATCGTTCCGGAGATCTGGAGAAGGGCGAATGTCCAACCCATCCTCAAAAAAGGCGACCACTCCAACCCGGCCAATTATCGACCCATAGCCATCACTGCCATTATCTGCAAGGTGCTCGAACGTATCATTAATAAACAACTAGTCCATCACCTGTAAGATCACTCGTTGTTAAATGATCAGCAATACGGCTTCAGACCGAACCGATCCACGGGTGATCTTCTTGCGTTCTTCACACACCTTTGGGGTGAGGCTGTAGATAGGCATGGGGAGTCCTTGACTATCAGCCTCGATATGGCCAAGGCTTTCGAGAGGGTCTGGCACCGTTCGCTCCTCTCCAAACTTCCGCTATTTGGCCTGCCCCCCAAACTCTGCAGCTGGGTGGCCGCATTTCTGCACGAGCGCTGCATTGAAGTCCTCTGCGATGGCACCACCTCCAATTTTCAGCAGGTTAATACTGGTGTACCTCAAGGGTCCGTCCTGTCAACCACACTGTTTCTTCTGTATATCAATGACATGTTGACCCTTGGCGATATATGTACATTGCTATGCAGATGACAGCACAGTTCATGGACGATACTATGGTCACCCTACAGCCAAATTAGCGAACGTTGAGGAAAAGTGACAAAAGCTTGTCACTGAGCTCGACCGGGTTCTAGGCCGCATTTCTCAATGGGGTCATGAGAATCTGGTCGAGTTCGACGCCAAGAAAACACAAGCGTGCGCGCTCTCTGCCAAAAAGTCTCCATTCTTTCCCCTCCCCACTTTTCAGAATACGTAACTGCCACTGCAGGATAATCTCAGTATCCTGGGTATGAATGTTGGCGGGGACCTCAATCCGCGAAAATATATTGAAAGCGTTACTAAGGCGGCCTCGCGGATACTGGGTATACTGAACAGAGTGAGACGGTTCTTTGCACCTGAACATCTGTGTCTTCTTTATAAGACCCAGGTACGCTTCTGCATGGAGTTCTCATCTTTACGATGGATCTGCACAGTATTTGCCGGACGCTTTAGATCGGTTACAGAGGCGAGCAGTTCGGATTATCAATAACCCGAAAGTCACTGAATCCCTTGAGTCTCTGCAGTTGCGAAGAGATGTCGCCTCTATGGCAGTCCTCTATCATCTTTATCATGGAGAGTGTTCTAATGAGCTCTTCCAACTGACCCTATCCTCCCCGTACTCTATAGGACAACTCGTGCTGGCCTTGGAAGTCACCGTTTCAGAATGGTAGACATACGCTCCTGAACTAAACGGTTCGGTTCTTCCTTGCTGTGCAGATCGCTTAAAGCCTGTAACTCATTACCAGCGCACGTATTTCCCTCTCACTACAATCCCGGGTCCTTTAAGTGGGGCGTAAAAAAGCATCTCATTAGGCCGCCATAGCGTGGGTCGCCATATTACACTGTTGTCATTCGCAGAGAGTATGGCGACCACCGCTCTTGGATTCTATTCATGCTTTCCGTCAGGCAGAATAGAGTCACTTTGGTAGGTTGAATATAAAAAAAAATATAGAAATGAAAAATACAGTTTATTAATCCTGCTATCCGTTATATTTCCAAAGATTTAGTGAAGTGTCGCTCGCAGACTTGAAGCGATCGTTAATTCAAACTACCCACAAAATATTTAAAAAATTGCCGACATAGTATACGAAACTAACAACATTCACAGATTTTATTTCACTTTGTTTAGTAATATTTATACCTGGTAACTCGATTCTCGATTCAATAGCGTAATAAGAAACAGTTTCTCGTTGAATCTGGGGCAGGCTCAAGGTTCCTTGTTATGGGAAATTAACTGGTCTGACGTCATAACAACGACGTAACATGTACTTATAATAACACTGGTAGTTTCCCAGAGGCTTAGGAATAATATTGAAACTGAATTAGCTTGAACGTTTTTGTCTATAGAAAATAAATAATTATACTTCTTAAATTACACGACTATAGACGTACTAAGATAGTTTTATTTAATAACTTCATATATACAGCCGGTCTTAAAATAGGCAGAGCCTGTACTTGCCAACCAGACTCTATATTAAGAGTCTGCCAAAGTGACTCTATTCTGCCTGATGGAAAACATGAATAAAATCCAAGAGTTGTGGTCACCATACTCATTGCAAATGCAGACAATGCAGTATGGTGACCCACTCTATGGCGGCCTTGTGAGATGCTTTATCACACCCCGATGGGGACGTAAAAGGCATGACAGTCATCGTGACAGTATAAGGCTTACATAGTTACTACGATAACTGTCATCCCTGCATCAATGGGCCTCCGGTCTCACACTCACCAACGAAACACGACAACACGGATGCTGGCGCTTTAGGTTGGTCTTCTGTGGGAGGATAAAACTGCCCCGGTCGAGCCGACCCGTTCGTGTTGAAATCAGCGTGGCTCTATTACCTTACAGTGATACCTGCTGATAAACATATTTATTCATTATTAAATACATACATGTTATAGATAAATTATCCTATGCGCGAATCGTTTAAACGATCTCTTGCTTAGCAGTCAGTAGACCAACAGGCGCGTCATCGTCATCGTCATCGGGGAAGTAGAAGAAAGAGGGAATTGTGCAAGTACAGTCTAAGTGATTGTGTGTAAAAGATTGTGAAATCAGCGCAACTCCAGACTCTGTAGCAGCGAAAATTTTATCACTAAGTATATCTCATGAGTGTAGCTTTTGGTATTGTGGTAAATTAAGAATACGGAGTGAATCCACCTACTTGCAACCTCTATTTATAACGACACCGTAAAGAGAAAGACTTTTACATCAATAATTGAATAAAGGAGGAACGCTTGAAACAATTTATTTATTTATTTTTTAACGTGCAGAAATATCTTCAGGCTTGCACGTTACTACTGACTACAATCATGCGGTGTGCCCCTCTGGGCACAACGCAAGATTCCTGTATATGTTATGAAATAAGGGGAATCCAGGATGTTATTAAGATGTACGTACCTTAGTCAGCGTCCGCCCGCACTGGCATGGAGCAAACTTTCTATCTAGAAAAACAACCCGTGAATGTCACCTCCTGGCGGCTGCTCAGGCCAGCATCCTCACGCCACTTGCACATCTCTTAAGACGGAGGTCGAATCCCACGGAGCAGTTCCGGCTAGGGCACACGGTGACTTAACCATATGTAGCCCTAGCCGCGAACATCCCCTGAGGACATCAGAGGCGAACCCTATTTTGGATGGTCAGAGCCACCGCCTACACCAGTGCATCATAAAGTACCACTGACCGGACAACCTCCTTGTACAGCCGTTTTATCGCGACGTTGGCTCACCCGAATTAGGCAAAGGACAGAAGCAGCGCTGACTAGCTTTGGAGGCTTGTAATAAACCCAATATCAACCTGTCTGGAAAGCATGGTGTAGTAGGGCAAAACCTCCTTTCTAAAGAGGGCCTTATGTCAAGCAGTGACAGTGACAACAGTGACTAGGAAAGTCTAGTTGATAATCCTAAGAATACAGTGCTAAAGTGCCCGTAATTCAAGTGATACGGTTAGAGTTTTTGAGTTATACATGCATTATACTCTATTATTTTTTATTTTTTTAATTACAACTTTATGCACAGATACATCTATCGGCGGACTTAATGCCTAAGGCATTTTCTGCCAGTCAACCGATTGGAAGATGCAGAGAAAATATGAGGTAGGTGCACTTAAGAATAAAAAGTAATTGACAAAGGGTTTAGTATATATAGACTGGTTTGATCATAAATAAGCAAATATGCATACATAAACACATAAATATATAACACATACATATATAATACACATACATATACCTCACTCATTTCCGTGCATATATATTATCACTATAAGATATAATAATACCAGGTGGTGATCTAAGACTTCGCCATTTCAGCCAGCAAAAGCTTCTTCACTTTAACTTTAAACAAGTCGTGACTTTTAGCCATCCTGACTTCGAGGGGAAGCGCGTTCTAAGAAAGGATAACCTGCACGAAGAACGAAGAACCGACAAACTCAGTGGAGTGAGAAGGACAGACTAGAAGGAGATTATTAGCCGAACGTAGGTTTCTGTTATGGTTGTTGCTCAATATTTTTTTTCAATTTAATTTTGTTGTTTTCGCTAAGCCTAAGCCCTTGTTCGTTAGTGAGAGATCAATCAATGATTGACATTCGTTTTGTTGTTACGTCATAATCCATGTGTGTCCTCATTGTATATTACCTCTTCCGTGAAGTTTCACCAGCGTGTACGGACAGTATTAGTCAATAGTTGTTAAATGCCGTACTAGCCCTTAACTTGTACACTAAGGGGTTACTTGTTTTCCAAAATAAAATCACTGTGAACTGATCTGCTGATCTGACAAGCTGATTATTACATTCATACACTCGCGGTAACCTTTACACTGAGCCCGGTAAACAAACAATATCGCGATTCAGGGAACTGATACAGAGCCATCTAATTGTCAAAGACAACACTTGTATTACTTGTATTGTGTTCTGCGTTCATCGTGGAACTAATTATAGGTTTGTTTTCGTTTTAGACAATAGTTTATAACCTTCCTTAAGAATTGATGTATCAAATCTAAAATTGATGAGTCTGATACTCTAGTGATTACTAATAATAATTAATAATCTAAAACATCTCATACACGTGTACACCATTATTTGTTTTGTTCCTCTTAATTTCCGCACTCGTGTGTACGTTTACCATAGCACAGGATCTGATTAGTTTGGGATCAGTCGGCCGTGTGTGAGATGTCTCAAGTTATGATTGCTAAAATGTAAATATAAATTAAGAGACTTTCATGCAAAACATATGAAAAGGCGCACATAGTGTCGCAGACATTTTTTGCCGGTTAACCTTAGCGTGATGTGTTAGGTGTGTAGAAATCACAGAAAAAGTGTTTGTTCTATGTTTGAAACTTTGCCATTAATTACTAAAGGAACTTGTGTTACATTATATTTTGTATAAATAAACTACTGTTTAGCATTAATGCCATTAGGATTGGTTAGTGTTTATTCTTACTTGTAGTAACAGTTTCAGAGAGTTAAAACTTGGATAGTGAAGGAGGAATGAACCATTATGAAATTATTAGAACAGCAATGGAGGAGATGATTCTTACAATAGTGAAGATTTTTGTCATATTCATCATCAACTTTTAATAGTCCACTACTGTCATAGACCTTAGAAAAGAGGTTTCGAATTAGAAAAGTTCCTTTGAAAATATAGTATTTGTATTTTTTTTTATAGCAATCTACAAAGTGACTCTATTCTACCTGATAGAAAGCATGAATAGAATCCAGGAGCGGTGGTCGCCGTACCCACTGCGAATGAAGACAGTGCAGTATGGTAACCCACGCTATGGTGGCCTAGAAAGCCTTGTTTCAAGTTTTCTTTGGCTTTGAAGTTCTTAAGATAGTAGAGCCACGCTGATTTTAGCATGAGTGGGCCGGGTCTACCGCGGCAGTACTACCCCCCCACAGAAGACCAACCTAAATCACCAGTATCCGTGCTGTCGTCTTTCGTTGGTGAGTACGAGACCGGAGGCCCATTGATGCAGGGGTGACAGTTATCGTCTAACTGTATGACATATCTATGTGAGGCTTACATTGCCACGATGACTGTGTGAACAGTCATGCCTTTTGCGAACCCAAGCGTGGCGTGAAAAAGCAACTCACTAGGCCGCCATAGTATGGGTCACCACACTGCATTGTCTGCATTTGCAATGAGTATGGTGACCACAACTCTTTGGGTTCTATTCATGCTTTCCATCAGGCAGAGTAGAGTCATTTTGGCAGGCTCTTCATATAGAAAAAAAAAACAGTTGTGTTATCCTGCTTATTTTTTTCCTTAGTCCACCCTTCCGACATCCACTGGATAAATAGGGGTAGTGAAACTTTATATATCTAATCCGTCACAATGTAAAAAAATACGTTAAAATAGATGTATTGGGAGTAAAATGTCTGATCAGCAAGTGTGGTAAGTAGAGTAGGAAGTACAACGTAATCAACAGTATTCTATAATATTATTGAAGTGAAACTTCTTTATCGGGGTTAGAAAAAAATTTAGTGTAACATTTTTTCGTTACGCGTCACATTTTTTCGTCACGCGCCATGTTTTTCTTATCCCTACCACGCGTGATTCGAAGTATACTTTCTCCAACGGAGTAGGGATTGTATTGGTAAATGTGTCCAATGTATTTTGCGGCCCGTTTTGAGTAGTTACATTTTTGAAATCCAGGTGGCGATTGCATCGACTTCGGACGGGTTTAAATTATTTTTTTGAAAAATAACGTCATAAAGAAGTTTCACTTCTTACGAGTGTACGCTAGTACACGCACACATTTTTCATTTATTTAAGAACCTGACAAGTGATTCTATGATTGAAAGCATGAATAGAATCCAAGAGTTGTGGTCACCGTACTCCTTGTGAATGTAGGCAATACAGTATGATGACCCAGACTATAACGGCTTAGTGAAATGTATTTTCGCACCCCGTTTGAGGACGTAAAAGCATGACAGTCATCGTAGCACTAAAGGTTCACACACCACGACAACTATCACCCTTGCATCAATGGATCTCCTGTCTCGCACTCACCAACGAAAGACGACAGCACGGATGCTGTCGCTTAAGGTAAAGGTTTTCTGTAAGAGGGTAGTACGACCCCGGTCGAGCCGGCCAGCACTGAAATTAGTGTTACTCTACTAACTTGTTAGGCTTAGTTGTTTAAGCGGTCGCCACGCCGCTCTCTACTTCGCTAAGTGTCGTGGATCCAAACCCCACATGATACAACACTTTGTGTGATCCACAAATTGTTGTTCTGAGTCTGGGTGTTTTTGAGTATTTGTGTTCGTTTCTTGTATGTTTGTAAAGTATCCCACGACACAGGATTTATTCCTAGTGCGGGCGTTGTCTTTTTTAAAGAAAAAAAGAAACTCTGGCTTTGTTTTATAATCATGATAGTTACGTACGGTAAGTAGATATACGACCGCATTTATTTTTGTAACTTTAAAAGCTTAACTAAAATAGACTTTTTTTCAGGTTTGTTATATAAAAATAGGTCATCTGTATAATGTCAATAATCGGAGACGGGGACTTTCAGTAATAAAGAACTTGTGGGCGTATTATGACGTTATTTATATGAGATATGATCAATGGCTAAAAAGACTTAGATCTTGATGAAGCCTTTCTTAGGGTATAACTCTGACATTTGACATTTGGCCATTGACATGGTAAAGTAAGAGCAAATGTGTTTATTATTTTTATGGCTCTCAGTAAATCGATTGATAAATTGGTTACTGGGATAGCTTTCTTAACACGCTTTTATTTCGTTTACTTTTCTATATTAAGAGCCTAAAGTGACTCTACTCTGCCTGATGGAAAGCATGAATAGAATCTAAGAGTTGTGATTACCATTTGGACAATGCAGTATGGTGGCCCACGCTACAGTGGCCAAGTGAGACGCCTTTTCACGCCCCGCATGGGAACGTAAAGGGTATGACAGTCATCGTGGCAGTATACCACGATAACTGTCATCCCTGCATCAATGGACCTCCGGTCTTGCGCTCACCAACGAAACACGACCACACAGATGGCATAGTCGAGCCGGCCCGTTCGTGCTGAAATCAGCGTGGTTCTACTACTTATAAGTGTTTAGTAATTTTCATTTTATTCTGTTCTGTATCCTTACCTTTCCTTCTATTACCACGATAACTGTCACCCCTGCATCAATGTAATTAATTAATTAATCAATCGTTTGTACGTAATTATCTTTTGTAAGCGTGTTTTTAACTATATTTTTGATTATTCAATACTTCAATTTAAAATTGAACTTCAAAGGATGAAAATTTCAATTGAATTTCAACTTTCCATGGACGGTGGAAGTCATTTACCACGGATGACTCTGTTGCCCGTTAGCGCCCTATTTTATAATAAGTATCATTTAAAAAGCACGCTTATAAACATACAAACATACAAGTAAGGCTAATAACAGTGTGTTAAAACGAGTATGACAAACTCTTTTTCTAGTATAATGCATACTAGATAAGATTCAACACAGAATAGTCAATGAGTCATTCTGTCTTTTTTTTTGTATTTATTTTATTTATTTGGCTCACCAACAATTGTATACACAGTTTCATGGTTAAAAGACATTTAAAAGTATGAGATGACACAGTGTTACAATTACTTACAGGTAAGCACCACGTGCACTATAAACAAAAAAATTGTGTATGCTTATGCTAAAAATACAATACAAATATGGCTGAGAACAGATAAGAAGGAAATAAAGTATTTTTATTTAATATTTTGTATGGTATTGCGGAGTTTGGTAAGTGAGTCAGTGTGTATATCGACCAGGGAGCTACAACCATTAACCAGCTTGCAAAGTCGTGGAATGATAGAGTTAGCACCGAGGACACTTCTGCGAAGCGGGGGATGCAGGGGGGTGATAGGAGAACGAGGATATCAAGTTGGAGCATGGAACATTATTTTGCTTAAAAGTTGTGGACAATCTGTCTTGTGTCTCAGAAGCTTAAATAAAAGGTCTAGGTTTATTTAATTCAACTAATGATTAACTCAGTGTTCATATTTATACGCCATATTTTATTAAGTGCATAAAGTTTTCCAGCTGTATAAATAAATATACATGCTGTATGTGTAGGTCCGTAGCGTTCTACGAAAGTCGTGCTCTACGAGAGTGGTGTATCTGGACGAACCATAGTCACAAAGAAAAAAAATACGGTTTTTGAATTTTATTTGTATTTGGAATCGTATTGTACTTGGACATCGACGTAGATAGTGTAAGCATCTATTGGATAATAATTATAGGTATTAGGAATAGGTATGCCAAAACCTCCTTACTAAGCCTCTATCAGTGGAGTATTAAGGGCTGTTGAGATGAGAGAATAATTGATACATTTGAGTCAATCTGAATGATTATGTTAGTTCACGGGTAACAGTTAATACAATTTATGTTATGCCTATTTGTCTGGAAGTTAGTGATGTTGACTAATAAATTGAAGGTTGTTGGTTCGATTTAAATCCTCTTTAGTTAACATACAAGTGTTTCTCGTCGATTCTCTCGAATATTTATTTTAATCACGTGATAATGGTTGTAAAATGTCAAATTAGCTAAGGGGGTAGGAATATGATTATGCGATGGGCACGATTATTTGTTTTGTGTTTGGAAACAATTTATCATATTAATAACTGACTGCACGATTGGCCTAGTGGTTTAAGCGGTCGCCACGCCGTTCTCCGCTTCGCTGTGTTGTGGGTTCAAATCCTACATGGGACAACACTTTGTGCGATCCACAAATTGTTGTTCTGAGTCTGGGTGTTCTTTGTGTCCGTTTCTTGTATGTTTGTAAAGTCCTCCGCGACACAGGATTTATTCCTAAAGCGGGCGTCGTCCTTTTTAAGAAAAAAAAACAAAAAATATTTATTAAGTACTAGCTTTTGCCCGTGGCTTCACTCACGTGGAATTTGGTTTGCCACATTAGGTTACGTAACAGATCATTTTATATAAACTAATATTAGTACTTTTTTAATAAAAAGTATCCATGTTGGTCGCTGGAGCCGAAGTGTACTTGAGTGGATACCACGATTGGGCAAACGTAGTGTAGGCCACCCCGCGGCGCGATGGACCGACGACTTAAAGAAGGTGGCTAGCAGTGGATGCAAATTGCCCAAGACCGGGATCGTAGGCGTTCCTTGGGGAGACCTTCTTTCAGCAGTGGACGGCGATAGGTTGAAAAGATCCATGTTACTTCCAATACCTCCAAGAACATGTGTACAAAATTTCATGAAAATCGGTTGAGTAGTTTTCGCGTGAAACCGTGACAAACAAACTTACATTCACATTTATAATATTAGTAGGATATTCATCAGCAACTTTATTAAAATTGTTTAAGCTCTGTTTAGTCTGAATCTGACTGTCGTATACGAGATATATGAAGTTGTTATTATTATTATTATTCGACACTGAGTACTGAGTACCAATCAATCCACACAACTCTCTTAATGGAGGCAATTTATTTAAGTAATATAACACTTACTTACCATTAAACGTTTTGGTCTGTAACGAACTCCAATTAACTGATTTCGTGCTGAGACACTACTGGGGGTCGTTGAACCGAGACGGCGCCTGTCTCGTTGCTAGGCAACCAATTTCCAAAAAAAAAATATCTACATTTTTTACATATTCTGACAAAGAAGTTCGACAAGTGTAGACATCTAATTAGATCTCTAAATAAACGGAATATAAATATATTTTGCTTGCTGTATCCTGCCATGCCTCGTTATGGTATATTGTGGTACCATAGATGAGAAATTAAAAATAAACTGACTGAATATAAACAAGCTTTGATGCGGGTTGTGGACCATGTCAATATTTGAGCTCAATTGGTGCAGAGCCTTTTGAATTTCTCAGTGTACACAAACCATTAAATGTTAATAAACATACAGATAGATTTAACAGCCTATGTAATGATGAAAAATCTTAAATAAAAATAAAAATCAAATCACTGTAAATTTATGTTTAATATTTTTTTTTTAATATTTCGGACATTTGACACACAACATCATTTAGTTCCTAGTGCTATGATGACTAGACTAACAGATAGAATACTAATATACTTTTTTTTTGTAAATACATACCTATTATAAATAGAAAATACCCAAACTTCGAAACAAATATTTGCAGATCGTAGAAAAACTTGATCCGACCCGGGAATCGAACCCAAGACCTCAAGCACAGAAGTCACATTCACTACCGCTGCGCCACTGAGGCAGTTAAGTTTATTAGGTACTTAATCGTCATACTTAACTTAATAGTTGACTGACCTGTTGGTCTAGTGGTTAGTGGTCAGCTATGTGTGCTTGTGGGTTCGATTCCCACAAATATTTACGTGACGAACACGATTATTTTTTCTGTGTCTGAGTGTAATTTGTCTGTAATATGTTTGTATTTAGATATGTACAAGTGGACGGGATCAAAATATGTAATATTAGAACAGTAAAATATGTGGAGAACCTTGGGGGAGGCCTATGCCCAGCAGATCTGGATGTCGTAATAGCAGTTGTTCCCGGATCACTCCTATATCAGGCGCAGAGTGGCACATCGTGTGGTTTTAGTCGGTCCGATTCCGACACACCATCCCGCCGTAAATCCTGGTGGGGTTTCCCGAGGGGGTTTCCACACGTTAAAAAAAGAAAAGGTCTATAGGTCTAGGTCCAGCAGTGGACGTCTTTTGGCTGAGGTGATGATGATGAGGACTACGTGTATCAGCAGTCCAATTACCATAGCACAGATTAATATGGTATGTGTGAGATGTGTGAGTTTATATATGATTATTGTTCGCTTAAATTTGTATCAGTATAAAATCAAAATTGTTGGATAGTATTTAATATTATATAATGTTGGAAATCATGAATACAGCTTTATTTAATTTACATAATTTCATCCAGAGAAGAAAAGTCCCTAGGGCCTATGCATAAATACATTAATTCGCTTAGTGCCTTACTGCCATAGTTCAAAAATCATATCAACACTTCAAAGTATTTATTATTTAAGTTGCTCTTAAAAAATGAATGTTGAGTTATTTTATCAAAGAAAATTTAACTTTTATTTTTTAGTTTTTTCATTATTAAGAGCCTGCCACAGTGACACTACTCTGCCTGATGGCAAGCATGAATAGAATCCAAGAGTTGTGGTCACCATACTCATTGCAAATGCAGACAATGTAGTATGGTGACTCACACTATGGCAGCCTTGCGAGATGCTTTTTCACTGGTTTTTATACATTTTTTTCAAATGTTAACTTATTCGGGTGGGCCACAATATAGTTAGGTTGTGGAGGATTGATGACAGTCAAAATGAAAGTTAAGCTATGTCGTAGTAGATTTAAAATCGAACCTCACCTAGTTGCATAAAAAGACTCCGAGAAACGTTGTACCTGTCTGTTAATTAAAAATTATAAAATTTCTATTTGTGTTTTTTTTTCTAAAAACATCTGGCTCTGCAACTGTTGAAGACTAATATATTATCTATTGGTCCTGGCTGCATAGCTCAGTCCTAAGATCCCACCCAGCATGATCATTTATTCAGTGTCTGTGTGTAGTTTATATTCAATATGTATCGTCTTCCTAGCCTTTATTATCAACAATATTATTTGGGGTCAGCTGATAGTTCAACCAGTTTTACTCGAATATCAGTTTTTCCACGACTGGCATCGGCCCTACGCAACCCTAAGGGTTAACTGAATTCACTGGTTTTCCAATAAGGATTGCCATAGATAGTCATGACCACCAGGACCGACGGCTTAGCGTGCTATCTGAGACACGGCCGTGAAACACCGCCCAACTTCCATGGCCAGGGCTGTACTGTAGATATCTTGTAAGAAAAATCCAAATACTTTTGCGGCCGACCTGGGAATTGAATCTGAGACCTCTTGATCAGCAGTAGCAAACGCTAGTGGTAGCATATTTATCTGTAGTTGGATTACCATAGCACAGAGTTTTAGGCTCTTAAGTTGCAGATGACCATGTGCGCCGGTAGTCACTTACCATCAGCTGACCCATCTGTTCATATGCCCCGTAGATTTCAAAAGAAATATCAGAATTAATCCCATTAAAGTAACCTTCCCATGTTGCTTTAAGTTCCCTGTTCATATTTCCCCTATGGAATCTAAGACATCGTGCCATAACAGTTGATTCTAAGGCTTTTAGTTCGTAAGAGCCTATTTCTATGCCACTGCAATTTCTCGATGCAATACTGTACTGTTCACCTGTATACTACGGAATTACATAAGTGGAATATGACGCTATACTGACTTTGTTGGACTGTAATAATGGGAATGAATTAGATTCGAACTAGTGCCAGCATGTGGAATGTAAAATCTGTTAATTTAATTTCCAACTAATTTCCTGATAACACTGTAAAGCCAACTTTGCTATACTTTGTATAAGAAATTCGAGCACATACATAATTATGCTAATATTTTTATTTTTATATCTCCACAGCCCTGATATATTGACTGATATGTTAGTGCAGTAGGCGTATCCTTAGCAAAGACTGTAGCCTACTATACCACGCTGGTCAGACGGGTTCGTATAAGGTGTGTTTCAAGTTTCCCTTTTCTTTGTAGTCATGTTGTCCTGCGTATTTGATCCCTTAGTCGCGTTTTTTGATGAATAGAGGTGATGGCATTACCTGTTATTAATTCGTCACCATACATAATTCTGGCTGCTAAACTTTAACTTCGCAGTCAGAATTGCTAAATACTAGATTTCGCTACAGGATCGCTTACCACTATTGTGTATTACAAATCTATGCCCGGATTTAGATCATGAGTTTGACTTCTTTCCAGGATAAATAATCTGCGGTTAGACGAATTCTGCTTTCCCTCAATACCCAGTAAGCAGTTTAAAACCAATTGGGATTCAAATTACAATCTGTAAAATGTGGGTGTTTAATATGCCTCTGCTTACCCTCTTAAGAATATATGCGTGAGTGTATGTATGAAAAGAGATTCTAAATCAATATTTCATCTGTGATAAGAAATAGATTTATGAAAATTTCTTCACAATTATGTTAGATTTAAAAATTACTACTGAAACCATTGGAAAAAGACTTCACAACACTTATTAACTGAACTTTGAACTTTTTCCACTGTTTTATGACAATTAAACTTCAAAACAATGCAATACCAATGTTTTTTAGTAACCAGATATTACCTAAATCAATGTTTTATTAGTTAAAATCGATTCGTTAATGGCGCGAAAATGTCAGCCATCTTGACAAGGGTCGTTGTAACACAAGCAGAGAATCGAAAGAGTCCGGTATCTGATACGTCCTTCTTATCGACAACCCTCAGGAGGGATCTCGATATTCGATACTCATTTTGTACAATTCTCATTTTTGATGGATTCGAAATATGAAATGAATAGCGGCGACGTCCATTCTTTTGTCTATCAAACTGTCATGGCCGAATTATTTCTTTTTTTTTTGTGTTATATTTCAAGAGATATTGAAATTTGAACTGGGCTGTTTCATTGGCTGTTTTTCATTCGTTGTTTGATTATAAGTCTTTATGGCGAATAAAAGTTTAGATTAAAAGGCTTTTTTTGTAAAAAATGAAGAAGATATTCGCAAAGAATTAACTGTTTTGTTTCATTTGCGTCTGAAGTGTTTCACACTAGTAGATACATGTCTGAGACAAAAGGTACGAGTACAAAGAGTATTTTGTCATATTTTTGCCAGAAATTATTTTCATTATGAACAATTTATTAAAAATACATTGTCCATGTCGGTTGTTACAATCTTGAAGTGCCAATTCCTGTTTCTTTTTTCAGAAATATGTACTATTTTTTATGTAGCTAATATGATGTCCAAAAGAAAAGATGGATCACCTAATGGCAAGTATCTACCGCGTACCGTAGATAAGGAGACGCAACTTAAAAGACACAAATATATTTGCGACTCGAAAGAACTTGGGCCTCTTGAGTAACCTTACTTATAGTCTTTAAAATATTGCTAAATCAATGTGACAGTGGTCATTTGTGTTTTGACGTCCGTTGAATGTTCTGGTTTGACAGTGAAATTAAACGAAGGATTGATGTGATGGATACATATTTGACGGTCAACTATTACAGAGGTTGGGGTACGACTGAATAATTTATTAATACAACTTATAAAGAAAAGTATGATGCATTCTTATGACCTAGATTTGGGAGTGGTGCCGAGTGCAATGGTATGATGTAATTATGTGACTCATTACAAGTAGGCATAGTGTCATTTTAGAATTTCCGAGGTACATTTAGGGTGTGAATTTTTATAGTTATAATGTATTGCACTTTATTTGTGCTAAAACTGGCTCGTAAAGAATGCACATACAGGTGGTACAAAATAAAATCGTTTGTTTAAAGTTACTTCGACAGTTTCGTAGCTATTTGTCACAGAGATCGAGGTATGTTTTAAGGACTATACTAGGTGAAAAGGAGCGAAGGAACTTCTGTGGAGCCGTGGCATCACTCCGAGCTAACTCATTTGCACCGAAGCATGGTTCATATCACAGAACAGAGAATTAAGTAGAATTGCAACGAAGGTCTATCAGGCGCTCCATAATTTTTGATGCACTCTGAGCGCCGATCGCTTATGAATGGGTACTTCTGTAGATCTTTGAAAACGATCGCACTTGATCGTACTTGAACAAATCTATAAATCATTTGAAAATCTATAAAAAAATCGTACATTACGTAATAAATGTGAGTACTAACTGCATTGTCAGTGAGAGAGCACGCAATGAATTGTATTTTCTACGGGAAGATTTCCACATATTTGACACGAAAGTATTTGGTCAAGTACCGTACAACCCCTCGAACACAATCCAAGTGAAACGCTACCTTATTTGAAAAACATAAGGTTGTATTACAAAACATGGTAAGTAGCGTTAAGGATTTCTACTGTAGACTACTGAACGAAGGACTCCCCCAAAGAGCATCAAATATCTCGCTCTTGGCCTATCGTGCCGCAGAGTGCCCCATACTACGTTTGCCCAATCACGGTCTCCACTCTAGCACACTTCGGCTCCAGCGACCATCTGTTCGTCTGGAGACATGACCGGCCCACTTCCACTTCAGCGCACTGTTGCGATGTCTGTTACTCCAGTTCTCCGTCGAATAACCTCGATATGAATTTTATCGGACAGAGAAACACCCAGGATCGTCCGCGTTCACGCTCCGTCGCACACCGAGCTACTTTAAACTTGTGGACCAGTCAGAATTAGTATTTATGTTCATTAAATCTTTTGGACGAATTAACATAGACTTCGTTATGTGTGTATAATATTATTAATCGTTTATGTGTGTCTAGGCTACAAAGAATCTCTTGGAATATACCATTTATTGCAATATTCTGTGGTTTATACATACTTTTGTGTCGATAATTCATTTTTTTTTTCTCAATAACAAATCTTTTGTTTCTGTAACTTAAGCATTACAATTTCATATAAATAATCTCCGTTCCATCGGACGACTCACGTCCAAGGTCTGTCCGTAGTTATTCTTTGTTGACACATTGAATATCGATATCGGCTGTGATAGATTAGTAATTATTTCCTTTAGCAACTGTGTTGGAACACGAACGACACAGTATCGGTCTGTCAACCGCATTTCTCAGCCTGTCCTTGGTGCTGATTGGAAATACAAGAGATCTAACCGAGTTTCTGGTATTATTTAACAAGGAGGAAGTATAGTTGAACTTACTAATCGATTTGTCTGTTTAATTTGATTCTAAGTCATACTGAACATGATATTGTCGATATTTTTATTTATTTTTTATAGTAGTATAGACATACGACCGGAGGCCCATTGATGCAGGGGTGACAGTTATCGTGGTAACTGTGTAAGCCTTACACTGTCACGATGACTGTCATGCCTTTTACGTCCACAAGCGGGGTGTGAAAAAGCATCTCACAAGGCCGCCATAGTGTGGGTCACCATACTGCATTGTCCGCATTTGCAATGAGTATGGTGACTACAATTCTTGGATTCTATTCATGCTTTTCATCAGGCAAAGTAGAGTCATTTTGGCAGGCTCTTAATATAGAAAAAAAAATACGAGTAATATCCTATTATAAGGCCTGGTACCTGGTACATGACAGCTTTTTTCAAGATGGAGGTGATAAAAAGTAGATAGATTATAATGATGCTCACGTCTTGTATTTAGTGTCTCATAAAGCTGAAAAGGTTTAATTGGTTTTAACTGCTTTTGACTGTTAGCTATTAAAGTATAAAGATACTGCCAGCTGTGAAATATGATGTGTTTGCAATATATGTCAAAGATTCCCGCTCAGAGTTATGTATAAGGATTACAATGTTAGCTGTATTTTCTCATGCTCCACTGTGGCGTATTGCTGTTGTATTGAGAATTTAAGAATTGAGAAAAAAACTTACGGGAAAGAACAGACAAAAAACATTTTTGAAGCATGTCATTGAAAATAAATTTGATATATTATAAAAATTGTTTATTTCCAAGAAAGCTAATTAGTTGGAATTTATTTTTTAAAAATTACATTGTCTAAATGACCACCGTTTCGACGTTTGCACTCTTCTAAGTCAACACTGAAATTTTCGAATACTCATCGGCAAAGAGATCACAAGATCGCGGAAGTCTCTTCGCTGATTTTTTCTTTTAGTTAACGTAGTGTATTTGGTTTATTGATGTAGACACGATTCTTCAAATAACCCCATAAGAAGAAGTCTGCTGGGAATAGATCTGAACTTCTGGGTGACCATGGAATGTCGCCTCGTCTGGCAATCAGTTTTTCCAGAAACATATCTTTGACCACCGGCAGGGATTCATTGAATATGTGACAAGTGGCTCCATTTTGCTAAAACCAAGTGTTTCGATTGTATCTCGCGAATTCCAGTAACATCGGTCCCAAGAACTCCGTAACATGTTTGCGCGGGATGCCAGACCATATATATTGTGTAAAAATGTAAGCTCAATTGATGTTTTTTAAGTTTTTAGAGGACACACAAACCAACTTAACATTTTTATATTTAAACGGTTTTACAAAATTTTATTAACTGTTACTATTAATTTACTAGATAAGTACATATACAGTCATATTGCGTGATATAATTCTGTCTTTCTACTCAATCCCGTTTTTTGGAGAGCCATGATATCAAAACTAGCGTCAAGTTACTCTTTTTTTACGATGTTACTCTCACAGGTGTCAGAGAACTGACACGAATGATATAAATTTTGTCAAAAATCTAAAAAAAAAGAAGAAAATCTAGTAATAGCCTCTTTTATTTTTTTAGCGTGTGGTAACCCCTCGGGGCGTCACCCATCGGAGTTTACGGCAAGGTAGTGTGTTGGAATGGAGCTGACTAAAACCAAACGGTGTGCTACTTTGTGCCTGAAATAGGAGGGATCCGGGAACAGATGTTATTTCAACATCCAGACCCTTCCTAATGCCTTGAAGCATACATTATACAAAATCGTCTGACCAGTATGGCGTTATTATAACATGCTGGACCGACCTCCTATCCAATGAGAGGCCTACGTCCAACGGTGGAATAGTAAGATGATGATGAGATGATGATGATTAATTATCATCATCTACTACCCTCCCACTGAAGACCAACTTAAAGCGCCAGCATCCGTGTTGTCGTGTTTCGTTGGTGACTGTGAGACCGGAGGCCCATTGATGCAGGGGTGATAGTTATCGTGGTAACTGTGTGAGCCTATCACGATGACTGTCATGCCTTTTACGTCTCCAAGCGGGGTGTGAAAAAGCATCTCACAAGGCCGCCATAGTGTGGGTCACCATACTGCATTGTATGCATTTGCAATGAGTATGGTGACCACAACTCTTGGATTCTATTCATGCTTTCCATCAGGCAGACTAGAGCCACTTTGGCAGGCTCTTAATATAGAAAAAAAAACAAGCGACCATTGAAAATGAACACTATTGACGTCATCATCAGATGACGCCAATAATTACCGTGATAAACAAACAACACTACACAACTACTATCGTACTACAATACAACCCACATACACGGCCCACGTTATCTTTGAACGCTGATATAAAGAACCGATCGGATTCAAGTTCATCTAAAATAGAACTTCCACATTGTAATATGTCGATGTCCCTACGATTAATGCAACTTACGGCTATTATATGCTGTTTCCGTAGAATGCTGACTTACGAAGTCAATTACTATAAGAAAAATCGTCTGCCATTAAAGTCAAAGTCTGTTGTTGTTTCTGTAAATAGTTTTTTACGAACACTTTTATAAGCCATGACTTTTTAAGCAAAATAAAGCCGGCATTTGCTATAATGTACTAGCTGTACCCTGCTATGCTACACAATGGCATATTGTGGTTACATAGATAATAAATAAGGAACAAAACTGACGTGAAAATAAAAACTCAAAAATGACAATTATCTTTGATGCGGTTTGAGAATGGTATCAAAGTTAGCTTGCGGTGGAGAACTTTTTGAGTTTTTAAAACGTAAACAAACCAACATAATGTTTCCATATACGTATTTTGATACATATTTATGTGTATAATTTGACATAATATGTCATAACAATCCTTTTCAAACAAACGGTTTCGAATATTTTTGACGTTTAAATACAGAGAAACTAATTTGATTTGACAAGCAACTATTGTTAACAATTGAAACAACTTTGACGTGAGGACACCTGAAAGTGTTTTCCCTGTAATGGAGTGATAAGCTTCGATTGGATCTGAATGTAAACAAAGCAATCTATAAATATAGCATGTTGCGTCGAACGAGCGGAAGCGGATGTTACAAGCGATAGTGATGCAAGGTTGTACTTGATTATGTTGGTACTTCGTCATACATCTTTGGTACAACCGTTTTATAGACTTGTGTAATCTGTGGTAATGGTTATATTTTTTTAAGAACAGAGGGCAAGGCAAGCAAGCCGACGATTCATTTGATAGCAGGTGTCACGCTGATGGACGATTGGAACTCAAAAGGCACGAGTGTGTTATCAACTTTCCTTTTAGAACCTCCTATATTCATATGGGATAGAAGGTTGAGCCAAGAACAGACTATATAACGAAGGACGGATTTTGGCAGAAATACACTCACAGCGAGTTTTTTGTATTCAGTTATATCACAAAGATAATTAAAAACCAAGCTAAGTGCTAAAGGAATGTTCTAAAGCAAAGCTTTTTTGAAGTGAAACTTTTTTATCGGGGTTGGAAAAAAATTTAGTGTAACATTTTTTCGTTACGCGTCACATTTTTTCGTTACGCGCCATCTTTTTTTTATCCCTACCACGCGTGATTCGAAGTATACTTTCTCCAGCGGAGTAGGGGTTGGTAAATGTCTCCAATGTATTTTGCGGCCCGTTTTGAGTAGTTACATTTTTGAAATCCAGGTGGCGATTGCATCGACTTCGGACGGGCTTAAATTGTTTTTTTGAAAAATAACGTCATAAAGAAGTTTCACTTCTTACAAGTGTAGGCTAGTACACGCACACATTTTTTTTTAATTATCGTATGTCTTCAAGACGAAATAACGTAATAATATAGTAGATATTAGTGCTAAACTAACACAAAATTGACTTTCCAATTCGACTCATCTCTCATCATCAAAATAAGATACACCTAGCACACACTTTGTACGTCATAAGATTATCCCAAAACCTTAAGGCTTATGTCAGAAAAGAGAATGTATATAAATACAACATCTAAATATACGATGATTGTATTTATGTGAGATTTACGTCACTTTAATTTGAGGTAACGTGATCCCTGCTTACATATAGTACGAGTAATTATACGTGAATTTACCAGGCCAAATGTGTTTTGGGGCATTCTAAAAAAGGTTTTGTGTTAATTTTCGGGTATGTACCGAATATTCTTTATCGAAAGAACAAGAAATAGTTACAAGTACATTTATACAGCGACTTAAAACCCATCAAGTGATAAAAAGACTTTATTATGTCGCTGAAATTACGTAATTAAAGGATTTTAAAAAAGACTTTCGATTTCCTTTCGTTTCTTTTCTTTATATGTTTTCTTACTGCGGCATTTCATCCATTCAACCATCGTTTACAAACTCATTTGAAAAATTCTTTTGAATTTGAGAGGGGTAACTTCCCTTTTCGTTCTATCGAAATTTGTAGAAAAAAATACCATACGCCCGAGTCGGCTTGAGCGGAGCGATCGCCTCTTACCATGAAGTACTTACCGTCAGGTGCCAGGTCTGTTTAATTGCATGGATTCCGTAAAATAGGCAAAAAACATTTGCCGCGGCTCCACCCACGTGTTCGACAATTATCGCAGTAAATAGTAGCCTATGTATTATTGTGATGTATAAGCTATATTACTGTAAAGTTTCATCTAAATCTGTTGAGTAGTACTTGCTTGAAAGAGCAACAAACATCCAAACATCCATTCTCACAAACTTCCGTATTTATAATATTAATGGGATGAGGAATGAGATAGGATAGGATTAAAGATCATAGATGTATTGAAGTGGATGAGGTTTCTAATAAGTTAATTACTTCAGTCTTACGTTACACAGGAAAATGATCCTTTTTAATGTAATTTTAAATCATACTTTGTTAATATTTGAACATTTTCTAAAAAATATTTTTTGGCGGAGTTCCCACGTCAAGTTGCTGCTCCCAATGATCTACTTGCATAGCAAATGACCCGTAAATAATAACATCTCTTTACGCTTCACTGTAATACTCGTACATATTAGGAAAACACCGTAATAGCAAGGAAATGTACCCTGTTACATTTTTCGAGCGTGTGTGTGTATGGTTCTTTATTTACACACAGTCGGGTTTTGTTTTACTTTCAGTAATAAGCTTGTATGTATTTTAATACTATGATCAATAGTTTCTGCGTACTCTATCACTGTCTCGTTGATCTAGCGGTTAGCGTGTGCAACTGCTGTTCAAGAGGCCTTGAGTTCGATTCTCAGGTCGGGCTAGAAAAGTTTTTCTGAGTATTTCTGATTATAGAAATGCTTCAAGACAGCCTGGAATTTGGACTTGGGGCCTAAACTCTCCGTGTCTTGGAGAGAGCACGTAAAGCCGGCGGTCCTGTGTCCGATTACTCCTCGGTCGTGTCGGATAGCTATCGGATCGGATCGGATTGTGAGAGTGAGGGAATAGAGAGGCACCTATGTTTGTGACACACTAGTGCATATTTCCTGTGTAGTTAGTCAACTATTAGGCGGCAAGCGGCAAGTCTTAACGAAGACTAGCCGGTCTTCGTTAAAACTTGCCGTCGTGGCCAAAATCAGCTTGGAGTACGTCATCATCAATGATAGGTTAGTAACCGTATACACTTGTAGTTTTTATTAGTACTATACATCATCATTATCATCATCATCATCATTATCATCATCATCATCATCATTATCATCATCATCATCACTCTATGACTCAAAACTTCTTCTTACGAAGTAGCATATACAAACGCCGACAAAATAAATACATTATATTTTTTTTCATCATTTATGAAATGAAAGCTTCTATGGCCGCGTTTGGTACGAGTAAATCCTATGGGTTCACATCAGCAATATGTTAAAGTGCTTTTGTACATACCCGATTGTATGTGTGTGTGTGTTTATTTTCATTTACTTGTATTCTTATTTTTTATTGTGTTTACGAAGTCATCATGTGTGTTTGCTAATAAATAAATTATATATATACATATTTATTCTTGTTGTTGGGAGTGCCGGTAGTTGTGAAAGTGAGTGAGTTTTTACTTCTGTCACCAGTCCTCATGACTGCTTCCGATTTTTATACAGAGCTATAGAGGACAATAAGCTGAGAAGAAGATATGAGTGGTAGAGTGCGAGAGATCAGCGTTATTTTGATAATCTCCCTCATTCTCATCGTGAAAACTAGTGGTTTTTATGTTTCTATTTATTGTATCATATGGCCATGGAATTCCTACCAAGAAGTTAGGTGCATCTGCTGATCGACCGACGAGACTGGCATCCCGATTAGCGCCAATAAAATACACTGGCTAAAAGTATACATTAAACGCACAGTGTTTCACCAGTGTTTTGGTCGTAAGTAATAGGAAGCAAATATATGGGCGCTAATCGGGGTGTTTTGTTTGCCAGTCTCGTCGGTAGAAGCTATATTAGAGGAGAGGTAGGTAGAAGGTATACTAAACATACCTCCTACTTACCTCTCCGGGGGAACAGGCGTGATAGTAATTTTTATGTATACTTTTCCAATAGATGAGTAATATGTACATATGCAGTAAAAAATGGATAAGTCCTTTTTCTTTTGACACACAACAGCATCTAGTTTCAAACTTAGTAGAGCTTGCTATGATACCTAGACTGATAGAATACTTATATACTTTTTTTGTGAATACTTACTAATATTTGTAGATCAAACAAACATTTGGTCTGACCGGAGAATCGAACTTGAGATCTCAAGTACAGCAGTCACATTTATTACCGCTGCGCCACCGAAGCAATTGTTTATCAGCAGTTGGATTACCTTCGTACAGACTCTGTCTAGTTTTGATTCAGAATGCCTTGTATAAGATGTTTCCAATTCTATATTATTATTACTTCTATTTCATATTAATCTACATTGTATATATTTTGGTCCCATATTTATATATTTATTTCAATATCACCATATCTTCAAAACACCTAAGCTACCCTTTATCTCCTGTTGAGTTGTCTCCTTGTTCAAGAGATTGCTTTTGGCCATTATACATATCTTCTTTTAACAGTCAACTATACGAATCTAATTGGTGTACAATAACGTATATTCTGTTCTATCACTACGCAATCGTCTTTATATGAAATATCTTTCGTACACTGACTGGGTTTAAATCAACTAGTATTGCCTAAGTCTTTATTGTTGGACAAAGTTCCTGAACGAAGTTTTTTAATTAAAAGACCGTCTACAACGTAGCGTGGACAAACTTTCGTTACAAACTTTTTAGTGTGTGGAAAAAAAAACAGTTTCTGTCTTTTTCATCTGTTTCATCAGAAGGTTGGTTATGTTTTTCTAGCGTATTTCTGTGTGTGCGTTATCTATCTATCTATCTATCTACACGACTTTGGCGACACCTAGCACTTGAGTAGTGTAAATAACGTCAACCAGTCCTTAGGCCGATAGCACACGGCGTATTTTATACGCGCAGGCGAAGCGCGTATTAGGAACGCGCAATATCGGCGCCGTAGACGCCGATTGTTACGTTTGCATTGATGATACAAGCGCGCGCATGAAGCGCGTATACGCGCTACAAATGAGCGGAGTAGAGATAGAGGGGGACAACGGACGCCATTGCACAACTGGAGAGAGGAGTCTCTGATCAAAAGGCAAAGGCTACGAGCGTCTACAGCTCGTATACGCGCTACACGTTACAGCGCAGTTGACGCGCGTATACGCGCCTGCACGTATAAAATACGCCGTGTGCTATGGCCCTTAGAATTAAAATTTGTAGCAGACTGAACGCCCACCTCAATGTGATAAGACTAGAATTGTTCGTTGGCCTACGTCTTATGATATGGAAACGAGGCTTGAGGCTAATTGGAAACCGATTAAATTAGCACATTGTCACCTCTCCATGTACGGAGAGGACGCTAAACCATCGATCCCTGTTGTCATATGAATAGAAGTTCAAAAAGTTATGGATGCTATTTCATTGCTTATCTATTCTTTTATGGTACGTTTTTTTAATTTCACTTTATTTATGAATGCTGTGTTCGTTTTTCATGTATTATTGACATATGTTTGTTGTGTGTACGGGAACGCTGATGCCCTAAACACAAGTTGAATCTTATTTTTATTACCGTAAACACTGCTTATATGTGTTATCTTTTTGACGGTGTTTATGTATTTTTTGATTTGACGAAACTAAATAAACAAAAAAAACCGGTAGCAATCGTTACGAGCAGTTAGGGCCTTAAAAATCCAGCAACAATCTTTCTACAGAACTTTGATATCGTGTAATACTTAGATTGTAACCGTAGCTTTATGTAAAAAATTGAAACTAAACTTTATCGTAGAAGACTCAAAGCTGAAACAAATATTGAAACGGCAGGTACATATGACGCTTGAGAGGTAATATATATTATTGTAGTATAAACCATTCGAATCGTCAGACTTTTCTGCGTCATAAAGGGTATTTATATCTCATTGTGTGTACCTGTACCGTTAAGTATGCCGTGCCTCTCAAATATTGATATGTCTTTACAAATAACCTATATTGCTTTATATGTAATCCATATTTGTATAGGGTTTTATTTATATCGAAGCTTTGGAGGTCGTCTCGATCCAGAAATACAGCAGACGTTGTAAGAATAGCTGAAATTGAATTGAAATCGTCTAAAGCGCTATGTAGTATACCCGAGTATGTTATTAAAAACTACAACGACATTATTAATTAAATCCTAAACATGATAGATAATAGGCCAGGCTCTCCTATTTAAAGGTGCTAGTTGGAAAAAATATGTGGTAGTGTAAGACATCCACAGGTAACGTGGAGTGATGATTTGCGCAAGATGGCTGGCAGGAGTTGGACGTGAGAAGCCGAGGATCAGTAGCGGATAATTAGTTCGCAATGGTGGTAGGTTATCTATGAGTTAATAATAAAAAAATAAATCTGAGTTCCAATTAACAGTATAATTAAAAACTATAAATGTATACGATGACTAACCTATTACTGATCATAACTCCAAGTCGATTTCGGCCACGACGGCCAGTCTCTACGGCGACCAACCCACTACGCAAGAGATAATATAGCGCATATGTGTGTTCCCTCACTCACAAACATAGGTGCAGTCTCTGTTCCCTCACTCTCACAATCTGATGACTGTCTAACACGACCAGGGAGAAATCAGGCGCAAAGCCGACGGGCTTTGCGTGGTTTCTGAGGCACGGGGGTTAAGGCCCCAACTTCCAAACTCAATAAACACTTTTTGGGCTGAAACTAGAATCGATCCCAAGACCTTTTGATCGGCAGTCGCACAAACTAACCGCTCGATTAATGCGACAGCGTAATCTATCACTAAACAACCCATGAACTCTACACGTCTGAAATATAGATAGAAGTTTATTTTGATATTAAATGTTTGAAAGATTTTAATAATTACCAGAAAACACATTTTTAATAACAACTTGTATATAATAAAAACGTATTTCAAGACTTTCGTCCCTCTCAATTCATATTGTTACAACTAAATACCTACTTAAAACGACAGTGAGAGATAGAGGCTTAGTATTTTGAGCTTGTTTTCTATTCATTACTATGTATAAGCTTCTTTCGACCTTTGAACGTTTTCTCAAAGTATAGAACCAACATGATATGACAATATTTTTAGGTTATCAAAGTTTGTTCAAGTTATTTTTTTTCCAATACTTCTTATCTGCCCTTAATCCTTTTATGAAAGCCTGATAACGTGTATACAAATTTAAACCTTGACATGAGTACGTACAAGCTTAGTGGTTTAAGCGGTCACCACGCCGCACTCCACTTCGCTTAGTGTTGTGGGTTCAAATTCTACATGGGACAACACTTTGTGTGATCCAGAAGTTGTTGTTCTGAGTCTGAGTGTTCTTTGTGCCCGTTTCTTGTATGTTTGTAAAGTCCCCCGCGACACAGAGTTTATTCCTAAAGCGGGCGTTGTCTTTTTATAAAAAAGACAACGCCAAAAGTTTCAGTGTCTGAATAATTAAATGATGTATAAAAGATATTTTAAGCATTTGTGATGTAACTTTGTATGCTAAGATGATGATTTGTTTACTATACTATGATGAAGTACTTTGTTTAGTTACAAAAAGGTTTGTTTAAATAGTGTTTAGTGTACTTTGAAAAGCGTAACGAACAGATGAGCTACGATTGTATTTATAATATTTTGTATGTTTTTTGTGTGTCAAATGAGTTTCGTCGACTCGAGTGGTACCTGTGATAGTATTATCATATTACGTAATTTAGAATTTAAAATTATTGTTACATCAGTGGCAATGCAACAATATATTCTTAGCCGTTGGCAATACGTGCATGTGTAGAAAAGGTCTAGAAAACAAAAAAGGGCCAAACTTAACCAACAGATTCTTAAGTGACCCTTGTACAAGTAAAAGCAAAAGATTTATTGCACTCTTAACACGAATTCCTTGGAAAGGGCTCTTAACAGACCTCTGTGGACATCGATTCCCATGACATCTGTTAAACATTACGTGAGTGACGAATGCCGTAGGGTTTGATGGAATTGTTAACAAAAAAAAAGCAGTAGGTAGTGGGGCGCGGGATGAGATAAAAGGACAGGGTTTTAGGGAGTCGAGAGTCCCTTACTATTCACCCTATATACCAGTGACATCTCGAAGCATCGGTATGTGCAAACAGCACTTTTCGCAGACGACACAGCCATCTACTGCTCAGAAAAGAACCCCTCGGCAGTAGCCAAAAAACTCCAGACCGCAGCCAACGTACTAGGCGCTTGGTTCCGGAAATGGAGAATAGAGGTCAACCCCGAGAAGAGCTTTGCGGTGCTGTTTCACAGAAGACAGCTAAGCCTGTAGCCTAAGAAAACCCATCCGAGGCCAACAGACAGGCCAACTCAAAAAAAAAAGAAAAAAAAGGAATCGAGAGATCGCCGGTGAAGGAGTTAGGGTGCTGGGTGAAGGCAGGACGTTCGTGAAAGCTGGGCGTAGCCGGTCGTGTGGGCTACCATTACGTTGAATAAGTTAGCATATCTAACGCTGAAAGTAGCTAAGCAAGTCCTTGTTGTCTATTATTTTCGTAGGATAATGATTTACACGTATTTATATCCCGGTCTGAGTATAGTAATAAACGTTGAATAATTAGATATAATCTCTCTGTTATCTCTCCCTAAGCATTACTGTTGGTTTATCGGTACCTTTGATAGAAATAATGAGTAGAACTAAGTCTCTGCGGTGTGGAGAGCTGATTTATGACCGAACGGTGCTATCCGGCTGACCACTGGATCGGCTCCGCTACACGATTATATCTTGGTGATCTGTGTGATGTTTGTCTGATGTCCAGTCTGGTGTCGAGTTTTACAGTCTAACGCGGATTCTGGTGGAGCGTTAGACCTCCCTCCACATTGGAGGGTGCTGGCTTGTAGGAAAATACTTCATTAAATAGCTGAAAAATTACTATACTCGCACTCGATTTCAAGGGTGGACCATCACAGTACCATAGCCTTGAAGAAAACTGATGTTAGGTTACTGGTGTCTGTTTTACGGCATCTAACGGTATGTCCCGGCGGCTTAATGAGGCCGGTTTCATATTCGTTAAAGTCCGTCGTCCATGCTGCCGGCATGGTGTGAGGGAGCACATTAGGCCGCAGAGCTGGTATAACTGGCACTGTGAAGCGAACTTATGCCAGCACTTATCTCTAGGTAGTAGAGCCACGCTGATTTCAGCATGAGCGGGCCGGCTCGACCGGGGCAGTACTACCCACAGAAGACCAACCTAAAGCGCCAGCATTCGTGTTGTCGTGTTTCGTTGATGAGTGTGAGACCGGAGGCCTATTGATGCAGGGGTGATAGTTATCGTGGTAACTGTGTAAGCCTTACACTATCACGATGACTGTCATGCCTTTTACGTCTCTAAGCGGGGTG
This sequence comes from Hypercompe scribonia, assembly GCA_949316085.1. NCBI lineage: Eukaryota > Metazoa > Arthropoda > Insecta > Lepidoptera > Erebidae > Hypercompe > Hypercompe scribonia. The sequence goes on from OX438987.1 coordinate 15,638,523, forward strand.
TGAAAAAAGCATCTCACAAGGCTGCCATAGTGTGGGTCACCATACTGAATTGTCTGCATTTGCAATGAGTATGGTGACCACGACTCTCGGATTCTATCCATGCTTTTCATCAGGCAGAGTAGAGTCACTTTGGCAGGCACATAATATAAAAAAAAACAGCGCTACCGCTAGTGACGCTGCCGGCATAGTGTAAGAGGGGTTTAAGCTATACTTTTTTTTGCTTTTTACTGAATAAATAAGATTAGATGAGACATCACCTGATAACTTTCATTTGTAACTCTTGGGAATGTAAGTTATACATTTTTAAATACGTATTGGTTATAGATATTGACCCGGTAAACGTAATATTGCCATATTTATTAATTCTAAAATAAAGGTAGATTGTAGAATAGTGCAAGTTAGATATTATGTGTATTGTCAATATCAAATCATCAAAACAAAAAAAAATGTGGGACATCCTTATCCCTAAGGGTATAAAAAATAGTTTACGACTTATTCTTAAGCTTATCAAATGTAAAATAAATCATAAAATCAGTCAAACCACTTCGAAAGAGTTTGGTTACGAACACTGTGACACGAGAATTTTTATATGTATTTGAATATAGACCCAGAAAGAACAAATCGAGCTCGTCACACAATTATTTGACCTGGATGAGAGTCAAACCCACGATCACTAACAGTCTAGGTCACTAACCACTAACAACAGGTCCCTATAATACTTAGAGTACGATAACATAAGAAGCTTTCTTATTTTATTATACTCCATAGAGAAAATAATGTCCCTAGTGGTATTGGTTTTGATAAAGATCATAAAACTAAATGTCAAGGGCGGATATAAAACAGAATTCAACTCTTACCGCGGCGGGGGTGGCAAATGGCAAACACTATGGTAATTTACTACGCTATTTAAGCCTGACGCATACCGATCTTCATATCGATATTTAAAGGGGTATTAAAAATTCCTGGTAAATTAATCACACCTACAGAAAACTATCTAGTCACCAAAATAGCACAAAAATTGATGCCAATTATAATGTTCGAACAGTTGTTAAACTAAACTAAAAATCACTAAAAGTTAGTTTTGTCCTGTCAAATGACGTTTTAAGTGCCAAATATTGATTAACATTAGGTATGTCACACTAAAAAACTCCCTATTGCGCTGTGTTGTGCGTTCAAACCCCACACAGAACAACACTTTGTGTGATCCACAAATTGTTGTTCTGAGTCTGGGCGTTCGTATCCGTTTCTTGTATGTTTGTAAAGACCTCTGTGACAGAGGATTTGTTACAAAAGCAGGCGTCGTCTTTAAAAAAAAAATTAAACTTTCGTTATTTTCTCGATGTTTTAAATAATAATGAATTCAAAAGTAGCCCTTATCTGTTAGCATTTGTTATTGAAATCATCAGTCAACTCATCAAAATTTGAATAAAATATACAAAATATTGTTGAATATTGTGTTCGATTCCTTCATTTAAGCAAGTCTTTTTAACTTAGCATTCACATTTGAAATAATTAGTCTTCTGAGAACAAAGCATTTTAAGCTTTATTTTATTCCCGGTATATATTCAAACATGGATCGGCGACGCAATAAATACCTTTGCTTAAGGAAAGTTTCGCTTGCACTGTTCACATTCCAGAGAGTCCCGCCATTTCCATCAGAGCTTTGATATTGAAACACAATGAATTCTTGTTACTTTAAAGGTTTCTGTGTTATTAAATGGTTACATGGGGACGTAGAAGCGATAATATTGGAATAATACGAGTATATAATAACTAACTTTTGCTCGCGGCTTCGCTCGCATGGAATTTGGTCTGTCACATTAAGTTTCGTAACAGATCATTTTAAATGAAAAGTATCTTATGTTCCTTTTAATACCTCCAAGAACACGTGTACAAAATTTCATGAAAATCGGTTGAATAGTTTTCGCGTGAAACCGTAACAAATAAACTTTCATTCACATTTATAATATCAGTAGGGATATACTACCAGAGACGGCCAAGAGGTTAATTTGATCAAACGTCGGCGTGGTAGACCAGTTACCAATTAAATCAGGCTCCAAACATGGCATTACGAATAAGTCCTGTATCACAAAGGAGTTTATACAACAAAATAATGGCCAGTAAAACTTACGTTAAGATTCTCAAAAGAGAAATCACAAACCAAAATAGCGATAAAACTGTCTTTGAAACTTCTAAAAGGGCAAGAGGAAGTAAGAAGGTTGTAAACAATTTAAAGTTTCAGTTACAAAGTACATTTGAGTTGTGTCTTAAGAGTTGTTGTGAGAATTACGTCAGTTAGCTTGAAAGGCTAACTTTAGAAGTTCGATCTTTCAAGACGTGTAACTTTGAATCGCATTCATGGGTGTCGGGAGAGGGGTCACTTGCACGCCCCTTTTTTTTTCTTTGCGGAAATCCCCACGGAATCACCGAAATCTGGTTATGCGGTCTATATACTTATAAATATGGCTAACACTGTATATATACATACAGGAGGGGCCCTCCTGGCGCACATGCATTTCAATGCAAGGGGATACATTGAACCCTCCTGGCAGTAAAGAAAATGCATAGAAAAACCTATATTTTTAACTCATTTCATAAAAAAAAGTCGATGTCATAAGTAAAGACTTTGTATAATTCTATATTTTATATTAGTTAGTAATATGTGTGGATGTAGAGACCCCCCCCTAAATAATTATGGCGACACCCATGAACACATTTATTTATATTCTGGAAGGAAGTTTGCAGCGTGTTTTAAAACTATTTTTTATTTGCAAAGCGTTACATATTAGTTTAAAAACGTAAGTTGTATTGGTATAGGTACTGTATTAATATAGATACAACTCGAAAATATAACGTTATTGTCACTCTAGTACTAGTGTACTAGGTTAAGAATAAAACAAAAGAAAATCTTTTGACATGTTCCTTGTATCAGATAGAAAACACGAAAAAAACGTACGAGTATTTGTTAGGTTACGTTTTTCATACAAGCAATATAATAATAATTACAATATAAGTGATAAACAACCCTAAATTAAATGTTGATAGCGGGCCTAGGCGAGGATTACTGACGTAACTAGATTAGTTCTGTGCCGTTATTAATAAAAAAGGATTTACGGGGATGGATAGTAGCAAAAAGGTCTGATAACATAATATAGAATTGCGAAAAGTTTAGTATCAGCTTCATAGAGTATTTATATAATTTCATTCTAAATAGGTTTAATGTAAATTCTAAAGGATTTTCCTTTTAAGGTTTATTAAATATCGATTATAGTTGATAATAAGAAATCAGTATAAACGCATGTAATTAGTGAAGTCAAACTATACCAGTTATTGAACAGTTAATTTATGAGATCATAAGAGAGCTCCATTTCTTTGCTGAACAATCGTAATCTCCTCCTCTATCAAACATTCTTGAGCAAGTTTTCTTTTTATTAGGTACAATTTTATTCTAGAAATATGTCTTAAATTCGTTACTAACTGTACATTTTTTTTATAATGAGTAAAATACCTGTTGGTTTCCTGTGGTTATCTATGGCTGTGTAAGAAGTTGAGATGTGACCGATAGGCACAAGTTTCACTAGAGTTGACTATCAGACGTTTTTTAACAGTATCCGCATACTAATAAGCTGTCATATGCGAATAAGGTAACAGGTGCTCTCACCTGTCACCTGTGTTTATGTAGTTTATGGAGGACCTACTACGGTACTAGACGAGTTTACGGACCTGCTTGCTCGGGCGAATTCTTAACCTGTCTCGGTCCCACTCTGTCTTCTCCTTCGCGTGAGTAACTTGCAAAAGGAAATGGCAGAGTTCCACGCATTTTTGTTTCGCAGTCATGGTACCGAGTGAGATAATCCTTATTTCGGCCGTCATGAGGTCACGTATCTGTTCCACCCACGTCAGACATTTACCCTATAGATTAGATGCATTATTTACATACATGTTTGTACGAAACTATCGGTTTTTACTTTTGTTTTAATTAAATTCCACAACATAATAATAATGCGATTTGATTTAATTCTTTAAAGACTAACGGAATGGTATATAAATTTAAAAAGAGCAGGATTACACATCACAAGGTAGTAAAAGGTAGGAAATAAATAATGATATAAACAGCACAAAGAGTATCTATAAAAAAAAACAATGTCAATCTACGCTGTTGCGCGTAAAAAAAAATTGGACACATAATATGTTAATTATCCAAATAATTTGTTAATCAAATGTTTTTATCCGCATTATGCCTAGAGTTCTACATTCTCTATGTATAGTATAGTCATAGTATGTAGAGCTAATAAAAATTATGACACTGCCATTTTTACAAATACACTTACTTAAATTATTTAAATATCAACCAGAATGATTAACAAAGCTCTCTCACATTTTAGCGTGTTCTTTTTTTATCAGACGTCCCTTTTTGAAATTAATTTTATATACAAATAAGAAATTGTAGGTTTGCGATGAATATAAAATGTACTGCCGTTGACATTTTTCTTGCCAAAATATCTAGAACATACTTTATTGAACCTTATAAATCTTAATAAATAATAAATAATTAATACGTAGGCATTGTAAATTTCTTTTTCCTTAATGCAAAGGTGAAATTTTTATTTAGGACATACATTTATATATCGATGGGTCCTATGTATAAGGGCCAAACTAACAATTTGGCTATTTTACCTTTTCTATTGTAAACGCTTCTTATTGATCTAATTAATCATGTTGGATATTAAAAAATATATATTTCTGCATAGAAACACGTTATTGTATTGAAGTATAATGGCGTATGTATCATGATTTTAAACGTATAAGGTCCAAAGAGTAATTAGAGCTTTATACGCGGGGAGTACCCGCGCGTTTGTTTATAATTTGGACCAATGAGCCGGTTTGACACTTGTACGTTGATCGGAACAATGGTCGCACAGTGTTAACTAAAAATGTTAACTATTGTTTTGCGTTAGAATTTATTTCATTAGACAATTTAGAGATGGCATCTAATTATCGTACTAAAGGTAGAAGTCGGCAATTGGTGAATTTAGCATTGGGAAATGAAAATAACAGTGCCCAGAGAAACGATTTAGGTTATGAAAACGACGATTTTATTGAAAACAGCGATGATAATCTTTGTAAGTATTTAAAATTGTGTTTTTATATACTAGTACATCTTTATACTTCCATTAATTATTGTTTCTTTTTAGTAAATTAAATGAAATGTCACGAGTTTTTCGAATGAACGGCCAATGTGGTACATTGGCCGTTATACGTAGCTTATTCTAAAAAATACACTTTCGCCCTACAGTATTTTTTACTTTTTACCTGTTTTGAATATCGATAATGTGGAAAGCATGGGTTGAAGTATTATTAGGAAAAGTATTTGTTCAGAATCTGCTAAACTAAAATCATTAATTACCTACATTATTAACTCAATTTAACTTATTTTAATACAATACTCCGCTCTATTCTTACTTCATTTTTTTTCAGCTCCTTTGCCGTTTAGAGCTAGTGATATCTTAGGAAATTGCAGTTTAAGTCTGCTTAAAGATATTTTTAAAAATAATCCGTCTCAAGCAGACAGACAAAATGAAATATTGGAAAATTCTACTTTGCTCAAACCTGATGACATCTTTATTTCTAATAGTCAACTAACCCAACCCCATGAAAAGTGTTCCCACACTCATGAAAAGGAAAATAACTCTGATTTACACTCATGCTGTCTTTCAGTACAAGAAATAAATGATGAGGGGATAGCTACCAGGTCATCAATCATAACAACAGATCTGTCAGGCGAAACAGTTTTTGAATCTTCAATCGAACATCACAGTGAAGAGTTTATTCAAAATGTACATCTATTGAATGAAGATGTTCGCGATGCCGATAATGCGACCCCAATGCCGTCGTCTAATTACACTTCTTTCGGTGAGGAAGAACCTATTCCTTCAGTGCCGTCACTGTTATCAGATGCCACTGCCTTGTCCCCAATTTCACATTACTCATCAAGTGACGTTTCAACTCCTGCGCGGCCCAGGAAAAGAAAATTTACTAAAAAAAGAGATAGTGTTAGATTGCGAAAAAAATTTTGCAATGAATGGATAGATTCAAAAACAAAAAGACTTAAAAATACTGGGCAAGTTTATAACAGTAGGAATGGTAAATTAAGAGACGAGAAACAAATGGGTGAACCATGTCAGAGCACGTGTAAACTGAAGTGTTACGAAAAACTTGATGAAGATGTAAGGAGTGCTATATTTGATCAATTTTGGATGATTGGAGACCATTCCAAGCAATATGACTTTATTGTCAACTATGTAGTAAGGATAAATAAAAAAAGAACGGTTACCCAAGGTGACTCACGAAGGTCGTACACATATTATGTGTATCATTTACCTATTACTCATAACAATCAAAAGACGAAACTAGTGGTATGCAAGACGATATTTCTAAACACCATCAGCTGTGGGCCTAAAATGATCCGAACTACAATGAGTAAATTCGCTGATACAAGTAGGCTCACGTCGATTGATAATAGAGGTCGACATGTTCACCATAAAACATCTATTGATGAGGAAATGATCAGAAGTGTGCTGGACCACGTCAAGTTCTTTGAGCCGGTCGATTCACACTATTGTCGTAAAGACAGTAACAAACTTTATTTAGATGGCTCTTTAAGTTTCATTCGCATATTCAAGTTATATAAAGAATGGTATGATCCCTCAAAATATGATAAAAAATGTGAGTCGTTAAGGCAATACAGGGACATAGTAAACAAAAATATTAATTTATCATTCCACCAGCCAAAAAAAGACCAATGCCATTCTTGTCATTCCTTCAAAAACGGTCCTGTGACTCCTGAAAATAAAATATCTTATGATAGTCATATAATTAACAAGAACCTAGCTAGATCTTTAAAAGAAAAAGATAAACGTGATCCACAAAATGACACTAAAATATTCTGCGCTACTTTCGATTTGCAAAAGGTGTTGTTGTCGCCGAGTGGTGAAATTAGTCTATTTTATTATAGCAAAAGGTTGAAAGTACATAACTTATCAGTTTTCGATATTGGAAATTTATTCGGTACCTGTTATTTATGGAATGAGCAAATTGCAATGAAGGGATCGAACGAAATAGCGAGCTATATTTACGATATGATCAAATTAAAAAGTCAATAAGATTGTGAAGACCTTAGATTCTGGTCAGACAATTGCACTGGCCAGAACCGAAACAGGATTATGTTTTTTATGTATCTTTACGCCAGTAAACAGTTTAATTTGAATATAAAACATACTTTTCTGGAAGTGGGCCACACCCAGAACGAAGGCGACTCCATACACGCGACAATAGAAAGAGCTTCAAAATATAAAAATATTTACACACCATCTGAATGAAGCTCATTGATTCGATGGGCGAAAACAAAAGGAAGTCCTTATAACGTCATAGACGTAACTCAAAATATGATTTATGACTTCAAAAAGATGCAGACAAATACATACTTTAACTGGACTAAAAACACAGAAGGACAAAAGATTGTTTGGTCTAAATTAAAACAAATTCGTGTAAGCCGAGACGAATCATACGTTTTATATTATAAATATGATTTGAGTGAAGATGCTATTGAAAATAATATTAATATCTTCGATCAGCCAGTACGAACAAGAAGACAAAATAATATAACTGATAGACGAACAGATATTCCCCTGCAACCATGCTACAATCAGTTGTTACCAATACAACCTTCGAAGAAGAAGGACTTAATTGATTTATGTCGAAAAAATACTATCCCACCTTTATACCATAGTTATTATGAAAATTTAGTAGCATCTAATGACATTGTGTCAATCAATGAAAGTGATAATGAATAGGTACAGAGATTTTCCACTTACTAGAATTGTTGATTATGAGAATTTTATTAGGTACTAGACTATAATACAAAGATATTTTTATTTTTGTTTACGCCAGACAGGCTTTTATTTTTGTTACGATTTTTTTTTGTAATTCATCTAGAATTTAGTAATGTGAAGTACCTACATTATTTATATTACTTACCTGATTTAGATAATTAAACTTAGGTCTTAAGTACAAGTTTTTTTCTTAAGTACTTCATTCTTTTTTTATTACTATTAAATTGCCAAAAAGACTGAATACGGGTCCATAACATTAGTTATAAGCCTAATTAATTTTTTGTTTCAATAAATGAATGAAACCAATCTGTGTTTTTTATTGTTTATAATGATCTAACTGGTAACTCAGTTATTAGGTTAGCAGGTTTTAAAACGTATAAGTGTCAATGTGACATAATTACCTTAATATCGACGTACTTTTAGTTTGAATAATTGCAACTCCAACTGCATCAACTATTTACTAATTTTATGAGACAAAAATAAAGTAAAGATTAACGTTACACTAATTAAGGACATACGCGTATAATGGCCAATATGACACATTGGCCTTTTTAAGATGTTTTTGAATAGAAATAATTTAAATAAAAACTAACGTAGAAGGGCCAATGTGACGTAAAAAAAAAATCGATAAATGTATATATTAAATACTGTAGTAAAAATGTTGAGGATAATTGTTTTAGCAAATAAGCAAAATTTCGTATACTTCTGTTTTGTCAATCTAATATTATAGTAAATTTAAACTTTGACCGCCTCTCTTGTAAAGTTGACATTTTGCATTTTGGCCCATATACATAGGTCGATCATCATACATAGGTACCCATCGATATAGCACATATTTCATTTTATCATTCTTAATGAATGACTTAAAACAAACAGAAACTTAAATATATAAACAAAACTGTTTATTACTGGGACTGAAAACTTTTCAATTACTTACTTGGCTCTCAAGGACAGTTGACGATCATTTGGACACACATATTTGTTGGCTTTACTTTGGTAATTCATTGCACGGTTGTGAAAAAAAAAGAGAAATACTTTTTCAATTTGTTGACGCGGGAAAGAGGCGAGTCACGCGCGTTCGCGCCTGTTGATTCCGTCCAACTGTTGCTTCGCGCGTGGCGGCTCCTAATAATCGATATTATAACAACGTTCTTGTAAACTAACAATATGTTACGAGCGACATATCTTTATCAGTGATAAACACAACAATTTAACTAAACTAAGTATATCCTGTTAGATTCGTTCTATTTTTGCTCGTATAACTGAAAAAATAAATTTACTATATAAGTATGTTTTAATACAAACACGTTTAGCTATTCCTTAGTCAAAAAGCCTCTTGCCCTTTCAGTTGACTTATTTGTAAATGTTTTTGAAAAAACAAGAATGTATATGTTTGATATGACTTAAGATTATAAATAACAATAAATTTAATTCAAATGTGGCGGGCGGATGTGACGAACATATAAACAGTTCAACGTGATATCGATGACATTGACAAGTTGGCGTAAATGTGACCCTATGTAAAAAATATGAAATAATAAATAAAAAATTCAAACCAAATCCATTCAAAGAATAAGAGAATTAAAAATGAATGTAGAAATTTATCAACGACTGAAAAATGGCAAACGTATTTCTAATGTAATCACACTGCAAAAGATGCATATCCTGCTTAAAAGAAAAAGTTTCTTATACATTTTCATGTATCTTAACTATGTTAATATAATTCCTACTATACTATCTATAAATCGAAACATTTTAAATCATCTATGTACACGAACAAGATTTCCTTTTTCGAATTAGAATCTTATTTTTGTTCCGTGTATTCGAACATTAGTTGAGACATGCTTATCATTCTATTTCTGTCTTTTGTAGTAGTGATGCCCAGTAAGCCAATAACAATGCTATATTTAACGAAAGTAGCTGTATTCTTACTGTTGTCAAAATATCCACATCTCTCATAAATATCAAAGAGAAATTTAAAAATATTAAAAATCTACCATCTCTCATAATCTTGATAGATTAATTTTAATAGTTTATGTACGATGTATTATCGATTTCTACTCTAAGCCTTTATGTTAGAGAATTTGGCCAAACAACGCTTCGTTGACGTTATCTCTACAAATATTATAAATGTAAAAGTAACTCTGTCGGTTTGTTACACAAACATGACTAATGCGTTGAACCAATTTAAATGAAACTTTGTCATGGACATACTTTGATTCTTAACTATTTTACTTTACTTGGCATAGGTTTTATTTAACTTTACTTTTCACTACGTATGCTGAGAACTTTATGTTTTTAGATCGTCGCTAATTCTGTTTTTTTACGTGTTCTTGAATTTTTGTTGTTTATGAGGTGTTTTTCTGATATTTGGATCTTTACACGTTGCTATTGTTGGAACAACAACTACTATTTTTTTTTGATAATTTATTTATTGTATATAAACAATTTCATTACTATTTAAAGGCATATAGGAATAAGTATTTCTATGTCCTATTGTTTAACTGTATCCACTAATCCTTATTATACGTATTATGTTTTTGAATTTATGTATAGTCCCTGAAAAAAATTTGTAAATTATAGTACTTTCGCAATTAGATATTGAAACAATAACAGTTGATAAAATAGGAGTTATTACTCAAACTACGGAATAAGATGACCCTAGTGAAATATATTTTTCTCTCTCTATAATTAAAAGAAATGAAAGTTTTAGATTTTTTTATATATGACGTGAAAGTCGACTTACAGCTGGGTTGCTAATAACTAGGTTTTTTACTTTTGAACCAAGTGTGATAAATGTAGAGATAAGTTTTTGACAGATTTTTAAGTATACGTATAATATTTTGACAAAATTTATCCAAAGGCGATAATACAGCTAAAAATTCGTTAGGTAAAAATCTTATCATCTATATAACTCTATAAATGCTTACTTCCCATTGTTCTTTCAAAATACTCACTATTACTCACACTATGACTACGATTCCGCAATTACAAGTGAAATGAGCATTATGTTGTATTCTTTTCCTTAGACGAACAAATATATTTGAAATAAGATCTAAAAATATTCTGTTCAAAAGTAGGCAGATTTTTAGAGTTTATACCTATCTAAGATATATAATATTATACAAAAATTTATTAGCTTACTAGGTTCTTCTCCAAGTATAAGATAATCCATCATTTCACGCTATATAATTTTGTGATAAAAGGGAACTATGACGATAAATGACGAATTGTATTTGGCTATTTTTGTAAGTAAATCTTTTATAGATATTTATAGATATGTGAAATTTTATAAATAAGAGGTGTTGACTTTTTCTAAGGACTGATGAAAAAGTATCGACACAAACCATAAAGATGTGATCGTGATAAATTTTAAAAGTAACTAGCATTTCACAAAGTTAATAGCAATAGCTAATAACGAATAACGTTACCGTTAACTCAAACCTAATGTCTCATGTGGTCACATCCCTACCGTACTAAATTTGACATTTCACTTTTTCAGTTATGATGGCGCACTTGCGAAAGGTGTTTAGTTTAGTGTAACATTTATTTTTATGTTGTGCCGCGAAGTGAAAACCTAGTGATATTAAATGCCGTACCGCAGGCGTTTTTCAGCCAAGATGGCAGATTACGACGACGAAGTCACTGTCGTCGATGTTTATGATTTAGCTTCGGACATTGGCAAGGAATGTGAGATAATTATCGAAAAATACGGCCCTGACGCCGTCACAGCGCTCCTGCCGAAGGTGATTAATGCGCTAGAGTTGCTCGAGAATCTAGCGGTGAGGAATGAAAAAGAAAATCAGGCGTTGCAGGAACTTACAGCGAAGATTTCTCAGCTGGAAAATGACAAGATTGAGAAGGCTGAATACAGGCAACGCTTCGAGAAGGTAGGTGGTAGAGGTCATTGTTAAGCAAATAAGAATTATTTGTTGTTGCCGAGTTCGTGTTGTGCACTGTACGTACGAAATTCTTATTATTTCAACATTGCAAGTGCATCGGTTCTGTCGTAACAAAACAGCGAATGAACGATGTTATTGCGCGACAAACTACAATTCGCTGTAGTCATTCACACTTATATTGTAATAACTGGCCTGTATTACATCCGTTTTTTTTTCTAATAAGAGTTTTAAATTTAGAAATGGGTGTAAACCTTGTTTTGTCTATTGCTATTGGCTCTAGACATTGAGTAACATAGTATATAAAAACTAAACAAAAAAAGTTAACATCGTGGTTGATTGGTGGGAATATTTTGCCGCTAGACGGTGCATTATCACAATAATACGAATGATGTAATAACCTCTTACTGAGTTATCTGCTTTCATTAAACGGATATATAATTGAGTATCTTAATTTGATGTTTGTACAATCATAAAGGCATAATAATGGTGCTTACTATGTTAATAGATTATGTATAACAAGCTTGTAGTAAGGAATAATTGATATATATTGGTAATGTCCCGAGTAAATTGTCATTTATTGTCAGTTAAATAGTCGTTTAAAGTATTTACGGTGATCTAAGACTACAATTAAACTTAATAATAAGATGTCAATCTTATTATTAATACTTAAGGAAAAATTTTAGTTTTAAATAGTATGTGATTTACCCTTTTAAGTTTTTTTTTAATAAATTTTAAGTGAAGCAATTGACTCTACATTGTTGTAACTTTTGAAGCAATTTTTTTATGAGGCAACACTTCCTATTTGTATTTACAAATATAGTAATGAGTGTAATATTATAGTTATTTATTTAATATAATTTTAAATAATCCTTTACCGGCTTTTAATATGTCTTTTATCCTTGCCATAGTTCTACTTAACGTATTATTGCTAATTGTGTGTAATAAGGTAACAAATATCCACACATTTGTCTCTACTATATGATAATATGATAATAATAATTGATTCCCTCCCACTAATGTCTTGGGTACTTTAAACAGGGTGTGAAGAAGCATCTTACTTGGCCGCCATAGCGTAGGTGGCCATACTGCACTATGCATTTACAATGAGTATGGTAACCACCACTCTTGAATTCAATTCATGCTTGCCATCAGACAACATAGAGTCACTTTGGTAGGCTTTTTTAAAAAAAAAATATCCATATATATGACTATAAAACTATACTGAAATATCCATATATATGATATATATGACTGCCTCGTTGGTCTAGTAGTTAGCGTATGTGACTATCGATCAAGTAGTTTCAGGTTTGATTCCCGAGTGAGGTCAAATAGTGTTATAGAGATAACTGTTTACAGAAATACTCGTTAACAGCCTGAAATTCGGAAGTTACGGTCTTAACCTCAGTGCTTCGGAGGAGAGCACCTAAAATGTAGTGTCAGATAACCATTCCATCGAATTGTGAGAGTGTAGGAACAGAAAGTGCACCTGTGTTTGCTCATACAATTGTGAATTATAATATTTCCTGTGTAGTTAGCTGGTTTCCGTTGAGACTGGTTGCCGTAGCTGTCATTGATTATGAGTACATTACTATTGCTAAGTGCTTGCTGTTGAAGATGTTGACCTCTAAGCAAGAAATATACTCATTATTCTGATTTGTTATGCATATTGCCATGTTCTACTGTATCTGTTCGTGGATGAATCCATGTGGTAGTCATGTAGGCTAACATATTGCAAAGTTTAGCAGCCAGGTTATTTTGTAGATGGGTCACCATTCTTAAGGTAGGAAGCAGTGTGACCACCCCTAGACCATGAGTGCAATCTATAATTGAAGATATAGTAGGCTAAAACCTCCTTTCCAAGAAGAGCTATGTCCAACAGTGGACTATTAAAGTCAGTTGCTGTGATGTATAAACAAAGTATATTATCATAATAAATGTGCTGTTTACTAGTGTTTTTTAGAAAACAAAGTAAGTTGTTTATTTTACGCTGATAAATTGGCATGAACAAGGCCAAGTATTGCAGAATGTAATAAATTTGTGTAGATTGTGTTGTGCTTTTCTAAGACTCCACTTGTGTAATAATCTGTTCTATGATCTCCAGACTGCTGATACACATACTTATATATTTCGTAATATGCACATGTTATAAATTACATCTAGACACAGAATAAGTTAGCGTGTTCTGCAGACAATTTTTTGTCTGAGATGAGAGTCAAACCCACAAGTTTAACGGTCACTGACTACTAAACCAGTAGGCTCACTTTAATTGTCACACTTCTGGTCACCACTCCTATTCATCCCATGAGTGATATAATAGGTGACCAAGGGAGCAAATTATGTACTCAACAACAGTCCTTTACAGTCCACTGCTGGACATAGACCTCTCCTTAGCAAGGAGGTTTTGGCCTACTATACCACAGGTTGGAATAGGGTTTGTTTCAAGTTTTCCTTTTCTTTGTAATGATGTTGTTTTGCATATTTGGTTCCCTTAGTCGCCTTTTACGACACCCACGGGATGAATAGGGGTGGTAACACTATGTGTTCTTAATCTATCACCATGCAGATTACTATGTACTACAACATCATTATAAAGAGAAGGAACACATGAAATAAACCCTGCTAACCTGCCTGACCAGCATGTTTTAGAAGGCCAAAACAACCTTTCTAGGAGAGGCCTATGTCCAGCTGTGGACTGTAAAAGGTTGTTGATAAAGTGGTAGATCATTCCACATAAATATTTAACAGCAACACGTCTTCTATGTGTTGGACGTACCTTGGAGTACCGGTAAAGCAGCTCTTATTGCCAAAACTCTCCTTACAGTGCAAACGGCTTACCCGCTTACCCTGAATAATAAAACTACACTGAAAAATGGTGTTAAGCGATCCTTATGTTGCTTTTTACCAAGTGGACGAGGTTTTTGATGGCCAAATCACTAAAAACTCAGTAATATATGTTGAAATATTTAAAAAAAATGTAAAGTGTTTGAAACGAAATATAAATATATATTCTAAACACTCATGTCATGATGATCAGAGGTCTTCCCTCAGAAGCGCCAATAACCCCAGTCTAGCGCATCCTCATTCATATTAGAGTCACTCTTATTAGAAAACTTGCTTACTAAAATTTTGCCGTTCTAACATAACATCTGCCAACTCGATATTAGCGAATCGATTTATTTAACTCTTTATTTTGTAACGCTCGATTAACTCAAGTATCGATTATATAAGCTGCTTTATTTATGTAAAATTTGATAGAATTCTTACAATTGTGATATTCTTCTTATTTTACAGTGATTAAGACCAGTCTAGTTAATCTGATTTGATGATTTGATTTTATTGAAACAACTTTCAAATAGCCAGTTATAATTTAAGTGAAATGTTCGATTATACACCTTTATTGCACTACAGTATACATTTTGTACAGACGTAGTTGGAGATCTATTGGTATTACAGAAAGTGGTCTCATCGATTACGGCGACCTCTTCCAGACAACCTTTGCACGGCTATTGTAAAATCTGTGTAGTCTGTGTTGACTTTCATGACAATGTAATGAAATAATAATATATAAAGTTACTCACACACTCCTACAATACACACACTACTAACACATAATTGCATACACATATATTTACGTAAATACACATATATTACGACGTACCACACATTATCCACGATAAACACTCCCTAAGCAGCCTTGTTTGCATGATTTTTTCAAACTTCAAATGGGCGGTTTATGGTAAAAGAAATGATTTTTTTTATATTAATACTAGCTTTTGTCTGCGGCTTCGCTCGCGTGGAATTTGGTCTACCACATTAAGTTTCGTAACAGATTATTTTAAATATTTTTTTTTTTAATAAAAAGTGTCCTATGTTACTTCTATTACCTCCAAGAACATGTGTACAAAATTTTATGATGATTGGTTGAGTAGTTTTCGCGTAACACCGTAACAAACAAACTTACATTCGCATTTGTAATATTAGTGGGGATAATACATATGATTGTTGTATTCTAAACTATGCCTGTGTTGTTGAAATCAAATCACTGATACACAAATTATATATTTCTAAATACATACCTACCAGTGTGCATATCTATAAAAATAAAAATTAATGTTTGCCTGTCGGTCTGTCTGTATGTCCTTTGTAGAATCGTAAACAATGCATTTGATCATATGATTATCTTTACCAAAGTTGTTGTGTATGAGCCCACGAAGGTTTCTGAGTTGGTATGAATATTTTTTTATGTCTCTCCTAATTTATTTTAGTTGATGACGTAGCACTGCACTTACACACGCAACAATTCAACAACCAGCCTACAGGTCTAGCTCAGCAGTCAGATTTATAACCTTACGATCAAAAACCAGTCGATTTTGTAATTCGATTAGATTTTAAAAATTATTAAAAATTGAGGTAGGAAAGCATGGCGGGTTCCATGGCCCATGTAGGGAGATATTCTCCATCCAACATGTGACCTGAAGTAAATTTCTATCTATATAGTAAGTAAATCTGAAGTAGATTTGCGAATCACTTTGCTGTATTAAGTGTATCTATAGCGGGCCTAGTGTGAGTTTATTTCGCATCAACTCGATCGTCACGGTGACCATTGACCCTATCCTCTTTCCATAATACAGCTCTAATTTCCATTACTAATAGGAAACAGCATTAAGCTACCACGACAAGTTAACAGCGGTCTTCATGTTTGGAAATATATTACTAGTCGTGTGGGCATAATATTTGTGAATATTCCCTGTTCTATCAATTATTTATTGACTTCAGAAACACTCAATTATATGTATAAACTTATAAATGAATGTTATATATTTACGTCGATGTTTAAATGTAGTAGATATTATCGTTAATAAGAGAAAGCAAGCTATAATGAAATGTGGCCATGTATAAACTAAAGAACGCTTCTGCAGCATGCCCTTAATCAATATGAATAATTTCTTGAGATCTTTTATCGATTATTAAATAATAAAATTTCTTTTATAAGAATCGGTATTTTCGTAATATTTTTTTTTTTTTTTTTATTTAAAAAAGACAACGCCCGCATTAGGAATAAATCCTGTGTCGCGGGGGACTTTACAAACATACAAGAAACGGACACAAAGAACATCCAGACTCAGAACAACAATTTATGGATCACACAAAGTGTTGTCCCATGTAGGATTTGAACCCACAACACTCAGCGAATTGGAGAGCGGCATGGCGACCGCTTAAACCATTAGGCCAATCGTGCAGTCAATATATCTGATATAAGTAATATCTAAATAATTGCCTGGAAATGACGTAAGACTGACGCAAATATGTTGGACTAACTTAACTGTGCAATTTTGTCTGCGTCGCTTCAAAGGAAATATATTCTCATTTTTGAAGTTCTTTTCATTGTCCCTATTGATTGTAACGTGATTTGAAGTAGGACTCTTTGCTATTAAGATTAAGGGTGTCTATCATTAAATGATTTGTGTCGGTTCATTTGATTAGCAATGTGCACTTTCTCGTGAAGGGACCAGATTTAGTTTAATGTCCTACTGAGGGTTCTGATAAACTGAATATGTGTGTGTTGCATGTTATAAATAAATAACACCCAGATACGGAAAAAATCAGATTGAATAGTGATGATCATTAAACAATAAACCAACAGACTCGAGGAAATTACCAAGATCGTTGACTCACCGTTTCTGGCATCATTGCAATCGCTAGATTGGGTCTGGCAGAGTTTTGTGCATCAAACTGTAATCCTTACCGCAGCTGACGCTCTTTGGAGCTGTGGTTTATCTGTTCAAAGGATCTAGCAGTAAGCAGTAGTAACACTCTGTGAATATAGTAATTTAATTGAGACTTAATGAACCTGACATCCTCATGCTAAAATAAATAAATATTTCGGACATTTGATACACAACTCCATCTAGTTTAAAACTAAGCAGAACTTGTGCTATGATAACTAGACTGACTGATAGAATACTTATATACTTTTTTTTTGTAAATACATATTATACTTAGAAAACACCCAAACTTCGAAATAAATATTTGCAGATCATACAAACATTTTGTCCGACCCGGGATCGAACCTGTGACCACAAGCTAAACAGTCGCATTCACTGACGCTGCGCCATCGAGGCAGTTGAAAAATCTTGATCATCTAAATACTTATGATCGCAAAATACACTTTGTTTAAAACATTACCAGAATATCAAAGAAGTTGATAGCTGACATACCTATTGTATATCTTATTATCGACGGGTCTCTTGGTCTAGTGGCTAGTGGCCCTGACTTCTAAGCCGGAGTTCGGGGCTTCAATTCCTACCCTGGACAAATATTTGTGTGGTGAGCACGTTTATTTGTACCAAGTCTGGGTGTAATTGATCTGTTATATATATGTATTTCTAAATATATAAGTATGTTTATCAGCAGTTTGGTTACCATAGCACATGCTCTGCCTAATTTGGAATCGGACGGCCGTATTTATATCATATAAGATAGATAAATATAAATCTATGTAATGACAGATTAAGAATTTTTTTTTCTGTATTAAGAGCCTGCCAAAGTGACTCAACTCTGCTTGATGGAAAGCATGAATAGAATCCAAGAGTTGTGGTCACAATACTCATTGCAAATGCAGACAATGCAATATGGTGACCCACACTATGGCGACCTTGTGAGATGCTTTTTCATACCCCGCTTGGGGACGTAAAAGGCATGACAGTCATCGTGACAGTGTAAGGCTTACACAGTTACCACGATAACTGTCACCCCTACATCAATGAGCTTCCGGTCTCACACTCACCAACGAAACACGACAACATGGATGCTGGCGCTTTAGGTTGGTCTTCTGTGGGAGGGTAGTACTGCCCCAGTCGAGCCGGCCCGCTCGTGCTGAAATTAGCGTGGGTCTACTACTTTGTAATGGAGTGTTACCATCTCTTTGGAGCCTACAGGCTATATATATATATATACAGTTGATTAAGAGACCAAACTATACTCACCCGTCTGGCCTGCGTGGTCTATTAAATCATGACGATCTTTGCAAAGAGAAGTCCAGGTTCAAACAGTGGACTTTATGAGGCTGCTAGTGTGTTATCATATAGTATACTAGCGACCTACCGCGGGTATGAATGTATAACACATATAAACCTTCCTCTTGAATCAATCTCTCCATTGGTGTAAACCACATTAAAATCTATTACGTAGCTTGAAAAATCTAAGTGACTATTGTATTCTATGTAAAGATAATGATTGTCTAAAAAAATATATTTTTACACTATTTTATAATGGTACAATGTAAAAGGTCGGGTCACATACCTAATATAAGATTACGATCTCTGCAAGCCTACATTCTGCAAATAAGTGATGTGATTTGATTTGATTTGATCTGTAAAAGTTTAGAGACTGCGGAGAGATCATTGCTTATACGAGTATTACTGTTACCAAATAACGTATTTCTTATCAATCAATCAACCTATCGCCGTCCACTGCTGAACGAAGGTCTCCCTCAAGGAACGTCAACCATCCCAGTCTTGGGCAATTCGTATTCATCCGCTGCCAGCCACCTTCTTCAAGTCGTATTATATGTATTCTATTTTTTTTTAAGCTGAATGTTTGCTGGCTGGTTGGATTTCGATTGAAACATATGTTGCTAATAGAGAAAACTTTCGTTAAAGTCAAAAGTCAGTCAAAAACAATAAAAAGGGAAGAACAGAAGTGTGCCTTCTTGTCCGACTAGAGACCGTCGTATACAATCTTCATTATTTGTCACGCCTTGCCTTGATTCAAAAACAATTTAACTTCAACTGTCATTGCATAGATTTTAGTACTGTGACTGTTGCGGGTCAGCTCGTATATTACAATCTGTAACTACTTCTGCGTCTCTTATTACACGTAGCGTGATGTTAGCGTGAACAATTTTTTTTTACCATAAAAAAGGTTACATAGCAAGCCAACCTTATGCTGTCGCGTACTTTATTAAAACTTTTAAAAGGAAAAAATTATTATATACATTATTTTTACGCAACTTTAGCCGTTTATGCAGAGTACGCAATGGAAGCTCTTAAAAGAAATATTTTGCCACCGTTTTTACAACATTTTTTATTAATACTTAGCTCCTTTTTGGTCGTAGCGCGATAACTGGTGTATCTTACACTGAAATATTTTTTAAATCGGACCAGTAGTTTCTGAGATTAGCGCGTTCAAAGAAACGTTAATCTGTGCAGCTATATGTAAACCGATCTTACATACTTGTTAACTTTATAGCACAATATACTTGTAGCATATCGCACCTTTTTAGTTTACAAATTGGAAATTTCACATTGTTGTCTATGGGCGTTTTCTGTAATTTAGACGGCAAAAGGCGGCAAAGTTCACCTTACTAAGTTAATCGTGATTACGTGCTAATGATACAGCTACTATATGAACTTTGATCCCGGATAGTTTGACTAAAGAAAAAATGTTTGTTAGTCACAGAAAAATATAACCTCAGACAAAAAGATATGGCAATTACAGAAAATACAGATACTGGTTTTCAAATTATGTATTTATCATTAACAGCCTTGAACAGTTCACTCTTGGATATATGCCTCTTCTTAGAAAGAAGGTTTTGGACATACTTTCTGACCAGGCGGATTGGTACAGAGTGCGTGTCAAGTTTTCCCCTTTGAATATCGGGATAGTGGCACTCCGTATTCTAAATCCATCACCACACGGATGTCCGATATTTTAGTTAAAACAAAATAGTTAAATACTGCGTTCTAGAACTTCTGAATGTTACATACACATTCCTACAATAAGCATTTACTAAATTAACTATTCCAACTGCCAAAGAAAGGGCAATAAGCCTGAGAATACTTTTACTCTGCTCCACCTCATACGGGCTTTCACTACCGAAGCTCGCCTTTCACTGCGGCGAATTATCTAAACCAAGTATTAAGTACTGTGAAATAAATGAAGTGTTACCTAATACTGGTATTATATTCTGTTTATTATGATTACCAGACAGACGGTAACTGTTTCCGCTGTATTTTAATATTGCAATTACTTTTGTAATGAAGATTTCAATAAATACAACTGATTTTTTGCGATTTGCCCGTCCAGTGGTTTGTGACGTGACTCTTGTATTGGAATGTTACTGAGAAGTAATCATTGTGTCATGTGTTCTTTGTTTATATATGACAAATGTATTTTGAAATACATTGTATGTTTCTCAGAAGTTTGTTTACCATAGTGCAGATTTGGCGTAGGTAAATATCAGATGTCAGTTGTATCAGATCAATATTTGAAAACAATGAGATTCTGCAACGAGAATGTATGACAAAATAAATGATAAAAAGACCCCTCTTTGCCAGCCTGCCAAAGAGAACCTCCTCTGTCTGATACAAAGCACGAGTTGAATCCAAGACTAGCGTACACGTACGGCGGCCTAGTGAGATGCTTTTTCACCTCTTAAGCCTTTGTATAACTATTTAATCGCCTTCTTTCTGTGTTCTTAGTTGCCAGGATCAGGCACATGCCTTTCAATAAAAGAAAGTTGAAACTAGATGTGTAGAGCCTGCCAAAGAGACTACTCTGCCTGATAGAAAATACGAGTAGAAGTTAAGAGTGGTGTGTGGTGTGAGATGCTTTTTCACCTTAGTTCTTAGTTGCCAGGATCAGGCACAGTCTTTTCAATAAAAAAAAGTTGAAACTAGACATATAGCAATCTCTTAAAGTACAATCTTAAACATGCCTCCTAGTAATTCAATTGGGCTTTTTCAAGGACTAAAAACATCTTGCCTCTACCCTGTCAGGCGTTTATAGATAAATTAACCACTACAGATGCTTCTTGTATTTAATAATCATTGTGAAAGTAAACAGTTAGTAACAAGTTGAACTTTGCTTTAGTTCATAACTTTACTATCGCGTTCCTCCAACGTCGCGTTCATAACCTTTGAAAGGGCAAGTCATTACAGTTCTATACCTAGAGATTATATAAGTTGATTGAAATAAGGTCGCCTTAGCAGCAATTTGGTTTTCTTCTCAACTACGAAGAGAATTTGAGATTTTTTCTTAGTATAGTTTTCTGGCACTTTGCAAGTGGTGACCAATCATCATCAGCTATTCTCTAAAGTGCTTATCAGATGGGTTGTACTGCTTTAATTTTGCATAGTTTGCTGCTGTCTGGTCATGGCATGGTATAGTGGGATATAACCTTCTTTCTTGGTTGAGGGTCATGTCCAGCTATATAGACTACTAATGTATGTATTCAATTTTTCGCAATTTTATACATAAATGTAGTTTTGTTGTACAGCGGGTTCGGGTATACCGTTTATTTCCCAGGGTACACCGCTCTTGGTCTCGGGTAATTTTGTCGTGAATAAGTCACATTGTGCAACAAAACTTTATGTAGATATTAGATATCAAGTATTCATCAAAAGTTAGAATGTATAATAACTAAGTTGTTCATACATATTACTAACAATACAAACAACAACAAAGCGTAAACTGGAGAAATGTAAGTAGAATTTGTTACATTGTTTCAAACAGACTTTGCGTTCTCAGACTCGACAACCTGTTATCTTAGAAACAGATATGTTTGGTGTAAAGAGATATCGTTTCTCCTATAAATAAAAACCATTATAACATCTCTTAAACCGGTAGATACTTTCATTTTTATGTCTAGGTATTCAGTCTGCAGTTATCGAACTTGGTATCTAGTTTTTTTAAAGCAACTGTTTGATTTTAATGTTGCCGTGTGTTTTTTGTTATGAATTTTTTTACTAAAGATTAATGTACAAGGTGCCTTGTATTCACCGTCTCAGCCAAAAGATGTCCGCTGCTGGACATAGGCCTTCTTTTATCTGTGGACTCCTCCTCGGGTCATCACTTCACCGGGATTTACGGAAGGCGTTGTGTTTGAATCGAACCGACTAAAATCACATGGTGTGCAACTGCGCTCGAAGTAGGAGGGATCCGGGAGCAGCTGCTATTATGACATCCGAACCCCTTCCAGCGCCTGGCGACGTTTAGTAGACGCGGACGACGCCTCCTCGCGGCTGGCTAATTTAGCAGATATAGGGGAAAATCTATCCCGTCCACCTATGGCCATACTCAGGACAGCATGAGGTGCTGTTTAGCCTGCTTCCACCGCCTGATTTGCCGGCGACAAATTGGGTCCGAGTAAAAGTCAGCCTCCCGGGCCCTCTCTGCCACCTTCTTCTACGAAATGATGTCTTAGCAAAAGGAGACGACTACGATAAAACATCTGTCACTATCGGCCATGGAGGATATGAAGGCCGGTAGCAAGAGATCCGATGTTACGACGCCCATGCCAGACAAATAATCAGCGTATGCTGTGCCGAGTCCTCACTGCATTCGGCTCAATACCCTTCTAGCGACCGAGTGCAGGTACTTACCGAAACAGCCATGTCTTGAAAGTGCTGGAAGTAAAGGGAAGGTAGTCGAAAAGAATCACAAGACAAGATCACGTACTGCCGCTATGCCATCTCGACAAGAACCAGCTGGAGCGCGACCACGGCAGCAAAGACTGCTGGGTATGGCCTACTCCAAGACTCATCATAACAACTGGTCCAATGCTGCCCATATCCAACGTTAGTATTATAGCAATACTTACTCCAACAAATTAAGGAGCAAAAACACTTACTTTGGACGTTTAGACTGATATTTAGAGATGTAAAATGTGTCGTAAATATTTTACTGACATTTGGGTTTACGATTTCACTTCAGATCGTTTTAGAATTATGGTTTATTGCTTTTTTAAAAGCTGTTGAGACTAGAATCAGTTTAATCAATTATTCTTTCTTTTTAACGTGTGGAACCCCCTCGGGCCGTCACCCCACCGGTGTTTACGGTGGGGTGGTGTGTCGAAATCGGACCGACTAAAACCACACGGTGTGCCACTCTGCGTCTGACATAGGTGGGATCCGAGTACAGCTGTTATTACGACATCTAGATCCGGATTAATCAATTACCCTAGTGTAATCCACTGTTAGTCGTAGGTCTCCATATTTATGCTACAGGGTCTCTCGTGTTTCAGATACCATATAGTGTGATACTGTTACCTACTTCAGCTCGTGGATCCATGTCTATAACTTGTTCACTGTTGCCATTCTAACACCCATTTATGCCTTCAATCGGTGTTTTTGCGTTTGCAAATAGTCCAGCGTGAAAAACACTAAATTATATTTTAAGTTTAATTTATTCAAAAATTGTCTTTACTATAGCTTAACTCAAAATTGATGTAGTTGAACATCTCGGAAATACACACCTAAGTAAATACACTAATATGGACTTAAGTATATATATAAAGCTATGTAATTAACTAATAATGTTCTAATTGTAATGAACTGTTTATCGATCAATCAATTTTAAATTGATGGCTATATTATCACTAGATTATCGTAGGCGTTTGTTTAAAATTTTCAATTAGCTTTATCAGTGTTGGGGTATTGGTTTCATTGTGGCTGTGTTGTACACAATTTTATGAGTTTGCAATGTAATTGTGACGTAGGATTAGCGTGTACGTAATCTGTGTAACATTCAAGGATAGACTGTACTTGTGCGAATATTATCGATAGAAATTACGGACTTAGAACTCGGACAGTTCGATATGATGAACACTTATGTACTTATGTCTATAATCACACATATCTATAAATACTTAAATAAAAAGGAAACTTTATTTATTTCTAAAATAATAAAACTCAAGTTATTTTAGTTCTGATATTTGTTTAAAGGCGCTAATTTTTGTATGTCATCTGCTACCTTAGTACATAAATTATAAATTAGTACGTAAATTACATGTAGTTAACAATGTATTCTAATTTGAGTGAAGTCAACTATTTATATAAAACTAGTTGCGGACGGCGTTTCCGCCCACCAATATGAGCGATATCTATATATATAAAAGAAAGTGGTGTTAGTTACACCACTTATAACTCAAAAACGGCTGAATGGACTTAGCTGAAAATTGGTGGGGAGGTAGCTTAGAACAAGGAGACGGACATAGGATACTTTTTATCCCGTTCGACCGCGTTTCAGTCCAAAATAAAAAATCTGCTTATTTATTGCCTCTAAGGCGGAACAGAGTTCGCGGGGTAAGCTAGTTTAATATATTTATAACATTTACATATATATAAAGAAAGATTTACCAGAACCGCTTCAATAGTTTCAAGTTTTTTTAGTTCTGATGTTTGTTCAAAGGCGCTAATTTTTGTATGTCATCTGCTACCTTAGTATTGTACCTTCAGTGACCATAAACGTAAGATAAGCTGTCTAGATCGATACTACTAAAATATAGTCTTTAGTCGTAATAGAAAAATATGGGTGATGTGGTGACGGATTAAGAATACAGAGTGTCACCATCCCTATTCTTCCCATGGATGTCGTAAGAGGCGACTAAGGGTACTAAATATACAAGACAACCTGACTGCAAAGAGAAGGAAATCTTGAAACAAACCCTTTTTTTTAACGTGTGGAAACCCCCTCGGGCCGTCACCCCACCGGGGTTTACGGCGGGGTGGTGTGTCGAAATCGGACTGACTAAAACCACACGGTGTGCCACTCTGCGCCTGACATAGGAGGGATCCGGGAACAGCTGCTATTACGACATCCAGCTTGAAACAAACCCTATACCAACCCGCGTGTCGTATAGTAGGCCAAAATCTCCTTGCTAAAGAGAGGCTAATGTCCAGCAGTGGACTGTTAAAGGCTGTTGATGAAAAAAATATTGACCTAATTTCCATTCAGGTAGCAATCATCTAAATAAGTCGCTATTTCCGTACAAAATTCACAGTTGAGACATCTTACAACCAAAAAAAAAATGTTAAACACGTGTTCACGCAATAAATGTTACGGATTTTATTGCCGCGGATTCGTATTGTATAAAATATTGTTGTATCTTAATCTCATCAATTTGCATAAAAATGTTCGCGGGGCACTAACAGTTTCATTTTGTTGCAATCGACCAACGTCCTTGAACTCTTCTTTCACTTGGTTTATTACTGCTTCTGTTATTATTAACGGATGTATTTACTAAGCTTCTTCAAATTGATGTTTTGTCCTTTCAAATTTGTTACTAGGATTATGTATTCAATTTTTGCTAGTATGTTTAATTGATCTGTGACAGTTTGTTAGCAGACACAACTTAAAATACAACACGACTACTGACCTATCTTAGTAACGATTAATTCGTCATATATACATCTGGTAACCAAAGAACTTCATTAGATTTTAATAAAGAAACTGTTAGGAGGTTAGGTCATTGGTGGGTAATTTTTTTCAATTAAACATGTCGACCAACATACGGCTAAGTGACCTCGGCTTCTTATCTGCTGCAGTCTCAGTCCCGTTTGTCTATTCGTGACCCGTCTTCATTTCTACCTTATTCAACCTTCTTCCACTGTCCTGTCCGAAAACGGTTATATTTTTTTTTTACTGTTGTAGTTTAATAGGTGTTTATCCTCTATCTTACCTGATGGAAAGTGTAGATGAAGATGAAGGTGGTACCCGCCCATCCAAAAGAAACCTGTTCACTCTACTCTTAAAGGTTCCAGAGTTTAACTCATCAGGAAAAATAGACCCAGGCAAGTCGTTCCAAATCCTGGCGACTCTCACCAAAAAAGAGCTGTCAAACCGTTTAGTTCGACTTTTTGGTATGTCAACAACGTGTGGATGAAATTTTAGCCTGCGCCTAGTAGTCCGATAAAGGAATGGAGATGGATCAATCAGTTCGAAAAGAGCCTTCGAGCACTCTCCAAAGTGTATCCTATAAAAAACCGATAAGCTGGCAACACGACGACAATGCTCAAGGGTGTGTAGTCTGCTATTTGTGGGCTTTATATTCTCAAGAAAAGTTGGCTACAAATAGGAAAGGATTTAAAAAAGGCCAAAAAGCATAGCGACTCCAGACAGAATTTGAAAGACATGATGATTCACACTCGTGATTCAACAATAGACACTTAAGATTCTGTATTAACACTTAAAACTTCATTTTGGGAAGTGGAAATTTCCATCACCTTCTAAGAGAAAAAGTATATCGGATTTTTACATAATTATTTGAACCACTCAAAAGAATTCAATTTGCGAAGCTTATATTCCGTATTAAATTGAAATTTAAGTCACTATAATCTCGACGCCTGGATCTCATCTCAGATGGTTTATTTATTTCTTGAATTTGTATTCAATACATATGCATACATTGCATTTCTTTTGTAACACACATCAAACATTCGGATATGACCAACTAACAAATATTCTCTCAAAACAACACACACGTTTCTAGTACACGATGTAGTGTGCAAGGCGAGACCTGGTCCGGAAACATTTAATCTATTCACTTGAGCATGGTAGTACATTCCACAATTACTTAGTATTGATATATATCTCGGTATACATCGGTGTATACTTTTGGAATGGAATCGTTTCCAGATAGAAAAGAAAAACTAGAGCAATAATAAAGAAGAACCTATATGGGGTGAATATCATCATCATCATTATGTGTAGTGTAACCACACCTATTCATCCCGTGGGTGGCGTCAAAGGCGACTAAGGGAACAAAGTATGCAAGACAACATCAATACAAAGAGCAGGAAAATTTGAAAAAAACCTTATTCCAACCCGTCTGGCCAGCGTGGTATAATAGGCCAAAACTAAGGCTCTTCTTGGATATAAGCCTCTGCCTATGTCTGTAAAAGGCTGTTGATGATAATGATGATGAATAAAGAAGAACCTATATGTGGAGAATACAATAAATAAATAAAAATATTTATTTGATTCCAAAACAACAACATGATACGTGTACTTAAAAGTAGATATTTTGTTTACATAATTGCATTACTGTAGGTAGTACTACTGATTCCCAAACTAGGCCAAAGCCTGCATCTTAAGCAACAGCGTTTGGCCATGCTTAAGATGATAAAATAGATTGTATGCTATATATCTACTTATACAGTTTTGATATTTTACAAATAGGTAACGTATGTTTCTGCACATAATATAGTTAGTGTTATTGTAAGATAGGATGGTGTCTAAGTGTTAGTTAGACTAAGGCGTACCACAGATCTTGGACAGGATTTCTCCACAGTTAAATCATTTATCACTAACATCAAGCACGTCAAGAGGCTTTTTCCTTGGTCTCCTGGTGCTAACTAAACAAATGGTTAAGCTAAACAGTATTATGGCGATCTGGATATCGTAATAACAGCTGTTCCTGGATCCCTACTATGTTAGGCGCAGAGTGGCACACCGTGTGGTTTTAGTCGGTCCGATTCCGACACACCACCTCGCCGTAAACTCCGGTGGGGTGACGGCCCGAGGGGGTTTCCACACGTTAAAATTAAAAAAAAAGGGTATTATGGCAGCCTCTTTTTTTTGTAATCTCCATCTCAGAGTTATTTTTCCTTTAGAATGGCCTCATTAGGAATATATTCTGTGTCGCGGGTGACGTTACAAGCATACAAGAAACGGGCACAAGTTACACAGTCAGAACATACAGTCTAGTAGCTGGTATGTTTTCTGTGGGCGTGGTGAGAACCACGCTGTGCACTAGAGCGTGGAATGCGGCGTCCTTGTGACGTGTGACGTGTCTGCAACATTCGGTTAGAGCTAAATTGTTTTTGAAATCTGAAGTAAACAGGCAATTTTTCATTTGGTGGACTTTGCCCGCGACTTGGGTCACATTAAAGTATACGTATACTTGTTGTGCCTAAACAAACTCATAATTTATCATTTGATAACATTTTTGTTTCTTATACATCACAAAAATAAATATTTGATATCTATTTCGTATTTAAAATTATCTCTTTCTTACTCCTAGTATAAGTGTTAAAGGCGATGTTAATACTAAAACTGGGACACGACAAAAAATAGTTTTGATCATTTAAACTTGAACGTATAAACATCAAGGTCATTAGAAAAGAAAACACAAAACAGAACACAGAAAAGAGAGCGAGGTACCGGTGGCCCGACTCAAGTACGAGTGCCCAGCATCTTTCTGACTTGCCTGTGTTACTTGTGATTCTAGTGTTGCAGTGTGGTGTCCCGGCGTGGTGTGGGCAGTAGTGGTTACGATGACTGGGGTCATTTATCCTCTTTTATACACATAAATATAATTGAAACGTCTGTTTGTAATTTCAAATTAATACCTTTTACCTAAATGCATATGAAAGTATATAATATACGGCACTTCCAGATAAAAATCAATTTTTTAAATTTTTGTCTGCTCGTTTCGTTTAATCTCTGTAATGGTTGGGCCGATTTTGACAAGACTCACTGGTAGATAGCTGATGTTATAAGGAGTACCTTAGACGACTTTCACTTCAGAAAAAAAGGCAACATAAACGCAGCTAGGTATCTAGTAAAATATCTGCTATTCTTTTAAAATTTCCACAAAATATATTTTTATTTAATCAGTCTCTTGACTTTAAGTGCCATAGATCGGATAAAAAGATTAAGAATGATGATATAGTCGGTTTTCTTTGATATTTAGTAGTATTTTATGTACTACTTATTAGACTGTTTGTTTGTAAAGTGTTATTAAAAATGTCTACGCTCCGATCTGTCGACTCAGGTGAACTGAATTGATAAGTACTTAGTCAAAACAATACTGCATCATCTGACATGATGTTGGTGGCAAGTGAGGTGATAGATAATTTGATAGAAGTGACCACCGCGGTGGTGTTACTATTACATCTTGAACGCCTTACGCACACTCATTTCTTGAAGATTTGGGGATCGTATCGTTCCAGAAATACAGTAGGCATCAATTTATTTGTCTACGTATTGATTGTAGTATTACGAATAGAGAAGCTTTCCCAAGGGTACCGTTAAGTATTTCATCTTTTGGAATAGAATTTGTAATTATTCTTGCACCTTGTGTGGTTGTCTAATGAAAAGTTCTCAGCCCTTTCTTCCCTTGTCTACAATTTTGAAGAGTCACTTGTGATTCCACATAAAAAGTTAAAAAAAAAACAAAGCTTGGAACTGATGTTATTAAAGTCTGTAGTTTTGTTTTTTCATTTTATGGCCTTGGTAAAGTGAAGGCTGATTTACTCCATACATATCTCGATGAAATTGTCTCTGGGCCCAGTTGCTTATGAGAGCAAATCGTTGCGATATCGTTGCGATCACCTGATACTGTACATGTTACTTGACAACTGTTTCATGGAGCTTATGTAACGTTGCAATGTTTAATTATGATTTCTTTGCACATTAGGGCTTGGCATTTTATTCTGGATACCGTCTAGAGATTGCAAATATGAGTTGGAATTTGTGTTTTTTGTGAGTTCTTCAAATGATTTGTCGTTTTGAATTCAGAATTTGAAATACTTAATGAAGAAGTTTATGTCCAATGAGCAACTAATGGCTACGACTTCGTTTGCCATATTATTTCCTATTTCGTTTTTCTAACTTTTCAATTGAACTTACAGAAAACTAATCATTCCCTATTTTACCCTTTTAAAAATTTCAAGAAAACCTTTCTTAGTGGGGGCTTACACCAATAAAGGCATCAGCTACCAACATTTTTATACTTATAGCCCCAGCAGCTTTGGCTCTGCGTTAATAAATTTGTCAGTCAAGAAAAGTAATTTTATACGTCAAGATTGTGAACCACTAGATATATAAAATTTTCTTTCGTCAGCATGTTTTTAGTGATTTCATATTTCGTGTGTGAGTGTAGTGTAGTGAGTTTTTACGATAAATACCTGCTAATTAAATTACGAACGGGTCGGCTCGACCAGGGAAGTACTACCCTCACACAGCTCAACTTAAAGCGACGGCATTCGTGCTGTCGTGTTTTGTCAGTGACAGATGTAAGAGTGTGAACCTTACACCGCCACGATGACTGTCATGACTTGTACGTCCAAGCGAGGCGTGAAAAAGCTTCTCACTTGGCCGAAATGATGTGGGTCAACATACTGAATTGCCTGTATTCGCTATGAGTACGTGCCACAACTCTTGGATTCTAATCATACGTTCTGTCAGGCAGAGTCACTTTGGCAGGCTGTTAACACGGAAAAAAAGGAAATAACATATGTTGTGTAAAAGTGTCTATGCGGGAATATGGAAGTAAGACAATCTATTAATATGTGTTATATACCTTTTAATTGCCTCACGTGGGAAATAAATGTTAGTCTTGAACTTTATTTCCTGTCTGTATTATCGTAGGAAATTATATTCGTATTTACATAAAACTGTATATCTTTTTATTTGTATTTTGATATATTTTCATTTAATTCATGAAGGATGCTACAAAGGACAACGCGAAGAACTTTTTGCTATTAAAACCTATTTCTTAATTTTTATACTAGTTCCTTGTATGAATTTAAACTTAGCCGATGTTAATTTCTGATAAAAAACTTCCTTCGCTGTTATAACTCGCTGGTTACTGAACATAGGCATAACTTTGTTTTTTACGGTACAGTATATGCATATGAAAATGCAAATTTATATTTCTATATGAAAATAAACTTTCATTTACTGAGGTCGTTGAGTTGAATAGTGATGTTATAGGTTTATATCATCGTCATCATCAACAGCCTTTTACAGTCCACTGCTCGACATAGGCCTCTCCTTAGCAAGCAGGTTATGGCCTACTATACCACGCTGACCAGCCGGGTTGGAATACGATTTGTTTCAAGTTTTCCTTCTCTTTGTAATAATGTTGTCTTGCATACTTTGTTCCCTTAGTCGCCTTTTACGACACCCACGGGATGAATAGGGGTGGTAACACTATGTATTCTTAATCCGTCATCACATGGACAGGTTTATATCAACACTAGCTCAAATATTTTGTAATAAATACGTGTTGGTAGGCTAATTAATATAAGGAAAATTCTTATGACGTAAGTGTATTTTGGGTGGGTGTATTCTAACTCTGAAGATGGAAACAAACACTATTCCAACTCGTCTAGCCAGCGTGGTACAGTAGGTCAAAACCTCCTTGCTATGGAGAGGCCTATGTCCAGCAGTGGACTGTAAAAGGCAGTTGATGTTGATGAAAATAGGATAACATAATTAAGAAATCCAAACCGTACATGACTGCATCTTGCTGAAGCCGTTCACTGCGGAACGAAGACCTCCCCCAAAAACTGCCAACCATTCCGGTCTTGGGCAGTTTAAAGTCGCTTAGCGTGCAATGCTGTTTCTTTTGTCGATAGAACTCGTTCATATAGTATTCGAAAAAGTAACCGATATTGCACTAAGAATCCGCACATTGAAGTGGAAGTAGGCCGGTCACGTCTCCAAGCGGACTGAGTGTCGTTGCAGCTGGAGGTTACGATACCTTTTAATAGAATTGGGTAGATGACTGGATCGTAAATAAATTCCAATGTCTATTTCATTAAAAGTAATATAGCGAAACACCTCGGGAAATATAATTAACGTAGCTTTTTATTATTATTACGAATTTCAATCAAATATACAGTGAAATATATTGTTCAATTGAGTAGTCTAAAACAGTGACGTCACAATTTTGTATTTAGTACATTTTTCGTACAAAATTGTCGTTTTGACAGATGATAAAAAGTAACTAATTTGGCTAAGGTGTCATCTAGCCTATTGTTTAAAAAGATTGTATGTCTCACTGTACAAAAAACCTGTGTTTATGTAAAAATCGGGAAAATCTAGAACCAGTTATTTGTCTTAGACAATCGCACACTTATTTTTTCCATTCATTTCTTATAATGGTCTGTGTAACCATCTTCTGAATATCTATTTCTTTGTATCTTCTTATAAAGTTGTTTTTTTTTTTGTAATGTAATACAACTAAATATTCTTCGAACGATGTTTGCCTTCTACCAGAGTGCGTAGGTATTTCCCAAATGTTCGGTCATCTATTATGCTTTGCGACAAGGCCGTCAGTTTGTGTAAGATATTACACATTTTACTACACCCGTCTATTACACCTTATTTAAATATGCTGTACGTAATAATAACTGATCGCAATCGCTCAGCAGCTGGGTGTGGTCATTGCTAACACTTGTAACCAGTTATGCTTGGTTAAGATGGAAAATAACATGTTAATCACCCAAGAATTCGCGCAAAAAGACAATGGAATAAACTATGTTTGTTTTTTTTTGTCGTGTTTCGCTGGTGAGTGTGAAACTAGAGGCCCATTGGTGCAGGGGTGACAGTTATCGTGGTAACTGTGTAAGCCTTACACTAAGCCTTACTTTACGTCCCCAAGCGTGGTGTGAAAATGCATCTCACAAGGCCGCCATAGTGTGTGTCACCAGGGTCTGCGTTTGCAGTGAGTCTGGTGACCACAACTCTTGGATTCTGTTCATGCTTTCCATCAGGCAGATTAGAGTCACTTTGGCAGGCTCTTAATATAGAAAAAAAAAAACTACTCTGGATTTGCCAAATATAAATGAAACGTATATAAAGAACATCCAGACAGAGGTCAACAATTTTTGGATCCTATAAAGTGTTGTCCGATATGGGGATCGGACCCGCTGCGGTGACGTAACGCTTAAGCCAAGTGTATGTTCCTATACTAGCAGTTTCGTCGACTTTACGGATTTTACTTCAATCTTATAGATCGTATTGTGATTGTGTGTTACATAAAACCTTTCTCAATAGATAAGGCATCTAAAACATAAATAGTTACATAAAAAAACTAATAGTACCTGCGTGTAGCGTGTAGAACGAGGTAGGTAGAAACGTAGACTTGTATATTATTTTATTCATCTGAAATGTGTAAATCACGCAACGGGTTTTGATGTAATTTTCATTATTAGTTAGAAAATTGATCAAGAAAAGTTTAATGTACATAGAAATCTTGAATATTTTTTTTATTCACGTTAGAAAAATGAAACAAAATTTAGCTACCAAGTCGCTGAAAAATAAACGTGGCAAGCTTATGTTGACCAAACCTTTTCGTTAGAGATACTTTAATTTTTTTTACTTATACATGTGTGTATCGGGTGGATTGTTTCATTTCCCGAGAAAAATACTACTACCGACAAAATGTAAACCAATCAATTATACCTTTATAAATTTATTTATTGTATTCTATATTAAGAGAGCCTGCAAAGTGACTCTACTCTGCCTGATGGAAAGCGTGAATAGAATCCAAGAGTTGTGGTCACCATACTCATTGCAAATGCAGACAATGCAGTATGGTGACCCACACTATGGTGGCCTTGTGAGATGCTTTTTCACACCCCGCTTGGGGACGTAAAAGGCATTACAGTCATCGTGACAGTGTAAGGCTTACACAGTTACCACGATAACTGTCACCCCTGCACCAATGGGCCTCCGGTCTCACACTCACTAACGAAACACGACAACACGGATGCTGACGCTTAAGGTTGATCTTCTGTGGGAGGATAGTACTGCTGAAATCAGCGTGGCTCTACTACCTAGTACGTATTATGTATCCAAGTTGTCACAGATTGTACGAAATAAAACTAGTAATACAATAAATTTTAATAACATACATACACCTTGGGAGAACCTTGCTATGGCACTTTTTAGCCGGCTTGATCGGAGTTAGCAATTCCTTTTATAAAAGACCACGCCCGCCTTAGGAATATGTCTTGTGTCGCTGAGGACTTCACAAGCATAGAAGAAACGAACATAAAGAACACCCAGACTTGAAAGAACAGTTTGTAGATTACACAAAGTGTTGTTCCATGTGAGTTTGAACCCATGGCGACCGCTGAAACCACCACGCCATCCGTGCAGTTTATCCGTTTCGTTACCTGAGTAAGTGTAGTTACCGGAGCCCAAAATCCCCTGCTCCCCCTATTTCTGTGGTAGAAGCAGTGTACATAAAAAGTAGCAATGTACCCGTGACTTGTGGAAGATATCAATCAGCCGCAGTAGACAATTGAATGGGTGAACCATCTGGGTTGGTCGTCGTCAACACGTCGGGTAACTACAAAAAGTATAAATCTAAGGGTCATCATCATCAACAGCCTTTACCAGTCTGTTGCTGGACATAGGCCTGTCCTTAGATAATAGGTTTTGGTTTACTATGCCACGCTGGCCAGACGGGTTGGTATAGAGTTTGTTTCAAGTTTTCTCTTTACAGGGAGTTTGATCTGCATATTTTGCATCGTTAGTCACCTCTTACAGCACCTGCAGGATGAATAGTAGTGGCGACACTTCGTGTTATTATTCCACCACCACACATACATACAATCTTGTGGTACTACATTAAAATGGCAGTAAATAAATAATAGACGTACAAGTACATTCGTAAAACAGAACTTCCTTATTTCGTTCGTTTTAAAAATCACTCAGTTCAAGGTCTCCAAAGTCAACATTCTTTATATAACATCACCATGGGCAAATAGCTGTTACTAAATATATTAAATATTCATTACATTGTATAATGTTATTAATGTAATCTTAATATTGGACTGAACAAATGTAAGGTACGCACGGGACCGCAGACAGTGTTCCGCAAACCATGTCTAGCAATAGACGTCTTTCGGCTTAAATGATGAATTCTAATGTTAATATAGCAAATTAAGAAACAATTGTTTGCACAGCAAACGACGCAGTTTTGGTGTCCTTGACCGGCTTGACGCTTGAACTGTCTTATTATGAATATTACTAGAAGTGTAGTTAGTATTATTTTTTCTAGCTAACCCGCGCGATATAGTGTGCTATTCTTAAAAGCAATAAAATTTCTCCATTTTTACAATATGTTTTGACAGCTGCTAGGCTCTTATTGGTCATAGCAAGATGGTATATAACTTAAAGCCTTTCTTGATTAATAGGCTATCCAACCCTAAAATATTTTTTTATTTAGAACCAATTCTTTTTAAAATAAGCATCTTCAATCGAAAAAACTTCAGCATTATAGCATTAGTGCAGATTTGCTTTCTTTGCGGCCGAGGCACGCTTTCCAGCGATTTATGACGCCTTGAGTATGGCGGATGGACGGGACGGGCTTTCCCCTTCATCCGCTAGTGTCCAGCCGCGAGGAGGCGACGTCTGTGTGTGCCGTACGACGCCTAAATAGAGAGTTTATCCGCAGATGGTGCCCGCACTTGTGGGTAGACGCTAGGAGGGGTCTGGAGGTCGTAATAACAGCTGTTCCCGGATCCCTCCTATCTCATGCACAGAGTGGCACACCGTGTGGTTATAGTCGGTCTGATTCCGTGTTTCTACACTTTAAAAAAACTTTGCTTTCTTGAAAAATTTTTTTGTAATTAACAGGATATTTTCTAACAGGGAAGAGAAATACTCGTATTTCCTAGTAAACGTATAAAATTCCTGGGCAGCACTCTCGGTCTTTCAACCGCGTTTATTTATGCTTTATTAAGAGTTTTGAGTTAGTGTGGAGTTCGACAAGTAGGTATAGAGTTTAGCACGTTTAAACAAATGAATAAACAAAGAATAATAGAGTTTGAAAATCTATAAACCAACTAAGTAAAAAAGGCATCTAAATAGCGAAGCAAGTAAACAAAATAGATACACCATTTTTGTTTTTAGACCCCTTCTTTACGTGGTTGGTTTACAAATTTTCAAACTTTCTGTTGCCCGATCGGGCATATGTGTTATACGATCGTGCAATATTTACATCGCCACATTCTAAGAAGGTTTAAAGACCGCGATATCAATTTACCACCGGACTGGACCACACGAACTGTACAACCATATTTTAAACATGTATAAACATATATTTGACTTATACAATATGATGTACGTACAAACTTGTAATGTGCTCACCAATTCCTTTCTTTTGCCATTAAACATGTGATGATCATCCAAGTTTAATTTTTTACGAGGTTAGAATCGAGGTTTAAATTCCGTCATATAAAATTTTTGTAGCCTATATCATCCGGGCTATTATTATGAATCTATTGACACCTCATGTAAGAAAAAAAGATACATAAATACATAGACTGCCCCAAAAGCATTACCCTCTCTTTCCGTAGTCGGGAAAGTCGCTGTTTGTTTAATGGTAGATTTATAGAAGACCTAGGATATTGTAAAGTCAATAAAAATAAAAGAAAACAGACTGCACGGTTGACCTAGTGGTTTAAGAGGTCGCCACGCCACTCTCTGATGCGCTGAGTGTTCGGGGTTCCAACACCACATGGGACAACACTTTGTGTGATCTCAGTCTAGGTGTTCTTTGTGTCCGTTTCTTGTATGTTTGTAAAAGCCCCGCGACAATAGTTTTATTCCTAGAGCAGGCGTTCATTTTATAAAAAAAAATTGTCATTAAATTAACCACAAGCACTCTTACTTTTTCTAATAGTGAGATCACAATAGATCGATTGCACATCTGCTTATGCGCGTCTGAACACAGAAAGGAAAATGATTTCGGTACAGCCTTCTTAGCTCGGAGGGTAATTGTTAATTGTTCGACTTGACCCTAAGAACAGTAGGACGTGAAAGATATACATATTATTTTAAAATACATGTATATTTTGAATACTGTTGTACCTTGCACGTAAAGCCATTGATTCTGCACCTGATCCCTTCCCTGTGGTGTAGGATAACCGTTCCATCGTATTGTGAGAGTAAGGGAACACTTTCTAGCATCACACCGCTCGCCATCGTCAGGGAGCTCATCCACATACGTTGGAACTTAAATGGTCGCGCACAGTGCGGTTTCAGAGAAATTTTCTCCCGCGAACAATCCCGTTATGGAATGAGGTCCCTGCCGGGGCTTTCCCTGGGAACTACAGTATGGGGCTCTTCAAGAAGGGGGTTAATAGGTTTTTAAAGGGTCGGCAACGCGCACGTGATGCCCCTGGTGCCGCAGGCGTACATAGGCTGCAGTAACTGCTTACGATCAGGCTGGCCGTATGCTTGTTTGCCACCGTCGTGGTATAAAAAAAAAAAACTTATGTTTGCACACATGTACACTGTTATATCTTCTGTGTAGTTGACCGATACCGACTTTTGTACCTGGAAATCAGAGTAGGTGTTTAAAAATGTAGACTCATCAGGTTCGTTGACCTTTTGGCATTAAAGTGTCCGACATTGTAAATCATGGGACGACTGCCGCAGATAATGAGCTCAACGTGCTTCCTGCACGTCACTTTAGAGGCGAAACTTAATTATGTAAACATCATCATTGTTCACACTTGAACCATTATAAAGTTTGTATATAAGATATTTAGCGCACCAAGTCAACATCCCTTTTCATTAAATAAAAAAGAAAGGGATTTGCTATTCTGTTATATATTTTTTATGTTTGTTACTTCATGGCTCTGCTGTTTATAAACGGGTTTTTTTAAAACTCATTTTCTAAGGTTATACTTTCCGTTATGAATCAATATTTATATAAAAAGAAGTGTATATGTATTTATATCAGTTTTCTAATCCCTATAGTACAAGCTCTGCTTAGCTAGGGACTAGATGACGTGTCAGATGACTGACATGTTATTATTGTATAAATTTGAAGAAAAAACCCGTTCATAAGGGTGAAAGTTCAGGAATTAAGAATACAGTTATTACATTTCATCATTGGAGTCGGAGATTTTTTTTCCTTTATAAGTTAATTCTTGTAATAGTACTACATAATCTCGTACTGTTCATTCGTCCTTCACTGTCTAAGCCGTAAATCTCTGGAACGCCCTCACCCCAGATAAAAGAAAGTATATTAACCGATTAATCTTCAAGGTACACGAGCTCTACGGAGGTTTGTTGACCGAGTTATCAGATTTGTCTATTGCTCATTGTGCGAGTATGTAGGAAGGTATGGTTTTTATATGCAAAATATATTTTCATATTTATAGAAATATATTGTACGTAAAATTATTTATCCGTAAATTCATGAATCCTCTACACGTATTCCAATGCCACAGCTACACACATCTCTGCATCTCAAAGCTCGACTGGAAGTAAATACCTTCGGTATTAAGTCCATCTTATGCAATGTGTTTGCAGGAAATATAAATGAATTAACTGACAAGCAAACGAAGTATGCTCAAGCTCGAGATTGTACAATAAATTGATTGCAACGTCGCAAGTACTATATTTGCTCAGTTGCAATTATTTGCATGCATAATAATGTTATTGTCTAGAGTCTACAATCTAAAATACAATTACAAATACGTGATCTAAGTCCGTTTCGAATCCTTAAACAGCGTCTAGCTGAAAATGGCACTATCAATCACTTTTGTATCTGATAAGCAATGGATAGATGCGGGAAGCACAGGACTTGTTGTGGTGGAGAGTCGTGAGGAACTCCTATATCCAACAGTGAACGTCTTTGATGATAAAATAAAACACTACCTTCCAAGCTGACCGTTGATGCACTGCCGTTTTTTTTCGCCAAAGTGACTCTACTCTGCTTGATGGGAAGCATGAATAGAATCCAAGAGTTGTGATCACCATACTCATTGCAAATGCAGACAATGCAGTATGGTGGCTCACTATGGCGGCCTTGTGAGATGCTTTTTCACACCCTGCTTGGGGACGTAAAAGACATGACCGTCCTCATGACAGTGTAAGGCTTACACAATTACCACGATAACTGTCAACCCTGCATCAATGGACGATGTTATGCCAGAAAATGTTACTATATACTCTTTTGGTATCATGTCTGTACCCTCATCAACATTTTAATGTCATTCTATAAAAGTATTTATGTAGGCGTAGGTTTCTGGTGTGCGAAATGAATTCCGTAATGTGAAGACGTGGAATGAAGAAGCTTGGCTTAAAAATATTCTGACAATGTTTTTACACGTAAAAATAACAGTTAAGGTGTTACTGCAAACACAATTTAGAAAAATGTGTTAAATGTAAAAGGTTTTCTTTTTCAGACTAGGGAAAACGCCGAAAAATTGCGGTACTCCATTTAATCTGAAATTCGATTTGGCCAATTAATATTCAAATTTTTCGCCCGTTTTCTATCCGGAGTAGAAGATTTGATTGCCATTTATCCGCTGTTTACTCCCCCGGCTATTACCGAACTAGGTCACAGCTGAACACTTTCCCAGCTCACGGGATGTCATAATTACTGACGTTTCCAAGAGCGATTTTCATTAGACTGAGATGGAAAAGTGCTTAAAATAACGTAGCTGCCACTTAGTAAAATTATTCTCCTGAACAAAGGTAAATTTACCTTTGTATTTTATTGTTTTTTCATAGAATTGTTACTCGACTCAACGTCTTTCTTCTGTTTCCTGGATACCATTCGTTGTATAAAATTCTCAGGGTTTCTTTACGTAATAAACAAGCCAACGAATTTCCTTTGCCGTACATGACTTAGGCTGATATTCAAAGGGCCAAAAATAATTCTTTTCATATAAAAACGCAACATGGAAGTACTCATAACGTAAAATACTACCGAAAATGGTTATACAAAGGTCAAGTCTGTTACCGGCGTTGATGTTTTATGCCCAATTGACTGAAACCAGTATTTTATGCTTGCTTTTGCACAGACATGCTTGTAATTCATTCCATGTACGAAGTTGGAGTTAATTTCAGATTGGCATGATGACTGCTTTTTAGGGTTGTGTAGCCAAATGGCAAAAAACGAAACCGCTATATATGTCATGTCTGTCTGTCTGCCCGTCAGTATCAGAGCCACTTTTTCCGAAACTATATTCTGTGAAACGCATTAAGATTTTCACAAAAAATAGAG
Organism: Hypercompe scribonia; assembly: GCA_949316085.1. Lineage (NCBI taxonomy): Eukaryota > Metazoa > Arthropoda > Insecta > Lepidoptera > Erebidae > Hypercompe > Hypercompe scribonia. Next base: position 15,678,869 of record OX438987.1, read on the forward strand.
AAAGAAATAGTAAATTTTGGGAGTCTCCAATACTTAAAACTGAAACTGTTTTTTTTTTCATCAAACCCATATGTGCGGAATAGGATATCTATGGGTAGTTCTTCAAAAATAATATTCAAGTATCTGATATAATTTTTTTCGAAACAAAAATTAAATTAGATATAATAGTTTGCGCGAGAGACACTTCCAAAGTGGTAAGTTACAAGGGGGGAGGCCTGTAACTTCTAAAATAAAAGAATGATAAAAAAATATGATGTACATTACAATGTAAACTTCTACCGAAAATTGGTTTGAACGAGATGTAGTAAGTAGTTTTTTTTAAACGTCATAAATCGCTGCTACGGAACGCTTCATGGAGCAGTCCAACTCGCACTTGGCCACTTTTTATGTTAATTTAAAAATATGCTTTCGGTTGGTATAAGGTATTTCATTAGTTTGTAGTAAGTACTTTTACCTGATCAATCTTTCAAATATTCGCGAAATAAGAGCAGCAAGTTTACAAAGACTTTCTAGTCTCAAAAATTTTGTACCATGGAGTGAATAGGACAACGTGATTTCAAATGATAATTGACCAACTTCTCTTCTTCTTCTTCTCAGCCAAAAGATTACTGCTGGACATAGGCCACCCCCTAAAGTTCTCCACAACAGCCGGTCCCTTGCCGACCACATCCAGCCAATTTGTATTTATTTTTTACTTTTATTTTAATAACTTTCATGGAAGCATTCACCTTTTGTTTGTATACCAGTTTAATATTACATTACAAAGGCGCAAGATAACATCCCTAAAACTATTTTAACGATTCAGTGTTTTCCAAGCATTTAATGTATTACCTAGATGTGCTAGAGCTCCGGGGCATCTGTTACAATTAAACTGGCACCGAGCTGAAATTGAATATGCATGAATGAATACTGCAGATGCGCCGTGGTTTGCACATCGACCCGTAATCTCTTAACTTGGTCGATTTGGGTTTATTTCAACCGACTGTTGAATATATTCTACAATAACGTTTGTATTGTAAATCTGTATGGCTATTGTATAGTGTTTTTTAGTCAGTAGTAATTATTAACCCAGTTGGTGTATGTGATATTTTTTGTAACACGAGACGAAATGTCAGTAAATGCGACTTTTTGTAGGGATTACCTTCCCTGCCTAAGTGAAGTAAAAAGTAATCTGACTTACCTTTTATGAACGAGCTTAGCAAAAATGTTATTTCTGACCCTTTTTTGACCATGCAATACGTTAAAAACTACCGTTATGCAGTGGTTTAAGCGATCGCCATGCCGCTCTCTACTACGCTAAGCGTTGTGGGTTCAAACCCCACATGGGACAACACTGTGTGATCCACAAATTGTTGTTCTAAGTTTGGGTGTTCTTTGTGTCCGTTTCTTGTATGTTTGTAAACTCCACCGCGACACAGGATTTATTCTTAGTGCGGGCGTTGTCTTTAAAAAATAAAGAAAAATAAAGAATAAAGAAAGATGCTTAAATGCAGTGTGCGCAGTTGTGCTATCAGATATTATGAGCAAGCACTGTCGTTATAAAATTGCCGGCGTAGACAGCAATTAAATTTTTAACTTAATTATTCTTGCAAAAAGCCTTTCCAAATAAGTTTAAAAGGTTATTTACTTTACTTAAAAGACGTAACTTGAGCTCTTGTCTTTTCACTTTCAGGATCGTCCGTGTAGAATGTAAATTAATAGTCCAACACACTGTCGTTAACTAATAACAGACGTATCGATATTGTTTTTGTATCAAACTATGACAATGGTGTAGATGACTGTATTGTAAATAAATACAAATGTTAACTTCCTTACAACATATATCACAAAATATCTCGAAAAATAGAGGTAATATAGCTTTTTATTACTACGAATTTAAATCCAATATACAGTGAAATATATTGTTTAATTGAGTGGTCTAAAACAGTGACGTCACTATTTTGTATTTAGTACATTTTTCATACCAAATTGTCGTTTTGACAGATGATAAAAAGTAACTAATTTGACTAAGGTGTCATCTAGCCTATTGTTACGTTGGTATATTAAACGCCTGCATATTAAGTACTTGGAGCTGTTCAAATGATCAATCTGAAAAAGTTCGGTTACTTGTAAACTGAGTTGACGGGTTTCTGTAGCTTACAATAGTACTGCATCATCTATGATTAGGTTATAAGGTAAGTTACTGACGTCACCCACGCACACATGGGTCATTAGTATGATGCGGCCCTTTTATACCCTTGGACATGATTCTATCACAAACACAATACAGTGGACCCTCGGTAATCCGACCCTTCCGGACCCCCCCCCGTAATCCGACATCAATCAAACAATTTTCGCTAATGTAGATCGTGCATGATTGAACAGGTTACAACTTGTGCTCGACGCATAGGTATTGTTTCAATTCCAATTGCTTAGTTTGAATTTGACTACGTGTGCTAGCGGTGCAGCTTAGCGTCTATTCATTGTGTATTACGTATACATACCTAGTAATGTCACAAGCCCAGAAGACAACATATAGAATTTTATCATTTGTCTGTAATTTGTCGGATTACAAGGTATTCTTTTGTAAAAAATATCCGGGCTATAAGGGGTGTTAGGCAGTACTCTATAATCCGACAAATTCGATAGTCCGACACTGTCCTGCAAAACTTTTGTCGAATTACTGGGGGTCCACTGTATTTGTAAAGAGAAGGTTTAAGCTTGTGTTTGACTTGAACCGTCTCAGGGTGTCCTGTGTTAAGTGTTAAGTTACAAGGATTTGTGTATCTTCTGTGTTGTACTTTAAATTCATCATCCTTTGACCTTATTCGGTGTAATCTGGTGGAAATTATCGCTATAACTGACAAACATGTTGTCAGAGTCGCGGGCAAAAGCTGAAATATTTGACAGCAATAAACGTAACTCTATTATGTCTATAGCCCTAACACAACATTATCTATCACAACCCATAGAAGATTATCTATAGCGTCCCTGGTAGATCAGCGGGTCAGCGGGTGCGCAAACGCAGCACGTAGTAGCTCATCAGCCTTAGTATGAAAAGGACGTAAATTATGATTTATAAAATCACACGTTAACCCTTTTGGTGGGTAAGATGTGATAAAGATATTAATAATTAATTTTAAATATTTTTTTAGCTTTTCCACATACAAACTGCTTCTATGCGCGCCATACGCATTTTAAAGGGACAAAATGATTTTTTTTAAGCTTTTGATTACATAAACAGTTAAATTAACATTATCTAATCTAATTATGGATGAACATTAGTGACATTAGTGACAATAAACATTACATCATTACATAAAATAATTGTTTTCGTAATGTCATGGCGGTGGACAATTTAATTTCTTTTCAAACCGAATAATAGTCTAGATAGAAGAAATAATAAGTAGGACGTCGTTATTCCTTTAAAAAAATACTTTTTGTCTATGAAAACCCGACTAAACTACAATAAGATTTACATGTCATTAAATTCTGACATTTAAATGATATGTTAAGTTAAAACTGACTGTAAATATATGTATGCAGTATAACTAGGTCCAACCCCTACTATTTCAAATTTTGCACGACCGCTCAAAGGCGACCTGTATTTTTGTTATAGGTATGAGGCGATTTTTTTTCTTCCAGTTAATTATTTGCAAGTGATATATACAATCTAAGTTAGATACGATTACACGATACTTAATCAAAATATAATCTGACATAATTTCGCAACTAGTCTTTTCTACGCTCGGAAGTTGTGTTAAATAATTGATAAATTATGATTTATTATTAGAATCAAATTGAATGATTAAATTATTGATAAAACATGCCCATATCAACTCATTGATACAATAACACAATGGCACCAGCTTGAGTAGCAAAACCATTTTTTTCAACCGAACAAAATTGACCAACTTAACTTTATCATCATTTCAGCCGAAATGCATTCACTGCTGGACATTGGCCTCCTCCAAGGTTCACTTCAACAACCGGTCCTGTGTTGCCCGCATCCATGTGTATATATACACCGGCAAAATTCCAATATTCCCAGCCAAAGTGCTCATATTGCGTCTGTGATTTGTGTATGATGGACTTGGAGACAGTTCACACGTTCAATTTAATAACCGAACGCCATATACTGTACTAGAAACCATTTCCAGTGAATAATTTGGACAGTTTTAAGGAGAGTGCCCATTGTTGACTACTGAACTTAGTGATTGAGAGCTATGCTTAGGCCCATATAATCACTGCTCTCAGACATGGCTGTCTGATCCCAAACTAGTCAGTGTGTACTATAGTAACCAGACTGTTGATAAATATGTACGTACTTATGTATTATTAGAAAATACATATTATAGATAAATTACACAAAAATTGTTTTCAGCACACAAAGATTTGCTTTAGGTCCTAGAACCCACGACATCTGACCACTAGGCCATCAAGCTCATCAATTATTTCGTTACTTTACACCGAAGGAACGAGGTAATCAGAGCGCAAACGCTTTATGCCCAATCCTACTTCCCACTTTAGGGAGGAACTTCAAGAGGGCCTCAAAACAGCAACGAATTTGCGTCTCTAGAGATGCAGATATCCATGGTCGACGCTAGTCACTCCATCAACCATCTCCCCGTTTGCCCATTTGACTATTGTTATTAATTTTATAAATAGAAATGAAGATTTTTCAGTCCGATTAAAGATTAAAAAGGATACAATCTCACTAAACAAAGTCCGTATTCAAAATATCCATCTGTATCCAGAATTTCTCATCAAAATTTTCGTTGAATGTACTATAAATCTAAAGGGAGGGTTTTGCCAGTTAATTGAATCTGACTTCATTTATAGACTTGGCTTTGAAGAGGCTCTATCTGTTACGCCCTTGTCGTGTCTAGCACCATTGTATTATTCATGACCTCATTAAGTCTATATATCTATATCTCTATATATCTATATGTCTATATATCTATACGATAAAAAAGCTATGGTACCATTTTTGGCTTACCAGAAGGGCATTTAGAGAACAATAGCAAACATCTGTTTTTGAATATTGGTCTAGGATTAATGCAGGAGTAGCAGTTATCGTGGTATGGGTGTGAACCTTATACTGGCCACTATGACTGTCATGTCTTTCACGTCCCGGCGTGCAAAAGCATCTCACTAGACCACCATGATATGGGTCGCCATACTACATTGTCTGCATTCGCAATGAGTATAGTGACCACAACTCTTGGATTATATTCATGCTTTCAGAATTTAGTATAGAGACCAATACAGATGAATCTTGTCTTCTTGTAAGCGAGAAGCTGTCAGTTCAATTTTTTGGTGAAGATGATTATTTACTGTGATGGGTATAACTTGTATTGTGGAGGATCGAACCAAGTGACGTGTAGTTGGAGGAGCCTTTGTTCAACAGTGGACTGCAACAAGCTGATGATGATGATGATGATGGCGACGATGATGATGATGGCGATGATGATGATGATGATGGCGATGATGATGATGATGGCGATGATGATGATGATGATGATGATAATGATGAAAATGATGTACGTTGTATTTAGAAATTTGTAAGTTGGATATTTATTAGCAGTCTGGTTATCAGAAAACAGCTGTGCTCTTCTCGTTATGATTAAGATGTTTATGTTTGATATGCAGTGCTCAACTCACATTAGTCTGCGTACTAATGATATTTATACACAAACACATCAATTGCCTATAAATAGTTTACGATAATTGTGTTTAAGAATCCATTATTCCATCTAATACTTATGATGCCTGTTAACTAGTTTGTTAGATTTTATTTTATTTATAATAAATAGAAGAATATTGTTGGCAATAAAAGGCGTGCAATGAAAATTAAATAAATTTCTATCGTTTCTTTGATGAACCATTACTTTTGTAGTAAAAATTGACACTTATGGTCCACAACGTTGATCTGTGCGTAAAATAATGAATTCTGAATTACTCTGGAATGTATATTCTGTATTACATCAAGAAGATAATATATAAGAAATCCAAGTCTTGCATGTGACAATGCAGTTTTGCTGAAGTAAAAAAAATATTAATTATTTTTGTAATTACGGCACATTATGAGATTCAGATACAAAAGTTTGCACTGTTTGAGTAGAAGTCATTTCTTTTTTTCCTAAATCTTAATCTTATCTTAATATCGTATTCTTGATGAATTTAATATAAAACTTTGCAGTTAAAATTTGTGATATTTAGGTGGTTAAAACACGTATTGCTGAGTTTCATAATATGAGACATATGTGGCAGTAGATAGTGTTTATAATCATCATTATCATCATTATCAGTTCTTTGCAGTCTACTGCTGAACATAGACGTCTCCTAAGGCACATCACATCCAGTTTTTTGCATCCAGTCACAGTCGGCCTTAAGTATATATTAAGACTAGCTAATCCAGCAAACGTTTTTGTGCCATTTAAGAATCACATTATGGGGGGACTGGATGAAAAATACTTTACAATCAATTTTCATACCTGCAAAATATACAAAAAAATGTCATTAAGGTCGGTCGAGCTTCGAAAGAGCGCAACCACAAAACCGAGAATATTTATTCTTCTATTTAGTGATCACTATTTAGTGATATTATTTTGTTTTTACCCTCTCGGTAAAATATTGTCAAAATTAAATTCAATTTTTGTCAAAAATAGCGACCATAAAACAGTACTGTAGAGGAAACTGAAAATTTGCATAACAACTGCTTTTGAGGTGCGCCTTTGGAACTGGTGTGATGCGGCATAAGATCGGCTGTTTGCAGTTTTGGTGAGGGGACTAAATGAAGGGCATCCGTTGTCACGTATTTTTACGAGAGTTCCACCCCTAGAAGGGTTAACAAAGGCATTGAATTGCAAATTTTATGTAGGCAATAAGTTTCCATAACGTGCTGTCTGGTCTGGTAGTCTAGTGGTTGGTGACCCTAAATGTAAAGTTAGAGGGTATGGATTTGATTCCAATGTAAGAAAAATATTTGTGTAATAAGCATGATCATTTATTCTATATCTGTTAGAAATATATAGGTTTCCATAGTACAGGCTTTGCTTAATTTAGAAAAAAACCGAAAAAAAATTAAAAATACATGTTTTGGGTAACTTTACCTTAAATAAAAGTAGTCTTAGCTGTGAGTTTATTTGTTTAAGGGTTGGTTTCAAGTTTAACAATGTGTATTTTCTTTGTTATCAGGAAATAGAAGCAATAGAGGAGCAATGGCGAACAGAGTCAGCAGAGCTGGTGACTGCAGTGGCGCGGCTTCAGGACGAAAACAAACGCCTGCGGCGGACTATAAACGCACCGGCAGATGGTAAGTCTACTTACTTTTCCCTCTAAATTTATCAAATTGTGATCAAAATTCGACCATAATTACCTATAATTATATTTTCTTTTTCTTTTTCGTTTTTAAATCTAAATTTATGTTTACGGAAATTAACGCGGTTATAGCTATTAAGTACATACTTTTGGAATGCTTGACGTTTCGACCAGATCAAACTGACCGTGGTTACAGTTTGACTTTAGAATCAGTTATCCTGACGCGTTGTTCTATACAAGTATAAGTTGAACTGTCATTAGTAAAGATTTTCCCTACATTAACGGATCAAAATGTACACAGATGAAATATATAGTTAAAATGATTGCGACTATGATACGGAGCGAAAGTTCGTCGTTGTCTCTATCTGCGAACAGGTTAGGTTTGCGAAGGAGATAGTGAGGTTTATAAATCTCCTGGTCCACCAGGTCCGAGAATATGCTAGGTACCGCTCTGAACTCAGGCGCCGGAGATCACTAAACGATCTCCGTCGCCTATAAGCGCAGTCCTGGGGGTGACAGGTGATGCCATTTGTCACCCGAGCAGAAAGAGAACGGGGTGCGCGCGCTCTTTTAAGGGCCAGTAAAGGAACCAAGAGTTGGCCCCCACGGCCGGGGGCCATCTACAGCCGTAGGTGGTCCGAGATACGTTGGGGTTTCAGGGATTTCCTTACTAGTGTGCACCCGGTTTCCCAGCTACTGGTACGTGAGACGCTGTGCGGTTTTTGGTCGGTTCAAGTCCGATATAACCACCTTTTGGTGGTAATAATGAATTTCCGTTCAGAAAAAAAGGGAAAATATATAGCTCAAGTAAAAACTTGAATCTGAAATTTATAACATAAATCGCTTAAAAATGTTAGCTTACCATATTTTTTCAGTGTAAAACTCAACGTATTTTAAGTCACGACACACGTCACGTCATTATATGATTTCGATCTCCAAATTTCGAGTGTTCCATATTTCCAAATAACTTTTTCAATTTATCTTTTCCTAATCATGATTTGAGCTCTCGAGAATGTTAATAGAAATGCCAAACCAAATCCCCAATTTAATTTTTTACAATACACCGTGGAGAGATTTCTATATTTTCTTTTTACATCTAAAGACCAAAACTCTCTGAAGAAAATTCGTTCAAAATTAAGCTCCGTTTTATTCTTGATCTCGTAAATTTTGTAGAAAATGTTCTCATACTAAGTCATTGCAAAGACCAACAGAATACTGATTCAATATTTGGTCACAATGTACGATATAAGCACGCGCCAATTGACATTGAATACTTTATTACGAAAAACTTATTAAACGCCTACCGCTACTTTTTAATATCTGTAATTGAAGAATTAAATAAAAAAATAAATTAATATTTCGAACATTTAACACACAACGCTATCTAGTTTCAAACTAATCAGAGCTTGTACTATGATACTTTTTTTTTGTAAATAAATACACATTATGTATAGAAGAAAACCCAAAAATATTTGCAGATCATACAAACATTTGGTCCGACCCGGGAATCAAGCCCGAAGCCTCAAACACAGCAGTCGCTTTCGCTACCGCTACACCATCGAGCTTAGTCAATTGCGTAGCTGCTTATTGAGGTCCCCCTCCCTCTCAGAACCAGTGTACGGGTGGTTTGAACTCTGGTATCCTCACTTTTACAATAGTTTTTTTCGAGACGAGGGCAATACTTCCATAGAGCCGACCCATTTTTTTTGAACTATGGCTTCCCCGCGATAAAGTTACCAGCTACTGAACAAAAAACATAATCGATAAAGATGTGAACACATACACTGCCGGCCAAAAGTTTGAGACCACTTACATCAAAGTTGGAAAATGATGTATAACTCATAAATAAAAGCAAAATATGAAATGATTTATTGTGATATTTATTAAGTGGAAAGCGGGGATTAATATAAAAATAAAAATCATTAATTATTTAAAGAAATAATATTTATTACATGTTTATAAACTGCTAAACAGCTAAACTGATTTTTCGTCAAAAAATCCTCCCTTGCATTGGATCACTTTTTTTACCAGTCTAGGCATGCGCGCAATCAATTTGTCGATTGTTTCCTGTGAAATATTATTCCAGCTTTCTTGTAAGGCTCTCCACAGGTCTTCTTGTGAGCTGGGACAACAACTGCGCACGTTTCTGTCAAGCTCTTCCCACAAAAGCTCTATTGGGTTAAGGTCGGGGCTCTGAGGGGGCCACACCATGTTTTTTAAAACCCCTTCTGCCTCTTTTTCATCTAAATAACCCCGACATAATTTGGAGCTATGTTTAGGGTCGTTGTCTTGTTGGAAAATAAATCCATCTCCTATTATTCGAAGTCCCGATGGTACAGCATTGCGCTCCAATATTTGTTTGTACTGCTCCTTTTTCATAATGCCTTCGACTCGTACCAAATCTCCGGTTCCACGGCTCGAGAAACAACCCCAAACCATAACGGAACTACCGCCATGCTTCACTGTGGGCAGCACACAGTCTGGCATCATCTTTTCTTCGGCACTCCGCCGAACAAAAATACGCCGTTTGCTCCCAAACACTTCAAATTTGGATTCATCTGTCCAAAGAACTGTTTTGAAATCTTCTTCACTCCAGTCTCGATGGGTAAGAGCCCACTGCAATCTCTTCTTTTTGTTTTGTGGCCTTAAGAGAGGTTTTCGAACGGCCACGCGACCAAATAAATTAGCGTCTCTTAGTCTTCTTTTCACTGTAGTCAATGATACAGGTGTAGACCGGGATTTGTTGACTTCAGCGCGGATTTCTGGTGCTGTTAGGCGTCTATTCCGCTTGCTTGTTACCACGATGAAGTTATCCTCGCTGGAAGTGGTAGCTCTCGGCCTTCCCGACCGCGAACGATCTCGATTACTGCCAGTCTCCTTGTATCGGGTTATTGTATTATGAACACAAGTCTTCGACAACTTCAGTTGAGTAGCAATCGCACGTTCTGATTTGCCTTCGTTGTGTAGAGCAACGATGACAGCACGTGTTTCACTGCTAATTTGGCGTACTTTTCCCATAATGAGATGTCTTTACTGTAACGAGGACGAGCTCAGACTAACCCAGATTGAAAAAGATTAACACCATGAAAACTCAGGTGTTGACACTTTTTTAAGTAGTTAAAATTTCCTAGAATGCGGTTAACACAAAACAAAGCCTAATTAATGAATAATGGTAAGGTAATATTTTTTTTACAATGAGCGTAACGCGCGGTCCGCGCGCGGCGCTCATTGATGTTTTTAGACAAAAGACCTTTATACAATGGTAACGTAAAAAAAAATAGAAAACATGCCTTATAATAATACTTAAATATCTATAGTATATGTAGGTGTTTAAAATAATTGTTTATCATATGTATTTTTGACACATTTTATAAATAACAACGATTTGTACTAGTGGTCTCAAACTTTTGGCCGGCAATGTATGTCCTTACCAGTTACAAAAAAGGGTCTAATAAAAAATTGAGAAATGTATGTCTAGTTACTTACCATATATATGACTGATGTGCTTGAAGTCTTGGGTTCGATGCCCGGGTCGAACCAAATGTTTCTATGATCTGTAAACATTAGTGTCGGTGTTTGGGTGTTTACTATGTATAATATGTACTTTAAAAAAAAAAGAAGTATGGATATATTAATATCGCTTGTCTAGTAACCATAGTTCAAGCTCAAGTTTGGGACTAGATGACGCTGTGTGTCAGATGTCCGAAATTTTATATTACACGCTAAACCAAATTATTTATTCCAAAACACGTTAATTTAAAAACGCATTAAAATTGAATGAACCAGTTACATATAGTTATAACCAGCATGTTGAATAAGGTTCGTTCATTCATTCAATCGTTCGTAAGGCGATGCAATAAGTTATCAAGTATGTGCTCATTATTGCTGCACTTTGTTTACGCTAAGCAATCCTTATAACTCGGCCTTCATTCACTGCGTGTCTGTAGTACATGAATAATGAGGCATAAGTGTGCTGTACTTAATGTATTTCAAGTACTGTGTTGTACTGAAACGATTCGATTCACGAGCTGGTGAAATTGATATCGCCAATTAACATACATTCATATAATCACGCATAAACTACCGAAAGGGTAAACAGAGGTGTATTAAACACCTATATTTTATTCAGTGCTCTTCGAATAAGCAAATTGAAGTGGCAATGGGCAGGCCACATCGCTCGTAGAACCGACAACCGCTGGGGAAGAAAGGTTCTTGAGTGGCGACCGCGTACCGGAAGACGAAGCGTGGGTAGGCCCCCCACTAGGTGGACCGACGACATAGTCCGAGTCGCGGGGAGCCGATGGATGGAGTTGGCGTCCAGTCGTACGGCGTGGCGTACTAGGGGGAGGGCTATGTTCAGCAGTGGACGTCTTCTGGCTGATGATGAAGATGATTTTACTCACTTTATTAAGAAAGGAAAGTCATGTTCAATTGTAGTCGCAATGGATGGGACATAGCTAAAATAAATAAGAAAGCTTTAACATTTTTATTATGTACTTGCGTATGATCTGCATTAAAGACTTTTTTTTATTTTAAGAGCCTGCCAAAGTGACTCTACTTTTCCTAATAGAAGGCATTATTAAAAAAAAAAGACAACGCCCGCATTACGAATAAATCCTGTGTCGCTGGGGACTTTACAAACATACAAGAAACGGACATAAAGAACACCCAGACTCAGAACAACAATTTATGGATCACACAAAGTGTTGTCCCATGTTGGGTTTGAATCCACAACACTCAGCGAAGTGGAGAGCGACGTGGCGACCGCTTAAACCACTAGGCCAACTGAAAGCGTGAATGCAATCCCAAAGTTTTGGTCATCGTACCCATTGCGAATGCAGACAATGCAGTATGGTGACTCATACTAAGGTGGCCTAGTAAGATGCTTCACGTGCCGCTTGGAGATGATTATTTTTGACAGTCCAGCATCAGTACATTTTGATTCCATTGCAAATTGGATGGTTGATAAATAATGGTTCTCTGTAATGTGTTTGGAATGGTCAGCGCTGTCAGCTATCTATTTTTTTTAAAAAAAAAAAAAGAACGTCCGTACTAGGAATAAATCCTGTGTCGCGGGGGACTTTACAAACATACAAGAAACGGACACAAAGAACACCCAGACTCAGAACAACAATTTTTGGATCACACAAAGTGTTGTCCCATGTAGGATTTGAACCCACAACACTCAGCGCAGTAGAGAGCGGCGTGCCGACCGCTTAAACCACTGGGCCAACCGTGCAGTCATTTAATTGACTTATTAGTGAGGATGATGTGGAAAAGTCAATCTCGTACCATGTTATCTATACTTTGATCTGAAGACGTAACTGCCAGTTGACATGACTGCACGGAAGAGCCCCACAATGAAGAGCCTCAAACCCCACATGGGACAACACTGTGTGTGATCCACAAATTGTTATTCTAAGTCTGGGTGTTCTTTGTGTCCGTTTCTTGTATGTTTGTAAAGTCCCCCTCTATACAGGATTTATTCCACGTATGAGCGTTGTCTTTTTTTTTTTTAAAAAAAAAAAAGAAAGAAAGACACAAATGCCATTAAAATATAGGAAATTGATGCTAAAGATGATGTGTCATCAATGCAGACTTTGAAACACTGGTTTGTATAGATATTCATCATTTTAAAAGATAGAAATACGAAATAAGAAATTATCACCCGAGCAACCTGCAGGCAATAGTTAGTCCATTCTGAATTTTTTATTTATTTATTCTACAAATAACGCAAGACGACACATCTTTACATAACAATTGCGGCCTTACAGAAAATCTTTGATTTCAGTCGTTGCTTTTACCGACAGAGTGATGTTACTGGAGGTTTGAAACTTCTTCTTATTCTGAAGGGATTCAACGCAATTTTGACTAAATTGTAAATGGGCAGCAGTAGTCTCTTTACCATAAAAAAACATAGACAAAAGCTGTGAAGGTTCCTTTCGATTCCCCCTATTATTTAAAATAAACAAATGTCTTTCTTCAATATTTCTTGACTTCCCTATTGTCGAATACCTTAATGTAATGAATTGTTCTCAAACAAATGATAGCAATAAGCCCATCTGACGATGCCCATCTGAGGCTTATCTTATTTATGTTTTGAGACAAATAAGTACTTATCTTAATATATCTCGACTCTCTCTCTATAAAGAAAGGAAGGGTATTCATTCTACTTCTGTCCATATAAATGCGTTGGGCTCGAAGTGTCCCCAAGGAGCTCCTAAGCTTCATCACGAGGCCGGGCGACTGCGTATCTTTCAAAATAAACTTGTTATGTGTTATTTTCGCCGTTGCGATGTTGGAGAATTACTTTTGTGGACAGTTTCGGTATTGTAGGGTAAGTTGGTGATATGTTAGATAGGAAATTACTTTCATATTATTTCAGTCTTCGTTTTGCTGCTGGATCGAAATCCTTGTTTTTATGTTGTCCTTATTAATCTAAATAAGACATGTGTACCATAAATTACCTATACTGTGGTGTATTGTCGGTACGGTGATTGTATCCTTTCTAACCACTAAGGCCACCCTGCATGTGCTCAATGCATTCTGATACAGAACTGATATATTTTTCGTAATCGTCGAATAAATTCTTGAAACCACTTGCTCTGAATTATATGGAATTATAGATGTTTTTAGATTTGTTGATACACACTTAGATTCTACTCATGTTTTCCATCAGGCAGAGTAGAGTCCTTTTGGCAGTAATATAAAATGGTGTACTCTGCATTTATCGGATTATGGTAAACTAATGATTAACGAATATGTAAAAAACTAAATAAAAACTTAAAAAATCCATTCTTTTTTGTAGCAGGATGTCTATCTATCAGCACACTGAATTTAATACCATTATGAATCAATCAATCAATCAACCAATCGTGTCCTTATCCAATCGTGCCAGCATCTCTACTCCTGATTTTTTTAATCTTAAGTTTTCAATTCGTTCTATATTACTTCAAATTAGATTTATCTCAATCGTACGCGGTCAATTAGTAAACTAAAGGTTGTATATTAGTTTCAAGCCTTTACTTAATCAACGATTCAACATATAGCAGTACTTGTGATTACAAGCTTCTTAAATTTTGAACCAAACACACAGTCCTGAACCTTCTCCATTATCTTTAGGTCGTAAATGTATCAACCGGGGACGTCTTGACAGTCCATTGCTGGACATAGCTTGAGCTTTAACTGTAGGTAATTTGATCAAATTTCATCTCATTTTTTAATCATCTTAAAACATCAGAGATGTTCTACGCCCAAATTCTTTACAATAATCTTCTTTTCGGGCAGAATATTCGTGGTTTCGTAAAAAACTCAGATAAGATCCTGATCGTTTCATACGTACATAAATTCTCGTCAGGTTGATAGCGTTTTACGACTGTCAGAGAAATTTGATCTACCATCGCTGTGAAAATGTGTATAAATAAATATTACGATACTATACTTATATTAACATAGATGTTCCCTGATATTGACAAGCCCGCTGTAAGATCTATGACTGTAAAAATACATGAGTTACTGTCTAATTTCTACTTTAAATATAAAAGGGGATTAACCGAATCCACGGTCAATTACGGCAATCCAGACCGCAAGCAAGTACCCATCCATATAAGCTTCTATTTTTAAAACGGTAATTCCCTTGCTTTCTATTGTTTTCAATATATTCCTAGAGTTCTATATTTAAATTTCAAAATATACATTTACGTTACAGTTGACGATAAAAAAACCTTTGAAGAATGTTTGTATACACAAAAGTGTATTATTACATCGTTATACGATGGGAATATATAAGAGAACGTTCAAAAGGCCTCCAGCCCTATTTCATACAGGTTAAAGAATATGTTAGAGAAAGGGCCTACAGAAACTTCAGGCGCCAACGCCTTTATATACGAGATTGTCTATTAAGGCATTTCTATTAACTTCCTTGAATAGAAAATAAATGTCTTACTACGTTTTTTCTTACCTAACAATTTATTTCGCTTCTAGTATGATTTTTTTTAACATTCCTTAGCGTTTTAAAGCTTCGTATAATACTTGGAGTAAAGACTTTTTTCAAATATTCTCATCTCAGCTAATTTTGGACGTCATCTATTTTTGCTCTTTCTAATAACGTCTACTTTATTAATTTCGGTATCTTTTTTTTGCAAATTAGTTTAGTAATGGCAACATCGCATAACTACAGAACAGAACAGAATTTTGGACGTCATCTATTTTTGCTCTTTCTAATAACGTCTACTTTATCAATTTCGGTATCTTTTCTTTGCAAATTAGTTTAGTAATGGCAACATCGCATAACTACAGATTGAGTAACGAATGATTCTGTTAAGTTAACTTGAAATATAAAATATTTCTCCAATAATCAACCATCAATCAGAGGCCACCTTCTTATCTTCAATGCACTTATAACAGATGTCCGACGTCGTAATTACAGGTATGTTATAGCCAATTTCCATTGAAATGCGAGCATTGGAGCTATGAATTCGTTAAACTGAGATACCTTTCACCACCTTGTCTTAATAGAGTTATTACGAAATCAATGAACGTGGATAATTTTAAGCATTCTAATACTTATGAAATTTGTCACTGAGATAGATGAAGCATCGTAACATATATTCTATGTAAAATATATTATGTGTGTACTTTACGTCAAATTCTAAACTCTAATGCAACTGTGAGCTTTTGTAGAGTGAGGATAACATCTTCAGCGAAAGCATTCCTTTGCATACGCTCTTATCTTTACAATTATTCTCTTCAGGTAAAACATTAAACCGAATACCATACAGTCACATAACATTCCTGTACAGATTTCTTTAAGAATTTTCATATGTTTACCACAAATATTCCTAAAAGAATACCTGTTCAGAAATAAATTGCAAACTTTTTCTCCTCCATTTTATTCCTCTGGAAATACATTTGACTGATTTCATTTGACCTCGGTAGATTTCAAATTAAGCAACGGGATGAGTTAAACGATTTGCTTCGTTGCTGAAGTTGTAATTAAGCGCTAGTTGCAATTGTTGGGATGTTGCGATAAACAGGTCATTTAAGCTTCAACAAAATGAGCTGTGACTGGTTCCACATACATCGTAAAACAAAAACTACATACTACAGCGCCTTCTAGGGAAGACACATCGAACTACAGAGCAACTAATAATCCTGAATCGCGATATATGAATTCTCGCGGCGATAGGTATATACACAACATCCAGACGTCAATCGTTAGGCCGCGGCCCACCAGGTCACCTTTGTGTCGTATCTAATATAATAATAATAAAATATATATATAAATAAAAATATTTTTATATTTTATGAAATAGTTTGCTAGAACGGATTTCGTACATTATTCTCTTCGATCAACTTTATGCTTTGGTGGCAGACAAGCACCACTCGTTATAGGCCTTGGTAACAGTTTAAACAAGAAGGCAATGAGCTTGTTCCAGATCTTAGTTGTGTAACAGTGACACATTTTACTAGTGACAAAATCAGCCAATGATAATGTCAATTTCGACATAAATTTCCTGTCATTTGACTTCCGGACTTAAAAAACTTAGACAATCTATACATATATGTAATAAAAATTTTAAAATATCGATATTTGTATATTAAAGAAATTGGAAGAACAATTAGTGACTAGCTATTAGTGACTAATTATAGGTTTAGTGTTAAAGTACCAGCTTAGATTTTTTGTCTGTTTGTCTGTGTGTTTACTAATCTCAGAATTGGCTTCACCGATTTGGATACGGTTTTCTTTGATGTAACGTGACAAACTGTACTTAATATTAATGTTTGTTTTATTTCAATCGGTTGTCAAATGTAAAATTGTGTAATATACACGTGGGCGAAGTCACAGACGAAAGTTAATAGTCAAACACATTGACATATCGGTTATGAATTTATTAAAACCATTGAAAGTCCCAAGCTGTAAGTGTCTAAATAAGTGTTCACACAGACGTATCCACAGAAACTTATGCTTGTTCACGAGGGGGCATAGACGAAGTCATTTTGTTTACTACGTTCGTTGAGCAGTTTTCTTTTCAGTTATCATACATTTTCCGGACGTAATAATATATTATATATTGTTCTATGTTAAAAAACTTGAAGTACATATTTGACTGTCAGTTTCAAACCTTATTGTGTCAAATACTTTAGTGTATTTTGTAATATGTTTGTCAAGGCGACAAATTGAATGTCTTTCTTATTATTGCATTAAGAATCAATAATTTATAATGTTAATAAATATTGTGATGCCAATTAATAATTTATTTAAGAAATACTTAGATGTGAATGTTGCAAGTAAATTTGACATCTGTGTCGAAAACAAAACAACGAAGAGTTTATTTAATTCGGTGCTCATGATTTCATGTTCATGTAGATTTTTTTGTTACATAGTTGGCAAAAGGCAACCGTCCCTGTTTGAATACTTGATGCTGGAACATCAGACGTGTCTTTACCAATAGAAGCTTTTTGGAAGTTAAAAACTACCCTGTCTAAGCGCAACAATTTTGCACTGACATCTAAATTTTCCGTCATGCATTTCCAACATATCTTGCGATGCTCATGCTATTTTTCAGAACACAGGAAATAGCACTTTTTTGTAAAGCTTTTTTTTTAATTTTAAGAGCCTGCCAAAGTGACTCTACTCTGCCTGATGGAAATCATGTATAGAATCCCAGAGTTGTGGTGACCATACTCCTTGCAAATGCAGACAATGTAGTATGGTGACTCACACTATGGATGACTAGTTTGAAGTTCGACTTTACTGTATGGATAGCCTAGTGTCTTAAGCGGTCACTTCACCGCTTCCCACTGCGCTGGGTGTTGTGGGTGTAATTTGCACATGTGACAACACTGTGTGATTCACAAATTGTTGTTTTGTATCTTAGTGTTCTTTTTGTCCTTTTCATGTATGTTTGAAAGGTCGATAGTTGTTTCTTATGAAATAAATATGATGATGTCCTCCCAGACGTATCCGACGACACACTGTTACCAATTATTAGTTTGACGTTTGTGAGCGCGAATGTGACTCGCAAAACCGAAGTTAAGACCTTTAAAACTTAAAGTTTCGGTCACAGATAGCGCAGTGAAGCTGCCTGCCATCATTATATATGTAGTTATAGAAGGGTTCTTGAAGACCCAAGTCGAGTTTTCAAAAGCTGGCATTTGGCGTCAAGATATTCAATGCGAGTGCGCTCAAAATTATTAATGTCCTTTTTGACAGCATTTCGCCACTCCGGTCTCTGAGTAGCAAGCTCCTCCCAAGAATCGCAAGATATTCCACAGGATGTTAGGTGGCGTAAATAAATATTGTATATTCTTGTCTCCACTTCTACCAATCTTACTATTTGGTAAGTGGTAAATTAGAGTTTAATTATAGCTGGCTCTATTCAGCTTTTACCAAATAATTGGCTACCTAATCTAATGTATCCTTTATTTCCTAAACTGCTTCTCGTTAACGGTAATAAGCGTACTCTTTATTTGTGAGTGACTAACGGTAATTGACAAAATTTAACTCTTTTTATATTTACTTCAAAGTAATAGACAAGAAGTGTATCTAGGGCTGCCACCTTTCAGGAAGCGTAGACCCGGCGAAATTTAAACAATCGATTTTTTTACCAACCAGTTTTGTCTTTTACATATTATGCACACAGAAAATCAGCCATATTTTTTATTAGTATGAGTTTGTTGTAGTATCTTTCCTTGCTCAGGTTTTTTTAAATAGTTTATTAAATCTTGGCAACTCATTTTATAATTAATCTTTATAATTAACTCCGACTTTACCATGTTAACTGATAAGCAGTTTCGCTCGTCGTTGAAAGAGCGTTGCTTTCCTTAAAATGTGGATAAATTTGTTTTAATTTGTTGATCTCATCATAAACTCGATCCTCGTCTACATTTTTTAAACAGAGTGAGTTGACAGCTTCTATAACATCTTCGTAAATTATTGCACTTGTAAGATCGAATTTTGAAAATAGTTTGAATATAAAATTCTCAGTCATAATTTTTATAGTTATAATATAATAGTTCTTTTGTATAGATCAGTGGTTCCCGATTAGTTTTTTCTACGTACCACTTCAAGAAAGAAATCGAACTTGCATACCCCTCAGTCAAAGTCAAAGTAAAATGCGTTTATTGAAAATATGTTTCTAAGAACACTTATGTAAAAAGTAACATTTAATTTAACATTAAAAAAGTGACTCGACCACAAATAACTTTAAGGAGTCGGGAGAGAAGGATTAAATAATCATTAGGTATTGATTTTAAGGATTTAATATTTTAATTAAGAGATTGCTCGCGTACCCCTTCATGCAATCTCACGTACCCCTGGGGGTATGCGTACCACTAAATGGGAAACAGTGGTATAGATACATCATTAAATTGACTTTTCAATTGCTCTTGCTCAGAAGCACTAAAGTATTTTTCATTATTTTAGCGCCATAAAACTTATCAAATACTCGATATTCAAGTTTTCTTGAAGATTTTTCATAATTGAATGCAAGTAGATGTTACAGTGCTTTTCTCAAGCAACAGTATGGACTCTGAGAGCATATTCATATAATGATATATAAAATATAATTTAATTTAACTCGGCTTTTGATCACTGGCATCGCCGCCCGCCGCCGCCGACAGAGATGTTGTTGCTAAACCCGGAACCTGGATATGTACCGTTCCGACCCGGAGGCTCCGGGTCAAACCCGGAGAGGTGGCAACGCTAAGTGTATCACATGTACGACAATAAGCAGAAATGTTCCAGACCTGTTACTTTTTGTACTTGACTGACTGCCTCGTTGGTTTAGCGGTGAGTGCATGCGACTATCGATCAACTGTCGGTCTCAGACTCGATTCCCGGGTCGGGTTTAAAAAAATATTATTGAAATTTTCTAAGTATACAAATGCTTAATAACAGTCTGGAGTTTGGAAGTTGGGGTTTTAACCCCCGTGCCTCGGAGAGTCCGTAAAGCCATCGGTCGTGTCGGATATCCGTTCCATGGGATTGTGAAAGTGAGGGAACAGAGAGTGCACCTGTGTTTGCGCACACACTTGTACACTATAATATCTCCTGCGTAGTTGGCTAGCCTCCGTTAGGACTAACCGTCGTGGCCGAAATCGACTAGGACCTAGGACTATATAACACTAGCTTACCCCGCGAACTCTGTTCCGCCTTAGAGGCAATAAAAAAGCAGATTTTTGATTTTGGACTGAAACACGGTCGAACGGGATAAAAAGTATCCTATGTCCGTCTCCTGGTTCTAAGCTACCTCCCCACCAATTTTCAGCTAAATCCGTTCAGCCGTTCTCGAGTTATAAGTGGTGTAACCAACACCACTTTCTTTTACAAATATAGATAACTTATTCACGATAAAATTATTAAAAAAGGTTAACAATACCTTGTATTTATCAAAAATGTCGAACGCATCACGAATTTGCGTGTCATCTTTGCGCAGGGCCCATGCTTATCTTTTGAACATACGTAAAATAAATTTATGGCTTATAAATCCCGCTGTACGACCAAACTATGTATGTGTTTTACTCGCGACTCTGAAAACAATAAGATTAAGTTGTTATTCATGTGTATTGAATCGATATTATTTGTGTAGTATGACACAGCGTGACGTCATCTTACGATTAATGAATGTGTCATCTGTATAAAAACTAGAAACACGTAAATTTAAGAGCAAATTTTTTTCAATAATGTTTGGTTTGAAATCTGCAATGATTAATGGTATTATAATATAAGAGAATAGTGTATCATTAATAGGATTTAACGCTCCAATGATTAGAGGGATGCATAAGTAATGATTAGTTTTTATAACTGTAACAGTCAAAATACCCGTACAACAAAATCTGTTTGTTGTTTAATGAAGTATAGCAAATTCCAGTAGCATTGATCCCAAGAACTCCCGTAATATATTTGCGTAGGTTAACTAATCCGTGGCCCACCCTATATTATTACTCCTAACAAAAAAAACAGTAGCAGTCGTGGGACTGCCGATAGAAGTGAAAACGGAACTATTAAGTTGAGAGTAATTAAAACTATATGGAAAAATTATATGAAATTTTTTATGTTTCATATATAGCTATATATAATATATAATATCATATATAATATATAATATCATATTCTCCATAGCTATAGATATACTATTATCATTAGCATGTCGGTGACGCGAACCGAGGATTTTACCCTCTACCAAAACGCTCAACGCGCCTAAAGAAGTTTTCACTTCAAAAATCTTATGTTTGCCTAGAGATGAAGAACGTAGTACTAATATCTTCCACATCGATCCCGGGTCCTTTAGACGGGGTGGGAAAAAGCATCTCATTAGGCCACCATAGCGTGGGTCGCCATATTGCACTGTCGTCATTCGCAGTAAGTATGGCGACCACCACTCTTGGATTCTATTCATGCTTTCCATCAGGCAGAATAGAGTCACTTTGGTAGGTTAAATATAAAAAAAAAACCGTTACTGTAACTGCTTTACATAAGGACCAATAGCAGTGGACTACAAATACCCCGAGTTATATTACCCGTCTGGCCAGCATGCTAAAGAGAGGCCTATGTCCAGCAGTAGACTGTTAAATACTGGTGATGATGACGCTTAGGAAGCCCCAGGAAAAGTTTAAGTGTTGGAATCTGCAATGAAATTAATATGAAATTAATTGAAAGAGATCGAGATATAATAAATCCATTTCCATTGTGTGCGCCATAATTATTGCTTCAATTATTTTCCACTACGTCATGCACAAAGACTAATAAAAGTTCCACTCTTTTTTAGGCAAAGTCGTATCAAATAACCGAGTCGCGCGGCTGCTCGGCTACTGGCGGGATCGCCATGTACGGAGTGTATTAGGAGACGAATTAAAACACCGAAATCATAATTAAGACTGAACATTTATTCATATTAAACATTGCTTAAATATAATTAGGATAATGGGGTTACACGTGTACATTATAAATGATGAAATAATTAACATGGATTACATGGGTTATGCACTTACACACTACAACACCTTACACATATCTGACTAACGTATTGTGAACTCACTGAAAAATACTGATTAAAAAAATGTTATAATAACTTCACATATTTCATAGCAGTTTGATGCCAAACTAAGCAGAACCTGTGCTATGGTAACCAAACTGTTGATAAACTTACGCATCATAAATAAATTACACTTGTTTGTCTCAGACTCGAACCTATGTCCTTTGGCATAGCAGTGGCGAGGCACTAACCACTAGACCAACAAATATAAAATGTATGAATTGACAGATTATTCAAATAAACCTTAAATTCCGTAGGAACCAGTGCACCACCATCGCCCGCCCGAGAACATGATCAAGAAGTCTTATCCAGACTTAGCAGCACTGCTGAGAAACAACGCGCCACATTACGTAGCCAAGAGTCGCAGCTGCAAGAGAAGCAGCAGCTTATTGATAGCGTGAGTATCTGTCAGTTCTATCTTGAATTCCGCGGCCAAACCATCCAGGTGAACGCAAAAGAATTTATTGTGATCATAGTACAAAAAATATGTAATATGTGTGTCTTTGTCCTTTAAAAAAAAGGCTATTTTTTTATTTATGTTCGGAAACAATCAGAAAAAAACCATGGGTTCTGATGTCTTAAATTATATTTGTTGGTACAAAAATATCTCATAAAATTAATAACTCTACGATATAAATAGTACTGAAAGACAAGACCTTTACAACGTCCTAAATTTTTCATAAATGGAATTTGACGTTTACTTAAAATAAATCGATTAATCATTGCCGTTATCCTAATAAAGCACGCGTTAAAATTAAATTATGAAACGTCAAACATTATGTGCGCATACGCAATGACTTGTCTCACAAATTCGAAAGTGACATGATTCAAATGAGTTCTAATTCAAAATGTATACATGCAAGATTAGAAACCTTTTAGAAATTGCCATAAGCGATAAGGCTATTGTACTGACTGCACGTATGGTGTGGTTTAAGCAGTCACCGTTCTCTACTGCGCTGAGTGTTGTGGGTTCAAACCCCACATGGAACAACACTTTGTGTGATCCAGAAATTGTTGTTCTGAGTCTGGGTGTTCTTTGTATCCGTCTCTTGTAGGTTTGCAAAATCTCCCGCGACGAGTGTTGTCTTCTTAAAAAGATGTATGTAATCATGAAATAGTGGAACTTCAGATTGTTATTCCTGAAAATATAAACAAGAAGAAACATATTGTCTGTGCTAATTTAAGATTTATTGGCGTAAATATTTCGTAGATGACTTAATACGGCTTTTCATTAAGAACTTAAACACCAAGTACCAGTTGCAATTTTTAGCAAAATATTTGATGGGCCTCTTGGTCGAGTGGTAAGTGAACCTGACGCTTAACCGGAAGTCGTGGGTTCGATTCCCACTCAGGACGAATATTTGTGTGATTATTTTCTGTATTTATTCTGTGTCTGAATGTAATTTATCTATAATATGTATATATTTAGGAATATTTAAGTATGTTTGTCAGCAGTCTGTTTACCATAGCATAGACTCACCGTTATTTTGAATCAGACAGCCGTGTGTGAGATATATAAGGCTTTATTTATTATTATTATTCAGTCAACGTGAAATTTTATTTCAAGGAAGTTATTTCGTAGTTAATATGAAGTAATATTACGTTAGAAAAAAAATCAGAGGCAGTCATGAAATTTCAAACTGATTGTAATAAAAAAAATTCAAAACTATCAACATTAAAATGATTTTCACGTCTGTCACCACTCCGAGAACCAAGTATACGCGCATAAGTTGGGTATATGTATAGCAACAGTCGTAGCTATATATACCGTAAGCGCTAATATGTTGCTGACATGAACTCATGGGATTTCCCCAACCAAAAGTTGTCTAACGCGGTTATAGAAGTTTGCCCTTCAAAAATGCCACACCATTCACTCTGTGGGAAGGGAGATTTCGCATCCATAGGCGCCTGGAGTTCACGATGTTTCAAAATCAGTATTCCAAGTCCACGATTATTTCAAAGTTTTAATTAACGTATTAAAATTTTACATGTCATGACAACAGTTACTGAATAATGTTTAATTTGGTTAATGTTTGACATGAGAGAATGAGACGAAGGGTTTAAACTCATTACACATCAGAAAGGGTAGAGTGATATTATGTTAATAAATGAAGAACTTTCACCCGCCTCCCGCTTAACTCGCAATCACGTCTATAAGTATAAAAATATAGTGTTAGCTTTTGCGTTATTCGTGACTGTTTAATGCTAAATTTCGTCCAAAGATGTTCAAACATTCTGATGTGTATTTGTCCGTATGGTAACTGATTAAGAATACATAGTGTTACCACCCCTATTCATCCCACGGGTGTCGTAAAAGGCGACTAAGGGAAAGTATGCAAGACGACATCATTACAAAGAGAAGTAAAACTTGAAACAAACCCTATTCCGACCCGTCTGGCCAGCGCGGTATAATACACCAAAACCTCCTTGCTAAGGAGAGGCCTATGTCCAGTAGTGGACTGTAAAAGGTTGATGATGATGATGATTCTGATGTGACTCATCCGTACATCTCTACGTCCTATATGCCTCGGTGGCGCAGCGGTACTGAATTCGACTACTGTGCTTCAGGTCTCGGGTCTAATTCCCGGGTCGGATGAAATGAATGTTTGTATGATCTGCAAATATTTGTCTCAAGTTTGTGTGTTTTCTATGTATAATATGTATGTATTTACAAAAAAAAGTCTATAAGTATTCTATCAGTCAGCCTAGTTATCATAGCACAAGCTTTGCTTAGTTTGAAACTAGATGAAGTTGTGTATCAAATGTCCGAAAATATTTATTTATTTTTATATGGTATTTATTTGTTTAATCAACTGCTCACCGCAATTGCTTTTCCCAACATGTACAGCGAGCCATTACAACGCTATAATGTTACAATAGTAGTAAACACTTATGTACGTACATACAGATATCTTAAGACCTTCCTCCAACCTAAAGTGCCAGCATCTGTGTTGTCGTGTTTCGTTGGTGAGTGCGAGACCGGAGGCCCATTGATGCAGGGGTGACAGTTATCGTGGTAACTGTGTAAGCCTTACTATGTCACGATGACTGTCATGCCTTTTACGTCCCCAAGCGGGTTGTGAAAAAGCATCTCACAAGGCCGCCATAGTGTGGGTCACCATACTGCATTGTCTGCATTTGCAATGAGTATGGTGATCACAACTCTTGGATTCTATTCATGCTTTCCATCAGGCAGAGTAGAGTCACTTTGGCAGGCTCTTAACATAGAAAAAAAAAGAAAATGTAAGGTATGTCCCTATGTGTGATATTGTCGAAATCGGACCGACTAAAACCACACGGTGTGTCACTCTGCGCCTGAGAAAGGATTGATCTGGGAACAGCTGCTATTACGACATCCGGACCGTGTCATATTAGACCTGACTTGACGATAAAAAACAAAGCAATATGATTTTCTGTGACGTACATTATGTCGACATCAATGAGATACTACTTGCATAAACTTCCCGCTAAGTCTAAGGCCGGACTTCCGGACGATTTGTCAAAACCGCACCACCGATAACATTCATAACATTTTTAATCTGTCACTGAAGAAATAATATGGTATGTGTGGCGTTTAAAAACAAAGTAATATGATTTAGTTGTGACGTACGTTATGTCGACATCGTTATCAGTAAGAGATAGTACTTGCATAAACGAAATCTAAGGCCGGACTTCCGGACCATGTGTCGAAACCGCACCAACGATACCATTCATAACATTTTTACTCTATCACTGAAGAAATATTTTGTTTTGTGTCAACCGCAAGCGTATCTAATATATTAACTGCCTCGGTGGCGCCATGGTAGCGTATGCGTGCTTGAGATCTCGGGTACGATGCCCGGATCGGACAATATCTTTGTATGATATTTGTTTCGGAGTTTGAGTGTTTCTTTGTGTAATATTTATGTATTTACAAAAAAAAGTATTGGTATAGTCTAGGACCCACAGTACAAGCTCTGCTTAGTTTGGGACTAGATAGCGTTGTGTGTCAGATGTACGAAAAAATGTTACCAAATGTTATGCTGTTAATCTACGCTTATTACGAAGTATATACATTTATTCATAACCAAGCCCTCAGAGAGTTACTTTTAACTACAAAAAACTAGGGAAGTCAATTTAACTTTATAATTCTCAAAAGGTGTTGGAATAGACAATTATATGAATAAAATACACCAGGTTTACAGTCACGTTTCGGCCTTCTTTGTAAAATATTTTAACAAACCAGTTGGAATAGGGTTCAGTGAGCCGACTGCTGGAGACAGATCGTGGATTCGATGCCCACGCAGTCCAAGTTTTGTGTGATAAATGATGATGTTCTCCTAGCCGTTTTCAGCCACGGTAGCCAGTCTCAACGGAAACCAACCAGCTACGCAGGAGATATTATAGTGCACAAGTATGTGCGTAAGCACAGGTGCACTCTCTGTTCCCTCACTCTCATAATCAGATGGGACGGTTATCCGTCACGACCGGCAGAGATCTTGCGCAGGACCGACGGCTTTAGATACTTCTCTCTGAGGCACGGGGGTTAAGACCCCAACTTCCAAACTCCCTCCTGTTATTTAGTATTTATATAACTAGAAACATTCAATAACACACTATTTGGCCCGACCCGGGAATCGAACCCGAGACTACTTGATCGACAGTCGCATACGGTAACCGCTATAACAACGAGGCAGTGTTTATAATTGGGATGTATTTAGAAATATTAATAGAAATAAATAAAATAAGTCCTCAAGTAAATATGTATACTGAATTATCTGGAATCGCAAAGAGTATAGCGACCACCACTCTTGGATTCTATTCATGCTTTCCATAAGGCAGAGTAGTCTCTTTGGTAGGACAAGAATAAAAAAAAAATCTAGGTACACACACGACTGTACATAAGTGCTCTCATTGGTCAATTTTTTACGTTTCGATTTACCTACAACACAAACCAAATCAACGATGAGTGAATTCAGTCGAACTCATAAATCAAAGCGCTAACCCATAAAGATCGGAATCAAACGAGACTGTAGACAGTATCTATCTAATTACACCCTTATGTCTATAGCGTTAAGTCTGAAATAGTGCTGAAGCTATAAAATAGCGACAATGTGTTTTATGTGGCCGATAACAAAAGTGCTCGGAATATTTAAACAGTGTTTATTGGGTGTAATTGAATGCCGAAACCTTATCGTCGCGTTATTGATTGACGCAATGTAAGGAAAATGTAATTTCTTCCCGAGGGAACCGGCAATGCGGAGTATATTGGACACAAATACTTTCTATTTTCCTTTTTTTAAATTGTTTTTTCAAACTACGCGGATAGCGTGTAGACTTTAATAGTAATTGCCGCTTCCTACTGCGCTCAGTATTCGACTGTACTCTGTCTGATGGAAAGCATGAATAGCATCCAAGAGTTGTGGTCACCATACTCATTGCGAATGCAGACGATGTAGTATGGTGACACATACTACGGCGGCCTAGTAAAATGCTTTTTCAGGCCTCGCTTGGGAGCGTAAAAGGCATCACAGTCATCCCTACATCAATGGGGTATTGTGGGTTCGATCCCAACATGGTACAACACTGTGATTATGTTGCGTGATTCGCAAATTGTTGTTCTGAGTTTGGGTGTCCTTTGCATCCGTTTTATGTATTTCACAGAGGACAAGTTGTCTTAAAACTAATTGTATATTATTCATATAAATAGTTCGAAGGCAACGAACAGATTCGTTGAGATAAAACACGAAAATCTCGAAGTTGATCCCTAGATAGAGAATCCCTTTTTTGTATTCTGAGACTTCATGCTCAATTATAGTAAGAGATAGAAGATAGACCACTATGAGGGTAGTCGATTTTCTAATATTATTTCGTACATATTACTCGGTTTTTTTTTATTTTAAAAGTCAAATGTGAGTATACTTTGCCTGATGGAAAACATGAATGGAATGAATGAAAACATGAATGAATAGAATCCAAATGTTATGGTCACCGTTCTCTTGCGAATGCAGACAATGCAGTATGGTGACACACACTATGGCGCCCTAGTGAGATACTTCTTCGCGCCCCGCTTGCAGGAGTAAAAGGGATGACAGTCATCATAGCATTGTAATGCTCACACACTTACCACGACAACTGTCACCCTTGCATCAATGGGACTCCGGTATCGCACTTACAAACGAAACACGACAGCACAGATTCTGTCGCTTTAGCTTGGTCTTCTGTGGGAGGGTAGTACTGTCCCGGTTGAACCGGCTCGTAATAGTAATAATGACTTCGATTGTACAATGGAGAGTCTTGTCACTAATGCCGAACTTTGGTAAACCACCTTGTGATGTACCTTTTTCACGCCCCGCTTAGGGACCTTAAAAGCATGACACAGTCATTATGGCAGGCTCACACACTTACCACGATAATTGTCACCCCTGCATATAAAAATATCTGTAAAAGATTAATTACAAAATAATTATCATTTAAGTTGGGTGCTTTTAGCTTATTGTAGCCGTATTCACGTAATTTCTAATTTGGTCGGTCATTGTTTAAAAATTCTAGGTTTCCTGCCTACTTCCTTACATAAACTTTACTAGTTTTAACTGTTCCAAATGTCATATTCCCACGTTCGCGATTTTAAATGCATACAAAATTAACATTTAGCTTACATAATAGTACGTCGTAATCTATAGTTATATTATAAAACTAAGGTTTTGTGTGTGTTTGTTTGTGAACTATTAGTTAAGAAACAAACGTACACATCAGTTTAATACATACTGCCAATATTTTCATGTGATCCAGAGTGCCTGGTTCAAATTAACAAGCTTAACCCCACATTCGAATAAAATTACATTTCACTACATATTGGTTTAATACGTTTCTGCCCATCCTTTTCAGGATATAGGTCTGTTTGTACCTACATAATGTAGGTTAGGCAGTTCCTGAAGATCGAAAAGCGATCCGCCAGACGCAGTACTAGTTGTGGGTGTATACGTTTTGATTTCTCTAGTAACAGTAACAATGCATATCATTAAAATAAATTAACGAAGTGAGTAAAAAATAATAAAAAAATGAATTATCATGCCTACTAAACATTCATACTTTGTACGTCTGACATTCGAAACAAGCAAGACGGAATACAATCTGTATCGTTTATAAAACCTCAAGTTATCACGAAACAATGTTTAACTGTTTCATCGGTTCTTCGTGATAAATGAGTCCACACTCATTTGTCGCGAAGAACCGATGAAACAGTTAAAAAAAAACATCTTATAAATCGACAGACCACTTTGTAAATCCAAGTGGATAAAAGTTAAACCATTTCTTAGGATGTTTACATTTTGTAGGATAACTTTTTGCCCTTGCTCAGTCAGAGCATCTGAAGTCTTCAAGTATATAAAGTACAGCATTGATATCGGAACTGTTCTTTGCAGCAGGTACACACTGTGAACACTGACACAGTATTTATGATTTTACTACTTTTGTTATCAAGATCTATGCTTATTTTATACGTCACAAGTGCTCTGCAAGAAGATTTTATATCTAACATATCTAACAGTTTAGCAGTTATATTGAGTAGTTACTAGTTCAACCGGTTTTATTTGAAAATCGGTTTCTCTACAGAGCGACTGGCATCGGACCTCCGCAACCCTGAGGGCAAACTGAATTCGAGGGTTGAACCAGTTGTCAATATATTTGAGGGAATTGACTTCCCAATAACGATTGCTGTAGATGTCTTTGACAATCGGGACCGACGGCTAAACGTGCTCTACTAGACACTTTTTTTAATCAAATCCAATCACATTAAATCAATGAAATTAAACATAGAATCAATATATCTACAATTCAATCTGTGAATTTTAGGACTAATTGTGTTAACATTTTAAGTCACATTATCTTTTTTCAAGCATATACAAATTAAATAAAAATATTCTTCTAATCTATTACCTTGTTACTAATATGTATCCTATATAAAAAATCTCTAATAACCTCACTCATACGTATAACAAAAAAATGTTGAGCATTTGTTTTTTAACGAAGCAGTGGTATGACTCCTGCCAACCCGGCCCATATGCGTCGAGACATCATCTAATCATACGCAAAAAGCTTTCTGCTAAACTGGTATGGACTGCTTTTCAGTCACATTATAACAGTGGTAATTTATCACCTAATTATGTAAACAGAAGTCCCAAGGCAAAAGATAAAAAAAAAACATTTACACCCATATCTGTGGCCCGCTTAGCCTTGTATATAAATGGACTTGTACTTGAATTGTCTATCGTTATATTTTGTCATATCACGGAAGTGATAATAAAAAAAACTTGTCATAGACAAAATATCACATGATTGGTATAATTTTGGCGACTCGTTTCATTATCATCATCATCATCTGAGCCAAAAGACGTCCACTGCTAGACATAGGCCTCCCTCAAGGTTCTCCACGACAATTCAAATGATAAGAGAGAGCTATTACTGAAGAAGAACAGATATAAGATCTTCTTGCAGAACTCTTGCAGAGATTAATAAGGATGAGGAGAGACGGGTGTCATGGTACTCTGACAGAGTGAGGTGATCATGCTTGGCGGGCCGCGGCCCAACAGTTGATGTTAGGATATTTTGTATATGCTTATAGCCACGAGAATTACTATGTCACGATGTAGAAGAAGTATTTGTTACGTAGATCATAACTCATTAGTTCGGCGTGTCTTCGGTAGATGACGCTGTAATATATCTTTTGTTTGTGCTGTATGTGGCAGTCGCCACAAGGACTAGACAGAAGAAGAATGGGATTAAAAAAAATCAAAACATTGATAAATCTATAATGTTGATTGTTTTGAATAACGTCGACTTATCAAATGTTAACTTAAATATTATATTATTGATTTATTTATTTATTTGTAACTTTTTGCACAAATACATGCATCGGCGGACTTAATGCCTAAGGCATTTTCTGCTAGTCAACCGATTGGGCGATGCAGAGAAAATATGAGAATATTAATTCGGATAAGCTCTCCAAAGTACACTTTAAAGAGGCGGCACGAAACAAAGTAAAAAAGTGTTGACACCGCGCAAATAACAAGCTTAAACTAGTCTGTTGAGTTCAGTTTGAATCTGAGAACTAATCCTATAATTACTGCTGCTGAAAACGAGAGACGCTAATTAACTAGGTATGCTGTTGATAAAAGTTTTTCTTTTGTAGAATTTGAATCTCTAATTACAAGGATTATGTAGATAAATTAAAAACTTTTGAAATCGGACTCCTTGACAATTTAATGGGATCAGATGAATGTTTATTTATTTATTTATTTATTGACAACTTCATGCACAAATACATGCATCGGCGGACTTAATGCCTAAGGCATTTTTTGCCAGTCAACCGATTGGGTGATGCAGAGAAAATATGAGGTAGGTGCACTTAAGGATAAGAAGTAATTGATAGAGGATTTAATATATATAGACTAGTTTGACCATAAATGAGCATATACACTTACATAAACACATAAATACACATACATATCCGTGCATACATATTACCACTATAAAATATAATAATACCAGGTGATGAACTAAGACGTCGCCAATTCAGCCAGTAAAAGCTTCTTCACTTTAATTTTAAACAAGTCGCGCCTTTCAGCCATCCTGACTTCGAGGGGAAGCGCGTTCGAGTATCGATGTTGTTAACAAATTTTTACCGAAATAAAAAGTAACCTACGTCATACTCCAGATTATTATCCTCTATCTATTCTAACTTAGTAAATGACGTATTTCTATAAACTGGTTTATCCCTTATTTGACTTCCTTAGGAGTGAAATTAAAAAAAAAAATCCATACTTAGTTCTTAAAATATAAAAAAAAAACATGTGTGTGTACCTACAAGTACGTATACACATAAGAAGTTATACTTCTCTTGCGTAACAAGATCAAAAACTTTCTGAAAATGTTATCCTTCGCGTTATCCTATGTTTGTAGAGACGACACTGATAGAAAAAAAAATTAATACATTGAAAGAAAGTTTTATTATAACACATAGCTTACCAACATACCAACAGTTTTCCTTTTAAGAAAAAAATGAAGCAGTATTTACTGAAACAGCTGGCAGAATCATCCAATACATGATTATCATCTTATACTTGTTATGATATTTATTTGTGTATGTATGTATATAGACTTACATCAACTTAAGTATGTATATGTATGTATTTATGTATTTGTATTAATTTTACTATTTGAAAGATTGTATATGTCTACTTCTATTCAACACCTGAAACGCACCTACTTCCTATTTTCTCTGCATCACCCAAAGGATGACTGGTAGAGAATGCCTTAGGCATTAAGTCCGCCTATGTACATAAAGTGCATGATGTATAAATAAATAAATAAACAAATATATAAATTTCATCATTAATTTAAACATCATAAAATGTTGACTGGCTAATTTCACGGTGTCGGTTTTTCGTGACGGTGTACGCGCGCATCGTAAAAATTTCTGTCATCATTTTTTTCTAACGCGCGACAAGGAGTATAACTTTAAAACGTAAGCTTTAAAAATGCTCAGTTTGCAACCTCAGTGATTTAGACTCTGCGTTGATGAATCACAGTTTTTTTTCTTTAAAAAAGACAACGCCCGCTTTAGGAATAAATCCTGTGTCGCGGGGTTATTTATGGCAAGTAATGATAATTAAATACTTATTTTATTCTCTTTTATTATTTAATTTCAGCTGCATTTTAATAAAGTGCATTTTTTTCCAACCTAAAGCGCCAGCATCCGTGTTGTCGTGTTTCGTTGGTGAGTGAGACCGCAGGCCCATTGATGCAGGGGTGACAGTTATCGTGGTAACTGTGTAAGCCTTACACTGTCACGATGACTGTCATGCCTTTTAGGTCCCCAAGCGAGGTGTGAAAAAGCATCTCACAAGGCTGCCATAGTGTGGGTCACCATACTGCATTGTCTGCATTTGCAATGAGTATGGTGACCACAACTCTTGGATTCTATTCATGCTTTGCATCAGGCAGAGTACAGTCACTTTGGCAGGCTCTTAATATAGAAGTAAAAAATATAATATCGAAGGTCAACTGTAATGTCCAAAGCAAATAGCAGTATCAAAGTCTTTACGCTGTTATGAAAAATTTAATAACTCCGTTAAAATTTTATTCAGTATAATATTTGCTTTTATAAAGGGTACTTTGTGCTCGGCTTTTAGTAGTTAGAAAAAGTTAATAAGCTGTGAGTATTGTGTAAAAAATGATTTATGATAATACTTTTGGTTTTAAAATAATATAAAAATAGATTAGCGGCAATAGGCTCGCCACCTATGACGTAGAACCAAAACCCTGGCGAAAAGTGGGCGCTTAATGTACTTCTGCCTACCCCTCCAGCGAAATAGACGTGATTTTATGTAATACTAGCTTTTGACTACGGTTTCACTCCTGTGAAGTTTGTGTCTGCCACATTAAGTTTAGTAAAAGATTATTTTATTCTTTTTTTTACATACGAACAGTCCTACGGTACATCATCTTTGTGTAACTTCAATGGTTTAGGTAACGTACGCCAAGATAACTCTCAGAGGCCAGATTTTTTTCCAACTTAATTGACATGTATCGTTATATTACGACAAAAATTACATAAAATCATTATAAATTGTAGCCTATATGTTATTCCGATGTATACCGATCCGACCTATATTACTATAAAGTTTCATCCAAATCTGTCCAGTAGTTTTTTCGTGAAAGAGTAACAAACATCTATACTCACAAACTAGCATTTTTAATATTAGTAGGATGTGTATGTATGTATGAAAAAAAAAACTTGTACTAATTGCAAAACTCACTTATAGATTGATCTGTACTTCCTTTTAATAGAAATAATGTTCGACTAACTGGTATATGTCCGGCAGCGAACGTCTTTCGGTGGAATGTTCGACTTGTAGTAAGGAGTTATCGGCGCCTAAATAGTAGAGGAGCTGTAGAGGGGATTCCGGCAGAATAATATACAGGGGGATACCTTGTACTCTATTAAGTACTTACACCAAATATGAGACTTCTATATATGATCTCCCGTCAAGGATAAAGCAATAAAAAGTATTTCAAAATGACCAATTTTTTTCGCACATTCTAATAACGGCCATGACTTTGCGTCACATCCAAATCGTCAGATTATTATATGAGAACATTTTTTTAGGTTCACTTAACATCCCCTTCGAAAATCTGACGCGCTCGATAAAGATTTTTTTTTTTCATTTTTCGACCCCTACGTACGACCACCCTATCACTGAAATAGTCAGATTAACAGATGTACATTTTTAAAAATACGTAGGACATATAATATCATTATCTGACACACTCGAGTATGTTCATGGAACTGTTTTTTTTACATTTTTGAAAATCTATAGCCGCTCCCCTACTGATGAAATGGTATGTTTTATATGTCATTTTTTTTTTCGTTATCTAAGCTTCACAACCGAATAGGTCTCTATGGCGCTCGAGTAAATCCCGATTTAGCATCGTGGCCTCCCGTACTAAAACCATTGGAACATACCCGAGGAATAAGTAAAAAAATCGCTCTAAATATTGGTTTAGAATACTTTTATTTAGGTAATGACGAATTGATTAAAATTTACAAACAACAATGATAAAGCAAATGATTAAAACAGACAGTGCCGGACACGTTTAAGCGATTATCAATGAACGTATGGATATATTGATCCACATAAAAATAGCGCATATGTATAATGTCAAAAATATATTAGTTTATTATTTTCTTAGTAACTAGCTAGTAAATATTTCTGAACTAAATATACTGAAATGTGACGACTTCCACATACAGCGCCAACAAAAAAACATGCTACAACGCCATCTACCGAAGACACATCGAACTACTGACAAATGAAACACAGAGCAACTACTAATCCTGTATCACGATATAGAAATTCTCTCCTCGATTAGCATATACACAGCATCCCATTTTCTTTTTTTTTTTTTTTTTTTCTTTATCGTGTGGAAACCCCCTCGGGCCGTCACCCCACCGGGCTTTACGGCGGAATCGGACCGACTAAAACCACACGGTGTGCCACTCTGCGCCTGAGATAGGAGGGATCCGGGAACCGCTGCTATTACGACATCCAGATCCCTCCCAGCGCCTGCCCGCTAATGCAGGCACCATCTATGGGTAAACTCTCTATTTTAGGCGACGTACGGCACACGCGGACGTCGCCTCCTCGCGGCTGGCCATTGTAGCGGATGGACGGGAAAACCCGTCCCGTCCACCCGCGGCCACACTCAAGGCGGCATGAGGCGCTGGTATGCGCGGCTCTGCCGCCCGGCTCGCCGGCGGCGAATTGGGTCCGAGTGGATATTATCCTCCCGGGCCTTCTCCGCCGCCTCCTTCCGCGAAATTACGTCTTCGCAGAAGGTTACGACCGCGGTAAAACAACTGTCGCTACCGACCATGCAGCGTATTATGGCCGGTAGCGAGAGATCTCCTCCAATAACTGCAGTGAGGACCCCACGCTGCGCCGCCCAGGCGGAACAAACCGCCAGCGTGTGCTCAGCCGAGTCCTCACTACAGTCGCAGTGGTGACAAGCGGGACTCAATTCCCTCCTGGCGACCAAGTGCAGATACTTCCCGAAGCAACCGTGCCCGGAAAGAATCTGCGTCAGTCGGAAGGAAAGGGTCCCGTGCTGCCGCCCTGCCCACTCGGCGATGACTGGCTGGAGAGCCTCCACGGCGGCAAAGCCAGCACGTAGAGCCTCCAGCCGGGACGACCAACGAGCCATAGTGGTTCGACGAGCGGCCTCTCGCCACTCGCGTATCTCTTCGGGCGGGGGCCGAATGCCGCTACCCACCCGAAAGTCTGCCGTTCGCCGATAAACTTCAGCGAGCACTTCCGCCTCCAAATCCCACGGGGGAGTTCCGGCCAACGCGCACGCCGCCTCCGTCGATACGGTGGGGTAACCGCGTATGGCTCTAACCGCCAATATCCTCTGAGGGCGCCAGAGGCGAGCCCTATTCTGGTCGGTCAGAGCCGCCGCCCACACCGGTGCACCATACAGTGCCATTGACCGAACAACCCCCGTGTATAGCCGTCTCGTCGCGACGCTGGCTCCACCCAAATTAGGCAAAAGTCGCCCAAGAGCAGAAGCAGCGCCGACCAGCTTTGGAGTAAGCTGTCGGAAGTGCTCGTCGAAGAGCTACCTGCCGTCGAGGATCAGGCCCAGATACTTCATCTGGGCCTTAATCGGTACGAGGACCGAATTGACTACGATAGAGGCACCGGGGGTGGACCACGACGGGGCCCATGAAACAAAAGGGCTTCCGTCTTATCTAGGGCCACCAGTAAACCCAGCGCCTCAATGCGCCCGACCACCAAAGAGACTCCCACGGTGGCCAGGCGCGCCGCCTCTTGAAAGTTCGCCCCCCGGGCCGTGACCAATGTGTCATCGGCGTAACAAATTACGCCGAGCCCGGGGAGAAGACGACCTCGAAGGGCCCAGTCGTATCCCATATTCCACAGGAGTGGTCCGAGGACGGATCCCTGTGGAACACCGCACGACATGGGCCGCCGCCTCAGAATACAGAATACCATCTCGGTCCTCGTACACGACGGTACGCTCCTCAAGATAGTCTGCCACAAGCCGCCTCAGGTACTCTGGCACCCCGTGGTAGTGGAGTGCTTCCCTGATGCAGCTAAATGGCAGACTATTCAAAGCGTTGGCGATGTCCAACGACACCGCCAACAGCACGCCGCCACAGCTCACTGCCTCTTCGGTAACGGCCCTCAGGCGCAGCACAGCATCGACCGTCGAACGCCCCGCCCGAAAACCAAATTGGGCGTCCGACAGATCGGGGCCCACCTCGCAGAGGTGCCGGACGATGCGGGCAGAGAGTATCCTCTCAAACAGTTTACCCGCCTCGTCCAGCAGCACAATGGGCCTATAGGCCACCACCGAATCGGCAGGCCGTCCCGGCTTCCTTAATAGGACCAGCTTCCCGCTTTTCCAGCACTCAGGGAAGCGTCCGGACGACAAGCTAGCGTCCAAGATCTCCCTGAGGCGGTCCAACATGTGTTCGAGGGCACGGGCCAGCACTCGGGCAGGTATCCCGTCTGGCCCAGCGGCGTTGTTTTTAGGGCAGATCCGTAGAACAACCGCTCCCACCTCCGATTCCCTGACGGGCGGAACATTATCCTCGTTCCGTCCCCCGTCGTCTTCGACCATGAAGGCCATCGACGGGGGTGTGTGCTCCGCCCGCTGCGGGAAAAGACCCTCGACCACTTCCCGCAGGAAGCTGGGCTGGAGTGTCTCTGTAAGGGGGGGGCCCAACGTGCGGAGCTTTTGTCGCACCGCACGATAAGGGCGATCCCAGGGGTCACGATCGAGACCCTCCAGCATCTCCTTCCTCTTCACTTCTTTGGCGCGGCTAATGGCCAGCTTCAGAGTTTTCCGCGGCAAGCGAGAAGAACGCCGCGCCGCGTGACCCCTACTGGGGTCCTGATACACAGCATCCCAACATCAACCGTTGGTCCGCGGTCCACTAGACATGATCATCTTGCCTGGTCGGAGGATCTTCCCTTTGTTTTGGAGGGACATGGACAGCCTTTCCTCCACATATTGCTTCTAAAATTATTTTGTAGGTAGTTCTTTAACAAATGTAACATTATATTTAGTTATAGAATTAAACTATGTTACTAGTTCTATTAAAATCTGCCTAACTTTAAATATCACTTACATATTTTTATATTTGTACGAGTATATCTTGCAGATATTCAGATTGAGGAAATCAGGCAGTAAAATGAATTACATTGTTAGTCATATTATCGTTAATCTGACAGCCGATCGAAATCTATATCAAAGTAGGTTAATTCATTTTTCATTACGAGTTTTTTTTTTCGATCTTCCTTTTTTTCCTGAAATAATCCAGGACTGAGATTAATGTATTAATCTAAATCGATCAAATATTTTGTTTTCAAATTTGAAATTTGTTTTTAACTTCGGTTGAAAATTCATTACACATTTACATTCAAAGGACAGATCCGCTGGTGTGTACTTTTGAAAAGTCAAACAATAAAATCACTAATCGATAAGAGCTACAGAACTGTAACTAGCTTATTTCAGCCGTTTCATTTTATTACCTCAGCAAAGCTCATATTTTAATAGTAGCAATGTATGTTTTGATTCTCAGACTTTAGATATCTTCTGCTAGCTTTTTTGTTAGTCACATAAATCGAAGTCAATCATCACCATCATCTTTCTGCTTCACTACACGCAAGTATTAATATATAATGTCTACATTTGGTATACATAATACTCGTATATAGTATATAGCGTTGTGCAGCACTAGAAATGTACTTAGACTTCCTATATAGTTGGACGAAACCTCCATGGTCTGCTCTATAACTCTCTGGCGTTTGTTTTAATCATCATCATCAACAGCTTTTCACAGTCCACTGTTGGACGTAAGCCTTTCGTTAGAAAGGAGGTTTTGGCCTACTATACCACGCTGATCGGATGGGTTGATATTGTGTCTTTGCAGTGACGTTGTTTTGCATATTTTTTTCCCTTAGTCACTTCTTACAAAACCCATGAGAAGAACAGAGGTGATGACACTCTGTATTGTTAATCTGATACCACATGGATCATCATCAATAACCATTAACGATCTAAAAATAATCTATTTCTATTCCAGTCTGTGAATTAGTGCATTGATCCGACTCCAATAGTGAAAAGTGGTGGCATTGTCTGAGCTTTTATGCAGAACGTGTATTAGTGCTAAATGTAGTTGAATATTTTTAGCTACTGCGGCAATATGAAAGCCATGCTTTCGTCCAACGCTGAAAAGAGTAATTAAATAAGCCATTTAATGTATTATTCATTCTTATTTCCTTATTAAGGTTATTGAGGCTTCCAAACTTTACTGTTCTTTGAAATCTCTGTAAATATTGTAATAGGAAAGCTCCGTCTGCGCCTTTTACGTTTGCATATTCAACTATCAGTCACCCTGACTCAGTTATCTTGATCAATTAATAGGAGAATGCTAATATTGATTGCTTTGCAAATGCAGACAATGCAGTATAGTGACCCACACTATGGCGGCCTAGTGAGATGCTTTTTCACGCCCCACTTGGGGACGTAAGACATGACAGTCATCATGGCAGAGTTAGCTCACACACTTGTTACCATAACTGTCACCCCAGCACTAATCATATGTAAATATGAAACAAATAGCCTGTAGTCTATTGCTCAATTTTAGTAGAGATATTAATTCAGAAATTGGTACTAATGCTGAAAAAACTAGTATTTATCAATCAAATGTTTTAAGAGATTTCTTAAAAACATACAAAATAAGGTAAGAAGTTCGGTGGAAAGTTTCTCCCAAAGTCACAAAGTCTTGTGTCTATGCGGTACTGAATTTGCTATTTGCATGAATGCACCAACTGTATATCCCTGTGATGTGTTGAGGTCGAGTGCCTAAAGTAGGTTAATGTGGTGCTTGTAGCAAGCTCTCCCCTTCATATTTCACGTAGCAATAGCTAGTACACCCGTATGAATATTGGACGACCCACGCATGACTGCTTGAAACATGTTCGGATTAGTTATGTGTGAGAGCTGATGTGAAAATTCATTATAAGTTTTGTGCTAAAATGTAATCCTACTTTAAAATCAATATCTGAAAAAGAACTCGAGAAAAATTAATTTTCAAGATTTTGTTACCTGAAACCGCTAAAGAAAAATGCTGTCTTTCTCTGTTAACCTTAATCTGAAACTTACTTGAATCACTAATTTCCTCTAATTTCATTAATTCACTAATTTCAACTAACAATTCAGGTTTTGAAACATTTTCTTTGACATTCCTCTAATCTAATTTTCTATGGTCGTTCTGCGGTTTCGTGGGTCAGTGGCTCAGAAACCTATCAAACGTTTGTAAAAGCCTTTTGGAACTGTCAAGTTTTTACTTGAATTACTAATTAGTAACAAATTTAGATTGACATAAATCGTAAATTTACTCATATAAATTAGTGCTTTCTTAATATTTTTGGTTATAACACACCTGGATCTTACAATTCTGATTAATATACTACTGGATTATAAAAATCCATGGCTATGTATGTTTTTATAGTGAGTTATTGTGTATTTAGGTCTTAATAGACATATCCTAACTAACACATCTAGGCCGCCATAGCGCGGATCGCCATACTGCACTGTTTGCAGTGAGTATGGCGACCACCGCTCTTGGATTATATTCATGCTTCCCATCAGGCAAAATAGCGTCACTTCGGTAGGTTTCCATTGAAAAAAAAATATAATTTAAATTATTCTTTAAAACTTTTTGATTATCTAGATTATTTTGTATCCGATGT
The DNA here is from genome assembly GCA_949316085.1 of Hypercompe scribonia. Taxonomy (NCBI): domain Eukaryota; kingdom Metazoa; phylum Arthropoda; class Insecta; order Lepidoptera; family Erebidae; genus Hypercompe; species Hypercompe scribonia. The sequence goes on from OX438987.1 coordinate 15,719,532, forward strand.
GGATACAAAATAATCTGGATACCGCGAAGAGACCGCGAATGACGAACTCTTCTAGTTACAAAAGATGTCATGGAAAAGCTAAAACAAGAATAATTCTCAATTTAATAGAAAACATTATAATAAGTTCATCATCTGGTATTATTATATCTTATTGTGGAATATGTATGTATGGATACGTACGTGACATCTACTCGTATATATACGCGTATAACATATATATGGCCCAATAGAGTCCAATGAGATCGGAGGCCCATTGATGCAGTGGTGACAGTTATCGTGATAACTATGTGAGGCTCACACTGCCACGATGACTGTCATGCCTTTTACGTCTCCAAGCGTGGCGTGAAAAGCATCTCACTAGGCCGCCATAGTGTGAGTCGCCACACTGCATTGTCTGCATTTGCAATGAGTATGGTGACCACAACTCTTTGGATTCTATTCATGCTTTCCATTAGGCAGAGTAGAGTCACTTTGGCAGGATCTTCATAAAAAAAAAAGTCTATATATTCTGAATTCTCTGTTATCCTTAAGTACACCTACCTCATCTTTTCTTTACATCACCCAATTCGTAGTCTGGCAGAAAATGCCTTAAGCATTAAATCCGCCAATGCGTGTATTTGTGCATAAATTATAAATAAATAAGTGGTTATAAACACGCAACTCAACAGATACGCTACATTTTGGCTAAGTATTGGAATTGCTCGAACTTCAATTACTGTTTTGTTTTCAATAAAATCTTACACTCAAACCAATCGTTTATGACTCTAGATTTATAAATATTGTTATTTGAACGTTGCTGCATAAAAAAATATTAGTTAAGCAAACTATCAGTGTTAAAGGTTAAGCTATTAATGTCTTTACTGTCTTCGCACGTAGAACTGACATCGCATTGACCTCTCAGCAGTTTAATTGCAAACACTACACTAGTGAATAACAAACTTCTAAGGAATTTGTTAGACGCAGTGACTCTAAAGCAGTCGGGGTTTTTTTGATAAGCAACACTCCTTGGTTCTGGACATCTTATTGGTCGATGGGTACTCGGAAAGGTTTCTTATGTTAGAGGCAATAATGTATGTTTTTGGGTTTGATCACGAGTTTCTTAATTGGCATTTACGACGAAGGACAACGGACCCTATTAGAGTTGTTTATGTTGTTTACCAACACCAATCTTAGCTTTCCATATGAAAATCTTTGTAAAAAGTATGCCATCTTACCCGAAACGAAACCTATTTCATGCTTTCGGCCTAAAATGAGCAATCAACAACCGTCCAACAGTTATGAGCGTATTTTATTAGTTTTAAACTTTTTGTATGTTTCTAAGCTATTTCATATTCAGTAAAAAATTCAACTAAATTATCATTATCACATTTGTAGGCTTTGTTCAATGTTCCAGCGTTTAATTTCGATACGGTCAGATGTTCTAGAATGGCTTGGTCACGTAAAAAAGGTTATATACAATAAACTTCGCAACGTCCATTTTGTTTTATTGCTCAAACATTCGTGAAATAACGTCTTAAATCGTATTAGCCCCAGCAATCACTATCCTTAATGGTGAACGTGTCTGTCTGTGACGTAAATGTTTATGCTCCGACTGACTGCCATGTTAGGGGAAGGTGGGCGTTTATGTTGGGTAGGTATATGTCAACAAAAACTTGCGTCTGCCCGGATAAAAGTGACGCATCGTTTTTCTGTAAGACAATTGATGTGTCGTAACATTGCGTTGAGATTTCCTTTTGTTATATTTCTTTTATTATGGTAGTAACTAGGTGCCTCTATAACCTATAAGTAGGTCCACACTCTCATAAAAAATATATCTGTTAGTTAGAGAAATATTTTTCGTATTATAAAATTTCTGCTGTAAATATAGCATATAGGGTGGGCCACGAATTAGTTAACATTTGTAAAAATCATTTGATATTTTATAAGAATTGTTTATTTACAAGAAAGCTAATTAGTTGGAATTTATTTTTTAAAATTACATCGCCTAAATGATCACCATTTTGACGTTTGCACTCTTGTAAGCGAGCATCGAAATTTTCGAATACTCATCGGCTTAGAGACCGCGAGATCATCGACGTCTCTTTGCTGATTTTTTCTTTTAGTTAACATAGTGTATTTGGGTTGTTGATGTAGACACGATTCTTCAAATAACCCTATAAAAAGAAGTCTGTTAGAGATAGATATGGACTTCTGGGTAGCCAAGGAATGTTTTCTCGTCTGGAAATCAGTTTTTCCGGAATCATGTCTTTGACCACCGGCAGAGACTCATGTGTGACAAGTGACTCCATTTTGTTGAAAACATGTGTTACGATTGTAGCCAGCAAATTCCAGTAGCGTCGGTACCAAAAACTCCCGTAACATGTTTGCACGGGATATTAGATTCAAATGATAACGAATTCTTTGCCCAGTCTATATAAAATGGAAATACCTATATGTGTAACGTTTTGTTGTTTATTAGAGAGCAGTTGGGTTGTATACATACAATTATCATTATTTATTACCTAAGTTGTAAACCCAATTTTTTTAATGTGATTACTATAACGGTTTTTCCTAATTATATTTACAATGTAGATATAAGATTACAAGGGTTTTTTTGTAGCTTTATTTTAGGATCAACCGTTTAACGCATATCCAATGCCCCTATCTTTTGAGTTACCTAATTGCTTTTGATAAAGAAAAAAGAAATATTCTGAAAATTTTAACTACATATATACACATCGATTACTATCTTTCGTCATTTTTGTTTTCTAAAATTGGCTGTTGAAAAAAAAGGTTTACGTATTAATATAGTATGTACATATAGCATATATATAACATATATATTTAATTAATCCCTAATGAGGTAGTAATTAAAATACTTCCTTATACAGCTTTTCGGTACATAGTTTGGCTTGGATGATCTTTTAAAACTATCATCAAATAATACAGAGCGGTAACTCATTGGTAAATAATCATTTATGTGAATGTGCTCGCTCACACAATCATCCAAAGCCAGAGAGTACGTTTCCTTTTAGTACGCCTGAATGTGACACCTTACATACCAATAAGAGAACAAAGCAGTCATTGGGTGCATCATTTCATGTACAAAGTACATTAAATGATGCACCACCACCACAAAAATCTATCATGTTCAGCGATGACATTGGAAAAAACATGGGCTCTAAATTAAGATCTAATCTTACTGGTCAGTCTGTTTTAAATATTTGCCTACCAGCTGCACCCTTTGATGTTATTATGCAAAGGATTGTAAATTATGATTTCACTGATTGCAATAATCTTATAATTTTAACAGGGAACAGGGGTAATGTTAACAAAAAATCTTTAATTAAATATTGTGAGTCTGTTATCTTTAAGTGTTAATAAAATTATATTGTTTACATTCCCCTACTCTAAAATGTTGCCAGATGTAGAAAATAGACTTAGGTATAAGCTTAATGTTACACTGCATACCATATGCACTTACAATGACAAATTTCATTTGATAGATACTAACTGTGTTAGTAAGTCTTTTTATCAGACAAAGGGTAAGCATTACCTCACTCCTAGTTTTACTAGACAGATAGCATCTTCGCTATCCTTTTTTTTACAAACTTTGACCAAAGATTTGACTACAAGACCTGCTTCTATTGAGCAGTCTTGTTCTAATAACATTCTTATTGACATTTCTAATAATTTAAATTGAATTGTGAGACAATAGAGGTAGCAACCTCTAGCTCCAATTTTTTAAACTCACCTTTAATTAAGTTAGCAGTACAGTCAAATGAACACTATAACACATGCTACACAAAATATCAACAAAATAATAATTTAAATAAATGTAATGTAATTAATCTGGTTCATCAAAACATTTGTTGCTTGACGGAGGGCAAGCAACTTGAGCTGGAATTATTCATGAATTCAGAGAATATTAATATTATGTGTATTACTGAGCATTGGTTAAAGGGGCATCAACTCATGTTTAATTTCAGCAACCACCAAGTTGGAAGTTCATTCTGTAGAGTCAACACAATACATGGTGGGTCGCTTATTCTATTACATAAAAACCTTAAGTTTAAGGAACGGAAAGATATTGTGTCCCTCTCTATAGAATGTTCTATAGAATTCGCATGTGTGCAATTAGAGCAATTCATTGTTATAGGTGTATATAAACCTCCCTCCGCGGATTTGAAACTATTTTTAGAAATAATGGATGAAGCCCTAAGCAAACTTGCCATCTCAGGTAAGAGCGTACTAGTCTGTGGTGACTTTAATATTAACATTCTTGATAAATCAAATTCCACCCTTAAAGTTCTTAGTCTTTTTAAGTCCCACAACTTGCTAAATTTGTTTATGGAGCCTACTAGAATAACCGCTACTACAGCTACTTGCCTGGACAACATCTATACAGATATTGTTCCTAGACATAAATCTATTATTAATAAGTTAGATTCTGATCACTCTGGTCAGTTAGTTAGTTTTGTAAGTAAAAAGAAAACAGTGCTTAAAAAAAACATTACTCTTGTACCAGTAACAGTTGATCGCCTGGAACGTATGAGAATTAACTTAATTAATAATTTACCTTCCTTAAATAACAAATTAGACCCTAATGCACTATATTGTTCCTTTTTTAATTCGTTCCTTAGTCTATTTAATTCAATATTTACCTCCAAGACGGTTACTGTTACTGATTGTCCTATATTTAGTAACTGGGCAACAGTAGGAATTTATAAGAGTAGGGAAACATTGTATAGGCTGTATCATGAAAGACAATATAATACTAGTGAGGACTTTAAGCAATATGTAAAATGCTATTCAAAGATTTTTAAAAGTGTCTGTAAATTAGCCAAATCTTTGTTTATTAAGTCTAAAATCAGAAACAGTAGTAATAAAATTAAAGCAACTTGGAAAGTTATTAATGCTGAGACTGGGAGAAGTGGAACAAAGGAGTCTGATTTTAAATTAAATTTTGATGGTCACATTACCAAGAATGACATGGAAGTGGCCAACACATTTGAAAAATTTTTTTCCACTTTCCCAGTCGCACTTACAGGTAATTTAGGCTCTTCCACCTCCACTGCAGAATCATTGATCAGAGAAAATGTACCAGAATTTTTTAATAATTTTACTTTTCAGTATATAAATCAACTTAATGTTTCAGCTGCCTTCAAATCTATTAATATAAAAAAGACAGCTGATCTTTGGGGAATTTCTGTAAGTGTCGTTCACTCAATAATTGACATTATTGTACCTGACTTAGTTATTATATTTAATAGATGTATAGATTATGGTGTGTTTCCTGACCTGATGAAGTATAGCAAGATAACTCCTTTGTTTAAATCAGGTAGTCCATTAGACCCCACAAATTTTAGACCAATTTCGGTCCTACCAACATTTAGTAAAGTTTTTGAAAAGCTGATACTTACTCAGTTGCTTAATTATTTTAATGAAAATCAATTGCTGCATACTAAACAATTTGGTTTCACTCATGGTCGGTCAACATGTGATGCTGGGGTTAAATTATTAGAGTATATATTTGAGGCTTGGGAGGAGTCACGTGACGCCTACGGGGTGTTTTGTGACTTATCTAAAGCATTTGATTGTGTGCAGCATGAAACACTTGTCAGGAAATTATACCACTATGGAATAAGAGGCAGTGCTTTGGATCTTCTTACTTCTTATTTGAGTGATAGGATTCAAAGAGTAGATGTTAATGGTAAATTATCCCAGGGATCAGCTGTGGCGGTGGGGGTGCCCCAGGGGTCTATTCTGGGTCCATTTCTGTTCCTTGTGTACATCAACGACTTGCCTCATCTTGTGAGGGATAACCATGAGATAGTGTTGTTTGCAGATGACACATCCTTAGTATTTAAAGTTAACAGACAGCAATCGGTAATTGACGATGTAAACAATGCTCTCTCTAAAATGGTACTTTGGTTTTGCGCTAATAACTTGTTATTAAGCAGGAGTAAAACCAAATATGTTAAATTTTATACTAGAAATGTTAAACAAGTAAAAACTAGTGTTTTGATGAACGGGGAGGAACTGGAATTGACAGACAAGGCTGTCTTCCTAGGTATAACTTTAGATTCACGGTTACAATGGGGCCCACATATAGAAACGTTATCTGGTAGACTTAGTTCTGCAGCTTATGCTGTGAGAAAGATTCGTCAATTGACGGATGTTGATACTGCGCGATTAGTTTATTTCAGTTACTTTCACAGCATTATGTCCTATGGTTTATTGCTTTGGGGCAGTGCCTCTGATATCGATTCAATCTTTGTGCTCCAGAAACGAGCTATTAGGGCTATCTATAAGATGGGCCCTTGTGAGTCACTAAGAAACAGATTCAAAGAAATTAACATTCTCACACTACACTCACAATACATTAACGAGAATCTTTTGTATGTTCATAAAAATCTGTGTAAATTTAAGAAAAATAGTGATCTCCATCAATTTAATTTAAGAAATAAAAATAAACTTGCCTTGCACACTACTAGGCTCCATAAAATATCGAATTCGTTTGTGGGTCAATGTATACAATTTTATAACAAATTACCAAACAACATAGTATTATTATCTATTAGTAAATTTAAGAAATTTGTTAAGCTGAGGTTGTCCAAAAAGGCTTATTACTCAGTTTCAGACTATGTCACAGATTTAGATGTTTGGAAATGAATTGCTCTTTTTTTAAGACCTATGATTGTGAATATAACTGCTATTTTAATATTAAAAGATTTTGAGTTAAAAGAGTGGTGGTGAGTTTCTTTCCTGGGTTCTTTTCTCACCACTCTACCATGAACAATCTGCGAACCCAGCTAGCTATAATTTTAATCGACAGATTGTTCATCTTTCATCTTTTATTGTTTTTTTTATGACGTTCATAAGTGTCTTTTGTGACCTAAATGAATAAATGAATTTGACTTTGACTTTGACTTGACTTTGACTTAGTTATATCATTAACGATATGTTTATTATACTTATCTTGAACCAACATATATCTGTGGGTCAAATTTGTTGCGATATGTGCAACTGATCTAAAAGGTCTTATTGTGCTTTTCCAGAATTAGGGGGAAAGGTATTAACTTCTCTCATTCAATGAAAAACAACGAAAGAATAACTTGACATCGGTCTGCCATCAGATTTCGGATTACTATGTGCCAAAATTCATCCAAATTAGTTCAGTAGTTCTGGCGTGATTGAGTATGAGTACCAAACATGTACTTATCATTTCAACGTTTGTAAAAATAATGAGATAGATATTTTTAATCAGACAATATAGTAAAAAAATATAAATGAATTCTTATCATTTATCATTATTTTGATAACCTTATATGTTTGTCATGATTTTATTTCAAAATATAAATAAGTAATTCTGCTATATCTATATTTTTATATTATCGTACATAGTATGCACTATGACGCAGATAAATAAAACGATAATGTTGTGTTATTAACCTATTTTTTAATACATTTTTAAAACTCATTTGTATTTGAATACGGAGTTCTTTGTAGGAAAAATGCAGATATTTAATAAAAAAATAAAGTTTAAAAAGACTATAACCTGACTATGAAAAGGTCGAAAAAGGACGAAACGAGAAATAGAAATCCAGAAACGCATAGGTACAAAAATGGTCAAGATTGAACAGCTTTTTATTTAATACTTTTCTATTACTCGATCGGGTATACACTAGTCGTGCAATATCTATATCGTCGCATTCTAAGAAAGGGTAAAAATATTGGCGTGTGATTGAAAGAAAGGCTTGGATATAGAAATATTTGTAAAAACCTTTCTTCAAATACGAATCACATGATGTCTCGTCTCAGTTAAATCTGAGGTTTCGATTCCGTCGTAAGATATTGATAAAATGTTTATACCCTATGTCACCTGGGCTATTATTACGAATCTATTGTCACTTCACTCGTTAAAATTGGCTCAGTAGTTTAGGCGCTACAGTGGAACATACCGTACATAGACTGCTAAAATCGTTACCTTTCCTTTTGGCAAAAATATTAAGGAGTATTTGTCATAAAGTGAAAAATTATGTGAAAACGGTCAAATGATCATCATCATCATCATCATCATCATTATCATCATCAATCTATCACAGTCCACTGCTGGACATAGGCCTCTAACATTACACGCCACTTTGATAAAAAAAATAATCCTGTAGGCCTCAATATTTATTTAGATCTGTCATGGTACAAAAGTCTATGTTATGGTTTAAGATAGGTTCATCCTCATCTACCTACTGGACAAAAACTTCTCTTAAAAAAAGTAAGACAAGACAGGGTAACGAAATAAGAATATATTAAAAATAACCGAAATTAGACCGCCTAGAGAATGTCTGAAACGAACAATCACTGAAATGACTATAGATACATCATCATCATCACCAGCCTTTAATACTCCACTGCTGGACATAGGCCTCCTTAGCAAAGAGATTTTGCCTTACTAAGGATTTGTTTCAAGTTGTCCTCTCTGTAGTGATGTTGTCTTGTATATTTCGTTCCCTTAGTCGCCTCTTAAAACACCCATAGAAAAAGTAGGGGGAGGGGGTTTGGGGTTAGTGACACTGTATTCTTAATCCGTCACCACACAAATGACTGTACATTTGTATCAAAGAATATACACATTTCATTTCTATTTATGTCAGAAATATCTCTTATCCGAAAAACAGATTTTCTAACAGAGACTTTATCTTAAGATTTACATTCGTAGTTTATGTTTACGATTTAAAGTAAATCGAACGCTATCACCGAATTTATTTATTTATCGAATAACGGCGGAATTGAGATTGATAAAGACTAAAAAAATATATTACATCAAATTTCGATTATATACCCACTACAAGTAAGGACTTGTAATTGATTAACTGTTAGTTACTTGTCACAAACCTTGTAATGTTAACTCCAAGTCCTCCAAATTAAAAAAAAAAAGTACTCAATGACACTCACTAATCTTTAAAATATTACTTAATCTCTATGACAGTCACAGTGTTACCACCCCTATTCATCCCGTGGGTGTCGTAAAAGGCGACTAAGGGAACCAAATATGCAAGACAACATCATTACAAAGAGAAGGATAACTTGAAACAAAACCTATTCCAACCAGTCTGGCCAGCGTGGTATAGTAGGCCAAAACCTCCTTGCTAAGGAGAGGCCTATGTCCAGCAGTGGACTGTAAAAGGCTGTTGATGATGATGATGACGACAGTCATCACTAGTGGCATTTTAATAAATACGAGGTGCATTTTAGGTGTGATTTTCAATATTTATAATGTTTCACTTCATTTGTGATATAACTGGTTCATAACGAATAAAAATATAGGTAATACAAATTAAAATCGCTTGTTTAACGTTATTTACTGAGTTTTGTTATCATCTGTCACAGAGACCCCACCCGTCTCTTCCTTGACAGTACCAGACTACACAAACATAATATGGTCGCAATAAAACTGAGAGACTAATGTTTTCCATCCCTAACGTGAATCGTCTGGGGATGACGCATTACAGCCTATTACTCATAACTACACATAGCTACTCTAGACAGAACTTCGTTTGTCAACGCGACGAATTACGAATACAAAAAAACAAGCGTCTAGAAATAATTCAACAGTCTTACCAGCATAAAGTTCACCAGTCTGCGTACAGCGATAGTAGCTTAGACGATTTGGGAATCCAAGAAATGAAGCAATGAAAATATACAAGAAACAGTTTGCAGTAAGACGCCATATTGAAGTCGAACTTGGCAAGCCGCAGCAATTTCGATGTCTTTAAGTGAAGTAAAGTTGAAAGTATACATATAGCGGGCTATGCAATTAAGTTATATATTTACATATTTATAGTTAGTACGTTTATTTGATCCTAGTATCTATAAATATTTTTCCTTTAAATTCTGAAAAATAGTTGTGGCTATTTTATGGAGCACGGCTGTATCAACAGGCCGACTCAAAGCAATGTTCTGTTCTTCAAAAACCGAAACCAAAACACACACTCTACGAGTATACTGTATTCGAATAGTTTTCTTTGATATTGTTCACGAATTTCAAAACAACACATTGTGGGGTTTTTTTTTCCCATAGTGAATCTTAGGAAATGACGGTACCTTCTAGCTATAAAGTCCGACTTGTAATCATAAAGATTTACTTCCAAAAAGAAATATCATTTATTCGCAGGTGTGCGTGTAAATCTAACAGTAATAGACACAGCGGCAATATTAGGTGACCCAACACAGTGACTGCATGTTTTAGTGGCAATAGTCGGACTCAACTTTATTAGACACTTTTAAACCTTTGGAAGTCTATCTACAAATATCCATGTTCTAAGGTCACAATTAATAATTCATAAAATGGCAGTCAAAAATACATTTTCGTTTGTTTTATTAATCATTATTATGCACGTTATGAAATTAATAAAAAGCAGTTAGCTATTTGTGTAATATCGAATAACTAATAGAAAATAAAGGTTTGACAAATTTCAATGACGTAATTGTATTCAAGACTGCGAATATGAATGTAATGCGGAATTAACTTCGTAAATGAATGTTTTTTATATACGTCTCGCTCAAGTGGGTCTTGTAATTATTTTTATTTTAAACAATACAATAGACACAGAGCAACAATTACTCGCTATTGCAATAAGATATTATGACCGATGTTATAACAATGAACTCTGTTTTTGAGTGATTTATATTGTTTTGCTCTAAAATTATGAATCTGTGGTTTGTGTGTGACTTTTTTTAAATACCATTGTTTTAATATATATACGTATGGAATGGAATCGTCCGTAATTGAAATATTTTATACTACGTAATAAACCTTGTCTTTATTTTCTAACAGCTAGAGAGAGACGTCAACTAAATACATATATATTTTTAAGTTAACATAGGTACTTTTGTATTTTAAATGTTATTAGGGTGGATTGGAGGTAATGATTATGTTCGTCACATATTTGTCTAGGGTGGGAATAGAACCACAATTACTGAACCAGACCATGCCAGTATTCCAATTTCACAATTCAGTAAAGTAATATTAATCTTACGTTTTTATACTTAAGTACATTGAAATTCAAATGAAGTTGATATTGTATTATATCGTATGTTTAATTTAATATGTTGACTTTAAAGTGTTTTTTATATTGTTTGCGTGCATAAATATGCCTATTAATGGAACTATCAGCGCGTATATTTGTTAATTATAAAACTAGTCATGACGATACGTACGGTGTATAATACGTACGATTGAACTCTTCAATTAGTATACTCTTTTTTTTTTTTTAACGCGTGGAAGTCCTCTCGGGCCGTCACCCCACCGGAGTTTACGGCGGGGTGGTGTGTCGGAATGGGACCGACTAAAACCACACGGAGTGCCACTCTGCGCCTGACATAGGAGGGATCCGGGAACAGCTGTTATTACGACATCCAGTCAATTAGTAACGAATGTTCTGGGGCAACGAATAGTTAACTTGTAATATACGAGTATAATACACAGAATGTTTAAAAACTATTTCTTCATGGGACGCACGAGTAGAATTTTTTTTCTATCTTAAGAGCCTGCCAAAGTGACTCTACTCTGCCTGATAGAAAGCATGAATAGAATCCAAGAGTTGTGGTCATCATACTCATTGCAAATGCTGACAATGCAGTATGTTGATCCACACTATGGCGGCCTTGTGAGATGCTTTTTCACAGCCCGCTTGGGGACGTAAAAGGCATGACAGTCATCGTGACAGCGTAAGGCTTACACAGTTACCACGATTACTGTCACCCCTGCATCGATGGGCCTCCGGTCTCACACTCACCAACGAAACACGATAACACGGATGCTGATGCTTTAGGTTGGTCTAATGTGTTGGATGTGTCACCTCATGATTCATGGTTGACTGGAAGAGAATACCCTGGGTATTAAGTCCGCCGATGTACAAATTTAGAGTATAAAATTATAAATAAATAACTACCACCAACCCTAAACCTCCTCAAGTTGACTACACTGTCTGGTGGCTTGAGCGGTCGCCACGCTGCTCTCTACAGCGCTAAGTGCTGTGGCTTAAATCCCACATGGGACAACACTTTGTGTAATTCACAAATTGATGTTCTGAGTCTGAGTGCTCTTTGTGCCCGTTTCTTGCATGCTTGTGAAGTCCCCCGCGACACAAGATTTGTTAGTAAAGCGAGCGTAATCTTTTAAAAAAAATTCTAAAGAGATACAAGTGTGATACCACCTTTTGAGTCTGTTCCCTCTAGAGAAATTTATTTGCTTAACGCCTGTTTTTGTGAGGCTGTGGTATCACTGATTCAGACCACACGAGATCAACCACTTGTGAAGAGTAAACCAATAGATACTTGAGATTAGATAGACATTAACTGAAATAGCCGTATTAGTGACATGCGGTACGTTAAGATTTGTTATCGAAGCTCGAATGATTTATCAACGACAGTTATTTATCAAAATGAATCTAATATTTGTTATTTGGTGCGCCATTTTTATCAATTAAAGATAAACCAATGTTCTACAGCTCTTTTGGCCTTCTCATGGTTTCAATCCTCACGTGTTTCGTGTTACAATATTAGTTTCGTGAATTAAAATGGCAATTTTGGATACTTTGCAGTTGACAAGTCAAGTTGAGAAGTTAAAACAAGTCAGTCGCGATCTTCGGAGGAAACACAAGTCGTTACAAAATCAGGTGAGTGGTTTTATTATGTTATACTTAGATGTTTGCGGTAGGGCGGTAATCTAACGCCTTTATGTACCAATTTGTCGTAGTGGAGTAGAAAATACTATGTAAGGTGTTACAACAAGGTGTGATTATATTTTGGAGTCGCATGGAACTCGTGCGTGAAAAACTTAATAGTTTTTTAAAAAAATGTATTTTTACGCGAAAGCACCGCAAGCTACTGTATTTTTTTTGAGAGTATATTTTTTGGCATTTGATGTCTTCATTTTTTTTCTTTTAAAAAACCTATCGAGTGAGACATTAAGATAGGGGTCTTCTGTCTCATAAAATAATAAAAAAACATAAATTATCGTTACAAGAAATCACGTTGTCGGTTATTATTTTTTTTTTTAAATATTTGCTTGTTTTATACCACACATATAATTGAAGGCCAATTTAACTTAATAATGACTCGAAAGCCAAAGATTCTAGAGGAAAAAAAAAACGTTTCGTCAAGATGTGATGAAGGAAATAATGAGAAACAATTTTTGTTTCTAAAATATGACCGCAAACTTCTGTAACACTTGCAATAAAACCAAGCATATAACAACTTTAAAATTAACGCTACAGCTTTATGTCTTAGTGCTATGGAAAATATGCTAACCAGGAAAACTAACCTTTCCATAATAATGTGGACATAGAAACACATTCAGACGAACACGCAAAATCCGTCAAATTTTGAGGTGCACTCAATTTTCAAATCACGTCGGAGTCGCTAACTTAGAGCGTATGGCCACCAATTTAGTGGTGTATCGTATGTCCTCTATATAAGATATGTGTCCGGGTTACTGTGTGCGGAGAGAAATGAGAATACGAAGGTCACATTATATTAAAATTTGTTTTCCGAGATGTTACAATGAACTATCTAAACCACAATATCACGACGACTGACTTACGTTCGGGGGCCGTGCACAATGCGACGCTCGATTCTACATTCTTAGAAATCTACGTCAGCATTGCCACTACACTCTATTTAATTTTAATTTTATTTTAAATTGTAGGTTATTAAATTTAATTTTAACCATAATGTTCGTTTAAATTTAAAACCTAGAAAGATTTCGTGTCAAAGTCATCAACACCAAAATTGTAGAGAATAAACCATTGCCTACGTTTTTCAGAATTTAAATTTTGGGATGTGAGAGAAAAAAAACTCTGTTCGTTCTGTAACAATACTTCCAAGATCATGTTGGTTGTTATCTGATAAGGCTGTGAAAGACTTCTATCTGGAAATATAACGGAAATTATAATCAGGTTTCTGCAAAATCCTTTGCTAGAATCAACGTCATTTTGAAGATGCACGCAAGTTGAAATTCTGCCGTATATACTCCAAACAACAGATGCTGAGCACGAGCATTTTCTTATGGAGTTCTTGTAACATTCCGACGAGAGGGAACCTGGTGACCTATTCTAGGTTTTAAAATACTTCTCCAGTCAAAAATACTGTCCAAGTAAAAATAGTTAGCTTTGTTGCAAATTGCCTACAAAATTTTCAAAACCATGAAGATTACCAACTTGTGGCGTGTTAGTTAACAATTTATAAGTATTCTTGAAGTTTTAAATATTACATACTTCTGATAACGGGTACTGCAAGAGTATCATATGTAGTTAGGTCCAATAAATGATGCGTAAACATAGACAGTGAGAAATGTTTTCGTCGTTACTACGCATGACTGCCGGATTTGCAAACATTGCAAATTTAGTGCACCTACAGTTATCTGGGTTACAGAGCACAAAGTCTTTTGTACTTGGAATTCGATAACTTTGGTAAACTCACATTACAAGTACGGTTGGATTATTTTGGAAGTTTTAGAAATTCGCAATAGTTGTAAAATATAAAAGATAATTTCTTTAGGATCTGAGTAATTCATATTGTACATGATAGCATCTGTCGAGTCAAGGATTTAGACAAACTCTTCACTCCCAGGGTGGGATAATAAAGCCTGAAATTTGGTTACCTCTGAACTGTAAGATATAAACAATTTATCTGTATAATCAAAATTGAACTTTATTCGCATGTATTGTAGATTTGTATTCTAGAAATAAGAGAACACAACAAGAACCCGTTATAAGGTAATGGACCATAGATTGTGTCCGTTAATGTCTGTGATGTAAGTTTAGATTGTCCCTCTGTGTTTTCCAGCATCTGCCAGATGGCACGGATCGGATTATATCGGGGTTTCTCTTAGAAAATTTATTGCCCGAAAAAAATCCTGAGGTATGTACCTTACCAATACGCTTTGCCAAGAGAGGCTGTACAGCATGCTTTAGTCGAGGAGGAGAAGACAGTGTTGCAGGGAAAATGTTGTTTGTCTTTTCATAAGCTGATATACATTTTTCCGTTCTGTGCATGTGTACTGTGTTATCATGATATTCATATGGTCCACATGCCTAACAAAATATTTCCCATAACATTCAAAAAGTGAAGGATTTTTATGTCTTTTAATTTTATTGTAGCCCACCATAACAAACTTAATATTTTCTTCATTCATTTTAAGATAACTTACGGATTGCCATTCTTCATTGAATTTAACAAAATTAATTTGTACATTGTCCGTACATACCTACTATTTAACGGGTCTGTTGGTTTAGTATTTAGTGATTCGAGTGCAGCCAGAGTTCGTGGGTTCGATGCCCAATCAGGAAAACCAGGAAAAAGAATTGAGTCATTCAACAAAAGAAAAACATGAATGTTTCTCAAAGTTTTCTCAGCGCGTGGTGTGTTTGTTGCGTGATATAATTTTTAATGTTTATAACGCTGCATTGTGCTCTCAATTGCCTTTTAAGATCTGCTGCCATGTATGACTTCCGCGGGTGTTTATAAAATAGCAAAATGGAAAATCAACATTTTTTTCTTGCAAGTGCTTTTAAGCAATCATTACCTCTTTCTAAAATACAGCTCTAATTAACATATTTGTTAATTTATCTTTAAATACGACTTAAGGCCTTGATGTGCTCTCTTACGCTCTTCACACAAAATAAATCCAGTTTCTTTAACGAAACGATTAGTGATGTTAAAGAAATATTCATAGTAATAAATTACCTTCTCAGAAATTATTTTCTAGTGTGAATTAAATCAAAAAAATCAAAGTGAAGAAAGTCTAGGGTTCTTGATAAGTCGATACGATTGAACAACCGTCATAGTGGTTGTATGTAGATACAAGTTTTACGCTAAAGATATCCAGAGCCTGGTTGTCTATAAGAGCTATCTGACTTGGATAAGACCAGACCAGACCAGACCAGACCAGAAATTTGACACATAATGTGTGACACGCTTGAAAAGATTACCAAAACGATTTTTCAGTCGTTGCTATTACAGTTTTCATACTAAAGCAGTTATTTCGTAGGTGTTTTCTAGGAGTGTGCTTTTTGTGCTATATGTTCTATTATCTATTATCAAACATACGTATGTATGCATACATAAGCCAAATACTTATATGTACATATATACATGTATACTTTAGCCACAGCAAAACATTAGGAGCGTACTAGCAAGAGAATCAGGAATTGTACTGTTCCAAAATAAATTACTTACGGATACATCGCTCATATTCTGCTGCAGGGGTTTCAATACGTCGGATCGTGTAAGCTAGATATGTAGATTCCAAATATTGACGAAGAATAAAAGAAAACGTACAAATATGTGTTTTCTTCACTGGAATTCATAAGATATGTATAGATTTGTAGTGTGTTTAATATTGTCGTCTACAATGTATATTACACTTAATAGACAGAGGCTAGCGAAATATGAGTAACAACACAAATATGTAATTAGCTTTTTGTGTGACTACTTGCTCTTTTGTAATTTCATGTACTATTTTTCTTTAAAGATGCGCTTAGTATGTGAGGAGCGTTCAGAACTGACAGCCATAGTAGAATCACAACAGAGGGACATCGCTGCGCTACAGCAAGACAGCGCACAGAACAAGGTAATATTTACAAGAAAAATTACAAATACATTCAATTTAATTACAAATTTAATTTTGATTCACGCATCAGTTACAAACGTACGTGTTTCCTTCCGACTGTGATCCGCGGTCCTTTAAGCGGGACGTGAAAAAATATCTCACTAGGGACACTATGCTGCATTGTCCACATTCACAATGAGGATGGTGATCTACACTTTTGGATTTTACTCATGCTTTCCAGCATGCAGTGCATAGTTTTTGTAGCAGCTATGATAACAAAACCCTCATTAACAACCTTTGATAATCCACTGCTGGATATAGATATCTCCATAGAAAGAGATTTTGGTTTACTATACCACGCTGGCCATACGATTTGGTATAAAGTTAATGTTAAGTGTTCCTTCCCTTTGCAGCGCTGTTCCGCTGGTAGGTTTGTCCCTTAGTTAGCTCTTACGTCTTTCACTGGATGTAGATATAGGGTTGGTGGTACTCCGTGCTACAGACCATCTTGATTAAAATACTTAAAATTACACGATTTCAGAAGTGCCCATCATGCGGCGCGGCGTCTCCTGATGGCATCGAAGACGATGACCAATCTTCAAAACCTACATTCAGTGTGCGGGAACTTCGAGCCATACTCCATGAACGGAACGAGTTGAAACTCAAACTGAGCCGAGCTGAGGAACAGCTGAATGCGTTGCAGGTGGACCAACAACACGACAGGTGTGTTATAACTATAACATACTATATTCCAAGTAGTAATATTTTAAAGCTAAACGTTGAATGTTTAGTTTGAACATAAAATGATATCGAAAATTAAAAATCTTACATCAGTAATGTGCGATTTAAAAGTAGAGGCCCTATATTTGAACCCTGAGGTACTCCCGACGATATATTTTTGACCAAAGCAATGCAACATTAAATGCGTACTCAGACTAATATCATTGTACAGTAAACATGGTCGAACGCTTTTTCAAATTCGGTTATTGAATAAGTTGTACATCTATTATTAAAAAGGTTGAAAACACCCGTAGCCATTTTGTTTGATACACATTTTAATATCATTATTAAAAACTTATCACAATTTGGGTTTACTATTAAAGTTTACATGACTGTTAAATGTAATATGATTATTAAAATTACAGTGGTTCCGATACATCACCATCAGCCAGCACGGCGGCAGTAGATGACGAAGCGCCGGTACAGGGTCCTTTGCCAGCAGAACCTGACGACGCGCCCTGGAAGAGAACCAGTGGCATTAGAAAGTTGTACGTACACGGCTACTCCAAGCCAGAAATATTTAACTCGACACGCTTTCATAAATCTTACCTTGTGCACTTTAGAAGTTGAAGATTTGCCACAGTTGTTAAATATGCATGTCAAAGTTCGTATTGCTATGAAACGTCTATGTATTTTCGAAGCAAACCATGACATTGGAGTCCATTGCACGGTTTTGGAGTTACTATCAGAGAATAAAGCCATAATATACTGAATCCAGTCCAACTTTGAATCAACTTTTTTGATCAAATCATACAGTGATAGGATAGTTTTTGTTGGGCCAAAATTTATAGCCAAATACGAGATTAGGGTTAATGCGAGAACCATGTTGTTTCGATCAGAGTAAAACCACGGTTTCGCAGACAACTGTTCTTTAACCATTATTCCGTTGCTTTTCTTATAGGGAGTAAGGTAAATAGGGTCCAATCCTAAGGGGGAGAAACACACAAAGGGGAAGCAAATTGCGTCTCTGCAGTTAGAGATGGCTATGGGCGATTTTAGTCACTAACCATTGTCTCGTCTGCTGGTTGGTTTTCTTTATCATAAACGAGTTGGATCATGTCTACCTCGTTGGTCTTGCTATTACTGTATGCAACTGCTGATCAAGAGGTCTCGGGTTAGATGCCCGCATCGAGATAATTGTGATTGGGTTACTATAAGAAATTTTTAATAACAGTCCAGAGTATGGAAGTTTGGCGGTGTTTCAAGCCTGTGCTTTGGAGAGAACGTTAAGTCTTCGGTTCTGGTTATCATGAACATCTGTGGCAAACATTATTGGGAAGTCCATTTTTCTTTTTTTTTGTATGACTTATAGTAGCTCTCAAATATACTAACAATTAGTTCAACCTGCGAATTCAGTGTTCCATGGAAAACCTGAAATTCAGATAAATCGGTTGAACTTGTAGCCGACCCCAAATAATAAAGGCTAAGAAGGAGAAATAAGTTGGATTATTTTAGATTGATTGTGGATAAATTTTTGGTATTCAAGTTTGGTAACCAGAAAACGAAATTGTGCATGCATATTTGGTTTCTGTGGGTTTTCTGGACCCTTTCCAGCTTAGTTGCATGTATCTCTCAATCCTTAATCATCTACTCTATGTGTGCTATTGCATGTTCATTATTTATTAATTTCCTTATCATTTTGATTTCTAAAGCATGTAAATGGATGATGTTGTAGAAAAAATGTGAAAACTGATCCGAACAGCTTAGTGTTGCCGTGACGTTTCTTTCGTTTGTAATTTTTACTCTTGTATTCTGAAATATGGAGCTTTGTTTATCAGGAGCTTATTCATGCACTCAATGTTAAAGTATTAGACAAATCTGAATCCTTTAGACTAAACACAACTAGACTATAATAAATTCTGTTTAGTCTCAGAATGTCCAATTCGCCAAATATTTAGAATGCCCAGATGAGAATGCGTTGGTGGTCGTACACTAACCCAAGTTGCAGTTTTTTTTAGTCGAATGTGTTTAACTATGCGCCATAAAACAGGTCGGTTCTGCCACTTGCAGTATATCGAACATCATGAGAACTGGACATTCTCTGAACTGGACATTTTTCAAATTGATTAAATTTTAGTTAGTTAGTTTGCACATTAAATGATTGTTATGCAGCATGGTACTTAAATTGTTTCTGAGCACTCTTTAACGTTTACTAGGATTTAGGCAAATTTTTGTATCCTTTATTTTGTCACTCAAAGTAAAGCTTGGTGATGGCTGTTTCTCTGTGCTGAAGCCATTTTTACCGCAAATATTTTTCTGACCCGGAAGATATGGTCTTATCGTTCAGTTTTGCTTGACTAAATAAGGGTGAATGGTTTCCACATATTGTTTCAATAAATTAAAGCACGTGTGTGCAAGCACTGTACCGCGTCTTAAGTAGGCGGTGGATCAAGAGAGTGGAGAAAAATGGAGTAGAGAGGAGTGAAGTGGAGATTCGCAATATGTTGACTAATTAGTCTGTTGTTTTATCGATATTTTTTTTTTTTATTTTTCAAAGTAATTTAAAAGTAATTACGCTTATATTATGAATAAAAATCTTAATAAGAATTATTATTGCAAGGTCATTCTTATTATTGGTTATCCATCAGTTCAATTAAAAACTGTGTGGACTACCGGCAATTCAATCAAAACTTTGGGAAAAAGGTATTGAGAGGAGTATATAAATACCTCAACCTCTTCAATATGGAGAGGCCTATGTCCAGCAGTGGACTGTTAAAGGCTGTTGATGTTGATGATAACAATGATGATGATATAAGACGTATAGGTAAAGTAAAAATCATAGCTGAAATAATTTACTATATATATATATCTTTTAGTCTACACAAATACGCGGTACAGCACTTGCGCACGCGCACATAATACATTAATCGTCACGTACAGATACGTCACTATCATCATATCGTTATTTCATCACTACTTACGTATCATATTCATCACTTGGCGTCTGCTCTTAACCTACACCGAGCTTTTATTTTGGTTCTGGTACATTTTATTATTCACTATATTTTTTTTTTGTTTATTAGAGCATGATAACTAGCTTTAAGAGTTTAATTGGGTGTATTATTCAAAATTTTTCTTGTTTTTAGGGAGATATTTTATTTTAAATGTTGGAAAATGCCACCAGGGCCGAAAGAGATGGCGCACAGAAGACTAAGCACGCCGCACGGTGTTGCATGTATTGTTATTAAAATGTACACGATTCATGACGCTTCACGCTTGACCACCGTCCCCTTTTCCCATTTCCCATTTTTTCGTTATAACCATTTCACTTTATTTACGTCCAGCACTTATATTTCATTATTATTTTACTTACTTTCATTTTGGGTACTTTTCATACATCAGTTTTTTACTAATGCGGATACTTACAATATTTTGCGTAATTAATAATATTTTTTTTTCTGTGATTTTTTTTTTCTGTGCTGTAGATTTTGCTAAACAATATCAAAGTTACAACAAAATCCAATTATAAAAACAAATGATATTTATACTCAATTTTGAAAAAGAAAACAAAATGTATAAGATTTTTTTTTAAGTTAATAATCATTTTTTTCACATATTTTTTTCAAGTTAACTGAGTAGGTGTAGGTTTACTTTAAGTTGTCCCCGTGCCCTATGCCCCAGTATGAGTTAGTAACGAGTGGTGTGCGTGTGGGGGTAGGTTCAGGCTGGCGGTGCTGTCTTCGCGTTCATCGCCGCCTCGCATCTCTTTCGGCCCTTGGTACTGACGACGAGGATCGGTATGTTCCTAGGACTGCTCGGTGGCTAGGTGCTCACGATTGAACTAAACACAATTGTACATTTTTAAATTTAACAGAATGCGGTAACGTATTGTCGATTTTAACTGGCATTATGAGGCAGGCGTATTGGAAACTAAGAGGTAATAAACCTTTGAGTAGGATGAAATAAGTATAAAAATAATGTTCAGTATGCGCAGCCTATTGTGTGTCTTATTATAATGCAGAAAAGCTAATTTTGTCGCACTTGCTTGCAAAGGTTTTCTATCTTTGCCAATAATTGCAATTTGCGACATAGCGCAAATGAACATTTTAGATTATTACTTTCCAAAAGAGCATATATGAAAGAAGTATTTAATTACTAAATGAGACACTATTTCCAGTCTGAAATTAGTTTTCACAAAACACGGCAATTGCCCATCTATTGAAGTAAATACGAATAAGGATGAAGGGATGGCGGGCAAATTAACAGAGAACAGTGACGTTAACTCTAAAAATTTCGCCTTATATTGTACATATCAAGATTAAAAAAGATTAAAAATATATTATAAGAGGCGCTAAGGGAACAAACTACCCAAAACATCTCTGCAAAGAGAAGGAAAACTTGAAACCCCTTAACATGTGGAAACCCCCTCGGGCCGTCACCCCACCGGGGTTTACGGCGGGGTGGTGTGTCGGAATCGGACCGACTAAAACCACACGGTGTGCCACTCCGCGCCTGAGATGGGAGGGATCCAGGAACCGCTGCTATTACGTCATCTAGATTCCTCCTAGCACCTGCCTGCTAATGCGGGCACCATCTTTGGGTAAACTCTCTATTTTAGGCCATTTTAGGCCAACCTTTCTAGGGAAAGGTTTATGTCCAACAGTGGACTGCTGAAAGCTGCTGGTGAAGTTATTCAAAAGAAATTAAAAATACAACATTCATAAGTACCTGCCATTTTTTAGTGCCAATTTATAATATGATGTAACAATCGTTAGCACTTAGTCAATAAGAGCGTCCTCCAACACACATTTTGAATAACACTTAAAATTAGATTCAGCTCCAATCTAAGTGTTGTTCAAAATGTCACGACAAACGCATCCGATATTTTACTAACACTATTTTGCTTCCACGAACCCTGAACACAGTAGACGACAATTATTTGTTGAACTGATTTTTAACATAAATATATCAAAAAACACTAATCCATGTAACAAAATATTTTGGAGTCTGATTCATTTTAATTACTTTTTTATTAAAAAAATATTTTTTAAATACGACCGGGCGCCATTTTGTTTCACCAAATAAAACAAACAAGTTTTTATTTAATTTAATATGGTATTCGTAAGTGTTGCCATCCTCTGCTCTTCTTCGATTTTCTCCTCATAATTATCATTTTAAGCGTACACCAGTTGTGGCGCTCAACGTACAACCCTGTTGTCCATTCCATTCCACAACCTATTTCGGTTGTAGAATTACAAATTTAGTTTACTAGAACAATTAAGAAATATTTTTAACTTATTTGTTAGGAATAGTATAAAAACTGTTTTTGTTTTTTAATTAAGTTTTAAAAATATATCCTACTAATATTATAAAGGTCAAAATTTGTATGGAGTTTGTTACTCTTTCATGAAAAAACCATTAGATATTAGAAACTACAGTACTATAGGTTATATATCGGTATATTATTATATAGGTTATATATCGGTATATTATTATATAGGTTATATATAGGTTATATATAGGTTATATATCGGTTATATATCGGCTACAATTTGTAATGATTTTTATGTAATTTTGGTCGTAATATAACGATACATGTCAATTAAGTCGGCAAAAAATCTCGCCTCTGAGAGTTATCTTGGCGTACGCTGCCTAAATTATTGCAGTTACACAAAGATGATGTACCGACAACAATCCTAGTTCAAATGTTAAAAAAAAAATTAAAATGATCTTTTACGAAACTTAATGTGGCAAAAACTAGTATTTTATAAGCCTGTACTTGCCTTATTGTGCTAACAAAATAGGTATACTTTTTATCTTTCTTTTTATTGTAAATTAAAAAAAAGTGTCGTAAATCATATTTCCCGTTTCTATTTTAAATAATAATTTATATCTATAAATATTATGCGAAGTATGTAGTCACATTCTTCTTGTTACGTACTAAATAAACTAATTTGTCAGTTTTTTATTTTTCTACTATTATAACACATAGTAATTGACAGTATAATATATGCCTAGCAACCTTGAAGTCGGTTACGCTTTTTACTAAACAAAACAAGATGGCGCCTGGTGTAGTTTGAATCGGATTCCAACTTTCTAAAAAATACAAAAATTATATCAGTCGTACTTGTATGTTGCAGTTTTCGCAAGCTCTTTGTTGAGTCTGATATCGCCGTGGGTGGGTTCCAGCGCCGCTCGCTGTCGTCGCTCGCTCGCCGCACGCCCCCCCCTCCTACCGCCGCGCCCCCCACCCCTTCCGCGTAGGCACTCCATCCCTTCCTCCTTACACACAAACACTCCGACACACACACCGACCAAACAGAGACGATACTCCGACAATAGAAACCCCGTCTCTAAACTAGACCTCAGACAAGAGCTACAGAATTTGAACCTCGGAACTCAAGAGTTCGATAGCTGGCTAGGTGAGAAGTTCGACGAGAGCGAAGAGTTCAAAAATGAAGCTTACGAAGATAGTTTTACGCGTGATATTCCCTTGCAGCGTTCCATCTCTCTAGACCGAGGTATCGATATATTCAGCCATTTTCGAAGCATCGGTTCGGAACAGTCTGGAAGCTTTCATTCTGTGTGGACGGTCGGGACTGAAGAATCAGAAGAAGGATATGGTACGTTGACCGATAGGTACAGGATTTTTGACGATGTCCCAGCTTCTCCAGTCACGAGAAGCAGGCGATCATCTGCTGGTGGTCGTGACGCTACATCAGAGCGCAATATAGCCTTGACAGTATTGGTGAAGGACAGTTGTAAGGGCATAGAAATGAGTAAAGGTGCTATGTCCCCACAGATAAGAAGATTAAGTAGATGTTATACGGATTCAGAGACTTTTGACAGTATTAATGATATTAGTAATAACAAAGAAATCGTTGAAAGGGAACAACAGGCGAACAAAAGTCGAAAGAAACTCAAAGTGGTGATACCGAGGTTGGAGGGAATTACTAAAAGTTGTCCCGTATCACCAAACATACAAAGACTCAGAAATTTCAGCTTCCGAAGTTCAGCAGAGGACTTTGTCAGTTCATATATTTCTGACAGTGAAGTCGATGAGAACTTGGAGTTGAGTGAGTCGTTCAGCAAGAGCATTTCGGTAGACCGAGACTTCGGAGATTTCAAAAAGCTAAGAAGGTCTGGTTTACTAGCGATGAAGAGGGAAAATAGTTTAAGGAAAGGGGTTCTGGTCCGACAAGAACTCCAAAACTGTGAAATTCTTGGACGACGTAAGGGGTCTTTAGAGTATGCCAGGGCGACCTCCGCTGGTCTTAAAGATAGGAATTTAGGAAACTTACAAAAAGGTGTAACCGTTTCCTCCAACGGCGATTTAAGAATTGGACCGAAAATTATCATTTGCCATGCTGCTTCGAACATAAATGGCAGTGTTGCCAAATCTAAGAAGCATTTGACTTCCAATTTAGTAGATATTAGTAGAAATTGTGACTGTCGTATATGTACTGAGTGTGACAAAGAGTCTTACGTTCAGAAGGCTATGAATAAATTCTTTGTTAAGGTCGTTTCTTATAGAGATTATACAAGAAAATTGTACTGGGAAACAAATACCTGGAATGAAAACGAAATGTACAATTGTTTTATGCATATTTTGAAATTGTTATTAGGTCTGTGGTTGAGACATCTTGACCATAATTAAATACTGCATAAAACCATCCAACCTTCTTATTCAGATTCTAATTTTAAATATGTAATAGTGGAGTTTAATGTTGTTATAGTTATTTAAATTGATGACGTGTTTATTTATTTTTTGTTATTGTCACACTAGGAATTGGATGATTTTATGCCATAAATGTTCAGATTTAAAGTAAGTCGTAGTGCTCCGTTAAAAAATGTCTGTTTGTGTATTAAACTACTGTACTGTAAAATATTAGATTTGAGGTTTAACACTCTCTTTAAAAATCTTCGAAAGGGCTACATTATTTGATTGAGAAGTTATGGTGTTTATTACGTTATATTCATTTAACTGTCTCGATGGTACAGCAGTAGCGAATGCTATGCTGCAGGTCTCGGGTTCGATTCTCGGGTCGTCTGACCCAAGAATCGAACCCGAATGTTTGTGTGATCTGTAAATATTTATTTCGGAGTTAGGGTGTTTTCTATGTATAATATGTAAGTATTTACAAAAGAAAAAGTATATAGGTATTCAATCAGTCAGTCTAGTTATCATAGCACAAGCTCTGCTTAGTTTGAAACTAGATGGCGTTGTATATCAAACGTCCGAAATATTTATTTATTATTATTATTCAAAAAATACTAATTAATAAACGACTATTCAATCAAATAATTAACCTTTTAAGTACTGTAAAACAAGTTATAATAGGTGCACTTCTGAACTGTGATTTATTTCAAAAATATTTCCTAACGTATATATATAGAGCTGTTAGCAACACCACCTATATTATAGTAGAATAAATTATAAATTAGCCATATCTTTGTAAATTTTCATGTGACACGTTTATGGATTCTGTAGAAGGTACACTATTTCTTTTTTCAAATCTAGAATTAGACTTATACTTGTAATGAAGGTTTAGAAACTTGTGTGACTCGGTTATATTAGGGGAATTACCGCGATTACGTCATATACGTCATACGTTAGAACAACACAATATATTGGCCGGGCCTTTCTAAATGATAACAGTGAGTGAGGGCACATCACATCTTTAACAGTCCACTGCTGGACATAGGCTAGCAAGGTTTTGGTCAACTATACCACGTTGACCAGACGAATCGGTATAGGGTTTGTTTCAAGTTTTCCTTAGTCGCCTCTTACGACACCTATGAGATGAACAGGAGTTGTAACACTCCGTATTTGTAATCCATCATCACACGGACCATTGAGTGGTCCCAAACCCCCACTTGTCTGCTCGTGTGCCTTCCTATTCTGTACACAAACACCCCAATGTACGTTATCTCTCCTATACAAGCTTATTTAATTAAATTTCTCCTTTTTCTCATATCCCATTTTATAATAGAGTCAGAATCTCCATTGGTATAAGATAGTAATGTGTTAGACATCGAGAATGTGGTGCTTGACTAATTGGGTATATGACTGTATCGTAAATAAATACCAATGTCAACTTCGTTAAAAACAATATCGCGAAATATCTCGGCAAATACAATTAACATAGCTTTTTATTATTATTACAAATTTCAATTCAATATACAGTGAAATATATTGTTCAATTGAGTAGTCTAAAACAGTGACGTCACAATTTTGTATTTAGTACATTTTTCATACAAAATTGTCGTTTTGACAGATGATAAAAAGTAACTAATTTGACTAAGGTGTCATCTAGCCTATTGTGTCTGTCTAAGCAATATTGTTCAGTTAAACTGCACGAATGGCGTAGTGGTTTAAGCGGACACCACGCCGCTTTCTATTGCGCCAAGTTTTGTGGGTTCAATCCCCATTTTGGGATAACTTGTGGGTTTTTGTGGCCATCAAATTGTCGTCGTATGGATGTTCTTCATACTCGTTTTATGATTTTTTATAAAGTCAACACATGTTCTTAGCATGTTGTCTTTTAAAAAGAAAACATGGTTTCCTTGAAACTACCTAGTCTTGCCATAAATATTGTAATAAAGAAAAAAGAAAATTGTTAACTGCAAATAACATTTATTACTTTTACAGTGTGTCAGTTTAATACATAAATATAAAACAATTAAAAATATAAAAAGCTTATTCGAAGTGGTCTCCATTGGCTGCAATACAGTCCTTTAAACGATGAGGCCAGTTATCAATAGAAGCACGCACTCTTTCCATGGGAAAATTCTTCACTGCCAATCGTATAGATTGTTTTAGGGACTCCAAATTATCATGGCGTTTAGAGCAAGCTGTACTCTCTAAAACTGACCACAAATCATAATCCAGCGGATTAAGATCGGGACTAGACGACGGCCAGTCTTCAGCTCTGATGAAGTCCGAAACGTTCGATTCCAACCAAGACTGCGTGGACCGAGCTTTATGACCCGGCGCCGAGTCTTGCTGGAAGGACCATACTTGGTTATTGAACATGGTGATGTTAAGGGGCTTAACTACCTTCTCAAGAATGGTATCTTGATACACTTGTGCCGATGTTTTGATACCTTTTTCACAAAAATATGGCTCAGTCACTCCTTCATAGCTAACACCCCACCAAACCATCACTGAAGTCGGATAATGTCCACGTTGCACTCTGTCGACTAATTGGGAAGCTTCCTTAGAGCTTTGAGCATAAATACGGTCATTTTGTTTGTTAAAATGTTGCTCAATTGTAAAAATTTTCTCATCCGTAAACAAAATTTTTCTGTGACCTCCCTTTGCGTACCGCTTCAGTAGTTGTTTCGATTTTACCACCCTATTCTTCTTTAAATTATCAGTTAAGAAATAGCCAGTGCGTCTCTTATAGGCTGCAAGTCCTAAGTCATCTTTTAAAATACGCGACATGGTTCTAGGTGCTATCTTCATTTCCCGAGATAAAATCTTTTGCTTTCGGACAGGATTTCTTCGAATTCTTTCCCTTACTGCTTTGACCACCTTTTTCGTACGAACACTACGTGGACGGCCAGATCTTTTTCTGTCACAAACAGAGGAGGTCTCATTGTACCTATTAATAGCCCGGTACACAAACATTTTACTAATACCAAGTGTATGGAGAGTTTTAAAAATTGCATTTGGCTCCATACCTACTTTGTGTAATGCTATCACAGCGATTCGGTTCTCTTTATCACCCCACACCATTTTAATATCGCAAAATATTTTACAATGTATTGGCGCCAAAATGAGAAAACACAATGAACAATCGTATAAAAATGACAGATTCGAAATTCAAATGTAATATTTTTTTATAATTAAGTGTAACAGTATTTATGGCCAGACTAAGTAATTTAGTTCCTTCCTAGGTCCCAATTGTAGAAACTTTTATTTTCTTTGACTTGATGAGTGTGTCTATATCTCATAATTGTGTGTGTATATCTCATAATTGTGTGTATATATCTCATATTTGTGTGTGTATATCTCATAATTGTGTGTGTATATCTCATAATTGTGTGTGTATATCTCATAATTGTGTCTGTATATCTCATAATTGTGTGTGTATATCTCATAATTGTGTGTGTATATCTCATAATTGTGTGTGTATATCTCATAATTGTGTGTGTATATCTCATAACTGTGTGTGTATATCTCATAATTGTGTGTGTATATTCAGTGATCTTTCTCATTTATCAATAGCCTGTCATTAGAACAAAGTAATGGTACCTCTAAAGTTATTTTTTTCTTCTTCACATTTTGCTAACAATAAATAGGCTCGAAATATTTAATATTTTAATTCAAAGAGTAGAATAGTAACCACAATATTAAATATTATTTTCTTTATTTGTAATTTCTTAGAACTTCGTCATAAAAGACCAAAAAAAAAAATTTTAGAACTGTCCAAATGTCTCGAATGTGACATAATTAAATGTTTTGCTATAATGTTATTTATTTAAATATATATGTATATTAGAATTTTGATAAACTAATGATTCTGACTATGAACAAATTTCAACCCTAAATTGAAAACCACATGGTCCAATTTCGCATTTTTATTAAATTTTGACAGTCAGTGTGTCAGCTAAGAAAACAACCAGAAGAAAAACATCTTGTGTTATGTGCCTGTGTGTGTATTTGTTGACGTGTGCATATACGCGAGTGTGCATGTGCAGATATGTGTAGATATTTACGTACGAGTGTTCGGACCTACATGCGTGCGTGTACGTGTGTGCTTGAGAATGCCTGTCTCTTTCTTTTGAATGTAATTTTGGTGTCTGTTTTATGTATAACGTCTTTCAATTAATAATTAACATTGTTAGATATATGTAGATATATGAGTACATCTTGTTTGTTAGAGCGACCAATGGGGTCAATACAGGCAATGTAACATATCCATTTGGTTCGAGGTAGTAAGTTATGGACTCTCAAATCATACATGGCCTAAATACGTTTGATATTACTGTTGTTTACTAGTAAATGTGTTAGATACCAAATAAAAAAATTTCGAAAGCGAAAGAAAGATTATACTTTGATAAGAGACCCAGTTCATCGTCACTTAGAGAAAACTTTACTAATAGAACCTTCTTTGAGATATACACTAGAAAATACAGAGGAGAATTTAGGACTAAGTCAAAAAAAAATTTGACAGGATATTAAATAGGTCCCTTAGCCAAGATGCAACTGTTTCACGTCGATTCTCTTTTTACAATCGTTAATGCCCCTATTTTCTTGTATTGATAGCCAGTATTTTGTTCTGACCACGTGACAGCGTTGAGAGATGACATTCCCACAAATTTATAAGCTTTCCAATAACGTTAACGTTGGTAAATGTCAACTTGGCTAGGGAGGCAGGTTAGGAACGATCATTTTTGTATGTCTAAACAAAGAAATCTATATTTTTCGGTATTATGTCTAGAAAGAAGAAATAGTCGAATGACAGAAGGGACCAAGTGCCCAAATTTATGATAAATATTAGCAATCGGGCATGCTATTTTAATTAATTTGTTTTTTTATTAAATCTAAATGAGAATCACGTTACATTGTAAGACGAACACGGTAAACCAAATACCTGGTCAGGTTTACATATGGTGGTATATTCTGGTACGTATATTATACGTTTATATGTGTGTAAAATACACATTTTCTTCTCCCATACATTTACAATTCATTGTGTTATTAAATTTTTTTCGACGTGACAACGTCTTATAATTTGATGGAGCCGGCTGCACGCACCAAAAGACATGACTCATGCGGCGTTACCTCGCTCTGAGGCGTTCCATTTAAGGCTTGAAGTGCAAGCGAGAGCGCGGAACAAGCGACAAAGAGGTACTATCGGCCTCCGCGTTCGGCAGCGTTCGACATCTGTCTCTCCTGTTTTCGTCAAGTATGAAGATTAAAATTTTCTTTTGAAAAATGCAACCATTCCATCAGTATCTTATGACGTTGTCACGTTCAACTATCGTCAGTAAACCGACGTTACAGACAACCGATTTTTTATTATTTATTTAAATCACATGTACTTCGTAGTACTCGTCCTGTATTTCGTTTGCCTCACGAAGTATGGTAAACACAAAATCTAAATATGTAGTCATAACTGTCAACAATTGATTACTAATTGACTAATAATTGTTGATACTAGAAATAGATTGTGTGGAATTAATCTTTATTACTGTTTATACCCTGTGTGTCTATAATAATATTATTACTTAAATATGAATTAAATCATTTATATATCTGGACGAAACAAATCTACTTTGTTATGATGATTTGCGTGCAAATCTAGCGTTTGTAGTGACAGTGACAACACTACACTTTTGGACACTATTTTTGTCTATGCTCATCGCTTTGACATTCAAGACATATAAATGATTTAAAAAAAATATTAAAATTATCCTTAGTAGAGAAAAAGGTTACAATGTAAGAGTCGACTAATATCAAGAAGTCATATGACTGTTTCTTCTGAAACATGCCATTTTGAACGTAATGCCGATGGTAATAGAGCATACTGATGCACTAACATCTGTGTCAGATGATTAATACTTACCAGTTTGTTGTGTATAATATATTTCACTATCTTCGTGGACGTTATTTAATTTACCCTATAAAATTGCTTCAATTCATAAAATATTACATATTTAAATTTCAACTCTGGCAATACTGATGCCCGTAAAAAGTTTAAACGTATGTACATATACAACTTCTTTATATATTTTACGTTATTTCGTATAGCAGCTATTTATGTCCGCGAAAATAATTGAAATGAAATATAGGATTAAATAATTATTTATGTAAAACAAAATGTGCTATCATTTTTAATATGTGGACAAGTTTTCATGTCCAAAGGTGTAGTTTTAGAATATTCATTCCTTAGTTTGTAAGCTGTGTTTTCTTATTTATTTCTAGTCACAGTACTACTGGATACTAGAGTTAGGGATTCTATATATATATTTAATAGGGGTCATGTTTGGCAAAATTGCAAAATCAAGGGTGGTCTTATAATTTTATAATAAACTGTTTATGTATTTCTTTATATGCTTATCATAAATGTTATATGGTGTTGCTAGTAGAGAATTTTGATACTAATTTATCGGTATTTGAACTGCAATTTTTACCAAAAAAAGGACCCGTTTTAGTCGATGTAACACAATCGAATCGGTTACCGGGATCACAAGGCACATTTGAACCATTGCCTTCTCAGATTAATTTTCATACTACAATTATCACGTAGTGATTATTTCGTGTTGTAAAGAAATTGGTACCTAATATATGTAATATTTATAAGTTGACAGTGTCAAAATAATTATATCTGTTTGTATTGGATACGACGTTTTATTTAAAAATACCCACAAATTTTCATCACTGGCTTATTAAAAATCCAACCAATTCACGCAGACCTGTTGTGGACGCATTTCATCCTGTCCAGGTTGGTCCATCCATTGGTAGATAGGATTTAATCAACAACAATTTCTCTTCTTTTACTTTCTCTTTTTTTCTTTTCTTTTTTTGTAAAAAAACGCCCAAATTAATGTGACACAATGATATATGAATAGATTATGTGTCTACATCACAGATTACCTCCTAATAGATA
This sequence comes from Hypercompe scribonia, assembly GCA_949316085.1. Taxonomy (NCBI): domain Eukaryota; kingdom Metazoa; phylum Arthropoda; class Insecta; order Lepidoptera; family Erebidae; genus Hypercompe; species Hypercompe scribonia. The sequence continues at coordinate 15,751,467 of OX438987.1, forward strand.
CCGCGTTATTGAAAATTTGTTACGATTCGACTTTTCCAAATTCCGGGGTACGTACGGGGCGCGCGGGACGTGTCTAATGCGCTGTCATTGGGAATTTCCAGACCCAACTTAGAATGTACCGAACCATAGTGATGGGACATGTTAAGAACATTGCTCGATATATTTGGTTATAGTCTGGATATATTTTTTAGTTTTTATTATTTACAATTAAATGAAATGATCAATGTTTATTAAATACTTATTTGAAAACTAAAATTTGAATAAAAATAATAATAATATTAGGTACGCATATTATACTTCCTTTAAAACAGTGTTGGCGTGTAACATTTGCGTAAATTTTAGATCATGTTTCAGTCAATCCCTTAATGTTATTATTGTATAACCTTTCTTGGTAAGTCTTCAAAAAAGTAAAAGCCCTTACCAAAACTGTCAAGTATACCTACTCTGGTATAGCGGAATTAAACAGCCTTCATCGGTTTTTCATAGCATGAAAAACTATCTTCTGTGAAATGTCCTGAACATATCACAGTGCTTTTAGTGGGAAACCATTTATTCACTCAACGAGTTGCCTCGATCCGCATTTCTTTTCTTTCAGGGCAGTTAGGAAACCCTTAATATTATTATATCACTATTAAACACCACTTCCTTTAGAAAATATCTTTACTTCAATAAAGAAAAATCAAACGACAACAAAAACAAATCGACTTCTGAATTACAACGATATCTATCGACATGCGTGCAGTATTAGACAAAGACAACTATTGTAATTTATGTGGTGAGTGAAAGGGACATTTCAAAAAGACATCAACGACTACTTAAGTATTATTAATTTGCATTATTAAATCACCAGTATAAGTTGAACTCTGGTATATTTGAAAGACGTTAACGTTATAAAAATATAATGAACTTACCGATGAAAAATTATGCCATCTTTTTGATAATTAGATGTTTTAGATGACTTGCCACACCAGTTTACTGCACAGTAAGCCATTTACAATATATTTTTAAAACGAACTATTTTTAAATTGCAAATTCCTCGGTTTGTCTACCGGTTACAAACTTGGACGATACTGATGTGGTGATTTTTAGCGTACTTTTATAAGCCTGTTATAGTAACTATGTGTGGCGCACGTTTGTGGCCCTATATGCGGAATCTATTAGGAGGTGATCTATGGTTTACATTCACCGGGATGCCCCGTCATAGAGATGCGTGTGTGGTTCATGAAGATGTGAGTGAAATAAATATGGTAGAACTCAACGAGTACGAGGAGTGATCAATAAGTAATGATAATCAATATATAAAACAATGATTAGAGTAAAAAATATATTATTTTTTCCAGCATATTCTCCTAACAAAAAAAAAGCTTTGTCTTTGCCCTCCAAAAACACCTCTACAGTGGCCATCACTTAATCATTGTCTTCAAATTTCTTGCCCCGAAGGTGTTCTTTGAGCCGAAGAAAGAGATAAAAGTCGCTGGGAGCCAGATTTGGCAAATATTGTGTGAGCCAGGGCGTTGTCTTGGTGAAACAGCACTCCAGCTCGCAGTTTGCCGCGTCTTTTTTCCTGGATGGCCTCTCACAATCTTATTTGATTTGCGTAGTAAGGGCCCGTTATGGTGTCTCCCTTTTTCAAATACATGATAATTCCTTCAGCGTCTCAAAAAACAGACGCCACGACCTTTCCCGCTGAAGTTGTTGAGGAGCCTCGCTTCCAGGTCACCGACCGCTGTTTGGTTTCAGGATCAATCAATGGTGGATCCAGGTCTCGTCCATGGTTACGAAACCTCTGGTTCTAGATCGCCCTGCAACTTTTCGAGATTGACCCTTGAAATGTCGAGTCGTTTCTTTTTTTACTCGTCGGTTAACATTCTCGGCATCCAACGTGCCCTGACTTTTTTCATATGCAATTCATTTACAATTTTTTTTTTAATGCTGACATATGAGATCCCTATGTTCTCAGCAACATGCCTTACGGTCGCTCTTCGATCGGCCAATACGATTTCTTCTACTTTTTTTCACGTAATTCTCGATCAGGGACGCGCGGTGTTCATCTTCAGTGGATGTTCTGCCCAGTTTAAATGCCTTTGCCCAACGTGCAACTGTGGAATATGAAGGAGCAGACTCCCCCAATGTTTCTTCCAAGTCACCGTGTATGTCTTTGGTAGACATTTTTTCAAGCAGAGGTAATTAATTACGACTCTAATTTCGTTTTTCTCCATTATGGTGTTATCTCGTTGACAGTTCGTATTCAAATGAATGTACCACCCGGTATTCATGCCCTATTTAATACGATTTTTTTATATTAAATATTTTTTTCGGTTTTTGTGCGCTCCCGAAGTACCCGATTATCATTATTTTTAATTTAAACAGGAGAGCCCAAGCGGCAGTTTCACTAGTTCCTGGTAAATTTTTAGAAATTTATTTGGCATATAACGCTATCGACAGACAAATTTGCTGATATATATTTACTTAACATAGCAATGTCTCTATCCAAGATTTGTGAAACCGAAATCTGTAGTTATTTGGCAAACTTGACTACACGATTGATCTAGTAGTTTAAATGGTCGCCACGCTGCTCTCGACTTCGCTGAGTATTGTGAGTTCAAATCCTACATGGGAGAACACTTTGTGTGATCCACAAATTGTTGTTCTGAACCTGGGTGTTCTTTGTGTCCGTTTCTTGTATGTTTGTAAAGTCCCTCGCGACAGGATTTATTTATAATGCAGGCGTTGTCCTAAAAAAATATAATTGAGATATCAGGAGCTTTATCAGAAAGTGATAAAACTGGCCCTTAAGCTACTTAGCTTAAAGAGCTAACTATAATTAAATAATTATAACAACTATAATTTTGTTAAGAGTAGATAAAACTTTGGAGTGACTGCTGTGCATGAGATATCGGGGTTCGACGCCCAGGTCGGACCAATTATTTATATGATCTGCAAATACTGGATTCGGAGTTCGGGTGTTTTCTACGTGTAATATGTACGTATTTCGAAAAAAATAAACTATACATGTTTTAGGATATTGTCACCCATGTAGCGGTGCCCTCAATTTTCATATCAAGTCGAGGTCACCAATTTAGAAGATATGGTCACCAATATAGTGGCATATCAAATGTTCTCTAATTAATGTAAGGTATGTGTTCGGGTCATTGTGTGGGGAGAGAAATGATTAGGCGAAGGTAAAGGTATATTAAAAAAAATTCGAGATGTTACAAACTCATACATGTACGACTGCACATTTTTTTTTCTACAACTACCAAAGTGACTCTATCCTGCCTGATAGAAAGCATGAATAAAATCCAAGAGCGGTGGTCGCCATACTCATGTTAAGTTCGGAGAGCCGAACATAATGCAACGCTCGGTTACACATTCTCAGAAATATGCGTCATCATTGCCACTACACATGTATTTATATCAGTTGTCTACTATATATTGTCCATGTGGTGACGGATTAATAATACAGAGTGTCGCGTCCTACTCTTCAACAAAATATGTAAGACAACATCACTGCAAAGAGAAGAGAGAATTTATCTAGGGGGGGCAGTCCACAATCAGACCAACCTAAAGCGCCAGCATCCGTGTTGTGTTTTGTTGGTGAGTGTGAGACCGAAGGCCCATTGATGCAGGGGTGACAGTTATCGTGGTAACTGTGTAAGCCTTACACTGTCACGATGACTGTCATGCTTTTTACATCCCCAAGCGGGGTGTGAAAAAGCATCTTACAAGGCCGCCATAGTGTGGGTCACCATACTGCGTTCTCAGCATTTGCAATGAGTATGGTGACCACAACTCTTGGATTGTATTCATGCTTTCCATCAGGCGGAATAGAGTCACTTTGGTAGGATAAATATAAAAAAAAGAGAAGGAAAACTTGAAACAAACCCTATACCAATCCGCCTGGCCAGCGTATAGTAAACCAAAACCTCCTTGCTAAAGGCTGTAGATGATGGTAATGTCTAGTATTTATAGTATAGGCTCTGCTTAGTTTGGGACTAGATGTCATTGCGTATCAGATGCCCGAAATCTAATATATAAAATTCTCGTGTCACAGTTTTCGCTGCCATACTCCTCCGAAACGGCTTGACCGATTTTGATGAAATTTTTTGTGCTTATCCGGTATCTATGAGAATCGGCCAACATCTATTTTTCATCCCCCTAAATGTTAGGGGTAGTACAACCCTAAACTTTTTTTTTTATATTTTACTCAAAATTTTTAATTTCTATTTTTTTATGATACAACATACAAAAATACATACAATTCTCAATTTTCACCCTTCTACGATCAACCCTTATTTTTTTATAGCCATTTTAGTAATTTAATCATTTTTCCTCTCCGGTCGAAAACTGATCAATCGTCATTTTTATATGGCAAAACAACGTTTGCCGGGTCAGCTAGTATTAATATATTATTATTACATAAAGGATAGAAATAGAGAGTGGGCCACGAATTAGTTAACATTTGCAAAATCGTTTAAAAAAAAAGTTTGATATGATATAAAAATTGTTTATTTACAAGAAAGCTAATTAGTTGACATTTATTTTTTTAAAAATTATATCGTCTAATTACCGTTTCGACCTTTGCACTCTTCTAAGAGAGCATCGAAATTTTCGAATACACTTCGGTAAAGAGACCGTGAGATCTCCAACATCTCTTTACTGATTTTTTCTTTTTGTTGGCGTAGTGTATTTGGTTTATTGATGTAGACACAATTTTTCAAATAACCCCATAAAAAGAAGTCTGCTGGGGATAGATCAGTTTTCGCGGCAATGTGTCTTTGACCACTGGCAGGGACTCATTGGATGTGTGACAAGGAGCTCCATCTTGTTGAAGCTATGTGTTACGATTGTAGCCAGCAAATTCCAGTAACATCGATCACAAGAACTCCCGTAACTTGTTTGTGCGGGATGTTAGATTCAAATGTTAACAAATTCTTGGCCCACCTATATTTCAAACTTTTGTAATAATAATATAATAAGATTTCGGGTATTATTTGAATATTATGCATCAAACTCATGATGTTGTTGACGTCTGCCCAATTAGTTATTTGCATATTGAACATTCCTTAAAATAATTTGTAAATCAAGTATAATTATAATTTTTGTATTAGTCTAGTTCGACAAGTTTACTGCTATGATTTTCTTGTTTATTTCACACGATGATGTGAATACCACGTATTATCAGGAACACAGTAATTAGTAGCTAATAGATGATTCTCTAAACATGTTTTTTTTACCAATCACGCGACGCCACAGTTCCGCATTCTAGCTATAAATGTTTATGTAAATATTTGTGGTATAAATATGTCGGTATAATAAAATATTATACAAGGTATTTTCAGTTTCAGTTTTGCTTGAGTATGTTGAATGACATAATCATGTCAACAGCCTTTAATAGTCCACTGTTGGACATATATCTTTCCTTGAAAGAAGATTTTGGCCTGTTAACCACATTGGTCAGACGGACGGGGGAAGAGTTTTTTTCAGGCAGGTTTTAGGAGGTTCTGGATGTCGTAATAACAACTACACCCGAATCCTTCAAAGTGACACACCGTCAGACGGTGTGACGGTGCGGTTTAGTCGGTTCGATTACAACGCTTCACTCCTATAGGTAGTAGAGCCATGCTGATTTCAGCACGAACGGGCCGGCTCGACCGGAGCAGTACTACCCTCTCACAGAAGACCAACTTAAAGCGCCAGCATCCGTACTGTCGTGTTTTGTTGGTGAGTGCAAGTGCGGAGGCCAAGTGATGCAGGGGTGACAGTTATCGTGATAACTTTTTTTTTATTTTTTTTTTATACCACGACGGTGGCAAACAAGCATACGGCCCGCCTGATGGTAAGCGGCTACCGCAGCCTATGGACGCCTGCGACACCAGGGGCATCACGTGCGCGTTGCCGACCCTTCAAAAACCTATTTACCCCCCTCTTGAAGAACCCCATGCTGTAGTTCCCAGGGAAAACCATGGCAGGGAGCTCATTCCATAACGGGATTGTTCGCGGGAGAAAATTTCTCTGAAACCGCACTGTGCGCGACCATTTAGGTTCCAATGTATGTGGATGAGCTCCCTGACGATGGCGAGCGGTGCGATGGTAGAATGTGGCTGTGGGAATCATATCAAACAATTCTTCAGAACACAACCCATTGTAGAGACGGTAGAGCACACACAGGGAGGCAAAGTCTCTCCTAAGACTTAGTGGCTCGATACCGTCCGTGAGATCGGGATCGTCGACTATTCTCACAGCACGTCTCTGGACTGAATCGAAAGGCTCAAGCTGGTACTTCGGTGCTTCCGCCCAGAGATGACAGCAATACTCCATGTGAGGACGAACTTGTGCTTTGTACAGTAGTAACCTTTGTGCCGGTGTGAAATATCGCTTCGCTCTATTCAGAACACCAAGCTTTTTTGATGCCAGCCTCACCTTTCCCTCCAAATGAGTCTGAAATTGGACGTCACTGGAGATATCGACACCGAGGATCCCAATACTCTGTGAGATGGTAAGGGGTGTATTCTGGAATTGTGGAACTAGAGTGAACGGGGTTTTTTTAGCAGTAAACGCACAAACTTGTGTCTTAGAGGGGTTAAATTGGACCAGGTTATCCCGACCCCAATCGGAGACTCTGTGTAAAGTGCTCTCGATTTGAGACACAAGTTGTTCGCGACTTTCTACTACAGCGGTACGAGGGATGTTAGCCCGGCCCGTGTAATACGCATCTCCAGTACTGTCATCCGCATAACAATGAATGCCATCTATGGTCAACATATCATTGATATGCAGCAAGAATAGTGTTGGAGATAGCACGGAGTCTTGCGGGACACCAGCGTTTATGTCCATGCTTTCGGAACAGCTACCGTCGACGACGGCTTTTATGCGTCTGCCGGACAAAAAGCTAGCCACCCATTTGCACAAACCCTCGGGCAGGCCGTAGGACGGTAACTTCGATAGAAGGCCCCTGTGCCAGACCCGATCGAACGCCTTTGCTATATCCAGGCTAACTGCCAAAGCCTCACCTTGACTCTCAATGGCTGAAGCCCACCGGTGAGTGAGATACACTAGAAGATCACCAGTCGAGCGACCGCGGCGGAAACCGTACTGGCGGTCGCTGATCAAATCGTGCTCTTCCAGGTAACTGAGGAGCCGTGTGTTGATTACACGCTCCATCACCTTAGAGAGAAGGGAGGTTATAGCTATAGGCCTGTAATTCGATGGGTCCGATCTATCACCCTTTTTTGGCACTGGATGCACATGAGCAGTCTTCCACGAAGACGGCACTTGCCTTTTGCGGTAGGAAATCGCGAAAAGTCGCGTTAGTACAGGGCACAACTCAGGGGCACACTTTTTGAGTACCACTGCAGGTATGCCGTCTGGCGCACTCGACTTATGAACGTTTAGACAGTTTAGTTCCCGCCGCACTTCTCTTTGCGAAATGTGTATTTCCGGCAAAGAGTGTTGGCACGGCGGGTTAATAGGCGGTACCGCACTTCTATCCTCGTTCATGGTCGAGTTCGCGGCAAAGAGTTGCCCAAGTAGGTCGGCTTTCTCTTTAGCACTATGGGCCAAGTTACCATCGGCATTTCGCAATGGTGGTAAAGACGACTGGCAAAAATTTCCTTCGGCAGCCTTAGCAAGAGACCAAAACGCACGACTCCCAGAGGGATAGCTCGTAAGTCGCTCACCAATCCTGCCGATGAAATCGAATTTGGCTCTGGCAATTGTCTTTTTGCTGGACCTCGAGGCAACATTTAGTTTGCGCCTCACATCAGAGATATTCGGATCCTTATTGGTACGGGCCGTGGTCCAAGCCCTACAGGCGGCCTGCTTGACTAGCCTGGCTTCCTTGCAAAGCCGGTTAAACCACGGTCGCTTTTTTTCCCCCGCAGCTACTGATGGGTTGGGAATAAAATACTCCATACCCACCAGGATCGTCTCAGTGACAGCGGCTGCGCAGGAGTCAGGATCTTCTGGCGTGAAGCAAAGCTGCCTCCACGGGTACGATGCGTAGAATTCACGCAATCCATCCCAGTCTGCTGATTTATATTGCCACATGTGGCGCAAATTGGCTGGGCGAGGTGGAATATGCCGCGGGCATGGGACTTCGGTCCGGACGAGGCAGTGGTCGGACGAGCCGAGAGGTGCGTCCACTGCAATAGTGTAGTCGTCCGGACGCGTCGTCAGCAGAAGGTCCAACAAAGAGTGTGCATGGCTCTCAATATCAGGTATTCTTGTTGGAGAATGTACCAGTTGTGAGAGGCCATGGGCCAGAGCAAATTCATGAGTAGACTTGCCTGTAAAATCGGTGGATCGAGAATTTAGCCACTCACAGTGGGCATTAAAGTCCCCTAAAATCACCAACTCAGCACGAGGGTACCGCTCAAGAACTTTGTCAGTCGTCACCTGCAGGTGCTCAAAGAGTGCTTTAGTCTCCCTGTCACCGCTATGAGACCTGTATAGGCACGCATAGATTCGAGGCCGATAACTGTGTGAGGCTTACACTGCCACAATGACTGTCATGCCTTTTACGTCCCCAAGAGTGGCGTGAAAAAGCATCTCACTAGGCCGCCATAGTGTGGGTGACCACACTCTATTGTCTACATTTGCAATGAGTATGGTGACCACAACTGTTTGGATTCTATTCATGCTTTCTATCAGGCAGAGTAGAGTCACTTTAGCAGACTCTTCATATAGAAAAATAAACCCCGTCGCAAATCTCGGTGGGGTGACGACCTGGGGTTTCCGCACGTTATCTTATGTAGATTGCTTAGTCACTTCTTACGACACCAATGTGATGATTTAGGATGGTGACACTCTGTATGCTTAATCCAACAACAGACGGACAGGATGACATATTCACTGAACCTCTTTTGTTCAGTGTTAAAAGATTTAAAACCTTGAAACATGATTATATCAGATACTGATCTTCGTGTCTAGATTTGTAATGATATCTAGAGATTCACCTAAAAAGGAGTATTTCTAATTAACATTGCTACTGAAAATTTACTTCATGTTCTTAGGGCTATTATACAGGGTGGTCCAAAAGGTGAGACTAAAAAATTTTTTTAGATTCCTGACATCTAGACGTACCCGAAAATATCCCATGTATGTTTTGCGATTTTTGGTAGTTTTTGAGTTTTCTTTTCTACCAGGGGGGAACACACCCCCTTGCACCCCATCCTGGCACCCATCTATATATACAGTGTTAGACATATATGTAAGTATATAGTGGCTGCACAGATGGCGTACTGATTTAACCGGTCACCTCGTCACTTCCTACTACGATAATGTGCGATAGGTGGTACGATTCACACATGGGACAACACTATATGATACATAAGTTATTGTGCCGAGTCTAAGTATTTTTTGTGTTCATTGCATTTATCCGTGATGTGATGGATTAAGAATACAAAATGTTACCACCCCTATTCATCCCTTGGGTGTCGTAAAAGGCGACGAAGGGAACAAAGTATACAAGACAACATCATTACAAAGAGAAGGAAAACTTGAAACAAACCGTATTCCAACCCGTCTGGCCAGCGTGGAATAGTAGGCCAAAATCTCGCTAAGGAAAGGCCTATGCCCAGCAGTGGACGGTAAAAGGTTGTTGATGATTTCATTTATATCCGTTAAATCCCCCCAACACGGCATATTCGTAGAATTAGTGCAAGAGTATCTGTGTTAAACAAGAAAAAAACCTGTTAGAGCATACGTCATATATGCATGTAATTTACTCATCATCTTCAAGAAAATACCTCATTCCAATTTATTACCATTTAGACACATTGAAGTTAATAATACTTGTTTTCGAGGCGGTTATTAATTACAACGTCTATTATTACGTTCTGAAACGCGTCTTACCTACAATTTTATTTCTTGAGTGACACCAGCCTATACAATGACGGCTGTATAAAAAAATAACCTCAAAATTTTACCATTGTGTACCAGTATTTCACGTATTCATTTGTCAAGTGTCCACATCTGTGCTGATAACGGTATACCTGTCTGCCAGTTAGCCACCGGTTCGGTTCTTGGGCTTGTCTTGAAGTAATTTATAGTCGGAATACTTTAAAACTATATGCGAAGGTGAGTTTAAGAGCTTTTGACACAATGATATACTACGGTGCTATGAATATGACATAAATTATTTACAGGTCGGGTGAGTCTTGTTAGTTTTTTTGTATCTTTGACATCGTGAAATGCGGTGGGTGATATTTGATTTACTTTTGAGATCTTTTGGTTCTTTAATAAATTTTTAAACAAATACCAATAATATAACAGTTTTTTTTCTTATAGGTATGTATATCAATTAGCAAATAAATAAACGTGGTACTTACTCTATCGTATCATCACATAGTCCTCTGCTAGATACAGGCGTCTCTCTAGAAAGGAGGATTTAAACTGTTATACCACGCTGACCAGACGGCTTAGAATATGGTTTGTATCAAGAGTAGGAGGGATCTGGATGTCGTAAAAACCGCTGTTCCCGAATCCCTCCTACGAGGGGGCGTTTTTAAGTTCGCGGAATGGAGGGTATTGAGTAATAATAAAAACACAAAATTATTTTTCTTTTTCTATATATTCCCCTGCAACACGAATACATTTTTCAGATCTTTCAATTAGTTTTTTTATTCCCTCGTAAAAAAAAGTTTTATCTTTGTCTGAAAAATACGCCGAAACCGCCTCCTTAACCTCCTCATCAGTTGAAAATTTCTTACCACGTAATTCTTTTTTCATTTTTGGAAAGAGATAATAATCACTCGGAGCCAAATCTGGACTGTAGGGTGGGTGATTCAAAATATCGAAGCCCACCTTATGCAGGGCAGCCAGTGCGACTCGGCTCTTGTGAACGGGAGCATTGTCATGCAATAGCAGGACACCTTTCGTTAATTTTCCCCGTCTTTTTTCTTTGATGGCTTCTTTTAACTGTTCTAAGATCGAAGCGTAGTATTCCCCCGTTATAGAAATGCCTTTATCTTTATAATCTATCAATAATATTCCTTCTGAGTCCCAAAAAATCGTTGCCATGAGTTTCCCAGCCGACTGTGAAACCTTAAATTTCTTGGGTGGTGCTGTGCCCTTTTTGTGCCACTGCATGGAAGACTCCATGCTGTGGCTCCATGTTTGGACTCGGGTTCATAATGATGAACCCAAGTTTCATCCCCAGTAACAATTTGATTCAATACGCCATCCTTGTCTTCATTGCAGAGGTCCAAAAACGCACGTGAACATTCCACGTGCTGTTGTTTTTGCAATGGCGTGAGCATTCTCGGCACCCACCGTGCGCTAACCTTAGTCATGCCAAGATGATCGTGTAAAATTTTAAAAATTGTTGTATCCGATACTCCAACCATTTTTGTGAGTTGTTTCTTTGTTAGTCGAGCATCTTCCAATACAATTTTTTCTACTTTTGCAATAACTTCTGGCGTAGTCACCTCAACGGAGCGCCCCGGCCTCGGGTCGTCTTCAAGTGATTCCCTGCCTTGTTTAAATAAACTATGCCACTTGTAGACCATTGTTTTTCCTGGGCAAGAATCCCCGTAAACCGATGACATCTCATTGAGTATGGTTTGAACAGACTTTCCTTGCTTAGTAAGGAACTTTATCACCGCACGGAATTCAATTTTCTCCATTTTTTTCACTTCGTTCCCGATTAAAATACTTGGTCAACGATAGTTTAATAACTAATGATCCAATCACAACAAATTTTACTATGCAGACTAATTATGAGTCACTGAATACGGTAGGCATCAAAAGAGCGCGTTTACCCGCCTTTTTCACTGTCATTCCGCGAACTTAAAAACTTACCCTCGTATCTTAGGCGCAGAGTGGCACACCGTGTGGTTTTGGTCAGTCCGATTCCGACACATCAGCCGCCGTAAATCTCGGTAGGGCGACGGCTCTGGAGGGTTTCCACACATAAAAAAAAGGGTTTGTATTATGCTTTTCTTCTCTACACCGTCCTGATATCCTGCATAATTTGCTTCCTTAGTCGCCTCCTGCGACATCCCTGGGATGAATAGGAGTGATGATACTTTGTATTCTTACATCGTCAACACACGGATAGTTGGTCGTTCATTTATTCTGTAGATGATGTTTATTTTACATTTATCAACAGTCTTTACTAGTCGACTACTGGATATAAACCTTTTCCAAAAAATGAACTTATAGCCTACCATACACACTGGCAAGACGGGATGGTATTGCATCCATTTTGCTTCCTTATTTGTTTCATAATTTCCATTATATCTATCCACGCATAAATACATGTTGAATTTACGTTTATCTATGGCTAGAAATAATATTTGACAGATACTTTAATTGACTGAGTTAGTTAACCTCGTCTTTAAATATACAACTTCGCGGTCGAACAGTAATGGACAACCATAAACTGTACCTGCAAGGGTTCGTGGCAGAAAATTCCTGTCTAACCTACACACTTCTGATTTTAGAGTGTGTGGGCGTACCACTTGCAGGTAGCTTGCAAGTAGGTAGGAGCTTAACCATGTCTAAAGTATGATGTTATTTTTCCTAAACTTTGATTTTTTATTCTTTACACTTTCAATCTACAAGCCATTACCGGTGGTGTCACTCACTTGGTTATGTAGTATTTCTAACTTTGAAAATAATAAATTTCTTGCCTCATTTTACACCTTTGGGGCTGAAATTTCTTAATTAGCGATTACAACATAAAAATTAAGTTGACCCGAGATGTGTTACGGTTCCAGAGATTTCCTTACTAGGGTGCACCTGGTACCCGAGACGGTGGCTTTTGATCGATTCTAGTGGTATCCGCGGGGGATTTCTGAACAGGAAAAAAAAGGTAGCAATCCTTTTCCCGTTTCTAATTTTTCGTGGCATTTAAAATCGACCATGACCGCTAATTGTGAGCGGGTACATTGTCTGTACTATCATGCATATATTCATCATCAGAAATAATCATTACATCATCTAACTGGAATGTATGCAATGAGGTTGTATAACTCGTGTTATTGAACCTACACAACCAGATACATGATTTCATCTTATTAGAAATCTAGATGGTACTGTAGATACTTAGAAGTGATATTTTCTTCAGTTTTATGCAGCGAGATATTTACCTGTTTTCCTACACCTTGGGCAGTAGATAGATATCTATGTAAATTGAGTTACAGAAAGACAGTGTTTTAATATTGTCATGCGAAACTTGTCGTCTACCTCAGTTCACTTGCTTGAGAACATATTTGTACATTCTCGTAATCGTAAGTTGAGATTATATTTAGATTTGTTGAATTCTTATACAACTACAGAATCGTTTTTGGCCGCAACACGGCTCGCGTAGATTTAGCAACAGTAGATTTTTGGGGGTAAAAAAGTACCTATGTGCTTTGCACTATAAGGTTTTTTTTTTACCAGAATTCATCTAGATCCGTGCAACCGTTTTTGGGTTATTGAGTAACAATCACCTTATTAAAATATTTTAACAATAATACATACAGTGCTAAGACTTTCCAATAAGAACTCGGGCCACAAATCAACCTCACCTGCAAATAATGGATCTGCTGATCGAAGGACGAGCGAGAAAACATTCTGATTAGCGGCAATAAACTCTCCACATTTTACGTGGGGCCAAAACAGTGTCGAAAAATGGGCGTTTAATATGCCTGTGCCTACTCTTTGGTGAAACAGGTGTGATTTTATGTACGAGTAGTAGTAAAGTATCCATGCATAGTTTGTTTTATAAAATAAACAGAGACAAAATATATTAAGTTTGACAATTCACGAGCTATTGTTCTGAATCTGGGCGTTCTTTGTGTCTATTTCTCATATATGTCTGTATAGTGCCCTGTCACATAGGATATAGAAATTTCTAGTACGGCAGTTCTTTTTTTACACTTTAATATAAATTCAAGTGTGATAAATTAGCAAAATATCCAACACAAAGTTGGTGATCATCGCACTTCGTGTATCCTCGTCTAAGACAAAAGATGGTCATTGCTGGACATCCTGCGCTCACATGCACTATTCCTAAGACAATGAAAACACCAAGGAAGATAAATCGCGAGAAATCTAAATGAGAAACCATGAACACTGCCAAGTGACTAATTAGGTGGGAGAATCAAACATTTTTGTATAAGAAATTGTCAAATTGCAAAGTAGAAAAACAAAACCAAAATATTTATGGCAACACCTTTGAAATGTTTCTTATGTATATATCGATATTGTATTGACACCTTCTAAACCAACTAGCTCCAATATCCAAGAGGTACTGATATGTCAATTGATACGTCAAAGCATCAATTTCCTTCATGTTACTCTGGCAGTAACTGGAGCAGTTTGAGAGAAAATCTTGTACGTATCCAGCCATAACAGTGTGATTTGCCCCTATTGACTATGATTTACGACATTGAATTAATTTATAACCGTGTGGTATACATCTCAAGGCTATAAGGTAAATATGGAGTGATGTATTTTGATGTTTTCTTGAATTATAATGATAATAATAATATTTATTATTCGTTATATTGAGATCGATCTATTATCACAGATAGGACTATTGTTGCCAATAAGCCTGATATTGTGGTAATAGATCGATTAGAGCGCCGCGCAATGATTGTCGATATCGCCGTTCCTCATGACGAGAATCTCGTGAAAGTTGAAAAAGAAAAACAATTGAAGTATTTGGATCTGTCTCACGAGATTGCTGATATGTGAAATGTAGATTCGGTGATCATTGTTCCGATAATGATATCTGTTCACGGATTGATAGCCAAGAGCCTCGACTAACACCTAAGATGCTCACGTTAAAAGGTTAGATCAAGGGTCTGATGCAGAAGGTAGTCCTCCTTGACACGGCCCGTATTGTGAGGAGGTTCCTGTCTCTGGAGCTCTAACCACCGGTATCTTGGTCCCTGTACCCGATGTCGGTGGTCTACTATTTTTTATATTTTCAAATATGTATTTTTTATTTTTTTAGATATTTAAAAATGTAATGTATGTGTATATAACGAAATAAAGAGAATAATATTTATTTATTTCAAAAAGAATACAAAATCAGATTACAAATAACTTGGCAATATGTATACAAATCAATGAATGTAGCATCTGCAATCGAACTAGGCAAAACCGATTAAAGATGTTGATGAACTAGTGGAGAGTGAAGTTATATCCGTAAGTACCCAATGTAACGATAAGATAAGGAGTGCTTTGGAGGATGCGATTCAAAAATACCGATTTGTAAATGATAATATTAGACCACGGTTATGCCGTTTGCCCATTCATAAACGTAATTTAGCGCTTGTGAGTGCCCTGGATTCGCTGTTATCAGACTATTTTGATAACAGCGAAGATCTTAGTGATACACATTCTATTCTATATTGTGCGGCTATTGCAGTTTGTCGAGTAGCTGGTGTTAAATTTATTGAATGTGTAAGTGCTACTCGACCCAAAAATGCTGTACCAGCTTGGCAGTATAGAATTGAACGTCGTATTGCTGAGACTAGGACACTCATCGGTAAATTAATTAGTTTTAAAAGTGGTAATACACGGCCGAGAGTCATGCGCTTTGTGAAACAGGCATTCTTGGGAACTTCCATTAGTCCTCAACAGTACATGTCCTGTGTCACAGAGCGCATAGACTTTCTAAAGCAGAAAGTTTATGCATGGGCAAATAGGATAAGACGTTATAGAAAACGAGTTGATCGGTATAATCAGAATCGAATGTTCCAAAGGAATGAGAAATGGGTTTACCGGAAATGGGAGGAACCGAATCCATGTGTGAGTGACGGGCATTTTCCAGATGAAAATACCACTAATTCATTTTGGCGTAACATCTGGTCAGTGCCTGTCTCTCATACAGAGGGTGATTGGTTGGAGGATGTCAAACGCTCGTGTGAGTCTATAACAGCTATGGAACCCATTGTTATTAATAAAGATGATGTAAGTTGTGCAGTCCGTTCATTACCGAATTGGAAATCACCTGGTCCAGACGGACTACACAACTTTTGGCTTAAGTGGTTCCGAAGCTCACATGCGTGTTTGGCATCACAATTCCAAGCAGCTTTGGATTCTGGTTTATTACCACAATTTTTAACCACTGGTGTAACCCATTTACTCTATAAATCTGGTAGTGCCATGGATCCCAAAAATTTTAGACCCATTACTTGTTTACCAACTACATATAAACTTCTAACATCTATTTTGAGACTCAAAATTACTACACATATAATTAATAATTCGGTACTCTCTATTTCTCAAAATGGATGTAGAAGTGGGGCCCGTGGCACTAAAGAGCTCCTTATCATAGACAGGACCATTAGCCAACAGGTACGTCGTAATCGTAAGAGTCTGGCGACATGTTGGATAGATTATAAGAAGGCTTATGACTCAGTTCCACACACATGGCTTTTGAAAGTGCTAGAGTTGTATAAAATTGATGCAACTCTGTGCACTTTCTTAAAGTCGTGTATGAGTCAATGGAGCACAACACTTCGCTATCCAGGATGTCGGCAGGCTGCGATAAACGACGTACTTATAAAGATCGAGCGAGGTATATTTCAAGGTGACAGTCTGAGTCCCTTGTGGTTTTGTCTATCTTTGAACCCTCTCAGTACTCTGTTAGAGGGTTCAGGGTTAGGCTATCGGTTGCAGAAAGATGATCAAGTTATATCTCACCTTCTTTATATGGATGATTTGAAATTACTGGCCTCCACAAAATTACAATTGATGGCGTTATTAAAGATCGCTGAAAACTTTAGTAATTCTATCAAAATGGAATTTGGTGTAGACAAGTGTGCAGTCATGTATGTAAAGAAGGGCGTGATTGTAGAATCTGAAGGAATAGAACTTTCAGATTCAACAAAACTCAGATCTCTGTCTGCCACCGAAACTTACAAGTATCTAGGTTTTTCACAGTCCTTGGGAATATCTGAATCTGGCGTGAAACAAATGTTACGGGAACGTTTCTTTGGTCGCCTAAAAAAAGTACTTAAAAGTCTTTTATCGGGCGGTAACAAGGTGCGAGCCTATAACAGTTGGGTCATGCCGGTTCTGATGTATTCCTTTGGTGTACTTAGATGGATTCAGACCGAATTAGATGCCCTTGACAGGAGAGTCCGTACATTGCTGACTGCATTCCGTATGCACCATCCACGTTCATCGGTTATGAGATTGTATATTCCGCGAAAGTTTGGAGGTCGTGGTCTATTAAATATCAAGACTCTACACAATCGCGAGATATACAATCTCAGAGAATATTTTCTACAGACTAATGTGGGAGTGCATCGTAATGTAGTTGCAGTGGATACTGGTTTTACCCCGCTCGCTCTGGCTAAAGAGAATTGGCGCAAACCTGTAGTACTTAGTACTACTGATCGCAAGGAAGTATGGAAGGGTAAAGAACTTCATGGTCGATTTTATCGGGCCCTACACGGGTCTGATATAGACTTTAAAGCGTCGACGTCTTGGCTACGGTATGGTGATCTCTTCGGAGAAACCGAAGGTTTTGTTTGTGCACTTATGGACGAAGTTATCATGACGAATAACTACCGGTAATATATCCTGAAAGATAGTACGGTTGACATCTGTCGGGCGTGCCACCGTCCTGGAGAATCTATTAGGCATATTATTTCCGGTTGTTCTCGTCTTGCTAACGGTGAGTATTTGCACAGGCACAACCAAGTAGCCAGGATCATACACCAACAACTTGCCCTTAAATACCAACTTGTCAATTTCGAAGTACCTTACTACAGGTATGTGCCCGACCCAGTTCTCGAGAACGGTCGTGCTACGTTATATTGGGATCGATCTATTATCACAGATAGGACTATTGTTGCCAATAAGCCTGATATTGTGGTGATAGATCGATTAGAGCGCCGCGCAATGATTGTCGATATCGCCGTTCCTCATGACGAGAATCTCGTGAAAGTTGAAAAAGAAAAACAATTGAAGTATTTGGATCTGTCTCACGAGATTGCCGATATGTGGAATGTAGATTCGGTGATCATTGTTCCGATAATCATATCTGTTCACGGATTGATAGCCAAGAGCCTCGACCAACACCTTAAGAGGCTCACGTTAGAAGGTTGGATCAAGGGTCTGATGCAGAAGGCAGTCCTCCTTGACACGGCCCGTATTGTGAGGAGGTTCCTGTCTCTGGAGCCCTAACCACCGGTATCTTGGTCCCTGTACCCGATGTCGGTGGTCTACTATTTTTTATATTTTTAAATATGTATTTTTTATTTTTTATATATTTAAAAATGTATTGAATATGTGTTTAAATGAAATAAAGAGAATAATAATAGTATGCATGTATTTACAAAAAAAAGTATGTATTTGTATAAGTCGTCTAGTACTCATAGTACAAGCTCTGCTTAATTTGGGACTAGATGGCGTTGTGTATTAAATGTATGAAATATTTGTTTGTTTATTTATATCCTGATACTAACTGTTACTGAACAGTCCGAATCAGAATATGTGATCACGCAATGGGAACTGCCCCTCGTGTGATAAAATTAAATATTTGGTTGTCGTCTGGATGTATAAGTAATGTTTATTTGCCAGAACATGTACTCGGTTGACGGCTATGAAATGATGGGTTACAAAATATGGGTGTGTAATATGCCTACCCTTACACGAAATACAACGTTACTAATTACAAAACTCATTACAGTAGGAACCCTAACCTATAAATGAAACCTAGAATTTTGTCTCTAAAACACGCCTACTTTTAACAAACTCATCGTACATTATCTAAACCATCACTTAACTATAAGATCATTGACTTTTGTGTACAACTCACGTATAATTTAGGTATACTTGCCGTGTTGGCTTTTA
The DNA here is from genome assembly GCA_949316085.1 of Hypercompe scribonia. Classification (NCBI taxonomy): domain Eukaryota; kingdom Metazoa; phylum Arthropoda; class Insecta; order Lepidoptera; family Erebidae; genus Hypercompe; species Hypercompe scribonia. The sequence goes on from OX438987.1 coordinate 15,770,274, forward strand.
CTACCAACCGGTCTGCGCTAACGCAGGTTGTAGTGACACACTAAACAGACTTTCTTCGGTTCACGAAATTCGGCCCACACCGGTGACAGATATTTTCGATAAATATTATTGTGTGATAAAATGGACGGTGCTTTTTAAGATTTCTTTTTGGAATTTTAATGTTGTTCGGTATTTTTATAGATGTATTTACAACTTTTGCTGATTTTACGAGGACAGAGAAGTATTTGAGTGAGTGTGTTAAGAGTTCGTGAGTTTGGTTGCACCTCAGTTTCAATATGAGTGCATATTGTTTTGATGAATGCAGTAATTGAACTGTTTCTACATAAATATTTATAAGTTAAGCTTAGCTTTAGTAACGTGTAATAGGTATATCTAAAAGTAGTCTTAAGTTAAGATATATTGTGTTTAATACTTTTATATTTAAAATCTATTCAGTCGATTATTTAAGAGAAATATTTATTTTTGTATGTTTTAAAAAATAGCGCTAAAAAGGTACAAATTCTCTTAAACGAGTACGTGATGAAATATTTCGAATTTTTTTAATGTGAAGTTAAGAATAAAATCGTACTTATTATTCTCGTAAAAAGGGTCTCTCATTTCAAAAGTTAATAATCTATGATATTTCATATCTCCAGTTTCCCAACACATTAAATTAAAATAACTAATTGTATGTATTAATTCTATAATTAGATAATAATTACTATGAAAGATTTAATATCATTTCTCACGTCACGGTAAAAAACTTGGTAATTTAGATCTCGGGTAATTATATTTTTTATGATGTAGAGAAAAATGAAATCCATCTAATGATGAGTGACCACCGCCACCCGTAACCACCTGCTAGTCAAGAGACAAGAGAGTCACCCTTTTACTGTAATCCCCACTTTTTTGTGGAAGCCCTCACGGGTACCACCGACAGGTTATATCGGACTCGAACCGACCTAAAACCGCACGCCTTCTCAAGTACCAGTAGCCGGGGAACCAGGTGCACCCTAGTAAGGAAATCCCTGGATCTTCGACGTACCTTGGGCCACCTACGGCTTGTAGACGGAACCTTTGCCCCCAAAAACGGCGAGCGCAGTCCGTAGCGCTCGCATCACCATCCCGGCCTGCTTCTACTAGGGTGACAGATGGCCTCCTCCAAGCCTGCACTTATGGAGAAAGTGTAATCCACTCTCAGATTACGGGAGTGGAGAAAGATTAGTACTCCGTTAACGTCACTGACTAGAAGAAAACCTACAAAAGAATTGTTCAACACTGTTTTCTGTGAGATCATGGCGTCACTGTGGAGCTGGGCTAGATGTCTCTTCCACCAGTCACACCGTTCATGTCACATGCTTCATCATACCTTCATACCCAAAGGTTATTATAAGTTAAAGTTTTGTTTCTATTAATCGCATCATAGCCCATAGATTATTTTAATTTGATTTCTTTTATTAACAGATTGCTTCCACACTCTTTAACTGTGTACTATCAGACGGTTAGTAGCCATTCATTAGCTGGGTTAATAGCACACCTGGTCATCAGTGCGTAATTATAGGATCAATTTGAAATAATAAAAGCTATCAGACTCGCATCATTGACTGCGCACAAGCATATCGAGGTCACTTCTCGATTTAAAACCTCTTTGGGCATATACAAGTTTTGTTTTTCGCTTTCGTTTTGTGTACCGAGTAGTAGATTGGTAGAAGATATGGTTACTTTGTACGGATAAGTTGAAAAGTTCAGGTTTGAAGCCCTTGTTAGATATTGTGCTGTCCGTATGGTAACGGGTTAAGAATACAAAGTGGCAATACTTTTATCAGAAGGGACGAATCTTCGCAGGACAATAGCTCTGAAAAGAGAAGAAAACTCGAAATAAACTCCATATTAACCTAACTGGCCAGCGTGATAACTACAGAAGATCAGGTTGACATTTTTTAGAGGAGGCCTCGTTAAGCAGTGGACGGCAATAGGCTGAATGAAATGCTCAGAGCCGGCCGCCGGGGTGGTTTTTAGTGGAAACACCACATACTCCTGGCTGCTGCGTCCCCGAGGAGTCAGAGATCCGAAGGGATTTTCCAACCCGACAGCAAAAAAAAAAAGGCTGAATGAAATGAAAAACAAAAACTTGACATTCCGTCAGTACGACAAACTCCGCAGTACTGCTTAGCTGTACTATGACAACCAGACTTCTTATGAATATACCCATAACCACAAAACAAAGCCTTTTTTGTGAAAAGACGGTAAAGCACTTGTAGTTTCAGACTCGCAGGCGCCCATTAACGACGGTAGGCACTTACCTTAGAGTCACCTACCTGTTTGTTTGCCACCTATACAATAAACAAATACATTGCTTAATAATTTGACTGCACGGTTGGCTTAGTGGTTTAAACGGTCACCACACCGCTTTCTACTGCACTGAGTGTTGTGGGTTCAAACCCCACATGGTACAACATTTTATGTGATCCATAAATTGTTGTTCTGAGTGTTCCTTGTGTCCGTTTCTTGTATGTCTATAAAGTCCCCTGTGATACAGGATTTATCCATAGTGCGGACGTTGTTTTTCCGTAAGAAAATAAATAATAATTACAGTCGAAGTCAAATCACAATAAACAGTGTAATTAAGAAAAGATCTGGGCAATAAAATCTTCCTATTTTAATTGCAAATAACAAGAATTATAAAATAATAATCGGTCTATTATTAAATTGAATTAAAGAAATATTGAAATATTTGTGTTAATTCGTTTATCTGCTGAGTTACTTACTTCCTTATTCGTGGAAGAGCCATGCTTCAGTTCGAACGGAGTGGTATTACGGTTTAACAGCAAACTGGTGTTAAGCAAATCTAAACTTGCTTTTGATAGAATGAGCGACGATACCGGCGGACCACTCCATTAATAATAATATGTTTTTTTAATTGGTTTTTTGACAGACAACTACCGCAATAGGAACGTGTCCTGTGACGCCGGTAAAAATATACACCGCAATGGATTTAAAGGAAGTTCCACCTGCGTGTATGTCGATTATTGCGGCAAATAGTAGCGTATATAGTAGCTTATGTAATTCTGATGTATAAATAGTTATGTTATTTTGAATAACTAAAATATTTAGTAAGATAAACTATATCGTGTATCGATATAGTGTTTAGATCTTTCTTTTCAATATTAGTCTTAGAATTTGCATATAAAGGTAACTGATAGGTGAATAAATTAAAAACAAGACACACACTTAAACTCTCTGTCCGGCGATTGATTAAGAATACATAGTGTTACCATCCCTATTCATCCCGTGGGTGTCGTAAAAGGCGTCCAAGGGAACAAAGTATATAAGACAACAGCGTTACAAAGAGAAGCGAAACTTAAAGCAAACCCTATTCCAACCCGTCTGGCCAGCGTGGTATAGTAGGTAGACCAAAACTTCCTGGGGTGCTGGGCTAGCAAACCTCCACGTGGTGCACCCTGGAAACGTTGGTGATGGTGTTGTTCATCATTACCAACGGCTTATATTCTAGCACGAAGAGGAAGCCATTTTCTTCGGCAAATCGGCTGAGATTTGGTCCAACAGAGCGGGCGTGTCTGTCGGATGCTCTGTTGGTTCTTCGGTCTTCGGAGCATTGAGGAGGAAAACCTCGGTAAAAAATCACTATGTCGGGACTCTTTAGGGTCGGAGTACCTCCGCTTAGCGGTGGAAAAGGTAGGACAGGCTCGGTGTGCACTTACACTGCCACCGAGCAGGTATCAGGAGACGTTGTCTCCCTACCACTGTCGGCATATCGTAGTCCCGAAAGGAGTGCCGTGGTTATGTCTCGCGGGCCTCTGTTTATTAAACAGAGGCTCCACTAACACGTGCGTGCGACAGCAGGGGGGGTCGATAGTGGACCTTTCGTTCGCAACCCCTGCCCTCGCCGCACGAGTAAGGAACTGGCGTGTTCTGGAAGAGGTTGAGATGCTCTCGGATCACCTCTACATCGGATTTGAGCTCTCTCGGATCCAGGACTCCAGTAGGGGTCATACGGCGCGGCCTTCTTCTCGCTTGCCGCGGTGGGCTATTTCGAAGCTGAACAGGGACCTACTAGAGGAGGCGGCCGTGATTCAGTCTTGGCTACCTCCGCAGGCCCCAACCGAGGAGGTCGACATGGGGGCTGGTCGCTTTCGTGACGCGATTACGCAGATTTGCGATGCGGCCATGCCCCGTATCCGAGGTCATCGGCCTCCACGGAAGGAGGTTTACTGGTGGTCCCGAGAGTTGGTGGACCTCTGCACGGCTTGTACTCGTGCCCGACAGTCCCGTGCCCGTCGTCCTACACCCGCAGTCGCCAGCGTCACCGCGAAAACGGCGAGGAGGACCAGCTTCATGAGGAGTATCGAGAGGCGCGGAAAACTCTGAAGCTGGCCATTAGCCGCGCCAAAGAAGTGAAAAGAAAGGAGATGCTGGAGAGTCTTGATCGTGACCCTTGGGGCCGCCCTTATCGTGCGGCGCGACAAAAGCTCCGCACGTCGGAGTCCCCCCTTACAGAGACTCTCTAGCCCAGCTTCCTGCAGGAAGTGGTCGAGGGGCTTTTCCCGCAGCGGGTGGAGCACACAACCTCATCAATGACTTTCTTGGTCAGAGACGACGGAGGGGAGAACGAGGATAATGTTCCACCCGTCAGGGAATCGGAAATAGGGGCGGTTGTTCTACGGATTCGCTCTAAGAATACCGCCCCTGGGCCAGATGGGATACCTGCCCGAGTGTTGGCACGAACCCTCGACCACATGTCGGATCGCCTCAGAGAGGTCCTGGACGCCAGCTTGGCGTCCAGACGCTTTCCTGAGAGCTGGAAGAGCGGGAAGCTGGTCCTGTTACGGAAACCGGGACGGCCTGCCGATTCGGTTGCGGCCTATAGGCCCATCGTGTTGCTGGACGAGGCGGGTAAACTGTTTGAGAGGATACTCTCTGCCCGCATCGTCCGGCACCTCTGTGAGGTGGGCCCCGATCTGTCGGACGCCCAATACGGATTTCGAGCGGGGTGTTCGACGGTCGATGCCGTGTTGCGCCTGAGGGCCGTGACCGAAGAGGCGGTGAGCTGTGGCGGCGTGCTGTTGGCGGTATCGTTAGACATCGCCAACGCATACAACAGTCTGCCATTTAGCTGCATCAGGGAAGCACTCCACTACCACGGGGTGCCAGAGTACCTGAGGCGGCTTGTGGCAGACTATCTTGCGGAGCGTACCGTCATGTACGAGGACCGAGATGGTATTGTGAGGCGGCGGTCCATGTCGTGCGGTGTTCCACAGGGGTCTGTCCTCGGACCACTCCTGTGGAATATGGGATACGACTGGGCCCTTCGAGGTCGTCTTCCCCCCGGGCTGGGTGTAATTTGTTACGCAGATGACGCATTGGTCACTGCCCGGGGGATGAACTTTCAAGAGGCGGCGCGCCTGGCCATCACGGGTGTCTCTCTGGTGGTCGGGCGTATTGAGGCGCTGGGTTTGCGGGTGGCCCTGGACAAGACGGAGGCCCTTTTGTTCCATGAGCCCCGTCGTGGTCCACCCTCTGGCGCCTCCATCATAGTCAATTCGGTCCTCGTACCGGTTCAGGCCCAGATGAAGTATCTGGGTCTGATCCTCGACGGCAGGTGGCTCTTCGACGAGCACTTTCGACAGCTCTCTCCAAAGCTGGTCGGTGCTGCTTCTGCCCTTAGGCGACTCTTGCCTAATTTGGGTGGAGCCAGCGTCGCGACGAGACGGCTATACACGGGGGTTGTTCGGTCAATGGCCCTGTATGGTGCACCGGTGTGGGCGGCGGCTCTGACCGCCCAGAATAGAGCTGGCCTCTGGCGTCCTCAGAGGATATTGGCGGTTAGAGCCATACGCGGTTACCGTACCGTATCGACGGAGGTGGAGGCGGAAGTGCTCGGCAAAGTTTATCGGCGAACGGCTGAATTCCGGGCGGGAAGCGGAATACGGCCCCCGCCTGAAGAGATACGCGAGTGGCGTGAGGCCGCTCGTCGTGCCACGATGGCTCGTTGGTCGTCCCGGCTGGAGGCCCCACGTGCTGGCTTTGCCACCGTGGAGGCTCTTCAGCCGGTCATCGCCGAATGGGCAGGGCGACAGCACGGGACCCTTTCCTTCCGACTGACGCAGGTTCTTTCCGGGCACGGTTGCTTCGGGAAGTATCCACACTCGGTCGCCAGGAGAGAATTGAGTCCCGCCTGTCACCACTGCGACTGCAGTGAGGACTCGGCTCAGCACACGCTAGTGGTTTATTCCGCCTGGGCGGCGCAGCGTGGGGTCCTCACTGCAGTTATTAGACTAGATCTCTCGCTACCGGCCATCATACGCTCCATGGTCGGTAGCGACAGTTGTTTTACCGCGGTCGCTACCATTTGCGAAGATGTAATTTCGCGGAAGGAGGTGGCGGAGAAGGCCCGGGACGACGACCTCCACTCGGACCCAATTCGCAGCCGGCGAACCGGGCGGCGAATCAATCCTATGTCAGGTGCAGAGTGGCACACCGTGTGGTTTTGGTCGGTCCGATTCCGACACACCACCCCGCCGTGGACCCCGGTGGGGTGACGGTTCGAGGGGGATTCCACACGTTAAAAAAAAAAAAAGGTCAAAACCTCCTTGCTAAGGAGAGGCCTGTGTCCAGTGGATTTTAAAAGGCCGTTGATTGATTGAATCTTTATTACTGTAAAGTCACATCCTTTTTTCAAATAGACGAAAAGAACACTCAAGCAAAGAACAACAATTTGTCGATCACACAGAGTGTTGTACCATATACGGCTTAGAGCCACAGTCAGCGCTGTGAAAAGCGACATGATGACCGCTTTAACCACCACGCCATCCGTACAGTCTTCATCTCTTATTGTGAGTCGAGAGGAGGACACAAATAGTGGAAACATGCATCTCTAGTCACCTACTAACAACAGACCCAAATCTCGGTTACCCTATATTACGTGAAAAAAGTTAAATAGAGAAAAGGTGTGCTTAAGTCAACGTAGTAAGAGTTTACAGTGATGTTGTCCTGCGCACTTTGCTTCCATAGTCGCCTCTTACGACACCCATGGGATGAATAGGGGTGGAAACACTCCATATTCTTAATCTGTCACCACATTTTTTTTTCTATCTTAAGAGCCTGCCAAAGTGGCTCTACTCTGCCTGATAGAAAGCATGAATAGAATTCAAGTGTTGTGGTCACCATACTCATTGCAAATGCTGCCAACGCAGTATGGTGACTCACACTATGGCGGCCTTGTGAGATGCTTTTTCACACCCCGCTTGGGGACGTAAAAGGCATGACATTCGTTGTGACAGTGTAAGGCTTACACAGTTACCACGATAACTGTCACCCCTGCATCAATAGGCCTCCGGTCTCACACTCATCAACGAAACACGACAACACGGATGTTGGCGCTTTAGGTTGGTCTTCTGTGGGAGGGTAGTACTGCCCCGGTCGAGCCGGCCCGCTTGTGCTGAAATCAGCGTGGCTCTACTACCTACTACATGGAGAGTTTTAACTATGTTTTTTGTTTTTTCTTAATCACTTTAATATGCAAATTCTAAGACAAATATTGAAAAGAAAGATCTAAACAATATATCGATATACGATATAATTTATCTTACTAAATATTTCAGTTATTCAAATTAACATAACTATTTGAATACCTGCCAAATGGTATCGAAACTATTTCGACACAAACTTTCGCACCGCTTTGTAAACATAACATTCCTGCGGACTATTACTAAAGGTTGCTTTTAGAGAAATCGTAATTTGATTGTAGCAATAGAAATACCTTTTATTGAAAATATTTAGAACGGAATTTTCGTAAACATTCCTAAGTCAAATAAGTAAATTTTTAGTGGTGGTAACATTTTTAAAGACATCTTCCGTCATTCTACCAACATTATAAATGCAAATTTAAGATTATTTGTTACGGTTTTACGCGAAAACTACTACTCAACTGATCATCATGAAATTTTGTACACATGTTTTAGGAACGTGTGATCAAAATTTATATTTATGTATGTGTAAGAAGTAACATAGGATACTTTAATTTAAATTATATATATATGTATATTTATATTTATTTAATATAATTTGTGACGAAACTTAATGTGGCAGACCAAATTCTACGCGAGCGAAGTCGCGGGCGAAGTATATAATTATCCTGTGTAAATACAAAGAACAGCGACACAGAATAACAAGTCTTGGGTCACAAAAAGAGGATGAGACAACTCATGTGGGGATTTAATCCACAACACTGAGAAATAGGAAGCGGTGTGGTGACTCAGTCATTACGTTTGATTTGCATCCACTCCAAGTCAACCTCACCTGCAAGTGATGTACTTGCAGATCGACAGATGAAGCTCTAGAAAACAAAACATCCTGATTAGCGTCAATAGACTCGTCACCTTTTACGTGGGACCAAAACAAAGGCACAAAATGGGCGTTTAATATGCCTCTGCCTAGCTTGGGAAAACAAGCGTATTTTATACATGTATATATTTCGTAGAATTTGTTTAATCGACTTATTAAACTGTAAAATATCATATTATGTAAACCACAGAAAATAAACATTATTATTTTTCTTATTAGTAGGTATATGAGTCCAACGAGCAGGTGTATCGCTTGATGGTAAGTGATCACTGTCATCTATGTTTTTTTTAACATCTTTAATCTTCAACTGCCTTAACGGCGCAGCGGTAGCGAACGCGACTGCTGTGCTTGAGGTCTGGGGTCGGATTCCCGGATCGAATCAAATATTTGTTAGATTTGCAAAAATTTATTTTGGAGTTTAGGTGTTTTCAATGTATGACATCTATGTATTTACAAAAAAAAATATATAAGTATTCTATCAGTCAGTCTAGTTATCGTAGTACAAGCTCTGCTTAGTTTGAAACTAGATGACGTTGTTTGTGTGTAGGTGACAAATGTCCGAAGCATTTATTTAAATATTTATTTATTTGAGAGAAAATACTCATTATATAATTAATAAAAAAAATTAAATACTTTTTGTTACGTATTAATATAGAAGTTATTATTTATTCTTGATATTAGTTTCATTTCAATAGCACCGAATGTTACATACGAATTCGTTGATGTCTTTTATTTATATTGGATATATTTATAAATCCTATCTCTAATATTATAAATCGATTATGAGTTTATTTGCTTCTTGATTAAGCTTTAATTAAGCAATTAGTGAATTAAACATTTGCGTTTTTTAAAATATAGAAATGGCTATTGGAGAGCAATAATTACTAACGATCGACCGAAAGTTTCAATTACGGTTCCGGCTAGTTTCGATGAGAAAATCTAGTTTCGGCCTTAGTTTTGGTTTCATAGCCGAAACATTTTGTCGCATAGGAACTCAAGTATTTGAAAAGTATCATGCATCGTTCAGCGTGCTTTGCGTCTAACTCACACTCGCCCGCCCGCATCACCATCTACTTATATCAATTTTTCTTATGAGTATCGTATCGCTTTTATAATGTAATATTATGTAATTATTTTGTCTATATATTTATGACATAAAACAGAAAATTATATAATATGTTTCATATGTTATGTAATAATTGTCTTTTTATTTCGTTTGAAACTAATTAACTGTCTGTTTATATATGCAAATAAATGTGTAAAAATGCACTAGATTTCAGTATATAATTAAAATCTATGCATATAAAAAAATTATAAGAGATCGATGTCTACGAATATACATTAAAGATATTGAAGGAAAACTAACGAACGGAGTCTTTATTAAAATAACATAACTCAAAACAAAAGTTACCAGAATTTTTAACAGTAATCTCTCTAACCAATTTGAATGCATTTTTCTCATATATATTATGATAAACTTCACTTACCACAATGTTTGTTTTATTTCAAATCAAAAAAATTAAATTAATTTAAAGAATTACCATGATACAAGACATATACGATGGCGGCGTTGCCAGCAAAAGTTGGTTTTAAATATGTTTGAGTAAGTTTCGGTGTCGGTTACGGCCGAAGCTGAGAGCAAGGCCGAAAGTTCAGTTTCGGTTTCGGCTGAAAAACCAGTTTTGGTCGTGCACTAATAAATTACTTTAAAAATCACACACACTTCTGTGTGGACCCAAACTAGGCAATGCTAACTAAATGTAATTGTATAACTACTTATGCAGAAATTATACTCAGACACACCCAGACACAGATGATCGTGCATAACACATAATTATTTGTCCTGAGTGGGTATCTAACCCACAACCTGGTTTAGCAGACAAGATCAGAACCACTAGACTGACAGGTGAGTCCTTAAATACAAATAATCGTGCATAATACATAATTATTTGTCCTGAGTGGGTATCCAACCCACAACCTGGTTTAGTAGACAGGTACAGTAACCACTAGGCTAACAGGCGAGTCCTTAAACACAAATGATCGTGCATAATACATAATTATTTGTCCTGAGTGGGTATCTAACCCACAACCTGGTTTAGCAGACAGGTTCAGTAACCACTAGACTAATAAGTGAGTTTTTAAAATGTTAATAGTTCTGACGGACTAGAAAATAACTTTTACCAAAGCAGTGAGCCAAAGGTATTCGTCACTTATTGAAAAGATCGATGTCTTTTAACGATTGTATTTGGGTTTGGCCTATTCTGTCCACCCACTGTCTCACTCAACAACACAGGTACTCACACATTTCGGTACATGTTTGGCAAACGCTCGCACGCATGAATGTAGAATAGCTAGGCGAAGCGTAGAGAGGTGTTCTGTACGAATAACGAGGACGCGAGATGTATACAGCGTCCGATACATCTTGATACTTTGAGATGCTGTGAACGGTTTATAGACTAACGCTTCTAGAATTAGAATCCTTCAATACTCATTAGTTGGATAGGCCTCTTTTTAGAAGGGAGTTTTTGGCCTATTATACCATGGTCGCCAGACGGGTTGCTATAATTTCAAATTTTATTTTCTTTACAATGTTTCTATCTTACGTAGTTTTGGTTTTTATAGTTTTAATATCATTTAAAATACAATACAATCATATTTATTTTATATTGAATAATGTACCAACATCAATCGCGTGAGAGCTTTATGATGAACAAGTTATTTGTGTATTAATAGTAATATAACAAGCAGAAATAATATTGTATTTCAATCGTTAATTAACACATACTTAACATAATTAATTAAATCTTGTAATTAATTCACGAATGCAAATTAATTCATGGCTACTTAAAATACATTGGAATGTGAATTGACAATTATATTAGTTCAACTTTGGATTCTACGAAATCTTATTTTATTTAAAAAACTAATGTATTGTATATTATTTATGTATTTACATATTTAACTTAATGTATTTATATGTATATCCCGTTACTTATCTCTAATATTACAATCATTTTTTAAAAATTAATGCGCAGTACATCTAGTAGCATTTTTATGCATCACCCTAAGACAGACTGGGAGAAAATGCTCGTGGCCTTAATTTATTTATGTATTTAGAGTTAGTTATAATAAAAACCTTCAGTGTCCAATTTCTATTTAAAATTTAATTTTTGCTTCGAGTAAAGTTTATTGTTATTAGCCCAATGTTCTGTACGGTTTCTTTAGTTTAAGTTTTATTTAATTCAGCACCCACCAAAGTGACTCCTCTCTGCCTCATACAAAAGTCATAAGCCTCATTACAATAATCATTGTAAAAGTAGACAATTTTGTATGGCGACTCACACTAAAGTGGCCTAGATCTATTTTTGTTGCTTTTTTCACAAATAAAGAAAACGTATAGTTCAAATCATTTGTAAAATCATGATGTATCTTCATTCCAAAATAGAGATTAAAACTGAAAGAGAAAGAAGAACAGTTGGCATGTAGTTATCAGCTCAGCTATGACTGAGTTTAGGTATAACATTATTAAGTTTTTTTGTTATTATTTTTAGAACCTGCCAAATTGACTCTACTCCGCCTGAAAGAAAGCATGAATAGAATCCAAGAGATGTGGTTACCATACTCATTACGAATGCAGACAATGCAGTATGGCGACTCAGACTATGGCAATCTATTGAGATGCTTCTTCCCGCTCTGTTTGGGGCCGTAGAAGGCATAACAGTCATCGTGGCGTTGCAATGCTTACACACTTACAGCGATAGCTATCACAATTTGGCGTTCGGTCTCGCACACCAACGAAACACGGATGCTTCTGCTTTAGGTTGATCTTCAGTGGGAGAGTAGTACTGTTCCGGTCGAACCGGCCCATTCGTGCTGCAATCAGCGTCGCTGTACTACCTAAATTTACTACTTCTACTATCTAAACTAATAAGAAGTGCATATCTCGGCCGGTAAGTTGGTATTTGTAATAAGATGGATAATAAAAAATTTGATATCATTCCATTCTCTGCTGTAGCTTTGTGTTTAAACAGCACCCACAATTGGAGAACACCTTCGTGTATGTTAAAGTAACCTATGTCCTTCTTTTGGAATCAAAGTATCTCCATTTCAAATTTCAAGAAAATCAGTTAAGCAGATAAGCCGTGAAAGCGTAACAGATAAACAGACAGACTTACTTTCGAAGTTGTAACATTCATCATCATGTTTTATCTCAGCTAAAAGACGCACACTGCTGAATATAGGCCTCCTCCAAGACCGATCCCGTGCTACCTGCATCCAGCAGCTTCCCGCGTCCCTCACCAGATCGTCGGACACCTCACATTAGTTAAATAAATATTTTTCTAATTTATAACATTAGTAAGGATCGATTTGTTGGTTTATCAATAAAGGGGTTTGGTAACGTATCAAATAATATTATATTAAGTGTACTGTCCAGCTAAAAATTTGTACAAAAGTAGTAAGTAATTTCCTTAATTATAACTAGAAATTAACAAACCTTTAAATACTTCCTTGAGATACTGAATAATTAAAGCAAGCACACTTAACACTTTCATTTTTAATAACTTCTACATTTTTTATGATTAGGCGCTATTTTTTATCATCAGGAAGATATTATATTGTTATTGACGTATCATAAAGATATAAACCTATTTAATTACAGTAATTAAATAGAATTATTTAACATAAAAAAATGAATATGTACGTCACAAATTTGTATAAATTAACCTAATTTTTCAGTATGAAACTAAAAATTAAAAAAAACCATAGGTACTTGAAATTTAAAAACAGACGATTCTTACTTTCTATTTTCATTATATACCCAGTGTCACTCTTACAATTAGTCGAATCTAACAATATCTTCCGAATAAAAATCTATTAAGACGTCAAAAAAAGCCATAAGCCTCGAAAGCCATATACCTCGTTGCAGAGTAGTACCTCCTTGCTCATTTGCAAAAAAAAGACGACCGTTTTTGAAAAATATGCAAAATCAATAGGACCATAATAAGCAATAAGTTCATAGAAACTAGTGCGTAAACAATATTAGGATATAAATAAAGTACCCAATTTAGTACCGTCCTAAATGTCGAAATTATACAATCATGGAAATGTAACAAAAAATATTTAAAAGCTTTATAAAAATGAATTTGATACTATTTTCTGCAATAAAGTATCAAAGTGATTAAGTTCCCCTAAAAATATGTTAAGGTGAGGTGCGCAGACGCAGCGAGTGACGTGTCTTCTCACTTCTCTTCCTTCAGTTTACCGCGAGCAGTCGCGCGGGACGAACGTATGTGCGATTTGTACGCATCCGAATATTTCTTCTATTAATTTGTGCTTTAACCTGTGTTTGTTCTCACAAGATTTTGTAACTACAATTTATTGTAAAAACTATAACTTTTATGTAAAATTGTGAACAAAAGTCTGGTTTTTAAAGACAGTGTTGCGAGTTCAAGTAACCGAAGTGTTTTTTTTTTGTAACGTATTTAGTTTTTTTACGGGATTGCTATTGTGGATAAAAAGGTTAGTTGGCAAAAAGTGCTTTTGGTGATGTTAGTATGTAAGTTTTCAATAAGTTTAAGTGGCGATTGAACTTAGTACAGTTATCCGGAGTCAGTGCGCTTACATATATCTAAGCTTATAATACAAACACGCTAAGGCACAGGTCTTTTCTCTTTACACAAGGAATATTGGAAATGAACGTTCTTATTTGAAATACAAATGTAATAAAACCTAATTTATGGAAAAAAAGTAAAATAAAGTTAATTTTTGTGTTATTTAAGCTTATTTATCTCGTAGAACGCAAGTCAGTTGTGTGCAAACGCGGAATTTGAGTTTCGCAAGGATAATGGACAGAATCTGGGCCATGTATTAATTGACGCAAGATTTTAACTTTCACACACAAGTAAAAGTAAAGAAATTGTCGCTGTTGACATGTAAGGGGGACGGATTGTTGAATGGAGCTAAAACCCTTGTTTGAAAGCCAGATGGAATATTCTAACTGACAAGGTTATGACGAATTTTCGAAAGGCTATTGACAACAATGCGAGTCGGTTAGGTCGCTTGCAGAACTCCGCAGATTAAACAGATTAAATACGGAAAGAAAACATGTTTGACAGGTTTATTTAGAAAATTAAGAAACTTAAGTGTTAGGTATAAAGTGTGAGGTAGAATTTATAAGACATTAGTCATAACGGGGTTTCTTATTTCAATTTATAGCTATTTATAAACTGAGAAAAGTATTTCCTTCAGAAGAAATTTAGATCTAAATAATAATATTAGCACATTGCTATATTTGTGGTGGAAATCAGGTTCTCCAGAGATCCTAGAAGAATAACACCAATTGTCGTTAAAGTAATATGCTAATAGAAGATTTTATGTATTGTTTTATTCGAATAATTTAGCGAAATATACATATAATGTTATGTGTCCTGAGTGACTATTTCATCAACACACAGCCTAAACCGTTGGGGACACACTTGATATTTTGGCAATTGATGCATTTTACGTCCTCAAGCACGAGTCAAGAAAGTAAAATTTAGGGGGTAAAATAAGAGATGAATTGTTGTGTCACAGGTCATTGTTTTTGAAGTTAGAAACGCGTAATGTACCATACATGTGTGCGTAGACGCGGCATATAGCTGGTACATCAATGAGATCAAAGTTGGTTCATCTAGTCAAGTTTACAGTAAAATTATTAATAAAATTATTTCTTAATCTATCTCAGTATAGTTAAAAATCAAATACACATACATAAAATAAACTTTCACAGTTAACCCGCGTCAGTTGTTTCACGTACATCCAAATGACACTATGCAAATGACAGACTCATATACCGCGATAATATAGTGATAGCCATTAACAAGGCAATGTTTATAATAAATAGGTTACTATCTGTATACTGCCACGCTTTGCTGTGGCATATTGTGGTCGCATTAATGAGAAATAAGGAACAAAACTGACCTGAAAAATAAAATGAAAACCATTTTTGAAGCGGTTTGTAATTTCTGAGTTTTTAAAGCTTAAACAAACCATTTCAACAATTTAATTTATGATGATATACTCCTACACGATTTCGGCCTTGGTGGCAAGTCTCACAGGAAACCAGCCGACTACACAAGAGATATTATAGTGCACAAGTATGTACGCGAATACAGGTGCACACTTTGTTCCCTCACTCTCACAATCCGATACGCAGAAGCAGTGTTAAAACTCGCCAAACTCCAGGCTGTTGTTAAGTATTTCTGTAACCAGTTAAACTCATTATGACCTGACCTGGAAACCGAACCTGAGACTTCTTGATCGGTAGTTACATACGCCAATGAGACAATTTTTAATATACATATTAAGTAAGTCGAGACCGCAAATGACTAAATAAGACTCATCAAAGAATGTGCTAATGTAAGCAATTTGCGCAATTTGTGCATAATTTGATTGGTCAACGTCGCATCAACTAAAATGCTTATATACACATTATGTCGACAGCATTGCACTTAACTTGTGTTTTAACACAACAGATGTAGCAAAATATCATATAAATAATTGTAGTTTGGTAAAAATTAAAAAGATAATGAATGAAAACGTCAAATTAATTAAATTAATTAAACTTTTATGCGTCTTTTGACTTAATAATCAGAGTATTCAGGTAGTAGAGCCACGCTGGTTTCAGCATAAACGGCTCGACCGAGGCAATACTAAACTCTCTCAGAAGACTCACTGAAAGCGACAACATTCATGGTGTCGTATCTCATTGTGAGTGCGAGATCGGAGGCCCATTGATGCAGGGGTGTCAGTCATCGTGGTAACTGTGTGAACCTTACACTGCGACAATGACTTATGCCTTTCACGTCCCCAAGCGGGGCGTGAAAAAGCATCTAGGCGGCCATAGTGCGTATACCATAATGCATTGTCTGCATTTGCAATGTGTATGGTGTCCACAACTCTTGGATTCTACTCATGTTTTCCATCAGGCAGAGTAGAGTGAGTTTGGCAGGTTCTTATTATCGGAAAAGAACAATAGTTACCAAGAAATACTTTGAAATTGTCGAAAATAATTATACAAACAAGTAGTTGAGGGATTTATCAGTTATTAGGGCAAAGTATACATTTTATTTTCACCAGCTCCGTTCAAAGTAAATTCATAAATAAAGTTTTATTATGAGAAGAAAATAAGAAACAGGTCAAAATATACTCGTATTTTGGGTTTGTTTTCATACTTAGTTCTTGAGTTACATTCCTAAACTTCAACGATAATAATATGTTATTATAATAACTTGCATCAATAGAATATAATAGATTCAAGAACAGTTTCTCTACCCGATCGAACAACGCTCTTCTGGCTAAAATATAATTACTAACAATATAAATAAATAACAAATAAATATTTTGAAAATATGACACACGACGCCATCTAGTCTCAAACTAAGCAGAGCTTGTACTATGATAACTAGAACAATTTATTCTCTTTTTTATTACAAATACATACATGCATATGATACATAGAAAAAATCCAAACCCCGAAACAAATATTTACAAGTCATAAAAACTTTTGATCCGACCAGGGAAATGAACCCGAGACCTCAAGCACAACAGTTTCATTCACTACCGCTGCACAACCAAGGCAGTCAAATATTTATTATAAGTACTATTCATTGTAGGTTCTATACATCGTAACGTAGTAAACATACAACATTTACATTCTGAAATTCTTTAACGAACTTAGTAATAATATCGACTACTTAAAATGTATACTTTACGGGTATATTGCGTCAGTATAACATGTCTAGTGGGTAAATGAGTATAAGCTGTTGTAGTTATATGAGTTTTTGTACTGGCTGGAGAGAAATCTTTATCTAGGCCAAAGTTTTATTAATTTGGGAAGATATCAAGACCAGATTTGAGGGGGACCTGAAATCATATGGTCGGGACTTCCCCAGAGCAGGATGACAGAGGCCGGCCGTCGGTCCGGTTTTTCGTGGGAACACTACATACTCCTGACTGCTGTACCCCTAAGAGTAGGAGATCTGAGAGGATTTGCCGCTTCATCAACAAAAAAAAAAGACCGAAGCATCATACTCCTTCAAGATCGTGTTCTTAGGGTGAATAAATATTTCAATTTGTTTTGACACTTTTTTTTTATTTTTGACGGGTTGGTGACTTTAGTAGATGTTCTGTCTAGTTTGGGATTAGATAGCCGTGTGTAAAATGTGTGATGTTATTTTTATAAAAATAATAAAATAGAACGAATAATTGATTGTAGTAAATACTCTGTCAATAGTATGATGATGATAGTATGATGTATGATGACGTAATGATGACGTACTCCTAGTCGATTTCGGGCACGGCTACTACTCTTTACGGAGATAGGTCAACTACACAAAAGATTTTATAGTGCACAAATACATACGCAAATAGGTGTACTTTCTGTTCCCTTACTCTCACAATCTGATGTGATAGTTATCCAACACGACGAGGAAGATCAGTCATAGGACCAAGGCACGGGCGTTAAGACACGAATTTCCAAACTCTGGGCTTTAATTAATCATTCTATAACTAGCAAATCTCAATAACCTTTTTCTCCACCGACCTGGAAATCGAACCTCTTGATTGGCAGTCGCAAACGTAACCGCTAGACCAACGAGGTAGTAAGAAGTAATAAACACTACATTATAATGATGTACGTAGGTGTTGCTACGTTTATAATTATAGTTCGATGTGTCCATAGAAAGTGTAAGAGTGTCTAATATTGAACAGAATGTGTCTCAAAGATGTTATTACACTCCTACACTTTGCTATAGTAATTTTAGTTTAGAGTGAGTTTTATTTAAGTGGCTGGTGCGAAGGTATTCTTAATTTACTTTCTATTTTGAATTACCGACCTACATGGGTTTGCATCATACTTAATGAATATAGGAAGTAAAATTTTATTCACAACTTACTCTTTTTATTTTTTTTTGCACTGTGCGGAAATCCCTACGGATACTACCGTGGTGAAGGGTGCTTATGTCGGACTACAACCGACCAAAAACCGCACGTCGTCTCAGGTACTAGTAGCCAGTGCACCCTAGTAAGGAAATCCCTGGAATCCCTGGGCCACCTACGTCTGTAGGTGACCCCCTCCTGTGTTGAAATCTCATGGTTTCTTTACTGTCATCCTCCCCCGAGAGAGTGCGCGCAGTCCGTAGCGGTCGCAACCATAAAAATACCTGGTCACATTTTTATATGTAATTTTGGTATTTCTATGTATGTGTGATTAAGCCATACAAGTGCATGTTATTTTTAATCGACTTCAAAAAAGGAGGAGGTTCTATGCATCTTTGTATGTATTTTTTTTTAATATTGTTTATTTATTGTGTGTCTAATTTATATAAAACATGTATTTAGAAATATATGAATGTTTTAACTAACAGATTGTCATTGTACATACGTACTTATGTAGTTTGTGATCAGATTCCAGCTTTTAAGATCTCTTAAGCTATTATTATAAGACTCGGATGGGAATGTAATATATGTATTATAAATCTCTAGCTACTTTGAGCTTCAACACTCTCAATTGTTGCGCTCAAAGAAACTAGAATCACATTTTCATGCGTCTGTATTATAATTGGAAAGTCCACTGGACTAGGAACTGACACAATCAAAACTTGGCATGATGAAATCTAAATATTTCACAAAATGCACAAAAAGATAAAGCGAAAACTATAGAATTGTCGATTGGAGTTTTCTTCTCAGAGAATGGTAGTCAGTTCCCACCCGCGGTGAAGCTAGTAGCTTAGTGCAGTTTTTTTTTATTGGGTTATGAAACCAGGGCGAATAAAGTCACAGTGTTATAACTTTGATTCGCACACTCATCTTTCAAGCAGTTTTCTCATGTATAAGAAGGAATTGGCAGTGATGAGCTCAACGAATTGTGTTAAAATTCGCGTTGGGTTGGCGAGTGTGCGAATAAAATAACATTTCTAACTTTGCACGGTTATATGTGGGAATATCTTTGGAATTAGCGGTTCTTTTGCGATAATATGAGTTTGACTAATATATATACACATATGATACATACATACAGATGGACCTGTTGATCTGGTGGTGAGTAATACTGACTGCTAATCGGAGTTCATGGGTTCAATTTGCGCCCAGGATGAATATTGCAACATGTTCTGTGTTTGGATATTTTTATCTCCATATGTATGTATTTAAATGAACTGTCTCGTTGGTCTAGCGGTTAGAGTATGCGACTGTCGATTATGAGATCCCAGGTTCGATTCTTGAGTCAGGCCAAAAAGTATTATTGAGTTTATCTAATAATAGAAATGCTTGATCAAAACCCGGCCCTTGAAAGTTGGAACCTTAACCCCTGTGCCTCGAAGAGTACGTAAAGTTGTCGATCCTTCGTATCGGATCGGTCGTGTCGGATAACCGTCCCAACGGATTAAAAGTTTGAGGGTACAGAGAGTGTACCTGCGTTTACGCACACACTAAGTGCAATATATTATCTCCTGCGTATTACCTGACCTTGGCTGGTCTTCATTGAAACTGGCTGTTTGCGCCGAAATTGGCTAGGAGTACATATCGATCATCATCATTATGTATTTAGATATATGTTTATCAGCAACCGGATTGCCGTAGTACATAGACATGTGATGTGTCTTTTGAAAGACCAAGACACAAATAATTAATATACACATTCACACAGATATATGTTTTGTTTTGTTTTTTAAAAAGATAACGCCCGCATTAGGAATAAATCCTGTGTCGCGGGGCACTTTACAAACATACAAGAAACGGTCACAAAGAACACTCAACTCAGAACAACAACTTGTGGATCACACAAAGTGTTGCCCCATGTAGGATTTGAACTCACAACACTCAGCGAAGTGGAGAGCGGCGTGGTAATCGCTTAAACCACTAGGCCAATCGTGCAGTCACATATAGTTACAGAAGATAAACTCACTTCACATAGATATACAACGCCATACATATTGCAATACCCACAGTAATAATTATAAGATCTAGTAATTACCTTCCATTTATAGTTTATGGTCAATAATTATTGATTATTAATTTATTGGTTGGCTATGATTTCGACTTTCCTTTAGGAAGTGAGTGCCTAACGCTTCCGATGTTAAAGTCGTAAAACATGATTTGGGTGCTATTGTGAATAGAAAGTTTTAATTTATATATATTGTAGTATAGTTTTATTTTTAAGTAGCATTTACTTGGGGCTTCGCTAGCGTGAATGACTTCGCCATTTTTTTTTCTTAATAGAAAGTTTATGTTACAACAGTGTATCAACTGTGTATCTACTTCTGTGTCGAATTTGATCCAGATCTGTTAAGCCGTTTTGGTGTTATCGAGTGATAAATATCCGCACATGACCTGATGTACCTCTATACGTTAATATATTAATAATGGAATATTTTCTGTAACAATATAGGTTTTGTTATAACTAAAATCAAAAATTAACGGGATTAAAAGAAACTTCGTACAAAAACTACCTGTTTCTTTTGGGCACTCAATCTACATACTTCTTTCAACATTAAAACCAATCTTACTGACTGTTTTTGCTGAGCTCATCGTCCAATATTTTTTTATAAGTGAGAATCGAACCCACTACCTCTGGTTTTGCAGTCAGGACCATTAACCACGAAACCAACACGCCAGTCAATGTGACTAATGCAGTGAAGACGAATGTATAAGGCAGATGAAACACAACTTTCACTATCACGATGATACGTTCGGAAACTGATTTGATTATCTGTAAGCACGCCATGACTAAACGTCTAGGAATAATACATTATCTCATGTTATAATTTAATTTGTCGGACCTGTTGTCTAGAAGCTGATGAGTCTGACAGGTTAGCTGGAGATCGTGGGATCGGTGCTCACCCAAGACTTACAATTGTGCAATTTGTATAATTATTTCGTCTGTGTCGAGTTTATTTTATTAAATATTATTGTGGGAGAGACATATGGACGAACCTCGACTGGTATGACGTCACAGCCTTACTGAAAAACAGACATCAAATCATCCTCCTTGTTTACATTTTGAAATTGGAGTTCCGCAAAATTAAAACTTTCCTTTTATTTGCAGTGCTGTTGACCTGCGCAGTTCCCTTAATCGAGTGTTATGATACTCACGAGATGAATAAGAGTTATGATTCTTAACAACATTAATATATATATAGATAGGTATGTGCAAAAAAACAAATGACTTTATTAGCTGTGTGGTTCAGAACCGTTTAGAAACGGTACTCACCCATTATTGCTTTCAACTTCTGGTTTGTCATCAGTGCGTTGACAGTCACCACTACCACAAATAACAGTAACGAGAAGGAATTGACCTTTCTACTACTGAATTGATTGTCTTCGTCTTTGGTCATGCTCATTATCTCTTTGTTTAATTATTACTATACAGTTAAACTTATTTGTGTACTAAGTACACATATATTTTGATAGATTGACCTGTTGGACTAGCAGTTAGTGACTCTGACTGCTAAGTCCTGGACATGAATTTGCTATCTAGGACAAACGTTAGTGTAATAAACTTGGTTATTCGTTCTGTCTAGGTGTAATTTGTCTCTTTTTTTGTTTTTTTACGAGCCTGCCAAAGTAGCTCTACTCTGCCTGATAGAAAACATGAATAGAATCCAAGAGTTGTAGTTACCATACTCATTGCCAATACAGTATGGTAACCCACACTATGGCGGCCTAATAAGATGCTTACTCACGCCTCGTTTGGGGACGTAAAAGGCATGACAGTCATCGTGGCACTATATTGTATACACTTACCACGACAACTGTTACCCCTGACATAATACACATATATATATGTATATAAGATCACGCCTGTTTTCCCGGAAAAGCAGGTAGAAGCATATTAAATGTCATTTTTTACTTTACTTTTAGTTAATTATTTATAATATGTATTTATTTAGAAATATAAGAGTATATTTAACCGCGAACGGTTATTATAATAAAGGTTCTGTATTGTTTGGGATCAGGAGGCCGTGTCTGAATTTAGAAGACTGTTATAATGTATGCATATATATTATTTCGAGGATCAAATATTTTTCACAAAACTGAATATTCAATGTGTTTAATTGTAATAGGTCTTATTTCGTAATTTACAACGTTAACGTTACCTTTCTGTTCAATTTTTAGTTCTTTTACAAAACTCCCGATTGTTTGTTTCCAAAGTTCAAATTTGTGTATAATACGAAATTGCTTTTGTACAAATAATATCTATAATTACGTATTATCTTGTTAAGAAGAGTGCGGGGCAGCATAGCATTCTAAGGAACATAGCTGATAAAAACAGCTTAAATGTGATGAAAAGCTTTGTCAAAACGTTACAAAATTAAATCAAAAAACAAATAATAACACTGTAAAGTACTAACATATGTTAAGCGACATTGTTTACTAACACTATGGACTCTGTCTGAAAAAATAAAGGTCATTATTACTAAGGAGACTCCTATGCCCAGCAGTGGACTGTTAAAGACTGTTGATATGATTAGCTTAAACTGAGATATACCCAAATTATGACTGGATACGTCATATTCTAGAAGTGTTTGAAATAATTATGCTTTGATAACTGAAGGCCATGGGTGGTCTCATAAAATTCAAAATAGAAAACACACCTTTAACATAATTATCTAAAAGAATGATTTACGTGCTGTAGTCTATTCAATAAATTTTTTAATTATTTGAACGGTCATATTGACGCTAATTACGCGTATTATGATATATATACAGTGATTAAATTTGATTACTGACCTTTCCGTTTCGTAGACCTTGTTGATATACTTGAACTTAAAATAATTTATTTGAGCTTAGGTAATTTACTGATTTCTGGTGAAACTAAAGCGACGTACTAGGTCGAATTAATTCAGTTTTGTAGAGTTAAAACAAAGAAATAAATTATGAAATGTTACCGGACCGATACGACCTGAAAATTTTGAAGACAGCTTATAACTGAAAGGTTGACAACCTACTTGTGACTGTCAGTAGGTGGCGGTACTTACTTATCTTCCTTTTGTTTGATATTATTATATTAATAAAAAATAATGTGTAAATACATAGGAATCCAAATATATATATACATAAAAAAAAATTCATTATTGTTTCTTTATTACAAGACTGAAATTCTTTTCATAATCAAAGTTAACTGATATTTTCAATTATGTTACGTTCGTATGTTTGTTGTGTAAATGTGACTTAGATATTATTAAAATCTCACTTTATCTACTGTGTCTAAATAATAATATATTATGTTCCAGTGTTATGTATAAATACATGTGACAGTCATATGTGTTATTATGTATTATTCTATACAAAAATTGGCCTTCAACAGAACCTTAACATACTTGAATAAGTACAACCCAAAACAGCGTCAATAAATAGTGCCTTCAACTCAAGATATTAACATTACCATACAAAGAAATATTATTCATTGTTAACAGGACGTAAATAATAACAACCGGCGAATGCCAATTGTCTGTTTGTTTGTACAGAGATCGACAATGGATCACTTTTTGTAGTAAACAACTTTATATTTGCATTTTTATTACATTATTCATAGTTGCTTCTACTAGATTTAACTCACGCGTACAAAAGACATCAACGGGTGCACATTTTTTTTGTGATAATTATTAATAATGTTAGTTGCTTTTGATAATTATTTTTATAAGTATTTATTGATGTTAATTAATATTGCTTGTTGTCTGGCTGTGTGGATCTTAAATGTAGCTTCTGTTATCGATCTGTGTCGATTTTCGAACTTAACAATCTTTTAAGAAATTCGCGGTCTGTCAACCGAGACGAATATTTCGATAGGTTTTGCTGATAAAAAATAACCACAATGCTATTTAAAGACCATTCTGTTGCATTTTTTATTTTGAAATAGTGGATTTAAAAAGTTATCATTATTATTAGAATTTTTACTGCCTTAGTACAGCGTGTAGTATGAAACTGGCAGTACAAGCAAAAGATTATTAGTTTTACTTCTCATCGGTTATTATCTACGAAATGTGTTAATTGTATTGCATTTTACTCATAGATCGATATAGTTGGTGCTTCTTGTTCAACAGTGGACGGATTGATTGATTACATTTAATGTTTGTTTTAAATAACAATTAGGGATACCACAAATTATACTTTATTAGCTTTGGCTCACGACTCCGTGAATATCAGTTATCACAGCTTTCTATTAATGAAATATTTTTTAAATTAATTTAAGCTAACCATTAAAGCCTACCAAAGTCACTCTACTCTGCCTGATGGAAAGCACGAATGAAATCCAAGAGTTGTGGTCACCATACTCATTGCAACAATGCAGTGTGGCAACCCACACTATGGCGGCCTAGTGAGATGCTTTTTCACGCCCCGCTTGGGGACGTAAAAGACATGGACAGTCAACGTGGCAGTGTAAGGCAGTGTTACCACGATAGCTGTCACCCCTGCATCAATGGGCCTCCAGTCTCGCAATCACCAACGAAATACGACAGCATGGATGCTGTTGCTTTAGGTTAGTCTTCTGCGAGAGGGTAGTACTGCCCCGGCCGAACTGGCCCATTCGTGTTGAAATCAGCGTGACTCTACAACCTAATGGATGGTACTAATGGTACTACGGATTCAAGCATCATTCGTTTACGTGACGTCATAGCTTGCACAACCGTTTTATAATTTATTCATCAATATAATTAATGAACTGGAGTTTACCTACTTATTAAGTACGGCCATGACAGCTTACAGTGAAAACACGCTTTTGAAGTTACCGACGAAAACGGCCATTTTGCAAGAATGAAATCACGCATGATTTATGATGTGGAAATGTTGTTTCTGAGTACATACAAATGCATACAATACAAAAAATATATTTTCTAATAACGAACTAAGATAATTTGATTACCTCAACGTCAAATAAAACTTAATAAAAATAATGATTTAAATAAAAAACTGTAGAAAACTAAATTTTCCATCCGTTTTTTTTTTCTACTTCTAATGGAAGAATATTTTCTTAAATTTTAATGGGGCGACATTCAACTGCTTAATTAATTAATAAAGTAGAACTAGGAAGCTTGAGAAGGATTGGAATGCCGAGATAGGAGAGATTTTTTATTATACAGGAATGAAAGAACGGACATATGTATCTGAACGAAAGTGACTACAGTCACCGATGAGTGTTTGTAATTCTGAAGCGGAAAAGAGCGTACCCCGACCTTTGAAGTGGTACTAAACACATTTCTTGAAGGCTTGGCGGTCGTATCGGTCTGGAAATATCGCAGGCGACAGGTTGTTATAACTGGTTTGGATTATCTTAAACTGGACTTTACAACTTTTCATAATTTCACTCTTCGAAGATATTTACTTCTTGACATTTGGGAGACCTCAATAAACAAGACTCACAAGTACAAGGCTACTTTCATTTGTATATAGAACTTATCACTGGGAGTTCATGTTAAAGTACACTTTACACTTTGGTACTTTAAAAATTAGATGGATAAATTTGAAGAAAATGTAAGTGGGGAGGTTTTGGTAGGAAGGGTATTATAATAATTATGGTATTATAATAAATAATATGATATAATTAGTTATAATATAAATAACATAAAGCATACATTGAATTTATTATACTTTTCTAGTTTGTTCATTTATACGAACTTTTTTTTAAAAAAAAAGATAAGTCCCCGCTAGGAATATATCCTGTGTCGCAAGGAACTTTACAAATACACAAGAACGGGACACAAGGAATACCCAGACTCAGAACAACAATTTGTAGATCACACAAAATGTTGTTTCATATGGGGTCCGAACCTACAACAATCAGCACAGTAGAGCGTGGCGTTTTGACAACTACGCCATCCGTGCCGTCTAAATTATACTTTAGTAAGTTAGTTAGTTAGTTAAGTTATAATTTTTTTAGTATGAAGGATAAGATATTAGTTAATAAAGTACAAAGGATATTCCTGTAAACTCAGATTACTGCTTGCCATCAGAAAGTATCTTTGTATTTGTATGCCACTTCATATGAGCATATATCATCAGTGTTCATAGAAAGTCGTAATTCATTTACGTGAAACATCACGCAAGATTATCTAAAACGGGTGTTATGATCAATTTTTACATGTCGTGTGAATTTCTTCGTTTCATTTTCAAACTTAAGTGATATTTGATACGTGTTTTTTAGTATAATGCAATTACTTTTTATTGGTAGTTATGTCTAAAAATTTCTAACGTTCATTGTGCTGGACTACACGGATGGCGCTTAAACCACTATTTAAGCGGTCGCCACGACGCTCACAACTGCGCTGAGTGTTGTGAGTTTAAACGCCACACGGGACGACACTTTGTGTGAGCTACAAATTGTTGTTCTGAGTCTGTATGCTCTTTGTGTCCGTTTCTTGTATGTTTCTAAAGCTTCCGCGACACAAGATATATTCCTGATGCAGGCGTTGTCTTAAAATAAAAAGATTCATTTAAGATTGAAACTTTTAAGTCAACTGTTTAGCAGTGTGCGGCAGAAGGCTATAGTAAGATTTGTATCTTTCAATAACAATAATAATGTGTAGTTTTAATTTATTTATCTTAAAACAATAAATTAACCATCAAAATTAAATTTATTTTCTTACAAAAGAAATGTAGAAGTGTTCAATAAATAAACAATAAAAATGGGCCTGTATTTGTGTATGAATCTTTATCGATATTTTCAAAAATTCTAGTTATAATGTGTTATTTGTGTGCAAACTACCCTAAGATATTTAAACACTTGATGTTCGTATTAAAGTTGTCTGAAAGAAATCGCCGTAAGCGATAAGATCGCTGGTTATTACGTTTACATATTTTGTAACTCTTCTTTTTGTTTTGTGTGTGTGTAAAATTAAGATAAATAAATAAATAAACAAAATAAACTCAAGTAAATTCGCTAAAATCGTACCATCCACGCAAGCGGCACAAAAGCGACCGATACGACCTGTTGACGGACAATACAGCCTTCTAACAAAGCCGTTGGAAAGCGTTACGTCATTACTGGCCGGTTAAAGATGATGTTTGACTTTCGAATAGACAAACACGTGGTCTTGTAATTCTGTTGAAGAAGTATTTTGATAAGATTTTACTGTAAATTTAATTATTTATAAAGTTATAATTTACTGCGTAAAGTTAGTGAGAGTTAGTGAATAGATTAGATTGATTTTATCTTTTTATAATTAAATTTAAATTATTAAGTCGAGAATAAATAAAAATGAATTGCAATGCAAATTAGAAATAACAATAAATAAATAAGATGTTACGCTATTTTCTGTATTAAAACTTTCTTAGAATGAACTATTACAAATAAAATAAAAAAAATATATCTGTCTATTCCAAGTTTTTTTCACCAATAACTAATTATGTTTCCTCTAAGTTAGCAGAGCTAAAAATTATCACCCGAACATAGACTTCCATACGATATTTTTAGTAAGTGACAAATTGTATTTTTAAAAAGTCTGAACAGCATCATCAAAAATAAATATCTCTACAGGTCTTAATTAGTAACCACACTTTATTACACATTGATCTTTTTGAATATTAACCTAAATATCTTAAAACGACTTCGAACATTATGACGTCAGAAATATTTTATTTAATCCAGGTATCCATTAACTACGTCACACATTTTAGGAGCTGATCAACAAGTCTGACGTTGTGTGACACAAAATTAAATAGTTCAGATGACGTAAGTTATGGATGGCTGCTAATAAATAATTTTAATTTTTTCAGTATTTTTTGCGCTGCCAAATTGATTACTCAATATTGTCATGTAGCTTTCCGTACGTTGCCAGAGAGATAGTAGGTAAAATCTAGTATAGAAAGATAATGTTCTGTTACATTTTACAATAACGTTATAGTATTTGAACAGTGAAGATAAGGTTCCATATCATTTGTGACCGTAAGGGCACTGAAAAAGTGCTCTTGAGGTCTAGTCTTAAGCTATCTTAAGACTGTCAACTTTGATCTAAACCTTGTCTTTAAAAATGGCTGTCTATCGATTAACTTCATCGCAATGTACTTGGTTATATAAAATTTTAGATTCTTAATTAATTTAGCATTTTAGATGCTGTTTAAAATCAATTATTAATAGACTTGTTATTTTCTATCTGTGCCTTTAAAATTACTTACCCTGCATGACTGGTTCGTCAAAATGAGATTTTGCAAGTTAATACTTTTTATATTGAAAACATTAATTAAAAAAGAATTATACATTTCAAAAATAATGATTGCGCAATTGTATGAAAGGTTATTATTTTCAAAGTTAGAATATCTAAATAAAAAATAAACACGTGAACGAAGCTGCAATAGCTAGTTTATTTGTAATAATATTAAAAAAAAATTCTTGACCGAAAATTTATGTGTCAACAATTGAATTATTAACAACTTTAAACGGTCCACTGCTGGACATAGGCCTCGCCTTATTTAGAAAGTCTTACCCTACTTATCACACTTCTTTTTAAGGAGAGTCCTACGTCCAGCATTTATCACCATTCACAGCCTTTAATAGTCCACTGTTAAAGGCTGTGAATGGTGATAAATGATGAGAGGAGATCTGATACAGCATATAACACTTGACAGCCGCATTTGATTTTATCATGCATTAAAAATTTTGGCCGGGTAAGAATTTTTACTCCACTACACATATATTAGTCATTAAATTTAAAATACAAGAAATAAATATGATACCGGATATAAATATACCTTCAATTCTTTAATGTAGGAAGTTGGATTCGTGTAATGGCATACGTTTCCTTTTAAAATTCTGTTGCGACACATCCGCTTGCATTTAACAATAGTAGATATTGTGTGATTTTAAATTATACCCATGATT
Source organism: Hypercompe scribonia (assembly GCA_949316085.1). Taxonomy (NCBI): domain Eukaryota; kingdom Metazoa; phylum Arthropoda; class Insecta; order Lepidoptera; family Erebidae; genus Hypercompe; species Hypercompe scribonia. Next base: position 15,799,471 of record OX438987.1, read on the forward strand.
TTGTTACCATTAGGTAGTCGGTAATAGAACCATGTTGATTTCAGCACGAACGGGCTGGCTCGACTGGGACAGCACTAACCTCTCACAATAAGACAACCTTTAGGCGACGCCATTCGTGCTGTTGTGTTTTATTGAAGAGTGTGAGACTGGAGGCCCATTAATGCCGTATGTGAGCCTTGTACTACCATGATGACTGTTATGCTTTTTACGTCTCCACGCGGAACGTGAAAAAAACATCGCAATAGGCTGCCATAGTGTAGGTAACTATAATACATTGTTTGCAATCGCAATGGTAGTTACAACTCTTGGTTTCTATTCATGCTTTCTATCAGGTAGAGTAGGGTCACTTACATGGTACACGTAAACTATTTCGTGAAAAAAAACGATTTCATTAAAGACTAGTAATTATCAATTCCTTGTTCCTCTCACATGAACGCTACCTTTCTTCAGAATAAGCTACTTCTATATCAAATTTGGTCAAGCCGTTTATGCGTGAAGTACCACCAAAATTTTGCCTGTATAATATTAGTGTGATTTAAATTATTTAATGAAATATTCCGATTAACGATAAAGGCTCGAAAAGTGGTCGTTTAATATGCCTCTGTTTACGCCTCCGGGGAAACAGATGACATTTTATATATGAACTCATTTTTTTCCTATTATAGGTTTTGGCTAACGTGACAAATTTAACGTATATTTTACATATAAAAAACAATGTTTTCCAAAAAAAAAATAACTATCTGTTGATCTCATAAACAAACTAGCGTGAAGATAGACATAACTGCACCTAAGCTTCTCGGTGAGCGAACAAAACGCCAAATAACCCACATTCAGAACAGATATAATTTAATCCTATTTTCTCACAAAACAGACTGAGACAACTCAGTTAAGAGCCCGTAACTTTAACATGTTAGAATTTTAAAATAGTAACGTTTATATTGGTACTTAACGATAAGGGAAGAACAATTACGGTAAAGTAATGTGATCGAGGTCAGGTTTCGTATCCTGGTATAGAATTTAACATTGTGTATATAAAGTAGGTCTATAAACACATCAGTTTATATAAATAGGTAAGAATCTTCTGTTATAGTTACATAGGCATGTAAGTATAACGGAAAATTTAAAAATTCTCTGGCACTCTGACCTTTTCTTGCTTCCCTTTCAAAAATCTTTGAGTAATCTTAATTACTCAAGTCAAGATTTGCTTTATACCTATTTTCTATAAGACTATGGTATGGCTTATATTGACCTGGTCCAAGGTCACTCTCGTGGAATTAAAAAAGATGATAATAATTCATTTCTTTTCATAAAAAAATTTTTCAGAGTAGTGAGTGAGAGTATTCACTACACAGTATAACTGCTTCAACTGGGTGACATTTCTTGTAAGTGAAATAAAAATGTAATCAATTTTTGCTTAAAATATTTATTTTATCATCAGTGTTGCCCATTCAATAAAAAAATACAAAAAAAAACATTCTGCAAATGTACGACCTTAATTTTTACTTTCATCGACCATTTAAATGTATATTAAATGAAGAAAGTAGTCATACGCCTACGTGTGGTCAAAATATGGTCAAGTGTGGTCGCGAATCTGGAAACGAGTTTGCTTATGCGCATGCTGAATGGTGTTCTCAAACAAACATGCTTTGGTTTAAGCGATCATCTTGTCGCTGCTTATCACACTGAGTGTGTCAGGTTCGATTTCCATATGAGACAGCATTTTGTGACCCACAAATTGTTGTTCTGAGTCTAGATGTCTCTTGTGTTCATTTCAATGAATGTTCTTTTTTGTACTCTGCCTGATGGAAAGCATGAATAGAATCCAAGAGTTGTGGTCACCATACTTATTGCGTATGCAGACAATACAGTATGGTGACCCACACTATGACGGCCTAATAAGATGCTTTTTCACGCCTCGCTTGGAGACGTAAAAGGCATGACAGTCATCGTGGCATTGTATTGTACATATTTACCACGATAAGAGTGACACTCTTGCAACAATGAACCTCCGCTATCGCACTCACCAAGGAAACACGACAGCACGGAACCTGTCGTATTAAGTTGATCTTCTGTGGGAGGGTAGTACTGTCCCGGTCGGGCCGGCCCGTTCGTGCTGAAATCAGCGTGGCTCCACTATCTTCGGAATGTTTATAAAGTCTCTATACATGACATTTTCTTAGTTTAGGAGTTGTCTTCTTAAAACGGAGATAGTTATTTGACAAAGAGTTTGTCAGAGAAAGGCATTATCACTATTTAGGGTTGCATAACAGATTTAGTGAACGATTTCATACAGCGCTACAAGTTTTGAAAAAAAATCGTGACTTTAACGCTCAGAAGTTTTATTTTAAGACTTGAACTTGAAAATGTATTTTTAAAAATAATACTCGTAATAATATCGTAACGAGAAAGTGAATGGAATTAGATAATAAGGCTGTTGATGGAATGTGAGGATTTGTTTTCTAAATTTAAAAGTAGGATTCACTTGTTTAAGAATTTGTTTCATATATTTGATTTTTATAATTCTTAACTTCAACTTCAAACCGAAACCGAAAGCTAAACTGTTTATCATCGGTTGCACATTACCATCTTCAAACTGCTATAAATTTTTAAAACATATTATTTATAGGATGGGCCACGAATCAGTTAACATTGGAAAAATCGTATAAAAAAAATCATTTGATATATTATAAAAATTGTTTATTTGCAAGAAAACTAATTAGTTGGAATTTATTTTTCAAAAAATCCATCAAATAAATGACCTTGTGTTCTAACGTTTACACTCTTCTAAGCGAGCACCTTAATTTTCTAATACTTGTAGGCCAAAAAACAATGAGATTTTTTCTTTTAGTTGACGTACTGTATTTAGTTTATTGATGTAGACACAGTTCCTCAAATAACCTCATTAAAAAAATTTGCTGAGAATCTGTATTTCTGGATGGCCATGGAATGTCACCTCGTCTGGAAATTAACTTTTCTGGCAACATGTCTTTGCCCACCGACAGGGACTCATTGGATGTGTGACAAGTGACTCCGTCTTGTTGAAACCATGTATTACGATTGTAGAAAACAAATTCCAGTAGCATCGGTCCCAAAAACTGCGCGGGATGTTAGATTCAAATGTTAACGAATTCTTGGCCCACCTGTACCTAACACACCTTATAGAGCAAAGTATTAGTGTAGAGCAGGCTTCAAATATTTGACATAGTTTTCTTCATAGACAAATAGTGACAATTGTGAAGACTCGTATAAATTAGATAAGTCGTACTTACTAAGATAGAACCCAAACTACCACCCATAGTAGTAGTATCAGTCGACTATCAGCTAGAACAGACATCCGTCTTAAAATAACCTGCCGTTTACAGCCCGCGGCAGTTCTCAGATGTTCGCGTATAAGGCAAGCGCTTTCACCTGCAATATGACACTACATAATGAAGTTTTATATATTCAAGGCTCTGTGTGCAAGTGCAGTTGGCAGGTTTTGTAAAGAAATTATAGATTTAGCTGTGTTTGAGGCTTTACATCTACCATTATTTTATTAACATCACTGCAGGAATGATGAAACTTTAAAAATGTGCATCTGTGTTTGCGTGCACACTCATGCACGGCTATCCGAAACGACCGGGGAGTGATCATACACAGTGCCGACGGCTTTACGTTCTCTCTCTCTCTCACAGGGATTAGGTCCCCAACTGCCAAACTGCGAGCATTTCTATAATCATAAAACCTCAATAACGCTGTTTAACCTGACCCGTGAATCGAATCCGAGACCTCTTAATCGACAGTCGCATACAGTAGCCTGTTCGTGTGGTGACGGATTAAGAATACATAGTGTTACCACCCCTATTTATTCCATGAGTGTCATAAAAGGCGACTAAGGGAACAAATTATGCAAGACAACATCATTACAAAGAGAAGGAAAACTTGAAACAAACCCTATCCCAACCCGTCTGGCCAGCGTGGTACAGTAGGCCAAAACCTCCTTGCTAAGGAGAGGCCTATGTCCAGCAGTGGACAGTAAAAGACTGTTGATGATGATGACGATGATGATGATACAGTAGTCACTAGACCAACGAGGTTTTTCATAGAAGCTTTTTCATAGGTTTAAGTCACTAATGATAAAAACTGCGGCTGCAAACAAAAGTCGGCTATAATCTATCTGCTCTAAAATAACATCATAGCTGTGGAACAAAACTGTTTAATTTAACAAAATTATTAAATATAAGAGGTGTTTCTGATACAGATTTAACCTCGACCCCAATTCGTTAATTCGATACATCTCATTTCTGTTGGTATTTATGAATAAAATGAATTATTAGTAGCCGAACCCAATAGTGTTACACTTGGTTGCCTTGTGTTGTCACCTGCAGTTAATTTTGTTCCCTTTATGAATCGGAACACAAATTTTGTAAAAGACTGCTATTAGATTATTTTTCTATTTTTTGAAGACAACGCCTGCTCTAGGAATGCATACTGTATCACGGGGGACTTTACAAACATACAAAAAACGGACACAAGGAACACCCAGACTTAGAACAAGAATTTGTGGATCACACAAAGTGTTGTCCGATGAGGGGTTTTAAACCGCAATACTCAGCGCAGTAAACTACTAGGCCAATCGTGCAGTCGAAATAATAGACTATTATTTATTGAGCATTATTTATGTCAATTACATCAAAACAAACTGAAATTAACTATACTATCTAAACGAAAAGTCCAGTTTCAAATGCATAATTTTTGAGACAAATAAATAATAATAATAATTTAATACAACATGTAAGTAATTGAAGACCTAAGTATTAAAAAAATACCAATTTAACTTAGTCAAACAGTTACAATATTTTTACAAATTTAAATATCGTATATTTTTGCTTAGCGTCAAGATATAGCGTACATACAAATCTAAATAAAATAAAATTGAGAGTGTTTTCAAAAAAAAATTAAGAAAAAAATATCAAACAAATCTTGATTGCCTATAGTTTCTTAAACAATGTCATTTTTTATTTTCAGATTAGCCAACCTCGTCGCTCTTCAGATCTTGTTGTGAGTATATTTATGATAATTGATACACATCAATCATATCACTGGCAACATTCACTAGTTAGCAAAAACAGCTGAGAGTGAATGGACTAATCACCTCGTCATAGACAATATATTTATCATTCGTTCATTTACTACGACAATATATCATTTTTTCAAAGTTGAGCTGTCAAAAGTGCGTTGAGTTGTTAACATACTTGAGTTAATATTTTTCTACTATTTCATTTACTAAATCATTATTATTTCTTAATGAAAGAAAGCTTGTATAATATCTAGAAACAAACTTTCTTTGTTACACTAATATGGTGTCTATTTTATATATTGATATAGGAGAAATTTAAAAAACTTATTTTTTTAAAACAGGGTATATAGAATTTCTTCTGTGTACCAACACAGAAGTATCATTTTTTAAATTAATAGTTTTTGGATTTGTGTACCATAAACTATCCAAATTTTTTAATACTTGAGATCCGTACAAAGGTTGTCTGTAAGAGATCGCCGATTGTTACGTTTATATAATTTGTAATTTATTTTTCATTTGTTCTTATTGATATGTGACAATTAAGATAAATAAATGGAAATAAAAAAAATATTTAGTACATTTACAGGATAATATATCATGTTTCACAGTTGCTATACAGCCTTATTACAAATCTTCACTTATAGAAATACATTAGAGTTACAACGTAAGTGTAATCAAATACAATTTAACAAACCTTGTTACTATAATTATCATAGTTCAACCCGCCGATGTACGTATTACAATTTTATATTTAGAATACTTAATATTTTTATTTAATAGGAGTGAACAAAGTTCAAACTTTGAACAATATGCACTATGAACTTTGAAATTATATAAAATTGATCACAAACGACAGAAGTCCAGTGTATAATTTAACTTGTCTTAGTACAAGAAAGTAAGTGACGTACGATATTTAAGACTTAGCTGCCAAACGATTTCTAGTGTAGATAAACAATATTACGATTGATTGTCACAAACAGATTTTAGAAAAGGAACAAATAAACAGCTGCTAATACAAAATATTGATGTCAATAGTCTAGGCCCTTCATCCATTTTTATGAGACAATAAAAATTATTTTTTTTTATCTTTTTTAATTTAATAGTAATGTTTATTATATTTTTTGGATCTAACGTGCATTTGTCAAAGGACACCATTTATTTTTTAGATATTAAGGGTTAGTGTAAAGTTGAATCCAAGTGTGATCTTGGTAAAAGTGGTATATAGGACCTATAAGGTCTCACAAAAAAATATTAAAATGTTTTTCGTTCCAAATAAAGTTCTCTACAACTTTAGTCAATAACTTTTAGTCATAGAAATGTTTTCGATGTCATCGTAAATTTTTGATGTTATTTTACAAAAAAGTGATATCCGACCATTTTTAACAACGGTTTTTGAGGACTTTACTTAACCTATACAGAAATGTTAATAATATTCAATAGTTTTATATGATATTTTTTTTAATTATTGATAATGTAATTACTATTAGTTTTTTGTAAGCAGCAAAAACTAATAATGAGTGTAGTTACATTCTAAGTACATATTGGATAAATATTTGTGACATTTTATTTTATTTGTGGTCAATGGAAATAATATGTACATATATTTTGTTTGAATATACAAAATATTTATTTATTAAACCAAAAACTTACACAAAATTACAATCTTTGTCTTCCAAAATCAGGTTGATAGTTCGAAAATTATTGTCTATTAAAGTCTATGCTATGTATAGATATTTCTTGTTTTTTTTTAATGTATGGGTATCGTATGTGCGGCCAATGGCAGGTCAATGGCATCGTGCCAAATTCGTGTCAGGATTACGAAATCTATTAGTGTATTTCTTTGAAATCGCAGGTATAACTGTGGAGAACGGATAATTTTTGATAGAATTTTTGATTCTAATTTGCTATGAAGACAAGTTAAAAAAATTGCTTCCTCTGCTTTCTTTCCTATTAAAGTAGGAATGATTTTTTTAAACTAGATACGGAACTTGTACTATCGCATTTCTCTTTATTGCTAGAACGGAACTGAATGACGCAATCTAATCTATGGTAATTTTCTACACTAGAAAGCCTAAAACACTGTTTCATACGTTTCTAGAATTTAAATTCTCATTTCATGAATTAGGTTAGCACACGCAACGTAGACGGACCATACTTTTTGACGGACGCCATTTTGATTATACTATTTTTTTAATGAGGCAACGATATGCGTACAACTTACAGTCTAAATTGAATGTAATTAATACAATGACAGGTGATTGTCGCTATTTAGGTATGTGAGTTTCTTTGTTAGAAGTACTTTTAGTAATGTTGTGGCAGCCATGTTTTAATTTATAAACTTAAAGATTTCTAACTAACACGATAGATTATTTGTTTAAATTGACACCGAAGACTGGGAAAAGCTGTTATTACATGGTTACTGATATTTTGGTCGGACGCGGCCTCCTGGAAACCCGTGTTAAGTAATTCTTTTGTTGCTATTCAATCAGACTTTATCGGGGGCTGTGTATTTCTGGAGAAGGTATCCTCAAAGGACGGTGCTTTACTTGTATCTCTTGAGGTGTCCATTAGCAGCGGTGGTCACTTACCATTACGTGATCAGTTTGCTCGTTTACCACTTATGTACTACATAAAAATAACATAATAACATCAGCTAGAGTGATATCTTTATCGACTGTTGTATAGAGACAGGTATCCAAATAGAGTACTCTGCCTCCTAAACATTTAAATAAAAAGTATTTGCTGTTTGTTTTCTTTTTTTATAGTGGTAATACTTTCTCTGTATTAATAGATTATGTACTAGTAACACTCACAACTGCCTGAAGGCCACAATATGATCACTTTCACTTCCTTATTAATGACTGTTCCAGTAAATTAATTTGTAATCTACATGTGTGTAAAAGTTAATATTCTCTAAATATTTAAATTATTGTCTATGGTTACTTTTTTAATCTTTAATTATTTTAAGGCTTTTATTATAAAGTAATATGTTAACCCCATCGTGGCTAATGATTATTTCTAGAATAGTTTTTACATTACATAAGTTGTTGATAGTTTCTGATTATTTTATTTTTAGAATGATATTAAACTCTGTGTGACAAATATTCAAATTCATGTTATGTAATCTTGAAATTTAGCATATTTGCAAAATTTGTACGAAAAGAAGATTATATTGCGTTTTTTTTAGGAGAGAGAAGTGAGAGTAAGTTATGTGTTGAATGTGATCTATGAAAGTTGTGCGTTTTATTTAAACAATATATTGCATATTTATTTTAATTAAAAAAATATTAACATAGCTACATACCTGAAAGTTAAATAATGATTCAAATTTTTGTCGCAAGTCTGCGATGCGTGATGATAAGTTGAAATATTAATAACTTAAATAAAATTTATTTCCTTTACTACTTGTGTGTGTAAGTTAAAAAAGTTCTCATACAATTTATTATATCACCTAACACTGCAAATATACACACTTACGTTCGAAAACGTGTGAAACATATATTTGTGAAAGCTGACCAGAGATTCGTTCAACAACGCAAGCAAATAGTTTTACGTGTAAAACTGAACTTTCATTTTCTGTCGTTGCGTTCTTGGCGCATTTTGACAGTTGTTTTTTTTTCATACCATAAATTTAGGACTTTTATAATTAAACTGTGATATTGTTTATGACAGAGTGAGTTAGATTAGATTGACTATTGTCTGATGTTAATTTAAATTCAGGTTCATTACTAATGCACGTCTACACGAACGAGAATGTTCTAAATTATCTTTCTACTGTAACAATAATTAATTAATTGCATTATTTCTTTCAAGTGTTATATCATATATTTAAACGAAACAAATTTTTTCACCAAGTTTCATTTAATAATTTTTTTTAAATGATTCTGAAAAAGTAAGGAAAATATCTGTAGAAGCAGATTTTCAGTGTTATAGATAATAAAATTTATTTTAATATCGTGCAATGAACTATATTCGCTCTACATAACACGCATTAGATCATCTTTTTAATTACAAGTGATTACACTTATCAAGATTATTGCACATAATCTGTGACACTTCATTTTATGTTTATTAGTGTATTTCTTTAAAAAACTTAATTATAATTACATCACAAGTGCTTAAGCTGCGTGTTGCCATTACAAAAAATTAGACAACTTGACTATATTTTTTTCATTGAGGGATACGGTAAAGAGTGGTTGCTTTAAATAGATTTTTCATTTGATTTTGTTATTATTAATATCTTACCTTAAAACTGATTTGGAAATTTGATCTAATATTTCGCAAAACAAAGGGCTCTCATCAATAATCTACTGGTAAATATCGATAAATTTAATAAAGAAAAAACTTTAGTCAATCATTAAAAAGTTAAGCGTCTTCAACGATTTAAATAATCGATTCAATAAATTAATAATCTCCATCCATGAAATTAAAAACAATATAATCTTATGCTTCTCAAACTTAAATGCAGATGGCGTTTATTGCACTATTTTTTTTATAGGCATTTACGTATTGGAATCAATATGATTAAATCGATAAGTTTCAATTCAAACTTTATGACCCGGCACAGATGGCAAGCATTCGGCCGAGCTATTTAGCACAGATTAAATGAAAGCATAGAATGATAAAGAAAGAGGTTATGTTACTGTTATCAAGATTCACATTAAGTTGAGCATATAATAGTATTTATTTTATTTATATCTTCCTTTTTTATCAGAAAACACATGCACATGTATGTATATGAAATTTTATTACACAATTTTATTTTAATTAAACGTGTGGTTGTTAAAGTACTACTAAATAAATACATTAAAAGCATAGACTAGTAGGTATTTTTTTTAATATTCATTACAGAAAGGGAAGGTATAAACTATTATAAAATGTTCGTAGTAATGTTTATGATACAGTAAAAGTAATTTCAAGCAGAAAAGCACGAATTTCAATGAGAAAATTATTCATATTTAAACGAAACTTTTATGCCATCAGTTTTAATAAAGTGAAAACAATTAAGTTATGAATAAACATGAAATCATATTTATAGGTAGTAAAGGTAACATTATGTAAAATGCTTACATGCTATGTAACATAGCCCGGTTGTAGTAAGTTATCATGTTATGACAACGGTAGTACATTATATAAACGCGTTTTTTTTTGTATTGCATTGCTTATATAATTATTTTCAAACGAAAATGCTGACATTAACCCTGATTGATTTGTGTTGACAATCGGGACATATATTTCGAAATATGTGCATGTTAAAGATGGAATGACATCCGGACATAGAAAAGATGATTGTGCTTATCACTTAATATCTGTACTGGATGGGAATCAAATCAATGATCTCTGGCTTAGCATGCAGGATCGCTATCTGCTAGAGCATAGATTAGTCTTTTCAGTCTATTTACAATCCTTAAAATATAGCTTCATCTCTATTAGAGATGACTACGAAACCGACGAGTATCTTTGGAAATGAGATTTTATTTTGTACCTCTCATATTTTCATTTGTTACGTGCCAGTTTTATCAGAGACAAAGTATATGGCATTAAAAATATAAAAAATCACCGAAAATGTACCTCGTAGGTTCTAAAATGACACTAGTGACAGCTGTCACAGAGATCAAGCTATATCTTAAGAACTCTAGTTAGCTTTGATTTATAATTATATGTATGTATGTATTGTCAGTCCGTGTGGTGACGGATTAAAAATACATAGTGTTACCACCCCTATTCATCCCGCGGGTGTCGTAAAAGGCGACTAAGGGACCAAAGTATACAAGACAACATCATTACAAAGAGAAGGAAAACTTGAAACAAACCCTATTCCAACCCGTCTGGTCAGCGTGGTATAGTAGCCCAAAACCTCCTTGCTAAGGAGAGGCCTATGTCCAGCAGTGGACTGTGAAAGGCTGTTGATGATGATTGATGTATTGTCAATTTGATATGCTACGGCTGTTTCCCGGAGGGGTAGGCAGAGGTATGTACGTATATTAAACGCCCAATTTTCACCAGTGTTTTGTTTCTACGTAATAGGTGGTGAGTCTATTGCCGCCAACCGGGATGTTTTGTTTGCCAGAGCATCATCTGTCGATCAGCAGATGTGTTACTTGTAGGTTAGATTGAGTAGGGGCCCTAAGTTCTTGGTGGAATTCTAAACACCCTGTTAATTTTTATTGACGTTCATAAAATGTAGAATCTAGTTGCATTTGTCTTCTTATGTAATAGTCAGTAAATCTATATGAAATAGTAGAATGTAGTAAAATCAAGTAAATTTATTCGTCTATTAGCCTTTTCAATGGGTGAGAGTAAGGTCAACAGGTCAGTATTAAGTTATTTCAGTTTGCATAGAGTTACCATTTTATTTACATAATTTCTCTTTTATTTTTACGATGTTAGTAACTATTAATTTATTGGCAACATTGTTTATGAACCAATTGTTTGTCGTAACTTCCACAACTAATAAGAAGAAAAAGGAAAACATACTTTACTGAATAAAAGTTGAAAAGAAATTGACACATACACAAATACATATAATCACGAACACACGTAAGATTTTGTAAACGTGATTAGTGGTGGTTGTGACTGCTGATCCACAGATTGCGAAAGTGCAGAACACTGATTGACACGATGATTTGTTCTATACCTGCATGTATGAACATTTATAAGGAGCAATCTGATTACAATAGAAAACGCACTTCCGGGTTTGTAATCGCAGGGCTGTGAGAGCGTATAGACACTTCGCTGGTGCTACTATTAATGTTACTAAAACACTAATAAAATACTTAAATATATTTTTGTTTTACAAATGTACACTTATATTATATAAGGATACTTAGACTTGACATCGAACCCGCTGACTCAGCTTTCTACGAGCAGCTCAGCAACCTGGCATCACTTTTACTGCCACGTGTTTTGCATTCACGCGACACAGTGAAATCATTGTATGTATTATGTATTTACTTTCTATGTTTATTCCTGTTTGAAGAATTCTTGACCTGCCGTCAGAATCCTGGTGAAGATTATCGCGGTGATTTCTCTTTGTTATTCTATTGGATTGGTTATTCCGTAGGACAATCACGCATCGGCATAAATAGACCAGCTCGAATGGATTGATAAACTCTTTATTTGTATACTGTATTATAAAGTTTCAAGAGAGCGCATAAAATTACAGATATTTATATCTATACTAATATTATAAAGGTGAATAGTTTGTTTGTTTTGTTTGTTTGAACGTGCTAATCTCAGGAACTACCGGTCGGTTTTGAATGTTTTTTTTGAATTGGATAGCCTATTTATCGAGGAAGGCTATAGGCTGTATATCATCACGCTAAGGTCAATAGGAACGGAGCACCAATGAAGAATGTTCCAAAATCGGGAGACTTTTTTCCTATTGAGAGCTTCCGCTGTTTGCGCTGCATAAACGATTAAAGTTTCGCATAAATCATGTATAACAGAATTGTTCCTCTTTAAACGTTCTAAAAAAAAGTCCGCTGTAGCATATGTCTATCTTTTAAGGTTAGCTTACTATAATCTTCTTTATGGTAACCAAATTGGATCTAAACTATTGCATTATTTACGAAGGTGTTTCATTAGTTTTGTTTCTTTTTGAGAAAAAGCTACAACCTACATGAGTTATGATTATAAGACCCATTACTTACTCACCCATATAAACGAAGTCATGGATTAAAGTAAGCGTCAGCCCAAAGTAACTATTCCACGCGGACGAAGTCGCGGGCGGAAGCTAATATAATATACAAAGGGCGGCCAAGAGCAAAATCTTTCAGGCAACCTTAGGATGGATCAAAATGTTTCAAAGAGACAGTAACGATCACTCAGAGAATTGTTGTTAAGCAATTCTTTTATTGGTTCTTATCCGAGTGCGGCGAAGATAAAAGGAAAAGTTTTGGCAGTCTATATGTTTCACTGTAGCACCTAAACTACTGAAGCCTGATCCTAAATTAATTTGAAGTAAATGGTGTATCCATAGATTCATAATGGTCTGGGTGACATAGGTTATTTAAATTTATGAAAAGTTTTTACGATTATGGGTTATGGTTTTTTAAAATTTATCTTTTTATTGAGCATCTGAACTTATGGAAATCCAGAGGGCTCAAACGCCACACGTCACTCTTGAAACTCTCATTTTTAAAATCGGTAGAATTACCTGCCTCGATGACAAATGGTGACTGCTGTGCTTGAGGTCTCGGGTTTAATTCTCGAATCGTGCCCTTTTTTTATGATCTATCCATATTTGTTTCGGAGTTTGGGTGTTTTCTATGTATAATATATATGTATTTAGAAATATTTGTGTATACATCTAATACGGATAGTACAAGCTCTGATTAACTTGGTATTAGATGGCGTTGTGTGTCAGATGTCCAAAATATTGTTATTATAACCAAATGTATTTTAAATACACAGAAATACACTAATATAGCATAGTTCTGCAAAAGTAAAATTGCCAATTAACACTTGGCGACTGTGTTGACACATGAAACAATTTTAAATGCAATGTAGTTTGAATGAAACAAAAGACTTACCGCTCCATACTTCATTGTTACACATTAAACTTACATTCCTGAGAAATTGACGAACAAATTTGTGTACGAAAAATAAGCAAAAACAATCCTTGAGTTGCGTTTAACATTGTATTAGCAGGTTGTGTGCAAAATTGAACTCGATCAGTTCACAACATTTTGAGTTTGCGAAGCGTACACAAATCTTACTTAACATTTTTATATAAATGAAAAAGAAAATTCAACTGTTTAACTCGTTGGCAATACATAAAAATAGATGTGTGTAACGGCACCTAATATAAATATCATACCACTTATTAATATTTATGAAAATACGTGCTTTTTATATCTAAGTTTTATTTTAAATTCAGTATGTGTCTCAGTCGGTCACCGACTTTGCGCTCTTTTTCAGACATAACATATTTATCTTAGCAACACTATAATTAATGTATAAAAATATAATCGACTTTAATGTGCTTAAATAAGTAACTTAAAACTTGAATAAGCTGTTTTTACTTCTTAATTTTCGACTCTTAAAGCTGCGATATTTACTTCAAATGGAGGTAGGATCAAGTTTGAGTACAATTCATTCATTTGCAGAAGATTTGTTGAAATTCGTTCACGTATAGTTGGTAGTAGTGCCACACTGAGATTAGCACGAGCGGGACGTTTTGACCGGGGAATTACTACCCTTTCACAGAAGACTAACCTAAAGCGACAGCATCCGTGCTGTCATGTTTCGTTGGTGAGTGCAAGACCGGAGGCCTATTGATGCAGGGGCGACAGTTATCGTGGTAAGTGGTCATGTCTTTTACGTCGTCAAGCGCGGCGTGAAATAACTTCTCACTAGTCCACCATAGTGTGGGTCACCATAATGTATTCGCAATGAGTATGGTGATCACAACTCTTGGATTCTATTCATACCTTCCATCAGGCAGAGTAGAGTCACTTCGGCAGGCTCTTAAAAAAAAAATTCGCTTGAAATACCCAAAAAGAAAAAATTCAATTGTATATAGTTCTTCTTTCTTTTTGAATTCCGTTGAAAAAAATGATTTTATTTAAGTGTAATTACCGGAAATAGCTAAGTCATAATTATGTCTTACTAAAATTAACTAATTTTATGAGTATGTGCATAATTAAAGTAATTATATTAATAACTATGTTTAGTAGGACAAGTAAAGTAGCGCTGTCTAGACGCAAAACAAGATTAGTTTATGTAGAAGGTTCTAAAATTTAAACAAATTTAGATATTCTTTTTATTTTAAGAAAATATGAATTAGTCATAGACCTTTGACCGCCTCGGTGGCGCAGTGGTTGCATCTACGACTGGTGCTATCTTGGATTCGATGTCCGGATCGGGCGAAATATTTGCATGATCTGCAAATGTTTGTTCAGGAGTTTGGATATTTTCTATGTATGTATGTATTTACAAAAAGAAGTATATATGTATTTATATCACTTGTCTAGTACCCATAGTACAAACTCTGCTTAGTTTGGGACTAGATGGTGTTGTGTGACAAATGTCTGAAATATTTATTTATTTTATTTATTTATTTGCCTTTAATAATTAAAAAGTATTTGTAAAATAATATAAATAATAGATAAAATGGGTAGAAACCTTAGAATCGACACAGAATTCACTACTGCTGCACCAATGAGGTCAACCATACTGTCATTGACAGTTTTTGTCTATGGGTATTATTACTTTTTATTACACCAACCAAGAAGGTTACGATATATTTTGACAAATGTAACACATTCACAAGGCTATTAAAAAGGTTACTATCAATTCGTATTCATTCAGGTTTATTAAATCCAAGCTGTCTGTTGACAGTTGAACAAAATACAGCGAATGCCAACACAGCCGGTTCGACTTCAGTGGTACTACGGCTTCACATAGAATTTATTGTAATTATAACTTATGATATCATTGAAGTGAGCGAGGTAACTAGAGTACCATCAGAATACTTGTTATTAGAATTCATTTGTTTGTAAGTAAGAAGTCTCGGTAATTTCTGGATCGAATTGAAAAATTGTTTTGTTGTTGGATGTTGAGGAAAGCTATCAGCTATATAACATCACGCTACGTTCAACATGAGCCAAGAATTCAATAAAGTTTATGTAAAAGTGGTTATAATTTTTTTCTTTTTTGACATGCAGACGAAGTTGTGTGGCTCTTCTAGTCTTTGATAAACATAAACAAGGCTCATTATCATCAATTATTCATTTCTTAATAAGCTGTGCTGAAACTTGAGGAAAAAAAATAGGTACATTTTAGGAATTTAAAAATAAGGTAATATAAAATTATATCTAGAGTTTTGTAACTGTATTTTGATATAAAAAGTAGAGCGTTACATAAAAATGTACATTATTAAACTTGCTCTACATTAAACTTAACTTAAGATTGTATTAGTGGGGTGCAAAAAACTGTGTTGTGATATTACCCGTTATTTAAGGGAATTAAAAACGTGACTTGAATATAAACGGTATTTATGGTATTTGTTAGGTATAGATTTTCGGATCAGGAATACGGTGTATCACCACCTTTATTCATTATATGGGTGCCGTAAGAGTCGACTGAGTGAAATGTCATTTAGTATTTTGTTCTGAGGAATGCTGCTGACATTCAAAGTATTTTTGTGTTGCCACATTCACGGACTAAAAAAGGACGTATCTGTGGTTTGTTTTGTCATTTCTTCACAGAGTGGGTCTTAGCAAATTCCAGCGCCTTTTAGTTGTAAAGTCCGACTTGTAAAAGTATTTGTAAAATATTTACTTGCACAAATAAATATTATTTGTAAAGACAAATGCTGAGAGAAGAAAACTTGACAAAAACCAATGAACTCATCTGCCCAGTGTGGTATAGTAAATGAAATCTTTCATTTTAAGGAGAGATCTATGTCCAACAGTGGACGGTTAAAAACTGTTGATAAATATTTGAATGTTTAAGAAAATAATCAAGGTTTTGGTAGATTTTTATATTATTTATCTGGCAATTCTTAATAAATTAAGTTAATATGTGAGTAAAATTAAACTTTATTTAAAAGTTTATTCATTTTCAAAGTAATTTATTTAAAAATACCTCATTTTAATATTTTTTTCTTCCTACCTTCTCAGAAAAAGCTACAAAAAGAGTATAATCTGATTTGTCTTAGAATTTTTCAATTATAAATCTGGCAACCCCTGTAAGACACAAAAACGTTCTAAATAAGGGGGCTCAAAGTTCGTGATTTGCGTGGGATTTCATGTTCTTATTTTAAAAATTCGTTCCATTGCACCCATGGTTCTAAACTAGTTTGGACATGTTTTGGTACAGGCGGTTACAAGAGTGGTTATCGTTTTTTTTTAGTATAGAAAAGTTAGAATTAAATATACCTTAAAACTATAAGTGCTCGTTACAAAATTGCCAAATATTATAACATTAATGAAGTAATTATAACGTTATTAGCTTATAACAGATGTATTTTAAATCTTAACTTAACTATTGATCAAGCTTTTAGCAATCGCTTCTGTCTTTTAAAAGTATTTTTCTATTCGACGAAAATAGCACTTTTATTGCAAGATGTGAAGTATTTTATTGTCTCCCTAAAAACAGTTTGGCAAATAATATTAATAATCGGAATGCGTATTTTTCCGAACTCTTGACGCAGACGCGTACATATAATCTCAATGTAATTCAACCCAACACCTTGAAATTTTTCATGTGGAATGCTGAAATTTACTAAAATACTACATAACACTTATCTCCACGCTTGTACATTTCACTTTTTTCGGTCATGTGGGCGTATCTGGCGCGTTAATGGTGCAGGTTCGATCCCGATCGCGTGCTCAAATGTTTTGGTATTTTAATACCTTCATTGTCGTAGTTTTTTTAACCTGCTCTTGAGACGGATGTATGAAGGGACGAGAATCTTTGAGATGAGATTATTTGATTTTATTGTTAGTTATTTTAGGTAAATGTTTTGTTAAAGTGTTAAGAGATTGTATCATTCCTTGAATGCTATTATTTTTCGGGATTTTTTTTAGGTTAGAATATACAATGTTCTTAATATGAATATTTTATGTATATGTAGGTAATATTGATCGTCATCAACATCAAGAGCATAAAATAGTCCACTGCTGGACATAAGGTTTCAACAAAAGATTTAGGCCAATTGTTCTACGCTGGCTAGATGGATTGATCGAGTGTTCTTTCTCATTGCAACACTGTTGTCCAGCCAAATTTCTTTCTTTACTCAACACTTACGTCAACCAATATATGGACAGTTTCTTTCTAGCGGTAAGACGGCGCCTTCCATCTGTTAAGTCCGACTTATGTAAAATATCTGTATAAGATTTACTTGCAGAAATAAATAATATTACTTGAATAGGCGCGGTGATACGTCATATTCTTAATTTGTATGTAATATCGATCTAGCTATCTAACTGCCTCGGTGGCGCACCGGTAGTGAATGCGACTGCTGTGCTCGAGGTTTTAGATCCGATTTCCGGGTCGGACCAATTGTTTGTATGATCTACAAATGTTTATTTCGAAGTTTGAGTGTTTTGTAATATGTATGTATTTACAAAAAAAAAAGTATATTCTATCAGTCAGTCTAGTTATCATAGCACAAGTTCTGCTTAGTTTGAAACTAGATGACGTTTTGTGTCTAATGTCTCAAATATTTATTATTATTATTTATTTATTATCTATCTATTTATGTTATAATTTGCAAAGGGTTTATCCAGTCTTAAGGGGGAAATAGTTTTAAGTCAAGCTGGTAACCAGGCAGATGCTGATCGTATCTTTAATCGACTTAAAAAGAAAGAGGTTCTATGTTCAACTACATGTAACTAGTTATTTAAATGCAAAATAGTATTATTCAATTAATTAAACGCAATTTAATTATATTAAAATTTGTTAGATTATTTGTTTGAGACAAATTTAAACAGAGGTGAAATAAAGTAGGTATGAATTTGAATAAATTGAATATACTTTTATACGGCTTATATAATATTTTAATGTGATTTTTGATGAGCACTTTAAAGTGTAATATTTTTTCTTCTTTTTCTTTCTTTTTTTAAAAAGATAACGCCCGCACTAGGATTTAATCCTGTGTCGCGGGGGACTTTAAATTTTTGGAGGAGGAATTTTTGAAGTTATACTTTTTTTGGCGCCTTAGGGAAAAGTGACGAGAGTAAATTTTTGCGATGAGCGCGCGCACCGTCACAAAAAACCGATACTGTCACGAAGAATCGACGTAATGAAATTAGCTAATCAAAATTTTAGTTTTGAAGTTGTTATTATATAAGAAATTTAACAAAAAAATATATCGTCGTTTCACGGTCATTAATCATTTACGCAGCACAACAATAGAAGCTTTGAAAAGGTATAATTTTCATACATTTTTACAACATTTTTTGTTTATACTCTGCTCCTGTTGGTTGTAGCGTGATAATATTGAAAAGGTGGGCTATCACACACTGAAAAAAAATTTAAATTGAAACTGTAGTTCTTAAGATTTATGCGTTCAACCGAACAACCTCACTCTTCAGTAGTAGTAGTATAGATATTATGATTACTTACACTTTACCATCGGCAAATCCTACAATTATACAAATATTAATATGTGAAATGATATGAAATATAGGACCAGCAATCCTGACAATACTACTGTGTAGGAATTCATCTGATCTTCAACGTCTTTCAGCTGGTTATACACTCGTGTTAATATTATATTTACAATAAAGAAAAACGTCGTAGATTCTTTTTTAGAGCAAAAAGGGTACAAAATTCTAGGCCGTTGTACCAAATCGACTGGCGACCGTTCGGTCAACACTTCGTCCGATTTGTCAAGCTCTTGCACTTGGCCGAATTGCGGTACTGAGTCGCCAATTACTTGGAATCGATTCTTCCGGAAAATCGATGTACTCGGTTACGTAATCAATAATCGAAATTGGTGCATTATCGATTACAATTTATATCATTCATTCAGTAGCTACAATAAACTTAATTATATTAAATTATTACTCTATAAGATTGTTGCATTAAAATTACATGTAAATTCATTTACTTACAATCAATTTAAATTTAAATTTACGTCCCCAAGCATGGCGTGAAAAAGCATCTCACTAGGCCGCCATAGTGTGGGTCACTACACTGCATTGTCTGCATTTGCAATGAGTATAGGTGACCACAACTGTTTGGATTCTATTCATGTTTTCCATCAGGCAGAGTGGAGTCACTTTGGTCGGCTCTTAATATAGAAAAAAATTATCTAAAGTCTGCCTCTAACACATTGCTGTAGCAATCAGGTTATACGACTGTAATACATTATTTATCTATAACGATTTAGCTTATGGTACTCTGCCTAGGCTTCGTCGTGACTATGGGTTACATTAATGAGAAACCAGGAACGAAACAGACGCAAAATAAGTAAAAACAATGTTTGAAGTGGTTTGTTTATTGTGTCGAAATTAGAGTTAAATCATTACAAAACGTCTCAAATACAGATCAACTTAACATTTTTCAACTTATATGTCTTTTGGCGCGTTAGGGAAAAATGATATGGGTAAATGTTTAAGATGCGCGCACGCACCGTCACGAAAAACCTATACCATGAAACTAGCTAGTCAACATTTTATTTTCATTATTTACAAATAATTCTTTTGTGATATTTAAATAAAATTGATTTAACTAGATACTGTGTCGTAATAAAACTTTCTTTCAATGTATTAAATACCTATTTTCTATTTTATTAGTTCCGTTTTCTCTACAAACATTGGATAACCTAAAGCATACAATTTTTAGAAAGATTTTTATGTTGTTACCCCAAAGAAGTATAATTTCTAACGTGCATACATAAGTATACACGCGTTTTTTTATACAAATGTATTATTTGTTGTAGTTCCTTATTCACAACGCCATATTCTAATAAAGCACACTACCAGACTCCAACTTTACCGAACCTAACAACTTTATATATTTTTCTATTGTAAACTACAGACGTTTTCCAACAAGTGTGTGTCTGACACCGTGTTTGGAATGCGACCGGTCCGACTTGCCTTGGTTGGAGGGCAACGGGCTGGACAATGTCGCTAGCTGACCGGCGATAGTAAATCGTGTTCTGTGATTGTATTTCTTTGTACAACTCGCCAATTTAATGCGTTTCCTATTACCAATTCTAGTAATCAGGGTCATTTCTAGTTATTTAAAAAAAAGAACTCTTTCTTTTTAAATAAGTCTAAGTACTTTATGGTAAGACCTAACGTAAAAATGAGTTTTTACTTCATGTGTGGTTATACTTTGGAGGTTATGAATGTTACCATAGACTACGGCATTTTTATTGAGTAATAAAGACTATAATTGCGGTTATTTTTTAAATTTCTTATGATGGCAGAGTAAAACAAATTATAGCTTATTATTTATTCATGATCGATAGCATTTAACAAAATTGAAAACTATATTTTTTTTTATATTTTGGTTTAAATACTCATTGTAACCGCAGATTTTTTATATCTGAACAATAATAACGAGTTTAATATAAAAAAATAATTGACGAAAGGTATTTATTGTTTACATACGATTTTGCTTTATGAATTTGCTGTTAAGAAAGAATATTTAAGCTGACTTAGTCATGCGCTAATAAATTATATGTGTGTATGCAAAAGCATTATTGATAATCAAGTAAAATTATACGTTGTTGAAATTTACGTACGATTGAAAATCTTTTTAAACATATATACATACATAAAATCACGCCTGTTTCCCAGAAGGGTAGACACAAACATATTAAACGTCACCGGTGTTTTGGTCACATGTGGTAACGAGCCTATTGACACTAATTGAGAAATTTTTTTTTGCTAGAGCTCGTCCGTCGATATACAGGTGCACCAATAGCAGCCGAGGTTGGCTTGATGCCCTAAGTTTTGATGGGAACACTACGAAGATTTTTAAAATAAAAACTTATGTAAAATAGTTACGAAATATTTTAGCGCGAAAACGCTAAGTAAAAGTCAAAAGTAAAAGTCACGCTAACAATTCTAGAACAATTCATATTATCAATATGATTGTAAAGCATATTTTATATATTATTACAAAATGTTATATTGAAATGAAATAGATGTTATGTTGACTTAATCCAGTTGAATGGAGCATAATTGGGCATAGACTAAAGAACTTGAAGAGAATACCATAGCCAATATCGTTTTACCTTTTTTTTAAATTATACACAGAATCAAATATCACGGTGATACATTTGTATCACCTTAAATTTATATTAAAAATAGTGTCAAAAACGCAGTCTTATATTTATCTTTATGGTTTAAAAGCAGTATAGTCAGTGCAATATTGTTAAATGTAGTTTTCCCGCTCACGATTCATAGAGGTCGCTGTTGTGTCGACGTATTAGTATGCAAATGCACATGGCTACAGCCTTCCGTGTGTTGTCCGTGTATTTTCAAAGCATTGAAAATACTAAATAATATTGACTTTATGCTAAATATACGAGGGGGCGTTTTTAAGTTCGCGGAATGGAGGGTATTGAGTAATAATAAAAACACAAAATTATTTTTCTTTTTCTATATATTCCCCTGCAACACGAATACATTTTTCAGATCTTTCAATTAGTTTTTTTATTCCTTCGTAAAAAAAAGTTTTATCTTTGTCTGAAAAATACGCCGAAACCGCCTCCTTAACCTCCTCATCAGTTGAAAATTTCTTACCACGTAATTCTTTTTTCATTTTTGGAAAGAGATAATAATCACTCGGAGCCAAATCTGGACTGTAGGGTGGGTGATTAAAAATATCGAAGCCCACCTTATGCAGGGCAGCCAGTGCGACTCGGCTCTTATGAACGGGAGCATTGTCATGCAATAGCAGGACACCTTTCGTTAATTTTCCCCGTCTTTTTTCTTTGATGGCTTCTTTTAACTGTTCTAAGATTGAAGCGTAGTATTCCCCCGTTATAGAAATGCCTTTATCTTTATAATCTATCAATAATATTCCTTCTGAGTCCCAAAAAATCGTTGCCATGAGTTTCCCAGCCGACTGTGAAACCTTAAATTTCTTGGGTGGTGCTGTGCCCTTTTTGTGCCACTGCATGGAGTCTTGTTTGGACTCGGGTTCATAATGATGAACCCAAGTTTCATCCCCAGTAACAATTTGATTCAATACGCCATCCTTGTCTTCATTGCAGAGGTCCAAAAACGCACGTGAACATTCCACGCGCTGTTGTTTTTGCAATGGCGTGAGCATTCTCGGCACCCACCGTGCGCTAACCTTAGTCATGCCAAGATGATCGTGTAAAATTTTAAAAATTGTTGTATCCGATACTCCAACCATTTCTGCGAGTTGTTTCTTTTTTAGTCGAGCATCTTCCAATACAATTTTTTCTACTTTTGCAATAACTTCTGGTGTAGTCACCTCAACGGAGCGCCCCGGCCTCGGGTCGTCTTCAAGTGATTCCCTCCCTTGTTTAAATAAACTATGCCACTTGTAGACCATTGTTTTTCCTGGGCAAGAATCCCCGTAAACCGATGACATCTCATTGAGTATGGTTTGAACAGACTTTCCTTGCTTAGTAAGGAACTTTATCACCGCACGGAATTCAATTTTCTCCATTTTTTTCACTTCGTTCCCGATTAAAATACTTGGTCAACGATAGTTTAATAACTAATGATCCAATCACAACAAATTTTACTATGCAGACTAATTATGAGTCACTGAATACGGTAGGCATCAAAAGAGCGCGTTTACCCGCCTTTTTCACTGTCATTCCGCGAACTTAAAAACTTACCCTCGTAACTGGATTCTTTTCTGACACTTGAATATTATTTTTATGTTCTATTCAATACGTCTGGCAACTCAGTATGATGATATACCGCTAGATCTAGGTGTCATAAAAGTTTTAAAAAATTAATCGTTCTATATTTGAAATATTTTTTTCTTAAGTTGTTAAATGATAGTAAACGTTGTTTTTTTTTATTCATACAATCTTTGAAATGTAATTTTACGCCGAAATTGTTTCGTTTTTCGAATTAAGAATTTAATGTCGAACTTGATTCGTTACGACTTGTTTCGTTCACATTGATATATTTTTTATTGGATCATAAACTTCAAGGTAAAAGTAATTGCAAATTGTTTATTAAAATAGTGACGTGACTATGATCAAGTTGTATTAGAAAATAATACTTGGGTTTAATAACCTTTTCTTCTGACATTGACAACCCTGCACACATCCATGTTACAGATATTTATGCACATTTGTTTTAACAAGCAAGAAGGATAAGTACAACTGCACTATAAGAATTTAAACTTAGATCTTTCAAATATTTGACTTGAGAGTTTAATGTCATTGAACGGTACTGTGATATAGAAAAACTAAAGGTGACAAGAGATGACAAAAGTTGAAGTACTTGCTGCCTTTCATCATGAGATATGTGATGCTCAGACTTAAACACAGGAGTGTTTTAAAACTTTAGGTATGTCTCTGTGTCGTTTATGGTTGTCCTCAAAGCGAATAGACAATTGTTATTTGTGTTTTATTACTTTTTCTAGATTGACATTTGACTTTTATTGACCAGTTTTAGTGGTCGCTCGATGTGTGTTTTTTACGTCTCGTTTTTTTTTAAAGCAACTTATCACCACTGTCATATGCAAAAATAAGTATACGGTGCAACTGCGGGCAACGGTAAATTGAGCGTATATATGATAAATGTGAAAAATACATTATTATAAAAAAACAATCTAACATTATTTGTGTAAAATAAATATCAACCTATCGCTGTCCACTGCTGAAAATTCTTACATCTATGTCTGCTTGTAGTTAACCTCATTTATGTGCTTATTATACATGTGTTGACGGATTAAGAATACATAGTATTACCACCCCTATTCATCCCGTGGGTGTCGTAAAAGGCGACTAAGCGAACAAAGTATGCAAGACAACATCATTACAAAGAGAAGGAAAACTTGAAACGAAACCTATTCCGACCCGTCTTGCCAGCGTGGTATAGTAGGTCAAAACCTCCTTGCTAAGGAGAGGCTTATGTCCAGCAGTGGACTGTAAAAGGCTGTTGAAGATGATGATGATGTGCTTATAAGTCGCAAATGTATTCATTCTTTATCATCGATTTAATAACAACGTTATCCAAATCAATAAACACAAACGTGAATGGACGACGCTCGCTGCATACGGAGGAAAAACCGTTATAAATATTATTAAATTATTCGATGCGTATATCATAGTAACGGTTCAACAAACACATAATTCACCTGTAACATTAACCTATAAATTGTAAACTAAAAAGTACGGTTCGATTTTTAAATATTTAAAAAATATGAATTTGGTTCTTCGCGCGCGTTTATGGTTGCCGTCCAAGGCCAATTCTTTTTTAAAACATAGAGTTGACACATATTTATTCATTAATCTGACAGAAACTAAGGTCACCCTTTTAAAAATATAAAAAGTTTATGTACGTGAATCCTAGTTACAAAATATCATAGATTTTCCTTTTTTTTTAAAAAAAAAGTATCACATATGTATTACAGTTATTTCTATTGCCAGTAGAATAAATTTATACGCGAGTAGAATTCTTGCCACTTATATTAAGCGCACCTACAGAGACAGGAATGTGAAATTTTGAATATTTTAATTTTATATTTAGTTAGGAGTGATGTTGATGTGGTTACACAATGTTATAGTTGTCCAGTAAACATTCTTCGTGAGCTGACGATGATGATGATTAAGAATACGAAATGTATACCAACCTGCGTGGTAAGCGTGGTAGAGTATAGTAGGCCAAAACTTAATCTTTACTGAAACTGAATAGTTAAAGGCTGTTGATGATTTGTTTAATGAAATGAAACAATTCAATAAAAGTGAACGAAATTCAACCATTCATTTTAAGCTTAGACAGCTATTGTTGACCTTCGTGTTACTTCATTATGAGCTCTGATTTCTAAGTAAAAGAGTCTAGTATTGATGTGCAAGTTCTAACTTTGAACGTTCCGATAACCCTATCGGTATTATTATTTGGATGAAATATAATCTTAATAATTGAGAGACAATCACATGAAAATAAACTATTAGTAATATTACAATATTGTGGAATATTTGCCATAAAATACATTTTAATTGGACTAAATTTTACATATCCACATAACCTTAAACATTAACAATCAAATGCTAATTTTCAACTGATGGATTTCAATGCTAAATAATATTTATGGGCCTACGCAATCAACTCTATGGAATATTCTGTTAAATGTCAATAAAAAGTATATTTTCTTGTTAACTATGCAATCCGTAAATACATAGATAATACTTACGAATTATTATAGTAATGGCTGATATACAAATATAGTTTTATAACCTCGAAGGCATAGGCATTGGTCACCCACGGCCGAGGTTTGAGAGTATTTACATATATAAATTTGAAAACTGTCAGGTTCTTGACCAGGTCAAGGAGCCTCAATGTTTAATTAGGTAGGTTATTAGAACTTTGAATATTACTGGAGTCCTTTTTATGTCAGAGATAAAAAAAATTATTTAGTTTTCTTTCTTTTCATATAACTTTTGATGACTTCTACACAACAGCAACACAAAAATGTAGTGTTATATTGCTGTATGTAGAAGCCATTAAACGCCATCTATCGAAAACATACCAAACTTCGTAGTAAATACGAATCCTTTATCGTGGTATATAAATTCTCGCGTTGATTTGCATATATTTAGCATATGTAATCAGCTCACCTGGACGGAGGGCCCTCCCTTTATGAGGGACGAGGCACCTATTCCTCCGCAAATGTAAATACAGATAAATGATAACTTTCAATTTCTTTTGTTTTGTGTCTTGTCGGTATCTGACTTTTCTTTACCTAAAGTTCTTTGTTACAATTAACTATATTTAAAAAAAAATGGTAAATCTTTCCCGCCACTTGAATAATATATTATCAATTTTATCTATAGACAATTTTAAGCAATATTGACGGAAATTATATACAAAATCAGAATATCTCTTCATAAATAACTGAAATTGTTAATAACATAATTGGACAATCACAGATCCGCCTACATCATAGATAATATCGAGGTCGTCATTTTAATTAATTCTATAAGCCATAGACTAGTACTTCTATAAACTGTATTATTTTTTCTTTGTTTAGAAATGATAGTTATAAATTCCTTTACGTTAACTAGGAAGCTTTGTATTTCATATTCATTAGGAGATTGTAAATTGTTCAATGCCTACAAATACCCATAATAGGTTTTCATACGTACCCGTATGTAAAATGTACTTATTAAGTATAATTCAACAATGTAAGATATCCGAGAATAGTTTGCTTATGAAAAGTTTAGTTTCGAAGCTTTTCACATCTACCGTTACTTACGATATATTTTTTAAATAAGAGAATGAATTAAACTGGGTTACACTTTGCTAAGATAAATATTTGTTTTAAGGCTGGGATGAGAATTTACTACCATTTGATCGCAAGTTCGACGTTTAAACCATGGCGTCATGCTGCCTATTCTTAACTAACTTTTGCGGTAATTATTTTAATTACATGTTTTGATACAAAATAGTAACATATATTGAAAAGATTTGGCGTCATATATCTTATTCATTAAAAGAAAACTTTAATAGTTTATGGTTAACCATAAACTGTTAAAGTTTTCTTTATCTATACTATTTGAGACCAAATCTAAAGTCGTTCTGATTTCAAATAGTTTTGACGTGATACAAATAAGAAACGAATTGATTTAAAAACTCTTTCCCTTATCTTGTGCCGCTGTGTATTGGGTACATTCTCTACATTGCAGCCTTATCGCAGATTTTAACTTAAGTGCTGATAACTGAAGAAAGAAATAGGTTAAATAGAAAAAAGTAATAGCATAAATTTTTATCTGCTGAGTTATTTATAATAGTATTTTCAAAGATAAATATAGACTTTTGGAAAAAAAAGGTAAGATGTTGTATTTTTACACAATGTTGCTATACATTTTGTCGTTTAGGCGATTAAAAATAAATATTTAATACTAAATAAGAATAATATTAAATACATGCATAATATGTAAGGATACACTGACTGATAGTAAGTTGAGCCCTCCTTTGTAAAGAGAAGGCTAGGATATGTGTGATAATGATAATATTCTGATAAATGCATAAAAATATTGAGAGAGAGCGGAACTCAAACCCGTAACCTTTACCAGTATGAAATTCTTTGTAAACGCAATCGTGATGGTGTGGCTTCAAGCGCCCTATTCCGGAGAGCACCCGGACTATGTGATTTCAAGTCCCTCTCAAAATAACGCCGCATTTTAGCAGGCTTTGTCATTGGGTAAGTTTCAAAATTTTTCCCGTCAATCGGAGCTATCAAAACCTTGCGCTCTATAGTTGATTTGTATCTCAGTATGAAGTTTTAGTGGACATCACGCATAGCGAGCCATAGTATGTTTTTAATACCCATACGTATAAATATTTGCATCAAAAAACGCTACTTTTATCGAGCCAACAGTCGTTGCGACAACAACGTTGCTTCGTTTGAGACTTCTCCTCAATGGTTAAAATAACGTAAGTGGCAACTTATTTACTGAATAAATTGTGGCAATATTGTTACTGTTTGACCAATGGCAACTCCGTCACATAGCTGTTTGAAAAATGCTGTACTATTGCTAAATGATATTGTGGCAGTTCGGCACGCACGTTCGCGTCAATGACCGGCAGACCGAGGCGCGGGCGCAGCAACGTACACTTGTCGAAGCAATATTAAGTAATCATGCCACACTTTGGTGATAATAGGAAAGTATACTAATAGTTCACTGATTGGTCTGTATTTGGTATTTGATTGTCACCCTATCCATCCAATTAGAGTAGAAGATAAGAGATAAAACAAACCTCGGGTAAGTGAGGTCAAGCTTTCATTGGCGTACGGTAAAGATGGAATGAAAGTCACATATGTACTCATTTCAATGCAAATACGTTGTAACAAAACTAAAAATGGATACTCTATGAATAAAAAACATCATTTTACATAAACTTTACATACAAACTGTCTTATTTATAACCTTTTTGCTTGAAAATCTTCTGTATAGTCAAAAGAAATATTATTCGTTAGCTTTTCAACAACGTAATACTGCACAAGAGATTTTTTTTTCATAAAAAGTTCTTAGAAAACTTTTTTATGCACAACAATAACGTTAGTACGTAACAAAGTACTTTGCTAAAGCAATTGCCAGCTAAAAAATAAACTTTTCAAATTGAATAAAGAGAAAAAGTATTATATTTTCGTCTATTGCAACACATTAGGTTTTTTGTACCAATGTCAGTGTGATGTTTGGCTATTAGATCATAGTAATTCAGTTCTATAGCCGAGTCCACTAGCATTCATAAGTGCTTTTATTATGATTCTTTGCCTCTCAGCTTTATATTTAACTTTATTTAAATATGTTGGGAACATTTTTGGTTAACTTTATAAATGAAACGAAGCACGTAGAAATAAATACGCATATGCTAACAATTGTCACAGCTTCACTTACAGTATACAGTTCCACTTCTAAAAGTTTCATAATCTTCCTCAATGAATGCTCTTTACAATGCAGAAAGTAATATCAAATAGAGTCGGATAGTTTTAAGGATCAAAGCGTTCAAACAAATTAAACTTTCTGGCTTTAAATTATTATTAATACTAGTTGTACCCTGTTGTGCTGCGCTGGGATCCATGTTTTAGCATCGATGCTAAATTTGGAACAACACTATACGAAGAATAAATTAAAACAATCATTTGTCGCTGTCAGTTGTGTCAAAATTTGAACTTAATCGGTGCAGCACTTTATGAGATTTTCAGGCGTTTACGAACTCACTTTATATTTTAATTATTAAGAGATAAATAGTACGTAGACAGTAAAACAGACGTCTGCTTAAACTTGTTAGTTTCACTACAGATTAAAAGTTTGAAAAGTGTTTACCATTTAAATGTACGTATATTAACTTGGCCATAAAACGTAGAACCTACCTGTATCTAGATACTGCATACCAAGTGTTTGGTCCCGTTAGGCCTACGGCTAGGCTATCTAAATGCCGATGTACATACATCTAGGCTGACGACTAGACAGTTAATTTCGCGCCCTTTTTACTTCACCAGCGGTTGCTTATACAGGGTGGGCAACGAATTAGTTAGCATTTGAAATAATTGTAAAATGAAAACCATTTGATATATTATAAAAATTGTTTATTTGCAAGAAAGTTAATTATATTGTCTAAATGACCACCGTTTCGAAGTTTGCTCTCTTCTAAGCGAGTACCGAAATTTTCGAATACTCGTCGGCATAGAGACCGCGAAATCGCCAACATCGCTTCGCTGATTTTGTTTTTTAGTTGACGTAGTGTATTTGGATTATTGATGTAGACATGATTCTCTAAATCATCTCATAAAAAGAAGTCTGCTTGTGATAGATCTGGACTTCTGGGTGGTTATGGTATGTCGTCTCGTCTGGAAATTAGTTTTTTCGGAAACATGTCTTTGACCATCGGTAGGAATTCATTGGATGAGCTATTTAATTTATGTATATATATCGTCATATATCATTGCCCGAGTGGTGACGGATTAAGAATACATAGTGTTGCCATCCCTATTCATCCCGTAGGTGTCGTAAGAGGCGACTAAAGAACCAAGTATAGAAGACAACATCATTATAAAGAGAAGGAAAACTTGAAACAAACCCTATTCCAACTGGTCTGGCCAGCGTGGTATAGTAGGCCAAAACCTCCTTGCTAAGGAGAGGCCTACGTCCAGCAGTGGACTGCTAAAGGCTGTTGATGATGGATGATGGATATGCAGAAAACTTATTTTTCAGCAATAGGAGTAATAATGTTAAAAATTAGTTAAAAACGATTACATTAACTTTTAACGTATTATGTTTACGAAAATTAACGGGTATGTATTAATTAAGTATATTTTACGATAAAAACTCTAAAAATTATTTCGCCAAAACTTTTTTGTTATCATATTATTTCAAATAATTAAGTAACTGGTTCGGTGGCGTAGCGGTAGTAAATGCGACTGCTGGGCTTAAGGTCTCGGGTTCGATTACCAGGACGGACCAAATGTTTGTGTGATCTGCAAATATTTGTTTCGAAATTTGGGTGTTTTCTACGTATAATATATATGTATTCATACAAACAAAGTATGTAAGTATTCTATCAGCCAGTCTAGTTATCGTAGCACAAGCTCTGCTTAGTTGGAAACTAGACGACGTTGTGCGTGAAATATCTGTTTATTTATTTATTAAAATAATAATAAATTCATAAACATTTTCTTGCTTTTTATCATTTTTCGGTGCAAATTACATCTTGAAGAAACAGTAGGTACACTATTTTCTCTATAACCGCTCACCGATCCATCACCCGACCTCACGCCACATTCCATAACCTGCTTATCCCAATCCATCGTGGTCTTATAAATCCAAATGCGATTAAAATGAGAAACTTAATACCGCTAACATCAGTCCACATCGCGGCGGAGGTCGAACGGCCATAAGAGCGTGTAAATATCATACATTAACTTAAATCTAATAGGATGGTGTTGTGATGCCGTTAGTAGTTTGTAGGTGACCATCTACTCGAGGTGATATTTTTTTTTTAAAAAAAAGACAACGTCCGCTTTAGGAATAAATCCTGTGTCGCAGGGGACGTTACAAACATACAAGAAACGGACACAAAGAACACCCAGACTCAGAACAACAATTTGTGGATCACACAAAGTCTTGTCCCATGTAGGATTTGAACCTACAACACTCAGCGAAGTGGAGTGTTGCGTGGCGACCGCTTAAACCACTAGGACAATAGCGCAGTCTAAACTTACAGTCCAGGATTTATACATATATATATATTTTGCTCCGAGCCTATTTCCCAAACTAAGTTGGGGGTCGTTTTGTTTCGGTCTGCTTTGAGTGTGCTACGATACGGCTAAACCTTCACCATCGAAGTGATGTAGAATTTCTGTTGAAAAACTGTTGTCGTATTTATTAGGATTCCGACTACCCGTAACTTTATAATAAATATACCGGACATTTGACACACAACGTCATCTAGTTTCAAACTAAGCAGAGCTTGTGCTATGATAACTAGACTGACTGATATAATACTTATATACTTTTTTATTGTTTACGAGTTACTGTAAAAAAAATTACAGTGTCTAGGTTAGTGGTCATTTATCTTACATGTGTATGTTTTTTAAGTAGTTTTAGCGTACGCACTTACTGTCTTCAGGTCTCGTTTTCAATTCCCAAGTCTGACCAAATGTTTGTGTGATCTGCAAATATTTGTTACGGAGTGTTTTTTAAAAAAGTCAATCTAGTTTTCATAGTACAAGCTCTGCTTAGTTTGCAACTAGATGTACAAACTTTTTGTGTTTCTACTTGCAAAAGAGACAACTGCCAGTATCGCCATCTCTTTCACGCAAGAAAAGTGATAGTAGTAAGCAAGGTCATTTAAGGTATCTAACATCTAAACGAGTACATAATTAAACAAATAATTCTCAAGAATTTGAGTAACAGTATTTTAATTACTGTGTAGTGCAATAGGCTTTTATTGAATGATGTTTGCCAAGAAATTTCAAGGTCACTTTTTATCATTAGTAATTAATTATTGTATTTATTTCCTAATTTTTTGTGTTAAAACTCTGCAATAAATATAGCCTTTAGTGGTGTTCTGCTGGACATAGACATGAGAAGGTAATTTCGGTTTACAAGTAGCGTGCAATTCGAGAGACCTATGTCCAGCAGTGACAGACAGACTGGTTGATATCAGATCAAATCAACCTATCGCCATCCACTGCTGAACGAAGGTCTCCCCTTCCTTCAGGTTGATATAGTTTACGTCAATTTTTTTTTCTCCATGCAGTTCTGTTGTCCTGTATAGTTTTTTTTCTGTATTAAGAGCCTGCCAAAGTGACTACTCTGCCTGATGGAAAGCATGAATAGAACCCAAGAGTTGTGGTCACCATACTCATTGCACACGACACCAACGGACTGAATACGGGTGGTGACACTCTATATTCTAAATTCGTCATCATGTAGATAGTTTCAACGTTTGATCCAGCTCTGTTTACCCCTTTTGGGATAAAATAATCTAGACTATTTTCTATCTCACAATAGATCATATTTACAGAAACTTACCAAAGGTCTAACGATATTATACGAGTACGTCTTTATAGTTCCACAAGGTTTTCTACAGTAATCTAAAAATAGTGTTTGGCTAATTGATTGTAATTGACACAAAAACTGCAGTTTATGTTATTTTTTTATGAAATAGGAAGTAGTTTGTAAACCTTGGATTAGTCAAGCCAACAACAGTGTTGGACGTGGTCACAGCAAAGGTGGCGAACTTTCAAGCGACGATGCGTTTGACCACCAGTGGAGTCCCTCTAATAGCTGGGCGCATTGAGACTCACACACCACGGGCTTACGAGTGGCCCTGGATGGAGGCCCCATTGTGCCATGGGCTCCGTGGTAGTCGAACCCTCGGCTCCTCCATCGTGGTTAAATTGGTCCTCCTAAGAGGGATCTGACTGTCCTAATAACAGCTCTTCCCGGATACCTCTTATATCAAGCAAAGAGTGGTACACCGTGTGGTTTTAATCGGCCTGGTTTCGATACACCACCATGCTGCAAGTCCCGGTGGGGTGACGGCCCAAGAGTGTTTCAACACATTAAAAATAAAAGTCAAGCTAGCAAGACATGCGTTTCAATACAGTAAGTTGACGTAATGTAATTTGAATGTTGTGCCTACGTGCGTGCACTTCGTTACTTAAAAATGTCGTTCTTGGGTCAACATGATATTTCGAAAGAATCAAACGCGTAATGGTACATAGATTTTTTAGTATTAATATGCTCTAATTCAAAGGCCTTGATAATCGATAAGATAAGCTTCTTTAGGTGAACCCCACAAGTGGGTTTCTACAACCTTAAATAGATAAGTAAATAACTCATAATACTTTAGTAGCCAGTTGATGTCCTTGTCATCGTGGGGTCTTCAACCATACGTACCTACAAATTGATAACCCATTACTATGTTATACTTATCTATACTAATATTATAAACTGAGTAGCTCCGTCTATCTGTCTGTCTGTTACGCTTTCTCGGCAAAACCCCTGCAGCGATATGAATGAAATTTGGCATGGTGATACTTTGGTTTTTGTGGCAGGACACAGGCAAATTCTTACCGTGATAACTGACATACACGCGGGCGGAGCTACCAACAAAAACTAGTTTAATATAATTACACACATACACACACATGTCTGTCTGATCCCAAATTGGCCATAGTCGGTACTGTGTAACAATATACGATTTTTTTGCTATATTAAGAGCCTGCCAAAGTGACTCTACTCTGCCTGATGGAAAACATGAATAGAATCCAAGAGTTGTGCTCACCATACTCATTGCAAATACAGATAATGCAGTATGGTGACCCACACTCTGGCGTCCTAGTGAGATGATTTTTCACACCCCGCTTGGGGACATAAACGGCATGATAATCATTGTGACAGGGTAAGGCTCACACAGTTACCATGATAACTGTCACTTCTGCATCACTGGGCTTCCGGTCTCACACTCACCAACAAAATACGACGGCACGGATGCGTTAAGTTGGTCTTCTGTGGGAGGGCAACTGCTCAGGTCCAGCCGGTCTGTTCGAACTGAAATCAGTGTGGCTCTACTATCTAATAATAAAAAAATGATAACTGTTTCACGTATGCCAAAAATACTCTGTCTTATTTCTCATATATAAAGTTAGCATATTATAGTCAAAACTTTTTAAACAAGAGCCTGGTTTAATTTATTTGAACTATATGCTGCTAATTTTAGGGTATATTAATCGTTTTACTTACCTTAGAGTATTTCTCGAAGTCTGTGTATAAATTTTAGGTAAATTTGTTACAAATTCGTCATTTTTAAATGTAGTTCTGTATGTACGCATCTGTTAGTTCAAACGTTTACGTAGATACAATTACTTTGATTTTTTAATGTTTGTATGAACGCGAACAACATCAGATATTCTGCAAAGTTTTTATTTTACCCATAAATCACTAGATACTACAAAAAAAGTTTAAACCATAAACATTTCTTGCTTCTGTTTTATCCTTTCTTAAATCAAATGTAGAGGAAGATTTATTTCAAGACTTTGTTGCTTTATTTCTTTAAAACTATAACAATATTATTTATGGTAGCCGTTACTTACAGTTTCACCTGCGTTTATGGTCGCTGCTAAGCTTCTAAAGGCAAGGAGGTTTTGTTAATTAACCTTTGGATTATGATAAGGGTTTATTTATATTTACTGTGATTTTAGAGATCGAGATAAATTAAACAGGGAAACTTGATTATTTTACTATAAAATAACTCAAAGGTTTCTTTTTAAAATATCTCTTGAATAATTTCTGGTAATGGCAACATTTCATTCTGACTACGATAAAAAAATAGCTTTATCCATAGATAGTTATATGAGTAATAGTCTCCAAGAGTTAGGCTAGAAAGGAGTATTTGCATAACCTCGCTCAATAAATTAAAAAGTAACGACCCAGGTTACAGCATAATGATGACGATGGTAGCAGATCCTAACAGCTGAAAACAGGAAATATTTCTACTATCGTGTTATCGTTATAACAAAAAGCTAACTTTAAGAAACTTTCGCCTTCGTGTATCCGCATTAAAATTTCGCAAGATTCACATTGCACGCAGTCCATATCGCGTTTTCATCACGCCGTTTCTACAGGTGTATATTTACAACAAGCAATGAACAGTTATCATTACAATCAACAGAATTCTAGTGGTGAAATTGCTTTCACGGAGACGGCTTCGGTATGTTTCCAGTTTTTACGTAACAGTATTATATTATTATTTTTATTTTGATATACGAGACTGGTTTTCTTGGTATTGATTAAATTGAATGTTTGGCAGATTGACAAAATGACATAGCGGCGGTAGACAATTATCATCTCGTCACGTGTCCACTCGTTTGTCCACTCTGTATGCCAATTCAGTACACATTATTTAGTGTACAGTATGATGGTCCACACTATGGCGGCCTAGTTGGATACTTTTTACAGCCCGCTTGACGACGTAAGGTATGACCATCACGTATCCGTGTAAGGCTCACACATTTACCACGATAACTATGACCCTACATCGATAGGCCTACGGTACGGATAATATCGCTTTAAGTTGGTCTTCTGTGAGAGGGTAGTACTGCTCAGTTCAAGCCGCCCCGTTCGTGCTGAAATCAGTGTGGCCTCACTATCTAAATAATTAATTGTATATAAACTAAATAAAGTAATATATAATTATTGATTTAATGATGATGATAATGATGTAAGTTTTGTTTTTTTTTCTAATTGTTGACTGCAATAACATCAATCGCATCCATCCACTGCCAGAAGACCTTCTTCAAGTCGTCGGCCAACTTATACTAGACACTAAATACAGCATCTCTAGCAGATGCCTACTCACATGTAATAAACTATAACTTGAAATATGTAGTTTATAAAGAAATAATTGTGGTATTATTACTATAATTATGATCAAAATCATGTATAGCGATCAAGATCTATAGGACAACGACCTGAGCACGTAGGAAGCTTTTAGCGCCTCAGGCTAAAATAGTGATGGGCAACTAAATCTGTAGATTAATCAATTTATATTATCGTGATAGTCGATCGATTATAGATTAAAATATAGTATTACTTTCAATACCCGTTATGTAAGTCGTAATATATCAAGTTAAATACTCGTTTAAAACATTTTTTTTTTTGTTTCTGGTATTTTTTTTTATGAAATAGTAATGATTGTTGTAGATAAATCTGAGTCTTCTTGCCTAAATCTGAGCTATAAAGTAATACAGACTGTCTTCAGGGATAGCTAGTGGTTTAAACAGTGTCCATACCACATTCTAATCTGATAATTTTGGAGATCAATAAATTGTTGTTTTAAGTATAGGTGTTATTTGTGTCTGTTTCATGTATATTTGTACTGCCCTGGCACAGGTTATATTTCTATCGTGGAATTGTCTTTTTTACAGAGAAAAATTTCAAAGTGCCGCTATACACGTAAACAAATAATAAAAGCACATTAGATTCCATTTACTTTTTTCTGATATCGACTGTCGCTTGTGTAATGATGTTTGAGGCTCATCTTTACAACCGCAAGCAATTTCCAGCCACAGGAATACGTGACCGCCATGAGTCATTACCATATAAAAAATACAGCATTTAGATATCCTCCATTAGGTGTTTTTTTCTGTTTACATGTCAATGAAACGATTACAACCCTTTTGTGTGAGTAAGTAGACGTTTTACTCCTGCGTTTTAAATATATTTATTTTGATTCATACTGATATATATGAATAAGAATAAAATAATTGGTTGTATTAATATATAACATACTTAAAAGATTGTAAAAGCATGAACGTTTTCTTAATTAACATTTCAATTATAATAAGTCAAATCAAAGTAATAAGTCATAAGTCAAAGGAGATTCATATACAAATATCTACCAACATTAATAATTCTAGAATTCCCAGGCAATTTTTAAAAACATTCATAGCACCACAAATTTTGTTTAGATCATAACACATATACACATAAAATAATAGTAAGATCGATTTAGAAGTTTTCTAGTTTTGAGTTAAACTAGCTAAGTTTTAAAGTTTACTTAAGTAATATTTTTACTTCAGGTGTGTATAATTTAGTTTAAATCTAGATGAAATTGGTAACACATATTAGTCGATAGAATATAGTCGATTTACATTCAGTTAATGCACATCCCTACACTAAGTCTTAAGTGTTATGCTAATAGTCCTTATCTGCGGTCGTCAACCTTCCCGATAAGGGACAGTTTACCATAAACAGCAGGAGTTATATCGACTAAATTGAATCTTAATTGCCAGTTTAATGTAACATGTTATTTATTAATTAAGAAGATTTAGGACTTAGCATTACATCTTAAATTAGATAAATCTAATATATACATTTATTTATTTATTTAGACACATTCTTTACGCTGTCCTCACAGGCTCCCAGCTCAATACGTAGCCACTTAAACATTCAATAAAAATCAACAAAGTATGTAGAAATAAATACTAGAAGTAATATAATTATGGTCCAGTAAAATACTCTTGTGAATATTTTGTATCACGATGTTTGTGTTCGCACTCCTCCAAAACGGCTAAATCGATTTTAATGATTTTTTTATATTTTAAACATAAGAGTAGGCCGTAAAGTGTGTTTTAGTTGTCTACCCTCATCTTCTATATTTAAAAACATTAGGTATACAAATAATGTACTAACTTCCGTGAGGCACCTTTTTAAAAAAAGACTTAGCAAAAGGTGATTTCATAAACAAATAAAATATAGAAACTACTTTTATATCCATTTGCCCTTCATACCATTTAAAAATATAAATAACAATAGAATAAAAGCAAAACTTAATTAAACATATATTTATATATATTTAAAAAAAATAGATACATATTTAAATTATAATATATATTTAAAAACAAAACTGTCATAAACACCTAACAGTTCCTTTTCTTTTTGTTACAGATCCTTCAACAAGACGTCAATATATACATTTAAGGTAAATATACTTTATATGACGTACTTAGAACGAAGGTCTTCCCAAGGAACGCCAACGATCCCAGTCTTGGGCAATTCACATCCATCCGCTGCCGTCATTGCCGTCACGACCTTATTCAAGTCGTCAGTCCATCACGCCGCAGGACGCCCTACACTACGTTTGCCCAATCGTGGTATCCATTCTAGTACACTTCGGCTCCAGCGACCATCGGTTCGTCTGGAGACATGGCCGGCCCACTTCCACTTCAGCATACTGATTCTCCGTACGATGTCAGTTACTCTAATTCTCTGTCGAATAACCAGACCTTCGTTCAGCAGTGGGCGGCGATAGGTTGATTGATTGATTGAAGGTACTTATTTTTACAGACTATTCTAGAACTTACCCTAAAAATAGAGTTCAAATCTTAGAAGTTTAGAAAGTTTGGAAGTAGGAAACTTGGTAGCTCAGATTTCTAGTTTTATTATCTTAAAACTAACTAGAAAATAGGTTTAATTTCTGGTGTATGTGAAGGTTGTTGATTCCCTAGGCCCGATTTACGAGTTAGGTTGTTACTAAAAGTTATTTAAAAAGAAAACTACCTTTATTCATCATGTCTGTCCGTTTCGTGTATGCTTGTAAGGCCCCCCGGTGGTGGAGGCCTATTGTGGGTTAAAACCTCACAGAGAACAACACTTTATGTGGTCCACAAATTGTAATTCTGAGTCTGAATGTTCTTTGTGTCCGTTTCTTGTATGTTTGTTAACTCTACCGCGACACAGGATTTATTCTTAATGAGAGTGTTGTCTTCTTATAAATAAAAAAAAATAAAGACTATCTAACGCAGAAACTAATAATTACCATTCCTGCAGCTCTCAATGACAATCAAAGACTAGAGTTTCGGTATGTATTAGTATAATTAACTTCCCCGTATTGAATCTTGTCGCAGCTCATCAGAAATGGTCAGTTCACCAATTTGTTTAACGTGCGGAAACCCCCACATACCGTCACTCCACCGTGGTTTACGGCGGGATGATGTGTCGGAATCAGACCGACTAAAACCACACGGTGTGCCACTCTGCACCTGACATTGGAGGCATCCGAGAACAGCTTATGCCGACATCCGGACCCATTGTCAGTTCACCTAATAGCAGCGATAAAATAATTGTATCTAAAAATAAACTTCTAATTTGAGTATCTTAAACAGCCAATTAAAATTTTAAACTTATCACAAGCTATGAAACATCGAAACCTTAAAGTAAAAATGACGTCACACTTCCGTCGTCGGAAGTTGCGCCATCTTGTTCCCATATAGAATGCTCCCAACATAAGATTATGTCATAAGCTAATATTAGATTAATGGTTGTTGGGTTGTGTTGGTAATCGAAACTGTCAGAATAATTCAAATGAACTTTGTTATTAAGATATTAATTCGTGTTGACATTTGAGATTTGCCGTCCTTATGCCACCGCATGAAGATTAAATGTCAAATTGTTTTTTTTTAAGTGGTATAAGAAAGAGGTTAAAGGTTTCGAAATTTCAAATTCAAACCAGCCAGTTCGAATTGTAAATATAAAACCAAGACCTTCTCGAATGTATCCTTGTTTTCATTATACCCCCAACGTTCTCATCTAATTTTTAAACTGCTCGGTTTATGGCAATAGTCTTGCGCTTACAGATCTTGGTAATTACCTTTGTTATATAAGTGGAACTAATATTTACTCTGCAAAATATAATTTACGAGGAGTCTTTTAAGAGGAGAAAAACCTAAAAGCACACCCAAGTTACTGTACGGATGGTGTGTTGGTTTAAGAGGAGGCCATGTCGCTCTCTACAGCGTTGAGTGTTGTGGCTTCAAACACTATATGGGACAACACTTTGTGTGAATTAAAAATGGATGTTCTGAATCTGGGTATTCTTTGTGTTCGTTTCTTGTATGTTTGTAAAGTCCCTGAGACACAGGATATATTCTCAGTACGGGCGTTATTTTCAAATGTAGAGTAGGTCAAACTAAGTTTCTAAGGAGAGGCCTATATCCAGCCAGTTGACTGTTAAAGGTTTTTTGATGTAAATAATCAATCAACCAACCTATCGCCATCCACTGCTGAACGAAGGTCTCTCCAAGGAACGCCAACCATCCCGGTCATGGGCAATTCGCATCCATCCGCTGCCAGCCACCTTCTTCAAGTCGTAAATAATGATGAATGAATATTCTGAAAATTGTTCGGTGGCCTATAAATTAAAAGTGATTAACTTGAAACTATCTTCAATGTTCGTGATAACTTGCGTTCACCTACTGATAAATTGATACCATTAACTAATTATTTGGATAGTTCTTACTTAGCAATTATAATTATATCAAATAAATATGTATGCCTGAGCAGACAACAGCTCTTATGCTACAAGAACTCTGTAACGTGTGCTTGTATAATTAGCGCTAGTTTTCCGCTCAATTTCCGACTTTCATTTCGCTGGAAAAGTTCTAAAAACTACAATGGATGAGGTGTGATAACGTTAGTTATAGATGTATTAAAAGTACTGTCAGCAAACAAAAATGGTTTACGGATAATAATCGCAATTTTATTGAAATTATTATTAGTTTACTGTGTTTTGAACCGACTACAGTAGGAAGGTTACGTTATTCGAGTTTGCATGTATACTTACTTACTTAGCACGCTCTGTAGTGGAAATAGTTTTTTTTTTTAAATAAGAAGCCTACCAAAGTGACTCTATTCTGCTTGATGAAAAGCATGAATAGAATCCAAGAGTGCGAATGAAGACAGTGCAGTATGGTGACCTACACTATGGCGGCCTAGTGAGATGCTTTTTCACACCCCGCTTAAAGGACCCGGGGTGGTAGTGGGAGGGAAACACGTGCGCTGGTAATGAATTCCAGGCTTTAACCGATTTGCACAGGAAGGAAGAACCGAACCGTTTAGTTCGAGAGCGTATGTGTACCATTTTGAAACGGTGACTTCCAAGGCCAGCACGAGTTGTCCTGTAGAGGAACGGAGAGGATGGGACAGAGGAACGGAGAGCTTGATGAATTTATGCTTAGGAGGTGTCGTCAGGTTGGTTTTAAAAGTGTCTTTTATTTTATTTTATATACTCCCGGTCGACTTCGGCCACGGCGGTCAATCTCAACCGAGACCAGTCCACTACACAGGAGATATTATAGGGCACAAGTGTGTACGCAAACGTAGGTGCACTCTTTGTTCCTTCACTCTCATAGGGGAGAAATCAGACGCAGGACCGACGGCTTTCTGTACTCTCCAAAGCGGTTAAGACCCCAATTTTTAAACTCCTGCTTGTTAAATATTTCTATAATCAGAAACTCTTAGTAGCACTTTTTTGATTCGACCCGGGAATCGAACCCGAGACCTCTTGATCGGCACCTCTTGATACTAGAGTAACGAGGCAGTCAACATTACATACTTACTGTCAAATAAAAGGACGCTTCTTTTACTTGTCATCCTAAAATTTCAGTTACCCTTTTCTCAGTTCACTCCCACAATTACTAGGAGCGAAACAGTAATATTGAGAATATATTACGTGTATACTGAACCAAACTTCTACTTTTAATATATGTTTAATAGCATAGATACATATTTCCAATTTCTCTTCTAAATCTAATAAACTGCTTACTTCAGAACGAGTTCAACCCATGTTTGATAGCGTTACCATGGCAACGTGATAAAGAAAACCTTACAATACAAACATGTTCATATATTGTGAAGTTATAAGTAAAAGCGTTAGTAGCATCGACCGTAAACTGTTAATAGCCTATTGTATTGTTCAATCATGCCTCGATAGTGAGTACAATTCCACAGTTACTTGACCTAAATGGGTCTCTATCGTGGAACCCGCTGGAGCAACGATTGTTGTGTCTACTAATTGCACACTTCCTATTAATTAAGTATAAAAATCAATAACATACCTATTCAGTTAAAGACTTGTCGCTCTTATGTATCTAAATGCAATTTAAAAAGTTTAATTCATCACTAGAGTAATACTAATATTAAAATAGTAATAACTTCAGACATTTCCTTAGAGCATTAAGTCGTTTGATTGCAAATTAGTTTGTGCCAGTGGTACAGTGGTCAGACTGCTGATAAACATACTTATATATTTCTAAATATATTGGTATGATATCATCATTATCATCAAAAACCTATTACAGTCCACTGCTGGACATAGACCTCTCCTATAGCACGCTACTGTGATCGTTTTGGGTTTCTCACACTCAGCTTTGTTCAGCAACGTCATCTAGTTTCAAACTAAGCAGAGCT
The DNA here is from genome assembly GCA_949316085.1 of Hypercompe scribonia. NCBI lineage: Eukaryota > Metazoa > Arthropoda > Insecta > Lepidoptera > Erebidae > Hypercompe > Hypercompe scribonia. Next base: position 15,841,917 of record OX438987.1, read on the forward strand.
TGTACTGTAAAAACTAGATCAACTGATAGAATATATTTATATACTTTTTTTTGTAAATACCTACATATAATACATAGAAAATATTCAAACTTCGAAACAAATATGTGCAGATCATACAAACATCAAACAGACCTCAGATAGCAGTCGCATTTTCTACCGCTGCGCCAAGAGACAGTCGATCTATTCTGATGCAGTACAAATTTATCTACAGTATTGGTTTGTGTTTATAATAAGAGTGTGTTCTTGTTAGAGTATTTAATGGTGTTCAATCTAACTATCTTTTTAAACTAAATAGTATTTAAAGCAATAGCATTCAACCTGTGCTTCTTTAGAAATATACAAAATTTAATCGTGATTCCTTTGTCCGTTTACGTGTTACGTAATATTGCGTACACTTTGTAAGTTTTTTGTTAGACACAATAGAATAAATCGCAGGCCCAACCTCGCTATTTGGGTAACAATTTGATACCTCTTGTTGTCCGGAGACTATAATCTGTCGGTATGTAATTACTTATTGATAACATTAAGTTTTTAAGCATCTTTAAAACTTTTTATGGTATAGGCAGCAAAAAAACAGACAAATCTGGATTACCAAACCTACCGATATATTATATTTATTTTGTGAGTAAATTTATTTTTTATAAGTAAATCCTTTACAAGTCGGACTTTATAGGCAACGGCACTTCCTAAGACTCACTTCCGGGAAAGAATCCCGAAACAAACCACAATGGTGTCTTTTTTTTAAGTCCGTGAACAGTGATTGAAGAAAAACTATACCATAGATATATATAACTCGAGAGTTATAAGAAAATTGCCCCCCTTTGTGTTTCCCTTAAAAATCAGGGGTATATCAGGCTCCGGTAACGTCATCCAAAAAAAAAAATATTTGCATCGGTTTCCTCTGACACCAAAGTCAACCTTAGTCATAAATCGAAGCGTGGCTCTCTCACGGTCAAAAACTCAAGTCACAACAAAACCAAAAGTATTTATTTCACAACGTGTGCGACTTTTAGTCGACCACGGCAATATTGTGTGAACATACCGTTTCTCAACTTCATACTAATTTCAAACGTAGCTATTTAAAATATGTCTCGCTGTATTAGATAATAATATAATTGTATAATACAAGCAAAACAATTGTCCCTCCAATTACAGTGACCGTAGCACCAATGGTATGATTACGTAACCGTTAGATGGTTAACGGGTGCGCAGGCGCAGCGTAAACTTTGTTCTACCATTGACACTGTTGTGCGCCATAGTCGTGAGGAAATATACAGTAATTATTTTTAATTGTAAGTCAATAGTACGTAATTGTTGATAAGGTTAAGTATGACGTTTTTGACAGATTATTTTAAGGTTCACATATTGTATTCAGACTAGTTATTTTGGTAAGCATACAGTGTATCGGTCAGTCCTATTCAACTGAACGATGAAAAATATATTTTTATTTTAGAAACAAATACCTAAAATTAGTATCTTGGAAAGTCTTTAATAAGAAGACTAGTGGTCTTCTGAATAAATGTAACGTACCTAATACTCGTAACTAACTATTACGGTGTACGAATGAATTTCTTAATTTGTCTGGAAAATTCTTTAAAAAAAAATACATGAAGTTTATTAGTTTTAACACTTTTAAGGAAATAGAATAGAATAAAATAAAATTTACTATACACTTGTAGGTAGTAGAACCACGCTGATTTCAGCACGAACAGGCCGGCTCGACTATGCCATCCGTACTGTCGTGTTTTATTGCCGAGTGCAAGACCAGAGGCCCATTGATGTAGGGGTGACAGTCATCGTGGTACATTGCCACGATGACTGTCATGCCTTTTACGTCCCCAAGCGGTGCGTGAAAAAGTATCTCACAAGCCCGCCATAGTGTTGATCACCATTGTTTGCATTTGCAATGAGTATGATGATCACAACACTTGGACTCTATTCATGCTTTTCATTAGGCAGCGTAGAGTCACTTTGGCAGGTTCTTAATATATGTATATAAAAAGAAAACAAAATACAGATTATATACAAGAGCACATCAGTTGAGTGACCATGTAGAAATTGCGGCCTTATCGCTAAAAGCAATTTAGACAATCTTTAATATTTGCTTTACATTTCTAATATTTTAAAATTTTGAAAAGGATATATTCTCAAAACATGTAACTTGAAGAAATCTTCTAGAATTCATATACCGTATAAAAAAGTTAACGCATATAAGAATGCCAGTACTAACTTATCGATACCACAAATAATTAATCAAACAACTTTGATATATCTATCACTGCACAGTTCATTAACTGCTATCAATAACACAAGTATGGTTTAAGTGGGTGTTGTTACGCAATGGAATAACAGTGTATCGTTAAATCATAAGATACACTCGACCGTAATGTTATATAAGAACTCTCACTTTGGCCATTTCATTATAGAACATACATCAACATTTTCTAACAGTCCACTGTTGGACATAGACCTGTCTTGAGCAAGGAGGTTTTGGCTTACTGTATCTAGTATACTAGGGTATAGTAGGCCGAAACCTACAAAGACTCTCCTTGTTATTAAAGATTTTTGAGGATGCTAATACCACGCTGGTCAGACGATTTGGTATAGGATTTGTTTCAGTGTTTCTTCGCTTTGCAGTGTCTTTAGTCGCCTCCTACGACACCCATAGGATGAATAGGGGTGACGACATTCACTTTTTTTAATCCGTCACCACACGGAGAAACAAAAATAGTTTTTTTATACCTTACTGCTATTTTCAACCTGTGTGTTGTATTAACACCAACTTTACTGGTAAAGTCTCAACTATACTTTTAGCAGGAATATTGATTCATCAAAAAAAAAAAGGATTAAAAAGCATCTCAATAGGCCGCCCTAGCGTGGGTCGCCATACTGCACTGTCTTCATTCGCAGTGAGTACGGCGACCACGACTCTGGGATTCTATTCATGCTTTCCATCAGGCAGAATAGAGTCACTTTGGTAGGTTCCTATAAAAAAAAAGCAAAATGTATGGTATGTAGTAATAACAAGTTTATAGTAATATTTACTTTACATATCTTTTCTTTTTTAACTGTGCGGGAATCCCCCTGAAAAACTTTAGACATCTCACATACGGCCGTCTGAACCCAAACAGCGCAAAGTCTGTGTTATGGTAATCACATCGATGCCGAACATATCCAAATATAACTATAAATTATTACCTTACACTTTCACTCAAAAAAGAAATTAAGTTTTTAATAAATATCAGTCAATCTAGCTTTCATAGAGGCCCATTGGTGCAAGGGTGACAGTTGTCGTAGTAAATGTGTGCAATACAATGCTACGATGACTGTCATGCCTTTTACGTCCCCAAGTGAGGCGTAAAAAATCGTAATAGGCCGCCGTAGTGTGGGCCACCATACTGCATTGTCAGCATTCGCAATGAGTATGGTGACTACAACTTTTGGATTCTATTTATGCTTTCCATCAAGCAGAGTAGAGTCACTTTGGCAGGCTATTAAAAAAAAAGTTCTTCTTAGTTGGAAACTAGATGGCGTTCTGTGTTAGATGTCCGAAAATATCAATATTATTTTATAAATAAATTTTCTATATCCAGACACAGAACAAATTATCGTGCCCACACAATTATTTCTCCCAGGTAGAAATTGAATTCACAAAAGCTCAGCAGCCAAATAGTAACCAATAGGTCATTTTCACTATTGGGAAAATTAGTTTGAGAACGTTCTCACGTAAGAAAATATCGCATTCTGATAAATAAATGCGTCAACTTATGATGTGTTCTTTTGTCAGAAGGTCAACCACTTCATTTCTAGGGCATGTTCGTGCTCAATGCCTTAGACCTTCGCATCAGAACGCCTTGTAGTTTTAATTAATTGATAAATAGCAGTAAGTGACTCATTTGTTTGTCGGCAGTGTGGTTATATGGTCCAGGCTTTCCCCAGTTTGGAAATAGAGTAAAAAGTTGCATTAGATTTGTTACCATTTTCAAATCATACATTATGAAATCAGCGAAGTCATATTGGCTAGTGCATTATATAAATAATAATACTGGATATTCGTTATGTTTTTACATATGCCTTATAGATATTTATTAGTAAGGTTAGGACGCCATCTTTACAGACACTACTTATCGAATTGTGGTATGTCATGACAATAGTGACGTGACATACTCACAACATAAAAATTTTCTGGTTACTTTTTGTGTATAGAAGTGTGATAATTTGTCTATCCAGCGTTTTTAGAGTAAGCCAAAATCTAGGTTAAATATTCTGCAAGTGTAACGGACTGTCAAAGAAGTGGCGCATCTTCTTCAAAGCAGAAGTCTTGTCCTCTTCACAAACTTTTGCATAAACTAAACATAGCCTCATAAAATGAGACAGTGGAGGGACTCACGGGATCTTACAGATGCAAGTAGTACAGAACTAGGTGTAATAACGAATGTTGGGGAGGTCTAAGTCAGTGGTCATCTTTCGATGAAAATTATGACGAAAAAATGACTTGAAGAATTGATTGTTAGATATTTATAACATTGCTTTACTTTTACATAAGCTTTCTTAAGGCTGTTGATCTCATTAATCGTCATATGTATTTGCTAATGGCATAAATACATGATTACGCATAAAATCGAGAGTTGCATTCAATAATTTTACAGTATCAATGTATCTTACGAATGTCATAACTAATATTTGGAAATCTGTTAACGAATCAATTATTTTTCATGTAATATATTAATTTACATGTGGTTTAGTACGAATACCTCTTTAAAAACGCTAACGTAATAGGTGGTATATAAGATTAATTAATTCATCAACAGCCTTTTACAGTCCGCTGCTGGCCATAGGCCTCTCTTTAGCAAGGAGGTTTTGGCCTACTATACCACGCTGGCCAGACGGGTTGGAATAGGGTTTGTTTCAACTTTTCCTTCTCTTTGTAATGATGTTGTCTTGTATACTTGGTCCCTTAGTCGCTTTTTACGATACCCACGGGTTGAATAGGGGTGGTAACACTATGTCTAACACTAGTCTTTGCCTCCGTGTTTCATAGAGCACGTGAAGCATTTTGCTAACTGTCCCGTCGGATTGTGAGACTGAGGGAACAGAGAGTGCACCTGTGTTTTCGCATACACTTGTACACTATAATATCTTCTGTGTAGGTAGTTGGTCTCCGTTGAGACTGTCTGCCGTCGCCGAAATCGGCTAGGAGAATTTAGAGTAGGAGTAGTAGAAAGAGCACTTTGTAGGTGCGTTCGAAATATATTTTGTATCCGTCTCACTCACATGAAGACCATTTTTGAAGAGTACACAAACTTTTTAGTCGAAATGCAAAATTGTCTCTTTATATAAATAGATATAGAAGAATTAAAAATTCCCAAAATTTCATATTTGATTGAAATCGTGACAGTTTCCACGATAATTTCACTTTCTTCAACTCGACAGTGTTGTATGAGACAGGCCGGATTAGTGCAGTCACATGAGTGAGAGCGTGGGTGGCACTAAACCCAAAAAAAACGCGTTAACTTATAGTAAAACTGACTGTTGAAACCAGTGGGAATCGCTTAACCGGGTGGCCTACATGTCGCGACTAAGTTCATTGTGTACAGACATTGTTTTGAAGGTGAATGTGATCGTTCTTTCACGTATTGTAGGGTTTACAGCTCTTGTTTCAAGTTAAACAAATTGTTTAGAAATAAAGATATAATTACTTGAGAGAGATTTTTACAAAGTTCCGTGTATTTTGGCTGAAGAACTTGGTAATATTTCTTTCATTGCGTTTAAAATCTGCTGTGTTTTGTATACAGTTTTTTATTTATAAATAAATAAATATAAATATTTGAACATTTTTATAAATATTTGAACATTAGACACACAACGTCATCTAGTTTCAAACTAAGCAGAACTTGTGCTATGATAACTAGACTGACTGATAGAATACTTACATACTTTTTTTTTGTAAATACATACATATTATTCATAGAAAACACCCAAACTTCAAAACAAATGTACAAACAAATTTACAATAACGCCATCTATTTTTTCATGTAGTAATTATTACTTTTAGTATTTATATAAAAACTTTACCAATTTCACACATGGTCAGCTGATTCTAAATTAGTGTATAACCAAACAAGTGATATACATACTTATATATTTCTAAATACGCATATATTATATATGAATTACACCCAGACACAACACAAAACTTAAGATTAAAATGTCATCATGTAGCTATAACGGAAAAGGTGACTGCAGCCGCCCATGGATCCCTGCAACGTGTGTTATCAGGTTTTGTTGCTGTTGAATTCTATCACGAGTCACAAGACCTACCAGTTTTGGTTCTATCAGAATCAAAAGGGAAGGTTTAGTCTCCGGTAAGCTCACTCACTGTGATATGCAACGAAAGAGTGCACTGATAGCACTTAGACTGGGCTAACTCATTTCTGCCAATATATACTGCATAAATGTTCCATACTATGCCCATTCATTGTTTGATAATAAACCTCTACTTTAATTAAAAGTATTAAAAACAAAACACCGAAAACGCACAGAGCACCGCAACGTGATGACCGGCGGCGTTGTGAAAGTAACCTGATCATTTTTTTGTAGTCGGTTAATTACACAATGTCCATGGCAAATTATGTAACGTTAATTGCGTCGGTTAGGACGACAAAAGGGTTAAACTTTTTTAACTAGTTTATTGAGCGAGAGTAGATAAGAACTACCAAAAGTTCAATCTATTTTTGCAAGTCATCTGACGTGACATGACATCCGGTAATTACTCCACCCCTATTCATCTCGTGGATGTCGTAAGAGGTGACTAAGCAAGCACGCGCAGGACAACATCACTGAAAAGAAAGTAAGCTTGACACAAATCCTTTCTTTTTGTAACGTGTGGAAACCCCCTCGGTCCGTCACCCCATCGGGGGTTACGGCGGGTGGTGTGTTGGAATCGGACCGACTAAAACCACACGGTGTGTCACTCTGCGCCTGACATAGGAAGGATCCGGGAACAGCTGTTATTACGACACCTACTAGGCCAATATTGTATAGTAGTCCAAAAGTTCCTTTCTAAACTGAGGCATATTTCCACCAGCTTTTTAATACTGTTGATGATGATGATAAGCTACAAATACAACTAGATATGATTTGTCAAATTCTATCACAACGAATTTACAGTGATTTTATTAGATAGTTAATATCGATCCATTTATAACAAAGAATATGTAGATTAAGTATAAAGTAAGAATAGCAAATGACTGTGTAAGTAAATTTTAAACCAAAAATATGTTTGAAAGATGATCGAACCAAGAAAATATTATAGAATAAAAACTATTGTATGAATTAAGTTACTCATAAGCTATGAACATATTTTACATTGTTCTTTTATATACAAATCGATGTGGTCACAATAGATTATTGTGTTTTAAAATATGATTTTTATAGTATCGGCTCATTTAGTAAGTGACTATCACCATAGACGTCTGACATCTCAGGAATAACGTGTTGCCAGCTTTTGAGGTATGAGTATTATTATACTATTTCTTTTAAAGCTTTTATAGTTTAAAGTCTTGTAGTCAAATCATTTACAATTAATAAATCTTAACAGTGTTTTTAAACAATTAGATTTTATAAAAAATAATTACTTATATTTCTGAAATTTATTCGTTGGCTATGTTTGCTGTCAGGCCGTCTTCGTATTTGTTACCTTGTCAATTTGTTTAAAAAAACGAAAAAAAAATCGTGCTTTTGTTGCAGTCATAAGCCTAGTCACACGAACAACGTTTCAACGGTAAATATAGATTGATATCTTATTGTAACCAGATTCTATTGTAATTGTAAGAACAAGCAACCAATTATTTACGTGTTGAGATAATATTTCGTCAGCGAAATTAAAGATAATGAATTATTTTGAAATAATTTGTATAGGCCTTTGACGCTACCTATTCTAAGCGTAAAACAAACACGGTGTGGAGGAGGGCGCTACGGACGCATATGGCTTAACATTAATGCTTATAAATTTTACTGCACATCTTTATTATTTTTAAAATAAAAGAAACCTAAATTATTTTGTGTAGCGTTAGCCATCCTTAATAAAATTTCCATGGCCATTGGTTCACTTATTCAAGAGATAAGTTGATTCAAAGATTAGCCAGAATAACCAGAAAGCTACACAGGCAGAAAAAGACAAAAATATTTTAAATTTAATTTATACTATAAACACAGAATTAAAATGCCGATACATTCAACTGACATTTTAACTTTTGATGGAGGTATACTTTATTGTAAATTAGCTAATAAAGAAATGAAACAAATTTGTGTGAGCGCGAGACCGAAGGCCCTTGCTGCGGGGATAACAGTTGTCCTGGTAAGTGTGTGAACCTTACAATACCACGACGACTGTCATGCCTTTTACATCCCCAAGCGGGGCATGAAGAAGCATCTCACTAGGGCGCCATAGTGTGTGTCGCCATATGGCATTGTCTGCATTAATAATGAGTACGGTGACCACAACTTTTGGACTCTATTCCTGCTTTCCATTAAGCAGAGTAGTCACATTCGCAGACGTTTTTAATAAAAAATAACCTGTATTTGATTGACATAATGTTACAACTATTACTTTAAGTTGGCCTCAACATAATTTGACGATATTATTGCTATTATAACGGTACCCGTCGTTTAAATACCTAAATGCTATTACTTTTTATATCGTGATGATGTCCGTCTATTACGGGATTAAGTTGTATTGCAGTGATGAAATGGGTAGTGTGACATTGGAGACAGATTCGAGCCGTCACCTGTCGTAATCACACAGCAGAAGCGAGCTTGTCGTACGATCTCAGCATTGTTATTAAACCTTGCAGAAATTTGCACTACTTTGAAATAGGCACTGGCACTGTAAGTAGGTGCATTGTATCCAGTATTGTGCACACATGCATCATCAACCATCATGCTGGTTCGTGTGACTATTAACATTACGATGCGACTGCATTTATAACCTCAGAACATTAGTGCAGTCCCAACGGAGTAAAGGGATGACTCAAAGCAGCAATGCACTTATGATTTTTGGGTTATGGGTGTCACTTTATCTCTAATGACCAGGCTGCTCGTGATTCGGTTGCTCCCTGTACAGTTCCCCTCACCCCAAGACTAAGAGGGGTAGGATTGGTTTTCCGATAACCTCACTCGCACGCCGTGAAGTAAGGAAAGCGTTGAGTCTACTTATATGTACTCTCTTGCTCTTTTGCGGTATAACGACAAGCTTCGACATTAGAGAGTAGTCCTTTAAGTAGTTTATTAATTAGATATCTGTAAACACAATCGCGATTTAATTCGATTTTAACGCCATCTATCGAGCAAGAAAACAATTGTTGTCAAATGTTATGTTGTTATATTTAGGTGCTTTTACAGAACAGCTGCCATTATAACGGTCAATCGAATCAACAACATAACATGTTGATCTATAAAAACTGTAAAATCCATTTAATTTTATTTGATGATCTGTTTACGATGGGTTACCAAGAGATTTTTTTGTAGAGTTGACTAGTTTTGTAACGGTGTTCGTCGTTCACTGATAATACGATATATACTATCAAACTTATATCCCTAAAACAATAGACAGAGACTTCTTTTATTTATTTATTTATTTATTTGGCTCACCAATACTTGTATACACTGTTTCATGGTTCAAAGACAGTTTATAAAAGTATGAGATGACATAGTGTTACAATTACTTATAGGTAAGCACCACGTGCACTATAAACAAAAAATTAGTGTATGCTTATGCTAAAAATACAATACAAATATTTTATATAGTATTGCGGCGTTTGGTAAGCGAGTCAGTGTGAATATCGTCCAGGGAGCTGCAAGCAGCTTGCAAAGTCGTGGAATGGTAGAGTTATTACCAGTTAATAAATGCCAATTGATGCAGTAACACCTATTATCATCGTCAATCAGTATCAATAGGCTTTAACAGTCCACTTTTGGACATAAACCTCTCCTTCGAACGGAAGTTTGGCCAAAACGCTGCTATACCACGCTGGCCAGACGGGTTAGTATAGAGATTGTTTCAAGTTTCCTCCTTCTTGCAGTGATATCCTGCGTAGTATGTTCCCTTAGTCGGCTGTTACGACACCCATGTGTTAAATTGGGGTGGTGAATCAGTATCCTTAATCTGTCACCACAAGGATTTATCTATCCGAATATAAGTTACCTATTAACGTAGGTGCAAACTCTATTGCTGTCAACGAAACTCAGGAATTAGGGTAAGACCGTAAGGTAATATTATGAAAGGTCGGAAGGACCTAGAACCTCCATTAGCTACAAATCGATTCGAGTTATATTATGATTTCACAAACAATTTGTACTACAAATGTTTTCCTTCAACGTAGAGTAACAGTTTTATACTTTACACCGGCTATTTTCAACACTTTACGTATGCAGAAATGAATAGAAATGTATTCTTTCGCGCCTTCTGACGTCACGTGTATCACGAACGAACAGTCTTACAACGAAGTAAAAACAATTGTTCTATTACTCAATATAGCTAATGTCAATCTGCTCGTGTGCTCATTCACAATTATAACTAACACAAGGTTGTGTTCTGCAATCGAGCGAGATAAATTTTATAATTTACTTTTCTTGAATTTTAAGACCGACGCACACGAGGTACTTTTTTTTTATATATATTAAGAGCCTGCCAAAGTGACTCTACTCTGCCTGATGGAAAGCATGAATGTAATCCAAGAGTTGTGGTCGCCATACTCATTACAAATGCAGACAATGCAGTATGGTGACCCACACTATGGCGGCCTTGTGAGATGCTTTTTCACACCCCGCTTGGGAACGTAAAAAGCATGACAGTCATCGTGACAGTGTAAGGCTTACACAGTTGCCACGATAACTGTCACCCCTGCATCAATGGGCCGCCGGTCTCGCACTTACCAACGAAACACGACAGTACGGATGCTGTCGCTTTAGGTTGGTCTTCTGTGGGAAGGTAGAACTGCCTCGGTCGAGCCGGCCCGCTCGTGCTGAAATTAGCGTGGCTTTACTACCTAAAAAACATACTTTAAACATCTACTCGTATTTATATGATTTTTTTTTTAAATGACCTGCCGCAAAGCATGTACCTTGCGATTGCGTTTGCAAACATAATTAAAACGAATTCAAAGAATACTTAGACAGTTCGTGGATCACGCAATGTGTTGTCTGGATTGTAGATCGAACCCTCAACGTTTAGCTCAGTAGTAAACAACGAAGTGATCGCATCTACTATTATGATATCCGTGTAGTTAATTAAAGCATGGATAGTGTAGACAGAATTGTACAATCTTTTGACAACATATGCTATTTAAAATCCTTAGGTAGCTGGACCTCCAGGTATATAATGAAAACTGTAGTGTTAAAGTGAAAAAAAATCTATCACGTGGAGATAAAAAGACATACGAAGATGTAGTTGCCTGCGTTAAAAGTAGCGCGTGTGTACGTCCCTTCATTTTATCTTTTGTAATATTTGTTATTAAGATGGAAATGGTTTCATTGTTTATGGTTTAATTGTAAGCCCTCTATCATCATTACTATATGTAGTTTGGGTTAATCTCAGTGGGCTAATATTTAATTGAGGGTTATTTTCAGATGATGGCAATACTTCAAATTGTGAAATATGCTAATTGGTAAAGCACTAAATGGGGATACTAAAACAAATAAAAAATAACCTCACACGCGGTCCTCTATTTTTCTTTGCCTGTGTGGGAATCCTCCCGGATACCATCCTTCGATATCGGGCCCGTTCTCGGAACTGGTAGACCGAGACAGTTTAAAATATCTCCCGGTCCCCCTCCGACATCTCCTGTGCAAGCATAATTTACTCACTTTCCTCTGATCTCAAACTGAGCAGATTTAATACAATTATAACCTGACTGCTTTTAAATCGACTTATTATTGTTCATAAATAGACATATATAGATATTTAGCCGTGGTTATCACACAATGTTTGTCCTGGATGGTACCAGAACCCGTGGGCTCTGGTTTCGTCTCCGGTTTAGCAATCAAGAACACTACTAGACCAATAGGTCCGAATTGAATGACAAATCTGATGTATAAAAAAACGTATCCAACGCATCTCTCATCTCCTGAATTATGGGGTCAAATTTCAAGGTGGCAACATTTGATTGCTGATTCTCTACTGATAGATATTGAAATCTAAATCTAATTTGCTCAAAGATTTGCCACCATCAAGAATAGTTCAACAAAATAGTGTGTGGTGTTTTACATATTTATACCTACATTCCTTTTCATTATTCACTTGCCCATTTGCGTCTTATGCGACACAATTAGTTTTTCACACAGTAATGAACACAATAAAATCATACTAGTTCTTAATTTGATTACTTCTGAAGCCTCATAAGTCACAAAAACAGTCTAAACAAGATCAGTGACTTTTAAGTACTACTCTACAATCGGACTTGATTCTTGTAACGAACGACACAATGATACCTAATTTGTCAAAATGTGCTAGTCATAATAGCAAAGTGACAGGTGACATTTAAGTGTGTCATAGTGCAGATAAAGTCTGGCTAAATACTAAATGGTTAGTGTTAAGTGACCGTGACATGAAAAGTATGTGTGAACTAGGTATTCAGTGACAAAAACCAATCTTATACACAATAATTTGAATTAAGACGTGCAGATACACTTTGCTCGTCTTATAGATATACTTATGGACAATCCTTACTTTTATTACTCTAGTACTGCCTAGTACAGCAAAATACAAAAGTGTTTGTGTAAAATTCTACTTAAAAAAAAACTAAAAACTAACTAACTAAATTAAAACCTTTTTGAAATTTTTCTCGTAGACTCTTTTACAAATGACAACAGGAATGAACAGGTCCGTAGAATAACCAAAAGCAGCAAGTGTTCAAGATTTTGAAAAGTGTTTTTGACAGGCATAGTAAGGTTTTTCAAAACGTTTATATACAAAGAATCACTCATTATAGGTCAAGAAATAAACTGTTTATTTATAATGTAAAATTTCGTGTAAATGTTGAAATAAAAAAAAATATGATATAATATAATAAAAGTAAAAATAAAAAAAAATAAAATAACACGAAAGGTCTATATTTCAACATGATTGTTACCAAAGCTATACTGTAAACTGACAGATTTTTACAAATTTCGTTAATATGATGGGAAGGGTTTATTAATTGACCCAAAGAACCATTTTCCTTATTTTAGTTCCCCTTCCCGAAAGAATTATTGGGTAGAACTTTGGTAAACCCACTATCCCGATGATAAGCTGCTAGTTTTGACCAATCTCAAAAAACCTCCTTTTCGTTTAAAAGTTATTCCTGACATCTACTGACTGTTTGTGTAAGTCGCTGGATATTTTCGCTATTTGTAAATCAATTTCAAGAACTGCTTATTTAATTGATTCTCTAAACTGATCTAATTTAAATTAAATAGCTGAAGATGGAAAATTATGGGATGAATAATATAGTACATTGTTGAGAACATCAAAGAGTGATATCTCCTTTTTTAAAGGTTAATTATACTTGTATGTGTTTATAGCTTAACAATCTTAATCTACGTAACCTTGATATTAATCTTACATCTTTCATCTGACTCATCCAAGATTAAAAGATTGCCCAGTGTTTGGTAGAATACCTTGTTTGAACTGCTTAACAAGGTGTATAACTATAGAGATAAAAACCAGTATGTACCTAATTGATCACCATAAAAAGATAACATTTATATGACTCATCATAATATTCACGTCTCTCAAAAAGAATAAAATGTATCCAATTTTACATTTTTTTTTATCGATGCTCGGCTGATATGATAGTATGTGATACTATCCAACACTGAACAAATTTTACAATTCAAACCACTAAGTTTTGAAATTATTGCGTTCAATCAAACAGACAAATATATTCTTAAGTTTTCTGGCAATTGCGTAAATAGAAGCCCTCTGACGTAGGAAATGGTCAGGACAAATGTATGGAATATTCGGCCAAATACTTTAATAATAAATACCTACAGCCCATTGATGCAGGGGTGACAGTTATCGTGGTAACTGTGTAAGCCTTACACTGTTACGATGACTGTCATGCTTTTTCGTTCCCAAACGGGGTGTGAAAAAGCATCTCACAAGGCCGCCATAGTGTGAATCACCATACTGCATTATCTCGTGACTACAACTCTTGGATTCTATTCATGCTTTCTATCAGGCAGAGTAGAGTCACTTTGGCAGGCTCTTAATATAAAAAAAACATAGCAATTTGACTAGTTAGACCAAATATGGCACGAAAATTAAACAGCACATTTCGTAACCAGCTACGTGTGCAGAGTGTAAACTATGCGATTTGTCAAGTACCAAACACGGTTACAGATGCTGAATTTTAAGATCCACAAGGTTTGAATTCCAAATATTGGCGCACAACACTGGAAATTTAATTTTCTGATCTGATTGTGTGGAGCGAATGTTGATAGGATTTGTTTATTGATGTTTCTGTTTGATATTGATGGTGAAGATCGTGAAGGAATTTAAACCTGTAAACGAATATTGGAATGCTTTTGTTGTAGATGTAAAGTAACAATAAGTCTTTAACTTCATTTCGTATGTTGTTTAATATTTATTTTTAAATATTTCAACTGTATGACATAGACGTTGACCTGTAAACTATTTAATTTAATGTGATGTATATAATTTTCTGGCAACGGATGGATGTGAATTACCCAAGACCGGAATGGTTAGCGTTCCGTGGGGGAGACCTTTGTTCAGCAGTGGACGGCGATAGATTGATTGATATGATTTTCTTGATCTTAAACACTCTGAATCTATTAACTTCCATTGATTATTATAGTAAATTATTACTTCTGTGCCTGATGATAAAATTCAAAGAGCAAGAATGGAGATTTGTTATAAAAGATATTTTATAGTATAGCCCAAACCAGTCTCTCTTCGAAAAATCCTGACGACTCGATGGACGGCAAAGCACTTGTGACTTAAGAGTTGGAGGTGTCCATGAACGGAGCAAGTCACTTCCCATTTGATTGTCCGTCTGTTCATCTGTAAATATATTGCAAGACTTTAGAGTTAGTTTGCTTGTTTGATTGTTTGTTTCATTGGACGCGCTAATTTAGAAACTATGTACTCTATTTGAAAAATTTTTCTCTTGTCTGACCCAGTTATCGAAGAAGGTTACATATCAACACGCTTGTAGTAAAAGGAGCGGAGTATCAATTAAAAATGTTGCAATAACGGTGAAAAATTATTCCTTTTGAAAACTTTCATTGTGTGCAGTGCGTAAATGGTTAAAGTTTAGCAAAAACAATATATTAAAGAATTGTTCCCTTTTAAAAACTCTAAAAGAAAGGGACGCGACAGCATATGTCTATCTTTGAAGTTAGGCTCAATATAACCTTTTTAAGGGAAACAAAAACAAACTATGGACAACAAGAGGCGCAGACGAGATTGCGTGGGTCAGCTTGTATACCATAAAAATTTACAAAATGTGCCATTTGGGTATTATACTTAATTTAGTAAGTATACACTTAGGTTTAAAGACTTTATTCTCATAAAGACATGAGAATTTGTTTAACTTAAAAATAAGAATTGTATAAACATTTTGATTTTTAATGATGTAAAATTAAAGCTTTAAGAGAAAAGCGCATGGGTTACTTACAACATAACGAGTTAATCTAGATTTAAATAGGCTGAATATGTTAACATATCTTATATGTGAAGGTAGACTGGCTAGAGGGAAGAGTAGAGAAGAGACTGCTGTAAAGTTGGATGCCTTTAAAAGTCTATTTATTTTTTTAATAATCAGTTCTTATAATTTGGCAGAACTGCTAAATTTCCTCGACAAATGCAACGTTTATTTAGCCGACTCGCATAACTTTGTACGTGTTTCTCAATAGGAATAAACTTGTCGATTTTTGTAATATTTTTCAGTAATACTCGGCTCCTTTTGTAGCATCATGTTATATGTTATACTCCGTAGCCTTTCTCAATAAATGAGTTACTCAAAATTAAAAGATTTTCTCCGTTCAAACTAGTCGTTCCTGACAAGAACTGTAAAATATAATACACAAGAATTGACCTACGTTTTCTTTTGCCCACAGTAAACCAACAATGACATAAGCCCCCAAAATGGCGCTACGTTTAAAGAAAGACATAAAGAAGGCATCATACTACGTGTGGTTCCTCGGCGCTCAGGAGTCGAGAGGTCTAAGAGGGGAGGAGTTTGCGCTGCCAGCTATCAGAATATTGGAGGAAAGGGCCCGAGATCTTGAACCTTTTAAGGTTACGCTACAGGTTGGTATCAAATTGAAACTTAAAATTTTAAATTTGTAGCCGAATCTTCGACGTTATTTAAATAAAAAGCTGAAATGTGATTTGTGTACGTTTCATAAACTTAAAAGAACAGCACCGATTAACCACAACTTTTGACACGATAAATATAACCCGCTTTAGGTGTTTTTGTATCCGTTTTTAGAATAAATTTTGTTAATTTCTCATCAATACAACCAGAGTATGTTACAGCGAAGCGTGTCAGGGTATAGATAGTTTTAACAACGTCTACCAAATCCTACCGGATCCGTCAATATTCCTAAATTTTAACAAAATATCGGTTCATCAGCAGCCTTTAACAGTCCACTGCTGGACCTAGGTCTCTCTTTAGAAAGGAGGTTTTAGCCTACTAAAAGGAGGTTTATTATAGGATTTGTTTCAAGTTTTCTTTTCTCTTTGCACTGATGTTGTCTCACACAGTTAACTCCCTTAGCCGCTTCTTACCATACAATACTCACGGGATGAACACGGATCATCCGTATTCTTAATACGTCACTACATGAAGACATTAACATCGATTGAAAAATGCAATAAATGGATTTGTGGCGTTCTCTCGATATGTTAAATGCAATAATAAAGAAAATCGCAGATATCATGACCTTACAGGCACCTGCACAATTTTTCTCGGTAATTCACAGAGTAAAAGATATTACTGAAGACCCAAGCTCCCACCCCTTTAATTCTGTTAGAAAGACATAATGTCAATAACGTAGCGATGCAGTTGTATCTTTTAAACTGGATGACGGCAATGAATGGCGGCCGTTACTTATTAGTAGGTCACGTACTGTCTGTTGCATAAAAATGTATGTCTATACTTAAGAATAAGCATCTCACTAGGTCGCCATAGTGTTGGTCACCATACTGCTTAGTTATCTGCATTGTGTGCAGTCGCAATGAATATGCCCGAGTCAAAAAGTAAATTCATATTTTACCCTCAAAATCTTCAGTGAGGTTTTCGAGGATCAGCTTGATTTTTTTTAGATTGGATTTAACATAGAAAGTAGTCTCAGTTTTTACCTCAAAATCCTACTTACGGACGGTTTTACAACTTTGAGGGTAAAATCAGAACTATAGAATCAATTTTTGACCCTCAAAAACCTCAAACCATATAAAAATTATCCTATACGGCTTTGAACCTCAAAAACCTCATATAATGTAACCTCCCATTAAATTTACTCCCACTCCTTTTATGTAGAGGAGTATTCCATACCAAATCGGATAGTTCAAAAAATTTTTATTTTTTATTTTTTCTCTTTTGACATTCTGATGTATGAGTGTTTTGAGGGTAAAGTTAAGATTTCCAATCTATGGGTAATCCATATTTAAACCTCATAGCCTTCAATGAGGGTTTTGAGTGTTAAAATAGTTACTTTTTGTGCGGCAAATAAAAGATCAAAGGAATTGAAGATTTTGAGGTCAAAAGTGGAACTTGTTTTTTGACTCGGGTGGTGGCCACAACTTTTGGATTCTATTTATACTCTACTCTGCCTCCATCAGGCAGAGTAGAGTCACTTTGGCAAGATCATAAAATAAAATAATACTGTTATATACATATATATAATACAAAGTCAGCAGATATATACTTGACTCAGAAAAAAAGGTATTTTGAAATAAAATACCTGCGTTTTAAATTAGAAACTGTTTACGAAATAGGTAAGTTAACAAAAAGCTCTCTTTGTACTGCTATCGAGGTCAACGAACACTCGGAAATGTCACAAAAATATTTAACAGTATGTGTGACGTAAGTGCCAATTATATTATCAGCACATCTGACATGGAGGTAGTTGGAAATTACGCAATACTCAATACAAAGTTGCGTTCCGACAAATAAATCAATTAGATCGTCTCGCCGTATAACTTTCGCTGCATTTCCTCTTTATTAAGCAGATGTGGGAGTGAGGGAGACGGCAATGTATTTATACTATTTATGTTGCATTCTTTTATACTCTTCGCATGGTTTTATTCACCCTTGTCATTTGTATTGTACTTTATAATTTTTTTCCTATAAATTCAATAGCTATTACTGAAAGATGTACATAAATGGTTATGGTGTACTGTAAATTAGCCTATATAGTCTTTTTTAATAAATAGAATGGACAATGATGTCCAGCTGTGGACTGCCGTGGACTGATGATAACGGTGATAAAAAAAAAACAAACTTTTCAAATTAGAATGACATATTGAAGCTAAAATTTTATTTTTTCTACGAATCTTGAGAATGATTAAATTTGTTTCATTTTTTTAAAAAAAAACACAAATGGAAAGATTTTTTTTTTTGTATTCTCTGGAGAACCATTTTACGAGTACAAATACATATTTTAATTTTAATACATGTCGTGGTTATGTAGGGCCACACATAAAGGTATTATCCACCCAAAAAGTTTGTTCCTAAGACAATAAAAAACGACGTAAGTGTAGCCACAAGCAGTGTTAGTCAATAATATTTTAATACTACATATAATTTTATCAGATTTTCGTCAACTTATGACCGTGAGAACCACAGATGTCATCACCTGGGCGTGGTGTGAGTATTTATCACACAATAAGGAAAATAATGTTGATTTTTTAAGAGCCACACCCAACTTGTGAATGTTGACGTAAATGCCGCGAAATTAATACTAAGTTTTAATTTATTTTTTTTGTGGCGAGGTAAATTTTTCAATGAAGTGTTACGCAATTGAACGATCCAAGGGTCGGATTAAGAAAATGGCGGTTGGAGGTACTTTCCAATGACAGAAAGAATATGGTATTATTTCCAACCGATTTAAAGATGGCTGTGTATGAGATATGTATAGCTATAATTATTATTTCAATAAAACTACGCAAGAACACATAGATAAAAAAACACAAAAATATTTTTTAATTAATAACTTTGCTTTATAATTTCTCTCATTTCCTATTAGAGTGCAAATTTAATACGACCAGATAATTCTTAGTAATAAGAGGTTTTAGATGACGACTGTACTAATATACATTGTGTTACAGTCGTCAGCGCCTTCCACCATAGACAATTGGTTACCAAATTATAACTATCTATTAACACTTACAATAAAACAAAATAAAAATTAAAAAATTTCAATAAACATGCCTATGTTTCACTACCAACTAGGAGAGTAAAAGCTCCTTTGTAAGAACAAAACTATGTCCACCAGAAGATTATTAAAGCCATAATGATCATCATTGTTATCAATTTATTAAATACTTTGTTTGAAGGTTAAATATTTTTGTTAGTTGAAAAATAATAGTCGCCTTGCAAAAAGTATCTATTCTGAAAAAAATTCGTACACAATAAAAAATCCATAGACTATATACAGACTATAACTAATGTCAGAATTTCTATAAGCTCTATATAGGTATTTTAATTGCCAGTTTGTTGTGTATCCTTTCACTTAAAGCTTTAATCTCTACAGGTATCCCACAAAGGGTTGAAGATAATCCAGAATGTGACAGCGAAGGGCAAGCAGCAAACGATCAAGCACTTCATTCCTCACGGCAGCATCACTAGCGCTGTGGTGCAGGGCGACGTCGTGGCATGTGTGCTCCTGCTTTACAACCCACTCACTGGGTGTCCCGTGCACGTACATGCTTACAGGTTAGATTTATTATGATTTTTCAATCACTCACTAGTTTTTAATGAACCGAATATCACTGAGGCAGACTGTACATTAATGAACACACGACGTTCGAAAATCATACACGCATTTAGTTTAGGAGTCGGTATCGGTAAAAAAAATACAAATAATAATATAGAAATTGACAAAAGAAAATACAATAAAAAATTAAATGTTAATATTAAATCACTTTTAAACATAGCTAGCATCCCAAGTAAACTTCTCCAGCAAATAGTTTTTGTTTTATTAAGAACTTACATTTGATAATAGTTCATTCTTGAAATTTGTTTGGAATTTTAGTCGACGAATTTTTAAACCACGTATGCTGTAACGCTGAGGCTATTCGACAATCCATCAATTTGTGGCAACGCTTAGTCCCATTAGACATAATAATTAAAAAAAAACTCGAATCACATTTAAAAGTCAAACAGATATGATGTGACATACGAACAGGCTTCACCGGAGTTATACCAAGACTTCACTTGTGTTCAGAAATGTTTCGTGGCATTTGGTGCACTTATCACTCGAGAGCCAGTAGCTCCTGAGTTACTGACAGAGGCATAACGTTAGGTGACCCCTCCACCCATTTGCCTTCTAAACCATTAAAAAAAACAACAAAGCTACGTCTATTTCCCAGAGGTGGCAGAAAGACTTAATCTCCACTTACCACACTTCTGACACATCTCTTTTGCTTCGTCCACATACATCAATCACTGCTTGCATACCAATCGGGTTATAATACAGTTTACATAGCCCTTCTTCAGAACATCATTAATTTGGTCGGTAAATGTTTGTCGTGGACGATCTCCTCCGACACCTCCACACACATTCGCTCTATAAATTCCTTTTGTGAGTCTTCTACCATCTATCTTCTCTACGTGGTCAAGCCATCAACGCTCAATTTCCTTATCACTAATTTCCTGACTCTCTCAAAGACTGGCTTTTTAAAACATCATATTAACATATTATTAATTACAATTTAAAAGAAACTCTCAGTAGCAAGTTAGAAATGAGTCATCTAAACACAAGATTGAAAATATAACTATTACATTGCAGCAAAATATCAGGAAACGGTATGACATTTAGCATATACTGAGGTCATTTTAATGTCAAATATCTGCAGTGGATCAGAAGAGTCAATGACAAATTGATACTATTACAAATCTGACCTGTTTCCAAGCTATTATTGTAATCGACAGCGTTTAACAATCCACTGCTGGACATAGACCTCTCTTTAGAAATGTGGTGATATTTGCCATAATATATCACACTGGCCAAACACGTTGGTATAAGGTTTTTTAGGTAGTATAGCCATGCTGATTTCAGCACGAACGGGCGGCTCGACCGGGGCAGTACTACCCTCCCACAGAAGACCAACCTAAAGCGCCAGCATTCGTGCTGTCGTGTTTCGTTGCTGAGTGTGAGACCGGAAGCCCATTGATGCATGGGTGACAGTTATCGTGATATAACTGCGTGAGCCTTACACTGCCACGATGGCTGTCATGCCTTTTACGTCCCAAAGCGTGGTGTGAAAAAGCATCTCACTAAGCCACCATAGTGTGGATCACCACACTAAATTGTCTGCACTTGCAATGAGTATGGTGAACACTCTTTGGATTCTGTTCATGCTTTCCATCAGGCACAGTAGAGTCACTTTGGCAGGCTCTTCATTTAGAAAAAAAAATAGGTTTATTTTAAATGTTTTTTTTTCATTTCAGGGCTGTTATCAGAGTAGTTATGTGAAGTTTGCTCTGTTAGTCGTTTTTAACGATACCAAAGGGATGAACAGGGGTGGTGACGCTTTGTATTCTTAATCCGTCACCACGCGGAATATTATGACACTAATTATGCATAATATGCACGATACTTGTATAGAATCATCTACATTCGAGTACACAGCTAATCAGATGAAAAATGGATAAAAGATACTTGATAGGCTAAATTTAAATTTAACTTTTTTAAATTATTCTTAATCTATTTATTTGTTTACACAATGTTACAATTATCACAAATAGTTTGTGACAGTGTTTTTCATTAATATTCAGCTGCTGGTCGTAGAGCGATTTTATAGCCTTCCCAAATAAAATACCAAAATATTTTTTAATTCGTATCACTAGTACTGAGCTTAGAGACTTTAAACAAGCTCTTCAGATTTAAATTATTGACGATAGTGGTATACTCCGAGCCAATTTCGGTCACAGTGCCGAGAGCCAACGGAGACCAACCATCTATGCAAGAGAAATTATAGTGCACTAGTGTGTGTGCAAACAGGTTCACTTTCTGTTCCCTCACTCTCATTATCCGATGGAACGGTTAAAATATTAGCAAAGGTTCAAAACTTTAATATTGAAGAAAGATTATAGTCTATGCAAAATCACATATACATGTTGAAAAGCAAATTTCATGTTATTCATTGCTTTTATAAGGATTCAATACGATAAAAACTTGTCAAGAATAATAAAACTGACATTTGTAATTTTTTTCTTGCTTAAATTGTTTGTGAAAATATTAAACGCAAACGGATATATAGAACCTTCTTGCTATGCGCAACATGCCCCATAAGGATAAGCTCGATCTAACTGTGTCTTGTAACAAATTCTTCGCCAATAGATGGGGCTGTGACCTCAAGATGCGCTCAAAACGTGATATGTCATCCTGTTGGTACACCGAAAGCTTATAATTTATGTTTACAGTTAAAGTTTTTAGTTAAATTATGTTCTTATTTAACATGTGTCTCTGTACATGTAGTTATAATTAACTATGTTGAAAATAAAGCTGAAAACTGTGTGTGTATGAAGAAGTTAATGTCTAGAGCTTCACGTCAGCTTTCAAAATCTATTTTATTTTTGAAAGTATGTTTCTTCAAGATTTTAGTAAAGTTATAGGTTATTGAAGGTTATGTTTCGGCACTTAGGGGTAGAAGAGGTTTGACCTTGAGTAGAGGATTTACTTGAATGAAACAGTAACACAAACATTTTAGTTTGATGTGTATGTAAAGATGTACCAGTCTGTGTGGTGACAGATTAAGAATACGTAGTGTTACCACCCCTATTCATCCCGTGGGTGTCGTAAAAGGCGACTAAGGGAACCAAATATGCAAGACAACATTATTACAAAGAGAAGGAAAACTTGAAACAAACCCTATTCCAACCCGTCTGGTCATCGTGGTATAGTAGGCCAAAACCTCCTTGCTAAGGAGAAGCCTATGTCTAGCAGTGGACTGTAAAAGGCTGTTGATAATGTATGTAAATATGACAGTGAGTAAGTCGTCATTAAGACGCAAGTTTCCCATATTTTGGAACTCTAGCTATATTGTAGTCTTTAAAAGTAAAATGATTTCTTATAGTTTATTAGAACTCTAGTCTTGAAACTTAGGCTTAAAATAAAATACCGAAAACAGAATAGAGCATAAATTAATATAATTGGGTGTGACGACACTGCTTATTATCATATTTTTTTTACAAATAGCTACATAGTGTTTAGATCGTTCAGAGTATTTGAAACTAATTATTTATTTATGGTATACCAACAGTAGACTTAAAATATAAATAAACAAATAAATATTTCGAACATTTGACACAAAACGTCATCTAGTGTCAAACTAAGCGGAGCTTGTGCTATGATAACTAGACTGACTGATAGAATACTTATATCTTTTTTGTAAATACATACATATCACACATAGAAAACACCCAAACTTAGAAACAAATAATGTTAGATCATACAAACATTTGGTCCGACCTGGGAATCGAACCCGAGACCACAAGCACAGCTGTCACATTTACTACCACTGCGCCATTGAGGCAGTTAATTAATACTTACAACACTCTTAAACATAATTTCTAAAAAAATGTAATACTTGGTACGCATGCCCATTACAGGTGTACACAACATTCACCGTAAAAGAAAACAGTTGATAATATTACGAGTACAATAGTAGGCAGAAATTAAAAAAACTAATGAATCTGAATACTACTTAAATCTAGATTACATTTAGGTACTACTAAAAAAAAACAAAAAAAAAAGTCAAGGTCAAACCATGTCCACATACAAAATTAACTAAACTTAAGAAAAAATAAAATAAAAGTAAAACAAATAAAATATTATCATTATTTTCACTACAGATGTTCTAAATACAAAAAAAAAAGATTAAAAAAACCATAGATTGTTATCACTGTTTCTCATGAAAAATAAAAAATACAATTTGCCTGTAAATAATGCACAGGTACTCAACAAAATCGATCGTAACGTTTCTAAAACACAAGTCAGAAATCATCAAAATCAAAGCTCACAAAGGGTTCTGGCATCTTCCATTGACATTTAGCGTCGGTGTTGCAACCAGTCGCATCCTTGTGCAACCTCCTTGCAAAATAAATTATGTTTCTATTGAACTATTCATATTGAATAAATGAAATGTGAAAAACATTATTGCAATATTGAAATTAGTCTCACTAAATAAGTTTATAATGTGTTTATTTTAATAATACTACCATTGAAGTTAGGTACCACTGGACCAACTAACTGTAAAAATATTATAATTCAAATTAAAACCTACAACTTAATATTTAAAAAAAAAATCATCATCATCTCAGTCAAAAGCCAAACGCCCACAGCTTAACATAAGCCTCCCCAAGGTTCTCCACAACACCCAGTCCTGTGCCGCCCGCGTGCAACGACTTCCCGTGACCCTCATTAGGTTGTCGGACCACCGTCTGGGAGGCCTACTAATGCCGCGTTATACAATACAAAAATAAAAAAACTTAATATAATAAGTTTTATATATATATATATAATAGTTAGAATTTTAATAATTAACAAATTCATAAAGCAAATATACACCTTAACATGTACATATATCAATCCAAAAATAAATAAACGTATAACCTCGTTTTAGACTCCGTAATCCTATTTACCAAAAATTAAGAAAAACGATAAATGATAAAGTGTTAGTTAACCTTTACTGCAAGAACGACTGAACTGGTAGGTCTGCTAGGTAGTAAGAACCACGTTGATTTCAGCACTAGCGGGCCGGCTCGACCGGGGCACTATTACCCTCCCACAGAAGATCAACCTAAAGCACCAGCATCCGTGTTGTCGTGTTTCGTTGGTGAGTGTGTGACCGGAGGCCCATTGATGTAGGGGTGATAGTTATCGTGGTAACTGTGTGAGCCTTAAACTGCCACGATGATTGTCATGCCTTTTACGTCTCCAAGCGGAGCGTGAAGACGCATATCACAAGGACGCCATAGTGTGGGTACCATACTCCATTGTCAGCATTTGCAATGAGTATGGTGACCACAACTCTTGGATTCTATTCATGCTTTCCATCACGCAGAGTAGAGTCACTTTGGCAGGCTCTTAATATAGAAAAAAAAACAGGTTTGGGTGAAATTTAATACACATATAGCTCATCATCACATGAGTAAATCAACCACACCAGTACTACAGTACCAATTAATTATTCATAAAGTTAACTATTAAACTTTTTTAGCATCACACGAAATCCATTCTACTGTTTCACCTCTATTGTACCATCTGGCCTTTACCAACAAATAAAATTGAATCTCAAAAGACTAATATTCATGTCAATTTTAATGAGTGCGATGGTTAGTTAAAATTTTCTTTTCGTTTGAACATCATTTACGAAATAAAATATTCATTAGAACTGTCACTTATAAACCTTATATTGATAGAACAATAGACAAAATACCGAGACAGCGATGGATTGACATACAATATACTTTATAACTGACGGATTGATTAATTTATTAGAAATATTTGATAAGGTATTGATTCTTTCGTCGGCTACAGGCAAGTGACTTAGATCTAAACAGAGAGAGTAGAGGAATTTTAATTGGTCTCAACTGAATGGTTAACAATAAATGATAAACATTTAGATATCTAAGGCGGTTAAATATTTATGATAGTGCAGAAATTTAAATCGTTGGATTTGTATTAATTTATAGGCCAAAATTGAGTTGTCTAAGGTATATTAAATACCGGGTAACACATTAAAAAATGAAGTGTTTTTTTTCTGATTTAAAATAGCTACCCGATCAGACACAGATAATGACTCGATTTGACAGAATACGCGTATGAAAGAAATCTTTAGAGTCTGGTTAGTCATATTGTAATGAGATAAGGAGTTCATTATAAGATTCTAGAATAGTTGACAGAGCTTTCACAAATTAGGGACACACCTGTAACATATCAAGTTATTCATTAAAGGCTATCAATATTTAAGTTTCTTGCTACCAAGCTTACTAACTTGGACTACAGTCTCATTTATAGTCAAAACAGAGGATAGTACGTCTGTTCTGTATATATATACTTATTTTACTGTCGACTGTAATCTTTGCTCAACTAGTTTTGAGTTCTTCGTCAAGTTTATTTTAGAAATAAATCACTTCTACTATCAACTCTCATACATCATGCTGGTTCAGTAGAAGTGAAACTAGTATCCACCAGAAACCTGGTGTTAACATTTCTTTTGTTACTTTGCATCCAGCGATCATCAAAGACCAAGAGCCATAAAATCAGGGCCTGCAATGGGCACTTTAAGCAAAATAATAATTCTGCTCGTTTAGCTCAATGTCAATAAAGCTATTTCATGATAAATCTTCTATTTCTTACTTTCGTAATTACCTTTCTAGAAAATGTTTTTCTCATGAACCACCCTGTACAATTTACATTCCCTAACGAGCGATGTTACAAGACGGCCTTATAAATAACAGACTTGTGTTTTGATTAGAATTTTAATGAGAAACATGAACCTGTAGCGGACTCGTATGAAAACTGACTAGTAATATTACCGTATCTTTATGTGAGGTTTCGAATAGCATGAAGAAATCCTGTTTATAACGTACATAGATGAGTAAGTAATTGATACCTGTGTAATGGTTGCGCTAACATCCTTGCTAACATTTGCTAATGCTGACTTTATATTATACTCGTAAGTTAGAAATCTAGAAAGTTTATTAATTTCCCGCTGCTAGTTATCGTTTATTATGACTGTAAAAGATATGAAGAAGCGGAGGTGCAAATATATAAATTACATATTTACAAAATTAGAAACAAAAAGCTGTAATGTTTTCAGGGCCCACGTATTTTTTTATCTATATTAAGAGCCTGCCAAAGTGATTCAACTCTGTCTGATGAAAAGCATGAATAGAATCCAAGAGTTATCGTCACCATACTCATTGCAAAAGCAGACAGTGCAGTATGGTGACCCACACTATGATGGCGTAGTGAGATACTTTTTCACGCCCCGCTTGGTGACGTAGAAGGCATGACAGTCATCGTAGCTGTGTAAGGCTCATCCAGTTACCACGATAACTGTCACCCTGCATCAATGGGCTTCGAAAACGACATCACGGATGTTGTCGCTTTTGGTAGGTCTTTTGTAAGAGGGTAATACTGCCTATAGAAATTGCTGTTTCTTTCTTTTTTTCAGACTAAAAATGCCTATAAACTTTTAAACGCTACCTTTATGCCTTTAGACTATTACTTGGCCGTTTTGATGTTATCGTATCATATCCTCTACATATCTGAATTGACTTAAATGCAAGGAGTATTAATAAAATATTTAAATCAGTATAAAAAAGTGATCATAAAGAAAAGATAGATAGTCGCACGGTCAATATACACTATAGTAACCGTGCGACTAGGTTTTGGTCCCATAGTTCCAAAATGTCTCTGAGACTATTGACTAAATGAGTATTTTAGTATAGCGTTTTCATAATTTAGTGATTAGCTCATCATTTATAAAATATTTTGCAGGTTATAAGTATTTTTATGTATTAATAATGATGTCTGAGGTATTAAAGTCGATTTTAATGACTTGACATTCTTTAAAAAAGAGTATTTATTAAATACATATTTAGAATTTGTTTACAAAACGACTCGGACGAGAGTTCGTGTTTTGATAATAATATGTGTCGTGTCAGTGAGAGTTGTTCGTTTTATCTAAATACATTAAAATCGAGATAATTATATTTCCTTTATTACCATGTTTTATCGTTTTAAAAATCAGGTAGGTATATACAACGTCTATAAGTCTTTTAGTAGAGAGTATAGTACGTCTCAATTGGGTAGATGACTGTATCGTAAATAAATACCAATGTCCACTTCATTAAAACTAATATCGCGAAACATCTCGGCAAATATAATTAACTTAGCTTTTTATTATTATTAGGAATTTCAATCAAATATACAGTGAAATATATTGTTCAATTGAATAGTCTAAAACAGTGACGTCCCTATTTTGTATTTAGTACATTTTTCATACAAAATTGTCGTTTTGACAGATGATAAAAAGTAACTAATTTGACTAAGGTGTCATCCAGCCTATTATAGGATATTTATCAAAGCTTCTAAAGCAGAACCAAATGGGAAGGAACCAGTGGCTTTTACATCGACTGCAGGATGTACCTATTACAAGACGAGATCGTCATTTTACTCATACACATATAGGTAAAATCACGCCTGTTACCCCAAGGGGGTAGTCAGAGGCACTTCAAATGACAACATTTCGCCAGTGTTTTGGTCCCACGAAATAGGTGGCGAGCCTATTGCTGCTAATCGGTATGTTTTATTTTATATTGTATTCAAATTCTCGAAAAGTTACAAGAAAACAATTGAAAATAATGATCGGAATGCAATTTTGTGTTTCTCTATTAAAATAAAAGAAATGGAGAATGTAAAAACGAAAGGCATCTTGTAAATATCTAATTAGTAAGATATAACCTTGTCATAATTGAATTACTTAAATCATTAACTTGATTGTGTGCTTGCTTGCCATTACTGTGACTTATTTTATGCTTAATTTAACTTTATCATTCGGTTTAAATTGGGCAATTCGTTGGAAGAAAATAACCTTCTCATTTTCCTACTCTTCTCTATACGCCAAGGTTCTCTTAAGAAAATGATAGAAACGAAATACTGCTTATAAGGATGCATTGAGGATTTTTTTGTGAAGACAACAGCCGCACTAGGAATAAGTTCTGTGTTGCGAGGGACTTTATAAACATGCAAGAAACGGACACAAAGAACACCCAGACCCAGAACAGCAATTTGTGGATCACACAAAGTGATGTCCCATGTGGGTTTGAATCCACAACACTCAGCGCAGTAGAGAGCACCGTTTCGACTGCTTTAACCACTAGGCCAACCGTGTAGTGACACTAAAACATTATTAAACAGATTGCGTACCTTTAACTCGAACTACCTAACGCCAAACTCCCTAACTATATACAAGAAGGAAAGTCTAAGGTGACAGTTATAAATCGATATTGCTATTTTCTAATCTCTACTAACATATTCATTATACATCATCTAGATTCTAATTCAATTCAAAATATTTAAATATTTCTATATTTCGTTAAATAAGTAAGGTGCTAAAACACAATGTATCTCATTAAACCCAAAGATATACGAGTATAAATACTTTCTAATTAATAAAAATAAACATAATTTCTAGCGCAAAGGTGAATAGGACGACCTCAGCTACAAACACAGAAACCCATTATTACACTAAATATATCATCGACGAATACATCGACGGCTAAATAAGCAATATTATCAATCCATCCTTTCACCGCAGCATTGGTAACGTCCATTTGAGTAATTCACTCCTTTTGACAGCCCGCACTTTTAGTCTTTTGACAGCTGTTCGAAAATGGTGGGTGAACAGATAAAAAATTACTTTCACTTTATTTCGTGCTTAAATAAGTTTTGCGTTAACAATGAAACACGTTTGGGTGTTGTATAGTGAATTTGTTAACAAATCGTGAAGTGGAAATTATAATAGCGATATACAATACCAGTCAATGTTATTTCACTTCAATCGATTTTGTTTTCGATTAAATTGTTAGAAACTACATGCTGTAGAAATTAGACACACCTCAAATCTTAAATTTAATGCTTACAAATAACTGGTTTTATGAGTGATTATAAAATTCGGCAGTGTGCATAGGTCAACATGAAATCATCATGACAAACATTTGGACATAACCATTGCCGGAACTGTACAGTAAAACTAATTTGTAATATTTATTCTGGTCATTTTAAATATTATAAAATATGAGTTACTTGAAATAAAATTGTGTGCATAACTATTTGTAACTCTATGGTTGTTATATAAACTTTACTTATGTACGTTAGTAGTACTGTTTTTTTTTTGTAGAATCCCACCAAAGTGACTCTATTCTGCCTGATGGAAAGCATGAACAGAATCCAAGAGCGGTGACGCCGTACTCACTGCGAATAAAGACAGTGCAGTATGGCGACCCATGTTATGGCGGCCGTATACCCGTGAATGTCTAATATTTTTATATATGTCAAAATTGATAAAGATCAACTGTTCAGTGTCTTTTCTTGCGTTTGCTTGCTTTGGAGTCAAACAAAGAAGTTGAAGAAATGATTATCAATAGTTTATAGAGTAACAGTCGGCATTTGACCTCTAAGTGACTAACAGTTAGTTGAAAGCATTTTTCTTTTAAAAAATTATGTCTGGAAAAGGAGGATCTCTAAATAAGTGTAAAAGAGAAAAGAAATGTATAGAACTATTTAATGCTTTCAAATTTACTTATCTTATAATATTGAGGGTACACACAAGAAAATGAAAGTCTGTATCATGTAGACATGTGTCCAAATGTAATTTTTATTATAAGATTAATATAAACAGATTTACAGCCATTTTTATGAAGATGCACGTATCCTTGACATTCTTTTATTAGTTGTAGGTATGTCGGGTAGAACGTGAGTCAGTCGTTTCATCTTTGTGGGGCGATTAAGCAGGATAGAAATATTATTATTACATAATCACCAATTTTAATAACCAACACTGTACTCACAAGGTCACCTATGTAGGGGGGGGGTAGGGAGAACCTGATAATCAGCTTGGTTATAAATATATTATGTTATTTTAAATTCAAAAACTTCTAGACAAATTACATACAGGAACAGGACAAGTAACCAATCTTTTCGTTATATAGTTCCTGGACCTAGCAAAGATCCCTGTAAAAACTTACCATAACATTTTATGTTATAATATTACCAACTTTGAGCGGTGTAAATGAATTCACTTCTGTCTGGCGTTATTTTTTCATTTATAAATTTAGAACATGATAATATATGCAAAAGGTAAATATCTCAATAAAGACTAAAAACTCATATGGTATTTTACTAAAATATTTGGTGACACACTGTCTTAAAAGCTATTTAAAATTCTTTTGCACATTTTTGATGGTATAAGTTAGTGCATTGTCAATATTTAAAGAAGTATGTACACTATACTGAGTATGTTAACTAGGAGCGTTGAAGGTTCAATTGTGCATCAGAGTGACAGGTTATCTCATCGCCTACGTGTGACTTAACCTTCGAATATTTACTTAAGCTTGCGCAGTATGGTGAACAAACGCCGTTGCAATTTAAAATTACGCCTATTTCTATTCAAAGTGTAGGTAGAATTGTACAATACTTAACATGTTTAAGATTTGTTTGATAAGGAATAAAGCTGTATGCTTAAATATACTAAAAACTGAACTAAATTTTTAAATTATGCAAAAAAAATAAAAATACACCCAGAATTGAATTATACCTTAATTTTAGGGTAGGAGTTTTTATAGTTGAGCGGGAAGCTGGTCCTACTACAGAAACCAGGACGGCCTGCCGATTCGATTGCGGCCTATAGGCCCATCGTGTTGCTGGACGAGGCGGGTAAATTGTTTGAAAGGATACTCTCTGCCCGCATCGTCCGGCAACTCTGCGAAGTGGGTCCCGATCTGTCGGATGCCCAATATGGGTTTCGAGCCGGGCGTTCGACAGTCGATGCTGTATTGCGCCTGAGGGCCGTGACCGAAGAGGCGGTGAGCTGTGGCGGCGTGCTATTGGCGGTGTCGTTGGACATCGCCAACGCATTCAATAGTCTGCCATTTAGCTGCATCAGAGAAGCACTCCACTACCATGGGGTGCCAAAGTACCTGAGGCGGCTTGTGGCAGACTATCTCGAGGAGCGTACCGTCATGTACGAGGACCGAGATGGTATTTTGAGGCGGCGGCCCATGTCGTGCGGTGTTCCGCAGGGGTCCGTCCTCGGACCACTCCTGTGGAACATGGGATACGACTGGGCCCTTCGAGGTCGTCTGCCCCCCGGGTTGGGCGTAATTTGTTACGCAGATGACACATTGGTCACAGCCCGGGGGATGAACTTTCAAGAAGCAGCGCGCCTGGCTACCACGGGTGTCTCTCTGGTGGTCGGGCGTATTGAGGCGCTGGGTTTGCGGGTGGCCCTAGACAAAACGGAGGCCCTTTTGTTCCATGGGCCCCGTCGTGGTCCACCCCCCGGGGCCTCCATTGTGGTCAATTCGGTCCTCGTACCGGTTCAGGCCCAGATGAAGTATCTGGGCCTGACCCTCGACGGCAGGTGGCTCTTCGACGAGCACTTCCGACTGCTTTCTCCAAAGCTGGTCGGCGCTGCTTCTGCCCTTGGGCGACTTTTGCCCAATCTGGGTGGAGCTAGCGTCGCGACGAGACGGCTATACACGGGGGTTGTCCGGTCAATGGCACTGTATGGTGCACCAGTGTGGGCGGCGGCTCTGACCGCCCAGAATAGGGCTCGCCTCTGGCGCCCTCAGAGGATATTGGCGGTTAGAGCCATACGCGGTTACCGCACCGTATCGACGGAGGCGGCGTGCGCCTTGGCCGGAACTCCCCCGTGGGATTTGGAGGCGGAAGTGCTCGCCGAAGTTTTTCGGCGGACGGGTGACTTCCGGGCGGGTAGTGGCATACGGCCCCCGCCCGAAGAGATACGCGAGTGGCGAGAGGCCGCTCGTCGAGCCACGATGGCTCGTTGGTCGTCCCGGCTGGAGGCTCCACGTGCTGGCTTTGCCGCCGTGGAGGCTCTCCAGCCGGTCATCGCCGAGTGGGCAGGGCGGCAGCACGGGACCCTTTCCTTACGGCTGACGCAGGTCCTTTCCGGGCACGGTTGCTTCGGGAAGTATCTGCACTCGGTAGCCAGGAGGGAATTGAGTCCCGCCTGTCACCACTGCGACTGCAGTGAGGACTCGGCTCAGCACACGCTAGCGGTTTGTTCCGCCTGGGCGGCGCAGCGTGGGGTCCTTACTGCAGTTATTGGAGGAGATCTCTCGCTACCGGCCGTAATACGCTCCATGGCCGGTAGCGACAGTTGTTTTACCGCGGTCGCAACCTTCTGCGAAGACGTAATTTCGCGGAAGGAGGCGGCGGAGAAGGCCCGGGAGGACGATATCCACTCGGACCCAATTCGCCACCGGCGAGCCGGGCGGCGGAGGCGCGCATACCAGCGCCTCATGCCGCCTTGAGTGCGGCCGCGGGTGGACGGGACGGGTTTTCCCCTACATCCGCTACAATGGCCAGCCGCGAGGAGGCGACGTCCGCGTGTGCCGTACGTCGCCTAAAATAGAGAGTTTATCCGCAGATGGTGCCCGAGGTAGCGGGCAGGCGCTAGGAGGGATCTGGATGTCGTAATAACAGCGGTTCCCGGATCCTTCCTATCTCAGGCGCAGAGTGGCACACCGTGTGGTTTTAGTCGGTCCGATTCCGACACACCACCCCGCCGTAAACCCCGGTGGGGTGACGGCCCGTGGGGGTTTCCACACGTTAAAAAAAAAAAAAAAAAAAAAAAAAAAAAAAAAAAAAAAGGAGTTTTTATAGTTAATGTCACGTACATTGCATTTGATAAATAGGTTTATAAATTCATAAGTTACAATAAAACATCCATGTAATGCAAAGTCAAACAAGTAACCAAGAATACCTAACTTTGATGCATAGTAACAATGCTATAGTATGCTCAAACATCCTTGACATTAAAATGTCAACATTCCTCCACTTCAATTCTAGTTTTGAACACCGTACATTGTATTACTCTTTTTGTGATCGAGTGTTCGGGTAATGAAATGCGCTTGCGCATGATGCCCCATATCACACCGAAACGAATTTAATTAAGAAGTTCAATTAAACGTAAAGTTGGTGAGTTTTTTCAAGTTTAAATTTTATTTGTGCGTTTAATATTTACTTTTCATCAACATCATGAACAGCTTTTAACAGTCCAATGTTAGACATAACCATTTCCTATTTACGCTTAATTTATATAAATGTTGTTATTATATTTAGATGTCTGATAATAGTAATGTTATTTTTAATCTAAATATATATAACTCAAAGGTGACTGACTGACATAGTGATCTATCAACGCACAGGCCAAACCACTGGACGGATCGAGCTGAAATTTGGCAAGCAGGTAGATACTGTGACGTAGGCATCCGTTAAGAAAGGATTTTGATTAATTCTACCCCCAAGGGGATAAAATAGGGGATAGAAGTGTGTATGAAACTTTGTCAATTTGAAACGGATCGGGCTGAGACTTTGCATGTATAAAGCTACTATGACGTACGCATCCCCTAAGAAAGGATTATAATAAATTTCATCCCT
Organism: Hypercompe scribonia; assembly: GCA_949316085.1. Lineage (NCBI taxonomy): Eukaryota > Metazoa > Arthropoda > Insecta > Lepidoptera > Erebidae > Hypercompe > Hypercompe scribonia. The sequence goes on from OX438987.1 coordinate 15,876,345, forward strand.
AAGGTGATAAAATAGGGGATAAAAGTTTGTATAAATCTTTCGTTTCCGACTGATTGAACTGAAATTAAAGATTCTTTAAGAATTAAACATTGCTTCTCCAATGGACATTTTTATGTTTTAGCGCCTAATGACAGATATTTTTTTACAAATGCTAAACAAAAGCAAAGCCTTAAAAATTATACCCAATAAATAATAATACTTCTTAACGCGAGCGAAGCCGCTGGCAAAAGCTAGTAATTATATACGATTGCTCAATCTGTAATTTTTTCTAAAACCGAAAATAATAAAACTGTATTATTATACACAGCGTTATTGATAAGTTTCAAATAATCCTAAAACTGTTACAACTTGCATATTATGAGCTATTTATGTTCCAAAATGGTGTGAATGGGACCCAATTAGCAGTAAAATTCGCTATTAACTTGCACGCGATTAAATTTCTTATTAATTATCGTATTAATGAGGTGCGATTTCTAAAATATGTCATTTTTATTTGATACCCAAAGTTCACAAAACCTTATATTTTCTTTGAATTAATTAACCAAAAGTCATTCATTTTTATAGCTGTCTGTTTTTACGGTATATGAAAGCAAAAGAGCAGATGGACTGGTTGGTAATTGACTACTGCCGTCCACGGACTCCTGCAAATTAAAAGTCACAAGTGCGGACGTAAGAATGTTTTCAATATCGGATAGATAACAGAGACGTTCAGAGTTAAAATAAACTCCTTACTCCTCTTTGTCACCTTTAATGACAAGGTAATCCTCGGTAAGTGACATTAAATGTCAGAGTTTTTTACCTTTATTGATTTTCTTACAAAAGAATAATAACACTGTTTTTTTATATTGTATTATTAAATTGGCAAAAGTAGCTCGTTTAGTGGAGAGGCTCCTGTCTTTGAAACCTTGGTATTTTGAGCCCTTAATTAAGCCTTCTCTTTGCAGTGGATTTTGTCCTGCATAGGTAAATAAATAAAAATGTGTGCGTGTACTAGCGTACACTCGTAAGAAGTGAAACTTCTTTATGACGTTATTTTTCAAAAAAATAATTTAAACCCGTCCGAAGTCGATGCAATCGCCACCTGGATTTCAAAAATGTAACTACTCAAAACGGGCCGCGAAATACATTGGAGACATTTACCAATCCCTACTCCGCTGGAGAAACTATACTTCGAATCACGCGTGGTAGGGATGAGAAAAAGATGGCGCGTAACAGAGAAATGTGACGCCTAACGAAAAAAACGTTACATTAAATTTTTTTCCAACCCCGATAAAGAAGTTTCACTTCAATAAAATAAATATTTGGGACATTTAACACACAACGTCTTCTAGTTTCATATTAAGCAGAGCTTGTACTAGATAACTAAACTGATTGATAGAATACCTCCTATATACTTTATTTTTGTAAATACATACATATTATGAATAGAAAACAAAGTTAGTTATTAGTTTGTTGCCTTAGTCGCTTATTACGACACCTATTGGATGAATAGAGTTGGTGACACTCTGGATTTTTAATTCGAAAGCATATGGATGAATATTGGTTAAACATTTTTGTCTATTGCACGACATATGAACATAGAACGAAGGAGAGGGCTTAGAAAGAAAGTTTTGGTCATACATAACGCTGGTCAAACTATTGGTATAGGGTGTGTCAGTGCTTGGTTTGACACTTACGACACTCACGGAAAGAACAGAAGTGGTGACACTCGGCCTATTACCACACGAATAATGGTATAATGGAAATTGCCACTCATCTTTCTCCATTGAAACAAGTTTTGTTTTTCTAATCACTGTATACTGTACAATAAATATCGCTTTTGACAATGATGTAATATGTAAATGGATTTATATAAAGGGCCGCCCATGCAGCTCTTACGACATATCCGGCCCAAGGTGTAACAGGTTTATAGAATTACTTAGACAGTTATAATGATATAGTAAGCTACGAATATTTCCCCTTTTTAGGGTTCAGTTCGCCTTAATGTAAAAACTAACGCTGACCCTAAGTTTAAAGTTTACTAAAAGTGGAGGTATATCAGAAAATCTGTCATTTATATACGTCACCTTCTGACGTATAATCAACATGCCACAATGACAGTCAAGGTCGTTATATGTCACTTCTCGTATTTAACATTTATGCCAACATACTCAACGTTGTATTCTGACCTCTTTGGTATGTTGTAGTCACCTGACTCCATACATATTTGTGACAAAATAAGGCAGTTTTCTGATGCTAAAAACTATTAATTTCTTCTGTAATTGAGAAAAACTTTAAGCTCTAACTTATTGGGCTTTGTTTTATTAATCTATTGGGCAACATTTTAGATTTTGGAACGAAGTTCCTTACGGCAGGCTTGGAGGGGATAGGGATTTCGCTGCGGGACCGAACGGAAAAAAATGTGATAGTAAAACCGTAAGTGGAAAAAGTGTGTGGAATAAATCTGTGGAATAAATCTGTGGAAAAAAGTGCGTGGAATAAAACCGTTAAATGTGACGTGCGCAGGCGCGAAAGCGCGTCATGTGTGCTATTTTATTATTTTAAGAAATTTATTATTTTATTTTCTAAAATACTGAATTTCCTAAATACTTTCTTGTACTTAAATAAAAACTAATCAGCAAAATTTAAGAGAAAAATCAAGAAAACCTACATAAAATTGAGCACGATTTTTTTTGCAAATTGTGTCGATTCCACATTATCCGAAGTAACTTCGTTCCTACCTGGTGTCCCACGACACCATTCATTAATTTTCTATTTTATTAAAGTTAATAAATGTCTTTTAAAATATTCTAATTACAGTATATATATTTCTTAGTATACAAACTCAGCTAAATAAATGACCCGTGCAACTTCTTCAGCGTTTCTCAAAATATTTCTTATTAATTTATGCTCTTCTTCTGTAGGTAGTAACATAATGTTATAACTGCTTTACTGTATATATACTAAAAGAATATACTAATTTGAAAAAAAACAGTTTCTAAGATTAACGCGTTCAACCAAAACAAACAAACTCTTTATTTCAATGACATTAGTATACGTTCGTTACATACTTTATTAAGTGCTAACGACACTACAAATGACAATAAAATAAAAAGGAAAGTGTTTTTGTTTGTCTGTCATCACAAGTTCCCACACAAACGGCTTAACCAATCCGTATAGAACTTTCACTTGATAACTCAGTGTTCAGACAAATGTCTTAATCACGTTCAGGCCCGAAGATGATCGTAGTTTGATTTTCATTCGTATTTAGACACGGTGGAATACGAGTAACAATTTTTATATTGTTTTTTTTATGGTGGTGATTATCATGATGATGTACTCTTAGTCAATTGCGGCCGTAGTACCCAGTTTCAACAACGACCAGTCTTCCGCGCAGGAGACATTAAGATATTAAGGTGCACTCTGTTCTCTCACTCTCACAATCCGATAGGATAGTTATGCAATAAGACCGAGGAGAGATTAGGCGCAGGGTTGATAAGGATTGATAGCTTTGCCCTTTGAAGCACTTAGGTTCAGATCCTAACTTCTAAACTTCGGACTGTTATTAAGCATATACATAATTATCAGAAAACTTAATAACACTTTTTTGGCCCAACCCAGAGACCTCTTGATCGCCAATGGTTTAGACTAACCACTGGACACTGGAATACCACAGTTACGTTAATAGATATAGGTTATTACGTTTTTTTGAGTGGAATTTTAATTATTGTATTAAAGAAAGACAAACTAATATTCGGTTTTGCCTCTGTTCTTGGCAAAATAAGTTCGTTTTCCCCTTAGAAAGACTTCACATAACCAAAATAAATTAATTCAATTGAACCAAATCATTATGCAGCTATAAAAGTCACTATTTATATATTGATTAGTAATAGACATAGTAAACCACCCAAAAATTAAAAACTAAAATGTTCAATTAAAACTAAAACTATCAAAATTTAGTCTCAAAATCAAACTCTTCCTTTGTCCACAGATGTGACTCCGACCACACAGCTGAGATGCTGTACACACACCTCCAAGCCTTGATAGAACGTCCAGAGAACCAAAAGAAGTTCGCCGACATCGAGCGCAAATTACAAATGAGAGGCGCTCTGCCTTCTTCGAAGAAACCCCCAGATTCATCCTTGGGAAGTGAAGTATCCCGAGAATCGGATTCTGGGAGCAACGAAGAAAGATGCGTGGCTAATTTATATGACAGTCTGGCTGCAGAGTTAAAGCAAAAGTTGTCTACAGGTAAAAAGGGTTTAGGTCAGTTATGTTGTTTATTTTTCGTAGGTAGAACTGCTTCCCGTGCACCGGTTTTGGTATGGTAATGTGCTTTTTTTCATTATTATACGTACATATAGTATTATATTTTATTGCATCAAATTGCCGCAAATTAAATTGGCTTTAAAACTACACCAACATATAGCTTAATATATATAAAGCAATGTTTATTTTTTTGTGTTTTGTGCGCTGTCACACTATTCATCTGATCTACGAGAGCGCATTTTAAAACCATTCCCAAAACAGTATTGTTAATAATAACAGCCCATACTTAAACACGCCGAAATACTCTTAAAAACGTATTATTCGTAGATGTACGCAATAACTTCTAGAGCCCAGATATAATTTGTAAGTTTAATAACAAGTCGCGTATCGGAACCTGATTCGAGATGCGAGAATCAACACTCGGATCATCTCAGAAAACACCAAACTTTGCTTTACACAAATCTTAAATGTTAACGTTACTGCACAATAATGGGTCAACACTCAATCACATTACAAATCTAAACAAATCAATATTTCAAAGTTACTTAATATTATATAATTCGGTTATGTTGTATGCCAAAGCATCGTATGTCCCAACATACGTGATTACACAGTTTTGTGTGATATAATACTCTTAACCCTAATAATTAAATGATGTAATGTGTGTTGGTTACTAGATTAATTGAAGGAAATATCGTGTAACCGTTTATTGGTTAGGGACCTCTTTTAGCATAGACATTGCTAAACTAGAACGACAAAAAGGCGTTAATGTGAATTTAGAAACATGTTTTGTTTCTATAAGTTTTATTTGATTTTTTTTGGGCACGGCAACACCTTCCATTACAAATTTATCTGGAACCTGTTCAACATTTTAACTGTTCCGCTACTTAATTGTCAAAATCACGTTTTGACAAATTAATAATGACTTTTGATACGATGACAGAGGGATGTTTTGGCGTAAACTAACCAGTTAGACCCGAGTGTTATAACGACTTTACAAAAACTTACGTACTTGGAAACCAAGCTTGGCTCGGTATTATTGTTTGATAGTCGATTCGCAATTTACCATCTTCTTTTGTTCCCTAATTTTGTCACATAGATAAGTGTCACAACGGGCCTATTAGACAAATATAAACATATGCACATTACACCTAAAAACACGGATAAAATAACGTTTTCTAAAAATAAAACCTAGCTAGATCGATTTACTGCCCCCCAAAATTCTATGCATACTAAATTTCGTGAAAATCGCTGGAGCCGTTTCCGAAAGTCAGTTTATTAGATATGAGTGATGAGGAGACAAAACTCTCTCCTTTCTATATCTGATGACAATAACGGGTCAGCAACGCTCGTGATTATTGAATTGCAGGTGTTGGCTGTAGTAGTCTTCAAGTTCTTAGTTTGCCCGTTATGCCATAAAAAGACATGAATTTTAAAGACATGGTCGTCAGTGCTACTAGTAGCTAATGCTTTAACTGTTTTACTGCCTCAATGAGTTTTATCAAGTTGTAGTACGAACAGTTTTCTCATGCTCTGTGTCAAAAGACGTTTAACAAAGAAACACAACGTCATTGAGTGATTAAATCCATCTTCTTCGTTAAAAAGCAAGTTTTCATAATCGATAATGACCAGACTTTAATCTTAGCATTGTAACTATGTAACCTCGACTTGATTTTGAGGTTAATTGATTATATCTTCTGTGAGTGAACATACTCGTTGATTTTATACAAAAAAAGTTCATATAACAGTTTCTTAACTCTTTTTATTTAATTTTTTAATAATTGAATTGATACTCCTGAATATTTTAGCTTATACTGCCGCTGTTTTACTGTATCAATGAGTTTATTAAGTTGTAATACGAGCAATGCCCTCATGCTCTGTGTTAAAAGACATTTTCTACACTCACCGGCACGGAAACTTGGCCAAGTACAAAACGTATGACAACTTCCTTTTTTTTTTCACTTAGCTCTACAAATTTTGGCTAATTGTGATCAGAGTCTATCCAGTTAACGTTCCTGATCACTTGTTTACACATTAAAAGGTTTTTCGGGTTCATAATGAAGTTTATGCAAAAAATCAGGTTTTCACAAAATTTTACACTAGAGTTAAAAGCACTACGAATTTAAAATTGCTTGATTTTTTGTCGCTTTCTGTCCTTTTTAATAGCGTGTGTTGCCTCCTCTAGCCCTAATGACCGCCTGCATTCGGTCTGGCATGCTTTGGATGACGTTCTTGATGTTGACTTGTAATAAGTCACGCCAGGCAGTAAGTGCAGCATCTCGAAGCTGGTTAAGGGTTTGTGGTGGGTTCGATGATAACTTTATTGCTCGTTTCAGTTTGTCCCATCCGTGTTCTATCGGATTTAAGTCCGGGCTGCGAGCTGGCCACTGCAATTTTTGAACACCAACCTCTTGAAAGTAATCATTCACGATGTGAGCGACATGTGGACGGGCATGATCATGCATCAAAATGAATTGGTCATAACCAATAAACCCTCCGAAGGGCACAACATGATCTTGAAGAATTTCTTCGACGTATCGAGTTGCATTTAAGGCGTTATTGACGATGACTAATTCCGTACGAGCATCAGAACTCACGCCACCCCATACCATTATAGAGCCTCCGCCGAAACTGACCGTCGGTGTGGTTGTCATCGCCAAATAGCGTTCCCCTTTCCTTCTCCAGACACGTTGTCGACCATCAGGTGCATTTAAAGCGATCCTGCACTCGTCTGTAAACAAAACCCTTGCCCATTGCTCAAAAGTCCAGTTAGCGTGTTCGCGGGCGAAGTGAAGTCGAGCTACTCTGTGCTGTGGGAGGAGCTGTGGACCACGGGCTGGTCTTCTTGCTCTCAAATTAACTTCCTCCATACGTCTTCTCACCATACGCTCGCTAACATTCACACCTCTGGAGATTTGAAGCCGCTGACGGATCTCAACAGCGGTCAGGACGCGATTTCTTAAAATCTCTAACACAATAAAGCGGTCGTCACGAGCTGATGTGCATCTTACACCGCCACTACCTGGTCTTCGGGTATAGCGGCCAGTCTCTTGATACTGTTTTAGTGCATATTGCATCGAAGAACGCGGCACGTTTAGGACAATAGCCACTTACGATGGGTCAAACCTTGTTCGACTAATGCCACTGCCTGTGCTATCTGACTTGATGACAAACTCATTTTTATGGATCCTAAGGGGTCTGTCTTTAGGTATTTATTAACCACAATAACAACAAAAGTCTTTGTCAAATTAAAACTTAAAATTTTTAGAGCACAATTAAAAACTTCGACTTCGTCGGATTAATGACACGATTTAACTAAACTTTAAAACGCAGACACACAATGATAGTTCGAGTTATACTGGTAATTGAAATAAAATAAGTTATTTCCCGCGAACAGTCGAAATTCGACTCAAATTCGAGTAAGTAATAGGTACTTACTCGAAATTAAGGTATATAGCTATACGAATAAAAAACCCCATCGGTTTTTTATTCGAGTTTATTCTGTTTACATATTTTACACATTCAGGTATATAAATTTTATTATTTATATTACATTTTATCACTTATAACGAATATTAGAGTTTATTATATGCAAGTAAGCTTTATACTTATTTACAGTCATGAAAACGACACATAAAATTTATTAACATTATAATGTCAATGTATCAACGCTTAGTCAGCACAGGCTTAGCCAAAAAGCTTACGTCAGACCGCTTACCAGACCAATACCAACTTACGAACCATTTCACAGGAAAAAGTCCCATACTGTTACCACCGCGGGACTACGACACAGTACACCGACAGAAAGGGAACTTGAGTAATATTGACACACGTCGCTGCTTGAATCAGAATATCGTGGGAGTGAACGCGAGGAGGAAACTGGAGTCATCTGGAGGGAGCTCCGGCATCGGGAGTGACTTAGCCCCATCGCCAGAGAGGAACGAATATCCACGGCAGCATGATAATCACAGCACTAGTGGTGAGTACAATTAATACATTACTTTGAGTTCCATATGTTGACAGATTAAAAATACAGCGTATCACCGCCTCTATTAATCTCGTGGGTGTCGTAATAAGCGTAATTATTACGGCAAGAAAATGAAAAACGTAATGAAAATCTTTGTTTTTTTAACGTGTCGATACCAAAATCACACGGTGTGCCACTCTTCGAGAAAGAAATCTTGAAACAAACACTATACCAGCCTATCTGGCCAGCGCGGTGTAGTAGGCCAAAAGCTCTTTTGTAAGGAGAAGCCTGTGCCCAGCAGTAAACTACTAGCAGTGGCTGTTGATATAATATCAGCTATCTGAAAGTCCTACGAAAAATGCGGCCCACGCGATTCATATACTACCCGCAACAAACTGACAATTTTGTTTTTGTTATATAAAAATTCGAACACTATTATAACAGGATTCCAATAAATTTTATAACAAAGCTATTGTTAAGGAACTACAAAATAGCACTTCAAATAAATATATTCACATAAATTTTCATTTACGCATAAATTAGCCAAGGTACGAGACTAAACATTTTTTGTTCAATTTGTTTAAGTTTATATAACAACGCGAATTATAAGTCAAACAACGGAAGTCCATTATCAAATATTAACTGTGGAGGGAAAACCCACCTCTTAACTTCGTCATGTTAACTCCACCGAAGCAGAAGATTGGACAGCTTTAGAGTTAGTGAGTAAGAGGATGTTAGGAGAACCAACTCTCCGTAGGAATTGTCTGTTGAAATACATTAAATTCGGGAGCCACTACAGTAGCAGGTTGACTTTTACAGAAAGTAAAGTAAAAATTAATAAAGAATAGATCAATAATCAAATAAAACAGCCACGTGAAACATGTTTATTGATTAACTCAATAATCTTAAGGAATTCACTTCATACATACATAAAGTCAGGACTATTGCTCAGAGGGGTAGGCAGAGATAATTGGTCTATACTTACTGCGGTCCTGACACACCTGTTTTGCTTCATCCACATTCATCAATCGCCGCAGAAGGCAATAGGCTTTAGACAACAGTAAAATATTAACATTCTACATAACAAATATTATTTTTCTATGTGTAACATTTTGTCTTTTGCTTGCCAGACATCTGTAGGTATGATTAAAGTGTGTTATGTTCGATGAAATATTAGATATACTCGTACATCACATCTGTAAAACTTTTTTCGTTTTATCCGTACCCATTTCACTCTTTCTATCCCTGCTTGATTTATATCATAAATTTTCCCTACAGTTGGACTATAAAGAAACTCTTTCGAAACTTGTCTGTACAAGATAGTACTTCATATCTCTTATTCTTAATAATTGTGTTTTGAGTACTCGCAATTTCAACATTTAAAAACCATTTTAACCTTTCCAACCGTTCGAATTTCCTGACACTTTTGTTGGAGTATTAGCACATGATATATTCGGTAACAGTCTCCGATGACCAAACATATCATTATCCAAATAGAAAAAAATATTACCAGAGGCAGTTATAGTTACACTAGTAAAATAATCGTGCGATTAAAAACATTATGATGTAATAAGTGTTGAAAACAAAACAGGATTCCAATAAATAACACAAATGCTGGTATCATTATCTAAATTACTGTATAGTTTTTTCACTAGTTTCTTGGTTAACGAGATGATTTTATAAATAAAAAAAATATTTCTGCGTTCCAACTGCTTGAAATTGAAGGTTTTTGTTATAAAAACGGGGAACCTCTTATGTTTTGACTCGTTTAAGAGGTAATAAGGCGAAAAAATATTTGCTTCCTTTTATGTTCGTTTATTTAAAAAAAATATTTGTTACGTAGGACAAGTACTTACTACTGGTATTTTTTTTTAATTCACCCGCTAAACTATCAAAGATTTAGGCATAAAAAGCTCTTTTTTTGGAAATAACAACTGCCGCGCTAAGATAAAATCCTGTGTCGCGGCAAACTTTACAGACATATATGAAGCAGACACATAGGACACCCAGATTTCGAACAACAATTTATGGATCACACAAAGTGTTGTCCTCTGTGACAGCAATGATAATATCGGAATCAACATGGTACAACACCACGTGGGGAACCGACACTTCAGCGCAGTAGGCAGCGGCGAAGTGACCACTTTTACTACTATGCCATTCGTACAGTCATGTTGGTATCTTGGTAGAGCAGTTATTACGGTCTAAATACTTCTCATAATTAATATCAACACGGAAAAATATATAATTAACTTTAGAGGGTTACTCGTTACTTGGCGCTCTAATCAGTAATAATGCGTAATAATATAACCCATTATAGTCTTATGAAAGGGCTCCTTAAATTCAATGTCTTTTAAAGTCTAAAAAGTCGATTCGTAATTTTATCTATGAATACCGAAACGAAAAACGCAGACTACAAATTTCTGAGCTATTAAAAAACATATCATACCTACTTCGTTAAAAATATAACTTTAGTTTTACAAATATGCGTAATTTATTATTTTTATTTTCGTCTTTAAATACAAAAATAATACATCTATTTAAACACATGTTTTTTGTTAGCTAACTGACGTCAATTCTGTAGCTATTATTATTATTTAACTTAATTGCTAAGTAACTGTGCTTGTAGGCCAAACGATTAGCTACCAAGAGTCACGGGAAAACGCAATCTCTTGCAACAGACCGTAAGAATCGCCACGAATCTCATCGCATTCGGAATCGCACGACAAACCCGCATTACAGAACAGGTGACATCACCCACGGCGAACTGCCCGTTTACGTCATTATCCACAGAATTGACACGACTTTTTGTTTTTTTTTTGTGTACTAAATCAAAGTGCCAAGACTACAAACCGTTTCCTTAAAGGTTTAAATAAAAAAAGTATATAAGTATTCTATCTGTCTATCTAGCCGTCACAGTACAAGATTTGTTTAGTTTGAAGCTAGATGGCGTTGTGTGTTAGATGTTGAATTGAACTTTATTTAAAGAAACGATGTAGTGTGACTGAAATATTTCTGTACTTCACAAATTGGTATAATTTGATGTATATGTGATGACAGAAATAAATACATTATTTTACATATATATATTTTAAATCTCTAAATTATCCTATCAAATTACTAACTTGAGGGTTGACGGTACTTACTAAATTTGACCACTATCATGTAAGTTGGACTACATCTTAACAAGTATACTTAGTGTGGGCATCTAATTAGCCTCTACCATTCTTAGTATAACTACTTTTCTTTTGGAATATTGGTATAATAGTATGCATACATAAAATCACGCCTGTTTCATGCTCATGCAGAGGCTTATCAAACGTCCACTTTTATTAATGTTTTGGTCCCACGTAATGTTTGGCAAGTCTATTGCCACTGTGTGGTGGGCCGTGAATTAGTTCACATTTGAAAAATCATATAAAAATCATTTGATTTATTATAAAAATTGTTTATATACAAGAAAGTTACTTAGTTGGAATTTATTTTTTCAAAATTACATAGTCTAAATGACCACCATTTCGACGTTTGCACTCCTATAAGCGAGCATTTAACTTTCAAATATTCGTTGGCAAAGAGACCGCGAGATCGCCGATATCTCTTCGCTGGCTTTTCTTTTCGTTGACGTAGTGTATTTAGTTTTCTGATGTAGACACAACTCTTCAAATAATGCCATAAAAAAGTCTGCTTTGGATAGATTTTGAATTCTAGGTGACCATGGAATGTCGTCTCGTCTGGAAATCAGCTTTTCCGGAAACATGTCTTTGACCACTGACAGGGACTCGGCCGGCAGGGCATCGGTCCCAAGAAATCCCGTAACATGTTTGCGCGCAATGTTAGATTCAAATGTTAACTCTTGGCCCACCCAAATGTAAATGTCATATAAAAAATAACAAAGCTGTGCTAGGCAGACTGACTATGAATCAATTCTTATTGTGAAATTATATTGACCTTGACCTTTGACTTGACCTTGAACAAAAAAAGACATTGGTTGACAGTAGGTTTAAAAAAATCCTGTAAAAATAAAAGATTATTAAAAATATTTACAAGTAAATCCCATAATTCAATACTAACAAATCATTATAAATCATATGAGAAAATATTAAAAAAAGCAGTATCTACAGCAAAAAAATTACATTACAAACATAAAATAATAACTTCAGAAAATAAGGTTAAAACAATGTGGAACGTTATAAATGAATGTACAAATAAAAATACACAAAAGGAAAAACAAAATATAAAGTTGCAAATTGATGACATAATATATTCGGAACCAAAACAGGTGGCAAACTATTTTAATAACTTTTTCATATCCGTGGGAGACATGACCCCACCTAATCAGACAAACAGAAACTCAGGCGATGTCTGCGTAACCCACTTCACCGAAAACACTATGTTTCTCAGCCCGATTGATCCCTATGAAGTTAACATCATGTTGAAAAATCTAAAAAATACGAGAAGCCATGGAATAGACGAAATTCCGCCTATTTTGGTAAAATATTGCGCTGATGAGTTAACACTACCGTTCTGTAAACTCATTAACCAATCGTTCGAGGAAGGTATATTCCCGGACTACCTGAAACAGGGGTTAATAAAACCGATATACAAAAAAAAACGCAAAAACCGAACCTGACAACTACCGCCCGATCGCTCTCCTACCTACGGCCTCAAAGCTCTTTGAGAAAGCCATGAGTAGGCGAATATATTCATTTTGCGATAAATATAAAATTTTCAACGAATGCCAAAACGGTTTCCGCAAAAATAAATCGACAACATTAGCAGTATTTAAATATATCCAAGAGGCCCTAAATATTTTGAACAACAAACAATATGCAATCGGAATATTACTTGATATGTCTAAAGCCTACGACAAAGTGCAATTTAAAATACTACTCGACGGACTACATAGGATAGGAATACGCGGAAAAGCTCATGAATGGCTCACCTCCTACCTAACTAATAGAGAACAACAGGTAGAAATACAATACTTTAATAAAGCAACTAAAGAAATCGAAAATATTCGATCGGACAAAATAAATATTACGGCTTCGATTCCACAGGGTAGTGTAATAGGATGTCTATTTTTTCTAATTTACATAAACGACCTGCCGAAAATAATAAATGGGCCATGTGTGTTGTTTGCGGATGACATCTCATTGTTAATCTCGTGCGCAACGAATTCTAACCTAGACGAAAAACTTAACAAAATTTTTAACACAACAATCGATTGGATGAATGAGCATAACCTACAAATTAATTCTAAAAAAACTAAATTAATTTCCTTCCGTCCATGTCAAAAAAAACCACTGAGCATAAATTTTACATTCGAAGGAAATAAAATTGAAGAAGTAGGCGAATTCAACTTACTCGGAATAACAATAGACACGAACATCAATTGGAAATCACACATAAAAAAAGTTAGAATAAAAATTTCCAAATTCGCTTACGCCCTACAAGAAGTAAAGAAATTGACAGACTTACCTACAGCACTCACTACCTACTATGCCTACGCCTATTCGTGGCTATCCTACGGAGTAATATTGTGGGGTAATAGTACAGATGCACCCACCCTATTTACTTTACAAAAGAGACTCATCCGAATTTTGGTCAATATAAAACAGATAGATAGCTGTAAAACCCACTTCCAAAATCATAAAATCCTCTCTTTGCCTTGTATTTACATCCTGGAAGTGTGCAAGTTCGTCAGAAAATATCCGGCATTCTACAGCAAGCGCGAAGATAAACAAACAAAATATTCATATAGACACAAAGACAGACTAAACCTACTGCATTCACGACTGACAATGCACTCTAATAGCCCTTTAGTTATGTCTATTAAAGTATACAATAAACTCCCTAATAGCATAAAAAACGAGAATGAATTTATTACTTTTGTAAAAAAAGTAAAGGTTTTCCTAATTGATAAATGTTATTATAGTATAAAAGAATATTTAGATGATAACACCACATGTAAATAAAAAAATACCTAATAAAAATACAATAAATAATTATTTTCTGCATCTTTAATAATTAAGTATAATAATAATGAAATATAAAATAATGACAAAATAAAATAAAATAATATCGATATTAGATAATATAATAACAATGACATAATATAATAAAATAAGAATAACATAACAATAAAACATATGGCATGAACATAGAACAATTAAAATTTAAAACTGCAACATAAAAGGCATTCGTTGACAGTAAGTATAAAAAACCTGTAATAATGAATGGAGCAATGAGTATGTAATTGAATGGGTATATAAGTGTAATCGTAGGCATCTTCCTCTCTCCCACCAACACAAAATAAATATAAGCTGTGCCCGACAGGGTCCATAATTGATACTGTACTATTTTATGTTGACTATCTGTGAGACATTATGGTAAAGCAATAAAGTATTGAGTATTGAGTATTGAGTATTTGAATGAGAAAAAAATGTTTGAAGATCATCGTGATCATGATAGTCATTCACGCTAAAATACCCAATAAATATTATACTAAGCGTTATTTATGTGTGGTCGTATTTAAACCCTTTTTTTTTTTTTTTTTTTTTAACGTGTGGAAACCCCCTCGGGCCGTCACCCCACCGGGGTTTACGGCGGGGTGGTGTGTCGGAATCGGACCGACTAAAACCACACGGTGTGCCACTCTGCGCCTGAGATAGGAGGGATCCGGGAACCGCTGCTGTTACGACATCCAGATCCCTCCCAGCGCCTGCCCGCTAAAGCGGGCACCATCTGCGGATAAACTCTCTATTTAGGCGACGTACGGCACACGCGCACATCACCTCCTCGCGGCTGGCCACTATAGCGGATGGAGGGGAAAACCCGTCCCGTCCACCCGCGGCCACACTCAAGGCGGCATGAGGCGCTGGTATGCGCGCCTCCGCCGCCCGGCTCGCCGGCGGCGAATTGGGTCCGAGTGGACATCGTCCTCCCGGGCCTTCTCCGCCGCCTCCTTCCGCGAAATTACGTCTTCGCAGAAGGTTGCGACCGCGGTAAAACAACTGTCGCTACCGGCCATGGAGCGTATGACGGCCGGCAGCGAGAGATCACCTCCAATAACTGCAGTGAGGACCCCACGCTGCGCCGCCCAAGCGGAACAAACCGCTAGCGTGTGCTGAGCCGAGTCCTCACTACAGTCGCAGTGGTGACAGGCGGGACTCAATTCCCTCCTGACGACCGAGTGCAGATACTTCCCGAAGCAACCGTGCCCGGAAAGGACCTGCGTCAGTCGGAAGGAAAGGGTCCCGTGCTGCCGCCCTGCCCACTCGGCGATGACCGGCTGGAGAGCCTCCACGGCGGCAAAGCCAGCACGTGGAGCCTCCAGCCGGGACGACCAACGAGCCATCGTGGCTCGACGAGCGGCCTCTCGCCACTCGCGTATCTCTACCGGCGGGGCCCGTATGCCACTACCCGCCCGGAAGTCAGCCGTTCGCCGGTAAACTTCGGCGAGCACTTCCGCCTCCAAATCCCACGGGGGAGTTCCGGCCAAGGCGCACGCCGCCTCCGTCGATACGGTGCGGTAACCACGTATGGCTCTAACCGCCAATATCCTCTGAGGGCGCCATAGGCGAGCCCTATTCTGAGCGGTCAGAGCCGCCGCCCACACCGGTGCACCATACAGTGCCATTGACCGGACAACCCCCGTGTATAGCCGTCTCGTCGCGACGCTGGCTCCACCCAAATTGGGCAAAAGTCGCCCAAGGGCAGAAGCAACGCCGACCAGCTTTAGAGTAAGCTGTCGGAAGTGCTCGTCGAAGAGCCACCTGCCGTCTAGGATCAGGCCCAGATACTTCATCTGGGCCTTAATCGGTACGAGGACCGAATTGACAACGATAGAGGCGCCGGGGGGTGGACCACGACGGGGCCCATGAAACAAAAGGGCCTCCGTCTTATCTAGGGCCACCCGTAAACCTAGCGCCTCAATGCGCCCGACCACCAAAGAGACTCCCACGGTGGCCAGGCGCGCCGCCTCTTGAAAGTTCGCCCCCCGGGCCGTGACCAATGTGTCATCGGCGTAACAAATTACGCCCAGCCCGGGGGGAAGACGACCTCGAAGGGCCCAGTCGTATCCCATATTCCACAGGAGTGGTCCGAGGACAGACCCCTGTGGAACACCGCACGACATGGGCCGCCGCCTCAGAATACCATCTCGGTCCTCGTACATGACGGTACGCTCCTCCAGATAGTCTGCCACAAGCCGCCTCAGGTACTCTGGCACCCCGTGGTAGTGGAGTGCTTCCCTGATGCAGCTAAATGGCAGACTATTAAATGCGTTGGCGATGTCCAACGACACCGCCAGCAGCACACCACCACAGCTCACCGCCTCTTCGGTCACGGCCCTCAGGCGCAACACAGCATCGACTGTCGAACGCCCGGCTCGAAACCCGTATTGGGCGTCCGACAGATCGGGGCCCACCTCGCAGAGGTGCCGGACGATGCGGGCAGAGATTATCCTCTCAAACAATTTACCCGCCTCGTCCAGCAATACGATGGGCCTATAAGCCGCGACCGAATCGGCCGGCCGTCCCGGCTTCCGTAGTAGGACCAGCTTCCCGCTCTTCCAGCCCTCAGGAAAGCGCCCGGACGCCAAGCTGGCGTTTAGGACTTCCCCGAGGCGATCCGACATGTGGTCGAGGGTTCGCGCCAACACTCGGGCAGGTATCCCATCTGGCCCAGGGGCGGTGTTCTTAGAGCGAATCCGTAGAACGACCGCCCCTATCTCCGATTCCCTGACGGGCGGAACATTATCCTCGTTCCGTCCCCCGTCGTCTTCGACCATGAAGGCCATCGACGGGGGTGTGTGCTCCGCCCGCTGCGGGAAAAGACCCTCGACCACTTCCCGCAGGAAGCTGGGCTGGAGGGTCTCTGTAAGGGGGGGGCCCGACGCGCGGAGCTTTTGTCGCGCCGCACGATAAGGGCGACCCCAGGGGTCACGATCGAGACCCTCCAGCATCTCCTTCCTCTTCACTTCTTTGGCGCGGCTAATGGCCAGCTTCAGAGTTTTCCGCGCCTCTCGGTACTCCTCATGAAGCTGGTCCTCCCCGCCGTCTACGCGGTGTCGCCGCCGACTACGGGTGTAGGACCTCCGGGCACGAGTACAGGCCGCGCGGAGGTCCGCCAACTCCTGGGACCACCAGTAAACCTCCTTCCGTGGAGGCCGACAACCTCGGATACGGGGCATGGCCGCATCGCAGATCTGCGTAATCGCATCGCGGAAACGACCAGCCCCCATGTCGACCTCTTCGGTCGGAGCCTGCGGAGACAGCCAGGAGTGAATAATGGCTGCCTCCTCTAGTAGGTCCCTATTCAGTTTGGCTACAGCCCACCGCGGAAAGCGAGAAGAACGCCGCGCCGCGTGACCCCTACTGGGGTCCTGGGTCCGGGAGAGCTCAAATCGGATGTAGAGGTGATCCGAGAGCGTCTCAACCTCTTCCAGGACGCGCCAGTTCCTTACTCGTGCGGCGAGGGCAGGGGTAGCGAACGAAAGGTCCACTATCGACCCTCCCTGCTGTCGCACGCACGTGTTGGTGGAGCCTCTGTTTAATAAACAGAGGCCCACCGAGGCCGCCCACTCCTCTACGGCATCGCCCCTTGCGTCCGTTCTGGGGGAACCCCACGCAATGGATTTTGCATTGAAGTCCCCCAGCACTAGGACGTGCCCAGACGTTAACCGCCGCATCGAGGTTTCCAAGTTGTTAAGGAAAACCTCGAAGTCGCTCAAACTCCGGTTGGGGGAGAAGTAGACACCATATATGGTGATCCCCCCCCACTCGGCAGCAACATATCCAGTGCCCTTGTCTCTAAGCGACAAGGGCGGGGAATGAGCCGCCGTGGAGCCGACGACTGCCACGGAACCGTCCCGGTCACCCAACCAGTTTGAACGGGGAGGAACGTAATAGGGCTCCGCGGCTACGGCAACACCGATCGACCACTGTGCCATGGTTTGCAGGAAGAGGTCCTGCGCCGCAGCACAGTGGTTCAGGTTCGTCTGGACTAGGAGACTGGAGACTTGGTCCATTACTGGACTGTCTCTACAGCCTCCTCCATGGGCGACGACGTCGACGCACGAACGACGTCAGAGGCAGCCTGGGTCGATTGACTAGCCCCTGACGTCTGCCGAGAATTGCGGGAAGGCTTGCAGCCTCCCTGCCCGATCTGGTGATTGGCGGGTTTATTACCCGCTGCACACGCCGGGCAGTGAGGGGCGGCAGAGCACTCTGCCGCCTTGTGCCCCGGTCGACCGCAGCGGAAACATAGTCCGCTGCAGTCAAAGCAACTAACACACTTGGCGCGTGTGTGTCCCGACGCCAGACATTTATAACACCTCATCGGTCTCGGCGCCAGGACCGTGATCCTAGCGTTCACGAAACCGATGAGCAACTTTCCGGCGTCGCCCAGGACTTTGCCCGACACTACTGGACATTTGACCCACACCGCGCCAAGCCCACCTGGACCGGGGCGGATGGTGCCGACCCGGATGCTGTCCGCGCTGCATCCCGTCTTCTCCTCAATTGCAGCGCGGACATCCTCGGACGTCACAAAGTCGTCCAGGCCCGAAATGCGCAGTTCTACGCACTTTGTAGGCCTGGCGATCTTTACACCATCCGTGGCCTCGAATATACCCCGCAGTTTCTCGGCAAACGTGTCCGCCGTCTTTGCGCCTTCAGCCCCAGGGAACTCGAGGACTCGAGCTCCCGTCTGGGCGAGGCGCATTCTGACTCCTACTGTCCCGAAGTTATTTGTGGCGAGACTGTCCCGGGCCCTCTTGAAAACAGCCGCATAGGACAGTCCCCCATTTGCCGCCTCCGGTGATACTGTAATTACCACAGCCGCAGTTTTAGGCGGCTGTAGTTTCAGTGGCTTCGTTTTGTTGATCCGTGCTACCGGAGGCGGCTGTGTAGTCGAGGCTGCGTTCTTGGCAGCCCTCCTACTACGCTTTCGGGCTTTTTTATTGCCTCCGACTAACTGCCACTCACTATTCGAGGGAGGATTCGCAGAGGGGCTTGTTGCTAGAACACCAGGGTTTGGAGTGGGGAGGCAAGGATATACCTCCATTATCCTTGGCGCAGCTTTCTTCGCTGCAGGCCCAGCCTTCGGTGCAGCTGCTTTCGCTGCTGTACGGACTGCTCGTCCAGACTTGGGAGTGATCGCAGGTGCAGATACCGACACCGCCGCCGCATACGATCTGCGACCAGCCGTAATGGGAGGCGGAGCCGGCGCTGATGCAGTCCGCGATCTGTCCGCTGCGAGCGGCGGCCGAACAACGGGGGCCGGAGGCAATCTCGCCTCAAGGCCCGCAAGACGCCCATCCAGCATACGTCCCACCGCCTCCAGAATTTGGCGAAGGTGGGCATCACTGGAATCGACAGAGGGCGAAAGCCGCCGCGGAGCCGGGCCAGGCACAGATCTATCCGCCTGCGCCCGAAACTGGGCAAACTGGGCACTCAGTTCAGCTACCTGTCCTGTTAGGCGTTCATTGGCAGCCTGGAGGCGAGCTACATCTCCAATCAGGGTCTCAACTACTCCAGCTATAGTGGAGGAGGAGTCCTTCAGGGCTTTTACGAATTGGCCCTTAAGGTTCGTAGATTTCGTAGCCACCTTGTTTATGATGGCCACAGCTACGTTCGCCCTCTCCTGCATAGACACCGGCGTTTGTGAGGCAGAATCCCCCAAAGCCGGCCCCTGGATCTTTAGCAGGAGATCGGCGATCTCCTCCTCCACTAAATTTTCTCCCTCAACTCGAACCCGTCTATAGGCATCCGCCTTTGAAAAGATGGAGCCTGACGGCCTCGAGACCGGTGTGCGCGACCTCCCTCTGCGGCTACTAGCCACTTTGGGAGGCACCCACTCCTGAGACGCGTCGCTGTCTTCGTCCATGGAGCGTCCGCGTTTGCGACAATCGCGGAGCTCCATGTACATCTGCTGCAGTGTGTTCGTCGTCGTACTGGAGTTATCATCCGACGGTACGACGGACCTGGAACGCAAGCGTTCTGATCTTCTTAGGCTCCCAGAAGTTAGATTTACTTTTGGGAGCCGTTCTGTGATAGGCATCTCAGTCGAAATTTCTTCACTCTCTTCTATGTTCCTACCCTTCTTGTTTTCTTCCTTTGTATAATTTTTTGTAATTTTTGAGTATTCCATAACAAAACCCACGAGTGGGGGAGAACTAGAGGTCGACCCGGGCAGAGATCCCCCAATACCCGGGCAAGCGTAAATTTGTGCCCAACCGAGGGGTCCGCAGGTGCCTCGGCTGGGAGTGCGCTTGCGACTGAACAACCCATCAGCCATGCATCCCCTGGCCACGCACCAGAACACGGGATTCGGGGTAATTTTTTATAGAGGTTTTCTACCTCGCAGTCCGGGCGGCTAAGCCAAGACCCTCGCCCCCGATTGGAGTCGCGAGACTCCAACTCGGGACTACGATATGGCGACGGCGGCAGGGAGACTACGTCTCTTGATGCCTACTCGGTGGCAGTGTGAGTGCACACCGAGCCCGTCCTAACTTTTCCACCGCTGAGCGGAGGAACTCTGACCCTAGAAAGGGTCCCACCATAGTGATTTTTTTTTTCTGAGGTTTTCCTCCTCATTGCTCCGAAGAGCGAAGAACCAACAGAGGATCCGACTAACCCGCCCGCTCTGTTGTACCAAGTCTCGGCCGAATTGCCGAAGAAAATGGCTTCCTCTTCGTGCTAGAACATTAGCCGTTGGCAGTGATGAACACCATCGCCAACGTTACCAGGGTGCACCACGTGGAGGTTTTCTAGCCCAGCACCCCGGTCGTATTTAAACCCTCCACTAGCTTTAATCCGTGGCTACTTGAGTTCATATTGTTGTTGTTAATCAATTTTATTTGATAACGATAAGTTGTGTGTTATTTCTAACTTCAACATACTTTTGTGTCTTTCATCAAGAATACGTAGGAAGTAATGAAATTTTAAACGAGTTTTCGTTTTCTTTTTCTATATAAAGAGCCTGCTAAAGTGACTATTCTACTTGATTTAAAGTATAAATAGAATCCAGGAGTTGTGATCATCATACTCATTGCAAATGCAGACAATACAGTATGGTGACCCACACTATGGCGGCCTAGTGAGATGCTTTTTCACGCCACGCTTGGTGACGTAAATGGCGTGACAGTCATCGTAGCAGTGTAAGGTTCACACACTACGATAACTGTCACTCCTGCTTCAAAGGGGCATCCTTCTGAACTTAAGAAAAATTCCTGCGCTGCAAATAAAACCACAATAACCGAGCTAAAAAGAAAAGGTTTTGGCCTACTATACCACGCTGGCCAGAAAGGGTAGTATATGTAATAAATAAATAAATAAATAAAACCAATTTTACATAAACTTCAACTCATACATGTAAACAACAAATATTCAGGACACAAATGTTAGTTGAACTCTGCACTCATGATAAGATTTAACTTGTTTTATGGGTAACAAGTATCCCTGTAAGGTAAAAAACAACATTGTCTACGTAATTTTAAGCAAATTGGGCTTGTTTTTAGGTTTTTCTTCTTTTTGCAGTGATGTTATTATACGTAGTATGTATGTGAAAAAGCATCTCACTAGGCCACCATAGCGTAGGTCGCCATACTGCGCTGTCTTCATTCGCAGTGAGTACGGCGAACACCGCTCTTGGATTCTATTAATGCTTTCCATCAGGTGGAATAGAGTCACTTTCGTAGGTTTCTATAAAAAAAAAAATAAAGTTTGCTACCTTAGTCGGATCTTACTATATCCTCAGGTTAATGCTGGCTATACTCTGTGTTTCTATTCCGTCACTATTCGGGTTTAGTTATTGAAAAAAAACATGTATTAACTCTGATTTTGTCGCACTTTTTGTAAAGCCTGCCTATAGAATTTTTAACTTAGGGATAGGCACCTTATGTCGAGAACTTAAGCGACCTGTCATTGACGAAGGAGTTTTACTTAAACAATCTGTTAACTGCACGGATGGTATAGTAATTTAAGCGGTCGCCACGCCGCTCTCTATTACGCCAAGTGCTGTGGGTTCAAACGCCACACGAGACTACATTTTGTGCGATCCATAAATTGTTCTTCTGAGTCTGGGTGTTCTTTGTGTCCGTTTCTTGTATGTTTGTAAAGTCCCCCGCGGCACAGGAGATATTCCTAAGGCAGGCGTTGTCATTTTCTCCAAAAAAAAAATCAATTTGTTTAAAAACTCTATATATCTTAACAACGCAAATAAACTCGTAAATATATACGGATTCGTTATAATATCATTTTAATAAATATGAATGTGTTTCAACAAAAACAATTGTCCTTAGAACATAGTACGTATGCAAATGTTAAACTCACGACTTAATGTGATAATGGACACTAACACAAACGCGTTAATATACATACATGTCTGATTCTCACGCATAGCTATGTCTGTAATAGTATATATAACCTTCTAGCGTGCTGGAAATTGAATATCTTTATTATTGTGTATTATTTTATATAAAACTCAACAACTAACATTGATACATTATTTAAATATTAATTCATGTGCAAAAAGCTAAAATTGACTGTTGATTTATGTGAAAAAGATTATAAACATGTTGTCAAGACCACGATTAGTGACTGCACAGTTGGCTTAGTGGTTTCAGCGGTCGCTATGCCGCTCTCTACTGCGCTGAGTGTTATGGGTTCAAATCCCACATGTGACAACACTTTTGTGTGATCCATAAACTGTTGTTCTGCGTCTGGGTGTTCTTTGTGTCCGTTCCTTGCATGTTTCTAAAGTACCCCGCGATACAGGATTTATTCCTAGCAACGGTCGCAGTTGTTTCTTTTTCTTTAAATAATAATTTATAGTCGAAGTCAAATTGCAATAAATAGTATAATTAAAAAAATATCTGGGCAATAAAATCTTCTTATTTTGATTGTAAATAACAAGAATTATAAAATAATAATCGGTCTATTGTTAAATTGAATTAAACAAATATTGAAATATTTGTGTTAATTCGTTTATACAGAGTTTTTTTTTTCAAATTTTGCATCCTCTTTGCAGTGATGTTGTTCTGAGAAATTTACTCCCTAATTCGCCTCTTGCGACACTCATGCTATGAATAGGGGTAGTGACACTATATTCTCAATGCATCACCACATGAAGATATATTGACACGTCAAATATATTAACTAAACAATCAAATAAAAAAAATCTTAGTAAAATAATATACAGTATTAGTAATACCTAATAACTCTGAACAAAAGTTTCCTAAGTTATAAACTTCGTCCCGAATTTTTTAACGAGCAGTCAAAAAATTAATAAGACAATTTGGAAAACCTATTGTCGTTAATAGAACAATTTATGGATTAGATTGGAAGAGAAGAAGTAATAAAAACACGAAAGGAAAATAAGAATGGATATTGCTTACTCAGATAGATTGGGCAGTGCAAGCAACAGCTTAAATAGGTCCTGGTCATTTTAATTTGTCTTTATAAACACTGTCACTTTTCTTGTATCTCACCGACTTCTCCTTCCACATTGATTTTCCAATTTTCAACTTCTAATTCTTAAATCGCGCAATGACGACAATAGACCAGTCGCCTTTTTTTAAATAATTTTAAGAGCATGCCACAGTGATTACTCTACCTGATGTAAAACATGAATAGAAGCAGCGCTCTCTACTGCGACGAGTGTTATGGGTTCAAACCCCACGGGGAACAACACTTTGTGTGAACCATAAATTGTTGTTTTGAGTTTGGGTGTTTAACAGTTGTGGTACACATTGCGAATACAATCAATGCAGTATGGTGACCCACCTATGGCGGCCTAGTGAGATGCTTCTTCACGCCTCGCTTGGGGACGTAAAAGACTTGACAGTCATCGTGGCAATGTAATGCCCACACACTTAACACGATAACTGTCAACCCTTCATAAATTGGCCCCCGATCTCGCGCTCACCAACACAACACGACAATACATATGCTGTCGCTTTAGCTTAGTATTCTGTGGAAGGGTGATACTACTCCGGTCGAGCTGACCCGTTCGTGCTCAAATCAACAAGGCTCTACTATCTTGTGACTCCCTATTACGTCAGCAGAAAATAAATCATAGTCAGCACTATCTTGTCCGTGTAGTGACGGATTAAGAATACATAGTGTTACCACCCCTATTCATCCCGTGGGTGTCGTAAAAGGCGACTAAGGGAACAAAGTATACAAGACAACATCATTACAAAGAGAAGGAAAACTTGAAACAAACCCTATTCGAACCCGTCTGGCCAGCGTGGTATAGTAGGCCAAAATTTCCTTGCTAAGGAGAGGCCTATGACCAGATATACCTTGAGGTATGTATACATGATGGTATATAAAGAAATGCCAAGCAATTGGAGCCATTAACAGACCATCAAACACTAAAATATCGAGATGTACACTTAATTAATAGTCTGAACACCATAACCTATAATTATTTCTCGGTATCAATGATGGGAGCATCTACCACTACTTATGGAGGAAACAATTTCAAATAGTTATTAGCTAATTTCAGAACATGACATGTGCCTATTGTTCTGTTTATCACAAGCAAAAAGTTTGAAGAAGAAACTAATATTAATTGAAGCATTTCTGATACTTACTTAACGTGATATTAGATTCTCTGAGCCACTTACGGGAAAACTATTAACCTACTTAGGACAAATGGTTAGCCGTGTAGATACTTAATTAGCTAAAATACTTAAAATAACTAGAAAAATCATATTTCGGCACAAAAGAGACGGCTTAACCAGAGTGCATAAACCTTTATATACACACATAAGAGTATAAAAGAAACCAAATCGTAGCGCTAACATATAGTTCAAGAACACACTTACCTTCAAAGTTCAGATCAACTATTGAAGTGCTTGAGAAATATTTGATTGTGAACATTTAACACTTTGCACAATAACCTACTCTTGTTAAAACAAACAAATTTGAACCCTATAGCAATATACAAAAAGTTGAGAATAACCCGAGTTAAGATGAAGGTGTGGTTTGACATGGCATGATTTGTCTTTTGAATGGGATGGAATAAATTTAAAATAAACAGATGTTTTTGAAGTGACACGAGAATGGATAACCGAAGACTAACTTTGTAAGCTCTTGTACCCATTTAGAGTCTTCAGAACTTTCAATATGAAGTTAATTAGCTTTCTGTCTTTAATCAATTAAAAAAAGTAAATAGTAATCTTCAAAACGCAGTGGTGGTAGGCTCCCCACAAGGTGGTCCGACAACCTGGTGAGCGTCGCCTGAAGCCCTTGGATGGGAGTGGCATAGGACCGATTGTTGAAGAGAGCTTTAGGGAAGGTCTATGTCCAGTATTAGATATCTTTTGGCTAAGATGATGATGATGAGTAATCACCACCTTACCCTTTAATTGGTTTTGTTCTTCTATTCTGTTTTATCACTCATCAGTTCTGCCCCAGACTGCACGGATGACGTAGTGGTTTAAGCGGTCGTCTCGACGTTTTTTACTGTGCTGACTGTTGTGGGTACCCCACATGGTACAAGACTTTGTGTGATCCACAAAGTCTGGTTCTGAATCCGGGTGTTCCCCCCCCCCCTCCTCCCTCGCGACATAGAATATATTCCTAAAGCGGAAGGTGACTTTAAAAAAATCACGGCTTTCTGCCTTTTTAGCCATATCCCCTTTCGTGCAGTTTATTCATTTTTTTCTTTTGTCATCCTCAGTTTCCTTATCCGTCAGTTTTACGAATGGTAAATGATAGTTTGAACCTTATATACATATTCTAGTCTGCTATGATGCGAAAGTCTTAACAGTGACAGTTCAAACCATTTAACGGCGTAAAATAATGTATTTAAGGTTCCAGTTTACTTTATCAAGTAATTTGTAAGATGTAATCTTTGCGTACATTTACATTCAAACTTATAAAGTGGTTTGGACTTTATGTATTCGTAAGTATCTTTGAAAACTTTCACTTAAGCGCGCTTGTGTGTATAGTTAAGTTGGACGCAGTAAAAGACTTGGTTAATTTATTTGTTAACAATTAATTGTAACTCGCTTTACTGGCTCTGCAACTCATTCTGAAGAATTGCTGTTGATCAGATTAGCCGTAGCGTCATTTTATTTCCTGTAATAGTGTTGGACATTGCTTTTTCTGTATTACATATACGAGTATATATCCGTAGTAGTATCACACATCGCTCAGTTCATAATTATATCAATAGTCGAGCAGGTAGTAGAGCCACCGTGCCGTCTCGACCGGGGCAGTACTACCCTCCCACAGAAGACCAACCTAAAGCACCAACATCCGTGTTGTCGTGTTTCGTTGGTGAGTGTGAGACCGAAAACCCATTGATGCAAGGGTGACAGTTATCGTGGTAACTGTGATGATGTCTGTCATGCCTTTTACGTCCCCAAGCGGGGTGTGAAAAAGCACCTCACAAAGCCACCATAGTGTGGATATGCATTGTCTGCATTTGTAATGAGTATGGTGACCACAACTCTTGGATTCCATTTATGCTTTCCATCAGGCAGAGTAGAGTCACTTTGGCAGGCTCTTAATATAGAAAAAAAATCATATAACTACACTACAAACATTTTTATTCTATACTACTTTGCCCGCAGCTCCACCCACGTGTTTGCTATATTACTGTAAAGTTTCATCCAAATTCATACAGTAGTTTCTGCGTGAACGAGTAGCAAACCTCTGGACATCCTTATATAATAATAGTAGGAATAACTATTGTCTTCTACTCAATTTAGGATGTAAATTCTCAAACTGAACCCAAAACATTTAAGTTTCTGAACTTCAAAAAAAATAGTTCTTATTATATTGACGACGTGTGATATTTACTTAAATGGCACAATCTGAAGGAGGCCTTAAGCATTGTGTCTATTTGTAATAAGTACAGTTCCACTGCTAATGAACCCTACAATAGGAACCTTATCAAATTAACCTCAAAAACAATGAATACCTAAGTTTTTCACATGCCTTTAAAAGGCAGTTTAGGTTCTTTCCCACACCTCACGAATGAAAAACAATAGGAAGGAGTCATAACATATTTCCACGGATAAAGTTTTCCCAAAGGCAAAAAATAGTAATTGCCTGGAAAAAGATTTTCAATGGACGACCTTCTTTTTCTTTGTGTATTTCTTTGTTTATGGTGTTTATTTAAGTAAGTGAAGTTTATAAGTGACTAATTTGACAATAAAAAGTCCTTAATTTCATATTATCGTTTATAAGTGACTAATGTGACAATAAAAAGTCCTTAATTTCATATTATCGTTTATAATTTGACAATTTTCAAACTTAGCATTTATAGTTCAATTTCATTTAGCAGAAATAGTTTTATAGCATTTATTATCTTGCATTATTATAGTACTGTATCCTCGTAATTTAAGTCAAACTGGCTCCCAGTTAGTAGAATTTTTTTAATGTAAAATATTTAATTAATTTTCTTACAAATTTTTATAGAAATATTTTTATAAATGTTAGTAGTACCAGTTATTTGTTCAACATAACATGTTACTTAGCTGGATAGCTAAATACTTATGCAAGTGAGGTGTAAACTATGGTACTGATAGTATTAAAAAACAATAGGTATTATTTACACTACTTATTACATCTGTGTAAGTGATATCCATTTCCTACCATTGTCTGATCAGACGGCCTTCTATAAGGAGTCTGATATTAAGAAAATAGGACAAAAGTAAGGACCTTACCTCCCTATACCTTCTTATTGAACTACCAATCTTATATTTTTATATATTTGTAATGGAATAGGCGTTTGTCTTCCATCTCACCTGATGAAAAGTGTAGATGAAGACGAAGGTGGTACAGCCCATCTAAAAGAAACCTGTTCACCCTACTCTTAAAAGCTCCAGAGTTCAACTCATCAGGAAAAATAGACTTAGACAGGTCGTTTCAAATCTTGGCGACTCTCACCAAAAACGAGCTGTCAAACCGTTTAGTTCGACTTTTGGGTATGTCAACAACGTATGGATGAAACTTTTGCCTGCATCTAGTAGTCCGATAAAGGAATGGTGCCTGGCTTCTGAAGTACCTGGTTGTACGCATACCACCTAATACGTAAGTGAAGCTGAAACAATATTTCGTGCACCCCTGCATACCTTATCAGAAATATTTGAATTTAAACGTTCTAAGATCTTTACTCCTGGTTAATAAATTCTGAAAAACGCAGCGTTGGTAGGCCTACCATAAGGTGGTCCGACGACCTGGTAAAGGTCACAGGAAACCGGCAGCATGGGACCGGCTGTTGCGGAAAACCTTAAGGGAGGCCTATGTCCATCAGTGAACGTCTTTTAGCTGAGATGATGATGAGATCTTTACTTTAAATTACTTAAAAGTAAGTGATTAATGGTTATAAGTCAGTGGGTTACGTTAACGACTTATTCAATTGAGAGTCAGAGGCTCATCAGACGTTTATGTGAATTAAGCATTAAAGATAATTACTGCAGTAAGTAAAAGTGAAATGGATAGAAAGTAGATATGACGATTGTTTGCGAGGTTGCAAGTTCACACTTTTAGTGTTCTGTTTAAATATCTCTTATCTATGGCAACTTACTCGTACATTCGTTTTGTTTATGGTTTGTGGTAAAAACTCTATGTTACTTTACCTTTTTTCTTCTTATACGTTTTAATAAATATAGAACTTCTATAAATATTTTTTTTATAGGAAAGCTGTTAAGGCTTATTATAATTATTATGACAATTATTTTAAACCTTTGAGTTGCAAGTTATGTATCAATGATAGAGCATGAGTCCTTGCTTGATTTTTTACAACTTTCATTAACCACAACTTTATATACTTACTGTTATTTCAATTGAAAACGCCACAATTTGAAACTCACGGATTCTTGATACAAACAGGCTCTAAACAGGCAGACAAACAAAAAAATTATCTAGTAAGGGTTCCATTTAACCTTTATTTGATAACGAAACCCGTTCAAAATTTTTGTAATGACAAGATCATGCAATTAGATCTTATAACTTTAAATGACAAATTAAATTCTCCTAAGCACAAGCACAAAGTTTATGCTCATATTTATAAATAACATGTCATTAGACTGTCTCTTGATATTTTTTTGCATCTGAATACAAAACCAGTTTTCTACCATATTTTTTATATGCTCACGACACTGTCAATCAATATGTCAATACTTTTACCGTATGTCATCGTAATCAAGGTAATTACGACCTCCATGGACGACTGCAATGCGTTTAATGAATAATGAATCATTAGCCGTTAATGATTGCGGCAGATGAACTTGCCACGCGTGACATCCGGCCTCTTGACTTGAAGCAATTACTCTATTGGAATGGAGTGAACACAATATACAAGTCGAATAAACCTACCTTTACTGGTTTCATTATTATTTTTGCTCCAAAGAATTTTTCTATTTTCATACTAATTAAATGGTCCTCGAAGGACGACATACGATTTTTTTCTCCACAAAATAGTGTATGGCCCTTCGAACCTAATTTTTAGATAGGTAATTACTCTAATTTTGATTTAACATTGATTTACAAAAATTAACATGTAACGTTGCAAATATATACCTGTAATTAATCCTTTAGAACATAAACAAAATGATTAATACAATAGTACAAAATGGATTCAAAATGGTATAATATAATTATTATTATATATTTTAAATTTTATTTAATTAAAACCTGTAATTCAAACACGTTCCTTTATTTTGTTACTGTCAAGTACTAATGTTCAAAATTCTTGTAAATAACACGAAACACGAAACGAATAACGAAACATGACAGCACGGACATACTGTGGTGTTTCGTTGGTATACACTGCCACGATGACTGTCATACCTTTTACATCCCCAAGCGGATTGTAAAAAAAGCATCTGACTAGGCCGCCATATTGGTCATCATACTGCATTATCTGCATTTATAATGAGTATGGTGACCACAACTCTTGGATCCTATTCATGCTCCATCGATCAGAGTAGAGTCACTTTGGTAAGTTCTCAATATAGAAAAAAGATACAAGCATCAAAAGAAGGAAATTCCCGAACACACCGCAACTTCTAATTATTTTTCTACATTTAATACAGTAATTAAATATTGCATAATTGTATATTTAATAAACCATGGCAAAAAAAGATGTCTTGATTTCTTAAATAAATATAAAAATTTACAGATGTGTATGTCTTTGATGAGATTAGTTTTAGAAGTTAATTATAAAATGTCTTGACTATTCTAGTGATCGCTATGGTCTTCCAGGTTGCATAAATTCTACATATATTATTTACGTTTGTTAGTCAAATCAGCACCCACTTAACTATACTTAATCTAAATGCGACCTTCACTGTTAGCTCATGAAAAAACAAGTAAATTATTCTCTTGGCAACACTTACTTAATTGAAGATTTACTTGTAAAAAATAGTACTTCGGCTGAAGTATAATCTTGTTACCGTAGCAAATTCGTTTCCAAATTAATTAGTATGTTTAACTAATCACAGATTGAGGTAGAATTAAAAAAATTATACTGTAAGTGCAACACTACGCAAAAACATCGCAACAATGTCCAATCTTTATGTACATTTTAAACAAACACGATTCGCAAGCTACTTAATTGCGTTTCGTAAAAAAAGTTTCGCAAAACAAAAGTTTATTAAACTTAGAAGAAACAATGCAAATGAAAATTGTTGTTTTTTCTCATAAAGCACAAGGGGAATGGGAGCAATAGTCTTTAACAATGAAACAAAACGTCGCGTCGTTGCTCGAATCCCAAACAATTTGCGCGCGCTTTTAAACAAGATGGTGCTGATATCGACAAAATGGCGGCGTGAGAGCGTCAATGTTTTTATGAATTACTACTATAATGTCAAATAAAAATGAATATCTGAAGATTAGCGTACATTCAAATGTTACCATACTCAAAAGAGATCGCATTAATTGCTACCAACTGTCAGCTTTGTTTTAATTAAGGTCAACAGCCAACAGTTTTTTTACCCGTTGAACCGCACCCATCACTCAAACGCTCTACCTAGTAGTCTTTCACTAAGAAATGGAGCACATATAACGTTCTAACTATCACATAAAAAGTCTACTAAAAATACCAAAGGCTTGAGTACACGTTAAAAATGACTATAAAAATTTTTAACCGTCAATCATTTAAATTTGATAGCCCTAGCCGGCAGGTTTCTTTCTATGTCAATTCGTATTCAAAAGCAAGTCAGTAGCTTTGAAAAGGGGTCCCGTTAGCTATGTGTATATGAACAGACAGGTAGATGGTCACCTGTTCACGCGTAGTTTGATTATGACTTCCGTGTAGATTAAGTAAATGATGCAAAATTAGCAAAGTTTTGCTACGGCAAATGTGATCGTTTATGACTTCTACCGCACCTGTACAAAAACCGGAATCCATCGCGCTTTGTGAATTGGTAGTCATTTATGTAGGAATTACTACCTAACATTAAATTATCAATTATTTTATTAATATAATCGATATAAAAGATAATTTTACTTGTGGCTTGGGTTTCAATATGAACATTGTTAATATGCTTGAACAGTTCTATAAGTACCATTCCCAAAATACTTACTACTAACATTTCGGCTCAAACAGAAATGTCCATTTCATGAAAATTTGTGAAATAGAAGATAGATAAAGTGTTTTTGGAAAGGCAATCAGTGAAGTTCATGTCTTCTTTTATATCAATCGATCAATCCCTCTTGTAGTGTTAATCAACAGCCTTGAACAGTCCACTGCTGGACATAGTCCTGTCCTTAGAAAGGAAGCTTCGGACTAATATACCACGCTGGCCAGGTCGATGGGTACAGGGTTTATTTCAAGTTTTTCTTCTCTTTGTAGTGATGTTATCTTGCTCAGTTTTCTTCCTCAGTCGCTTCTTACAACATCCACGGGTGGAATAGGAGTGGTGACTCTCCTTATTCTTAGTCCGTCACCACATGGACGATCGCTTTGTGTGTTAAGGAACATGAATTCGAAGATTTTGTTTTTTGTTCGAACCCACTTCCTCAGAAATTATTAGTCAAAATTGAATAGTTTGTATGCTTAAATATTCCATAAGAAACAATAAAGGATCTGACATCTGTAACATGATTTTACTATCTGTTAGAACGGAACAATGACCGTAAACGTATGTAGAACTGTGAATGACAACTTGACTAATACTAAAACATAAAATAGACATACGTATGAAATTATAACTCTACTTTTTCTTAACTACTGTTTACTGATATTTTGAAACCTGAGTCTTCGTTGCCTGGCAAATGATATATTGCGATTTGTAATAAATTGTGTATAAATAGGATTATTTAGTCAAAGTTACTAAAACTATCATCTTAGTACCTTTTACTACTCAAACAAAAGTATTGCTTCCAAAGAATATCTAAACTCATTCACAAATATAATTTTTAAAAGTATCACTAAATTCAAGTTCCTGTAATCATTTTATTAACTGGTAATATTTCTCTAAACTTAACTGGCATAATACAAAAAGTACACATTTCCTAAAACAAAAAATTTCTGAATAAATTTAGAAATGATGGAGTTCTGAGGTAACAAACAAATAAAACTTATTTGTTTTTAAAAGGACCTCAGACACAACGCCATTTAGCTTCGAACTAAGCAGAGCTTGTACAATGAAAACTAGATCGACTGATAGAATATTGTTTTTTTTTTTGTAAATACATACATATTATACATAGAAAACATCCAAACTCTACAAATATTTGTTTCGGAGTTTGTAGTTCTACCAACCCGGAAATTGAACCTGATCTCTTATGCACAGCAGTCTCATACGTAGTGTATTGCGCCACCGAGGCAGTCATGTAGCATATCATGTCATGGCAGTCAATTGAAAACGTTATCTTTTGTAGAAATCGTTTGAAAATTTGCATTAACGCGAGTTTATCTGAGTCATATTCTTTAAACATTTACAATAAGAAAAGGTAAATGAAAATACATAAGAAGTATATTTCTATATTTTAGTATATATACAAACATAAAGCTAAATTAGGAAACTAATAAAAATAAAAAAGGAACAAAAAATACAATGAAAACATGTCAATCAACCGTTCACTGCTGAACGAAGGTCTCCCCAAAGAACGCCAACGATCCCGGGCTTGGGCAATTCGCATCCATCCGCTGCCAGCCACCTTCTTCAAGTCGTCGATCCATCGCACCGCAGGGCGCCCTACACTACGTTTGCCCAATCGTGGTATCCACTCTAGTACACTTCAGCTCCAGCGACCATCGGTTCGTCTGGAGACATGGCCGGCCTACTTCCACTTCAGCATACTGATCGTATACAGCCATGAATACATAGTAATAAAAAATATAAGAGTACTGACCATACAATTGCGACACCTACATAGTTATACAATTATCGTACATGTTTGGTTCAGTTGCATTCATGTTTACGCTGTTCAAGTATCTTATAAGTTCATAATCTAGTTCAAAATGTTGACTATCCACTTTTATTTCATGTTAGGTCAAAACGCTCAACTGTGTAGAATAGTGAGTGGTATGATAGCGTCTTGTCCTGGGGCATAAGGTGCCCGGGATGTACCTCAATCGTGAGGTACGGCAGGGAGGACTCCAGAAGTCGCTTATGCGTTCCTGGAACTCCTTCCGACTGCCGAGGTAGGACGGCGCGGGATTTAGTGGTAGACCGGTTTTCCGGGAGTCCGGCAGACACCCTTGTTCCCCTTATGGAGGGTATGGTGCGAAAAGCATTCCCTACGCAAAAAAAAGGTTAAACTGTTCAATTAACGTGTTTAAATTTGTGAAATCAAGATTCTTTAAACGTATATCAGCAAAATTAAAACGAATCGAATTCAAGTTCTATATCTTTTTAAGTTAATAGCATCTTGAAATGAGTTAGGCCTTCAGGTTATCGCAAAGCTATTTTTGCTAAGCATCTCATAGGCTTAAAGTAGGTCAAGAGAGCGAGCCAAGTCGTCATGGAAATATTTTTATGACATACCAAAACCTAAATACATTTATAAACGAGACTCGATTATCTATGGAATGAGAAGGCAGGTGTATAGGCCGTAAGTTATTGTCGGTATTTTATTTTGACGTGTAATTGGGAGAGACGGTGAATATTCTAGGTCGGTCCAAATTGATTTTGAATAATCACGCAATCTACTCGTCAAGTACTTTAATGTTTGTTTTATGATAGTCAATGTATTTTGTCTTTAGATAGTTATATATTGTGTTCTGATAGTTGTTTAATAAATGTTCTTAAATAGTTTCTTTGAGACTTATACTTGCGTACACATAAAGACAGCTATATCGTGTACAGTTAGCATATGGATAAATAATTTACAGAGCATTGATTACTACACAATTTGATTTTGAATTAAATGTACCAAACAGTAGTTTCAAATTTAAACTCACTTCGAAAAATGTCTAGCTTTTCTTCCTAATACTTAGTCGTAAGTTTAGAATAAATATTAGTAACCTAACTAATATCGTATGTAATTCTGTTAGTTTATTTACACAACTAATAATTCAAACAAGCGCAAGTTCCTTTTGAAAGCTCTTACCGTTAGCCCATACCTGGCATCTTCTATTTTTACATTCATCTGTTAATTTTTGTCAAGCACTATCATATTTTATGTCCACACCTATCATTGTTTAGTAAATGAAATGAATAAAATTTACATAAAGAATACAATGGAAGGTGCTGTCATAAATTTTATGAGTCACATTTATGATAGATCCCTATGTATAGAGAGAACTCGATATTTAATACAGAACCGTTATTGATATACAGGGCGACAGGAAATGCGATACATTCCTTAAGTTTTAAAGTAGAGCGCATTTGAATATAATTTAGTCCCAGGATACTATAACCTTAACTTGGTTATTACTGAAATATTTATATGATTAATATTCCAAATAATAAATATTCAAATTATTTTATTATAGGTTTAGTTAAATCATTTTCTCGATATCTAGACAGATTTTTGGGAAACTTTCTAATATTTTTATACTAATTATTGTTTTAAATGTTTTCAGAGGAAGATTGGGCCGAGAGTACAGCCTACATGATGCATGAAGCTTTCGATGCATCACCTCCACGCCGCGCTCCATCACCACGCCGTACCTCTCCCCCACGTCGCACATCACCACCTCGCCAAACTCTTTCACCACGTAATTATGACCGCTCCTATCCAGATGATTATGACCAGTACCGTGATCAACTGGCCCCTTTTCGCGACCAAAACACATTCGAGCGACGATTCCGCCATGAATCTTTGGAGCGTGTCAGCAAGGATAAGTTGCCAGAAAAAGAGAAATTTCCAGAAGATTCAATCAATTATAGACGAAGATATGTCGCAGAAACCAAGCCCTCTAACAGAAGTATTGACAGAGCTGAAGATCGAAGATTCGGTAAACTTCAAAGAGGTGCCAGCGAAGGTAGCCTCAAAGTTGCAGAAGCATCCCCAAAAGACAGGTTCAACGTTGCAAAAGAAAAATTCATGAACTTAGAACGCGAAAGATTTAACCGAGAGCTCGAACAGCACATGGCTATGAGAAGGAGCATGCTTGAAAGGAATAGTCGCTCGACTTCTTCCCCCGAGGAAGAAAGTAGAGACGAGCGACAAGAACGCCATAGAGACCTCAGCTCCCGAAGAGAGCCAGAACGCTCTCATCGTGACATAGAGCGCCACAGAGAGCCTGAGAGGCGCAAGGAACCCGAGAGGATCCGAGATATTGAGCCATTGGCTCACAGGGAGATGGAAAGACTCCCTCGCATTGGAAGAAAGCGTGAGGATACTAAACGTTTCGAATATGGTGCAGAAGAATACCTAAACAGAATTGAGCCAAAACCTCACAGGGATGACTTCGATAGGTATGAAAGAAGGGACAGGAGGGAGTTAGACAGACGTATTGATGAGGATGAGATAATTGAGCCAGTAATCGAAGACAGAAGGAGAGATTGGAACGATAGGCAAAGGGCGTTCAGCCGTTCTCGTCTTTTAGACGATCAGCGCCAGTCATACGTCGAAGGAGATAGGGAGAGATATTACGACAGAGACTACAGGGACTTCCGTGAGCTTGCTGATAGACAACAGACAAAATTCCGCCACAGTTACGCGGAACCTATACCTAGAGGACGTCTCGGTACCGTCAGACCTTACTGAATGCCATAATAGATTCATAGATGTTAAAAGAATATTGAAACTTTGAAGAACCAAAAATCACACAAACAGAGAAGTTGGACGAAGAGGCACTGCCTCGGAAAAGTTATCAATACCTGATTTTGTTAAATTTAATATTTTAGTAGACAAAAAATATTGTTAATTACATACCTCTGGGCATTGTTTATATTCCCGAATATTGGTCAGGTAAATTTGTCTCTTAATTTACCCACCATGGTGATAAGAGCAGGGGTATGTTGAAACTTAGAATTAATCAATTTAAGTGCCTATCCCATAGTAATGTATTTAAAAATACTCATAAGTCCAGTATATTTTTTTCTATATGAAGAGCCTGCCAAAGTGACTCTACTCTGCCTGATGGAAAGCATAAATAGAATCCAAAGAGTTGTGGTCACCATATTCATTGCAAATGCAGACAATATAGTGTGGTGACCCACACTATGGCGGAGTATTGAGATGCTTTTTCATGCCACGCTTGAGGACGTAAAAGGCATGACAGTCATCGTGGCAGTGTAAGGCTCACATAGTTATCACGATAACTGTCGCCCCTGCATCAATGGGCCTCCGGTCTCGCAATCACCTACGAAACACGACAACACGGATGCTGGCGCTTTAGGTTGATCTTCTGTGGGAGGGTAGTACTGCCCTGGTCGAGCCGGCCCGCTCGTGCTGAAATCAGCGTGGCTCTACTACCTAAAAATGTATATATGTCACAGATAACATTATATTTGTAAATATAAAAGAAAAGTACCTTCGTTATATTATAGATAGGTTTCAAATACATACAGACATTGTTATTATTATACTCTATTGTTATTTAAATATTATATTTGTCGAACAACATAAAGATATAGAAAGACATAAAATTACGCCCATTGTTTTGGTGATAAAATGATTTTAAATTCAAAATTTATGTAACTTTGATTTTGGAGATTATATTTACTTAGTTCCAAGATCTTTATCTGAGAGTCATAAAAATACAATTACACAGACACGCTTAATTTGACAGGAAAAACACAGTAAAGTTATGAATTTCGATTGGATTGTGATCATAGCATCGTTTCATCATCATGTTCTATATCTTTCAGAAAACCCTCAAACACTTGTATGATAAATTGTTATCCGAGTTTATTGATAATTTCTACAGTATGACAACAGTTCTTAGTAAGGAAATATCTTTTAGACTCATTAACAAGTCAACCTTCTTTTGTAATGGTCAAGTCTAAGACAATAAATGTTTGTTTAAGCACTTTGAAATTTGAACGTGTGAAATTTTGTGAACATGTGAAGGCTCTAATTATAGTATTGCCATTTTATTAGCTTAACAAAGAAACTCAAAGTCTACTATATATCTCTTGTAGGCTGTAACTTTGTAGGTATCTCATACTACAAAATTTTGAGAAAGAAACACCATGATATTGGATTTTCGAAGTGAAGTCATGCATAAGAACTGCAAAATCAAAGTCAAATCAAATATCTCTTTAATTTTTGCCTGCTTCGTAATTTAAGAGAGATTGCTTGAGTGGTATACTTCAAATATAAGGAACTCACTCAGGATTCTGTGTCAGATTTTTGATCATAATAATAAACGCTAATCGTAACTGCTAAAATAGAGAAGCTTTGGGATAATTCTTTCTCTGTTTACGTTAAAAGAGAGAAATGAGATTTCCGTCTCTGTCAAAATTATGGACGAATGAACAATAATACATCCCTGTGATGAAGTACATAAGTTCAGTCGTTCGTACACTACACCACCAATTTAAAACTTTTTGGAGAGGTTCATCTTCGCCACCATTAGCAACAGCCTTTAATAACCCACTGCTGAACAACGGCATCTCCTTAGAAAGGTAATTATGGTCTACTATACCACTATGCTATAAATCATTCATCGCATATATAAATAAGTGGAGCTCTTTGTCTTAAGCAATTCTTTGACGAGGTGAGTGAAATTACCGAAACCGAAACGTCCGATCCACTTATGACGATGTGCTCAAAGGGCAGTAACGCTCTTCTTACTTTAGAAGTACAGATATCCATGAGAGCGGTAGTCACTTGCCATCAGATCAGCCGTCTGCTTGTTTGCTTCTTATATCTTACAAAAACAAACTTAAGAGAAATGATGAAGAAGCAATACTTCTAGCACTTGTATTTTTTTCTGGTGTTATCAATTATCAAGTTGTTCGACCGTAAAACGGTTAACAATACCTACAGGTGCCTGAAGATCTGTTGGAGGTATAGTTTACTGGAACCTGTGCAAACAACTGTTCATTTTTCTCTGCTACTTCTCATATCGTTAGTTTTGAAAATTATATTCCCAGTAAAAGTATTTCAAAATTAATTGCCAAAACAATCTTTTTTTATAACTCTCAGATAACATATCAGTTTTGTAATTTATTTGTAAGTTAATATAGATTGTAAATGAATATAATATCTTGTTTTACGAAAGATCTTTGAACAATAAAATTTGAAACATATTTTCTGTGACTTTTTTTCATATGACTTATGTTTGGCAAAATGGTTAGTACACGTTTGCCTATCCTTACGATACTCGATGCTTTATAGGACGTAATATTGTTGTAGAAATATTTCATTATATTTTGCCAGTACGTATGGACCCCATCGAGCACGGCAGAGAAGGAGATGAAGTGATTGTCCCAAACTAGCTTATCTAGCATATCAACCCTCACGAGGTTAAGTTCATTCTGGAAACACTCTGGAAAGAGAGTGGGAATGAGTTCATTCCGTAACTATGCTGATTCCAGAGCATTTCCAGAGTGTGTTTGTTACATTTATCCATAGCGTTTCCAGACTGTATCCTGAGTAAATACATTTTGGAACCAAAATGTATTCTAAGTGGGTTAATGCTGGAACCATAGTGGATATATGATGAGAGCAGAGTTTTTCTAGAGTGAATACATGTTGAAACCACATTGTATTCAAAGTGGATGCATACTCCAAAAATGATGATAAACTTACCAGCCTCCTTGTTGGCGCAGTATGGCTGTTTAGCATTCTTGGCCATGGAGACATGAACGCTGTTCACCAGATCAGGCCTGATCGGGGCCTTGAATACAAAGGGGAGAGGGAGTGAGGCTCCGTTGGCGGCCTCATTCTTATCCGTGTACACCGACACGAGCGATCGGGCTATTGACAGACTCTGAAATTAAGAACGATAATTGCTTGATGTAATAAATAAAAATAATTTAGAAGTATAGGTATCAGAATATTATCAACCTACATTAAGCATTGTACCATTTTTTAAATCTCACCACGGTTTTTGTACAGTACATAGTATATAAATCAAATAATATAACTACATAATTAGATTAGTATTTTTGTATAATATAAAATAGTTAACTGGGGTGTACAAACACTTTACTTTTAGTGAAAAAAAAATTGTAGTTTAAAAATCAAACAATTTTATTATTTTTAATTTTTTTTAAATATATGATCCACACTAGGCATACATCCTGTGTGGCAGGGGGGTTCTACAATCATACGTGAAACACCCAATCTCAGAACCAATTCCCCAATTTTTTTTGTATCTAGAAACATATCTCTACATGCGTATTTTATAATGAAGATATTGGCTTTGTTATGATCAAAACAGTTAGAACTGTTTTATTTGAACTACACCACTAAAATGGAGCTAGACGAGTTGATGCCACCTTTAATCTAATACTGAATCGAGTATATATCCACTCAAATTACATTTTGATTCCTGTATGGGTGCACTTAGGTTTCATTCTAGTTTTTTCCAGCTTTTTCCAGTCCACTGCTGGACATAGACCACTCCTTGGCAAGGAAGTTTTAGCCTACTGTACCACGCTTTTCAAACGGGTTGTAATAGGATTTGTTTCAAGTTTTCTTCTCTTTGTAATGATATTTTCCTGTATAGTTTGGTCTCTTAGTCGCCTCTTACAACACCCACGGGATGAATTGGGGTGTGGTAGATAACACTATGTACTCTTAATCCGTCGCAACACGGAGTAGGTTATCATCAACTATTTATAATTATATATAAATTTACACTTAAATATACACTCACACTCATACAATGAGTGTTGCAAATTTAAAATCAATTTAAGAGTTATTTACACTGTAATAGGATTTTAACTTGTTTGCCATTATATTATATGACTATCAACAACTAATTTGTTATTATTAAAGCATTCTTGTAGTGTTTAACGTTCTTTATAGAT
Organism: Hypercompe scribonia; assembly: GCA_949316085.1. Taxonomy (NCBI): domain Eukaryota; kingdom Metazoa; phylum Arthropoda; class Insecta; order Lepidoptera; family Erebidae; genus Hypercompe; species Hypercompe scribonia. Next base: position 15,916,913 of record OX438987.1, read on the forward strand.
TAGTAGTGACTTAATTATTTATATGTGTAAGTATAGTAATTTCCTTTTTATTATGACAGCCTACTGTTAAGCTCCTAACGTTGGTCTCGAAGTTGCTCTACCCATTGCATTAACTGTGACAACTTTATTCAGTAACAAAATCGCAAGACTATGTGATAATGAGGTTCATTGTCTGATTTCGATCGAAGCAGATCTAGCTGACTTTCATGTATCAGATAAGATGTAGATACTTGTAACACCAGGTTATTAGAAGATGCACAAGTGCGGTTTCAGAGAAATTTTCTCCTGCGAACAATCCCGTTATGGAATGAGCTCCCTGCCGAGGCTTTCCCTGGGAACTACAGTATGGGGCTCTTCAAGAAGGGGGTAAATAGATTTTTCAAGGGTCGGTAACGCGCACGTGATGCCCCTGGTGCCGCAGGCGGCCATAGGCTGCGGTAACCGCTTACCATCAGGCGGGCCGTATGCTTGTTTGCCACCGTCGTGGTATAAAAAAGAAAGATGAAAGAAGATGTTATATTCCTCTCAAACAAAAGGAAGGTTCTCTGAAAACACAAATTTATCATCGTCTGGAAAGTCGTGGCCTGGAATTTTGAATCAGTTCGACAACTTTCACAGTACAAGTTGCACTTGTTAGCACTTACTTCGTAGTTTGCTGTGTTTTCATTATACGGTATTGTTGTTTTCATTAATATTTTTTAAAAATATTTTTTGGTATCGTGTGTAAGTTTCCGTAAGAAGCAGTAATATAGATGCACATACGAGCTTTTGTATTGTAACTTTTGCAAGTATCTTTTCGGTGTTTATTGTATTATTGTAAAAGTTTGCATACGTCATTAGACAATTAACTTACAAGTAAGTGAATAAATCTTAATTTAACTAAAATAATATAGAATATTAGTGCTATAAAGTGTTTAAAATAATAATGATATAAAGTTAACCAAGTGATGTCGAAAAGATGTTAAAAATATTGCAATACTTAGTTTCGACAATAAAGGTTAATTTTAATTGATAGACGTTCCTTGGTGCTATGCGTTAATTAACAATTTGCACCCTTACCGTGCTAAATCTCAAGTACAAATTAAATACTAACTAATTTGTAATACATCTAAATATTATCGAAGACACTAACGCCATCTATTAGAGAAAACACAGAAATAACTTCACTATATATTTTTTTAAGCATGTCTACTATCGAACATGGATAGTCACAGTTCAAAAATCACTATTTTATTAGTAGTATTTGCTATATTACAGGTTTTAAGACAGGCTAAGCTAGAGATAGTAAGTTTCTGCGACTACAGTGAGGACTCGTCTCAGCACACGCTGGCGGTATGTTCCGCCTGGACGGCGCAGCGTGGAGTCCTCACTGCAGTTATTGGAGGAGATCTCTCGATACCGGCCGTTATACGCTCCATGGTCGATAGCGACAGTTGTTTTACCGCGGTCGCAACCTTCTGCGAAGACGTAATTTCGCGGAAGGAGGCGGCGGAGAGGGCCCGGGAGGACGACCTCCACTCGGACCCAATTCGCCGCCGGCGAACCGGGTGGCGGAGGCGCGCGTACCAGCGCCTCATGCCGCCTTGAGTGTGGCCGCGGGTGGACGGGACAGGTTTTTACCTCCATCCGCTATAGTGGCCAGCTGCGAGGAGGCGACGTCCGCGTGTGCCGTATATCGCTTAAATGGAGAATTTATCCGCAGATGGTGCCCGAGGTAGCGGGCAGGCGCTAGGAGGGATCTGGATGTCGTAATAACAGCTGTCCCCAGATCCCTCCTATGACAGGTGCAGAGTGGCACACCGTGTGGTTTTAGTCGGCCCGATTCCGACACATCACCCCGCCGTAAACCCCGGTGGGGTAACGGCCCGAGGGGCTTTACAAACGTAAAAAAAAAAAAAGAGATAGTAAGTTTGAATCCCACTTAACACGAATATTGCGTGATACGGTCGTTTGTTCAGTCTGCGTGTTGTATATGATGTTCGGCTACGGTGACCTGCCTCAATGGAAACCAACCAACTACACAGGTGATATTATTTATGTACAAGTGTGTGTTCAAATACAGCTGCACTCACTGTTCCCTCTCTCTGAAAATCTGATGAGACGGCTATCCAATAGGATCGGAGAGAGATCACGCGCAGGACCGACGGCTTTACGTACTCTCCGAAGCACGGCGGTTAAGACTCCAATCGAGACTCGAATCGTACGCACATCGTCACGAGTAACCGACATCATGTACTAACTAGTCAACATTTTAAGTAAGTATAATTTATTTCACTAGATAATGTAACGCATAATCTTTATTATATACTAGCTTACCTCGCGAACTCTGTTCGGCCTTAGAGGCAATAAATAAGCAGATTTTTGATTTTTGACTGAAACGCGGTCGAACGGGATAAAAGTGCTCCTAGTTCTAAGCTACCTCCCCACCAATTTTCAGCCAAATCGGTTCGTCCGTTTTTGAGTTATAAGTGGTGTAACTAACACCACTTTCTTTTATATATATAAATATTAACAAAACTTTCTTTCAATATATTAAATAACTTTTTTGAAGTGAAACTTCTTTATAGGGGTTGAAAAAAATTTCGCGTCACATTTTTTCGTTACGCGTCACATTTTTCGGTTACGCGCCATCTTTTTCTTATCCCTACCACGCGTGATTTACGAAGTATACTTTCTCCAGCGGAGTAGGGATTGGTAAATGTCTCCAATGTATTTTGCGGCCCGTTTTGAGTAGTTACATTTTTGAAATCCAGGTGGCGATTGCATCGACTTCGGACGGGTTCAAATTATTTTTTTGGAAAATAACGTCATAAAGAAGTTTCAGTTCTGACGAGTGTACGCTAGTACACGCACAGATTTTTTTATTATTAGTGTCATATCCTCTACAAACGTAGAATAACGTAAAGGATAAAAATTTTAGAAAGATTTTTATCTTGTTTCTCCAAAGAGATATAACTACTTACTTGCGTTCATAAGTGTTTTTAAACACACACACGTTTTTTTTTTAATAAAATTAAGACTAAACCATTTCATTCACATTTTAAGGAATTGAATAATTATTTCATCACCTTGTATGTAGATGTTATGTAAGCCCTCATTTATTTGAGTAACCACAGCACGAAATAAATAGAATTTTTCTATAAAAACCTAACGAGACTAATTAAGTGAGTGGACATGTATTAAGTGGCTGGAAATATGTATTTAATTAAAGGAAGTCAATGTAGTTATTGGATGACGATTATGTGATATTTACTAATCTAGTATTTACTTAGGGCAGTCTATAGATATATTTAAGTTTTTTATCTCTTTAAAAGCAATAATTTTTATGTACATACATACATTTTTAGAATTTTGAAACTATCATTATGTCAGAAAATATAAATCTTTATTCAAATATAATTCTCGTCATGGGGATCCTTTCCATGTTTTTAAGGTTAAGAAGTCCATCGGCATTATCATTAGATCATATCAACAGAATTAAAACAGTCCAAGGCTAAACATATGCATCTTCTTATAAAGAAGGTTTTGGCTTGTTCCACGCTGGCCAGTTCATCAGCATTAATTTTGTGTAAACATTCATATAATCATTGAAATCATGGACCTAATATAGTACCCCGTGGCATGCCATTTTGCTGTAATGCTAGATGTATATTTTTAAACTAAGTTACTGCTTTTATTGTTGAAATTTGTCCTGTTATTCCTTATTGATAACACTGTTTTCTGCCAGCAAAGTTTGAGTTTGTCACTAACCTGCAATATTTAATACATCTGTATCTCTGAAGTGTGTTAGTCATTAAATTCCTCATATTAATGTAAATTATTAAATTAAACCAAAAAAAAATAGTTTTATTACCTTTAAAATTTATACTCGTAGAATAGCATTAAAATACTTTTTACACAATATCTTCGCCATTGAAAAAAAAACTCTATTCCAACCCGTCTGGCCAGCGTGGTATAGTAGGCCAAAATCTCCTTCTAGAAGAGACCTATGTCCGGTAGTGGACTGTAGATATGATATATATGATATATGATAGATATATAGATATGATATGTAGATATGTATATCACGCTTGGTATCAAACAAGTACTGTTGTGTAGCTTCTTTTACTTTTATGTAAGCTTCTTCTTAGACAAAGAAAGACCTGTTTCTACTTAATAAGCACTCTTTGCAGGAATCCACAATTAAACATACCACACTAAACCGATTACTTGAGGCATCTGATACGTATACATCTCTGCAACTCGTTTATGTTCAGAGGTAAATAAAACCCCACGTATGTCATTAAATCGATGTATTTCATTTATTTACAAAAATCGCACTGCGAACCAGCACGTATATTGCACTAAGATTGCACGCGTTACAAATCGACAGTTCATAGTTTATACATATACAATAAATAATATAAGTAATTAATACGTTTATTGCTGAAATAAAGGCAAGAATCTGATCATGATTTTGAAATGAAAAAGTTTCAAGTTTTCAAAGAAGATTTGCTTCTCTTCATTTGCTTATTTTGACTTAATCATGACGTTGCATATTTTCTTCAGCTTTTGTAAAATTTAACAAAAAAAACTTACATTAACTACTTTATTTCAACAATAAACCACAATAACTCTTATAAATAGAGTATAACTAAATATACTAGTACATAAGCACTTGTCTCACCAGGAGTTTTAATAGTAAGTATTAATCGTAAATAACTTAAAATAATAAAAATTCCTAAAACGACTTGGCTCTGTGAACGAGGAAGTTCTTTTATTTCTGAGCCTGGAATATCTCTAGTAAAATTTTGCTTCAAATAAATTAACCTATTCTAATGAAAATCCCTACAAATTTAATAGTCTGCAGCGAGACAAGCTTAAAACGTGTACCAATTAACGTAATTAGAGAATGACTTAAACTCGGTCTAGAAACATTTCCTGAACATGGAAAAAAACAGCTAAAACAATCTCTCAACTAAATTGATTAATGGCGTCATAACGATAGAAGCTATGTTACTAAAATGCTTTTTATTGATAAGCCAAGATAGTCACATAGTGGGCATTGGAGAATCGTATTTGACTTTTCTTGGACGTCCCATAAAACTTCGGTGTCAGGGCAGGCCAGGCGCGCTCTGCACTTATGATAAGTGCAGAGGCCTCGACAAGTCGGGCCAAAGCTGCCGCGCACCGATCGAGTCGCATGTATACACGTTAGCACGACGCTTCTAATGTCTAGACTCATTATAATAAACTTTGCTTAAAAATGAGACTAGACTTAGATCGCTTTCATCGCTTCGAGCACTTGTATCCAATAGTTTATACATAATATACTTAATAAAATGTTTTGGTGAGACAGGCACCTACAACACAAACAGCTTCACGTGATATATTATTGTCAAATAAACTTGTAAGTACACATAGAATTATGACATTACACAGTTACAATGTTAAACCAGTTTCAGCTATACAATTAAAATAATAGATTCCATCTTTACGATATTTGATAATATTATATTTTTGGTTGATCATTGTCTGTCTGTCCGGTCATAAAATCTAGGAATAGTTGATATTTTTGAAACTATACAGTTGATTAAGAGTAAGTTTAGACTAGCCGCTATAAAATAACTGTAACTATACTATGCATAAAAAATTATTTTTAACAATAAATAACTACATACATAGTTGTATATAACATTCGATATACTGTAAATCCTTATTTTAAAATAAGGTGGTATACGTGAGACATAAACTTAAGTAGACGAATATACAATCTTTGAATTCATTATTCTCTTATTCTGACGGGTCGCGTTAAGCGATTGGCACGAATGGAACTATATTATCGATAATTTCTCTAATATTTTCAATAAACCAAATGCTACCAACTACATTTGCAACCCCATTCAGAATGATAACGCAAATTCCATGAACTCTTGAAAATTCATAATTTTCGTTAACGCATTTCGTCCAAATATTGCCATTGATAACGTTTATTTACGTTTTGAAGAAGTATTTGACTTGAAAATAGTAAAATTACTTTCGTATTTCTCCAAAAACCTTATCTAGATAATTCCAAATCGACAATAATTTTGGCTAAAGTCAAACGTCATTTAAAGACCACCGTTTGTTTACACTTACAAAATATACCTAAAAAAATATTGCACCCTTCAATAGACAAGATCTTTGTCTTGTTTACTTTATTGCACTAGTTATAAATTTAGAATAGGATTTATAGTAACTTGTTTGGAATATAGGTTTTTGTTTCGAATTTGAATATACATCTCAGTCACAGAAATATTTTGGTAATGTCATGTTTGACTACCATACTAATCACATCTCTAAAACTTCCATTTTAAGCTATATAAAAACGAGGGACAAGGTGTGATTGGTTTTATTGATTTTATCGTTTTATCTTCTTTATACCAGAGACCATTACGTAGGGTCAAAGTTATCATGGATTTTTATGTTGGATATCTATGTCTGGCTATGTCTAAAATCATATTTAACATTAAAAAACAACAGATTCAGATATTTATTCTGCAAAAGTTTATTTAGACACAATGAAATAAACTTATCAAATGAGTTTTGAAACTAATTTAAAACGAAGACTAAATATGGATAAAAGTAATAAGAAAACCGATTTTCTAATAATTGAATATTTGATAAATATCAAAATATGTAGATCCCAGACGACGGAGAGGAAATTGCCACGATATCCGATATAAACTTACCCAAAGGAAACTAAGACTGAGAAGAATATACAAAAATGAACACAAACAATAAAACTTTATTAAAACGCATCTGGCATATAAGTGTAAAAGTGTAAACGAGGATTTAGTCACGAAAATATTTTAGAAGTGATTCTATTTTAGTAACAGTTCAACCGCATGGCGCCGATCGTTGCCACTATTAAAATTTTGCCAATTTACACATGTGACACGTACAGAAGTTAAAAAAGAATTCACCGCTGGCACATTCACGTTTAACATTGAAATATAATGGTGAACGTCATTTAAGTATGCGGGCTAAGGTAGGTAGCCGAGCGTGTCCTCGAGGCTGGCGTTCCTGCTGAGGGGCGCGTGCGCGAAGAGCGCGGGCGGCGCGGGCGCGAGGCGCGCGCACGCGGCCAGCGCGCGCACGTCGGTGCGCTGCGACAGGCGCACGTCCGCGAACAGCGCCGCCATCTCCGCCGACTTCTTCACGCTCAAGGCTTCCTGCGACCCGGGCCCCGCACTGCACACTGGGAAAGTAATGTCTGTTTATGATCAGTAATGGAACTGAGTGACGCCGTTACCGCAACGATACTGACAAACTGCACACGGTTTTGCGAAATAAAAAGAATGTAGTTTGAAATACCCACATAAACTGGTTTTATGAAGTGAGACATTGTCTACTACTAACCGGTAAGTCGTTGCATATTCCTCGTTCTCGGTTTATTCTGTAGCAATAGTTCGTAGTCGAGAGCGACGCTGTCGCTGCTGCGAGCGCGACGTACGCGCTCTGACCGTCGACGGCCACCCCATCGACTAGAATATTTAAAAAATAAAAACGGTGAGACGTGATAAAGGATACTTACATTTGTATCTGATAACTAATTTCAACGGAGCGTTTGATTACTATTGATCAGTTATAATGAAATTAATACTTAGTAGGTATTAGCGTAAACATTACAAATTACATATAATAAACATCCTTTCATCCCATTTTAAACAAACACCTGTATAAATTACTTATTTGTTTTGTGAATATTAATAAACCAAACAAAGAACAGGGAGTGCCACAAGGGACTAAGATGGTACCCTAGAATCAAAATACACTCAAAAATAATATACTGCTAACCGATTTCGGTCACAGTGGCAAATGTCAATGGAGATCAGCCAACTCCACAAGAGACGTTATAGTGCACAAGTATGTTCGCAACACAGGTGCACTCTCTGTTCCCGACGTCTTTACGTACTTTCAAATTTTGAGCTGTTATTAAGTATTTCTGTAACCAGAAAACTCAATAACACTTTATGACTCAACCTGGCAATTGAACCCGAGACTTCTTGATCAGCAGTCGCATACACTAACCGTTAGTTACTTATTTGTAACTGGCAATTGGCACATTCAAAGATATTGTCGAACCAATTAAGACACTAGAAGTTATGCTAATCATAAAACTAACACCTGAAAATTATTGGAGATGATCGGTAAGGAGTTAAACGATATGAGGTTACTTACCTTGTTCTTCCGCTCTTGTCATCATCAAACGCCCTTTTCATCCTTTCCGAGTAAGCCTGGGAAGGGCTTCTGAGATACTCCATACTGTGTGATGCCTGTATCCGTTTAGGTCCGGTACAGTAGCATTTGTTGCTGTCAGCACAGCTTTCCGAGTCACAAGAGCAGTAGCTGAAATCCCCATCATAGTATTCCCTGGAAATATTTATAAAGTAGTTTAGTGCTGTCTAAACTGCAGAGTCTTAAAGAAATCTATTCTTTAAGAATATTTCTGATTATATAGTCAGAGTGTATATAGTTGCAACACATTTCTAATACTTTTATACGAGTAACTCTTGTACAAGTATATAATCTGAATCTCGGTGACGGTTCCAATGGTTTTCATCAAATTTAGTGTGCGGGGGTTTCGGGGGCGATAAACCGATCTAGCTAAGTTTCACGTGTGTTTTATCCGTTTTTCAAAAAAACAAAATACCGAACAAAATTGAGTTTCCAGGCACTAAAGATAATATGCAAACAAACTTTGAAATCAAATCTCTCAAATTCTTTAGTCAATTCAATCTTCAAATTCAATCTTCTCAATCAAATTCTTTATCTTAAATTTGTATCTATATACTATTTTGGATTACAGTATTATTGTTTTATTCGAGATAATAAATAATTACGTAATTTTCATAGTGTAAGGTACTTTAAAATAAGGTATATATATAATTGAGTAGCCCACAACTTTTGCCACATATCATACCAATAATTTGAGATCTTAGAGTTAAATTGATCATGGAGCTAAGGTGTGGACTGTAAAATTTTTCAGTAGCAACTACTAATCTGTACAAGGTTGACCTCTACTGATTTATTTTTACGAGTCAAGCAGCTAATCTGCTTACTTAGATAGGTAACTATGATGTAAAGATAAACTTAAAGGTGAATAGTGAAGCTGTCATTGAATTAGATGGTAATCATTGTTTTTTAGTTTTACTGAACACAAAATCCATTATTTTCTAAACAAAAAATTTTGAAAATGTTTATAAACCCGTTTAGTACGAAACGGTCGTCGGAATGATATTTAAATTAATTTAATTTAAATATGAGATTAGACTGTTGCTTCTTCACTGTTTTCACTTTTATATCCTAGAGCAAAAAAACAAAGGCCTTATCAATAAAAAAAAAATTGACGCCTGAGCCAAACCCTCTCAAATTCCTTCATAGCTTCATTTGCTTGGTAAAAAGCAACCATTGCAGATACAATCGTCTCCGATTGTAATTACTAGTAACTGTATTTTTTGAGAAAGAAAAATACGAAATTTATATGGAGTAAAATGGCTTCACCATTTTTTATTAAATATCTAGTGAAAGTTAAATCATTGCTTGCAGAAATTATATTCAAAAAAAACAAATCAGTTGGATAAAACAACCGGTCGGTTCTAGACTATGTTTCATGCATAAATATTTTAATATAAATGAATGTAGAGTTGTAGATATTTCAAAAACTATTATTATACAAATATACGTTTATTAACCTGATTATTCATTTTTTTGCGGAAATGATAATTTCAACACGGTATCGTAAATTAAACGATTAGAATCTTATACCAACCATATAAGAGCCATATTTAGAGTCTATTTTGTTATACAAATAATATATTATAATATAGTAGCGTTGTACCGTAATGTGAGGCTTTCCGACAAAATTTAAATTTACTGTGGAATCTTAACAAAACTGTTCATTAATTTGATTATCTGTCTAAATTGGGAGGGGGAGGCATATGTTGACATGTGATTTGATGGTAAGCCAATATTGCCACTACCAGACACTTGAAACTCAATACAAGTAACATACCACCGAATCAAGTTCGATTGGATTAGCTTTGTTCCTTTTTTTACGTTTACTCAGTCGGTGAAAAGCATTAAGCATGCCCTCCCACAGGAGATGAACTTAAAGCGACAGCATCCGTGCTGTCGCGTTTCGTTGGTGAGTGCGAGACCGGAGGCCCATTGATACTGAGGTGACAGTTGTCGTGGTAAATGTGTGCAATACAATGCCACGATGACTGTCTCAAGCAAGGCATGAAAAAGCATCTTACTAGGCCGCCATAGTGTGGGTCACCATACTGCACTGACTACATTCACAATGAGTGTGGTGACCACAACTCTTGGATTCTATTCATGTTTTTCACTTGTTCTTAAAATAAGTAAAAAACAAAAAAAAACCTATTAACAGAAAAAAATAATTTCATCACAAGATTTTCTATATTTGCCTAATTGGATAAGAAAGTAAGGCTATCCTACACGTAATGGCGGATTCTTGGTCATAAGTCAAGCACTAAAACAATAAATAAAACCAATTAACTATGTAAGTAATTACTCCATAACAGTCAGGTGATCCAATTATATACAGAGTGAGTTTTAAGTAGTCTGCAAAAACGCATGATACATTATAAATTTAAAATACTGAAATTACGAGTAATACCGAAATATTTTACTGTGATACCATAATTTTCAATTTTAGGAATTAATGTCTGCGGTACCAATATACTTAACTACACATTATGCGGTAAAAATGAAACTGTGAACAAAGTCTTTTTTTTCATATTAACAACCTGCCAAAGTAACTCTACTCTGTCTCATAGAAAGCATGAATAGAATCCAAGAGTTGTGGTCACCATACTCATTGTAAATGCCGACAATTCAGTATGGTGATCCATACTATGTAGGCCTAATGAGATGCTTTTTCACCACCCCCTTGGGGACGTAAAAGGCATGACAGTCATCGTGGCAGTGTACGCCATACACAGTTATTGTGATCGTTTCGTGTTTCGTGTTATTTACAAGAATTTGGAATATTAATACTTAACAGTAACAAAATAAAGGAACGTTTTTGAATTACAGGTTTTAATTAAATTAAATTTACGCTTGGGAACGTAAAAGTTGTGACAGTCATCGTGGCAGTGTAAGACTCATAGAGTTACCACGATAATTATCACTCCTGCAACAATGGGCTTCTGGTCTTGCACTCAACAACAAAACACGACAGCATGGATGCTGTCGCTTTAAGTTGGTCTTCTATGAGAGGGTAGTACTACCCCGATCGAACGAAAAGGTGGCGGTCCTGCGCCTGATCTCTCCCCGGTCATGTCGGATAGCCGTGCCATTGGATTATGAGAGTGAGGAAATAGAGAACGTGTTTGCGCACACACTCGCGCACTATAATATCTGGTCTTCGACTCTGGTCTGAGACAGGCCGTCGTTGCCGTTGGCTAGGGAGGACGTATGGTGTTCTCCTTTAATTCTTAACAGATGTTTCTATATTCAGTGATATTTAATATAAAAAGCTAACCCATGTTTCTATATTAAATATCACTGAACAAAACAAACATTGTTTAAATAGGGAGTATCTATATTCATTTATCACATCTTTAATATTTAACGATAATTTTGAAACATCATGTACATAAAAGTAACCAATTATAAATACAACTAAATATAGTTAATTCAGTTCAGTAATTCACGAGGTGTCTTGCGCGGGCGCTGCACGCTCTGATAACCCCCTACACATTTCATTTCTACTATAAAACCGTACTAACGTAGATAATCTTTATTCGAATGACATTAAAGTACAAAATGATTTAGCTAATCCGACATTAAATATAATTAATGCTACACTCTCTTTGATGAAGAATATTGGCGGTGAACGAATGTCCGTCGAAAGTGGAGAAATGTTGGCGAACAACAATTTTATAACGTATCTACGTAAATTATTTTTTAAATGTGATGAAATTTCTTCATTCTGTGGAAGCTTATATAGTACCAATAGTTATTCTTATGATAATCATAGTGTAATAGGCATAAACTATCTTATTTTATATCTTAATGTGCTTTTTTGTCACGATTTCTTACAAAATACACCAAAAATCGTTACGAAGATCCATCTACATAATGTTGAGTTGATATATGTAACTGAAAGTGAGTTCGTTATATGAATGGCACGTAATAATTGAATTAGTTATTTTTTCTATCATTTTCTAGTACATTTTTATTGCGATTCGGTGCGATATACAAAAACGTACGATTTAAAAAAAGGAAATGAGATTATAGGAAGATAGATACTTGAAATTTATTACCAAACTGCAGCTATAATTGGGTAGATGACTGTATCGTAAATAAATACCAATGTCCACTTCATTACAACTAATATTGCTAAACATCTCGGAAAATACAATTAACATAGCTTTTTATTATAATTACGAATTTCAATCAAATATACATTGAAAAATATTGTTCAATTGAGTAGTCTGAAGCAGTGACATCACAATTTTGTATTTAGTGCTTTTTCATACAAAATTGTCGTTTTGATAGATGATAAAAAGTAACTAATTTGACCAAGGTGTCATCTAGCCTATTCATTGTGTTGTTAACTATCTTCATATTGACGATATCGTGATTTCGTGCACGTTTCACGAATTAATGCAAATCTATTCAATAATTAGTAATGAGTCAGCCTTCGTTGATTAATTTTACCGTAACAAAGGCAACCAAATTTTAAATAGAGCCTTTCAGCCGTTTCTTTGTGTAACAAACATCCAAATTTTCGTATTCATCATATTTTCTGTTTTACTCATTTGCAGATTACAAGGAAATCAAAATGATTACTGTTAGAATCGTCTTTTATATTCGATATTGAATTAAATCTTTTAATAGCAATACAAAGTGTTTCTTTCCTTCAATTCTTCTCATAGTCGTCGTAAAAGACGACTAAGGAAACAAAATATGCAAGACAACATCATTACAAAGAGAAGGAAAACTTGGAAAACTCCAAAACCTCCTTTCCAAGGAGAGGTCTATGTCCAACAGTGGACTATTAAAGGTTGTCGATGTGATGTGATAATGTAATGTAATATAAACTTTTAGCAAATATTTTGAACCTCATTCTATTTTTATTAGTTGAAATAGAGTTAGGTTAAAATTTCAGCCGAACCTACTCAGAAAATATTTTAAAAAGTATTTGTGAATATTGTCCATCAATAACTGACACTGACAGTGTTGAAAAAAGCAAGTTTGTGTGTACACACGTAAGAACGTACGTACGTTATCATTCGCATTATCCTATGGTAATAGAGAAAACGACACCAATAATAGAAAAAAAGGTATTAATACATCGAAAGAAGGTTTTATTATAACATTATCTAGTTCAATTAATTTTGCACCAAAAGGAATATAACTTCAAAACTAAAATGTTGACTAGCTAATTTCATGGTGTCGGTTTTTCATGCTTTGGTAAAAATTTACTTTCATCGTTTTATCTTAGCTCGCCAAAAGAAGTCAACATTAAAAACGTGTATAATTTACTAGCAAAAAGTAAATCTATTCATAAGATAAGTCCTAATAACAGTCTTTAGAATTCTTATCAAAAAGCAATCATGTAAAATCACGGGGCAGCGTCTACAATACAAATGGCGCTCGTAAAATGTCAATGATAGTGTCCATCGAATTGCACAAATGTAAGCTTCGTTTTTAGTGTTATTGTCAGTTGTTATCTTAATGGCTATCAATAAAGTTGCCAATAAGTGTTGGTACAAAGTAGTAATCATATATTTTAAGTACATAGCATAAGTATATGTTTTTCGTTAAATAACCATTTGTTGTTTCCTCTTACTTAGCAATATCATGTATTACTAAATATATTTATTTCTCAATATCTATAAACAATAACGACTAACTTTTAAACACTGTCATCGACTTAAACGATGGATGACAATAAATTACCTACATTGTCAATCTTAAATTTTCTACCCTTAGAAGTGGTATTTTTTTCAGATTTGAATGGAATCATACTGGAAATATACTAACTTGATTTTCCAGAACGGTCCATACATGGCGAAGAGCTAAGGTAGCTATGAAAAAACTTGAATTACGTCAACTAGATGCTTCATTACTATTATTTCAGATAGCTACGTTAAGAAGGTTGTCTATATTAGTCGAGAGTTACATACCAAAGACACAAAAAAAAATTCTTGATCAAATTTGACTGATACTAAAATATCTTTTGAATCTTTTTTGACCTGAATTTACTACGAACGTTCAGTAGAAAGCGTGCACTAGACATCCAGAAGCATCTAGACAGAAATATACCGTTAATTCAAATTACATTTTGCTCAATTTAAACTTGTGGTGTCGGAAACCCTTATCTCTTTATCTTAGGCTATTAACTACTGTTTTTTTTTTTAAATTTCTGGTTCCCATAGACTAATATCAATTTTTATTACTTAATTTATCTAACTACAAACGCAAGTAGCAGGTTAGAAGAACAAATACGACTAGTAGACTAGACTAATACAGTAATACAATATAATATATATAAAGGTGAACAAAAATTGCGTTGTACTTCATTCATTTTGTTTACAAATCATAATTCTGGGTCATTCGTTTTGACCGAGAATCATACTTTTTACTGAATTTACTATTTGTAAACAATAGATATCTACACTTAAAAACAATGTAACTACTCATTTCTCTCATGGCTCTCACACAAAGTAATTGTCTGTCAACAATTAAAGCTATCGTTACATAATATGAAATAACATACTCACCTAGAACAGTCTTTGCAACTCTTGCTTTTATTTAGTAGCTTTGACTTGGAGCTTGAACTCAGGGCTTTTGTTTCCACTGCAGAACAGTAGCACTTATTCTTGCAATCATCCTTTAGAGAGCAGTAACATCTATCAATGCAGCTCTCAGACTCGCATTCAGAACATGACACATATCCACTAGAACTATTCCTGTTCTGACATCCTAAGCGATTACTTAACGTCAAGAAGTCCGAATCTTCTGAAGTAGATGTCCTCTCGCCTTGTCTTGGCTTCCCAGATCGTTTGGACACTTGCACGATTTTATCTGAACGATTAGAATGCCTTTGTCGTGTAGTTTGTCGCTTTGTTAGTGGTAATATTGGTTCTTTGGGGCGAAATTGCCGCATGTCATAGCTGGACGTTGATACTGAACTTTCAGAAAGAGGATTTTTAGGTTCTTGGAGATCTGAAGTACTAGTGGTACTTTTGTCTTTTCTTCTTACTTCCTTCCCAAAAGGCATTCTGAAGACTGTTCGGAGACCACTAGCTCCTTTAAATATTTTTCTTCTTTTATTTTGAAATAAACTATTTTTTCTTAATATTTTCTTTTTCTGTTTCTTCATTATCGCTTTGCTATGCTGAAATATCTCATCTTTCGTCAGTGTGACAGCAAGTTTCAAAAGAAACTCTTTGTATATCGGTTTTAAATCATTGAAAGACATCCCTTCAGCATCTATTATGGCGTTGAGAATCTCGTCCATCGAATGCAAGTTCTCCTGAACTTTGAATTCATTAAAAAGTTCATTGAACCCCAATGGCGACCCGCCTCCTTTTTTACCGTTGTTTCTGAAATTAAATACAGTACAAATTAAGTAAACCACGTACTCATCTTGTTTATACCATTTACAAATATATATCATTGGTTAGCAATGAATTCAATCACGTTATTAACCTCACAATGAAATATTTTAGAAGAACAGAAAATTTAACAAAATTAGACCCATCACTTTATTTTAATAGACATCTTGATTTTACTTTGGAGCGGTAAAGCAACTAGAACAATGGCTTTCTTAGTAAGGACGTTAAGTGATGTTAAAAATAGCTCGACATACATATATCAGGCTAGAGGAATGCATCGGATGCGGTTGCGTTGCCACAATTATTCGCATGCGAGTTATCGAAACACTCCACTAAGCACGTTCTATTCCAGTCTCATTATTTAGCTATTTCAAATGATCATATTGGCTATGTAAAAAACGCTATAGAAATGAGATGTCAGCATATGTATTGGATAAGAGGAAATAATGCCATTCACGTACGATAACCCAATTGCACCTCACAAAATCTTTTTTTAAATCTACACCTTATGCACTAAAAGTAAAAAGCATACATACCGGTGTCCAATCGACTTGTACCTCGTCAGTCCGCCGGCATTTAAAAAGCTGCCCGAGCGAGGAATCGCCACTTTAGTTAATATGTCACCAGATTCAGTTATCGACTTTCGCCCACTTTGAGTCCTTCTCAGAGGCTCTTTTGTCGGAGGGTCCGGCGGTATTTCCGACGGCTTTTTTACAGGTATAGGTGGTGGTAAAGTCGGTGGTCTCTGTAAACTTTTCCGTCGCTCTAAGGCTCTAAAAAGCTCAATTTTCTCTGATACCTTACTGCGTACCGATGATTCAGTACTACTTTGGAATTTCTTTATATTCGGATTTTGTCGAATGCTAGGACTTTGGGACTTTTTCGAGGACTTCTTGGAGCCTTGAGTATCGCTACCACTTGTGTCAATATTCTTGATAGAATCCAGTTTGGCTTTGACTTCTTCAACTGTGATTCTTTTAATATCGGCGGGATGAATAGACTGAGGTGGAGGCGCGTGTAACAGGTTCTCTGAGGAACTAAACCTTGTTCTTTCTGGTTTAGGTTTCTCGCTAAATGACTCGCTGGCAGAAAAGCCATCTGCTCTATCACTGTCGCCGCTATGTGAAGACGAACTACGCTTCTTTCGTGGTGGCCTCACGGGAATCTCGTTGGGTGACATACTGCTGCCAACGCTCATGCAACTCACTCCGTTTCGGCTCTTTAGCTTCTTCTGATCACTGTGGCCCTGCCGGCTCATGTGCGCCATCAGCGATTTGTATAACGTAGCCGCTATCACGATAGCGTCCTCAGTCGTCTGACATACAAATCCATGACACTCCAATTGCTTCGCGACGCCAATCTTCCTCATCACAACAGCGAAAATAGGTGAATGCATGTTTTCGTTGTGGGAGAGGATGTATTTTTTGTCTGTTGACTCTAAAGATTGAAATAGGGCTTGTCGATCAATATTATCGGGATCTGTTATAAGAGGCAGGAAGGCGTAGCATAATTCGCGATCGTCCATATCTACTGGTTGAACGATGAATTTTACAGCTGACCACACTGCTATCGTGGGGAAGGGATTTTGTTGCTCTAAATCACCTTTTTCCCCTTTATATCTCACTTTTAGACCGCTCTTGGATATTTCTAATCGACCGCTAAAGGAATTTTTATGGCGATAGTTTCTTCTGTAGTTGAAGTAGAGGTCTCTTAGCGGTGTTTGGAGGCCTGCAAGACTAGTGACTTTGCTGTGCAGGGGAGTTGATCCAAGATAATGTACATTAAATATATGCACTCCAATGTTTTCCATCGGTTGTTTGGACTCCCCTGCCATGTCTGCGAACATCCTTTCTATCCTGTCCTGCACTGTGTTATTAATTCTGTTAAGTTTACTCTGGCAGTAGCCGTCGTCATCTTCGTAGACCGTAACTTTACTATCTGGCGTAGGTTCATTCTGTAGACAATGATACACATTTTAATAGAAGAGTAAGCTATGATCAAAGAACTTTGTCTTTGCGATTTTATAATTTTTATGTCCAATAAAATATAATAATGTAAAAACATGGTTGCAAGGATATAAACAGATATTCTTCTGACTTTTGACATCTAAACACAAAATAAAATAAATAATAAAATATCCTTCCTGATGTCTTATTATACGCTGTCATAGCTAATCTCGACTTATGAAAAAGCTCTTAATGACTCTTAACTACACGGATAGCGTAGTGATTTAAGCGGTCACCTTGCTGTTTTTTATTCCGCTGAGTGCTGTGGGTTCAAATCCCACATGGGACAACACCTTGTGTTTTCCACAAATTGTTGCTCTAAGTCTAGGTGTTTTTTGCATCCGTTGGATGTATGTTTGTAAAGTCCCCTACGACACAGAAATATTCCTGGTGTGAAAATTAGTTTTTTCCCAATAATAACTATAATAATGTGTCACTACTAAATTTAATTGAATTTTTATATACCTTTTCAGTATTTAACCAGGAGTCAGTGGGAGGGTGAAGATTTTATCTTTAGTAACCTTACACTCGGTGAAAAACAACGGCAAAAATGCTTAACAGCGATTTTCTGTGTATCCAGGTCACTACACCAGTCAAGCCTAGTCCATATTTATATCTAGAGTTTGTATAATATTTTGAATTTAAATTACCTTATCCCTCCTTTCAAGGTCATGGTTCAAGCTCGGTGTGTACTGGCTTGTGACGGAGCGCGAGTCGTCAAAAAGCGCGTCGATCTTCTGCTTGTAGGAGAGCGACGAGATGGACGGTGCACGCGCACGCCTCGGCTCATCTTCGCGGCCCAGGCGGAACCCGCCCAGAGCACCGCTCTGGTTCTCGCAAGTCACCATCTGGTAATGAAAATAAATCATTTTTGATAAAGTTAATAACATTCTCAATGATTAAAACTAAAGCTAAAATATCAGTTATTTTGACTATTTATGGATTATTTTAGTTTCAATTTTAAGAAGAATATAGTATTTTTTAAATGATTACTATAACGTTCATTTCATTTTCGTTCATTTATAAACGTTAGGTTAATACTCAAATTAAAATATAAAATTCAAATTACTTCAATACTCAAGCCTGTGTAAATGTTTTCTTTATCACCCTTTACAAATTAGCTGTATAACTGATCTAAATAATTTAAAGAAATTATGAATATTCAAACTGTTCTAGGAACGTAGGTAAATAAACTAAAGGTGAAGGCATTTTTGTAATTATTATCATTCAGTATAGTTTATTTCTAAAAAACAAATAATATTTCTTTTTGTAAGTAAATCTTTCACAGATGTTTTTACTAGTCAGTTGTACTACTTTAAAGTTGAAGGCGCCGGCATTTCCCAAGACTTACTCTGGAAAGTAGGTGTATTATAAAACCATGTAGGTGTTTTGTTTAATTCAGTAAGCGTTGATTACAATTTACACTCTTTTTTTTTTTAACATGTGGAGAACCCTTCGGGCCGTCACCCCACCGGGGCTTACGGCGGAGTGGTGTGTCGGAATCAGACCGACTAAAACCACACGGTGTGCCACTCTGCGCCTGACATAGAAGGGATCCGGTAACAGCTGTTATTACGACATCCAGATCAACAATTTACACTCTGAGTTGACCTTTTGAAGAAAGAACCATGTTTTGAGTCCGATTGCCCTTACAGACGGCATACTAGCCCCAGTCATCGTGTAGCCTAATCGGTATCGGTCAAGATCAACGAACCTAAATACGACACTACCGCCAACAAAACATTTGCTTAGAACTTTATTGTAGAATCACACATCCTCATCAGTAAGAATTGCTTACTTTTTGTAGTCTACTGGTTTGCACCACGAATTGAGATTTTTTTCAAGTATTAGTATCATAATTGTTGCTAAATATTATGAATAAATGAATATTTTTCTTCACATACGTCAAATTCCCATAAACGTATTGAAATGCGATAGTCGTAATATCAATTTCGCTAAACCCCTAAGCGACTGCTCATAACCGAAATAAATTTCACAAATAACTCTCTTTTGCAACACAAAGATACTTTGAATGTCAACATAATTTCCCCACAATAAAATACCCTATAACATTACTCTATAACAAAAACTAAAATACACCAGTCTAGCACTTTTTACATCAGTTAATTGAAGTATTTTATAAACCACGTGTGATGCAGAGCTGAGTCCATTCGATAATCCATCAATGAGTAGGCCCAATCGTAATTTAGAGTTTAGAGTTATACCCGAGAACTTAGTGGTGTCTAAAAAATTAAACTCTTTTTCCATTTACTGTGTGTCAAATGTCCGAAATACTTATTTATTCATTTATTTACTTATCAGAACCTTTTCAAAACAAAATATTATATTAATATACATACATATATACATATATAAGAAAGTAGTGTTAGTTACACCACTTATAACTCAAGAACGGAAGAACGGATTTAGCTGAAAATTGGTGCGGAGGTACCTTAGAACCAGGAGACGGACATAGAATACTTTTCATCCCGTTAGAACGGGCTTAAGTAAAAAAAAAAGCTTATTTATTGCCTCTAAGGCGAAACAGAGTTCGCGGGATAAGCTAGTTTATTATAAATATTTACATTTACAATGTAATCTCAAGAAATATTTAAACATAAGACATCTTACACGAAAGTATGCGACATATAGATCATTCCACATTACTCAACACTTGATCTTTGAATAATCTATAGTCTTTCCCATCCCATCCACTTATATATGCGTGTACATATCTTATCACCAACATCACCAACATTCTGCCCTTCTCTTACGTTTATTTGAGAAGTCGCATTGTATTGCAAAAAGATTTCAAACGATTTTGTTATGATCAGCTGCCTAGCTATCCTCAAACCTCCGTGAATATAAACGGATAAAATTTGGAAATAGAAAACAAATATTGCAGGAGAGATAAGACTGAAGTTACAGCTTAGAAGCCCTGGTCTTCTAAGTACTACTAAGTATCATCAAAGCCATTGTAGTGAATCATCACATTCAGCGTTCAGCATTTCGAAAGTAATCCATTACTCAGCAATTTTATTATTTATTGTGGTTATAAATACTTAGATTTGCATTTAACAATGTATTGTGAGTGGTGACCGTAATAGGGAAACTGGAAGGCTGTGATTGGCGTTACGTAAAAGCGTCTCCGCCCTCACATTGATGTTGCTAAATTGTTATTTTATGAGCATTTTTGTATTAATATATTATTTTATTGCTGTTTTATTCTATTTACATATTAAAGCATTTATAGACTGTTGTCATTGTAAGTGGGGGACGATTACGCCGTATTCTTATGTAGGTAATGATATTAACAATCTGTTTCAAGTTGCCTACTTAAAATACGTTTAAATTGTTATAGAAGGTAGAAAAAAAACAATATTTAGGCTTTTTTTATATATTAAGAGCCTACCAAAGTGACTCTACTCTGCCTGATGGAAAGCATGAATAGAATCCAAGAGATGTGGTCACCATACTCATTGCAAATGTCTCACACTCCTCAACGAAACACGACAACACGGATGCTGGCGCTTTCGGTTGGTTTTCTGTGGGAGAGTAGTACTGCCCCGGTTGAGCCGGCCCACTCGTGCTAAAATCAACGTGGCTCTACTACCTAGAATACTACCTAGAGGATAGCCTTGTTTACATATGAATGTTATATTTGAAATACGTTCTTAAAATTTATAAAAATCAGTATGTATTTTTATATGTATAGTACACAAAAACAGCTACAAAAATCTACAGATATTTTTTTTTCTGTATTAAGAACCTGCCAAACTGACTCTACTCTGCTTGATGGAAAGCATGAATAGAATCCGAGAGTTTTGGTCACCATACTCCTTGCAAATGCGGACAATACAGTATAGTGATCCACACTATGGCGGCCTAGTCTGATGCTTTTTCACGCTTCGCTTGAGAACATGAAAGGCATGACAATCATTGTGGCAGTGTAAGGCTCACACGGTTACCACGATGACTGTCAGCTCTGCATCAACGGGCCTCACACTCACCAACGAAACACGACTACATGGATGTTGTTGCTTTAGGTTCTGTGAGAGGGTAGTACTGTCCCGGTCGAGCGGACCCATTTGTGCTGAAATCAGCGTGGCTCTACTACCTCACCACTATTATTTACATGCTGACCTATCGTGGTACATAAAGTCTACACAGCGCAATTTTATTGTTCACTGTGGTTATATATACTTAGATTTACATTTTTACAATGTATTGGGAAGACATGTAAATTTAAGTGATTTTTAGTCAAACATGAAAGTATATAACAGAATTTTTTCGACTTGTTTTTGAAAGAGAACTAATACGAATCCAAAATTCTTGATTGGAGTATCATAAAAGTCTCTTAGCATAAGAAACGAAGCAGAATACGAGCTTGATACATGTAAACTCAGTTAATTTATTTTTATTTTAATAGCCTGCCAAAGTGACTCTACTCTGCTTGATGGAAAGCATGAATAGAATCCAAAAGTTGCAGTCAGCATAGTCATTGCGAATGCTGACAATGCAATATGGTGACCCACACTATTGTGGCCTATTACGATCTTTTACGCCTCACTTGGGGACGTAAAAGACATGACAGTCATCGTAGCATTGTATTGCACACACTACGACAACTGTCACCCTTGCATCAATGAGTCTCCTGATAGTATAATGTATTGCTTGGCTTATTTAGTGAATAATGTACTATAATGTAAGCGTCTACCGCATTCAGTTACGTGTAGTTAGATAATCATCCATCAATACTGAATTAATGTATTCGTAACATCAGTTGTTGTCTGTCAGTTGCGTGTCTTCATGTTATAAGTAGATGGTTAGGTATCATAATGCATTGATTTGAAGTTGATGATAATTTAAGAGCTACTTTCAATATTATAAATACGAATATGCTCTGTAGGTAATTATTTACAAATTTAAATATATTCGCCAGAGAATCTAGAAGAATTCTTAATATCATGATTTTTATCTTACCGATACGGATCTTATTTATCAAGCCATAAACTATTTCGTTTTTTTTTATTTGAAAGCCTGCATAAGTGGCTACCTGATGGAAAGCATGAATGCAAATAACTCTTGGAAAGATTTGTGTTCATCATATTCATTGCTAATGTAGACAATGCAGTATGGTGAATCACACTATGGGGGCCTAGTGAGATATTTTTTCAAGCCCCGTTTGGAGATGTAAAAACATGACAACCATCGCAGCAGTAGAATGCTTACACACTTACCACGATTAACTATCACCCCTGCATCAGTAGGCCTCTGATCTCGCACTCACCAACAAAACACAATAGCACAAATTGGGGTTTCAGTTTAGGTTGGTTGTCTGTTAGAGAATAATACTGCCCCCGGTTATTTTTTATTTCATTTTTTATAGAAACCAAAGTGGCTCTATTCTGCCTGATAGAAAGCATAAATAGAATCCAAAAGCGGTGGTCGCTGTACTCACAGCGAATGAAGACATTGCAGTATGGCGACCCACGCTAGGGCGACCTAGCGAGATGCTTTTTCACGCCCCGCCTAAAGGACACGGAATCGTAGTGGAAGGGAAACACGTGCGCTGGTAATGAATTCTTAGTTCTCTCTTTAATTAACATATCAAGGATGTTTTATCCATTTCTACATATTCCCTTAGCTCTAAAACGATTTCTGATTTTCTAAAACTATTACTTACACCGTGTGGTAATAGATTAAAAATACGCAGGGAGTGTCACTACCCGAAGTTATCTTTGAAGAATGAAAATTTCACAGAAACACTGTACTAACCCGTCTGGCAAGCGTGGTGGCGCTATCCCCAGTAGTAATTTATTTAAGGCTGTTGAGTATTTCAATGACCCTAAGTCTCCTCAATTTATTTGTATCCGTTGCTCATTTTTTCTTTTTAAAACCATTTCTCGCATTGTCCATTGGCTGAGCTATATGAAAGTGTAACATGACAGCTTACGCGATAATTACACCACAGACTATCTACCGGTAGATCGATGAGCTATGTATAGATATGGATGAGCACGAACACGGCGGATTATAACATTGTTTTACAAGAATGTGTTCTTATAACCGCTTATTTGAGTATAAAAAGATCTAACTCAGTATTAAATTATATAAAAAAATGTGAATATGAATATGGAAAAAATTTCTTAACATTTTCTGACGATTCTTTGGAATTGAGTTAAATGCTGATTTAGTTATATCCATGGACATAATATAGACATACGCCAGATACTACAATATAACATATATTAACACTTTTAACTGTATTTACATTTCTTCGACCTCTTTTCTTCTTTCGTAAAAAATTAAATAGTAGAGCCACTGATT
The DNA here is from genome assembly GCA_949316085.1 of Hypercompe scribonia. Lineage (NCBI taxonomy): Eukaryota > Metazoa > Arthropoda > Insecta > Lepidoptera > Erebidae > Hypercompe > Hypercompe scribonia. Next base: position 15,940,869 of record OX438987.1, read on the forward strand.
TCAGCACGAAATGGTTAGCTCGACTGGGACAGTACTACCCGCTCACATAAGACCAACCTAAAGCGACAGCATCCGTGTTGTCGTGATTCGTTGGTGAGTGGGAGACCCATTAATGCAGGGGTGACAGTTATCGTGGTAACTGTGTAAGCCTTAAACTGCCATGATGACTGTCATGCCTTTTACGTCTCCAAGTGGGGCATGAAGAAGCACCTTACTAGGCCGCCATAGTATGGGTTACGATACTGTAGTATCTACATTTGCAATGAGTATGGTGACCACAACACTTGTATTCTATTCCTGTTTTCCATCAGGCAGAGTAGAGTCACTTTGGCATATTCTTAATATAGAAAAAATAATTTATATATTCTTTTGATGGTCAAATAGTGACAGCAAAACTAAGAAATGGACGACAACGTATAAGAAAATAGTATAAAAAAATATGAGTATGTCCAGAAAGTCAAAGCAGCAAATGAATGACACAGAAAAAAAATTAGTCGATCTCGCTAACTAGGGGTTGCTTTGCTAGCAAAACACCAAGACCAAGGGGAATCCCACCTAGTATACTACCAACTGCTCAGTTTCCTACGTATGGCAACCCCTTCGAGCTGTGACCTCACGTGGGTTTGCGTAGTTATGGGCTTGGAGGTTTTCAGAATCGAATTGTCTAAAACTGTACGATGTGCCACAAACGACAGAAATAGGATCCAAATTCAGATCCTCTAAATTTTCCTCATGCTTGCTATCAAAAGGCTTCTATCGACTCCTTAACACAAGCATTAAGATGTGACCCATGCGTTGGTATTCATTAAAAAAATTGCATCATTCAAATTAAAAAACTTTAAATAGAAACAAATATAGCAAACAAAAACTCACATTTTACTACTTGCGGAATAAGCACACAAAAAAAACAAGACCACACTTAATTTCACAAGAGACAAAACACTTCATATTATTATTCATATATTTTGAACACAAAAAACATATCTGTACACAAAAATTTTCTTCTTTTTTGATACAAAAACATATAATTTTATTTAAATGTCCTTATTTCAAAACTATTTCTTTACGTGATATCTAAACAAAAGCAATATAAACCAACTGTGTAATAGGGACGGAACCGGGCCAGGCAGTGATTCACTAAAACTGAATGCCCAATGTACATAATGCGGGTCAATTGTTACAATCTTTTGTAATTTCAAGTGTGTTGGTTTTAATTGCAATCATCATAGTTATATTTTCGGCAGCGATCAGACAGGTTGTTGATATCAACTTGTTACTGTAATAACGGAATGCATTTGATGATATAGTTCCAAGCATAGAATTAATTAAATGTAATTTATTACTGGGCATCGGTAACGACCATGTTTTCTTTCAGTTTGACCCTTTTCTAGAGGAAAAATACGAGTACATGTATAATATATGTATATATATCGGTCATGAATAAGTGGGTCATGGGTGCAATATCCGTAATACATATTTCAGTAATATTAAGCGGTCAATAGTATGTTTCACATTGAAAGTTAAGTAAATAGACCGGTGATCGCTGATCCTGACCGATAGGCAGAGATCATGGCTTTCGTTCTCACTCAGGATGTATCACGATCGATTCTGTGCATCATAGCTCCGACTCAAAGATTATTCAGTTTATTTTATTATAACAATTAGACCCCCGAAAACTTTTCTTTTTTGTTTACTATGAAAGATTTCACTATTCTTTTACACATTTAAAAATTTTATATTTTTATTACCATAATCTGCGTTATTATCACGGCCAGCAACACTTTCGACGCATAAAGCATTATGGAAAACTGTTTCTCTTTCACATTTATGATTCGATGTTAATAGATTGATAAACTAATGGCATATTGATATTATTTCAAAATCTAATGTATTGAATGAATGTCTATTTAGTTAGGGCTTGTAGTATTTTATGCTCTCGCTGATCTGGAGGGGGTTTGGGCTCCATATTATGTCATTTAGCAGGCAACCTAAGCCTCCGGGGATCTATTTGTGAAATAAACTCAATTGTAACGGAACATTGTTTGGTTTTAGTTGCTTCGAACCTTACATACTTAAACCGTGGTAAGTTTTTAGAATTAGAATAATATTGAATATATAGAATCAGTATTAGTAATACGTAAGACGTATTGCTCTAAACTAAACACATTTTTATGCAAACTCATTGCCGTAATTAAAAATGCTAATAATTTCATTGACGTTCTTAAATTTTATATGCTACTTGTCTCACTCGCTGTCTTATACGAGTAATTAATGACGTAGTTAGAACTCTTTAAAATATGCACTTAGGCAATAGTGATCTAGTTATATAAGCCAGCTTCATAATACAAAGTACAAAAAGCAAAATAAAGAGTGAAGATTGAGAATGCAATGTTTGGACTCACTTTTTCAGATTTCGATGGGCCTTGGGCCCAATATTTACCAGCATTTTGACACACCCTCACCACCACTTATCCGGGGCACCTGCAACGATAACAAAATCGCTATTAATTCATTTAAATATATGTATGATATTGAGTGTCAGATGTTTGTAAAAACAATTATAAATATAAAAATACTATTTTTCTTTCTTTTTTTTCTATATTAAGAGCCTGCCAAAGTGACTCTACTCTACCTGATGGAAAGCATTAATAGAATCCAAAGAGTGGTTGTCAGCATACTCATTAGAAATGCAGACAATGCAGTGTGGTGACACACAATATGGCGGCCTAGTGAGATGCTTTTTCACGCCCCGCTTGGGAACGTAAAAGGCATGACAATCATCGTGGACGTGTAAGGCTCACACAGTTATCACGCTAAACACCAATTGAGTTCCAATTTTAACAGGATATACAATACGCTTATAAGATAGTTTCTATCTATTTTTCATTCAGTTTTATTCATCTTTCAACCACAATGTAAATTGAAATGAAGTAGATATATACCTCTTTGTCTGGCTATTTTATCAGACCAATTTTGTTTGTAATATTCTTAAATAAATTATGCCTTAAACGTTGGTAATCTCCTTACTTATTAACTTCTTAAGCTACACTGAAAGGTGATTTCTCCACGTACATTTCTTATATCCTTAGCTTTCTTTCTCCATATAAGTATATCCTACTAGCTAACCTGAGCAACTTTGTCTGCGTCTCTAAAAATAATAAGATTGCTTCGTTTTGCAGCATTTTTCATTGATGCTCGGCTCCTATTAGCCGTAGCGTGAATGATATACCCTATAGTTTTCATCAACAAATGGACTATTCAACATTAAAGTATTATTTTTAATTTGAACGTATTTCTGTGTCTGTTAGTAGTAAGATTCGCAAGCCTTAATCTTAAATCGCTCGTGAATTCATTTGCTTTCGTGTGGTGATCCTTTTGGAGTACAGGTATAGTAAGATAATAATTTCAATAAATTGTATACATATATACAACTCATTGGAATTAAATGATCACCATGCAGACCACATCACTCTACAATGATATGATCTGCTGCATGTCTAATGTAAATTGTCTATTAAATTGTCCCTTCTACGTCCTTAGTGTGGTGTACAACGATTCTTAGTATTAATCTAGAATACTTCTTCTGTTTGAAACCTAAGAGCCTAGTTGTTTTCATACATCCACATCTATATACGACTTTATTTCATAAGGGAGAGACAAAGGTGTATTAAAATACTCAAACGTTTTAGGTTCCACTTACGCAAGAGTGGCAAATCTGTTGGCGTCCATCTGGCACATGAACTTCGGAAGTTTTGCTCTACTAATGTATTAAATAAATATAAAAATAAAAGCGTATGGTAAATAAATTACATATTGACATATCACGAGTGTACTCATTATATGAATCTCGAACAGACTTGAAACTCAGGCCTTGGCTATTAGGATCTAGAAATTATCAAATTTGAATGATTGTTGTTCTTTTCAACAGTCTCTTCACTGAAGGTAGTACTATTTTTATTGTAAATATGGTTTATGGAATTTAGCATGTTAAAATATGTATGATAATAAAGTATGTAACGGTAAAAACACACATTGCTACGAATAATTAAGGCCCAGAGTTTACAAAGGTCAATTTCGTAAAAAAATAAATAGGTTTTTGTGTTTTTTAGTTGCGGTATATGCTTTTCTGGCACGATTTGTAAACATACACGGTATATAGAAAAACAACCGAGTACAGAGTTACGAACATGACCTTAAATGTAAATTTTACTCTGAAAATAACGCATACTAAAGTTAAAAGAACTAATAGTAAGTGATATAATACCTATTTAATTTATTAATGTGTAATGTCTCAAATAGAAAACTTGACGAATAACCTGCATAAACTAATAACAGGAGCCCATTCCTTTATCGTATGATAGGTTTTAAACATAGTTAGACAGTATACTACACATATTATTAACGCAATAGAAAAAAATTAAAATAGACACACTAGCTTTCTTCAACTGAGGTGTGATAGCAGACTTGCACTGACGAGACGTCCACGTTCTTATTTGTATAAACAGCAATAACGTTAATGATTCGTGGCTAATTTGTTGCCCAGAGGTGGATCATGAATATTTGGTGCCCTGGGTTAGAGTACTAGGAGTAACCTAGGAGTTTGTTTTTATGGCATAAGAGGGCAAACGAGATGATGAATCACCTGATGGATAGCAACACTTGATACCCAAGAATACCTGTAATTCAAGAGTCACAAGTACCTTACGTTCTTTGAGTCTCAAGGATCCCCAGTAACCTCATTCATTCGGTCAAAAGCAACGAAAAAATTGCTTAATGTCAGTTTTGTGCAGCCAATGTACCACTTCAGTCGAGCAGGTCAATTCGTGTCGAAGCAGGGCTCTTTTGATTATTAACGCCTTGGAGAACTGCAGGTCTCGCCCAGATTGACGTCGTATTTATTTAGGCCCTGTCTCATTAGCTTTCCTCGCCTTGGGGACAAATACATCGACCCGTTCCACCAATAACGTCGGAAAGAGTCCAGTTGTAACCTAAAACGGTTACCTGAGAAAATGCGGTGGAAAATTCTTTAGAGAAGTATTAAAATAGTTTTTCTATATACGCTGCTAGGATTGATTGGACTCAGGTCTACCTTTAAGTACGTTGGGGATCCAGGGATTTCCTTGCTAGGGTGCACCTGGGTCCCCGACAGTAGTCAATAACCAGTAGGTACCTGAGACGGCGTGTGGTTTTTGGTCGGTTCGAATCCGATATAACCACCTCTCGGTGGTATCCGTGGGGATTTCCGCATAGAATAAAAAAAAGAGTCTACCAACCTTAGAATAACGAAGCTTAAAAGCGTTCTACATAATGTAGTGTGTTTATTCCACTTACTGCTTCACGATACGATTCGATTGGTTATCGCAACTCAAAACCAACTACATTGCATTTATCACGCTTAAGTCCTGTTATTTTAACACTTAGTAATGTACTGGAAGCAACAGTTAAAAATCGTATGAGTTACGATCTAAGTCTTAAAACCTTTATTTTTTCGCGTAATCGCTTCCGCGGGGTCCTGAGCTGAAGCCATTCAACCTATAGGTGGATCTGTCCCTGGTGTGTTCATAATGTCCAACTATCACTATTTTGTTGACGCTTTGTACGCTTGCTTTGTGTTAATTTATAAACTGGTTTCAAAAGAGATTTGACAAGTTTACTCAATGTTAGTCCCATTATAATTTAATAAAAATATCTTTATCAGTGAAACATGAAAGGTTAAGAAAATTTGAAAATAACACTATCCAAAAAACAGCTGCTCCAGAATATTAGGTACTAAATAATGTCGAGCGAAGAAGACGTCGGCGGCGTTATGAGCCGTCGACGGACCGCGAGCCGCCAGAGAGTAGCGGCGGATTGGTTGCTGCGGTCGACGATAGAATAATTTGTTGCGGCCTGGTCGCAAAAATACAATCGGTTCGCAACAAATTATAACAACCGGATTGATAGGTGGGGAAGCCTTTGTGGTCTCCCAAGGATAGGGTCTGACTAGGCGTTAATTCTGGAGGGGACCTGAAATAATATGGTCCGGGTCCCCTTCAGAGAAGGACGCCTGAGACCGGCCGCCGGGGTGGTTTTTAGTGGAAACACCACATACTCTTAGCTCTTGTGTCCTCGAGGATTCGGAGGTCCGAAGAGATTTTCCACCCCGACAGAAAAAAAAAGAGAAAAGAAAAGGTACTAAGAAATACATTCTACGAAATTTTTTTCATTGAAAACGTGTCACTAAAAATGTTGATTTCTGTGACTGCTCATGTCTAAATATAAGATATTCATGAAAACTCCTTCCGTTAAAGTATAAAAAAATGTAGCAGGAGACCCCGCAAGATGAGATTATTAGATGTAAGATTGAAAAAATTGCCTAGTACCTATTGCATCTAAGCCTTAAGTTAGAATATATTTATTGCTTTGAAATTTTTAGTTGGTTATGATTAATACTTAAATTTGACATGTCATATTAATTCTTAATTCTTGCAGCCCTAGTCACATACTCGTAATGTCACACCTCGTTGAACCCCAAATTATACATAAAAATTCATTACAATTACTAAACTTAATGCATTTTAATGTCGTTAGACACTTACGTGAATCTACTCACTGTAAAAATAATAGTTGAATTGCATGAAATGTAACAAGAAATTAAAAGACGAATATTAAAATATCATAAAATAGAAAAATACAAATTCAAGAGGATGAATATTTTGACCTGAATATGGCAAAAGACAATTGCGAATATGAACACCTCAACTCAAGAAAACCTACTTCTTTTTAGAAGATTATTAAAAAATTATTGGGATTTCAGTGTCCTCAAATATATTAACAATTAGTTCAACTTTCGAATCAAAGTTCGCCCGCAGAATTGTAAAAGTCGAATACCAACCTAAAGCGCCAACATCCGTGTTGTCGTGTTTCGTTGGTGAGTGTGAGACCGGAGGCCCATTGATGCAGGGGTGACAGTTATCGTGGTAACTGTGTAAGCTTTACACTGTCACGATGACTGTCATGCCTTTTACGTCTCCAAACGGGGTGTGAAAAAGCATCTCACAAGGCCGCCATAGTGTGGGTCACCATACTGCATTGTCTGCATTTGCAATGAGTATGGTGACCATAACTCTTGAATTTTATTCATGCTTTCCATTAGGCAGAGTAGATTTACTTTGGCAGGCTCTAAATATACAAATATATGTATATATATATAGAAAGACCAGTCGCTCCATGGAAAAACTGATATGCAGGTACAACCTCAAATAATCTTGGAAATTATAAATGCTAAGAAGATGTCTTTGTTAATTGAAGAAGCTAGAGTGACCAGGACCGGAATTAAAACTGTACTACTTATGTCAACACAGTCCTGACGTTAATCATTTGTAAAGAAATTAATCAATAAGATTTACAGATATGTCGACGATATCAAGAGACCAGATAAAGGTTAATAACCCAAGATCACGCAGAACTCGTTCAGATATACATACATAGTTGTTTACTTAACTATGTAAATTAGATACTATAATTGTGAAAGCGAAAGTTACGTGAAACACTGCAGTTCGAAATAAACTGCTAACATATATAGTTAATATGTAATTTACATGCAGATAAATGTATAATGGCAGCTAGATACGTTGAATTAAGAGACAATACATGGCGAAGAAAATGATACGTTTAGCTAGTGGTGCGTCAGTGACGGCGCCATCTAGTGGTCAGCATTGACAATATAATATCACAAGATTTTTAATACGTTGCTGGACGGAAAGTTATAAAAGCATGGTCATTAACAATACAATTGACCCTAAATATAATTTTAGAAAATAATTTGTTAATTGTTTTTAAATACAGAAATCTTATTTTGAAAATGTAAAATTTTGAGTCAATTTTTACTAAGTTAAAAAGTAGTCCAATCTATTCTATTTTCAGATCTGTCGAGTCGTTTCCATGTGATTGAGTAACAAACATTCATTCGAACTTTCCTATGTATAATAGTGCTCGTAATAAAATGTATTGATAGTAGACAAGGAAAACAAACGAGCTTAGCTCTCTCAAAGTCTTCTCAAAGACTTGTTCCATAATATCCAGGAAATGGTGAATACTGTTTTGTATATTTTGTTCAGCTGTTGAACATGACCGTACGACCCTCAACTCTTCAAGAAACAAGATTACTCACTCTTCAAAAGCCGTCAATGCGCTTGTGACCCCCGAGCTGCAAGCGTTTTGGCCAACCGTAGTCACTTTCCATCGGGTTTATCTAAACTTTCGCATTATAAGTGCCTAAAAAGATTTATCTGAATACTGTGAAAAAAAAGACAAACATTCATGTTAAAAAATTACCTAGTCTTGCCATAAATATTGTAATAAAGAAAAAAGAAAATTGTTAACTGCAAATAACATTTATTACTTTTACAGTGTGTCAGTTTAATACATAAATATAAAACAATTAAAAATATAAAAAGCTTATTCGAAGTGGTCTCCATTGGCTGCAATACAGTCCTTTAAACGATGAGGCCAGTTATCAATAGAAGCACGCACTCTTTCCATGGGAAAATTCTTCACTGCCAATCGTATAGATTGTTTTAGGGACTCCAAATTATCATGGCGTTTAGAGCAAGCTGTACTCTCTAAAACTGACCACAAATCATAATCCAGCGGATTAAGATCGGGACTAGACGACGGCCAGTCTTCAGCTCTGATGAAGTCCGAAACGTTCGATTCCAACCAAGACTGCGTGGACCGAGCTTTATGACCCGGCGCCGAGTCTTGCTGGAAGGACCATACTTGGTTATTGAACATGGTGATGTTAAGGGGCTTAACTACCTTCTCAAGAATGGTATCTTGATACACTTGTGCCGATGTTTTGATACCTTTTTCACAAAAATATGGCTCAGTCACTCCTTCATAGCTAACACCCCACCAAACCATCACTGAAGTCGGATAATGTCCACGTTGCACTCTGTCGACTAATTGGGAAGCTTCCTTAGAGCTTTGAGCATAAATACGGTCATTTTGTTTGTTAAAATGTTGCTCAATTGTAAAAATTTTCTCATCCGTAAACAAAATTTTTCTGTGACCTCCCTTTGCGTACCGCTTCAGTAGTTGTTTCGATTTTACCACCCTATTCTTCTTTAAATTATCAGTTAAGAAATGGCCAGTGCGTCTCTTATAGGCTGCAAGTCCTAAGTCATCTTTTAAAATACGCGACATGGTTCTAGGTGCTATCTTCATTTCCCGAGATAAAATCTTTTGCTTTCGGACAGGATTTCTTCGAATTCTTTCCCTTACTGCTTTGACCACCTTTTTCGTACGAACACTACGTGGACGGCCAGATCTTTTTCTGTCACAAACAGAGGAGGTCTCATTGTACCTATTAATAGCCCGGTACACAAACATTTTACTAATACCAAGTGTATGGAGAGTTTTAAAAATTGCATTTGGCTCCATACCTACTTTGTGTAATGCTATCACAGCGATTCGGTTCTCTTTATCACCCCACACCATTTTAATATCGCAAAATATTTTACAATGTATTGGCGCCAAAATGAGAAAACACAATGAACAATCGTATAAAAATGACAGATTCGAAATTCAAATGTAATATTTTTTTATAATTAAGTGTAACAGTATTTATGGCCAGACTAAGTATAAACAAGTTTGTCTTGGTTTTTTTCCTGAAAGTAAATTAACTTATTTTCATTTGAGGTATGATTTTATTTTATTCTTTTTAGTTCTGATTAAACATAACTAATCCATAAATTAAAATGGACATAATTAATATATATAAATGTTACTATCACAAATTAATATAATAGTCGGCGATTTGCATAAATATTAAATAGTAGGAGGTCGCCTGACCTTGTGAGAGTTCGCGAAATGTCACTGATGTTATTTGAGAATTGATTGCATCTTGTAACGTATTAACAAATCTAATTTAGTTCTTGTACATAAGTCGATATTATTTATGGGAGTCATTTATAACAGTTTATATTTAATGATGTAGTGTTAATATCAAGGTCAGCCGTCAATATATTTGAATGTGAACTAGGGCTCTCAACTTATAATGTCATACTGTACATGTCACTCAGTACTTATATACCTCGAGATATATTCGTTGTGAGATATAATACAAAAAGAAAACATGTTTTTGAGAACGTCGTACTAATTAATACAAATATTGACTTTCAGTTTGTCAAGAAAAATGATTTAAAACCTCTTAATGAATTATTACTATGCAAGCGCTAGCCGACAGTGGCTACAGAGTCTATGAGTCGCAATTTCGCTTTTGTAATTAAAATAAATACCAAAATTTCTATCTAATTAGACAGAGATTTTTATATTATAAAACACTTTCAGGCTATAGCTGATTGAATATTATTTTTTCTCACATTTTTATTTTACTACAATATGACACTGTGATCGACAAAAAAACTAAGTAGGTATAAAGTTATTACTAGTTAATCGCGGAGTGGTTTAAGCGGCCACTTCGCCAGTTCCTACTGCGCCGAAGAGTTGTAGATCTGATCCCTACATAGGACAACACTTGGTGTGATCCACAAATTATGGTTCTAAGTCTTAACACAACACAAGATGATTACTAGTGCGGGAGTTGTCTTTAAAAAAAATACGTACAGGTAAAAGATATATTGAAGTAATGTCACTTTTTTAAAAGCAAGTCTTCTGTCTTTTTTTTGTGATGTTTTTTTTTATTGCAATGCAGATCGCGATGCATTAATGTAGGCCATGATAAAAGTTGACAAACATGTGATGGTGAATTCTTCTCTCTTCTCTTGTCGATTAATTGTTTGGTGAATATTTTATTGGTTTAACGAAAGCAGGGGAAGCAGGTCAGATGGGTATGTATAGGCAAACGCAAATGGTAGGTTGTCTTTGACTCGCTCAAAGGGAAAAAGTCTATGTGTCTATGCATCTATATTACATCAGAGATATTAAAATAGTTTGATACTTCAAATGTATTGCTATTTTACATGATATCAAACGAATCGTTTAACACTCAAAATTTAAAAAAAAATAATGTAAAAACACCTTACTTCATTTTGTTGATAATTAGACATTGAAAAATATATGCAGATTTTTATCACCGGATGTTTTACCGGACATTGCAATGCAATGTTATTTAATACCACATGAATCTAAATTATATATCCTTAATAAAATACGTCACTATTCAAATACGGTTTTATTTCGAAAATACGAATAAATTATGCGTTATCTTGCAATTTACAAACGTCTAAAACGATTTGACAACATTTTTAGGGTACCATATTTGAAGAGAAAAATGGGACCATTATAGAACCTCTTTACTATAGGGACGACTTTTTTTTTTATTTATATACGAAAAACTTCTTGTTTTTTTATAATATTAAAAAGTATATTCCCCTAATCACAAAACTACCTAAGCTTTATCAGTGTATGGTAATTCGCTTCTATTTGATTGAATAATTCAAAAGTCACTTGAAAGATTGTGCTCATTACTCAATCATTTGCTCCGAGTGGGATCAAACCCATGACCTCATATCGACAGTTAACGACTGTATTATCGAAGTATGTATGTATACATAAAACTCTCCCTTCCAATATATAGTTTATAAAGTTTCAAACACTGTATGCGTGTGGTTCATAATCACAGCCATATAAATAAATAATTGTGCTCAATACACAATTATTTATGCTGAGTGAAAATCGAACTCACTACGAGTTGAGGAGCCAAGATTACTAATACTACACAATTCTATCTATCTTAAGAGCCTGCCAAAGTGACTCTACTCTGCCTGATGCAAAGCATGAATAGAATCCAAAAGTTGTGGTCACCATACTCATTGCAAATGCTGACAACGCAGTATGGTGACCCACACTATGGCGGCCTTGTGAGATGCTTATTCACACCTCGCTTGAGGACGTAAAAGGCAGTCATTGTGACAGCGTAATGCTTACACAGTTACCACGATAACTGTCACCTCTGCATCGATGGGCAATTACTACGATCACTAGAAATTTACATTCAAAAATGCCAAAAGATAACTAGATTTATTTCGTATATATGCCTTTATATATAAGATTAGATGATTTATTAAATTCCGTCTCTACGTCAAACGAGATCCATTTTAATTAATTAACTTTATAGTCAGTAACACGTCTGTCAGAGTGTAATAACGTCTAGACGCTCCACCAGGATGTAATAAGTAGTTAATCACAGTTCTTAATAAGTGTAATTTATAATACAAACGAACACAGAAAATAATGATTCAATTTTTTTTATTATTTTTTATTTACAACCTACCAAAGTGACACTATTCTGCCTGACATGAATAGAATCCAAGAGCGGTGGTCGCCATACTCACTGCGAATGACGACAGTGTAATATGGCGACCCATGCTTTGGCGGCCTAATGAGATGCTTTTTCACGTCCCGCTTATAGGACCCGGGATCGTAGTGGGAGAGAAACACGTGCGCTGGTAATGAATTCCAGGCTTTAACTGATTTGCACAGGAAGGAAGAACCGAACCGTTTAGTTCGGGAGCGTATGTCTATCATTCTGAAACGGTGACTTCCAAGGCTAGCACGAGTTGTCCTGTAGAGGAACGGAGAGGATGGGATCAGTTGGAAGAGCTCGTCAGAACACTCTCCGTGATAAAAGCGATAGAAGACTACCATAAATTAAGAAAATAGTAACTTTGTATATGTCATTCGGGTATGATGATGTTAGAGTATTTTATTTTAAAGTCAAAGTGGTGGAGGAACAGGGTTAGTTGAAGTAATACCATTCCTGGCGGACTGCTGCAAAACCGTTGATGTTGGAAACTTGGAAAGGTACAGGATTTCTAGCCACTCCGTAGGTCTGTGTGTATTTGTTAACTGACACTAAAGCGATTACAAGCCTTTTATTATTTTCTTTCAAATATTCTCCCAAATCGCATCCTATTTCGTAAATGGAATTTATGTTCTGCTAGTGGGCGTTTTAATACGACGCAACCTAATTTGTCACCTTACCTTTATTTATATATAATGTACTGTGTACAACGGAGAATCAGTATGCTGAAGTGGAAGTGGGCCGACCATGTCTCCAGACGAACCGATGGTTGCTGGAACCAAAGTGTACTAGAGTGGATACCACGATTGGGCAAACGTAGTGTAGGGCGCACTGCGGCGCGATGTACCGACGACTTGAAAAAGGTAACTGGCAGCGGATGGATGCGAAATGCCCAATACCAGGATCGTTTGCGTCCTTGGGGAGACCTTCGTTCGGCAGTTGACGGTGATAGGTAGATTGTACTGTGTATTGTGATTTTACGTGACCACAGCAGACAGTTTCAACAGAAACCAGTCAACAGCGCAGGAGGTATTACAATGCATAAATGTGTGCGCAAACACAGGTACATTCTCTATTCCCTCACTCTCACAATCCGATGGGACGGTTATGCGAAACAATCAGGGAGAGATCAGACGCAGTACCAACAGTTTTATATGTTCTCCGAGCTACTGGAGTTAAGACCCCCACTCCTGAATTCTAGACTGCTATTAAGTAGTTTTGTAATCATAAAAACTTAATAACGCTTTCTGATCCCACTCACGAATCGTACCCGAGACTTCTTGATCGACAGTCGCGTGCGCTAACCGCTAAACTGAAGAAGCAATTAAAATATATTATAAGCTGTCGATCCTGCGCCTGATGTCTTCCTAATCGTATCATATAACCGTCTATCGGATTATGAGAGTGAGATAACATAGAGTGCACCTGTACGTGCATACTGTTGTGCACTATAAAATCTGCAACATAGTAGGCTGTTCTCTGTTAAGACTGGACTTCGTGGCCGAAATCAGCTAGGAGTGCATTATATATACATATATAGGTAATGGCCGATAGGGCCATAAAGTTCTGGAATGGCGACCGTATACTGGAAAACGTAGCTTTGGTAGGCTGGTGGTCAAAGTGGTCCAAAGACCTGGTGAACCTCACGAGAAGCTGCTGGAAGCAGGCGGCACGGGACCGGCTGTTATGGAGAAACATGGGGGAGGTTTATGTCCAGCAGTGGACGTCTTTTGGTTGAGATGATGATGAGATGCAATTATATAATATTAAGTTATGTTTTCTTCTATATTTAACACAAACTCTACACTAGGTGCTCGGAACGAATTTGTTTCAAGAACTACACTATAGGAATATTCTCAGAAACAGTAAAGAAAACATTGCCACAACTATTGTGCTAAGCATTTTATTACTTGTAGAAATTTGCTCTCTTCCTTATTTGTACAAAACCAAATGTACCAATAGTAGAGAAATATTATACTCGTAATAAGTACTTAATACCCATCGGGAACGCGTTAATTCCCGTAAACATACTGATAAATTATAAAAAAGGAAAGTTAGGGGCTATAGAGCTTCACGCACCAATCAATTCGGACTCGAGTTTCAATGAAAAACATTGCAAAAATGGAAAAAATGTATTTCTTTTAAGACTCGAAGATGAAGTTGCACAGGTCGGCTAGTACAAAATACAACAACAAAATAAGGGTATACTATAATATAACTACAAATGTAAGTTCATTTGTTTCAGTTTCACGTGAAAACTACTCACCCGATCATCATGAAATTTTATTTTTATATATATATATTTAAAATGATATGTCACAAAACTTAATGTGGGCAGACTAAATTCCTCTCGAGCGAAGCCGCTGGCAAAAGCTAAACTGCTGCTACAATTAATAAAGATAACATCGTGAAATGTAAAAAAAATAAAATGAACCAAAAAACGAACAAATTTAGATAATATGTGCTTTAAACTGTGGCTTTGTATTAAAGTAATTACGCTTAAAATTAGGCCAGTTATTTTTTTTCTGAACTTAAAAACTATATCTTCATGGATAAAAGTATAAATAATATGTTGATATGGCAATACTGAACTCGATGTGGGCAAGTAGGGTAAATGTAACTGCTATTGCAATGTCAGGATAGCGGTCCAATGCCGTTATCATCCGAGTAATTGGATTCGTACTATCCATATGAACGTATGTACGCAATGAAAAACAAACTAGCCTTATAGTCGGCCGGTCAACTCTAAAAGTGCGCACTCTTCTGGTTACATCAGGGCGTGCGCTTCGTTCAAGTCATGTTTTGGTCCTGACCAGACAAACCAAAACCTGAGTGAGTAAGTGATTTTTACCACTCTTTCGATACCTCTCCCCACGATCAGAGGCAGTTTTTTCTTTCAATAAAGTGCCTGCCAAAGTGTCTTTACTCTGCCTAATAGGAAACATGAATAAGATCCAAAAGTAGTGGTCACTAGACAGTATAACTAAACAGAGTATTATATGACAAGCGATACTGCTTCGCTCGCATGATTGTTTCTTACTTCTAAATTTGAAAATTACGAACTTCAAACAATATTCAACTTGTTTTACGATTTTTTTTTTTTTTTTTTTTTTTTAACGTGTGGAAACCCCCTCGAGCCGTCACCCCACCGGGGTTTACGGCGAGGTGGTATGTCGGAATCGGACCGACTAAAACCACACGGTGTGCCACTCTGCGCCTGACATAGGAGGGATCCAGGCACAGCTGTTATTACGACATCCAGATCCCTCCTAGCGCCTGCCCGCTAAAGCGGGCACCGTCTGCGGAAAACCTCTCCATTTAGGCGACGTACGGCACACGCGAACGTCGCCTACTCGCGGCTGGCCACTATAGCGGATGGAGGGGAAAACCCGTCCCGTCCACCCGCAGCCACACTCAAGGCGGCATGAGGCGCTGGTACGCGCGCCTCCGCCGCCCGGTTCGCCGGCGGCGAATTGGGTCCGAGTGGACGTCGTCCTCCCGAGCCTTCTCCGCCGCCTCCTTCCGCGAAATTACGTCTTGTTTTACCTGAACTGAACTTATTAGTACCTCTTGTAGTTGAAGCTTGCAAATCCTTTCTTAGTGGATCACCATACTCATTGCAAATGTAGACAGTGCAGTATGTTTACCCATACTATAGTGAACTATTTAGATGCTTCTCTTTTGGGCTCCAGTAACGCACTCATTGAGTAAAAGGGAATAGAAAAGAATAGAATAAACTTCATTGTACACCGAAATTTTTACAAATTGTACACAAGAGCATATCAGTTCAGTAAAGAAGAAATACTTGACAGCAATTTTCTGTGAGACTGTGGTACGCCGGACTAACCTGGTTCACCAACATAAAACACTGATACACACCTCTATCCACTTTAACATGAACTCTCCCACAGAGGGCAGGAAAATGAGAAGTAAACTGTTATACATCAAAAAACACGATACAGGTAAGCTATATGCAGACGACACATTAATATGGATATTGTTAATTTTAGTAATAAAACACAAGGTGGGCCTTTCCACATAAATCGCGTTTCTACTTTCTTTTCTATATTAAGAGCCTGTCAAAGTGACTCTATTCTGCCTGATGGAAGGCTTGAATAGAATCCAAGAGTTGTAGTCACGAGATAATGCAGTATGGTGATTCACACTATGGCGGCCTTGTGAGATGCTTTTTCACACCCCGCTTGGGGACGTAAAAGGCATGACAGTCATCGTGACAGTGTAAGGCTTACATAGTTACCACGGTAACTGTCACCCCTGCATCATTGGGCCTCCGGTCTCACACTCACCAACGAAACACGACAACACGGATGCTGGCGCTTTAGGTTTCATTTAGTATATAAGCTCCTTGTTAAGGAGAGCCTATGTCTAGCAGTAGAGTGTTAAAATCTGTTGATGATGATGCTGATGAAATCACATTTCACACAAAATAGTTAGCCAACGAGCAAAGGGATCGCTTGATAGTTATAGTGACCACCGCCTATAGACATCTACAATTCAACAGTTACAAGTATTTTGCAGTCTTTTATGTCTCCCCCGCTTAAAATGGAGAAGGAAGAAAGTGGGTTTAGGCTCCAGTTTCCTTACTTACATAAAGAATTACTTATCTTGCTTAGGATAGGCTACTAGCTGAACCAATTTTACTTGAGTATTTCCACAAAACGACTGGCATCAGATCTGCGCAACCCTGAAGGTGAACACTCCGAGACTTCTTTATACGAGTCGCATACGCTATCCGCTAGATAAATTAATCAACAAAAATCATCAATCTACAAAAAATTACTGATGAGACGGTATTTTAAGATTTTTATCTCATCGAGCCGCCTCAATTATGCCAAAGTATGACTTTTCTATAGACAAACTACCTGCAGACTCATAAACATGAAAGGTCAAACGAAATTACTTTCTTTTAACGTGTGGAAACCCCCTCGGGCCGTCACCCCACCAGGATTTACAGTGGGGTGGTGTGTCGGAATCGGACCGACTAAAACCATACGGTGTGCCACTCTCCGCCTGGGATAGGAGGGATCCGGGAACAGCTGTTATTACGACAGCCGGATCCTTCCTAGACCACAATGCTAAAAATGCTAAGTCTAATGTTTTGAAATTAAACCAGTTTTAGAAATATTAGTGTCATTTAAACTAGAAAGACTAAAAAATGTTCATAATTAATAGCTTGTACTAAAATCGTAATTAATGACTTAGACTATGTCCAATTACTTATAGAAAGGCGTCTAATTCAACGTAAGTATTTGATTTTTAATTAAAACATGTATTGTGTAACACAAACTACACTATCTGGGAAGGAACGTCAACACGAACTCGTTTACTTGAATAAATCAACTATTAAATAACAATAACTTCATTAATTAAGTTTCAGTGTTACTCACATGTGTATTTCTAGATTGTAAGACGAGTTTCAGCCCTTTTTCTAGGAGTGAAACGTCCTACCCCGGCGGTCTCAGGCGTCACACTGTGTGTTTAAATAAGAATAACAGTCATGAAATTATTTGAAGCGTGAATTCTTTCCTCTCGCTTGTCTACGAACTGTAGTGATTTCATGAAAAGGGACGGAAGTGGTAACAGATAACTGGGGAAGCGCGCGATATTTAATTGGACCAATGAGCGACGATACACGATACGATTGGAAACACGACGTGCGACAACTTTAAGACAAACTCGTTTTTTTTAAGATTAATTTTGTAAGAATACAATGGTGGTAGGTAAAGAGACATGCAAGATGTATTTTAGCGAGACTAGACTCTCCCAAGAGATCTAACCTAGAATCTCGTTATTTTAACGTGATTTATTTTACAACCAAACTGAAAGTATACTCTGTAACTGCCTGGTTTTCTTTAAATTGAACGTTTTTTTTTATTGTGATTGATTTTTTAGAATAATTACGTTCGTGAATCATGATATCCCCTAACACTGTTTCCAGAACACTTTTCAAAGTCCAATTACGACGATTACAACAAAGACCGATTTGTTCAAAGTATGAAACAAATTATTTCATAGAACATTATTAATTATTGGAACTTGGTCTGATACTGTACTCGGACATATGCCTTTACAGAGAGTGTTAAACAAATTCATCAGACCAATTGAAACAGCAAATGTAAACAAAAGGTCAAAGTTACCACTAACCTTAGCGTGGCAGAACTATCGCTATTTGTACAAAAACTGTTAGTGGGTTAAACAACAAACAAAAAGGCTTTTGTTTAATCTACAAAACCACAACGGTAAGTTGCCAGAACTATAATTATTAAAATAAATATTAGTACACTGTTCCGCTTTAAGTTTACTGACCGTACTAAACAATTTTATGGAATGACGCCTCAATTTTTCAATGGAATTATGCTTTAAGTAATTTGCAATTAAAATGTAAGATAAATATTGGCTATGGTTTTGGCGAAATTTTCACAGCAGGTCAGGTGTTTATTATAAATATGCTTCCTTTATCTACAATATATTTTATTACGTGGTACAAAGTGACCCACAGCTGGAGTTACCCCGGTAATCCTTGTTTAGTATAAAAGTAAAACAAAGTCGCTTTACGTATTTCTATATAAACCCCAAATTTGTAAGAGTATATGTTAACCAATTAAATTAATATAACCGTGAAGGTAAAACAGAGAATATTATCTAAACTGGACAGTTCATTATATTAAAAAAAAAAATATAAAAAAAAACGAAGTCATAATTTTTTATATCATCAACAGCCTTTTACAGTCCACCGCTGGACATAGGCCTCTCCTCAACAAGAAGGTTTTGGCCTATTATACCACGCTGGCCAGATGGGTTGGTATAGGGTCTGTTTCAAGTTTTCCTTCTCTTTGTAATGATGTTATTTTGTATACTTGGTCCCTTAGTCGCCTTTTACGACACCCACGGGATGAATAGGGGTGGCAACACTATGCATTCTTACTCCGTCACCACACGGACAAAAAAAAATGAAAAAAAAAATATTAATAATAAATATAAATTATTAGTGAACTTAGGATCTCCAATCTGTTGACTGATGTCTGTTTCCGCCATGGCAAGGGTGGAGGTAAGAGTAGAGTAGAAGTTAGGTCGAGTTTCGCTATTGAACTCTTTAGTTTTGTGCGTGTGAGGCTAGCTTCAGCGGTGTCGAGGTTGAATCAGCCGAACTCAGTAGAGAAGTGTAGCACCAACCTCGCACCTCTCTTCTCAACCCTTTCAAATAACCCGAACTGAGTTTTGATTTGAGACTCATTGAAATATTTGAAATGATTATTTTAATGTATTTTATTATAATGATTATTACTATTTTCTAAAAGACAATTTTGAATAAAGAAATTTTATTTTTAAACATAAAAGTTCAAAAGTTGCAACGGTTTGATATAAAAATGCAATTAATTTAACAAAATAACGTTACAAATGAAGTCTATCATGTATAGTATATATTATGTTATCATGAATTTTAATTATCATTTATCATTCGTTAATACTTAACATATTTGTAACTATTTCTAATTTAATGAATGAAGAATTGCGCACGCGCTTCTGTCGATGAACACGCTCGTAGATCATTTATTACAACGTACACTGATAATAATTAATCATTCATGAGATATGTTTCATACAATAAGGTCAGAAAGTCTTATTATCTGTTCAATTAATAAACACAGAATATTGTAAAGGCGTTTAGTGTGGCAAAAGTTTTATGTAAAAAATGTCTGAGGTGTCACATGTGGGACACCCGATTGGAACAAAGTTCCTTTCGTTTTGAAAAAAGTATTATAGGAGGTATAATTAAATAAATTAACAATATTTAGAAGTAAAATGAAAAATGAAATAAGTGAAGGAATGCTTGAATCACTTTTACAATCCATTATTTATTTTTAAAAATATTAAAAATAACGTAAACTACATACACACGAACACGGCACAGCAGTGTACGCATACACAGCAGATGCGTGTGTCGCGTTTCTTGTCACTGACGAGAGAAAAAGAGAGAGAGAGAGAACGAATAAGTGGAATCCTTGCCCCCGCTCCGAGCGCTACACACTATAGCAAAAGTGTCGTGAAGATTTTTCGTGACGCTCGCCTAGCCCCCGTAGCCAGTCTACCGCGCGATAAGGAACTTCGTTCCAAAAAAAAACAGGAACTTTAACCGTGAGGGTGTAGTGTGAATTGAGTAAGAGAGCAAACTACACAGGTCTACAACACTGTAGAGAGAAAGAAAGCTTACTAGTAAGCAGTTTGGCCAGAGTCGTATAGTGGACCAAAACCTTTATTCTAATGAGGCAGAGGTCCACGATAGATTATTATAGGGAGGAAGAGGCCTTTGTTCTACAATGGACTGTTGGAGACTATTAATCATGATGGCTGTTATTATATTATTAGAAAAATATGTAAGAGAAGTTACCTCACACGGGACGCGCGTATTTTCCTCTACTGACTTTTTTCTGTAGTTCACCTCAATAGAAGTTAAGCTGATGCAATGTAGTATTATTAAAAGCATAATAGCCAAAAGTCATCTTTAAAATAGATTATGTATTAAGTCAGAATTTCAGTTGAGCCGGTGAAGAACTAATTGAATTTTTGAAGCATACAGTCAACTTAACAATGTTTTGTAAAATAAATCTTGAAAAAAGGGACTGCAACGTATATGAAGTACATTCAGACTGAGAATGATAATTTTTGGATCACACAAAGTGTTGTCCTATGTGGGGTTGGAATCAACAAAACTCGGTGCAGTAGAAAAATGCGTGGTGACCGCCTGTACCACTACACCATTCATGCGACCCATAAATAAGATTACATTGGGTGAGCCACGAATTAGATAACATTTGAAAAAAATCGTATAGAAAAACCATTTTACATATTATATTTTTTTTTAATTACGTTCAAATGACCACCGTTTCGATGTTTGCACTCCTCTAAGCGAGCACCGAAATTTTCGAATACTTATCGGCAAAGAGACCGCGATATCGATACTATAGGTGTTTTAGTTTTGAGTTAAAGATCGTATTGCATTATGGTGGAAAGTTTCACAGCTGCCAATTAAATTTAATCATATTAATAGTATATATAATAACTCATATATTTTAATAAAAAGAAAAGAATTGAGAAAGTATTAATAACAATATGAACGAAAAAATTAATACCACATATAAATTGATCTCTTAAATAAAACGATCGTAGCAAATTAAACGGCAATTATTAAAAAAAACATTTAGAAAATACATTCTTTTCTCTCAAAAATTATTAACAAAACTCAAATTAAAATTAGTATTGTAGCTAAACGTATTATCATATGACTAGCTATTACTCGCAGCATTGCTTCCGTCAGTCAGACTAAGTCAATTTGTCAATCAATCAACAGCCTTTTACAGTCCACTGTTGGATATAGTCCTCTCCTTAGGACCCTTAGGTTTTGACCCAGTATGTCATGCTGCTTAGGCGGGTTGAAATAGGGTTTGTTTCAAGTTTTCCTTCTCTTCCTAATGATATTTTCCTGAATAGTTTGGTCTCTTAGTCGCCTCTTACGACACTCACGGGATGAATAGGGGTGGTAACACTACGTATTCTTAATCCGTCACCACACGGACGAAGTCAATTTACATGTATTAAATTTACACATTTATTAATTGCATAGTTTTTCGTCAGAATATATATTAAAAATACATGATGTTTTGAACTTGAAAATATAATATCATTAATAATGTTTAATTTAAAAGTTAATATCGTCAAACATTTTGGGTATCTCCCACAAACATGTTTGTTCTGTATTGATCAGTTTGATTTTCAAATTTATGTTGGGTCGTCGCAATCTGTGATATTGTAATATATACGAATACCACGTATGTATATATATGACTATGGCTCTTTGATGTTTTTCGTTGAAGAATATCAGTCGTTTGAAGATCATCAAGCTTATGTCAAAAGTTTGAAGGGCTTCTTGCGTCGATTTGATTTGGATATCGTATTAAGATTAGTGCTTCACCGGTTCAGAACTTTTTGAGTTTTTGAAACGCACGCAATTCAACTTTAAATTTACCATGTGATTAAATACAATATTTACTCTTGCACAATCATTACTTAGTATGTACAAAGTAACTCTTTCTATACCTACAACACTTGTAGACTTTATATAATTTCGCTAGAACCACTCATCTTAAGAGAACCAAGTGTGTTTATGCAAATCTACATCCTGTAATAAAATTGTATTAGATGAAAGTTTAGTCCGAATGCATTGATAATTTTGCTAACGAATTTAGAATGTATTTACATACAAAATAAAATGGCTTTAACACGGTTGAATAGACAGAAATAAAAAATATTAATTCCAAATAATTGAGAGATAAATCAACGAAATGTGACTGCATTTTAGTAGTTTTTAGTCTAGCTCGCTGTATCAGTAGGTATAATTTATTCATAAGATTTTATAAAGATTAATATGTTGACAAATAGCCTTATTTTTAATATTATATTTTTGTTAGAGAGCCTGGCTTTGACACAAATGGGCTGGCTGAATCGGAGTATTACTATGACCATACAGAATATCAGTGCTATGGAATTTTCTGTTGCTTTTCATCGAATATGGGCTACCTTTGCCTAAACATTTCTTACCTCTGATTCCATGAAGAGAAAACACAGAATCACAAGTGTGCTTAACACGGATTTACTGTAAGGCTGTGACGTCGATCTCTGGTCGTGCAGATTTGCAGTAAGTAGTTACTCGTACCCACATACTTTTTGTATTGTACTTTTTGTACTGTTCCAGTGGTTAATATATGCGACTGCCAATTCTCCGGTTCTACTCCCGAGTCGAGCTAAAAAGTGTAATTGAATTTTTCTAGTCACAGAAATACTTATTGAGAAAGATAAATAATTGTGAAACGGAGTTTGGAAGTTGAGGCCTTAACCTCCGTGCCTCAAAGAGCACGTAAAGCCATTGGTGTTGTGGCTGATCTCTCCCTAGTCGTGTCGGATATCTGTCCCATCAGATTGTGGGAGTGAGTAACAGAGAGTGCACCTGTGTTTTTGTAGCAGTAGCGTAGTTGACTGGACTCCGTTGAGGCTGGCCGCTGTGACCGAAATTGGCTTAGAGAATGAAATTACAAACATCTATCCACCTATGTTCTTTATTCTCCTGTACTCTTATATGGTAGAAATATGAGTTAAAACTTCTTATTCTATCATTTACGCATTTATAACACTAGCACAGTTTTATTAACATATGGTGATGAAGTAAAAAGCTAGTGTCTACTTTATGATTCATTCGAAAGTTGAGGTTATAGTATTTATAGATATATTATTAGTCCGTAAATTAAGCCAATGTCAACTTTGTTTTATGTTTTATAACATAGAAAATGGTGATTAGTTAATCACCGTTATCATTGTTAATAGTTATTTACAATGATAATACAAAAATTAACAAAACAAAACTTTACTGTTTAACAATATAATGTATGTATAAATTATGTGCAATTTATGCACACTTAACTAGTAAGTAGCCAAAGTGATAAAGCTTTCAACTTTATGGCTTTAGCTACTTAAGATGGTAGTGGTGGTCTTATTGCATCAAAATGCTATCACATCTTACCATCGCTTAGTTGAAGTCGTTGTCGATTCAGGGGAAGTGAAATCACATGTACCAGGCACCGGTCCGCCATCAGGTTGATTTTTTGTGAAAACAACGCACAGCTTCTGCCCTTGTACGACTTTTGTCCAATTCGGGTGAAGCCAACGTCACGTCAAAACGGCTGTACACGGGGGTTGTCTGGTTAATAGCACTGAGTGGTGCACCGGTGTGGGTGGCGGTTCTGACCTCCTAGAATATGGCTCGTCTCTTGTGCCCTCAGAGGCTATTGGCAGTTAGAGTCTTACGAGGATACCACACCATGACACACGCGGTTGATGATGTAAAGAGACAGTTAATGGTGCTCGCGTCAATGCGGACGAGCGCTGGTAGGGGTCCAAATGACTTAATATGCGCAATTTTTTGATCCTTCCTGCTCCAGGGGCAGAGTGGCACACCGTGTGATTTTATTCGGTCCGATGCCGACGCGCCAGCCGCCTAAATCCCCCGTGAGGTAACAGCCCTTGGCCCTTCAGATCTTGGTTCTCTTTGAGTTTACTTCCTTAGTAACCTCTTGCGTCTCTCACGGAATAAATGAGAGTGATAAAACGCCGTATTCTTAATTTATCACCACTAATAACGAACAGGTCACTGTTATGTTAATAGAGAGGTTTTGACCTTGTTTTTAGTAGCTAATAGCTAGCAAAATAATCATGACATAAGATTGAGTATTCCTATTGCGAGAGCATACGTCACACGATCTCATCTAAACACCATAAAAGTGAAATTTATCGGCACACCTTAGCACATTTACAAAATCGATTATACAACTCGCTGGATAGAAAAAGTTACATTAATATTCCATAATATTATAATTATTCATGATATATATTAAACTTTCTCATATACTCATCTAATGGCCCTTTCTGGTAACAAATTTAAGTATTGCATACCTTTTTATACGAAATCATGTTGAGCCAGTGTAAACCGGTGGAAATAAACTTGTTTTTCAATAATCTATCAATATTCAAGTGAATATGTGAAAATTATTGTCGTTAACAAGCGTCGATAGACTTTTAATAATTTCTCTGCTTATCCTGTCGTGAATGGTATTGAATAAACAAGAATCATCATCGTCAACAGTCTTTAACAGTCCACTGCTGGACATAGGCCTCTCTTTAGAAAGAAGGTTTTGGCCTACTGTACCACGCTAGCCATAAGGTTTGTTTCAAATTTTCCTTCTCTTTGCAGCGATGTTGTTCTGTATATTTTGTTCTTGTAGTCGCCTCTTATGACACCAAGGGGTGCTGACACGCTGTATTCTTAATCCGTCACCACACTGAGACTATATATCACCACAAGGATACGTAAATTGTATTATTCATTCAAAAGCATCAAATACCGGTGTATCATGAAAATCAGAATCTTCTATAATAGCCTTGTACCTAGCTTAGTAGTTACGTTACATTAAATATTCAGGACAAAAATGATTAACCTTTTTAACGTATCATAGATTAAAATGTCGCCTTATCATGTTAATTTGTAAAATCCTGTCCGTGTGATGACGGATTAAAAATACGTAGTGTTATCACCCCTATTCATCTCGTGGATGTCGTTAAAGTCGACTAAGGGAACAAAGTACACAAGACAACATCATTACAAAGAGAAGGAAAACTTGAAACAAACCCTATTCTAACCCGTCTGGCCAGCGTGGTATAGTAGGCCAAAACTTCCTAGCAAAGGAAAGGCCTTGTCCAGCAGTGGACTGTTAAAGGCTGTTGAAGAAGGAGAAAAAAATAATATCTCCAGTACAGGAGGATGGTACAGAAACTACATCGGCGTATATAAAATAAAGAATCATTCGAATTGGTTCATAAATTACGAAATACTCAAGTAAAAAACATTGATGAGAGAATTATCACCTTATATTTACTACAAATAATATTTTATTACTTGTGTAGTTCCGTCTAATCAGCGGTCATAACTATTACATTGCGAAGACTAGACATATGGCTTAAGGTGATAGTTAAGTTGAAGGCTAGCGTGTAAGAAACTGCGCATTACTTTGATTGTATGTAATAAAGTCAACCACCGTTCTAACTTGTATTTACTGTATTTGCTTAGCGACTTGAGTGTTTGAAACCAGTTCATAATGACCACTGTATAAGCAAGCTATATATTGTAAAGGAAACTTTGAAGTATGTGTTTACGTAGGAAGTTTCACCACCTTCAAAAAAGGTGAAGGGTCTTAATTTATCGATATTTTTAATGTTTATTACCACAGAAGTCCAGTTTGAAAAATAATTTTTATTTAGGTTGGTATAGTCCTCAGTGGACCAGTGGAATCAAACATACTCCCTAACGATAAAATACAACAAAAATTGAATTCATTACATTTAACCATAGAGTTCCCCTTAATACATTATAATAATGAATAAATAGATTGATTATTTTGGAAGTCACTTTTTTTTCTATCTTAAAAACCTGTGTCTCTACTGTGTCTAAGTGACTCTACTCTGCCTGATGGAAAGTATGAATAGAATCCAAGAGTTGTGGTCATCATACTCATTGCAAATGCTGACAACGCAGTATGGTGACGCACACTATGGCGGCCTTGTGAGATGCTTTTTCACACACCCAGCTAAATGTGGGTGATTATGTGAGTTAACTCTGAAATACCCTGTAATCTAACATGTATCTAATCACAAAAATCGAGAGTTTCAATTCACTCTACTAATTTTAGGATGATTGATCTTTAAACAATACAAGCTTGAGAACACATACAGTCCCTGGCCAAATTATTAGACGCACTGCATAATTTTATGTAAAATATTAATTACAGAGCGATGTTGCATCGTTCTATTGTTTTAAAATGATCTGTTTGATATTTTATTATTATTTAATCAATAACTGATTAATTTAACACAAATAAAACAGCATTAATTTAAAAAATCTTATGTTTATTGAATTTTAAAGAAATGTAGAAATAAAGTACGTAAAAGTCAATATTTTGTTGAGCCACCTTTAGCCGCTATCAAGTCCTTAATTCTGCGCGACATGCTATCAATGCAAGACTGCACTGTCTCCTGCATTTGTGGATGATGATTCCACACATGAATAATCCTTTCTAGGAGCTGGGTTTTGTTGGTGATCACATCTTTAGCCACTTCTCTTTTCATCAGCTCCCACACATTTTCTATTGGATTCATATCGGGGCTATTACCCGGCCAATCCAACAGAGGGATATTTTTTTCTGCCAAGAAAGCTTTAACTGATCGAGCAGTGTGACAGGGAGCCCCATCTTGCATGAAAATGTATGGTTCCCCATTTGGAAACCAATCTCTGAGCTGCGGAATCAACCGATTTTCTAAAACTTCTTTGTACTGGTCTTGCCTCATTATTCCTTTCACGACGTACAGACGTCCAGTGCCCTTGCCACTGATGACTGACCAAATCATCACTTTGGTGGGATGTTTAACTGTTGGAACGACGCAGTCAGGATGAAACTTTTCTCCTGGACGACGACGCACATACTGAGCTTTATTCTGTAAAATTTCGAATGTGCTTTCGTCACTGAAGCAGACCTGTCAATAATAGAAAAAAAAATATAAAATCCAAGTTCTTTTATCTCCAGAAGTTCATATCTTTGTCTTGCCATTGCTTGGCCCACTTCAGTCGCTTTGTTTTCATTGCAGCTGTTAACTTGGGCTTCTTGGCGGGGCGACAGGCTTTAAAATTTAATTCTTTCAATTTTCTTCGAATAGTCCGTTCAGAAGCATTTACGCTAGCATCCTGGAGTTGTGATTTTATCACCTTTGTGGTAGCAAATCTGTTTTCTAGACAAATTTTCTTCAAACATCTCTCTGACCGAGGAGTGAAAATTGGTTTTCTACCACATCTTTTCTTTCTTTTCGGGCTTAATTCCTCCCCCTTTCCCTTTCCCTTTTTTATGCGTCGTACACTAGCTTCAGAAACTTTCAATCTTCGTGATATTTCCCGGTTCGAAAATGTTTTCGCATTTAAAAGAGCCTTCACTTCAGCTTTTTTACGTGGTGAAAGATCGCCCTTTTTACCCATAATGAAAATAGTCCAATGTTTATTTTAAAACACTGAATACAAATTAAACTAATAACTGAATAGTAAAAAACTGTTAAACAAACAATCACAGTCTATAAACGCAGAAAGAGAAACTGAGAAACACGTCCTAACCTGAC
Organism: Hypercompe scribonia; assembly: GCA_949316085.1. Lineage (NCBI taxonomy): Eukaryota > Metazoa > Arthropoda > Insecta > Lepidoptera > Erebidae > Hypercompe > Hypercompe scribonia. The sequence goes on from OX438987.1 coordinate 15,968,959, forward strand.
GAAATGACGATCGCGACTGAAACAGGTTTATACTTGTTTACGTTCATGTATCCCTTTAACAACACAGTATTGCCATATGCTTAAAATAAATAAAAATAGATAGTCTACCACAAATCTTTTAAATAAAAATCAATAATACTGTAGTTTAAATACATAATTACTGCATAAAAACTTTTCAGAAACATGAAATAATTAAAAACAATACAATGCGTCTAATAATTTGGCCAGGGACTGTACACTACTAAAGTCACGATTTACATGTCCCAACGAAGAAAATAATCTCAGCGGAAGAAAAGGCAAACAGTTTTTGTATGCTCTAACAGAGCTTTGTTCGTTCGGTGTGCCAAATACCTCCACAAGCCTTACACGTGATCACACAGATCATTTGTCTGTCTATTTTTGGTAAATTTGTTTATCAGCACTATTTCTCACAGTACCCTGCCTGGCTTAAGCTCAGACGACCGTGTGTAAAATGTAATCGAAGTCAAAGTTTATTATTATTATATTTTATTTAATTCATCTTCTAGGTATACCTCTATTCTGTAGCGTCAATCTTCATAGTGTCAACTTCGCTATTAGGCATTTAATACATGATGTCTGACGTGAAGTTTGGTTACCATGGATACATTTAGATAAGAGTATTTCTAATGAACTTGACTCACACTCTACCCAATATTACTACCGATAATTAACTTTATTTGCTTACAAGTTCTTAAACATAATGGTTTCATATGTACCTTAATTAATTTTTAATGAATTTAACAAATATAGAATTTTTTTTTCTATATAAGAACCAGCCAAAGTGACTACTCCGCCCGATCGAAAGCATGAATAGAATCCAAGAGTTGTGGTTACCATACTCATTGCAATTGCAGACTTTACAGTATGGTGACCCACACTATGGCGGCCTAGTGAGATGCGTTTTCACGCCTCGCTTGAGGACGAAAACGCATGACAGTCATCGTGGCATGCTCACACAGTTACCACGGTAACTATCTCCCCTACATCAATGGGCCTCCGGTCTCGCACTCACCAACGAAACACGACAGCACGGATGCTGTCGCTTTAGGTTGGTCTTCTGCGGGAGGGTATTACTGCCCCGGTAGAGCTACCGCGTTCGTGCTGAAATCAGCGTGGATCTACTACGATACATGGTGAAATTGATGTAGAATATTACTTTTATTTGAAGTGGTATTCCTTCCTGTGTTTTCTAATATAAATATGTAGTGTCTGTTGTTAAAAAAACAGTTCACATATTTATTTTCTTCGCTGGTTCTTTGATTTACATAACTTTCAGTGACGTACTGTGTGCTCACAATTTTTTAACATCACGTATTCTTAATGTACGTAAACCAGTTATGGATGCGTAAATTAACTATCCGAATAAAATCAACCTCAAATGGAGTTGAGTAAATAGTTAAACGAGGCAGGCCGTTTTCGAAATTTGCCCAGTTATGTAAATCTTACGATACACACACTATAGAGTCGATTTACTACTTGGAGTTTAGGTTTTGTCTATATATTTATATAATAAAACGGAAAATTATATGTATATATTGTTCCATACAAACAATTAAGATGATAATGAGCATAAAAGTTATACAATTGTACTACTAGTTACCGAGATTGTTATAATAGACAGTCTGCTCTACATCTGCACATACATAAATACACACACAACTTCATTCTTATTTAGCATTAACAAAGACAGAGAATTTGCCACGAACCTAATATACAGTGTGTACTCTTCCACATTCATTTTTTACCTGACTACGGCGAAACCAAAAGGAAAGGTTTTGCAGTCTATGTGTCTCTGTATATTACACCAAAGCGCCTAAACTACTGAACTAATTTTAATTAATGAGATGTCGTTAGATTCCAATGAGAACCCGGGTGACATAGACTATTTTCTTTATTTTGTATATCTTTCATCAAAAGTTTTAGTTATATATATTTATTACTAGTGTATAATTAATTTCTTATGTAATTATTATATACTTATATTAAAGGTTATAGTTTTTTAAACTGTGTCTTCTTATGGTACTTATTTTTTACTGCCAGGAGACCCATAGATACTAATAAATCAAGAGTCACACATGCATTGCCACTGCTAGAGCCTCTCCCCCGGGAGTTGAAAGGCCTAGGTTTGGGCTCTAGTTACGTAATCATTCGGTGAAAAACAGAAAAAAAAACCGTAATTTATGAATTGTGCCGAAGTATTGCTCTTCCACGGTAATTCATGCAACGGCAACGGAGGATTTTAATGAAGCCTTTCTTCAATACACGGGTCACACATACTTTTGGCTTTCAGCAATTTTGCTGACTCAGTGAAAAGCAATGAAGACACTTAACACCGGTTCTCTGTGAAGCCATAGTGTCACTCCAGTCAACATGCAATTGTGCATTGTAGTCCGCTACTGGACATAGGCCAGTAGCGGACTACAATGCCAAGGCAATAAAAAAATTGTTGCAAACATAATGTGCGAAGCCCTCAAGTCCGATGGTGGGACGGCTTACATTAGAAGCTGGCAGCAACTGGATGCAAAAAGCAACAGACCATATCCGAGAGTTATTAAAATTTATTTATATAATTGTAAAATTAAAAAAAAAACGTGTCTAAAACATGCGCTTATTTGTGCACAATGGTGTGTTGATCTCCAGCCTTATGTATGGCAGCGAATCTCGAGTATAGCAGACGAGGCATGAAAGTAAAATTAATACTAAAGGGATACTATGGAGAAATATATGTCGTGTACCAAAGATTGAAAAAGACATGCCTTGACGATTTGGCTACGTAGAATAACTTATAGAGAGAATGTGTGTGGAAGTGTGGGCGGAAGTCGTCCACTGCAAACATTTTTTTTTTTTATGTAATAAGAGCCTGCCAAAGTGACTCTACTCTGCCCGATGAAGAGCATGAATAGAATCTATGAGTTATGGTCACCATACTCATTGCAAATGCAGACAATGCAGTATGGTGACCCACACTATGGTGGCCTTGTGAGATGCTTTTTCACACCCCGCTTGGGGACGTAAAAGGCATGACAGTCATCGTGACAGTGTAAGACTTACACAGTTATCACGATAACTGTCACCCCTGCATCAATGGGCCTCTGGTCTCACACTCACCAACAAAACACGAAAATCATCAAAAATCATCTTTTTTTATTAACTGAAATGGAAATGTTCTCTAAAGGACATCTGAAATGTACCAGGAACCGACGAGTATGCGTACGACTGATGAATGCGGACAAAGCAAAAGGTATATCACGACCGTAGTAAGTAAAAATCAATTGTCTCTGCCTAACCCTCTAAGAAATAGGCGTGACTTTATGTTATGTTAATTGTTAGGTTTTATTAAACCTCTCATATCACTACATAGACCATCACTACGTATGTGAAAGTATAAAATATTTATCGTGAAATTATGTAAATGATGATGACATCTGACTTGGTTTGTACACATGTGACCTTCAGCGACCTTGGTATTATATTTTATAAATCTATAATTAATATATATACAATTGTATTATATAATTTTTGCAACTTACTTTTACCATATTAATAACAATAAAACGACAAAACATAAACATACAGTTCACGCATGCATCCTTTGGTTCAATAAAGAATTATTATTATTAAAAAAAAAAAAGCAGAAATATGTAACGGTAGTTTTTATTAAACATCCTTCCGGGATTCACTGGGATTTACTTTCTAGAGTATATCTAAAAACCCGGCAAAAGATATACTAATGAAAAATCACTATTATGCCCCCTTCTTATAGTTTGGCTCTATGAGAGTTGCCACATAAATAAAAACCTTTTACATACGCACTAATCATCTTCTTCCTTCTCTTCTACCCCCTTATACCTTAACCCCCGTCCCTGACTATTAGTTACTTCATCATCAGCCGGAAGACGTCCACTGCTGAATATAGGCCTCCCCCCTAGAACGCCACGCCGTACAACTGGACACCAGCTGCATCTATCGGCTACCCGCGACTCGGACTATGTCGTCGGTTCATTTAGTGGGGGGCCTACCTACGCTTCGTCTTCCGGTATGTTTATATTATTAATTACTTACATATATATATGAAAATAATTTATATATTTATACGTCTGTCATGCCTTTTACATCCCCAAGCGGGGCGTCAAAAAGCATCTCACTAGGCCGCCTTAGTATGGATCATGGATGGATTATGGATTGCCTGCGTTCGTAATGAGTATGGTGACCACAACTCTTGGATTCTATTTATACCTTCCAAAAGGTAGAGTAGAGTCATTTTATCAGGCTCTTAAAATAGAAATGTATATATATACAAACCAACTTAACATGTACATAGTTGGATTATGTACGTTTCAAAAACTCAAAAATATCGGAATCGATTAAGCTAAACAAAGAGGCGTGGTAGTATTAATCTGTGGAAGAGGCTTTTTTAAAAGAAATGGAAGTGTGTAACAAGAAACTGGGGAAGCCCACGCAATTTCATTATTCATTTCGTACATTGTATGCAAGCAATGCAAGTCTCGTTCGTTTTTATTACTAATCTCTCACTAAATATGTTTACAAATTGCAAAACTATGACGCCAATACTGAATTTCACAAGTGTAATAAATATAAAATCAATATTAAATTCATGTAATTCTGTAAAATATATTTATCGTAATTGTATGACGAAATCTTCTGAATGTCTTCGGTGCATTCAAGTTTTATGACTTTAAACACTGTTATATATGTATAGGATTAGAAGGGACTGGAGGCAGTGATCAAGGTCTTATTCAGTATTGCTGATAAGCGAATCCATGTGAGCTAAGCATATTTCAAATTAGTTGTGGTTTAAAGTTTAATGGAGAAGGTTGAAGATGTGTAGACAGCCTCCAAAAAGTCATTTTTTGGCACTTTTCTTAAATAAGCTCTTATATAGCGTTCAGATAACTGTTCACTACTTCAAACTTATTTAAATAAACTTATCTAAATTTAATTTTAGTAAATACGTTAAAATGAAAAGCTCCAGGCTATGTAACCTTCCTACTACTAGGTACCCTCTTTTCTTACATTAAAACCTATTTTTAAACTACATTACTTCTAACTTTTACATTTCCATATATCCTAAAGTATCCGTTTGACAGCAACAGGGTTGCCATCTGTTACTTAAGCGAGATTTAAGCCACATTGAGCCACACAAAATGTAAGTTTTAATATGCCTCTAACTTTAGAAATATAGAAGTAAGTAGAAAACTGCTTCGATAGTGCTATGGTAATGGCTACTGTACTTGAAGTCTCGAATTTAATTCCCGGGTCGGCTCAAATGTTTGTATGTTCTGCAAATATTTGTTTCGGATCTTGGATGTTTTCTATGTTTAATATGTGTGTATTTACAGTTGTACAAGCTCGGCTTAGTTTGTAACTAGATGGCGTTGCGTCTTATGTCCGAAATACTTATTTATTATTTATTTAAATTTCACAATGCTACAGCTTTCTTATACAGATTTTTTAAGAATTTTTTTAACTACTTTAAATTACAAATTAGGAAAAAACAACAACTGCGTATTAGTGACATGTATGTTCTACTTTCCAACAAAAACAGTTTTTCAGCAGTCACGGTATCTGTGTACAGCAAGGTGTATTACCAAAGACACGGTATTCAATGTTAATGCGGGCTTGTATCTTTAGTAAAAAATTCTTGAACGAAATTAGAAATTGAGCAACGATATAAGCGTTACCTACTTGTATTTCACAAACGTTTTTTTAATTAGACGCTCTGTTTTTTGAAAGTGCATGTCACGTATCGGCTTAATAAGCTTTTTATTTCTAGATCACAATATAAAAATATCATATAATATTGTTTCATTGACAGTTCAAGCTGGCATCAAAAAAGGTTGGTGTTCTGAATAGAGCGAAGCGATACTTCACACCGGCACGAAGGCACTACTTTACAAAGCACAAGTTCGACTTCACATGGAGTATTGCTGTCATCCCTGGGCGGGAGCACCGAAGTACCAGCTTGAGCCTTTCCATTCAGTTCAGAGACGTGCTGTGAGAATAGTCGACGATCCTGATCTCACAGACGATATCGAGCCACTAAGTCTTAGGAGACACTTTGCCTCCTTGTGTGTGCTCTACCGTGTCTACAATGGGCTGTGTTCTGAAGAATTGTTTGATATGATGCCCACAGCCACTTTCTACCATCGCACCGCCCGCCATCGTCAGGGAGTTCATCCACTTATATTGGAATCTAAATGGTCGCGCACAGTGCGGTTTCAGAGAAATTTTCTCCCGCGAACAATCCCGTTATGGAATGAGCTCCCTGCCGAGGCTTTCCCTGGGAACTTCAGTATGGGGCTCTTCAAGAAGGGGGTAAATAGGTTTTTCAAGGGTCGGCAACGCGCACGTGATGGCCCTGGTGCCGCAGGCCTCCCTAGGCTGCGGTAACCGCTTACCATCAAGCGGGCCGTATGCCTGTTTGCCACCGTCGTGGTATAAAAAAAAAGTTCGTTGTTGATTCACGTTGTTGGCGTTTGAATGGTTTCTAAATTCATTGTGTTGAGGAAAAATATAAATAAAGTTTTTAATAAAAGATGAAAATTGTGTGTTAAAGCTTTAGGGTTACTTACAAGGTCTAATATACATATCACACTATGACAGTCTTCGGTTTCCAATCCTTTTCGATGCTCTGGTACTCGGACGCGGTTCAGATATAAAAACACTGTTCAATTAATAGATGTTATAGCTTTCTGAGCAATAAAAACCGTCATAATCGTAAAATACTTTTTTTTACCACATGACGTAGCCACAAGAGATTTTGGTATTTTGATTAAATACTTAAAACCTTAAAATGAAGATATATCAGGGAAATTTAGCTTATAGCTCTCGTACTCAAAAATGACTGGCCTGGAATAATTATACTTAAGCGAAGTATAATTATTCCAGGCCAGTCACTTTTGAGTTTCATATCTGACAAAAACTCGAAAGAGAAGAAGTATCTCGAAGGAGTTTTCTATATAAATTGTTAAGTGTTCGAGTGGTCAGCTACAACCTATTCTGGTCAGCAACGGTTTTCTATAAGAAATAAATATTGTTCGCTATTTATTTACTTTGATATTCGACACTGTTACGCACAGCTTATTTGCGAAAGTCAGTCAGCAACAACGGATGAACATATTACATCCTGAAGTAGAAAACGAACAGTTTCATAAAATGATACAAGTAAAATAATTGATATTACTATACTGGACACTATCAAACACGTCTTGTACGCAAAACAACGAAGAAATATAAGATATGAGATGTACCATAACAAAACTTATGAATGAATCACAGTAGACTCATCAATAAATTGAAAATTTGACAATTGAAAACAATAAATTAAAATTAGATTTTAAAAAAAGAGTTACGATTATTGATCTATAAAAAAAAAGTCAAAGTATACAAGAACAAGAGTCTAACACCATGATCAGATGATCAAAACGGTTCTTGAAAAGTGGTATGATAACTGATTTAAAAATCTAATCAACATCGAAAACATCAACAAATAAATCAGGTACTCCTCAAAAAGCAACAATAACTATAAATAAACCACGATCTGTGTTGAATACTAATACAAACACCATTTAAATACTCGTACACTTGATACAAAGTAATCGTGAAGCAAATACATCAGGATTAAAGAAACACTTTAATAAACCTGTATTTAACAAAGTATAAACTAAATTACTCATATAGTTTTATGCCAAATGACACCCAGAAAGCCTTGCACTTATTATTTTATTAACTCCACAGAACCACTATAGAAAGTCCAGATAGCATATAAACCCACTGCCCAGATTGCAGTACTATGTAGCGTTATTTTGTAACGGACTTCACGTGGGTCACGCTAATCCGCATCATAATGGTTATTGATTTCTTGGGCATAACGATAGCAATGATCGACGGAACGCGAAGAATCCTTTTCGTTTCAACTAGTTCATTTCTAAACTGGATTTTATTTTCTAGTCCGACGGTGTCAGCGTATCCTATTCAAAAATCGACACACTTAAGAGTGCAAGAGGGAAAGTGTCATATAATAATCAGCTTTTGTTTCAACTTTGTACTTATGCGTGTTACTTTCTCTAAATAAGATAAACATCTTTAAGTTGCATTATATTAACTAGAATGTTCCTTTTGAGTATAGGTTAATAGTATTGATTGCATCTGCAAGCTCTGTAACTTGTAATATCATGAAGCAGTGAGGATAAGTAGAAGAGCGCTTTAGAAACTCAATGATTTCCTCCGAATACTATTTGAGATTCAGATCCTTAATGTATATAATAATAAAGGCGAGAAACAAATAAATTGTTATTAAAAAAATTTCAGCATTTTTACAATTTCGGTCTCAACTTGTGAAATAAAGGTCATCCAAGAGCAAAAGCAAGCTGGACACGCCCGACAATAGTATTCAATTGTTGCAAGTTGCGAAATACGATTGTTCAATAGACATCTGTCTCCTATAACACGGATACAGATTAAAGTTATTATGGATACATTCGTCTCGACGGGCCTGAGTGTCTGCAGTAACCCAGTAGAACTTTAGTCGGCAGCTGTCAACCAAAACCTAACTGTAATTATAAAGCATGTTAACTAAACAAACTTCTAGCCTTAGATAAAATATACACGTCCAATTCTTTGACTTATATTTTTTTTTTTTACATTAAGAGCCTGTCAAAGTGACTCTATTCTGCCTGCTGGAAACAATGAATAGAATCCAAGAGTTGTGGTCACCATACTCATTGCAAATGCAGACAATGCAGTATGGTGACCCGCACCATGGCGGCTTTGTGAGATGCTTTTTCACACCCCTCTTGCGGACGTAAAAGGCATGACAGTCATCATGACAGTGTAAGACTTACACAATTACCACAATAACTGTCACCCCTGCATTAATGGGCCTCCGGTCTCACACTCACCAACTAAACACGACAACACGGATGCTGGCGCTTTAGGTTGGTCTTCTGTGGGAAGGTAGTACTGCCCTAGTCGAGCCGGCCTGTTCGTGCTGAATTCAGCGTGGCTCGACTACCTAGAAACTTATTCTCATTCAAATTATTCACAGTCACTAGAACTGGAAATGATTTATATTTTTTTCGTCTTTTATTTACAAAATTGTGCACGCCATAATTAGCAATCAAATTATGCTCGCTCTATTCATTAAATCGATTTGATCAAGTTTTCATAATTTCACGGCTTGTTATTAAATGTAAAAGTTATACAACATTCATTGCCAATTAGTTTTTTGTACATCTATTTCATTAGCATCTATAAAAAGAGCATCTTAAAATAATTACTATAATAATCAACTTTGATTATAAGTAAACTTGTAATTATATGGTGTTACAAGGTGTGGTTTATTTATCGATCGTTATGATCGATAAATCGTGAAATATATCTGAAATAACATTTGTATCATTTTCATTGATATACTCGTACTTATTCAGTTCGTCTTCAAGGTAACGGAGGGTGGATTCCAATCGCTTGGTGAAAAAACCGACATTCAGGTAAAATCGGTTGCACTAGTAACTTACCTCGAGTAGTCTCGGGTTTAATAAAGACTAGGAAGATGGTCATAAACTTTGGAACGTTCACTTTCCATGAGATCTTTTTTTCTGGATTAAGAACCTGAGAATATTTGCCCACACCTATATACTTTCATGTTACATCCTTTATCAAACTACATTGTAACACTATTTCAACATATTAAAAGTGAATAGAACTATTGACTGTAAGAGTTTCTTTTTCTAAGTTGATGGAAATCTAGATCTGAATCTAAATAAAATCCAATAGTTGTGGTCACCATACTCATTGCAAATGCAAACAATGCCTATCTACTCTATGGTGGCCTAGTGAGATGCTTTTTCACACCCCACGTGAAAGGTATGACAGTCATTGTGGCGATTAGTGATAATAAAAGTGAATTAATTTCATTACTAAGTATTATGTACCTTTTTTTCTATATTAAGAGCCTGCCAAAGTGACTCTACTCTGCTCGATGGAAAGCATAAATAGAATCCAATAGTTGTGGTCACCATACTCATTGCAAATGCAAACAATGCATATCTACACTATGGCGGCTTAGTGAGGTGTTTTTTCACACCCCGCTTGGGGACGTGAAAGCCATGACAGTCATCATGACCTTTCGCCAGGTTGTGCTGGCCGTAGTCACATACTGACTATAATTTAAATTCTGGGATGTTTTAATAATAATTATATGTATTATTTATTGATTTATCTTGAAATCATTTTTGTGCATTCTTAGCTTTTAACAACCTTTATCTAGGCTTCACTTGTACATAAGTTTCTAAAGAAAGAACACCACTTTGTATAGATCATGGAATGGTGCTAGACAAATAAACACAGTCACATTCACGAGCGGGCGCGCGCTTAGTGAATGACAGTTGATACAGGCAGAAAAATAGATTGCCATTAATCAAATGTTGCTGTGATAGAAAAAAAATACCTTACACGGCCATTTTATTTTTTTTATTACTAGTGTAATATTTTTCTTTTTTTGATAAAAAAAATGTTAATGCGCTGTTGTATTTTTTATTAAATATTTTTCTGTTTCATTTTTCGACCTTAAAAATTTTTCCCTACAGTACTTGATTATTTTTTACTACTGTAAACATTGCTTTACGTACTTTAGTGTTATCGTAAACCAATTCAATACCTTATGACAATATTTTTTAACATAATATATGTTATTTTAATACTATTGGATTGTGAACATAATTATTTAGAACCAACTAATAATAACATATACTGTTAATTGACAAAGTACTAGGCCAAGATCGTAAAAAAACTTTGTATGTATTCATAATTTAGTACTTGGTGCTGATTTGATGGTAGAGTGGCAGTGAATCTCTTCAGAGACAACTAGTTGACGCCTCAAGTTTGAATATTATATATTTCGGTTCAGCTAATTTAATAGATTGATTTTACTTTTAAATTTGGCTCGTGGTTAAAACATATTTTTAAGCTCTAAACTATAATAATTGCAGTCCATGGCTTCGTCCGTGCGTCTGTGCGGTGACGGATTAAGAATACATAGAATTACCACCCCTATTCATCCCGTGGGTATCGTAAAAGGCGACTAAGGGAACAAAGTATACAAGATAACATCATTACAAAGAGAAGGAAAACTTAGAACAAACCCTATTCCAACCCGTCTGGCCAGCGTGGTATAGTAGGCCAAAACTTCCTTGCTAAGGAGAGGCCTATGTCCAGCAGTGGACTGTAAAAGCAGTTGATGAGCCTTATGGTAGTTTTCGTTTTCACGGCAAAGCTCTATAGAACACGAGTTTTTCTTTAGCAAGTTTTGGCGAGTCATTGTCTTCGTTTGAATAGTCGTATATATCAAAATCACATTTTTATATTTTTTTTATTTTCTAAACACTCAATCTCCTTCAAGGAATTCATTCCATTCCGTTCCATTCCATTATGATGAAAGAATCTACTTCATTCATACTTTTTCATCACTTCATTGTGTTCAATTTATCGTATCAAAAAAGTCGACGCACTCTCGTCTCTTGCCGTATAACTTCATCTTATCTTCGTTCCAATTTTAGATCATTAGATGAGAATTGATAATTACTCGTACAACGATAAGTTTCTCTACACTGACCGTTTCAATCAAATTTTATCAAATATCTGTTAGTCGAAGAGCTCTCTCTTTAAAAACCATAACTTTCCTCAAACTTACATCATTTTTTTTAGATATAACAAATTATTTAACATCCAATAACATCAAACCGGCAATACACCATGGCTCTCCATGAAAACCGGTACGATGTTTTAATTTAGGAACTGGTTACGTCAATATTTCTATTTACTAAACAGTTTCGATTTCTTTAACCTTAAATGTGATTAGAAATGTATCGCTTTTATCTATAATCGAAATAATATCAACACTATTTCACTTTTAGATGTCAATGGCCGAGGCGAAAGCTTTTTATTAGTTTTGCAACCTTCAAATAATTTGTGGTCGTATAATTAAGTTGACGAGATGTTGTTTTTGTTTTCTAATATGAAATTATACATTACATCCAAGTAACGTGTTTAGAACAAATACATAAATTGTATTGGTAGTCATAGACTAGTATTTTAGGGTATTTTGAAAAAGTTGAGAGGTGTCAAGGGACACCCGGATGGAACGCTTTTAATTAATTAGTGAAGGATTGTAATATTTTTTTTTAATTTCTTTTAACTGTGCAGAAAAACTGTCAAGATTCATTATTGTTATTATTTTCTATTATTTTATTATTTATTATGTACAAAAAATCTGTATAAACTTAACAAAATAAAAATAATCGTCGCGACACTACACTGTTCAAAACAACTGTTCAAAATAGAAAGACGAAACGAAAATAACTGGCTTGCTTTCTATGAGACAGAGCGAGACAGACAGAGAAATATGAGCACGCCGCAGGCTAAGGATGGATGCTATAGCAAAAAGTGTCGTGACAACTTTTCGTCTGATTTTTTTCCGTCCAGCCTCCTTCGCAACACGCGATAAGGAACTTCGTTCCAATAAGTAACATAAGTAGACGTTGTTAACTTCTGAAACAGTAAGACAGCGTTTTGGTTGCAGTCAATTCTGAGTCAAAGGTGTGAGACCCCGGTTTACTCCAAATTTCTAGCATTTCCTTTCTTTTTAATCTACCTTTTTTTTTTAATTTTGCCAAATATTCTCGTCTAAATGACGGCAATATACTTGCTCCATGCATGTATTTAATGTTAGCTAAAATTACTACAAGAAAACACACAAGACTTAGAATGCTTAACAATAATAATTTCTAATTGTTATCTTAAACACTAAATAGCCTTAGTTAATTTACCATTACTTGTTTAGTAAAGTTATTTAGTAATTATACCATCAACACAAAATATGAGCATATGAAATCTCTTTAAGTCTTAAAGCGAGAGAAATTTTTAGTTGAAGAGATGAAGATACCGGAAAGTTAATGCGACAATATATTGTACTTTGTAGACGTCAAGACCGGTTGTGCTTGTATTTAGGTCTCTGGTAAAACGTGAACGCAGTCGGTAGCTAACCTACATTTTTTTTTAATTATTACACTGATGTAACTGATATTTACTTATAAAACTATCGTATTCCTTAATATATAGTAGTGTTTATGGAAATTAACGTTGACACGATTGATATTAAATACACACATACCTAGACTGTGATTCCATTTCACCTGACGTAACAGAGAGATGCTGAAGAGTCTGTTCTAGCGCGTCTTCTTTCCAGCTGAAAAACTAGGACGTCGTGACGAAATGGCCGTTTTTTCGGGGATTTTATGTAAAGGTTTTGGCACCTACCCTTCATGAATCATCATCAACAGGCTTTAACAGTCCACTGCTGGATATAGGCCTTAGCAAGGAGGTTTTGGCCTAGTATAAAACGCTGGCCAAACGGATTGGAATGGGGTTTGTTTCAAGTTTTCCTTCTCTTTATAGTGATATTTTCCTGAATAGTTCGTTCCCTTAGTCGACTCTTACGACATCCACGGGATGAAAAGAGATGGCGACGCTACTTATTCTTACCATGATTGATGATGATTATCCTGAATAGTTTGTTCACTTAGTCGCCACTTATGACATTCATGGTATGGAAAAAGGTGATAACACTATGTATTCTTAATAATGAATGACTTTTGTTTTTTTTAATATGACCAGAGTAACTATAACCTGATCGCACCGCCAGGTAATTTGAAGCTAGTAGCTTTCGCAAGGGTGTTAATTCTCGTAAACATATGTAATGATAGAACTGATAGTTTTATCAATGACTGTCTAGGGATGTGTATTCTGTTTCCATTAGGTATATAATTTAATAGATAGGCAGAGATATAGAAGATAATGGTGAACTTCATTCAATGTTAATAAATAGTCACAAACCAATATGATGGTTTACACACGACAGATTATGTACCTGAATTTATTTTCCCCTTACTAGAGATTCAGAAATAGCCTTTTTAAAAAAACCATTCAAATTTTTTTTTCTATATTAAGAGCCTGCCAAAGTGACTCTAATCTGCCTGATGGAAAGCATGAATAGAATCCAAGAGTTGTGGTCACCATACTCATTGCAAATGCAGACAATGCAGTATAGTGACCCAGACTACGGCGGCCTTGTGAGATGCTTTTTCACACCACTCTTGGGGACGTAAAAGGCATGACAGTCATCGTGACAGTGTAAGGCTTACACAGTTACCACGATAACTGTCACCCCTGCATCAATGGACCTCCGGTCTCACACTCTCCAACGAAATACGACGACACGGATACTGGCGCTTTAGATTGGTCTTCTGTGGGAGGGTAGTACTGCCCTGGTCGAGCCGGCCCACTCGTGGTGAAATCAGCGTGGCTCTATTACCTACAGAGTAGTATAATTTTAGTATTAGAAAAAATATTTTATGAATTAAATACTTTTTTACTATAATACAACGTTTGGTAAAATTATAAGGATATTATCATATTACATAATTTGCTTTTTCATTTATTTTGCTTAACCTCAACAAAACCGACGCGTATTAAATTCCTATTACAAGTTAAAACCTTATAACATTATTTCATGTAGCCGTTCATTGACCTCTCAGTCTCACACATTCATTTTAAAGTTTTCGAGGTAAATTAAAACCACGTACTTGTGACTTGTGAAATTAACTACTTTTTTAACAATATTCGTATCGATCCTCCTTTTGAAAACTTCTATACAGACGGCTTCTAATGAATAGCCACAAACGTTAATTTAAGGAAACCTTTTAGTGGTCTCTTATATCCAGTCTCAAGTTAAACCGTTTTGACTGCACAGTTGGCCTAGTGGTTTAAGCAGTCACCACGCTGCTCACAACTGCGCTGAGTGTTGTGGGTTCAAATCCCACATGGGACAACATGTTTGTGTGATCCATAAATTGTTGTTCTGAATCTGGATGTTCTTTGTGAACACATACAACCAGTCTCAAGTTAGGCTGTTTTGACTGCACAGTTTGGCCTAGTGGTTTAAGCGGTCACCACGCCGCTTACTACAGCACTGAGTGTTCAAATCCTACATGGGACAACACTTTGTGTGATCCATAAATTGTTGTTCTGAGTCTGGGTGTTCTTTGTGTCTATTTCTTGTATGTTTGTAAAGTCCCCCGCGACACAGGATTTATTCCTAGTGCGGGCGTCGTCTTTTTCAAAAACGAAAAAAAAGACTACCAGTTACGATGTCCGAGGTTGCTAAACTAATCAGCATCATCTCAGCCGAAGGACAGTCACTGCTAGGTTTCCCTCAAGGACCTCCAAAGCAACCGGTCTTGCGCTACACGCATCCAACGATAAACTCAATATATTTTAACACTCATGCACAACTAACTGCTAAGTTTTTGACGCCATATACCGGAACTCGAAACAATTAGAGTAATCGTCATAATTCTTGAGCACGAAAGTAATTTCATCTTATTATTTTCTATTGCAGTTTGTGTGCCAACAATATTATACACATTTAATTTTTACAAGCTCTTTTATGTTCTTCAAATAACTAATATAATGTTTGACAGAAACTCATTTGGATATATATTTATGTATTGGATGGGTGTTTGACTTCTTACTTGCCTGACGATGACAATAAAGGGTCTATATTTATATCTAAACAAAACCTTATCAAATATTCCAGTAGTATAATTGGCTACAAAAAAGAATTACCAAATTTATATCACAAAGGAGTTTTAAAGTATTGTGACACTTACAAACTTTTTGTTTCGCGGTTTATTCTTCTTGAAATGTAACATATTTTATACAAATTAATTAAAATAAACTTATTGTAGTCATGTAATTTCATCGCTTTATTTATTAAAATTACAAATGAAGGGATGCTTAATCAGTTGCAAACCCATGACACCTTCTTCTTTAATAAATCTTCCTATCACGGGTCTTAGCATGGGTATATATAATACTGCATTGTCGGCATTCGCAAGGAGTATGGTGACTCTCTTGGACTCTATTCATGCTTTCTATCAGGCAGAGTAAAGTCACTTTGGTTGACTTCCATAAATAAACAAAAATCTTATAGTCCTTGTTCACTGGACTGACATACCGATACGTGACCTCACTATTTTCAAATTATTGCATTTTCAATCTTGTTTACCCATCTAAGTTATATCCCTTACCTTAGTATGCTTAATCTATCTGTTTTCTTTACCAGAATTCATCTTATTTCTTTTACTCATCTAAAAACCATTACATTCACGAGAACGAACAGGTTACTCGTTAAATAATAATAAATAATAAATATTTCAGACCTTTGAGACACAACGCCATCTAACCCCAAACTAAGCAGAGCTTGTATTATAGGTACTAGACAACCGACATAAATACATTTATACTTTTTTCCGTAAATACAAACGTATTACACACAGCAAATACCCAAACTCCGAAACAAATATTTGCAGATCATGCAAACATTTGTCCCGACCCGGGAATCGATCCCCAGACCTCAAGTACAGCAGTTGCATATGCTACCACAGCGCCACCGAAACAGTCGTGGCAAATCTACTTACTTCTATTAGCATAGTCCCGCATTAGACTACCTTTTCCTGACTTCTGTGCAATTGACAAGCTACTGACTGATGTTTCACACCTTTGCAGCCACTCAATTATAATTTACAACTGCGCTAATAGACGCTAGTCATTTATAATAGTTAATATGACAGGTCGACAGTGAATTACAAAACTTAGAAACTACTTGATATGTTTTAACACGTTTAACAGCTCGGCTTGTTTGAACGTAATTATAATATAATATATAACTTTTTAGGTAGTAGAGCCAGGCTGATTTCAGCACGAACGGGCCGACTCGACTGGGGCAGTACTACCCTCCCACAGAAGACCAACCTAAAGCGCCAGCGTCCGTATTGTCGTGTTTCGTTAGTGAGTGTGAGACCAGAGGCCCATTGATGCAGAGGTGACAGTTATCACGGTAACTGTGTAAGCCTTACAATGTCACGATGACTGTCATGCCTTTTACGTCCCCAAGCGGGGTGTGAAAAAGCATCTCACTAAGTTGCCATAGTGTGGGTCACTATACCGCATTGTTTGCATTTGCAATGAGTATGGTGACCATAACTCTTGGATACTATTCATTCTTCCATCAGGCAGAGTAGAGTCACTTTGGCAGTCTCTTAAAATAGAAGAAAAGAATATTACGTGTATGTAACACACTTCATTATTTATAAAGTATTCTCAAAGACTCGTAAGGCTTCTTGCACACATGTATCACCAATTTAGATCCTCATTTGTTACATGACCCTCAACCACTTTACCGCATAGAAGTCTGTAGAACAAATAGTCGTCTGCGGTATTTCTGAACTGATACGACCTTCAAGCATATAGCGTACTATCATCTCCTAGGGCAGCAACTAATACCTCTTGAGTTGTCGGTATCAAGCGGTAGTGTTAGTCACTTAATGTTAGGTGGTCCTTCTGTCGGTTACAAACAACAGCTTACGACACATTGATTGTCAAATCATCAATTTTCATCCTTTCTCTAAATCTAAACTAAAGACGGAGTGTCAGTACTTGACCGAAACGTCAGAAGTTGTATTTGCCGTAGAGGTTATGTCCAGTAGTGAACTGCAACGGGCTAATGCTGATTGCTTGTGCCTCTAAAGGGTAAATATATAACACATATTGGTACTTAATTATATGTGTTATACATATACCCTTTCAAATTACAAGGTAGAAGAGATCTTAGGGTAATCTACTTTCAAATTTTAACCTTCTATCAAGAGTTTCAATAAGGATTTTGTCGAACACTAAAAGAAACAAGAATTAACTTAGAACTCGCTTTATAAAGAATATAAATTTTAGTGACGGCAAAAGGGAAAAATAAATAGAATCCAGAAAACTGAATAAAGGAACGAACATACCCTGAAACCTCCGCTCCTCCCCCTCCACCAGTCGGTCATCCCCTGTAGACTACATGCTAACCGTATCACCTTGGCCTATGTAAATTTGTTTCGAAAATGTTTATTTTACAATTAATTTATTAAAATTTATTTGTATTGCTCAATAAATAGTGGTTTCTCAGTAAATAGAAAGTCTAAGCTTTTTTTTTTTAATTCGCTCGTTAAAAATTCATTTAGCCTATTCGGTAGGATCTACAAGCAAATATTTTAATATGCAATAAAAGATCCAGTTCAAAATATATTCCAATTTCTATAATTATAAATAATACGACAGTTATGCAGATGATCTTATTTTGATTTCGTTTTCAACAATTTAATATAGACTTTCCTATCGCAATACGTATGAATTATGCAAACGAAAGTTCGCTTCATAAAAAAAGTGTATTTTTTAAATTTTAGAGGCCTCTTGAACATCTCATGTACGATGTTTATCGTTTAGTTACACAGATAATCTTACAGAAGTCTCAGGTAAGCGGTGAATGCAGGCCGTTCCCACTTCTTGTCTTGGAAGACATTGGCAGAAACCTACACGTCATCAACAAGAAGCATAAAGCGACTACCGTCATATATGAACGTCTGCAACACAGGAGTCACAAGCGGGTTGCCGGTCTTTGACGTCCAAGAAATCGAGAATCTTTCCTGAAATACTGAAGATAAGTTCCAAATAGTGGGAGAGCAAGTTAAAAATTTCCTTATAAACGCGTTGTGGTGGTCGCAGAGGGCCAATTATCTAAATGATAAGGACGGATGTTTTGCCACTAAGAACGATGACGTCCAGAAATCTGTATACTGTACGCATTTTAATTATAACGGGCATATATTAGCACTAGAATAACTGACATCGCACGGAGAATCAGTATGCTGAAGTGGAAATTGGCCGGCCATATCTCCAGACGAAGTGATGGTCGTTGGAGCCGAAGTGTACTAGAGTGGATGCCACGATTGGGCAAACGTAGTATAGGGCACCCTGCGGCGCGATGGACCGACGACTTGAAGAAGGTGGCTGGCAGTGGATGGATGCGAATTGCCCAAGACCGGGATGGTCGGCGTTCTTTGGGGGAGACCTTCGTTTAGCAGTGGACGGCGATAGGTTGATTGATTGATATACCAACAAGGAGTATACATTCCAGTTTATTATTATTCTTATCTCAAACTCGAATATAATAATATCAAGTGATATTACGTCACGTAATAATATCATAGCATATGTAAGTTTAATAAAATTCGGGATACTGTTACGCAGTAATGGCACTAGACGGTCTTTTTTGTCTTCAATGTTGCCATTAACGCAATTACTTATCGTTTTGAAAAATCTGACGAAAGGAAACAGTGAAAGCTGTTTTTGCAAAAAACTAAGTAGCAGGAAAGATTAATGTACGGATAATAAATGCAGAAAGTTACATATATTTTAACTTAATTTTTAAACTGAACTCATAACAACAACGTAACATTTTTGTGAAAATTATGCTTTTGTGAAAATGAACAGTATGATTTCGAAAAAAGTCCGCTATTTGAAATTTGACCACCATTCTCTCCTTTCCCTCTTTGAGAAAAAGGTCTTAATTTTTATCTTGGTTCATTCTTATTTATTTCACTTAAGTAATAATCGTTTAAACATCAGAATATTTTAAAGCCCTCCCATGGTTTGTATTCTCCAACGATAAAAACTAAACAATAATTTCACCGTCCAGCCTTTGTTGATACTTTCTTTTGTATAACTTAACAAACAAACAAAATAAAATTTATTCTACAATTAACCAAATAGTAACATATTATTGATTTTTAAATAATTATATGATTAGAACTAAGTATTTATGTCTCATTATCGATTTATAATTCTAAACTAATTTTTAGTTTGGCTGAATATTTTAAATTAGTTACCTGTCTGGTCTAGATAAGACCCAGATCGAGCAGGTCAGTAGTTAAAGTATTTACAGGTAAGACCTGTGTTTCAATCAATTACTGTTCTATAATAGAAAGTCAAAATCATTTTCTTAAAACTGTAGGATGCAGCTACTCGTAAGCGTACATATAAATATTTTCTACACCTAAATTAGCAAAGTGTTTACAATGTCTGAATAGTTTAATGTTCCTAAATATTCTGGTATCTTTTTTTTGCATCCGTGTTGTCGTGCTTCGTTGGTGTGAGACCGGAGACCCATTGATGCAGGGGTGACAGTTATCGTGGTAACTGTGTAAGCCTTACACTGTCACGATGACTGTCATGCCTTTTACGTCCCCAAGAGGGGTGTGAAAAAGCATCTCACAAGCCCGCCATAGTGTAGGACACCATACTGCATTGTCTGCATTTGCAATGTGAATGGTGACCACAACTCTTGGATTCTATTCATGCTTTCCATCAGGCAGAGTAGAGTCACTTTGGCAGGCGCTTAATATAAAAGAAAAAAAAAGAAAGAAATAAACCACTAGAACAACCGTACAGTCAGTTTATAACATAATATTATTTTATATATTTTAAAGGAATCAATTTACACAGTAAATAGTAAGTTATAGTGAAGAGGGTATGTTGGCGACAGGCTCGCGCGTGCTCATAACGACCACTCATGCGCATGGTCACAATAAAGTACCATCGTAGAAAGGTGAAAGTCGCCATCTGCCTGATACATTACTACGCTTAAGATCGTAATTTTAAAATGCCTTTTTATTAATGTCATTATTTTCTCTGTATAATCGTACAAATTGTATACTCCACAAAAAGAATACGTCACATATTTCATTTGGTAGTCTATGGCGAATGTTACTTAATGATTAAATGGAAACATAGTCTTATATATATTGATTTATTAAGTGAAATTAAAATGGGTCTATATATTTAGTGACATAATATTGTTTTGGTTGGTTTTGTAATATGCTATATAATATGCTATAAAATCGTAAAATAACATGTATCCGTAGTATGTACAGGAACTTTTTCTTTGACTTATTTATGATACTGGTATATATTTCCTTGGCTTTCGTTCTATTCTAATAAAACACATCAAAAACATATATATACCTAGTCTTGCCATAAATATTGTAATAAAGAAAAAAGAAAATTGTTAACTGCAAATAACATTTATTACTTTTACAGTGTGTCAGTTTAATACATAAATATAAAACAATTAAAAATATAAAAAGCTTATTCGAAGTGGTCTCCATTGGCTGCAATACAGTCCTTTAAACGATGAGGCCAGTTATCAATAGAAGCACGCACTCTTTCCATGGGAAAATTCTTCACTGCCAATCGTATAGATTGTTTTAGGGACTCCAAATTATCATGGCGTTTAGAGCAAGCTGTACTCTCTAAAACTGACCACAAATCATAATCCAGCGGATTAAGATCGGGACTAGACGACGGCCAGTCTTCAGCTCTGATGAAGTCCGAAACGTTCGATTCCAACCAAGACTGCGTGGACCGAGCTTTATGACCCGGCGCCGAGTCTTGCTGGAAGGACCATACTTGGTTATTGAACATGGTGATGTTAAGGGGCTTAACTACCTTCTCAAGAATGGTATCTTGATACACTTGTGCCGATGTTTTGATACCTTTTTCACAAAAATATGGCTCAGTCACTCCTTCATAGCTAACACCCCACCAAACCATCACTGAAGTCGGATAATGTCCACGTTGCACTCTGTCGACTAATTGGGAAGCTTCCTTAGAGCTTTGAGCATAAATACGGTCATTTTGTTTGTTAAAATGTTGCTCAATTGTAAAAATTTTCTCATCCGTAAACAAAATTTTTCTGTGACCTCCCTTTGCGTACCGCTTCAGTAGTTGTTTCGATTTTACCACCCTATTCTTCTTTAAATTATCAGTTAAGAAATGGCCAGTGCGTCTCTTATAGGCTGCAAGTCCTAAGTCATCTTTTAAAATACGCGACATGGTTCTAGGTGCTATCTTCATTTCCCGAGATAAAATCTTTTGCTTTCGGACAGGATTTCTTCGAATTCTTTCCCTTACTGCTTTGACCACCTTTTTCGTACGAACACTACGTGGACGGCCAGATCTTTTTCTGTCACAAACAGAGGAGGTCTCATTGTACCTATTAATAGCCCGGTACACAAACATTTTACTAATACCAAGTGTATGGAGAGTTTTAAAAATTGCATTTGGCTCCATACCTACTTTGTGTAATGCTATCACAGCGATTCGGTTCTCTTTATCACCCCACACCATTTTAATATCGCAAAATATTTTACAATGTATTGGCGCCAAAATGAGAAAACACAATGAACAATCGTATAAAAATGACAGATTCGAAATTCAAATGTAATATTTTTTTATAATTAAGTGTAACAGTATTTATGGCCAGACTAAGTATAGGAGTACATGCGTACCTATAATTTATTGTGAGAGCTCTGATTTCAAAATAAGACTTAATAAACATCAAAAGGAGGGGTGAATCGTTTAGAAACTGGTTTAAGGGATTACTTACATATTTTTTAAAAATCAGCTAGAATTTTAGATAGAAACACTTAAATTTTTGTTTTCTAAAAAAAATACATTTGTATCTCTGTAGGTTTTTCTACCGATTTCCTGGCAACACAGGCGCATTTCACATAATCAGTATCCAGCGCAACGTATTGACGGGAAATCCATCGGAAAGTATTCATTGCCATCAAAATAGAGAGCTAAGACTATCGTAGATATTACATGGCAGATTATAATTTTGATACGAGATTATCTTGTCTGATACGCCACCACGATGAGACTAAAGGTATTTTTTTTTTATTTAAACACAATGTTGCAGAAAATTCATCATCTAAGTCCTAATTTTAGGAAACGAGTAGACCAGTCGTTTGATGATAAATGAGTATCATCGCCTATGGACACGTGCCCCCCCTCCCTTGTTCATTTATTATGCTTTTCCTCAAAATTACCGAAAATCTTTGTATCATTTTTGTACCTTTCTTACATGGTGGCTACGTTTCTTGGAACTGTTATTTTTATAATGACTTCATTAGTTCCAAGCTCTATGTGTTCTGCGCCTACAAATAATTATAATTCCTCTTTTGATAACAACTTAATTAAAAGAAAGTTACTAACAAATTCCAAGTAAAAATACCAACAAAATCCCGCATTTCACGATGACTGGCTATTGAAAAACGAAAATGCAAGTGGACCTAAAAAGGTCGACCTTCGACACTAACTTTCGCTGATATAAAAATAAATTACAATGACATTTCCGCGTCGTCACTGTGAACTTGAATTATGAAGTAACAAGGGGTTTATTGCAGATAATACTTGACCACTCCCGCCGAAACGGTGACAAATAAAACGCGCGGAAATAAAAACAATATGGCGTCTTGTGTCAACTGTATTAAGGTGGAAAGTTGCGAGCGAAATTTGAGTTTAATGAGACAATGATTTTGCTTTGTAAGTAAAAATTATGCAGGTTCGAATATTGTGAAGAACTTAACCTAAAAACCTTTTGTATTATTGTCGGATCAATCCTTGACATCGTTTATGGTCTTTAGAAAAAGTAAACATATGTTTGGATTTGCATAAAAACAATACAAATTCTTGTGTTTATCATTTAATTTACACAAATAAAAGCTATTACGCTTAATGTAGCTAGTGAAAATGAAAAGCATTAGAAAGTGCTCAAAAATATAATCTCTAAGCATGTTAAGTTTTTATTAAACGTATTTGTTTCGACAGTCTACAGTAGGTGGTATATAGTATCCACTCAATACGCTAGTTATTGAAAAAGAAAACCAGACTCCGTGAAAATTTTGGTAATTTTAAATTTCCCATTCTGGTAACACCCAATTTACCCAAAAGTTACTCTGAAAATCTAACACCTCCAAAACACAACCCATCAATTAATAAACTACAGGGCGTGCCGAAGGCATAGGTAATGTACGTGAATACACTTGAAAAACAAAACCCTCCTTTTGGTGTGATCGAATAAAAATCAATTCAACTTACTCCTATGTTTCACACAGGATCCAAAGTAACATACGAATCTTTAAAAAAATTCACTTACTTGTAATAAACTAATTTATATTAAATGCGTTTTTACTTTGTTTTATCTTTCCTCCATTGCTGATTAATAAACATTTTCTCTAATATTATGCATAACGTTACTCTTACTTCTAAAAAAACCACCATGTCTTTATATATCATGGTAAATAATCATGACTCTTTAGCCGTGTCTGTTTTACTTTTTGATATAAAATATATGCAAATTAACTTGTAATTATTACAAGATAACCTTTTTTTTTTGAATGATAGGGTAGGATAGGGTGGTTATGTCGGACTCGAACCGACAAAAAATCGCACACCGTGTCTCTCAGGTACTAGTAGCCGGGGAACCAGGTGCACCCTAGTAAGGAAATCCCTAAAACCCCGACGTACTTCGGGCCACCTACGGTTGTAAGTGACCCCCTCCTGTGTGGAAATCTCATGGTTCTTTTACTTCATGAAAGGGTGCGCGCAGTCCGAAACGCTCGCATTACTACCACGGCCTGCTTCTGCTAGGGTACCCCCAGGCCTGTGCTTATGGAAGACGGAGATCGTCTAATGATCTCTATATAGAAACTAGCGGGATAACATACGTAGTGGGACGAGAAACCTGATGGTTCTGTAGTCTGAACGCCGTGATGGATTTTGACATTTGAGGTGTCGTTACATTTATCTAAATGTAACGACACCTAAATCGACTATTCAACATTAATACTTAAACAAAAACCTCTTTGATAAGTTTAACAAGAAAATGAGTAGTTTCATAAAAAAAAAGAAATGCAATAAAATCTTTTAAAACAGTTCGTACGTACGGCTTTTTTCAATATAACAGTGGATCATGACATTGGTGATGTGCACGCAATACACGACCTACTTTATCGCAATATGGTTCCGATCAACCACGCGGTGCCGTTAAATTGTTGCCGAGATAATATACCAAGAAATGGAAAGTGGACTTCAGTTAACAATTGAACTGTTCTTGAGACTTAAACAATAAACCATCTTCAAGCTTAATATTACAAGTTGTATTTTTTAATGGTATAGGATCAAACAATCAAATGACTGCTGCTAACTAAAGGCAGAACAATCATTAGTGTTGCCAGATTTTAAATGTACATGCCAGAATAATTACTCAATACCAACGAATGATAATTGTTTAGTATTGATTTTTGTGAGGCCAGGGTATCACTTCAGTCAACCTATGTTTTGAAACATAGATCTTCTACAATGTTATTTAACTTCTTCTTATTCAAATGTTAAATTTATTATCAGCACAATTTCTTAATCTTTTCTCAAATACTTTAGTGTTAGTACAACCAATGTGCTTTAAAGTAGTTTATCATCTACAATTTATGGACACACATTATATGGCAATACGAGTTTTAGACGACATTTGTTTATATTTTTATCACTACCTTAATATTTCAGTAGGATTAACATTGGTAAAATATCGATATTATTCCAGAAAGAGGAACCTTTCAAAGACAATCTGATTTTACTTCAGTGATATTCATGTTAAGTACGCAAATAAAATATTTTGTTGCAGCCTCTATAATGGCCATCAAACTACGCATAGAATCATTCATGGTCATATCTTATGGGAAAGTCAAATTAACAATGCCGGTATGGTTGAGAAAGTGGTTTAGTAATTAACTTTTGAAGACATTAAGGTGGCATATCCATTTTGTAACACTTGCTACTTACTTAGATTCTAAACTCTTTTATAAGCGTTTTCTCGGAATAAAGTTTTTGTTTTGTAAGTTATTTCTAAGTATAGTCCTTTCATATCTCTTTCCGCTTCAGACATGAAAAACATTGTTACGCTAGAAAACAATAAGATACAGGGACTAAGACAAAATCTTTGCTACTGCAGATTCTTTGTCTATATTTACAACTTTTCCCCTACCACTAAGAGTACTACTGCACAATTACTTTTTACCCTATCAATCAACTTAACGCTCAAGAAAAGCCAACCATCCCGGTCTTGGGCAATTCGCATCCATCCGCTGCCAGCCACCTTCTTCAAGTCGCCCGCCGGTCCATGGCGCCGCAGGGCGCCCTACACTACGTTTGCCCAATCGTGGTATCCACTCTAGTACACTTCGGCTCCAGCGACCATCGGTTCGTCTGGAGATATGGCCGTCCCACTTCCAATTCAGCATACTGATTCTCCGTGCGATGTCAGTTACTCTAGTTCTCTGTCGAATAACCTCGTTACGAATAAACCTAGTAAACCCTCGTAAACTCTCGTGATGTAACTCGTAAAACCTCGTTAAAAAAAATCGTGACGAGGTTTTACCCTATGCTTGTTTATAACAAAGCCAGTTTGGGTACATTTCACCAGAAACCCATTTAACAAGACGTTGAATCAAAATCTTTGTCTATACATAACTGTACCGCGCAATTTTGATCAAATGATGATCAAGTCGTTACTTACATCTTCGTCAAATACATACATTTAATATTAATTATATAATAATATTATATTGACCGGAGGCCCAGTGATGCAGGGGTGACAGTTATCGTGGTAACTGTGTAAGCCTTACACTGTCACGATGACTGTCATACCGTCCCTAAGCGGGGTGTGAAAAAGCATCTCACAAGGCCACCATAGTGTGGGTCACCATACTGCATAATCTGCATTTGTAATGAGTATGGTGACCACAACTCTTGGATTCTATTCATGCTTTCCATCAGGCAGATTAGAATCACTTTGGCAGGCTCTTAAAATGAAAATAATAAAAAAGAAATACCGTAATTAAATTTTTCCTGACCTAATGGCCGTTCTAACCATTGCGCAGACATGCTACAAAACGAGACTAACCTGTCAGTATTCCTTATCCAGTCCATTTTATCTAGCTCCTTTGAAAGTTTAGCTAAGCAGGCTGTCAGCTATTAAAGACATAAGCATCAATTCTAAATGAAACTGGGAAGATGACGTGATAATTATGATCACCGTGACGACACATACATTAATGTGAAATTCAAAAGTCAACACTCGTAGCAACAGAGTTGACGGTGAATAGCTGCTTATAACAGTATAGTACCATAGCACGCTTTCAGCGTGACTCGTAGATTTTTGATTAAAAGTCTGGGTCATACGACAGGTTAATTTTAAATTAATGAATACGAACTAAGAGAAAAGTGGTGTATTTTGCTCTGATACAGATTAAATACAAGATCGAAAGCCTGTGGTCAAGATATTTCTCATTTTTGAAGCATGTAAGCATATATACATAAATACAGCCTTTAACAGAGCACTACTGGACATGGGCCTCTCCTTAGTAAGCACGTTTTGACTTAAAATACCACGTTGGCCAGACGGGTGTGCTCTATACACACCTATGTAAGTAAAAAAAATACTCTCATGTTCATTCGGTTAATCTTATGGAGATCAATAGATTAGTTAAGATGGAAAATTATAACAAGTACACTTATGTTCATATTGACAAAATTAGGTATGATGAAGATTGCGCACTGTGTACTATTTTGAGTTAAATTCCCTGATTGTTTACCAAACAGCAGGCCGTCCAGCTGTTCATTTGATGTCATAATCAAATTATCCATTTATATAGTTGGCAAAAAATACCGTGTCTAATCGCTAATCGTTCTTAACCATTCAAGGAAGTTGTTCGAACATAGTAATTTCTTCTACGTTGGTATATTATGCCTACAACAAAATTACCCAACAAATTATCAGTCTGACAATCACTACTCATTATAAATTTTATAATTACAGAAGTACAGCTATCATCAACAGCCTTTTACAGTCCACTGCTGGACATAGGCCTCTCCTTAGCAAAGAGGTTTTGGCCTACTATTTCACGCTGGCCAGATGGGTTGGAATAGGGTTCGTTTCAAGTTTTCCTTCTCTTTGTAATGATGTTGTCCTGTATACTTGGTTCCTTATTCGCCTCTTACGACACCCACGGGCTGAATAGGGGTGGTAACACTATGTATTCTTAATCTGTCACCACACGGACAAGCTATAAGTCCTATAAAAAAATAAAAACTTGATAAACAATGATCAATAAGCGATATATTCGTATATTCCGTGTGGTGACAGATTAAGGAAAGAGTGTCAGCACCCGTGGTTATCCTCAGGGTGTCGTAAGAAGCGACTTAAGGAACAAACTACGCAGGAAAAAGTCACCATAAAGAGAAGCAAAACTTGATACAAACCCTATATCAACCCGTCTGGTCAGCGTGGTATAGTAAACTAAAACCTACCTACTAAGGAGAGGCGTATGTCCAGCAATCGACTATTAAATGCAGTTGATGTGATGTAATGATGGCATATTCACTGGTCATCACTCCTACCGTTACTTTTCGATTTGATTTTTGAAAATTAAAGAAACTTAGATAGTTTCTTGAAAGATCACTTTTATCGTCTAGTGCTAATCATCACTTGGACTGCTGGGCTTGGAATCTAGTAACATGAAAATATTGATATTTATTTCAGTGGCGAAAATTTCCGCTTAAGCCAATAAATTGTACTGGACAGTGTTTTCTTGAATTCAGAACAATAAAGAGTAAAGTGAAAAGAAGGATGCTTCAAAGCCCTATAAATACTCATAAAAAATCGACAAATTCTTCGATAAAGCACATTCATTAAGGAAAGCGAGCTCGTAGCAATTAGTGTCATTTTTTTTGTGTGTATTAAAATACACCTCAACTAAATATTGAATAAACAAAAATTAAAAATACTTTTTAATTAAAAAAGTGACTCGAAGTGTTAGATTTCGTTCAGAAATATAATTATAGCAACAAATAGATATAGAAGATAATTGCCTGTCATTACGCTACTACTTGATAAGTATACCTCAACCTCACACGTAAACAGAATGAAAATTTATTACAAAATACTATATACTATATAATTGACATCCAAGCTAGAAGAGTAAAAGATATTACCTAAGTAACAATTAGAGGCATGTGTTATGGTCATTCAGTATAATCCGATATTCTGTACAAGCCCTGCATTTATTTTTGTCTTTTTTTTATGAGAATGCTGAAGTAACTACACTACCTGATCGAAAGCATGAATAGAATCCAAGAGTTGTGGTCACCATACTCATTGCGACTGCAGGTAATGCAGTATGATGACCCACACTATAGTGGCCTTATGAGATGGTTTTTCACGTCCCTCTTGGTATCATAGGCATCGTGGCAATGTAAGGCTCACACACTTACCACGATAACTGTTACCTCTGGTCTCGTACTCACAAACAAAATAGTACAGCACGGATGTTGTCGTTTTAGGTTAATCTTCTGTGAGAAGGTAGTACTGCCCGCTCGAGCCAGCCCGTTCGTGCTGAAATCAGCGTGACTCTACTAGCTTTCAGAATACAATTACACACACTATGAAATACAGACTATAACACAATACGTATAACGTGTGGGTAATGTATGAAATATTATTGATTTTATATGTTGCCTAGGTATTCTAGGTAATATGCAAGGGGTGTCCATTAATGAATATTTATCGAAACCCGTCGTTTGTTTACCGCCAGCTGAACGTGCGACGCGACGAACTATGCGTTGCAGCGTACGAGCTGAGCGGCAGCGACGCAAGTACAGGTTCCGAGTTGCTTTGTTTACGCTTGTACGCGTGGACATCTGACTCACAACATCATCTAGCCCCAAACTAAGTAGAACTTGTACTAGACAACTTAGCAAGCAAGCTTTCAAAAAACTTTGCTAGAGAATTTTACTAGTACATTATTTTATTATTAGTATATTATTTCTTCAAATTTATTACTCACATAAATACGGCAAGAAATTCAACACTAGACTCATAAATTTTGACATTCACAAGTATTACTCCGTCACCTCAAAACGAAATAAAAAGTATTTAATATTATAAGCTCTTAAAAATGTTTATGCGTTTCTTGCAACTCGTTCTTACTGTGAAATTTCAACATTTAAATCAACGAAGATGCAGGTGACAAAGCACATTTAAGAAAAAGAGAATTGGAACTACATAAAGATTAGATGTGATCTACTTAATAAGTAAAAAAGAACTTCTGATAATAGCCAGTTATATACACACGATCCCAATCTATTCGATGTATTCTGACTAATCCTCTATCCATCCATATAAATAATCCACCTTCCCTGCCATTGCTTTCGTTTCTCACGAACTCTTTTTCATATTTTTTAATAGTAATAGTCCATTTAGTATTCGAAGTTATACCTTGACCCACACTAGACAAACCTTTTCTGTAAGTGTCAGGTACGACTGAAACATTCGATGCTCGAGCAACATCAATTCCTTACCGCACAATATATTCAAAAACCAATATAGCACTTGCTCAATTTTTGTGTATCAGGACAAACATAGCCAAACACTCTTTACCAATTTACTAGACAATTATGAAAGACTACAAATTTCATAATAAATTCGCTATACCACGACTATACTAGGTTCATATTTTGGTTGCATTAATAAGAAATAATTAACAAATCTTACATCGACATCAACAGCCTTTCATAGTGTAAGGTTAGACCGACGACTGGACTATATACCTCTTCTTGGAAAGGAGGTTTTGGTTTACTATACCACGCTAGTCAGACGAGTTGGTATAGAGTTTGTATCAAATTTTCCTTGTCTTTGCGTGATAATTGCCTGCATTGTTTGCACCTTTAGTCGCCTCTTACGAAACCCACGGAATGAATTGGGATGGCGACACTATATACTTAATCCGTCACCATACGACAAATTTTACACGATTAACATATAAAAATAATACTAGGTAGTAGAGCCATGCTGATTTCAGCACAAGCGGGCTGGCTCGACCGGGCCAGTACTACCCTCCCACAGAAGACCAACCTAAAGCGCCAGCATCCGTGTTGTCGTGTTTCGTTGGTGAGCGTGAGCCCGAAGGCCCATTGATACAGGGGTGACAGTTATCGCGGTAACTGTGTAAGCCTTACACTGTCACGATGACTGTCATGACTTTTACGTCCCCAAACGTGGTGTGAAAAAGCATTTCACAAGGCTGCCATAGTGTGGGTCACCATACTGCGTTGCGTGTCTGCATTTGCAATAAGTATGGTGAGCGCAACTCTTGGATTCTATTCATGCTTTCTATCAGGCAGAGTAGAGTCACTTTGGCAGGCAAAATCTTTGACATCTGTGGTTTCAGAATCTGAACTCAATCAGTGCTAAACTCTTTGAATTTTGAAGCGCTCATAAACCATCTTAACATTATTATACAGACAGATAGATGCACCAAGAGACTTTCTGTAACCCTACTGTGAATTCTGCCTTACCTCTTTCGTATTGAAAGCATTATTCGATGGCATTAAGCTTATTGGTAATATAGTTGACGATAACTTGCCTCTATTTAAAGTAACCGAGTTTTAAATAAAATACGGTGTCAAAATGCAGCGTTTGTACCTAGATATGTATGCAAGATGATGATAGTATAAAATTGATTTATAAAAACATTTTTAAAGGTGAAAGAAATAACACATTAAGCATGTGGGTGGCAGCTGTTAGACTCACAACTAGACTACATCGTCAAACCAGTTTGTGCATTAACGTCCAATAATAAAATTAAGAGGATAATAATTTACGAGTTATGATAAATCGTTACAAGTACTCTTCAACAGTCCGCCATGAAATAAGATTCAGAATATAATTTAATGTATTGCAAAATGTATTAACTTTCTTTTTGCGCTTGTGTTCTGGTGAATTCATTTGTGAATTTCAACGGAGAGAATAAATTATGACTAATGTCCTTAATACGTAAAAGTGTTTTGTGATTAATTTTATATACGGATTGAAGAGGAAGACAAGCATGAAATGGATGGAATAAAGGTTAATGAAATAGAAGCGTGCGATATTAATATAAAGAGGTGTAGCGTACTCCATTACGGTCTTGACATTGTCTGTTCAGTTTCTTTTCCCAAGATTGGGTGGGGTTGACTTTTTATTTATTATAACGCGGCTTTTAAAGACTCAAAGTTCACCTTCGATTTTTTAAGTCAAACGACTCGCTTCAGACTAATCAACCTTATTCAATGATCACAGATCCCGGATACGCTTGAAGGTTATGGTTTTCCAATGTTGTCACATGCATATTTCTATGCGTATTTCTTTGCCATACTCTGTAGTCCAAATAGATTGATAGATTTTCACACATGAGCTTTTCAGATTTATGAAATTATGCTTCCTGTGAGGCATTACACAAAAGTGATAAGAGTAATTGTTTACGACGCGCGCGCACACCGTCACAAAAAACCGACACCATAAAATTAGCTAGTGAATATTCTAGTATAATTATGTACAAATTCTTTTATGGTATTTACATAAAGTTTATTTAACTATAATGTGTTATAATGAAACTTTCTTTCAATGTATTAAGTACCTTTTTTTCTATTATATTAGTGTCGTTTTCTCTACAAACAGGATAAAGCGGACATAAAATTTTAGAAAGATTTTTGTCTTGTTACTTTAAAAAATAATAACTTCTTACGTACATACATACACACACACCTTTTTTTTTGCAATAATTTCATTTCTTACTTTCGTGTTTTTTGATTCAAAAAAACTTGGTTTCTTAGAGCGACGTACACCCTTCTCTCTCTTATAAGATTAACTGTCGGCTATAAAACACTGGTAAGGTTAGAATAGTGGCTTTTTTTAATAACAGATTTAGACTACGGTACGTAAATGTATCACGACTAAGTTTATTCTGTTAGTTTAAGAGTAATAGGACCGGACTTATAGAATGTAACTACTTGGAAACCGTAACGGATTCAGAACACGGAGAGTCACTACCACTAACCGTCCCCTAACTATCGTAATAGCCGACTACTAGAGCCAGCTACACAGCGTAACATCAATGTAAAAAGTAGGAAAAATTAAAACAAATCGTATTACTTATTTATTATATAGAGCACATGTATATATACGCATACGCATGTATGTGTTTGGGACCGGCTGTTATCAGAAGCTCTCTTACCTATTCATAAACATGTAATACCTATTACATATTTACTAAAGGCTGTCAATGGCTAAGGAAATGACTTGACAAGTATTTTACAATAGCCTAAATCCCTAGAAAAAGTTATTATGGTACCAACACACACTTGGTCAATTTTAAGTAACTACAAAATAAAAGTGTTTTCAATGTTGTTGTCTTTGTTTAATACTTCAATATCCCCTCATTTACAAAGTGATATGGGCATTTCTTCTTTCATTTATGAGGAAACTAAAGATTGAAAAATACAGTGCGTTATAATTTACCACCAATAGTTTAGATTACAATAAATACAAATTTTACCCCACTGCGTCTAAAAAAGGACTTTTCGAGTATGTGAATATATCGATTATTTCTTTAGCACTCGTTATAATCTAAACAACTTCATGGATCTTAGAAAATATCGTTAGAGTGTCATTATTTCTTTTATTTTTTAAAAGGACGCCCGCACTAGGAATTAATCCTGTGTCGCAAGGGACTTTACAAACATACAAGAAACGGACACAAAGAACACCTAGGCTCAGAACCACAATTTATGGATCACACAAACGTGTTGTCCCATGTGAGATTGGAACCCACCACACTCAGCGCAGTAGAGAGCGGCGTGGCGACCGCTAGAGCAACCGTGCAGTCAAATAGTGAGAGAGATATTGTGTATTTGAAAATATGTAAAAATTTAAATCGAGTGTTTCTAAATTTCACCCAGTCGGGTGTTTTGTATCTTGAAATAAATAATTTTTTTGTTTTGTGTCTACGTTCAGTGACACGTATATTTCTTCAGCATTATCATTAGCCACCTTCTGCTGGACTTAGACCTCTCAAATTACACATTACTTGATTCGATCTTTCTTAACTATGTTTATTACTGTATATAACTATCTGGGCTACATATTTTGAACATACCGCTCTAGTTGGAGTCAAATGGTTTAAGATGAAAGTCTTGAAAGCAGGGCGTGATTCGCAAGCACGCGTTACCAGTTCTAGTAAGCCTGGTACAGCATAACTGTTTCTAGTCGCTTCACGATAAGAAGTCACTATAGTATAAGAAGCGTTAGGAATGTAAGTAGACTAAACATTCCTGATCAGGTAATTCTATTATTCTTTTTAGAAATCCCTTTTTTAAATGATAAATTATTCTAATTATAACGCTTACCATAGACACCGATTGGTAGAATACTCCATTTAGTCCAAGAACAATGAAAGTCTGATAGAAAACGCAACGATCCATTTTTAAGTTAAAAAAAAATATACTCTTTAGTTTATAAGATTTAAGAAAAAAAAACGTTCGAAAGTAAGCCATCTTCGTGTCGTGAGCGTATTAATGCATTTATAGGTAATCAATATAATAATTGGCACCTCATTAAAGCAAATCACATATTGCTTGATATTATAAAGAAACACGATTTCAAAATTAATGAAACACAGTTCTAATTGAAACATTAGTATCTATAAAGCATGTAGTTTTATAAATATCATCATTGCTAATTGAAGAAACCATTTTAGACAACAGTCATTTAAACTAGAAAATAATCTACCAAACCAAATATAAATATATGAATATTTCGGTCATTTGACACACAACGTCATCTAGTTTCAAACTAAGCAGAGCTTGTACTATGATAGCTACACTGACTAATAGAATACTTATATATACATACAAAAATTTAGTTCGACCTGGGAATTAAACCCGTGACCTCAAGCACAGCAGTCGCATTCGGTACCGGTGCGCCACCGAGGCAGTTTAAATAAAAATATATATATATTAACTGTTTGAATAAGTCAATCCATTGCGAAATATTCGTTTGCGGCCTTCAAAACGGTATAAAAATTAAAATTTCCATATAAATATCTAAATAAGAGAAATCCACTTTCACAATTTATCAAACAACACATATATACAATATAATTACACCACTTAATATTTAGATATACACGACTTTATGCTATATTACTTAAAATTATAATTATATATATATATGAGTATAATATTTAACTGATAAAACTATGTAAAAAAGCATATTATTTGATAGTCAATCTTTATTTTTCTTCGAGAACAACAGTAGTTTTTTTTTATTGGCAATCTGTGACTCTTATTGTGCGCGGATATTAATATTCTTCGTAAATTAATAATCATAAATATTTCATTCATTCAATCATGAAATTTAGGAAAAATAGAAGAAACTGGTAGATATGGCCACACTGGTTTCAGAACTACCTTCTCGCTGAAGACCAACCTAAAGCGACAGCATGTGTGCTGTACAGTTTCGTTTGTGAGTGCGAGACCGGAGGTCTATTGATACACGAGTAACAGATATCGTGGTGTGTGAACTTTACGCACACGTCCCCAAACGGGGCGTGAAAAAACATCTCTCTAGACCAGTATAGTGTGGGTCACCATACTGCCTTGTCTGCATTTGCAATGAGTATGGTGACCACAACTCTATTGTTCGATTTTTGCTTTCCATCAGGTTAATCAGTTTAGAAAAAGAAACTCTTGCAATCAACAGCTCTATTCACTTTTAATATGTTGATATAGTATGACAATGTAGTTTGATAAATGGTGTTACATTAAAATATACAAGTGTGGGCAATATTCAACATGAACATCAACGCCTAGTCCACTGGTGGACATAAACCTCACCTTAGAAAAAAGGTCGTCTCTTACTGTACCACGCTGATCAGATGGGTTATTTCATGTTTTCCTTTTCTTTACAGTCTATTGAGTTTTAGAACAATATTCACTATAGATCGCTGCTACTACCTCGTCTTTTTTTCCTTTTTTTTTTAAAAAAAGACAGCGCCTGCACTAGGAATAAATCCTGTGTCGGGGGGGAAATTACAAATACTCAAAAAAGACACAAAGAACACCCAGACTCAGAACAACAATTTGTGGATCACACAAAATATTGTCTCACGGGTTTGAACCCACAACACTCAGCACCATAGAGAGCGGCAAAAATTAATTCTTTAAAAATTAACTATGTTCAATATTTATTTGTCAAACTTGACATTCACAGATACTTTATTATTAACAACTCCCTTTTACTTCACACATGTATTCTATAACCTAACATATCATTTTGAAATTTCTATTTAAAACTATAATATCTGCCTTGAAAATGATCTAACAGATAGTAAAAACCGCATAGAAAATCGTTTCTTGGTTTAAGAGAATTTAACGAAAATACAAATTTATAACTCTCTACAAAGCAACGGTTAACATACCCATGCGGTCTACATCTATTTCAAAAGCTTTTTTCATTTACATAGACTTTCAATTACGAAAAAAGAATACTATTCTACTTATTTACAAATGATCAAAATCTCTGCTAAAAGGATTAAGATTCATTAGAAGAAATTCAAGAATTTCTACACTACTCACACTGGCCGGCAGTGGTTACGCAAAAACTGGTCAGCATGCGTGAAAAAAAAAATTCATCCAATTATATCATTATCTGTAGCTTCAATTTATTTGACGTTAGAATTAAACACTGTAGGATCTAGTTAGTTTTACTTAAACATTCAGATTTATTGCTATTAGATTAATTTAAAAAGCTATTAAATGAATAATTTAATTTGACATTAATCAACCTGTTCATTTTGAAAAGCTGATCATATTTTGATTAGCTTTCTTTTCGACAAGCCGATTGGTTAAATTATAAATGGTGTCAAAATTATATTAAAAAAATACATACAGTGAAACATAGAACCTCTTTCTGATTTCATGTTGGTTAATTAACCAACATCTATCATATCATATCATTAGATCATGCTGTGGAATTTGACAGCTTTTATTACTGAACTGAATTTCAAATCGTATTGTCAGAGTCTAATTATAATTTCAACACCTGAATACATTGACAAGCGAGTTACCATTGGTTATTTTTTACGTTTATAAATTAGACGTTTAGAAACCCGACTGTGTTACTGTCAACCTTCTCCAAAACCTTCCTATTTGAACTGTAATGCGAAATTTAAAATGCATATTTAAATTAAAAAAAATGTTTAACTTTCGAATACCAAAAATATGTAATATATTTTTCTTAAATTTATTTGAGGTTGGTACAATGAAGTTTTGTCTTCCATTTTCCTCTGTCACTCATCAGTTCAGTACTACGCAAACCATTCATTTTTTTTTTGGTTTTCCTCCACTCGTATATCAGTCAACTTCTTTAGGCTTAAAATTTTCTTCACTACATTTTGCTTATCTTTACTCATCACACCACACCCATCAATTAACCATAACTAGAGATATAAAGTAGCTTATAAATATGTTATAATATGATATTATTATCTTAGACATATATGGTAGTGTATCAATTACTAGATGCTTCCTTTTTTGATATAATTTGTAGAAGCGAATAGGCATCATCATTCGTCAATTACAATGTTAAAATCACTCCAAAATGTCACTAATTGACAGCCGTCAAACTATTATTCGTACATTATACTCCTCAATTATATGTCCATATTAGAAAAGAATCGTTCGAACACGGTCACCTACATCTTCGAGTAGGTTTTAGTATCGGACAAAAACTAAGTGGGAGAGATTAGTTAGAGCGAGTCAGCACTAGAGTTCAACTAGGATGTTGGTCTAGAAAATTGAATGATATTTTATTCCATATTTCTATCTTAAAAGGTGTCTATTTTTAAAAACCTTTCTGAAAATATTTTGCTAGGTAGTAGAGCCACACTGATTTCAGCACGAGTGGGCCGGCTCGACCGAGGCAGTACTACCCTCCCACAGAAGACCAACCTAAAGCGTCAGCATCTGTGTTGTCGTGTTTCGTTGGTGAGTGTGAGACCGGAGGCCCATTGATGCAGGGGTGACAGTTATCGTGGTAACTGTGTAAGTCTTACACTATCACGATGACTGTCATGCCTTTTACGTCCCCAAGCGGGGTGTGAAAAAGCATCTCACAAGGCCGCCGTAGTCTGGGTCACCATACTGCATTCTCTGCATTTGCAATGTGAATGGTGACCACAACTCGTGGATTCTATTCATGTTCTCTATCAGGCAGAGTAGAGTCACTTTGGCAGGCTCTTAATATAGAAAAAAAAAACATGTTCTTGGCTGTATGGCCTATACCAAGAGATTTTATCATTTAAATCTCGAGTGTTATTTACCTCAATCAAGTTCCAAGGCAGGCATTTTTACAACCAACTATACTATATAACTATATAACTACAACTATGTAACACATCTATATAACTATAGCCCCAAACAGATTTACAAAGCAAACAAAGTTCATCCTGATATTCGGGTTATTTTTTTTATTTTAGCAAAGCTTCCCATTTCGCTGACTCCAAATGAAATTGTGATAAGAATAGGAAAATAATTAAAAGTAAATAAGTTACTCACTCACGTTCACTAACTTCATAAAGCAACAAAAATTGCACAGTGTTAAATTATACATTGTTTATTTAATGCAAGAAATAAAATACTTTTATACGTAATTTCCAAACGATTTATGCGATACCAGAGCTAAAACAGACCGGAACACAGTCGGTTATTATTATTTTTTTAATTGAACGAAACAACGACAGCTCATAGACAACAGGCCAGTACGATTTTCTTTTTAATTCATCGTGTCAGTCTTTATCTGCTTATAATACTATTTAAGGGCCTTTTGTTGGCTAATTACTTTCTTTTAAAATTAATTCTGAACACTGGTAATTTCTATTGCTTCATTTGCTTAAAATGATTTCATCTTATTTAATCCAACTCTAAATTTGAAATATAGGTATTTCAACACTTAAGTACAATACTATTATTATAAATACGATACTTGTGATGAATGTTTTTTTCCTCAGTCATGGCAGAAAGCGGCAAAACTTTGGCTGAACAAGTGTAAAACTAATTTAGAATATACTCTAAATTATTCGAGAACAAAGTCTACGGATATAGACGAGAATATTCTATATCCATAGACTTTATCCTCTAACAATATACATTAAAGTTGGCAAAGCTGTGGGCATCATAATCTTCAAGTTTCAAGTAAACATCGAAATCCAGTGTTTCCCTTTCCACGCCTGTTTCTCCAGTTTTCTAGCCACACGTAGTAGCTAACTTATTGCTGCGCTGCTATTCGAGATTTTGTTTGACAGAGCCTTGTCTGCTGACCAGCAAGTGCACTACTTGCAGATGAGGTTAACTTGACCACCCTCTCCTCCCCCACGTCTATTTAAAGCTTCTACAAATAATGTAACATTATCCACCTCTTAACTTTAATGCTATTGATACTCTTGTAGGCTTTCCTAATTCAGCTAAATGCAAGCTAGCATTTTAAGCTAGGATTTACGAAGCTAATCTACAAAGGCTTGAACCCGAAAGCTAGTGATCCTTATAATCTTGTTTTGTATAAAATAACCAATACCTTTACAAATTAAAATTTATAACTAATTTATTCGGCAATTTCCACAATTTCCTTTGGAAACATCAAGTTGAAGAAGTAAAGGTTATACACCGAAAATGTATTACAAACTGTCCGAAACGCAGGCATTAGTTAAATTGTGCTTAACGTCCACCGCTGGACATAGCCTCTTTCTAGAAAAGAGATGCTCGTGACTAACCGGGTATTTTCTAAATACTATCAAATTTTATATTAAATCAATAACTTGTGAAATATTTCAGCTTATTTTCATAGTAGTTAAAAAAACACATTTTTCTAAAGAAAGATATGGAGAAAATCTGAAGATAAATATAAGATTTTTGAGAAATATGTTTTAAAATCATCTTACAGCGCTGGCTAAGTTTGTAAATCGACATTCCGCGTATAACGAGGCTTTAAGCGTGCAATGCAAGTACAGTTATAATCTCAGATAGAATCATATTACACGGAGAAATCGATCGATGACGTCATATTGGTAATAGTAAATATTTTTAAGAGCCTACGAAAGTGACTAGAAAGCATAAATAGAATCCAAGAGTTGTGGTTACTATACTCATTGTGAATGCGGACAATGCAGTATGGGGACCCGCATTATGGTGGCCTAATGAGATGCTTTTTCACGCCCCGCTTGAGTTATCATGGTAAATGTGTAAGGCTCACACATTTATCATGATAACTATCACCCCTTCACAACAGCACGGATGCTGTCGCCTTAGATTAGGCTTCTGTAAGAGGATAGTACTGCCCAGATCAAACCGGCTCGTTCGTGCTGAAATCAACGTTGTGTTCTTTGTGTCCGTTTCTTGTATGTTTGTAAAGTCACCCGCGACACAGGATTTATTTCTAGCATGGGTGATGTTTTTTTTTAAAAAAAAAAAGATACCTCTACTAGTTATTAACATTTACTAATCTCGAAAGGTAAAAGGGTACTTTGATTTGATACAACAATAAATACAAACATATAACACCTTTGTAGTAAGGTGAAAACTTGTGTGACAAATGTCTAGGCTCTCTCTTTAATGATTTGATTATGATGATATATGATTTACATGTGTGAACATTTGGAGAACATGACATAAAAATAGGTATTTAAAAATAAGGATTAAAAAAATACGATACTAGTAGCAAGAAAAATAATACGAGTATACTTCCATTTAAATAAATTATATACTAACTTTTTGCTAAGACAAAAAATATATGGATCTCTATGACAGTATCTACTGTGTCTTACAAAAACATCCATAGTGTTATTGGTGGTATATACCCACTGCTAATTGGAGATAACACACAATAGACTCTCCTAAGAAAGTTTTTTAAAAAACATTCTAATAATAAATCCCCATGTGGTTCTTGCCATCTTATAGGTGGTTCTGAATCTTAATTAAAAAAAAATAATTTGAAAGAACAAAAATTAAAAATAAAAAAAGATATTTCAAAGAATTTTAAATCTGTAAAATATTTCTGAAATTAGTTTTTGATATTCGTACAACATTTTTTGTTATTTATAAAGAAAATAAAAACTTAAATTTACTTTGATCATATGATCATGAAAAGCGCGTGAAACGAAAAAAAAAAAAATCAAACTGTTTATTTTTTAATTGTTGTTATTTATGTAATAATAAATGTAATAATACTTATGTAATAATACTATAAAAACATTGTAAAAAGTAAAATGAAATATCCTCCAACACTTTTTTTAATGTTGAAACTAAGTTGTATCAATTTTGTCATCGACAAGATAGATGTAGTAGATATATTTGAAAATCATCTTTTAAGCATAAACGAGAACCATCTAACTTAAAGTGCTAAGAAATCGTAAGCCACTGTAAGTACACTACAAAAATATCATCATCTCATCATCAAAAACAATACCAGAAATCATCAAAATAGCATTAGGGTTCCAAACCAATAATACACCGCAAATTCTACCTCGACTACAACCAACAGGCGTTTTTGATGATTATTCGTTTTATATCATCATTTTAGCATACAATAACTATAATGTCTTAATATAACTTTTTAGTTATTTTTACCATTTAAAACTCTTATAATCTCTAAATCTGAATAGTTACCAATTTTCGTAGTTACATCATAGTAATTAAAAATGATAATAAAATTTTATTTGAGCGCCATTATTAAATTAAAATACTATTTTTATATCAAACGAGAGTCTTTCTCGCTTTTACAATATCTTATGTTTCGTTTGAATAATTGAAAGTGAAAATGTGTTGCCAATATATTATTGGTTTCCTCTTCTTAAGTTGCTATTCTATTCAGAAATTAGACTTCATTATTATCGCTAACAGTCTAACAAACAAAAGCCTAAGCCACGCCATAAAGTTCTAGAGTGGCGACCGCGTAGTAGGAAACGCAGCTTTGGTAGGCCCTCCACAAAGTGGTCCGACGACCTGGTGAAGGTCGCAGAAGCTGCTGGATGCGGGCGGCATGGGGCCGGCTGTTGTGGAAAACTTTGGGGGGGACAACTTTTGGCTGAGATGATGATGATGATGATACCACTCTGGCTGGACGGGTTGGTATAGAGTTTATTTCAAATTATCCTGCTCTTTGCAGTGTCTTGTCTTGCGTAGTTTACTCCTTTAGTAGGCTTTTACGGCAATTACAGAATATAACTTTTAATCTGAATACGTCACCACACGGACAAGTAATTTATTCAGATATTAAAACTAAACCGATTTATGTTATCGAAAAAGAATTTTCAAGTGAGTGAGCTCAGGCCCCTTTGGCAATTAATAGAAAGCATTATAATACGTTACACTTGTTTTTGTAGGTATTTTTGAGATATTTAAGAGCATCTTACCATATTGTGTTATTTTATATCAAAGTATAAAATGACGAATACGTCAAAATTGATGTGCTAAGAACGGTAAGAATACTGTTGGAGATCAACAACACTATGAATTTATTTTTTCTAGACGTTTCTAGAATTATTTTCTTTCAGTACTGGAAAAATTTGTATGTGTAATAGGTATAAGACCTACCTCTTTTCTGTTAGAACTCCTATTTTTGCTATAAATGGTCCTAATAACATTTACATAAAAAAAAATCAAAAAATATTGCTGTGATTTAAATGAATAAAAAAATCTTTAGAAAAATAAATATTACAGTTACTTTCATTGAAAACATCCATCACATAGAATATTATTATAACCGTGAAGATATTATAACAGAAAAACAATATTAGAAAATTACATATTACTCAGTATTATCACGTATGCGGTTTCAGTGAAGCAGTACAAACCACAGACAATCTCTCCACACCAGTTATATCTTTCATTTTTGCAATTCTTCATGCTCTATGATCTAAGCATGTTAGTGTAATTTAATATTTATCAGCCATGACTACTTAAATTGACAATAATATTGTAAGATAAACTCAACTTTACGACAATAACGTAAGGTAGAAAGTTGATTGAAATAATATTTAGGTAGCTACTCTTAACTCACGGAGGCCTACGCGCTTCGCGACTTTTACTTGACGAAAACTTTCGAGTATGTGTTATGTGCTAGAGAACAAAATATCTTGTCCTTAACAAAGTTTAGAAAACGTTATACATAATATTTTACGCAATATAGGCTGCCCAGACAATATAATCGTAATTCATATTACATAAAATTAATATAATATCAAATGTAACAAACACAAGAAAATTCGCTCTCCAATTAAAAAAAATATATGTGTCAAACTATACACTTCATTTTAAATTAAGAACTCAATAAAACAAGTGACAAAATAAAAAATAAAGAAATACAATTATTAAAAAAAACTTACCATAATAAAGTCCGATATGTACACAATAATCCAAATTGTTTATAACTTATTAACAGAACTTTCAACTAAAAGAAATAATTACAGTACACTTTCAGCACATCACAAATTACTCCAATAATTATTATGTTCAAAATGCGCGCGCTTTTAGCATAGCCGTTTTTTTTTTATTTGGTGTAGGGAAGTGTGTCATGCGTGCGGCGGTCTTACCGGCCAGTGGTCAACTGACGGGGCGTTGCGGCGACACCTCACATCTCAAAACAAGTGAAATTTTGCCACTTATTTTGTTTTTTTTTATTTCGTTTCGATTTATTTACGCTTTAAAATGTTAGGGTAGAACTACTTATAACGATTTTTCAACTATCTATCGTAATAAGATTATCGATAATATCTTCGAGGTAAGAGAACCTCCTTTGTTCAGACCGAATTACACCGGTCGTGGTCACGGCTTGACTGACTCTCGTTTCTGTTTAAAATTAATTTTAAATATATTTAAATTTAATTCATTTGACTTCTTTCTGTTTATTTTAAACACATAGCGTTTTAACCAACTTTCACTTGAGTCTATGTAATATTTAATCAATATGTGAAATACAATACATTAGAATATGATTTATTTTGACAGGCCTGTTAGCTTAGTACTTAGTGATGCTGACTGCTAACCCAAGGTCGTGAGTTTTACCATTTTGGACAAGTAGATATTGTGTGAAAGGGTAATCATTAAAATTTGTTTTTTGTATGTTTTTCATTAAAATGTATTACTAGAAATATAATTATTTAGAAATAGAATTATCTGCCCGATTAACAGCAATGAGCGTGTCCCCCCTCTGCCCCTTATAATTACGTAAGAGGGACCACAATTACGGTTAATTTACCTCTGTACCTATACATACATGTTTATTACCTTGGGTAATAAACATGTATGTATTTTTTTACTTGTTAAAATACTTTAATTGTTTCTGAATATTAAGCTGTAGTATAACAATTATCACATTATAGATATTGATCATCATGACTGCTTAACGCGGCTTTAGAAAATGAAAAAAAGAAGGTTTACATTACCACGCTTATCTGGGGGATAAAAAGTATGCCGTTATCTATGGAATCTATCAACCGTCTGTCCTATCTCCTTGGTAGGGTACGGCAAGGTACTTTTTAGCAACCTCCTCAAACTAAAATGCTCTAGTGCAAAGTAATTGAAAAAGTACATTTCAAACTATTAAAAGGATTGTCATTTACGCCATTAAGCTCTATAAATGCGCGGGTAAATACAGAAGTTTTCAAAATATTTTCATTAAATTTTCGTAGCGATTGTTAAAAAAGGTAAACTAACCTTCATAAGATAAATAATACACGTTAAACTTTTTTCTTATCTATGGATTATACATATTAAAAATAAGCTGTCCAACAATTCACTAACATGTACACTTTCAAATAAAACTAATTAATAAGTACCTTATTAATTTCTGATTTATTATTTTATTTATTAAGAATACATAGTGTTACCACCCCTATTCATCCCTTGGGTGTCGTAAGAGGCGACTAAGGAACCAAGTATACACGACAACATCATTACAAAGAGAAGGAAAACTTGAAACAAATCCTATTACAACTGGTCTGGCCAGCGTGGTATAGTAGGCCAAAACTTCCTTGCTAAGGAGAGGCCTGTGACCAGCAGTGCACTGTAAAAGGCTGTTGATGATGATGATTTAATATGGTTTTCAAATTGGAAAAACATAAGATTATTTAAGTGGATGTTATCTTTCTTGACTATATATAAATAGTAACAGCTAGCTCAGACAGGCTATACGAGATGCA
The DNA here is from genome assembly GCA_949316085.1 of Hypercompe scribonia. Lineage (NCBI taxonomy): Eukaryota > Metazoa > Arthropoda > Insecta > Lepidoptera > Erebidae > Hypercompe > Hypercompe scribonia. The sequence continues at coordinate 16,013,901 of OX438987.1, forward strand.
ACCTTTTCTTCGTAATCTTCTACAGTCTTAACTCTATTTATTGTGTCCCTTGCTCCATAACCCTCTCTATATCCGTATTCTTTATCTCAACTTACCTTGTTCGTCCTGTCTGAAACAAAAACATATTAAAAGAGGGTTGACAAATGGCAGGTGGCTGACCTTAAACTTTGGTTATACATTACGTTGATTCATAGAGAAAACGTCTTAGGGACCATCTGTACGCCGTATCTAGTCCGAGATACCAGAAATGTTTAGGTTACACCTCGTTCCTGACTACTGGCACCCGAGACCGTGTTTTTAGTCGATTGAAGTCCGACATAACCCCACTACACCGGTCAAACAGTGGCAAACATCTGCGGTGATTAAATCACAAAAACAAAAATAGAAAATATATATCTTATTACAGTGAAATTAAATTATACTGAAGTATGTTGATTTTCTAGTTTCTTAAAAACTTAATTTTACTACACTAAATACTTATTCAACATTTCTAATTATTCGCCAATCTACGCCCGGATTAACTGGTTCAGAATAGTGTTTAGTATTACAAGTTCTAATTGTTTAGAGAAATCTGCATTGGCTCCAATTCAAGTCCAGTTATCCATCACGTCAGCTGTGAAAGTAGTTGTAAGACTCCAGAGGCCACGACAGTGTACACTTGGGAGCAAAATAATAGGGTAGGTGACTGTATCATAAAAATAAATTACAATTAACGGATGTTGTAATGCTTTAACTGGTCACCACGCTCTCTACTGTGCTGAATGTTGTGATCAAACCCTACACAGGACAACACTTTGTGCGATCCACAAATTGTTGTTCTGAGTCTGGGTGTTCTTTGAATCCGTTTCTTGTATGCTTGTGGATATATCCTTAATTCGGGTATTAATATATATTACGAATAATAAAAATATTTTTTTAATAAGTAGTGAAAAATAGTGACATCACAAGTTAAATTAAACAAGTAAATAAAATGTTTTATATAAAATTGTCTTTTTTACTGAAAAAGTTACTGATAGGTGTGAAAAATACAGTGTCTCACAACCGCTATATTCATCCCGTGAGTAATGTAGGCGCATTGCAAAGAGAATGAATATTTAAAAACAAAGCCCAAAGAAACCGGTCTGACAAGCGAGGTATAATAGGCCAAAACCTCCTTTCTAAGGAGAGTCTTATGTCCTATTAAACGCTGATGATGATAATGATAACAGTTTACCAGCTACTGTGTTATATATTGATTATGTAGCGTTCATGTGGCAACACTGTTTTTGACGGCGCCACTTTTTATACACAGAGTTGGGTACACAAAAATGTTAAGTGGCTACTCTGATTAACAAAATTGTAATTTAAGCTCTTGGAGACAAATACTGTGAACATTGGTACCACCTGAACAGTAAATTCCTATTAAGTTTATACTGTGTTTAATTTACCCATTCAAGTGGTAGATGCATCAGATAAAAATATATTGTGGAGTACACAAACATAGTAACTCCCAAAATTACATGGGCTTGGAATAACATACGTCACATTTAGTGCATGCTTGCGGCTATGTTATGGTGATGAGAAAACAGTTATTGTAACTATTTATGTAGCGTTATGTAAGCCACTGACTGATTCAAATAACCTTTGTTCGGAAACTGTAAACACGCTATTTTTCTTACATCAATTCTGTCATTTATTGCATTCGACATGTTTTATAATTAAAATATACTGTTGCGATATAATTTTAGTATATATATTAAGTAGTTAGTTATGGCCGTATGAAATTGTGACAATTTGAGGTTATAAAATACGTCAAAAAAATTCAACATTGAATCAAATTTTAAAGTTGGTATTCTTAAAAAGTTAAAAATCTATTTATGGTTTTCAAATGTGTCAGTAGCAAACAGAAATTTTAAAAAACTTATAAAATCAAGTAAAATACTGACTACTGAAATAATTCCACTTTTTAAAAGCTTCTAATTCAGATTCAAATGATAACAAGAATAGTTAAGTTGTCGAATATTTGCTTCAAAAAACCTCACGTGACAAAAATGAGTTTGGACGAGAGCACGAGACAGGTCTCATAGTGACGTAAGCACTCGGCTGTCTTCAACTGCAGTCAGAAAGCGCGCCATCGCTATCACCGCAAATATCCGTTGCGAGTAGCCGCACACCGTGTCAAGAACAAAGCTCATAGATTAAAGAATTCAAACAGACAGACAACCTCAATAACACTAAATAATACCTACAATACATGTGAATGTGAGGTATTCCCTTACTTTAAGCATTTGACTACTCAATTGATCGTCATTGTAGCGTCATATAAACGGGCCTATTGGATATAAAATAATGAGTTTTATAAATCCATTTATTGTTTGAGATTTGAGTCGATGAATATATCTAATAACGTAAAGGTTTAATAATTGTTGAGTCGTAATTAAAACTTCAATACTCGTTCATATATGAATATCTTACACTTCACTTCACACAACATATCTCACACTTCACTCATATACATCATTTGTACTTATTTGTAGAGGTATATATGAATTCCCGCTCAAAAACCATCTGTCTTTGCTACTGCTAAAATGTTATAGACCTCTTTTGAGGCCATGGAAGTATGACGCTACTTATCCAAACACGAAACACTTAGGACAACACCAATATAAATGCTGACTATGACAATTGTCAAATTTTCTTAACTTTAAGAAATATATAGTATAAACAGATATTCTTTTTAAGCTTTTATAAAAAATAAAAGAAGTAGTTTGTTAATAGTGGTAGAATCAGTTCTTACAGCTTAAACATTGTAGTTAGAATTGTATTTCATCATTATCATCATCATCATCATCAACATCAACAGTTTTTTACAGTCCACTGCTGGAGATAGCCCTCCCCTTAGCAAGTTGGTTTTGCCATGCTATACTACGCTGGCCAGACGGATTGGAATAAGGTTTGTTTCAAGTTTTCCTTCTCTTTGTAATGATGTTGTCTTGCATACTTTGTTCCCTTAGTCGCATTCTACGACATCCACTGAATGTTAGGGAATTATATTTAATAATCATTTATTTCAATATTGATCTCATCTACAAATTTTAGTCTTTGGTCATCCATACATTCAAGTTGCTGCAATACAGTTATTAATTACATATACCACTTATTTGCTCAACGCACGGATAAACATGTGTTATTAACAATTATGACATATGTATGGATGTTGAGATTGTAATCACATCTGAATATTACCGCCACATGCAAACAGCTGTCATGTCTGTATTGTTTAAAAAACTGATGATTTTGTCTATGAACCTTTTAGTTACTGTCAAGAACTTTTTTAAATATTTATTAAAAAAAAGGTTTTGTTATTGCCTTAAATTTTTGACTCCATAAACTATAAAGTAATGATGAATCAACTGTACTTTTTTGATGCACATACCATTGATTTTATATGCTATAAAAGAATTTATATTTTGTAACTGTTATACCCACTTACCTTACCGATATTCACTGCAAACAGTCTCCTGCGCAACAATATAATATTTGCCGTAAATGACTGAACTGGTTAGTGACATACTTTTTAAATTAACAAATGAAGGTAGCTCGCAAAACCATACGTAACTTTATGGCATAATGAAAACATAGTTTTTAAACTACAGCACAGTTAAACTTTTCGCGTGGTCATAATTTTGCTTGAAAATATAATAAAACAATAGAGTAGACACTGAACCGCCTTTACATTTGTGTTTAAATATATGTACCTAGCTATCAGTTTTTTTTCTATATTAAGAGCCTGCCAAAGTGACTCTACTCTGCCTGATGGAAAGCATGAATAGAATCAGAGTTGTGGTCACCATTTATATATACAATAGACCCCCGGTAATTCGACAAACGTTTTGCAGGACAGTGTCGGACTATCGAATTTGTCGGATTATAGAGTACTGCCTAAGACGGGGGGTATAGACCGGACTTTTTTACGAAAGAGTACCTTATAATCCGACAAATTACAGACAAATGATAAAATTCTATATGTTGTCTTCCGGGCTTGTGACGACATTACTAGGTATGTATACGTAATGCACAACGAATAAACGCTAAGCTGCACCGCTATCACACGTAGTCAAATTCAAACTAAGCAATCGGAATTGAAACAATACCAACGCGTCGAGCACAAGTTGTAACCTGTTCAATCGTGCACGATCTACATTAGCGAAAATTGTTTGATTGATGTCGGATTACCAGGGGGTCCGAATTAGACAGGGGCCGGATTACCGCAGGTCCACTGTATATAGTTTTAATATGATGATGTACTCCTCGCCAGTATTTCAGTCACGGAGGCGAGTTTCAACAGAGACCAGCCACCTAGACAGGAGATATTATAGTACCCAAGTATGTGCGCAAACACAGGTACACTCTCTGTTCCCTCACTCTCACAATCCGATGGGACGGCTATCTGACACGACCTGTAAATGCTCTCCGAGGCACGAAGGACCTCAAATTCCAAAGTCAGGGTTTTTATGAAGCATTTCTATACTCAGAAAAACTCGAAAACCTCTTGATTCGCAATCACATACGTCAACCGCTATACCAAAGAGACAGTTTAGTTTTAATATAAATAACAACGAATACACACAAAAAGGCGCTATATATTATGATAATAACAATGTGGAGGGAACAGGTGTCATATCCCTCTGACACAAAGGGAGGATCCTCCGACCAGGCGAGGTGATCATGCCTGGCGGGCCACAGCCCGACGGCTGATTTTTTTTTTTTTTTGTGTTGACCTAGCTGTTGGCCTGGGTTGGCCTCTACAACTTTACGCGGGTATTACGGTGAGCGCTGAGGGCTCTTAACCGGTCATTTGTTAAGCAACATAGCCCAAGGGCACCCCCTGTGGGGTACGAACCTCGGCTTGGGGTGTTACTGATACGTTGGGGCGACCTACTCCCATGTTTGGTGGACGGTTTACGCGGCGCGTATTCCGCCCCCGACGACGGGGACGAAAACGCGGACGGTTCGTGTTTGATTCCCTAGCTGCGTTCGCTCTACGTTGAGCGAGTGTAATGTCGTCGTCTTGTTCCCCTAACGCGTGTTTGGGTCGACGTATTTTGGAGATCCTACTGGGTGTGTAGTTTACGGCCGCAACCACTAGAGGGTTGGGGTGAGTCGGAGCAGAGTCAAAGTAGCTAAGAGAGCACTGTTTTATGAATTGCTTGATGGTCGGCAATCTGAGGTCGATGTGGAGATCGACGTTGCGTACATACCACGGTGCTCCCGTAGCTTTGCGCATGAAATTATTCTGTAGTGTTTGAAGCCTATGGATCCTGTGTGGCCTAACGTGTACGAAGACTACGCTACCGTACGTCATTATAGGTCATACGCATGCCGTGTATAATCTAATTTTGTTTTTTAAAGCTAACTTTGAGCGCGCGTTTATTAAATTGTAAAGACGTCCTAGCACGAAGGCAGCCTGGCTGCGGACTGCCTTGATGTGGGGGCCGAAGGTTAGACGGTCGTCGAGGGTTATGCGAGCAGGATAGTTGCCAGAAGGCAAGGTGGGTAGGTTCGAGGTCTTGTAGTGTCCTGTCCCACCTGTCTTGGCGCATTTGGTCGATGCGCGACTTGACCGCCCTTTCTAGGCTTCGTAACCTGAACCTGTTGTCTTCGCATGGATATCTGTCATAGGCTCGTACGGCGGCGTTCTTCTGCCTCAGCAGTTCACGTACGTCATCGGGTAGGTTCCAGCGGCGATCGTTCGTCGCCGGTGCCTCCCGAGTGCATTCGTTAATTAACGATTGCACGTGTGCTGTGAGGGAGTCGATCGCCGTCGCGGTGTCCTCTTGGCTGGATATGTGGTCGGGTATCCTGTCTAGGTGCACGGACGAGGATGCCTCGAGTTTTGTCTCGAGGTGCCTTCAGTCCGTGATACGCCTAGTGGGGGTACGATGACCTGCGTCTATTGGACCCAGTCTGGGTGCGAACTCCATGACCACAGGTCTGTGGTCAGAGGTTAACTCGTGTAGCACTTCTACTGAACACAAACGTAGGTTTATGTTCTTTAGGAGTGCCACGTCCAGAATGTCGGGTCTGTGTGCCACGTTGGTCGGGTAGTGGGTTGGTTCGAGCGGGGTGATAATGTCGAACGCTAGTTTCATCGAAAGCGACTCCAGGGCTCTGCCTCTGCTGTTGGTGACGTGACATCCCCAAAGGGTGTTTTTAGCATTGAGGTCGCCGCTGATTATCACAGCGTTGCTCAGTTCCAGCAGTGCTTGGAGGTCGCTTTCGAGTAATTGCCGATTGGGTGAGATATAGGCTGAGACGGGTGATTGGTTGGTGTCCAGTCATGCCTATTCGGCAGGCCCGACGGCTGATGTTGGGATGTTGTATATATGCTAATTGCCACGCGAATCTCTATTTCGCGATACAGGATTAGTAGTTGCATCATAGTTCATTACATTTACACGTTGCGTTCATACTTCATCGTAGTTCAATGTATCTTCGCTAAATGGCACTGTTGTATATTTTTCTTTGTGCTGTAATGTAGAAGCCGCCACAACAATATATACTGGCTGACTTACCTTCTCTTCTAACCTATTTTACTGGACAACTTTCAAGCGTCCTTGTTGTCATCTCCTTTTGTTCTTTATCTTCTATTCTGGTGTGGAGTTAGTCTTGTTGGTAAACCAATTCTGTTTAAATACATGACATAATCAAACTATTTATGTCACATTGTCGAAAAACGAGATCCATAATATCCTAATCCTACAGAACACGGTGGTGGTCGGTAGGAAAAGACGTTTGGTGTGCCACAGGGTGCATTATTTGGCCCCTGTCGACGAACGTTCCGAATATTGATGCTACAGTTATGACTGGAGTAAAATTACTCGTGATATCAGTAATACAGTAATAGAGAAATGAGGATGATGGTATTTGACACCGGACATACAACTTTGTTGTGCAGTGGGACTTATTCGCTCTAAAATTATTTAAAAAAGGTCAACACGTGACCACGAACGGTGTAACCCATCCAAAATGTCGGCAAATAGAAGAAATCGTAACCTTTTTTAAATAATTTTATCACAAATAAGTCCCTATACTATACAACAAAACTATGTGTATGGTGGTTTCAGTGGAAATGTATATTATGTTATAAAGGTAACAAACGAACAGAAAGATCACGCGACGATGTGTGACTACTAAAGCTCTGCTTTTATCTATTTTATGCTTGTATAAATTTAAAATTCATTTTTTTTTTACAATTTCAAATTATTTATTCATATACCATTTTGTTATACAATTGTCTCTTAATTTCAATTAAAATTAATAATTTAGTGCAACCAGATAATTGACAATAAGAGGTTGTCGATGACGACCGTACTAATATACATTGTGTTACAGTCCTCAGCGCCTTCCACCCTAGATAAATTATTTACCTAGTTATATATTCTAGTATCAATTACAAATCAACAAAACAAATTTTAACAAATAACATAAATTGTATAAAAAGGGATTTAAAATGGTAATATTTTCAAGATTTTCAAGTTCATATGATTATATTTGTTTATTTATTTACCACAGTGGGAGTGTGTGTGTGTGTGTGTGTGGGTGCATGTGTGAATGTATTTGTACATGTGTGTAAGAGCAATCTGAGGTATTATTAGTGCTTCTACAGGTCGTAACTTTCCGTCAGTGTCCCAGGCACCACAATTACCATCCCCATCACTCAGATAATTGTCACTAAGTCATTTCAGTCAGTCAGTTGTGTACATTTCAATAATCACGTCTTACGCATATATGTCACAATAAGACAGATAAAGCCACAATAAAGTAGTTACCCTAGTGATATAACTACATGTCTTACTGCGATATACACATATATTATAAAATCAGAATAAAATGTATATAAATTATCAAGTACTCAACTGCAAATTGTAGCCATCACTATTGGCCTATCACAGTCCACTTTTTTTCTTTTTTTTAGTTGCAGGCACCCGCCTTCGTAGGGTGTTACTGCCTTTATTATTTCTACTTTCCCCTGATGTTATAATTCAAGGACTTTAGTAAGCTGTGTATGCAATATTGTCTTAGAGTTATTTTTCACTTATACTAATCGTGCTACATACAATATAAATTATTACCTATGCTGACATGATACTGTATTATACTATTTATATAATTGTAATGGCTTATCCTAAATATATAGCTATTGCTAACAATCTATTATTTTATATCTATCTTTATTTATTTTTGCTTAAGTAACATAATATTCTAAATTATATTCTCAGCAAGATTAATATATCTTTGTGTCTCTTATTTAGTTCTTCACATATACATATACGAGTACAATAGTCTATAAAATAACTGCGGATTTCTTTCGTACTGATGCATTCTTTTAAGTTAGATGTCTTTATAACTAAGCCTATTTTTGTTGTAGTTCATAGCAAATCCTATCAAATACCGGGCACTCAACCAGTAAATGAGGAACTAATTCTTCCTTCGAAGGATCGTAAATGCATGACGAGCTGTCCTTGCAGTGAAACCGTTTCAGGTACTGACAGAACCCACCATGCCCCGTGAGGATCTGCGTGAGTAGACCTGTTGGCTGAATTTTTCGAATGATACGGTAAGCTTCGGACGCATTTGGGAAAAATAATTTTGTAGTGGACGCGGTGTCTCCTGCTCTATATCGTTCGTCCCATTTGAGGATTCAGGAGCTACATATTGTTCTTTTAATAAGTGATAGTAGACACCGGTCATAATCAGGTCTCTTCTTGGAATACAGTGCTGATTATCACAATCCACTGCTGGACATAGGCCTTTCCTATTTCACGCCACTCTGATCGAATTTTGACTAGTCGCATCCAACTCTTGTCAGCCATCTTGTGCAAATCGTCACTCCACCTGGCCTGTGGGCACCCTACACTACGTTAGCCGAGATGCGATCTCCACTCTAGAACTCGTTTGCCCCAACGTTTATCGGTTCTACGGCTAATATGACCAGTCCACTGTTGCTTCAACTACTTGCCAATTGTAGCCATGGTTCCCTGTACACCTAGTACATTCACAACACCAGAAGTGTGTCTATTTTGTAAAATCCTCTACCAGTCCCCTTTCTGCAGGTCATGTCGTATAATTAGAGTGGATATGGGTAGGGTATGTATGTTATATACAAACTGCTGTCTAGATGGTGTAATCACAGAAAAGTTTTTGTTGATTACGGCAGAAGGAAATCTTATGCAACTTAGAGTATATGTCGTGCAAATGCAATGTGCGTATTTGTGTAATCATGTGTGGTTAAGTGCGTCAATTATAGATGTAATCTACCTACGTAGAGATTACAATTAAACAACATTATTAACCGAATACAAGACAAGACGGTAGTCAATTTAGTTGTAATTTTTAAGTTTGTTACCGTTGTTTAGGAACCGGTGTTTATATCTAAGGGGATATACTTACGTATGGTTCCATCTTTGAAGAAAAATGTCATCCATAACGGTGAAAAATTAACAAATGAAGAATATCTACAGTGAAATAGATAATATTACGTATGCTAAATCGGTAACTATTATATTTTCAGGGTTATTGGAACGAAGTTCCTTATCGTGCGTTACGAAGGAGGCTATACGGAATAAATTCAGACGAATAGTTGTCACGACACTTTTTGCTACAGTGTAGTAAAGTGTGCGGTGTGCGCATGTGTCTCTGTGTCTCTCTCTCTCTTGCAGAAAGCAAGCCAATTATTTTCATCTCGTCTTTCTATTTCACTTTGAACAATGTATTGTCGCGATGTTTATTTTTGTTTTTTAATAACTTAAAAGATATAAAAAAACATATTACAATTCCTTCACTAATTAATCGAAAGGAACTTCGTTCCATCCAGGTGTCCCTAGACACCTCTCAACTTTTTATTATAGTAACCTTATACACAAAAAAGAATATATACTCTCAAAAAAATGTACGACTTTTACGTGCATTCTACAAAATTTCGTAGTATATCTACAACTGATTAGCTTACGTGCTTGTGGAATCCAGGCGTACTAACAATAAGTGTTAAATACACACTCTCTGTAAAAAAATAAATAGGTATATAAAATTCTTCTTATGAAAGTTATTTTATAATATAAATTGAAATACTTAAATTCTAATATAAACATAATTGTGTAACATGTTAATTTTCAGTGATAAATAAAATTTATTTCAGCACATACCTTCATAATCTACGGGCGATTTAATTACGCAGTGTTGAAATAGCGCTATAATGTATTATAATTCTAAGGGTTTGCAAGGTCGAATTCCAATATAACATTAAAAAATAAACTGGTGTGTATTGTATTAGCAGCAACTGAAAATATCTTTATATAAGCGCGCCATCTATGTTATTATATCTTGTACCATTGCAATAAATATTAACAAACTACCAGCGAAACCTTTCATAAAAGTCAATGTATATTCGATAGATGGCGCCATTCCAACATTTCTTTTAAGGACTTGAAGAAGAGGTTCCGAGCTTCACCAAGTTCTCCGTTTGGGTGAAGCACTAGGTCTATATAGAATCTATATAGAAATTACGTTATTGTACAATGATGTACTAGATTGTTTTCGCCGTATGATTCAAAAGTAATGGAGGGTTGGATTCTAAACTCCTGTCCCCGTGAAAGTTTTTACGAATCATTTCGTACAGGAAAATGTGGTAAGGTATGTGTAACTCCAGATTAAAAAGTGTAGTTTTGCTAAGTATTGTCAAAATTCATTCATCTTATATGACGTGGTAATTTTAAAATGTACACACAAAATTATACTGGATTCGGGCGGCACAGGACTGACTGTCGTGGAGAACCTTGGGGGAGGCCTATGTCCAGCAGTGGACGTCTTTTAACTGAGATGATGATGACGACACGAAATTAAATAACTTAAAAAGTATTTCTATCTAATTTTGATCCTACTGAACAAGACTGGTCTCTGGGTAGTGACGCACCAGCTTTCGTACCAGCATACGACAGCATGCGTCACCGTAGTAACGTATACGTCCTGGTACAGAACTCAAACAGCCCATGAGTTTACCCATACTCATGTCATAACTGCCTCGGTGGTATAGTGATAGCATATAGGACTGCTATGTCTAAGGGTGATTTCCAGGTCAGCTCAAATTTTTATCTGGTCTCGACATATTTTTTTCGGAGTTTAAGTGTTTTCTATATATAATATGTATAACTTCCACAAATATATACATATATATATTCATATCACTTGTCTATTACTCATAGTACACTCTACTACTACTAAATTCTACTCAGTTCACAACCAGGTGGCGTTGAGAATGTGGTACAATGTATTATTATTTATAAGCTTGGCAATATATAAGAGCGAAATAAAACAGATTAACGCCTAACAGGGTTGGTGCCTTAGACACATTTTTTTTCCAATTAAAAAAAAATACATTAAGGTTTCTAATCAGGCAGTCTTCATCGTCATCTTTGCCAGTTCCAAATTTATTTGAGCTCAGCACAATGAGTATCATATTGACTCCTGTACTGCTTGACATCCTCTTTCACACGGTCCGATATTCACTGTAAAATGGTTTTGGCTTATTCTTTTATGACCAACCGCCAGCTTGACTCTATCCCTCCTTAGGAATAAAATTGGTCTTCGTACATAACAAATATAGTATTAACCACATGCGTGAATTGAATTTGGAGTATTTACAAGTCTAGTTACTTAGGTTCTGCCTAGTTAGAAATCAGACAGCTGTGTGACAGATATCTTAAGTTGTTATCATTTTTTTTTTAGGTAATGTCACCACAGTACTGGGCAGCGCAGTGTTGGTAGGCCCCCCACAAGGTGGTCCGACGACCTGGCTAAGGTCGCGGGGAGCCGCTGGATGCGGGCGGTACGAGACCCACTGTTGTGGAGAACTTTGAAGGAGGGTTATGTCCAACAGTGGACATCTTTTAACTGAGATAATGATGATGAATGTCATCACCAATCCGTCGGGCCAGCGTGGTAGATCAAAACTTCCTTTCTAAGGAGAGACCTGCATCCAGCAGTGGACTGTTAAAGGCTGTTAACGGTGATGAACGTCACCACAGTATTCATAGCACTACGCAATAAATAAAGTGTAAAAAAACTATTAAAACAGTTTAATGATAAACCAAACTAAAATGAAATAAGGAACAAAAAATATTAATATTATTGTGAAAAGTTTTTGACGAAAGTTGCACAAAAAGGTTGATAACGAACTTGTTTATGCTTAGTTCAAAGCTTCCATGGGCAGCGGTAGTCATTTGTCATTTATCTAACATCTCGCGCAAACATGCTACTGGCATTTGCTGGGTACAACTGTAACACATGGTTTCAACAAGATGGAGCCACTTGTCACACATCCAATGAGTCCGTGCCGGTGGTCAAAGACTTGTTGTCGGAAAAACTTATTTCCAGACGAAGCGACATTCCATAGCCACCCAGGAGTCCAGATCTATTCCCTGCAGATTGCTTTTTATGGTTTTATCATCGTCGTCGAAACGGTGGTCATTGAGACAATGTAATTTGTAAAAAATAAATTGCAACTAATGAACTTTCTTGTAGATATCTTGTAAATAAATATTTTTATACGTTTTTTTACGATATACGGCTGTACGGAAAACAAAAAAAAAATCTATTCTAAAAAAGAGATACCTCATTTATACATCCAAATCAATACTTATCTCTGCTTTCATCTTTTTTAACACTTTCTAGCATTCGTGATAAATAGCATTTTAAAATAAGTAATTTAAATTCCAAGGAGATATGTTCCTCGACGTTGTGTTAACAGTTTTTCTCGAAATATCACAAAAGCTGTCTATGACTAAGCTCTGTCGCGTGATACAACACATTATATGCACGTATAATTACAACATGCACGACCGTAAAAAACAATTGCAAAGCAATAAAACACCTATTAATATTACGATCTACCTTTATTTAATGAATAACTTTTATAAAATTGAATACTTACATCGTTGCCTATTTGTTGAAAAATCACTACAATATAATATAAAAAACATTAATAATTGTGTATCTACAAGAATATTGTACAATTTTCATGTATTTGCATTGCGTTTAGAGCATTATTAAATACTTAATAAACTAAAGTTATATTTTAATGGCACTCATAGCCTATGATATTTCGATGACATTGTTTTCGCGGGAAAAAACTATTTACATATTTTTCTTTTTTATTTCGTTCGTGACGCTTTGGACACAATATTGTAAGCAAAAATGTTCTTTGAAGCATAGATAGCCAAACTCTAATTCATAACGGTTGACAGTGTCATGGCCTATTACAATGCTTCTATCAAGTTTACCTATGTTATAACTTATTTTTTTATATTTATTTAATAATAATAAGTAAAAATATTAAAATATTATATCGTTGTTTAAAAATATAACAAATGCTTGTAACAACGAAAATTAAAAAAACAATAATTATTTTTAATACCAGCCTAAAACATTATTATTTTAGGCTAATTAAAAAACTCATTTCTAATTGGTTTTCGATTTGACTCAAATTTTGATAGTAATTTAGCACATCTGCATTGCATCAGTAATCGTTTGGTTTATTGTATTATAAATTAGGAGTCTTAGCAGTTCAAATTCACAATGAGTTCTGTCAATTCTATAAAAATGTTGTTTTGATTAGCCGCCATTTTCGATCGCAGCAACAATAAAAAATGACATTGACAGCACACACTGCGAACTTAAGCTGTAGAAACTCATTCTTAGAGTAAACATTTAATTTAAGAACACGTTCATCTTATTTGCACATCCAAAGCGCGGCGGCCATTTTTATTTTTCTCGAAAGAACAAATGAAGATTTTATTTTTAGAAGTACCTATTTATAGAAGATGCACACTTTAGGTGTCCGAACGTGTTCCAAAATCAAAACTTGTACCTAGTTGCAATAACATTTTTTTTGAGTCAAATCAACAACAATGAAATGCCAAGAATTGTTTTCTTCTCATCATATCTGTTACAAACCAACTTACAATATTCCCATCTACTTGACTAATATGTTCGTTTTGTACAAATGTTATATCAACTTTTCGTTAATTTATAGGTACATATTTTTATAAAATTAAATAAAAAATACTCAAAAAATAGTGTGGTTAGTGATGGACTCATTTAGAATGTTGGTAATTCGGATATCCATAAGAATATTAATATCTGAAGTTTATTTGCCAAAAGGCTAATTTTCAAACAAGTTCAGTTAAATTAGACTAGGCTGTGTACATCGTTCGGAAACTAAAACGTAAGAAAAATGTTTATTTTTTCAGGACTAAGTATTTTTATAGAAAAAAATATATTGTGTAGAGTTATAAACAAGGCATAGAGTTTCAACTTTTGCCATGGTAAATTGCACAAGTAATTTATCATGGCAAATGACCAAGAAAGTCATGAAGGAAATCTACAACATCAATAAAAGTATCAACACTCAACCATTTAAAAAAATATAATTTTCATTTCATAGACATAAAAAATACACTTTATATGACTTTTATATGTTTATATTGAAATATTTTCTAACTTATACGTTTTCCATTATTAAGGCACAATTAAATAGGTATATATATGACTATATAGAGCTTAAATATTATCCGCATTTAATAATGGACACACATTTCATAATACTTAAACTGGACAGAAACTTGTTAAAAAAAAATCGACTTGCCAGATACCAATTGACTCTTTTCGACAGTTTGAAGGTAGTTAAGAATGAGTATTCCCTTGAATTAACACATTTTTTAGCATTATCTTACTAAATTAACACAAAATACACAAAAATAGAAAGATAACTGAAGAAGAAATTACCGAACATCGAGAAAAAATAGACAAAGTATTAAATTATACTGTCATTTTTCAATTTCAAGAAAATCAGAACAGATAACAGAAAACTACCCGCTGATATAACGCAAAGTGTTTGAATATTTATAGATAAGTAGCAAAATTATTGCGTTACCTTAGTTATATGCTTTCCACAGATAAACCAAATATTTTTTTTAATAAAAGAAACTTTCTAACGCTATTGAACTTCGGCCAGAAATATGCTAAAATATGAAGAATTCTTTTTGTACCTTCTTAAATGAATGTACTTCTTTTCAGAGTTTTAAGATATTATATTCATAATACGGGATAAGCAAACTCTTTATTAAATTTTGTTTGTCTATTACAAATCATTTACCTTAACTCTTCACATTATGGTAGATTAGTGGCCATTCTGCCATCATTGTTTAAAGTCATTTTCTGAAATAAACTTAATTTGTTTTAAATGATCTTAATATTTTTCGATTAGTTCAGCTATTATGAAACATGTATCCACTCCTACTATATGAAAATGAAATATACAAATGATATTAACATTATAACCTAGAAACAATAAAATCATACCAATTGCGCATACGCAGACAGAAAGAATTTCAAACTCACGCAACAAGTGTTTTAATAGTTAAACTTCACGCGTTCACTGCGTAGAAAATCGACATGTAATTACTATAATAACCATTAATCTACAATTCCTTAGGCACCCTCTCAATCGTACGGTGTTCGAGTGTAATAAATCGAATTAACTATAGATTCGTGATAAATCGATACCCCTCGATTCGATTTCACGACCGTTGCATACTTTTATTTGTGGTTAGATTTATTATTAGTTATTATTTGTTTGTAGCAATTGTTTATTTGGTTGCGTTCGTCCATTAACAGAGTCGAGGTAAATATATGCTTCCGGGTGGCTGCACGCTTCCGTTCTCAGCCGGCAGATGGCGTCCTCGAAGCTGTGGCGTTGTGTTATCTGGAATAGCAATAAACAAATTGTTGAGAAAAAAATTAAGATGCTACGAGCTTTATACACTTTCGCAAATTATGTATTATACTTTGAATGAAGTTGATAGCTCGGAGGTCATGGCTACCCTTTTCTTTTGATGATAACCGTGTTGAGAACTATTATTTGCTCTATATTTTATATATCTCTCAATGTATATTGTATACATTTAGAGATTTATAAGTATGTTCATTAGCAGTCTGGTTACCATTGCACAAACTCAAAATGGAAAAAAAACATCGTGTAGGATGTTTTTTTATGTGCAAGATATAAAGGTTTAACATTTTTTAAGTATTTTTTTAATTACAAATGAAAAAGAGTTCTTGTTTTCTAAACTCTAGAAATTATTAAATTACACTTGTTTATGATCTAAATTAAATACACTCTGAATGACTTATACGGGGTTGAATCATGATCGAAGAAGCAAACCCTGTCTTTCTTTTTTAATTATATTATTAAACTTTAATTAATTACTTTTATTTATTGCACTCTACCTTGTTATAATAAAAGGAAGAACTTAAAATAAGGAAACAAAAGCAACCAGTAAACAATGAGCCCTAAAACAGGCACTCTGTTATCTCTTACTTCGATTGTGAATTTATCAACCTGTTGTGTTTCTTTAAATTCAGCAAAAGCAATAACTTTCACACTAGAATATACACTAAAAGAATGAAGAAGGAAGAAAATGCTGCGAGGAAAGTGAATATGGTGGTGTACAAGAGAAGAGAAAGACTATAGAAAAGTTGGATGGACTGTGTGAGAGCAGATAACCTCTCTCTCTTCTTAGTCATATGGCTAGTTGGCAGTAAAAAGACGTATGATATAGTAGAATGAAAGAAACAAACGTACTGCACTGACTTCAAATAAAATTGCAATAACGGCAGGCAGATGCAGGAATACCCTCGACACAGTATCAACCCGACGATTAACTGCAGTATCAGGTCAAAGATATGACATCACAGAAATACGTCAACAGTAACATTACGTCAAATTTCAAATCTGAGTTGATGACAATAGGCTTACCACTTTTTTTTTTCTATATTAATAGCCTGCCAAAGTGACTCTACTCTGCCTGATGGAAAACATGAATAGAATCCAAGAGTTGTGGTCACCATACTCATTGCAAGTGCAGACAATGCAGTATGGTGACCCACACTATGGCGGCCTTGTGAAATGCTTTTTCACACCCCACTTGAGGACGTAAAAGACATGTACATAAGACCGATAATTAGCAAAAGTATAACTAGTAAAAATGTTTAATTCGTCTCTCTATCTATCCCTTTTGAAAGATAAAGTGTGTACATGTGTATATACTTAATATATATAATATAACATATATGAATATGTTAGTACACACCCAAACACAAGCGTTAATTTCTGTTAAAGTTCCCGCGTAAATTGAGAAACTTAGAAAACGAACACAGCTTATCACTGGCAACATTTTATGTAGAAAATGCATTACGACCTCTATGGGATACAGGTATGAAAAGAAGAGGAAATAATTAATAAATTACTAACTCATCTGTCAGTATTATTCGCGGGAAT
This sequence comes from Hypercompe scribonia, assembly GCA_949316085.1. Classification (NCBI taxonomy): domain Eukaryota; kingdom Metazoa; phylum Arthropoda; class Insecta; order Lepidoptera; family Erebidae; genus Hypercompe; species Hypercompe scribonia. The sequence continues at coordinate 16,031,275 of OX438987.1, forward strand.
ATTGAATTGTCGATTAATTAACTTCCCAAGAGGTACCTACATAAAAACCCCTACTTATTTTATAAAACAGTTAATCATACGTTAACGTACTGTGTTATTGCTAAGAAGAGCGTGGGACAGCACTAATAGTATCATAAGCTTGTCAAACTAAAAAGAAAAAGTTTACTTACTTACTTAACTAAATTCCTAACTAAATTACATCAAAAAAAAATACTAACACTGTAACTTACTAGTGTAGATTAAGAGAAATTGTATACTAACATTATCGACTTTGTTCGATTAAAAAATATCAATATCATATTATCACTTAAAATGATCACTGAATATCAAAGTGAAATATAGCAAACTAGACTTCTTAGATGTTGTCTCACCTAGGCGCATGCCTTTGACGCATCGCATGCGGTTCCCGCCGATCAGGTTCATCGTTTAATTGCAGTCCAGCTACCAACTGCATGATCTCGCGCTCTTTCTTCAGTTCCTCGCGGCCTGACTCCACCTGAAAAAATAAAAAAAGTTGAATATTAATTTTGATAAAAATTGCAACATGGGTATAAGTATCGTCTTAAATCGATCAGATATGTATTTACCGTTAATATTACGGTTATCGATATGTAGTCTGTGTGGTAACAGATTAAGAATACAAAGTGGTACCACCTCTAATAATCTCGTGGATGTCATAAGAGGTGACTATGGGAGCAAAATGTACAAGACAACATCACTACAAGGAGAAAGAAAACTTGAAGCAAATCCTAAACCAACCCATCTTGCCAGCGTGGTATAGTAGGCCAAAACCTCTTTGCCAAAGACAAACTTATGTCCAGCAGTGTATTGGAAAAGGCTGTTGACGATGATGAAAAAATAGATTTTATGAGATTACAGTATTGATACGTTCCTTGGTCTATTGCTGTCACTTGGTTACAGAAGAGTGAGTTAAATCTCTGCCCTGGATAAATATTTCTGCGACAAACAAAATCTCTTACGAGATTAATTAATCTGCAATTTATGTGTACTGACATAGCTCGATAAATAACAAGGAAAATATTGTGTTTACAGATACTTTTATAAGTATAATATACATTTTTTTGCCACGCTGATTTCAGCACAAGCGGGCTGGCTCGACCGGGTCAGTACTACCCTCCCACGGAAGACCAACCTAAAGCGACAGCATCCGTGTCGTCACGATTCGTTGGTGAGTGTGAGACCGGAGGCCCATTGATGCAGGGACGACAGTTATCGTGGTAATTGTGTAAGCCTTACACTGTCACGATGACTGCCATGCTTTTTACATCCCCAAGCGGGGTGTGAAAAAGCATCTCACTAAGCCGTCATAGTGTAGGTCACCATACTGCATTGTCTGCATTTGCAATGAGTATGGTGACCACAACTCTTGGATTCTATTCATGCTTTCCATCAGGTAGAGTAGTCACTTTGGCAGGCTCTTAATATAGAAAAAAAAATGTTTTTAGCCGACTGGTTAGCTCTAACTCCTGTTTTACAAATAAAGGCATACCACCTCAAAGGATAGTTCAAAGTTTAGTGTAAAAGTCAAAAATGAAATACTAGAGAAGGTTCGGTCTTTACTCCGAAATCAATAAACGTTTGATTTATCAAATTATTGAGTACAAGTTCCTTTGGACGTCAGCCAAAACGAAGCGATTTGAAGACCTTGGAAGACTGCCAACAACGATCCTAACAATGAAGGCTTTTGAGATTAATAGTGATACGCACACGTCGCAGAATCACTACATGTGTATAGTATGTATTGTGTTTGATGATTCCTTTAATCGTATTATTGTATACTTTTTATAAGCGCACACACACACAATGTCATGTTTTTGTGATGTGGAAAATTGCAAAATGTATTGCAAATGAAATTAAAGAACGAGGGAGCCTTACAGATATGGCAAATGGTTTGAAACATCTGAAATCTCGCCTGATTAATAATAAATATAAATGTTATACCGTTTTCCATCATTTGTTTATAAACTCTAGCCTACACATTCCCCCAACGTCCCGTTATAGATTTCCATCCCTTTTAACCAATATATATCCATTTTAACATTATTTTTTTCATATTATAAGAGCCTGCCATAGCGACTCTGTTCTGTTTGCCGAAAAGCATGAATAGACTACAAGATTAATATTTTCTAAAATCGATATATCAAAGTACATATGTGTAATAGAAAGACAGAAAGGGATTGATAAAAGTACGATATGTTATATTACTCTGAAAAGTCTCTTAAATTTTATCAGAGCTACGTGTAAAGGATTGTCAATATTTGTACGCAAAGGTAACTACAACCAATCATCTCATTAGACAGCTTAGTTTAAAAAAAAATAAAACAAATTGCAAGCTAAACTTTTAAAAAAAATGTGTGGTTCTCTATGCCGCCTCAAGGGCGACCTCTTAGAAAGTAAATGCTTACTGTAGGCACGCTTTGTTCTAACTTACGAGTAACACTATTCCCCGCAGTATACTCGTATACAAGCAAGAGTCTCAGTTCATGTCCCTTGGCAAACTTTTAGCAATAATACCATAGACAACTGATACGATAAACACACTTTTTCTGCTGGAAAACCTACTTCACAATTTGTTAAAGTATATATGGAACGTTATTATTCATTACAATGCTAAGACTCACCCACTCTGTATAAAACTAAGCCCTTTGTAATATAACGAGTAAAAGAGTAGGCTAGTCCACTGTAGATAAAAGACAACCACAGCACATTGGCTATTACAACTGAAGAGATTTTTTTTATTTTAAGAGCCCACCAGAGTGACTTCTACCTGATAGAACCATACTAATTGCGAATGCAGAAAGTGTGGTATAGTAACTCACACTATGCCAGCCTAGTAAGAAGCTTTTTCATGCTTCCCTTGGGGACGTAAAAGACATGACAGTCATCGTGGCATTATATTGCACACGACCACGGCTACTGTCACCCCTGCATCAATGGGCGTCCGGTCTCGCACTCACCAACGAAACACGATTACACAGCTGCTGTCGCTTTAGGTTGACCTTCTGTGGGAGGGTAGTACTGCCCCGGTAGAGTCGGACCGTTCGTGCTGAAATCAGCGTCGCTCTACTATTTGCCGCCTTTTAAGTGAGCTCCACAAGGCTCGAATTAGAGAAAGGAGAGGAGAGTTGAGGCTTTTGTAATTAAACTAGCCAAGGTTCAGGAATTTTATGCAACATAATTGTGTCAGTTACGAAGAAGGATATGTTTTTCTTTTTACTTTAGCAATTTAAGTAACTATAGTTATGTATATATATGTGTGTACCCCTACTCTTCCCATGGATGTTATAGAGGCGACTAAGGGTACAAAATATGCAATACAACATCATTACAAAGAGAAGCAAAACTTGAAACAAACCTTATACCAACCCGTCTGGCCAGGATGGTATAATAGTCCAAAACCGCTTGGTAAGGTGAGACTTATGCCCAGCAGTGGACTGTTAAAGGTTGTTGATGATGATCATTTGTGTGTGTATCTATCGGCAACTGTAAGTATTGTTTTTTTTTTATATTTATATGTCTATAGATGTATGAATATTTAAAGTTTTCTAATTATATCCTATATCCATCCTATATATGTATATCTGACATTATATGTACTCTCTTGAAATTTTGTAATATGGTGTATAAATAAAAATATTTCTACCTATTTACCTTTCTATATAACTCGATAAAAAGTAATAGAGAAATAGTTTTCTAGAGATTTTCTATAACACAATGGTATCCAGTTAGGTTTGAGTCGAGTGCTGAAGTTTTAAAATACTGGAAGTAAAAATAAAATCTTTAGAACCAAAAACACTAAATATATTAAGTATAAGGTGGGCCAAAAATTCGTTAACATTTGAATCTAACATCCCGCGCAAACATGTTACGGGAGTTCTTGGCACCGATACTACTGAAATTTGCTGGCTAAAATTGTAACACATGGTTCCAACAAGATGGAGCCACAGTCACACCTCCAATGAATCCCTGCCGGTGGTCAAAGACATGTTTCCGAAAAAACTGATTTCCAGACGGGGCGACATTCCATGGCCACCCCTAAGGCCAGATCTATCCGCAGCAGACTTCTTTTTATGGGGTTATTTGAAGAGTCGTGTCTACACCAATAAGCGAGATACACTACGTCAACTAAAATAACAAGGAAAAAATCAGCGAAGACATGTCGGAGATCTCGCGGTCTCTTTGCCGACGAGTATTCGAAAATTTCGGTGCTCGCTTAGAAGAGTGCAAACGTCGAAACGGTAGTCATTTAGACGATATATTATTTAAGAAAAAAGGTTCCAAGTTTTCTTGTAAATAAACAATTTTTATAATATATCAAATGGGTTTTTTCATTCGATTTTTTTAAATGTTAACTAATTCGTGGCCCACCCTATTAGACAGACCATGATTGATATCTTGGTAATTAAAAACTATACAGTTTCTAAGGATCGGAGGAACTTTCTATATCGAAAGTTGGAAGTACCCCTGCTGTGTACTTGAATAGAGAAACGCTGTAAACACTTTTCTTGGTACTTGGTTTGTAAATATTTACTTGGTGACTATGTGTTTACGATCTTAAATCGTCAGCCATACCTTGTGTTCGGTTGAACGATTTTCTTGAGAATAAGCAACAAAACAATTTGTACCTTATTTCTAAAAACATAGAATTGATAATAGAATAATATTATAATGTTAAGGTTTGGTCTACAGCTTCGCTTGTGAAAAAGTTATTTTATTTAAAAACATCGTTTTTTCAGGATGAAATGTGCACGATTATGTCATATCGAACATAATACTCATACAAAATCAACTGTAAACAATCCCGTAAGGAATAACTTTGTTTTCACGTCGTATTTGTCACATAATAGAAATTACTCAATTTTCGAAGAAGTTTAACATCACGCTATGACCGAAAGGAGCCGAATAGAAACGTTAAACATCGATAAAACGATACCAATCAGAACGAAAGTTGCCGAACACCTACCTTTTGATTTGGCCACTCATAACATACCACAACATAAAGTCTCGCCTATTTCCCATACCTCTTTAGCTTCGTCCATATTCATCAATAGCTACACACATGCTCGTCGGTTCCTGCTACTTTTCACATAGTCCTTCTTCAGAACATTACCAATTCGATTCGGCAATATTCGCTGTTGGCTGTTTGTCCATTCATTACAAACCAAATATGGTTCGTAACTTTCTGTCCCATGGGCCCTAGGCTCTGATTATGTCAACATATTAGCTAATACATGTCAACATCTCTACCGATCGTAAATCGATCGGTACCGTTACAAAATACGTAACCGGTTACGCAATCGTATTCGCAATAACTAAACACATTGTATTTCCTTATTATCTCACTTGGAATAACTTAAAACACGCATATACTAAAAAATATGCAAAATGGACATGATTGCTGAGAATATTTCGAGTTCATAATATATCTACTAAATTTCACATGTCGCAATTTCGCAGTAGTACATAAGTTACAACAGTAACTGCCAATACCCATGAACACATACATCTCTCGTATAAGGTAATAGAGCCACGCTGAATCCAGCACGAACGGGCCGGTTCAACCGGGGTAGTACTACCCTCTCGCAGGAGACCAACCTAAAGCGACAGCATCTGTGCTGTCGCATTTCGTTGGTGAGCGCTAGACCAGTGGCCCAATGATACAGAGGCGACCGTTATCGTGGTAAGTGTGTGAGCCTATCATGCCTTTAATGTTCGTCCCCACGCGGGGTGTGAAAAAGCATCTCACTAGGCCGCCATAGTGTAGGTCAGCATACTGCATTATCTGCATTCGAAGTGAGTATGGTGAACACAACTCTTGGATTCTATTCATGCTTTCCATTAGACAGAGGAAAGACACTTTGATAGGTTCTTAAATAAATAAAAAATGACACACAAGTGCATTGTTTTTTCAGTGTTTCCTCCGTTCTTCTGAATTGAGAGAGAAGGGAGGCCTTTGGTAACAAGACTTTGCCAGTAAAATACAACAGAACAATTATTTTGCGTATATTTTCCATGAAGGTGTGGTATCGTCGTGGTGTATCAATTCAATTGATGAATCGAGACATAAAGTTTGTTGCTTCTACTCGCTGTTCTCATCATCATAAACAGCCTTTATCAGTCCACTACTGGATATAGGCCTCTCCTTAGAAAGGAGATTTTGGCCTACTATGCCACGCTGGTCAGACAGATTGATTTGGTGTTTATTTCAAGTTTTCCTTCTCTTTGCAACGATGTTGTCTTGCATATTTTCTTCCTTTAGTCGCCGCTTACAACACCCATAGGAAGAATAGTCTTGGTGACACTCTGAATTCTTAATCTGTCACCTCACAGACTCGCTGTTGTGCTCATCTTTAATAAGTCTACTCTTGAATTATCTGCTTCCATCGGGTGTTGATCATCTCAGATTATTTTATATATCATAGGGCCAGACGAGTCCTTTATCTGACTGTCCATCAGGTTGATAATCGGCTTCTCGACTTTACGTTTTTCCAATTAAAGCAGCTGCTAAAAGTATCAGTTTAGAGTTAAGAACCAGAAATAGTGCGTTTCTAAATTTATACGACTAAATATAACATTTAAGTCCTTTACTGGACATAGTCCTCTACTTGTACGACCTGCCGACGTGTAAAATATTTGTGAAACATTTACTTGTAGAAATAATTATAATTTATGATTTATATTCTTATGCCTAGAAAGGAGAGTTTGACCTATTATACAACGCTGGCCAAACGATTTTTTTTATTTACAACCTACCAAAGTGACTCTATTCTGCCTGATGGAAAGCATAAATAGAATCCAAAAGCGGTCACCGTACTCACTGTGAATGACGACAGTGTAATATGGCGACCCACGCTATGGCGACCTAACGAGATGCTTTTTCACGCCCCGCTTAAAGGACCCGGGATCGTAGTGGGAGGGAAACATGTGCAAGTTTTTATATTTTTTCAAGCTTTCCTTCTCTTTGCGTTGCTGTTGGCCTGGATAATTTACTCCCTTAGTTGTCTCTTATGATACCCACGGAATGAGTATCGAAACTGATGGTGACACTACGTATTCTTGATCCGTCACCACACGGATTTGAATAGACAGTAAGAAGATTTAAGTACAAGGATTTTTTTAAAAAGAAATTTAGTATAAATATAAATACAAATTCCGGCTTTATGTTACTAACGGCTTACACAATTGGCAAGCTGAATTAGGTTTTAATAGTAGCAATCAGTTCAAGAACAAATGTTCGCGTGCCGGTCGTTTTCCCGCGATTATCTTGTGAATTACTGAAGCGTTTCTGACGTAATTCATAATTAGTGTTGTGTAATGATTTTTATGGAGAAATAATCGGTATTAAATAAGTCGCATCCATTTTGAAATCGATTACCCTGATTTTTAAACGGGGATTGCTTTTCATGTCATACCCTCCGTAGAACGATAAAGGGACTATCGGAGAACTAGTCTATTCACTAAACCCCGCGACGAGCTACCTCGACACAGTCAGGACGAGCTCCAGGAACGCATCGGTGACTTCTGGAGTGCGCAGAGACCCTTAAGCGGCGATTAGTGATCTAGCGACTTAGGATTTTTTGAAATCGATTACCCTGTAAACTGTATCGTTACGTCACGATTCCCTTGTTTGGCTAATTTGTTGATAGAAAAAACTAAATAATTCTTTTTAAACTAACTTCAAAACTTATTTTAAGGACTTACCTTAAAGAAAATTAATATTCACTTAAGATTTTCATGGAATTCAGTTCGAAAATGTGAGTATATATTACTATACAATAAAATTTGTATTAAACGAAATAACATCATATTCCTTAATATTACTGCATGATGTGATGGGTGCATCGGTTTTTTCTTTTGCAACTGATGCACAAATTATTTAAATTGTGTTACAATTTTCATATCAACATACTGGCAATCCTATGTTAAATTGAAAACCTAATAATTTGTTAGAAAACGTGATCTGAAACTGATATTGGCAGTCAGCTGCTTAGGAAAATTGAATCGATATTACCATTCAGTATCGGACAATTTTCAAGATGGCGAAAAGTATCAAACAGACATTACAGAACGCAACCACAGTTGCAATTCAAAGTTAATTCGTGTAGGAAATCACTTCTATATAATAGTCGTAAGGCTGACCACATACGAACCACTATAACATCTAAAATACTCAAAAATCAACTTAATTACGAATAAATTAAAAGACAATGACAGGGAGGTACCAGTACACCCCCCTGTCAGAAAAGGAAATACGAGTATATAGTAAAATACATAATTTAACTCCACAAAAAAACGTCGATTTCATAGGTTAAGACCTAGTACAATTCTATATTTTATATTGGTTAATAATATGTGTGAATGTAGATGCACTCTCCTGGAAATAATTATGGTGACGTCCATGTATGGTAGGTGTACGCCTCTAAAAAAAATTCTGGCTGCGACCATGAATACCACCATAAAATCAGATACCTATATAACTTGTAATAAATATAATTCTTTTGCAAGCTGTTTTTCGAAGGAGTTGCAATAGAAAAAATCCGTGTTGCTGTTAAATAAAGTAAATCAATGGTGTGTACCAAACATATATGCACTTACACCTGTACATGTCCCTGAAGGAGGAGGCTGAGGACATTTAAACATTCATCTTTTGCCAGGCTTTAACTTATGACCGACTTACGAAGCCTCTAGATGTTAACAACCCAGGTATTTTAGGACTTACATAGAAAAAGTTGGAGAATTTTGATGGGAAAAGTAGATGAGAAAGATGTTTAGGAAATGTAAGTGCTCGCCCGAGAAGATTAATCTCATTTCGCCATCTCGAAATGAATTTAACTTAAACACACAAGCTCTAATAGTACACCTTATTATCAATATATTGTCATCCACTGTTGAACAAAGTGTACATGTAACTGATCAGAAAGTTTACAAAACTGATGGCTAATATTATAAGGGCACAAAACAATAACATCTAACAGCTGGTGGATTTCAAGTGCAATACCTTTACGAGCTGCGAGTGGATCGCGCGTGGATGGCCTAACACAAATGTATTTAAGGTTATTTCTTCCCACGAAGTCATCAGCAAGTTATGCTAATATCAAATGACATTTTGCAATACCTCTAGAGGTGCATACTGTATTGTTTTTACGTCATTTGAATAACATAAACGATGTAGTATCTATTTTTGTCACGGTTCGTTTATTCTTTCTTATCAATGCCACCATTTTACAAGTTTTAAGGCTGCGATTTACAGAAACAAAAGAAGTGAAACAGTTACAGAATTATATTACTTTATTATTTTATTGTCTTCATTATTATTATTATTTTATTGTTATTATATTTTGTTTTTTATTACCCTTGTCTGTCTGGTCGATGTACCAAATTAACATTGAGTAAATATATTTAACTATTATAATAAATAATAAATAAATATTTCAGACATTTAAAACCAACATCGTATAGTTTCAAACTAAGCAGAGCTTGTGCTATGATAACTGGACTGACTGATAGAATACATACATATATTTTTTTTTGTAAATACATACATGTTATACATAGAAAACACCCAAACTTCGAAACAAATATTTTCAGATCATACAAACATTTGGTCCGACCCGGGAATCGAACCCGAGACCTCAAGCATAGCAGTCGCATTCATTACCGCTGCACCACCGAAGCAGTTACCTTTCTGCGGCGGTACCTAACTGCTAGCTTCGTCTATTAGAGTTCTATTTTCATTGCTAAACTAAAGATCATAGATTCAATTTCCAATCAGGTTACAGTTGTGCATTTTTGAGTACCTTATGTATTTACCGATAATATGAATTATTTATAAAATATATAAGTACATTTATTTATAAGTATTTATTATAAGTTGATTGCAATAGGTTCACCTCCTAGTATTTTATTAGGAATAATATTATAGACAGCAAAAAGGAAGCCTCGTTGATACAGACGTGGGTAAACACATATGACACTATAGGAAGTAATCAACAAGTTAACCTTCTACCACTCCCAGAAACTTTCATAAAACCATTTCACACCTTCAACCCTGCAAACATCGTAATACTTTCTACAAGCAACTATGCAAAGAGTCTCTATTTACAATGCGACGCATGCGCAGCGCTAATCATACTGGGACGGGCACGTACCACGGCCACATTAGACCAGAACCTCTATTCGTACTGTAAGGTACTTAGGTACCCTTTTATGTTAAGTAGGTGATGTGTAAATCAATTTAGAATATAGTTTTGAAACTGGAAGAGATTTACTGTTTCTAGTCACTTTTATTGTGTTGTTTGAGACGAAAGTAAAAACATTGATCATAAACTGTTTGTTGGTTAGTATACAACTTGCTTATGCAAGACCTATATCTCTCTCTCTCTCTTGGAGCAGTTGCGTTACCTGATAGCAAGTGAATACTGCCGCCCATAAAAACCTGCACCTCGAAAGGTACAATGGCATTGTCAGCATTTCATAATTATCATCAACACTTCTGGATATAAGCCTCTTCTTAGAAAGGAGGTTTTGCCACGCTGTCCAGGTGGATTTCTATAGAATTTATTTCAAGTTTTCCTTCTCATTGCAGCGATGTTTTCCTGCACAGTTCAAATATCCAAAATATTGTTATATTAGTTTATTGCCTTAGTCGACTCTTACGACACCAAGGAAACTACGTATTCTGAATCCGTCATCACACGGAGAGTACCGAGATTTCAGTACCTCCGTCACCAGAAATGAGGGGGTGAGATGTTAATGGGCCACAATTTCCTCACTCACCAAGTTTTTTTTTTTCTATATTAAGAGCCTGCCAAAGTGACTCTACTCTGCCTGATGAAAAGTATGAATAGAATCCAAGAGTTGTGGTCACCATACTCATTGCAAATGCAGACAATGCAGTATGGTGACCCACCCCTGCATCCATGGGCCGCCGGTCTCACACTCACCAACGAAACACGACAACACGGATGCTGTCGCTTTAGGTTGGTCTTCCGTGAGAGGGTAGTTAAAAGCAACAAAAAAATTAGTTCACAAAGAGTTTGTGTGCGACTCTGGCCCAGACATACCCAAGAATAGAACTTTGTAAAATATGGTACTTGCAACAAAAAATAACGTACCTGGCAGTTACGGTACCCTAAATCATGGTAATCTGAACAACTTGTACTCTTTATTTCTTATTTTTCAAACCTCGACTAGGTTTGAAATGTTATATTTCAACATTAACTTCAATGTAATTAAATTAAAATCAACCTTGAGTAGAACAGTTCATTAAAAAAAAGTTATTGAAATGAGTTTTCTTACAGACACTGAAATAAAATGCATTCAGAATCTCTCGTTTTATATACTAATTGCTAGTTTAAAATATTGTGTAGAAACATACTTAATAATGAAACTAAACAAAGTTTTTTTTTATCAAAAGACACAAACAAAACATGATAATGCTTTTTACAGATACAGCCTCATTTACAAAAAGTCCTGCTGTATTTTGTTCCAAAGGTTTTCATTCATTAGAAAGATAACACGTTTTATATAAACATTAGCTTACCCCGCGAACGCTGTTCCGCCTTAGAGGCAATAAATAAGCAGATTTTGGATTTTGGACTGAAACGCGGTCGAACAGAATAAAAAGTATACTATATCCGTCTCCTGGTTCTAAGCTACCTCCCCACCAGTTTTCAGCTAAATCCGTTCAGCCGTTTTTGAGTTATAAGTGGTGTAACTAACACCACTTTCTTTTATATATATAGATAGATTATGGACACCCCCATCCTTACCGTTGAAATTGTTACTACTTTGTCGTGTAAGCGAAATGAATTTCAACACAGTATTAATCGTATTCATTCTTGTAAGTAACATTTTTTTTTGTGTATAAATTATTCTTAAATGAGACTATAATGCAAGTACAGTGCATTCGTGTTGTGACAGATTAAAAATATTGAGTATCACAATCTCTATTCACTCTGTTGGTGTCGTAAAAGCTGACTTAGGAAACAAACTTTGGAGGACAAAAGTAAAGAGATCCTGTCTAAAGAAAGGCCTGAGTCTAACGGTTGACTAGTAGGCTTTTGGTGATGATGTGTGCTAATGTATACGTGAGTGTATACATAGCAGTTTATTTAAAAAAAAAAAACAAAATAATAAAACAAAAATAAAAGTTTTAAACAGCAACTCCTACGCATCTTCGTATGTTAAAGGCTCACGAAAGATGCTTATTAAACAGGCCCAACCTTGAAATTCTTCACGAGTCACGGACACTCGTAATTTGTATACAAATGGCATAACTATGGATTTAAAAAGCATAGTGCTCCTAAGTGATGGTTAAAAGGCGTGATACGAAGTTTTAAAAGTGTAAACAAAGATTTGTTTGACGTATATTTCAAGATGGCGCGTATGGCGTCGTGCCTTAAATACGACCTTCAACTATCAGTAACAGTTGATGTCGTAAAAAAAAAAGTCATAGGTACATCAAACTTTGTCTTTCTACTCTTTCTCTCTGCTCTTTTCCTGGTTTCATTTGTGATCTGCGGAATGTTACACGTTCTAAAGGATTGAGTTGTTGTTTTTTATGGCCGTGGTGCCGCGCAGCTAAACCTTCAGATGGATCAAAGGAAGGGTAAGAGAATATTCCCTAATTTATTAAGGTATAGATAGAAGGCCAAACGATTGGTCGGGTTACTTACAGTCTTTAAAATGGAGCTTGATCTCTGTGACAGATGGCTACAAAGTCAACGAAGTAACTTTGATTAAGCGATTTTATTTTGTATCACCTATATTTACATTCTTTACGTGCCAGTGTTGTCATAAAGGAAGTGCAATTCTTACTTGCTTACTAATGTGAAAGTGTGTTTGTTTGTTTACATATTTGTCTTTCTTACACGTCGTAACGGAGTGATTTTATGGTATGATTTTCGGATCTGGAGATAGTTAAGAGGCTGGAGAGTGATATAGTCTATCGATAAAAAGTGTATCGATAAACTTTTAAACATTTTTTGGCTTTTAATGTTAAAAATGCGAAAGTTTGTAAGGATGTATGGATGTTTGTTGCTGTTTCACGAAAAAAATACTGTACGAATTTAGAAAAAACTTGACCGGAATATAGTTTATACATTGGAATAACGCCTAGGTGACTATTTATCGCGATAACCGACACAAACACGGGCGAAGTCGCGGGCAAATGCTCGAAATTTGTAAAATGACACTAATGACAACTATCATAGAGATCGAGCTATATTTTAAGGCGCCCTATATATTGCAAAGTTAACGAAAATAAAATAATGAAACAAATATCTTTACGTGTTTATATTTGTTGGTTATCTAAGATATATAAACTATTACTTATTAGTTGTCTATGACACGGTTTTAACAACAAAGCGTATGCTTTCTATGCGAAGGGCTGGTACAGTAACAAGATTGCGCTAAATAACTTAGTTGGAGAATTTGAACAGAATATTAGCAACATAAGTACCATGACCCACATTTTCAACCATTTATTTTATAACAAAACTAGCTTTCGACTGCAGCTTAGTTTGCTGTTTCTCGTAAACAGTATCTCATAGAGTTACATATCTGAATTTTAACGTAATCTGTTTGGCAGCTTTTTCGTGACACTTGCAAAAACTTAGGTTACAGGCCAAGATTATCAGCACAAACAAAAATATACAACAGCGCCATCTAGCGAAGATATATCGAACTACGAATGATAATAATGATCAATGAAGCAACTACTAATCCTGTATCGCGAAATAGAGATTCGCGTAGCAATTAGCATATATACAACATCCTAACACAAACCGTCGGGCCGCGGCCCGCCAGGCATGATCACCTCGACTGGTCGGAGGATCCTCCCTCTGTGTCGGTGGGACATGACACTCCGTTCCCTCTACAGATTATTAATGTTTTTTATACTTGTACAGAATAAATCGTTTTCAAAAATATCTCTTAAGCTAAACTCTCTCCTGAGGTGAAGTAAGTGCAGGTTTGGACCCCACTCAGTACAATACCAACGTAATCCCATTCGAATTACTCTAGTTAAGTTCAAATTTTAAATTTAAATAATAAAGCTGAAGATTTATGTGCCACAATATTAGAAATCTATAAAAACATAACAAGATATATATTTTATTAGGTTTGGTTCACTTTGAGATACTTTAATTCTTCATTACTTTTCGTTCTACCATCCATAACCTAGAACCAGTTCAGAAGAAAAATATATATATTATTGAACGTATTTGTAATAACTTATAGCCGACCTCACTAAAAAGTTTAATAATTTAATCAATTGTTTTATATCTATGGTCAAATCAAATCGATTATATATTACAATGAATTCAACACGACTTGTCGACATTAACGTCCGTGTGTCACGAACAATCATGGCCGCCACTGCATAAATTGTCTATGGCTTGAGAAAGGAATGAGAAATTAAGGAGTTCTTTATTGGAATGCTGTTGTCTGTGGCCGATCATCCTTGATGGTATGCGCAAACTGGTTTTAAATGGGTTCATGTGTAATTGAAATGGAAACGGTACGTTTATTGTATTAGAAAAAATGTTATTACGATATCGTAGATAAATAATTATAATAAAAATACGTTTTACCGGATTACGTGCTCATTTTATTTAACTATTCTTTATTATTTAATTATAAGATGACGTTAGGTGTCATTTTATAATAAAATATAAAAAAAAAATTAGCAATACATTCGAAATATGAGTAATAAACAATTTGACAGCTTGAGTTACCGTCAGTACCAGAAAGGGATCCAATTCAGCTTTATAAAAGACGAAAGCCTGACACTGATTTTCAAGTGATATATCTCGTTCAAGCCATTTAATACCGTACAGTTTGTCGTTTTATTTGTTAAAAATACTTGTCATAGAGTTGAACTTGATATTATTGCACTGTGCACTGGAGTTTAAACTTTCAAGCACTACCGAAAATCATATATTCATATTGTTGTGATGGACTTTTTACTAAGACGATAATACTAAGTAATGCTCAGTTTTCTGAAGATTCGCATAGTAACAGCACAGTGGTCGGATCATTGGCGTTTCTCGCCTTCAGTTTAAATTGACCTCCGGTCGCGCGCCATTGAATGAAATGAGGGCAGTCTTCCTTATGAACAATTTCCTTAACTGTTGATTATTATTACAATATGAATTCAAGTTCTCTCTATTTTTCTTAAGAGTTTTTGTAATTTCACAGCAAGGAGTATAATAACACCGATACGAGTATTTCCAATAACTTACTACTAATATACCTCTGCCTATCCCTGGATAGATAGGCAAAGACATACAAACGACCACTTTTCATCAGTATTTTGATCTCTCGTAATTGGTGGCGAGCCTATTGCCGCTTAATTTTTTTATGTTTCGATTTCCAAAGAGAAGTGAGATTGGCTTGGAACCCTAAGTTCTTGGTGGGAGCCATATGCACTAAATAGAAATTTTAAAAACATTTTTACACACAATACGTAATAGTAGTTAAGTCAAATTAGTTCAAATTTATTACATTTCAAAGCAATCCGTTCTACCTATCAAATGCAACTTGTGACGTAATCTGTTCTTATCAAAAAATTAAAAAAAAAATGAATGGTGTCGTGGGACACCAGGTAGGAACGAAGTTCCTTCGGATAATGTGGAATCGACACAATTTGCAAAAAAAATCGTGCTCAATTTTATGTAGGTTTTTTTGATTTTTCTCTTAAATTTTGCTGATTAGTTTTTATTTAAGTACAAGAAAGTATTTAGGAAATTCAGTATTTTAGGAAATAAAATAATAAATTCCTTAAAATAATAAAATAGCACACATGACGCGCTTTCGCGCCTGCGCACGTCTCATTTAACGGTTTTATTCCACGCACTTTTTCCACTTACGGTTTTACTATCACATTTTTTTCAGTTCGGTCCCGCAGCGAAATCCCTATCCCCTCCAAGTCTGCCGTAAGGAACTTCGTTCCAAAAACCTTTTTTTTTAAGTTGTATGAAAGCGATTCTAAGCTATTTTAAACGAACTTAACTTATTCTTCATATAGAATGTAGCATCCTTTAGATTTTTATCTTAAACTTCTTAAATTCTGGCAAGGAAGACGCACGATTGCACTCGTACCTCAAAGCTCTCATGAAAAATTTTAATAAACACAAATAGATATTTCATTTTACCATTATTTTCGTCAACAGAATGTGGTGACACGCCACTTTCTTAATCCGACACTAAACAGACATTTTGATATAATATATTCATGATCATTCAATTTTTTAATCCTCCAAACCTTAGATTTACTAGAATGCAGACTGATTTAAATACAAAATGTAGTAGAGCATAACTTATTATTCATAGATACTGATATTCACCGCTAGACGTATCGGCAATTCGACAGTGACGTTTCTAGGCCACGCCGCCCATTCACAACGCGACAAATCCAAGGTGACGGGCTTTCGTGCAATCAGCTGACACTCTTACAAAGTTCTTGAGTTAAATTTCCCGCTTTGTTATTAAATTCTTTATTTGAAAATACTTTTTTTATAGATAAAAAAGGTTAAGTACAATTACAGTCTTCTTTGTTCGTTTTTTCATTTGATATGTATACGTCGAAGAAAAATGTTTTTTTTTTATCTATGTTATTTAAAAACTTACATAAATTTTTTTAATGTGACCGAAAAAATTATAACTCCAATATTACTGAAGTTACAGCATTTTATATTAATGAAATGTGTTGAAACTATATTGAAATATGAACACGAAAGTTTAAGGTTTTTTTACAAATGTGCCTTTTATAAAACCTTGCAGTGAAAGTTTGGTTTACCGTAGTAAAAATCTACTATCTAGGTACATTACTTTTTACTATATAATAAAAAGTGCAGAGTTACCACACCATTAAATCCTCTTTGATATAAATTACGAATAAAATGAAAATATTTTCAAATTTAGAATTTTAAAAATTAATTGTGTTTATTACCTGTGTAAATTAACGTAAGCAGTGCAATGACAAATAAAACTTTAAACTTGGTTATGCAGCATAACCTGATTATTTTAACGATTTCCATGAACTTTTCGCTTTTAATTTCATCTTTATTTTGCTTCCCACAGTTAAAAAAGGCGCGGAAATATAAAAAAAAAAACAAGTTAACTCTCTGTCTCAAAATAACCTTATTCTGCTTTAATAAATCTCAATGCATGTGATGAGGACTTTTTCTTCATTTACATACAAATGTTTCCTAAGACTTGACTATCACTTAAGAAAAATATTATTTCAATATTAAGATGGTATTTCTGTAAAGAATGATGGTTAGATAAGAGAAGTCGCCAAATTGTCTAACCGTGAGAATGACCCTCTTTGGTCTACAATAGTTTCACATTCACAGATGCGTTTTTGTCTATAGCTTCCTAAAGACATAAGATATTGGTAGTTGATATAATTCAGAAATGAAATACTTTATTCAAAAGATAAAACATAAATTTTTCACTATTTTGACCTTCACTCATGATTCTCATATTGGCGAGATAAATCCTTTTTTCCAGAATTAGTATAGAAAATTTAAAATGAACAAGTCGTTACATATTTTTTTAAGCCTATATTTTTTCTTGAAGAAAAAGTATGCTATGTGGTAACCTAGATACGTAATCTGTTATAAAAAAGGTTAACAAGAAGCATGAATAAAAACATAAATAGTTAGTAACAGTTTCGAACAACAACCGGTCAAAAATAACTAATAATAAGTGTACTGCGTCAAATCGAGTTTACACGTTTCGTTGATTTTATTTCATTCTCATTGGGACATTGGCCGCAAGTTCCAAAACTTGTGTGCCACGAGAAAGTAAAGTGTGGAGAAAAAAACTTGACAGTCGAGTTTCTCCCGCCAAAAAGGGGTTCATTGACCGATTGACATTCGATAGTCCCGCCCATACATCATCTGAATGGAATTAAAATCTGTATATTATTCTTCGGCTGACTGAAATTTAGACCCAATGTTATTCTATTTCCATTATATTAAAACAAAACAAAGCCGTTAACCTATTTACTTCTTTGAACAATTCGTTTCAATTAGGTACTTTTTAATTTAAACCTTATTAATGAAATCGTTTTCCAAGTACCAGTTCTAGTTTGTGTTAACTTTCTTTACTAATTTAATTTCATAAAATTGTAGACATGTGTGAAAAGACACTATACTATTGCCAATTAAAACGGTCTACGAATGTTCTACATAATCGGTTTACGCTTTTACATATGAATAAAATATTATAGGTACTAAAGATAAGCCCGTGTATCTCTTTATACGTAACTTAAATAAATATTTATTATCACAATTATTTTATCTTGCAGACGAGTGAAGATCATCAACCTTGCATAACGAGTAAGTAAGTCAAAATGGTAGCAGACAAGCAGCAGAGAAGATGGCCAATAGGGGTCAAAAGGGGGCGGTGACCACGGACTGGTCCATAAATTATTGTCTTGCGTGTGGGTGTTCGTATGTGTGCCCGTTTAAATATGTTTGTAAAGTGCTTGCGATACAAGATATTTTCTAATGCGAAATTTGTATTTAAAATTAAAAAAACAGGAATTCTAAAATGCTCAATTATAGTGTTCTGGTCCAAACTGCGTAATATGAAAATCCATTTCGATACAAAAATTAGAAGAAGGTCGAAATAATATTACGAACAAGTGAAACTATTACAATAAAAATACATTAAAACACTGTTTCCCATTTAGTGGTACGCGTACCCTCAAGGGTACATGAGATTGCATCAAGGGGTACGCGAGCAATCTTTTAATTAAAGTATTAAATCCCTAAAATCAATACTTAATGATTATTTAATCCTTCTCTCCCGACTCCTTAAAGTTATTTGTGGTCGAGTCATTTTCTTAATGTTAAATTAAATGACACTTTTTACATAAGTGTTCTTAGAAACCTATTTTCACTAAACGCATTTTACTTTGATTTTGACTGAGGAGTACGCAAGTTCGAGGTCTTTCTTGAAGTGGTACGTAGAAAAAAACTCATTGGGCACTGCATTAAAATAAATGTAAATATTTTTATCGGCGTTGTACACTTATTATTCAAGCTATAGTTAGTATGACTCTAAAAAGCAATTTGTAATTTTATCTCAGTTATTTCAAAAACAATAACATACTCGTACTTGGAACATAACATTGACTCACATAGGACACCATTTTAAACTAAAAATTGCTCAATAACAGTATAATTTATTAGCATGTAATTAATTTATTGGTTTAATAAAACGGATGTATGTACGTGTATTAATGACATTAGGATTTCCTTCGACGAAATGTAAGTTATGTTAAAAATGTTTAAGTAATCAACACACACAAACTTAGATCTGAATTAGTTCTAATTATTAACTACTTTATAAATAATTCTAGGACATATTACGCAATTTTATCAAGAAAAAACCACGCTTTACTTCTTAGATATGGCCTGAGTGAGTAAATTTAAAAATTATGAGTGATTCAAAAATACGTCACAATCCGAGGAAACACTAAATGAAAATATTCTGTGACATCAAAATCATACCTGATGGTCAATTTCATTGGCTTACTCTCAATCTCATAATTGTCATGAAAAGTATTTTTTTTTCCTATCTCAAGAGCCTGCCAAAGTGACTCTACTCTGCCTGATCGAAATCATGAATAGAATCCAAGAGTTATGGTCACCATACTCACTGCAAATGCTGACAACGCAGTACGGGGACCCACACTATGGCGGCCTTGTAGACGCTTTTTCACACCCCGCTTGGGGACGTAAAAGGCATGACAGTCATTGTGACAGTGCAAGACTTGCACAGTTACCACGATAACTGTACCCCTGCATCAATGGGCCTCCGGTCTCACACTCACCAACGAAACACGACAACACGGATGCTGGCGCTTTAGGTTGGTCTTCTGTGGGAGGATAGTACTGCCCCGGTCGAGCCGGCCCGCTCTTGAAATCAGCAAGGCTCTACTACCTAGAAAATTATTCTCGAAGTTAAATGTTACTAATAAGTAGAATACCTACTCAACTTGTCACAATTCTATATAATCATGTGATTTTCCGTGTTCATGACAGTTGTGAGATTAAGAGTAGATCGGAACTAAATTGACCTTATTATTATTAATAATCACCGTAATCTTACAGTGAATGTAGGATATTTACTACTATTTTTTTTTTACGCAGAGAATTCTTTTCGCACCATACCCTCCGGAGGGGCGAAGAGCGTGTGTAGGACTTCCAGAGAACCGGTCTACACACTAAACCCCGCGGCAGTCTATTGTGAACATTTTTTATGACATTTGTGAGATTGAAAGTAAATAAGAACTTTTTTTTTTCTTTTTCTTTTTAAAAAGAGACAACGCCCGCATTAAGAATAAATCCTGTGTCGCGGGGGACTTTACAAACATAGAAGAAACGGACACAAAGAACATTCAGACTCAGAACAACAATTTATGGATCACACAAAGTGTTGTCCCATGTAGGATTTGAACCCACAACACTCAGCGAAATGGAGAGCGGCATGGTAACCGCTTAAACCACTAAGCCAATCGTGCAGTCAAACTGAAACTAAAATCTGAACGTCAAACTTTGCTTACGATGTATCCATAATTTGTGCATTGTAACTTTGCAACGTCACACCGGACGTGCGTATTCGCTATGTAGGTATCATTCTGGTGTTATACGTCTAAGTAAACCACATCTGCCATTACATACATTGTTGTGAGTAAATGAATTATGTGTACATTATAAATATTTTGAGTAACGTTTATTAACGCCTCAGCTACTCTACTGATCGGATAAAATATTAAAAAGTTGATGTTGTATTACACTAATATTTTACGTAAGACTGTATCTTAAATACCGTGTAGAAAACGCAAACCTTTACGGTACACACGAAGGTACTAATCCTGTAGCCTACGGTAGTTTCTTCCTTAGTGGGATACAGATTGTGGAGGGAACGGGCGTAATGTCCCTCCGACACAAAGGGAGGATCCTCCGACCAGGCGAGGTGATCATGCCTGGCGAGCCACTGCCCAACGGTTCATGTTGGGATGTTGGATATATGCTAATTGCCACGTGAATCTCTATATTGCGATACAGGATTAGTAGTTGCATTGTAGTTCATTACATTCATATGTTTCGTTCATACTTCGTACTTCGATGTATCTTCGCTAGATGGCGCTGTTATATATTTTTGATCGTGCTATAATATGGAATCGCCACACAGATTATTTTCATGAAAAGACTGTGATTTGCGGCAAAATAAACAAAATAAGTGAGAAAAATAAATAATATATTAGAATCTTATACTGTTGGGAACTTAAAATTCAAGTTAGGGATAATTTGAAGCTCACAGCACGATTAAGGTATAAAACCAAAGTGTGTTAACCAAATTTTTGATTAAAAATGTACAAAAATGTATGTATATTCATAATTACAAATGGAAAACCCTTAAACAGAAGTTTGTGGGTTAAGAAAATGATTTTCCTTGTATTTCAAAGGAGCAAATTCATTTTATATGGAGATAAGTAGTTTTTTTTTTAATTTAGAAAATACCAATCGTCAAATATGTTCGCAGATTTTTCTTTTATTATAGAAACCTACCAAAGTGACTCTATTCTGCCTGATGGAAAGCATGAATAGAATCCAAGAGCGGTGGTCGCGCTACTCATTGCGAATGAAGGCAGTGCAGTATGGCGACCCACGCTATGACGGCCTAGTGAGATGCTTTTTCACGCCCCGCTTAAAGGACCCGAGATCGTAGTGGGAGGGAAACACGTGCGCTGGTAATGAATTCCAGGCTTTAACTGATTTGTACAGAAAGAAGAGCTGAACTGTTTAGTTCGGGAGCGTATGCCTACCATTCTGAAACGGTGACTTCCCACGATAACTTTTCAAGATATGGTACTTCTAAATATAAAAATGTAAAAGAAAGTTGACATTTTTATTTTCTTTATAAGTACATAATTATATTACCCTTTCCTTCCTGCTAAGTTCCAACAGCATAATAATAATTTTAAGAAAAAGTAACTTGATATATTTATTTTTTTTAATATTAAAACATTTGTTTGAAAATGTTTTGGGCGGTTCTTTGACTAATAAATTATAATATATTAAGCTTAATTATAAAATAAAAATTTATTACGATTCTACTGATGTTTGCTGACAAATATGTAAGCCATTAGATTTATTTATTTCTTTGTATTGTATATATATAACACAAAGAAATGTCAGTCATAGAACGCCTTTTAACATGTTATATTATTACCACAGATAACATTTGCACGTTTTTATGCGCTTACTAAATTACGTCATTATAAAAACGAGTTTTATAACCAACCTGTGTAGTGTAGGCCGAAGGACTCAAGTTTAATCTGTAAGTTATATTTTCCGCCATTTTTCGACATTGGATGCCATAAAAAAAAAGTCAAATTAATTGATAGCCTCAGTGGCGCAGTGGTATCGTAAGCGACTGCTCGGATTCGATGCCCGGGTCGGACCAAATTTACATGACTTGTAAATATTTATTTCGGAGTTTGAGTGTTTTCTATGTATAATATGTACGTATTTACAAAAAAAAGTATGCGTGTATTTACATATATCAGTTTTCTAGTACCCACAGTACAAGCTCTGCTTAGTTTGCGACTATCTATTTATTCAATTTGTTTGTTTCATTCCCTAATGTATACAAATATGTTATAATAATGTTAAAAGAAAGAATAGAATGGTATGGACCCTGTCGGACACGGCAAACTCTGGAATAGAAGGTAAACCGCTCATTATCCATAAAACAAATTATAATATTGAAGTAGTCTACCTAGAATTACATATTCGTTTTATCCTTCATGTATATAATGTGATCATGTTATAATTACAAATTATCATAATATTATTACAAAATGTTAATATTGTAATATACCAGCTTTTGCTCTTTTTTCTTTTTGCTTTTGGTTGTATAATAATCGCTATATTGCCGGACAAATTTACACATTTCTGGAAAGCACATACAAGGCACGGTGTAGTGATATACTTAATTTTTGAAAATTTGGTTTACAAGTTTCTGTATCGTCTATGTTAAAAAAAGTTAAGATTAAAAAGCAATAACAAAGTTACATATACCTAGTCTTGCCATAAATATTGTAATAAAGAAAAAAGAAAATTGTTAACTGCAAATAACATTTATTACTTTTACAGTGTGTCAGTTTAATACATAAATATAAAACAATTAAAAATATAAAAAGCTTATTCGAAGTGGTCTCCATTGGCTGCAATACAGTCCTTTAAACGATGAGGCCAGTTATCAATAGAAGCACGCACTCTTTCCATGGGAAAATTCTTCACTGCCAATCGTATAGATTGTTTTAGGGACTCCAAATTATCATGGCGTTTAGAGCAAGCTGTACTCTCTAAAACTGACCACAAATCATAATCCAGCGGATTAAGATCGGGACTAGACGACGGCCAGTCTTCAGCTCTGATGAAGTCCGAAACGTTCGATTCCAACCAAGACTGCGTGGACCGAGCTTTATGACCCGGCGCCGAGTCTTGCTGGAAGGACCATACTTGGTTATTGAACATGGTGATGTTAAGGGGCTTAACTACCTTCTCAAGAATGGTATCTTGATACACTTGTGCCGATGTTTTGATACCTTTTTCACAAAAATATGGCTCAGTCACTCCTTCATAGCTAACACCCCACCAAACCATCACTGAAGTCGGATAATGTCCACGTTGCACTCTGTCGACTAATTGGGAAGCTTCCTTAGAGCTTTGAGCATAAATACGGTCATTTTGTTTGTTAAAATGTTGCTCAATTGTAAAAATTTTCTCATCCGTAAACAAAATTTTTCTGTGACCTCCCTTTGCGTACCGCTTCAGTAGTTGTTTCGATTTTACCACCCTATTCTTCTTTAAATTATCAGTTAAGAAATGGCCAGTGCGTCTCTTATAGGCTGCAAGTCCTAAGTCATCTTTTAAAATACGCGACATGGTTCTAGGTGCTATCTTCATTTCCCGAGATAAAATCTTTTGCTTTCGGACAGGATTTCTTCGAATTCTTTCCCTTACTGCTTTGACCACCTTTTTCGTACGAACACTACGTGGACGGCCAGATCTTTTTCTGTCACAAACAGAGGAGGTCTCATTGTACCTATTAATAGCCCGGTACACAAACATTTTACTAATACCAAGTGTATGGAGAGTTTTAAAAATTGCATTTGGCTCCATACCTACTTTGTGTAATGCTATCACAGCGATTCGGTTCTCTTTATCACCCCACACCATTTTAATATCGCAAAATATTTTACAATGTATTGGCGCCAAAATGAGAAAACACAATGAACAATCGTATAAAAATGACAGATTCGAAATTCAAATGTAATATTTTTTTATAATTAAGTGTAACAGTATTTATGGCCAGACTAAGTACATATGCCTATGTCACCCGGGATATTATTACGAATATAGTGACACCTAATTCATTAAAATTGGTTCAGGTGTTTAGGAGCTACGGAGAACATACAACAATACATAGACTGCCAAAACTACATATTATATTATCTTTCGTTTTGGCTTCTCTGTAAAATCATTTAAGAAAAAGATATACTATACAACTAATTATACTTTTTTACGAATTATATTTTTGACCCATCGACTTCGTTCCACAAACAATAGACGATCAAATTAAAAAAAAAACACGAAAACGTCCTCTTATGATTAATTAAAATAGTAAATTGGAAAGCTTTGTGATATACAATATCAAAATATTAAATTAAGTACATTTATGAAACACTAGTTGTACTCAAAGATCGCCGTGCTGTCACTTTATCTCCAAGAATGCCATAGTCAAATTACTCTCAAATACTTGGTTTTTAAAAAACTAGAAATTATATTTAATCTGTGGAGACCTTGCTAACGGTACGTCAAGAATTCAGATGTGATGTCACACATTAAAACCAGTCCCCGTGCCTATAGCACGACTATATAAAAACCGGAACACTTAAGGTTATCTGTAGAAACTTTATTTATATGCGTTATTTGATAATCAATATTTATTTTAAAACTTAATTGTAAAAGCTCTGGTTACGAGATTAAAAATCGACCGCTTGGGGAGAGAATGTGATAAGTGTAAAAAAATATGTCAGTGTTGTCACAATAATCACATTTTATTAAAATATATTACTTTTTACCAAAAGGAATAAGATGATAATGCTCTTTTAAGTGCAGAAAAATGTGAAATTAATTTGAATATAACTAATTTACTAATATTTTAAATGAAAAGGACTCATCTGCCATCGAACTCAGTGATCATGAATCTTGGCAGTCAGTGCCAGTTGTGGCAGCTTGAAAAAAAATCTTTAAAAATATGCTTTCTCCTACAGTAAGTAATTTTACTGGTACTGTTAAAATATTTGAGTGAAGTGATTGAGTCCCCACACTCATTTTTCAAATAATGACAATGAGTTCATTTGACAGGTACAGAAACCGCGAAAGTAAGCACAATTCCATTATTATTTTAAATATGTACTTCAATTTTAACCTTAATATTTCTTTGATCTGTCAGCGCTAATCGCATAAATATGAACTTTAATGCATTTTTGTTCACAAATTTTACTGCTGACAATCAATAGTAATCGTTTCTTGTTACTACTGCTGACGGATAAAAAAAAATATATGCATAGACAATAATGTCAATGATGATTTATAGAAACACAAAACTTTTTACCGTTTGTTAGTATTCTACGAAGCTCATATTTCTTTACTTAGTTAACATACGATATTTCCCACACTATTTCCATGTAACCGGTTGAATCGACGAACATAATTTAATTTACACATTTCAAACATAATCTATGCAATCGAATATATTCACAGAAATATTTAGAAAGTTCAAAAGCGTTACGGTCGAATTCGTTTAGTATTTACATGGGCTACTTATTTGTTTTATAACAATTAATTTGATGTAATATATATTGCTTAAATGTGAATAGTAATGAAATAATCTTGAAATATAGTCTATGTACGATGTTTTTTAAGAAATTGACCAAATTACAGGCAGCAAATCAAAAATTTGGCAGCAAAACCCAACGCTAAGCCAAAGTTAGTTTACATTTATTTTAGTAAACTGAATAAAATTTTTGCTATAAGTATATATCGTTACTACGTGGTGAATTTATCAACGAGAAATCCTTGGCTATCTAAGGCATTTCCGTTAGATCTACAAATGTTGGCGTATCCTTCTGTATTTTTTCGCGGAAAACAGCACTATTTAAATGGTACAGGTATTAACCTGACCTTAAAGTTTAAGGATATCATTCTCAATATAGTTTTAATGTGATCTATTGGCAAATAATCTCAGTACATAATTGTTTTTTTTTGTTAATGTATTTTATCTATGGTTCTCTTTAAAAGCAAGGAAAAAAAGTCTCTTGAACAGGAGCGGATACTTAAGGTAATTAAAATCTACCAACATTTCTATACACGTTACAGTAGTCATCAAAAAGTATTTTTAACCGACTTTAAAAATATAGAAGTTCTTTCTTTATCTGTTATTCATTTTTTTTTTATGATTCAATCTTTAGAAGCTATTTTATGAGTACTATTATTTGTGTATTAAAATGATATGAGACCTCTAAAACTCATACAAATTCTTACATATCCAAAAAAATCAAACCAATTTAAAAAATCTAAAAAAAAAATATTGCACGACGAACACTAAAGAACTGACCTAAAAATATTCGCCTACTTTAAATTGCACCACCATTTTTGTAATATTACGTTATTTATTCTCATAATAAATGACATAATACTATTATTTAAATTATTTATATGTACATATGTATAAGGTTATATATTATTTTCGTAACACTCATTTCTAATTGGCCGAGTGGCATACAATGTTTTTTTTAAGTGGTCAAGGTAACGACATCTATATGTACATAATCTACAGTCCAGTTTGTTTAACTGATTGGCTATAATAGACACTATTACATAGACACATTAAATAAGTCATTATATAATATAATTATTTACCTTATTTTAATATTTAATTTATTACTAACCGACCCAGGCAACTTCGTCTGCATCTCTCAAAAGGAATTATTGTTAATTTTCGTAATTTCTTCATATTTCCTCACTGTCACAAATATTTTAAGACCAAAATCAGCCAAATCGATCAGCCATTCCTGAGTTTTAGAAAGACTAACGAACAGCAATTAATATGTATATACATATAAGAAAATGGTAACTTTACTT
Source organism: Hypercompe scribonia (assembly GCA_949316085.1). Lineage (NCBI taxonomy): Eukaryota > Metazoa > Arthropoda > Insecta > Lepidoptera > Erebidae > Hypercompe > Hypercompe scribonia. The sequence goes on from OX438987.1 coordinate 16,058,538, forward strand.
TGTCAAATAGGAACAGTTTTATATGTAAAATTAAAAAAAAAAAGAGGGGAATAAGTTTTAGATTTTTTTTTAAGTATGAAAAAATTGAGAATAATTAAAACCCATAGAAGCTATTTAAATACTATTCTCATATTTTTTGTCCAAATTGAAAGGGGTATAACATTCTTTTTTGCGAATTGGTTTTTTATTTAATGCTTCTGTATAGTACAAAACGGTTACATGAGTTCCTAACACCGTCTAAGTTCATTCCAGTTTTCAAAAAATAATACATATAAAGTTAATGCTCATACAAATGGCGGTTTTATCGTTCTGTTGTTCATACCTTTTTGTTCTGAACTCTGCGATAGGCCCATGTATACAATAGTGGTGCTTATCAGTAACAATAATATAAGAGAAAATGTAGGAACGTGAGGTGCAAATACATTTCAAAGAATTCGATTGTATTCTATGTATATACTACTATAACTTCGGCTTCGTGGCCCTAGTTTTTGGTGTGATTGCCGCTCAAAAGATCTCCCGAGATCTTTTTTTCAATAACCGGGTCTGCCTAAAAAAGTTTTAGTGAGATTTTGGATTTTAGAAATGCTTAGTAACAACTTAGAGTTTGGCAGTTAGGATCTTATCCTCCGGGCCATGGAAAACACGTAATGTCGTCGGTCATATCGGATAACCGTTCCATCGGATTGTGAGACTGAGTTGTGAGAGATTGTGAGAGTGAGAGACTTAATATTCTGTGTCGCCAAACGTCATCAATTTGTTTTATAGTCTGTGGTAACGTGTAACATACTGGCGGGTAAAAAAACGATAAGTTTTAAAAACCAAGCCAGCGAAAGCTAAAACAAGCTAGTTAAAAGGATTTTAGCATGATAAAGTATTTTTTTGATTTTATAAAATTTGTTGAGTTACAAAATTGAATTGTTACAAAAATGGTGAGAAAACTCGTTATTTATTGCTACAGCTGTAACCTTTTTAGTTATTGAATCTGCAAATGTCTATGGCCTATGATTTCACTTTTAAAGCAATTTAAAAAAAGAATTTTAAGAAAGTAAATGTCATATTTATGGACACTTAATAATCAAACGAGTAATACTAGTTCATTAATGACAGTTTAAACAATACACATACAAACTGCAGTACATTATTACGATATTCATAGCTTTAACGCTGTAAAATTCACATTAATCTTATTAAAATGGTGGTTAGTAATGCATCTGAATATAATTACGAGTAATTACTCTGTCAATTAACCTCAATGCTAATGTCACAATTATTGACGTAATTATCTTAAGTATAATATTATAATTAAATTGACATTAACCGTGAAACTACTAGAAACATATAACAGATATATTAAAATAATTCTGCTTAAAATATTTTGTTAAAAATATATAAATTTATGTATAGTAATGAACATGTTATATTTGAAAAAAAAATCATATTCAAGTGTTCTATATTTAAAGTTTTTATTTTTTATTTCAGCTGTAAATATTTTTTGTAGATTTTCATTCTGATGGTTGGATTCAGGAATAACAAATGAAATTGGAAAATATAGTTTCAAATACAATCAATATATTGGAACCAAAAAATGTAATTATTATTTAAAATACATAATTGTGTCTTATGCATTATTTTTTAAGTGAAAACTATTATAGGCGTTTGGTAGGGAACAATCCTATGGGTTCACGTCAACAAAATACTAGTGCATGCGCCACGGCCTGTGTACGGGCGTACACACCAATACGAGTACAATGTATAGGGTGGGGTAAGAATTCGTTAACATTTAAATCTAACATCCCGCGCAAACATGTTACGAGAGTTCTTGGGACCGATGCTACTGGAATTTGCGAGTTAAAATCGTAACACATGGTTTCTACAAGATGGAGCCACTTGCCACACATCCAACGAATCCCTGCTGGTGGTCAAAGACATGTTTCTGGAAAAGCTGATTTCCAGACGAGATGACATTCCATGGCCACCCAGAATTCCAAATCTATCCCCAGCAGACTTCTTTTTATGGAGTTAATTAAAGAATCGTGTCTACATCAATAAACCAAATACACTACGCCAACAAAAAGAAAAAATCAGTGAAGAGATGTCGGCGATCTCGCGGTCTCTTTGCCGACGAGTATTTGAAAATTTCGGTGCTCGCTTAGAAGAGCACAAATATCGAAACGGTGATCATTTAGACAATGTAATTTTTAAAAAATAAATTCCAACTAATTAGCTTTCTTGTAACTAAACAATTTTTAAGATATTTCAAATGGTTTTTTTATAGGACTTTTTCAAATGTTAACTAATTCGTGGCCCACCCTATATGTACCCGATTGCATGCGTGTTTATTTTCGTGAACTTGTTTTTATATTTCGTATTGTGTTTAAGAAACCATTATATATTTGCGCTAATAAATAAACAAATATATTTATACTTGTTACTAGGAGTAGATGTGAAAATCAGATCAGTTTTACTAATTTAAAAAGAAGAATTGAATGTTTAATATTACGCTCAATTTGTACGCCTCATGATTTTTTTTAATCATATTTTTACTATCACCAGTTCTAGACTGACTAGAACTAGAACTGATGAACTGACTAGAATTAACGCATGACGCAATGACTAGAATAACGAAAATTTTAAACACATTTCTTTTTCATTTTTTATATATAATATATATACATTTACAAAAAAAAAGTATATATGTATCTACATCAGTTGTCTAATACCCATAGTACAAGGTCTGCTTAGTTTGGGACTAGATGGCGTTATTTATCAGATGACCGGGTTATATTATATTAATATTTTTGATTGTTATTAACACATATTTTCGTAGCGTGATAAGTAATTCGTCCGTGCATAGTTCAGTCCGTGTGGTGACGGATTATGAATACATAGTGTTACCACCGCTATCCATCCCGTGGGTGTCATAAAAGACGACTAAGGGAACAAAATATGCAAGACAACATCATTACAAAGAGAAGGAAAACTTGAAACAAATTCTATTCCAACCCGTCTGGCCAGCGTGGGCCAAAACCTCCTTGCTAAGGAGAGGCCTATGTCCAGCAGTGGACAGTAAAAGGCTGTTGATGATAAGTAATTACTCCTAGTTTAGATATTAGTGTAAAAAGGCTGTTAATATTGTTGCCATAATCGTAAATCGTAACCTAGTTGCCATAGCACAGGCGTGCGTGAGATGTGTGAGGATTATTTATTTATTTAGTATCTGACCTACGAAACTGCTTCCACGTCCCGCAAACAGAATAAGGTACGGTTTCTGGAACACTTTTCATTGGTGCTTATCTATTGGTCGTAGCATGATGTAATATTTATTCATTTTTGCCCTCCACGATAAATGGACTATGTAATACTATAACAAGAAGTCAAACTAGTACTTCCTGAGATTAGCACGTTCAAACAAACTTTTCAGTATTTTAACTTTATTAGCTGACCCATGCAGCCTCATCTGCGTCTCTAATTGACTGTAGCGGTATGTTATAGAGTGTGAATAAATTAATTTGCCATACAAAAGGTCATAGTGAGTCAAATTTAAAATACAGAGCTACGCTGTCGCGGTTTTTTTTATAACTTTTAAAGGGCAACAATTCTGTCGTACGTTATTTTTGTGAAACTTCAACCTTTACGCAGCACACGCAATGAAAACTTTCAGAAGGAACAATTTTTAGTTTTTTTAGCAACATTTTTCGTAGATACTCAGTTTCTTTTGGTTATAACGTAATACTACATAGCCTATAGTCTTCCTCAATAACTGGAATCTAATGGCTATCTAACACTGAAAGAATTTTTCAAATCGGACCGGTATTTACGGAGATTAGCTCATACAAACAAACAAACAAACTCTTTTAACTTTGTAATATTACAGCATAGGTATGGATCGTTAGATTTCGTCTTCGTATTTGTAACTCACATTGTCTTACGTTTTATATGCATATAACAATGATAAATAAATGATATAATTTATTTTATGTAATTATCATTTATGGTAGGTATGTTACAGTCATGGATGTCGTAATAACAGCTGTTTCTGTATCCCTCCTGTCTCAGACGCAGAGTGGCACACCGTGTGGTTTCAGTCGGTCCGATTCCAACACACCACCTCGCCGTAAACCCCGGAGGGGTGACGGCCAGAGGGGGTTTCCACACGTTAAAAAAGGGTATGTTACAGAGACAGACTCTTAAATATGAACTATACTACTGCTAGACACGTGCTTTCTCCTTCTAGTGCTAATTAAGTGTTCGTAAACTTTCAAATACAAGTACTGTATAAAACGCAGTCTGTGTTCTCGCTGTTTCATGATGGATATTAATTTGCAAACATCTTTGGGTTTTTTTTTATGAATGAATCATTTAGTTACTCAAGTTACCTTTCAGACCCCTTTAACACAATAACAACCTTAAACAATCTAGGTTAAAGACGCTAGTCGCTTGGTTCACAATGCCGGTTCAATAAAAAACTTTCATGAACTTATCTCACCAATTTTAAGGTTGAATTTTGTTTGATACATCGAAGCCATACAATAATCTACACTAAAAATATAACATCAACCTTCTGCCTCTGAAAATAAGAGTTGTTTTCACTAAACTCATATGACCCGAGATTTATATTGTATAAATGCATAAATGAACCTTTTCGCGTTAGAAATAAGTGTGATTTTTTTATGTACTTAAGAGTTATTTAGTACGTAGCAACACAACATTCCACAGCATTGCGTGGCATTTGCATTATGATTAGAAACGCATTTCGATGTTTTAGTACAAGGGCTTTTAATCTTCGTGCTGCGTTTTGAAACGGTAAGATAACATTTTTTTTTGAGTGCAACACTAGTTTTAGATTTTTGCCGAACACTATAAATTTTTAGTAATGTTGCCAGGTAAAATTTTTAATTACCCTGAAATAATAAAATTGCACAATTGATTTCAACTAATGCACCGTATGATAGAATTAAATTATTTTTAGAAAATCTCTGATGATAGATAATAAGTGCTCTGATGATGTAAGACTAGAGATTATTAGTTTCTTTACGAGGTTTATGTTTTTCAGTCATTGTCCCATAGTTAAGATAATAATACGATAATGCATGGGCGTCACCATATTATTAACTACTGTTAACCAATATAAAATACAGAATTATACAAGGTCTTTACCTATGAAATCGACTTTTTTTTACGAAATAAGATAAAATATGTATTTTTCCATGTATTGTCTTTTCTACCAGGGGGCAAATGGACCTCCTGGCCCGACTGCCCTCCCCGCTCCCGCGCTGCCTATGTAATGATGATAATAATCAAAGTGATTAGCGACATACCTTTAGCAAAGAAACAAACTGACTAAATTTTTCTTTCTTTTTTTTAAAGACAACGCCCGCATTAGGAGTAAATCCTGTGTCGTGGGGAACTTTACAAACATACAAGAAACGGACACAAGGAACACCCAGATTCAGAACAACAATTTGTGGATCACACAAAGTGTTTTCTACCCCACGGTCTGACCCACAACACTCGCGGTGTTGCGAAGCACTAGGCCAATAGCTGGCTACTGACTTCTGGTTCATTGAGGGTCCATTAATAGTATCATTTTTCACTTTAAATCTGTTTAGATGTCAACTAGATCGATAATAAATTGATTCTATATAATCAAAAATTTCCATTTATATCAAATATTTTAAACAACTACATAATTTTGCAAAAATGATCGACAGATGTAATTATTGTTTACGTCATCGCAATTTATCGCATCGCAATACGATTCCTAATCGATGTAGTAGACAGAAATATCTCATTAACCGTAATTTTGTTGTTACGTCTACATCTTATAAAATAGGGACACGTTTACAGTTTGTTGATTCGATGTTATAAAATAGAAGATTAACTCCGTCGAGGTCGTGGGTTCGATCTCCATCCAGGACAAATAGTGGCGTGATGAACGCAATCATAAGTTCTGTATCTGGATGTATCTGTATTCTGTATTTATCTGCACTTTATAAATAATTTCATTATTATATTTAAAAATATCTTCAAAAATTATTAAGTATGTTTGTCGGATTGTACCACAAAGACGAGCCAAGGAGGTTCACAGACGATAAAAACCAAAATGTAGCCTAGCTAAAACGTCAGGGAATACAAAAGAACATGACCAAAAAAAATACACAAAAAATATAAAAAAAATACACAAAAAAAATACACAAAAAATATAAAAAAAATACACAACAAATATAAAAAAAATACACGAAAAATATACAGCGACGCAGTTTAATGTTACCCGAGAGGCAGTACAAAATACCTTTAAGGAATTTGTTGCTTCACGTCCAGCTGATTTCTTTAAAACGATCTTTGTCGGCAAATCAAATCAAACCAAAATCAAAATCTTTATTGCTAACAAGTGTACATGTGGTCGTTTAAAGTAGTTTGTCTCAACTTAGTAACCTGCCCCAGGCATTGACAATTTGAGAGAATATATTATTTATACATATTACATACATTTTTACACAAACATTACAATGGCAAACTGCCACTACGCTTTCGTTGTTGTATTTTTATTGTATCTGCCACTATTGTATGAGTAATTACTTTAATTAATGTATATTAAAAATATAGTAAAATCGTCGTTAAGTTATTTCATTATAACCTTAACTTTACTACTAACATAGAACTTATTTCATAGATAACCCAACATATTTCTATATTTTACATTAGTTAATAGTATGTCTAGATGTAAATGCATCGTCTGAAAATAATTCTGACAACGCCCTTGCAAAGGACCAAGCCAGATAAATTTAAATAAGTTAAAGGTAATGTAATTTAACAGGCTATAATTTGTTATTAAAGTATCTTTAATTATGTAATTACTCATGGCTGTTGTTTCGTTATTCTTCTTAAAATATGATTATATTTGAAGGTTAGTTTTATATAATGTCATGATCATACCCGCTTGGTCACGGATTAAGAACACAGAGGGTCACATTTCTTATTTACTCCGTGGTTAGCCTTTAAGCAATCTATACACAACACATCTGTCCAGCTTTGAACTATAAAAAGCCGTTGAGTAACATCGATGGTGGAACTGGATTTCAGTCATACACATACATATATGCAAAAAGTAGAGGATCGAACCAAGTGACGTGGAATTGGAGAGGCCTATGTCCCGCAGTCGACTGCGATAGACTGATTGGGTAATCTTGCAATGATGGTATACACTCTTGGCCTATTAATCATCCAGTGTGGAGTGACATTATAACCTCTTTGAAACCGGTCTAAGCAATTCTACTGTTACTTTTTATTGAAGCCCAAATGCTCATCCTACTTTAGATCCTGAGGCGAGGGGAAAGACTAAAAGATCAGCAATGTAATGCAACCTCTGGAGTTGAAGGTGTTAATAGACAGCGATACTCTACAGTTGTGGAGGGAAAGGGTCTCTTGTCCCTGCGACACAAAGGGCTCCTCCGACCAGGCGAGGTAATAATGCCTGGCGGGCCATGGCCCAACGGTTGATGTTGTGATGTTATATATTTGCTAACTGCCACGCGAATCTCTACTTCGCGATACAGGATTAGAAGTTGCTTCGTAGTTCATTACGTTCATATGTTTTGTTCATACTTCGTAGTTCGATGTATCTTCGCTAGATGGCGCTGTTGTATATTTTTGTTTGTGCTGTATTGTGGAAGTCGCCACACAGTTATTTAACGATTATGTTTACATATTTACCGCCATACCATACCTTAATAAAGCCTGTTTGGTTATGTTTCATTAATCGCATGTTCTGTGATTAAACTGCGTACTAAGCAGAAGGAGAACAATTACCTATTTATCGACACTTTAGTTACATATCGCTGATATACAATCGTTACGCAACCAAGCATATGCGTAGCTAAATGCGCCTGTGATCTTAATAGAATCCGATTGAAAAAGAAGCTTTATTCAGAACACTTTAAGGTTTCAATTATTTTTAACACGAACATGACGTATGTACATACAATAATTATTTATTTATTTGTACTGTAGGTGCATTGGTGGACTTAATGCCTAAGGCATTCTCTACCAGTCAACCTTTGGGTGATGCAGAGAAAATAGTAAGTAGGTGAATTCTATATGAAGTTTGTTTTGTAATATATTAGGTACACATATACAAACTTATCATACACTAAAACTTATACACATAGGACATGGGTATTTTTTTTGTGACAGCCTACCAAAGTGACTCTACTCTGCCTGATGGAAAGCATGAATAGAATGCAAGAGTGGTGATACCATACTCATTACGAATGCAGATAATTGAGTATGGCGACCCACACTATTGCGGCCTAGGAATGATATGTATAATATAATATGCGTAAATAGATATAAATCCATATAAATACATACATCCACAAATAAATACCATAACTAGTATAGGATTATCGTTATTATTATCGATTATCAATAGCCTTTTACAGTCCACTGCTGGACATAGGCCTCTCCTCAGCAAAGAGGTTTTGGCCTACTATACCACGCTGGCCAGACGGGATAAAATAGGGTTTGTTCCAAGTTTTCCTTCTCTTTGTAATGATGTTGTCTTGTATACTTTGTTCCCTTAGTCACCTTTTACGATACTCACGGGATGAATAGGGGTGGTAACACTATGTATTCTTAATCCGTCACCACACGGACAAGTACAAGATGACGTTCACATATTGGCCAATCGTCGGAACCAGCTATTTTAATAACTGCTTCACTTCCATTTTGAATGAAAACGCGTTGTGGGACATTCTGACTTAGCATAATACTACTGTTATATGGAAAAAAGGTTAAGACGTTTTATTGTGGGAAATGGTGACCCCTGTACATCTTTTGTTACGTCTTTAATACCGTTACGGTAGCAAACTAGTTACCGTTTATGGTTTGGCTTTCGCCTACGGTTTTATTCGTGTAACATTGTCGCTTGGGTATATTTCTATCACTAAATATTAATAAGTTTATTTAAATATTTACAGTATTAGGGCAATAGAATTATAAGCCAGGGTACGTTTTGTACCCTGGCTGATTTTTGATCCCCTGTAATGTATATGATGATCTAAGTGTGATAGTATGATATTAATCAAAGAAAGAAATAAACTCCGCATTTTGGTCACAGCTCTGCTATTCATCTGTTTTCGGTTTATAACACAATGTACTTACAAATTAATTTACAGAATTTTTGTAAGTTTTGAAATGATTTAAATGCATTGTTATTTTGCTGTTCACGGTGTGGATAACCCCAAAAACAAATAAAACAACAATTGGTTCCGCTCTTTTGAATTATAAAAGTCGTACTTAACTAGCTATCTTAATTCTATCTATGTACAGGAGAATGTTAAGTTGGCTTGTGTATGCTTTGAAAACTCAAAAAACGCTACGTCAGTTGATCTCAAATTGCAACTAAATTGCTTACATTAGTTTAGTTAGTAGGCAGGACACAGCCATTTTTTTTTTAATAATTTTCAAAAGCCATCATAAAAAACAAGAAATTTTCTATTTTTAAATACATTCCAGTAATTGCCAGAACTAGAAAAAAATAATAGGATAGTTTCTTTTTTTGATGTGTCAATAATATTATTATACTTAATGCAAGTTAACCCAAAAGTGCAACGATAAATTAATGTTCAAAATATTTAATACCAACGAAAACAGTGTACGTATATTTTATTCAATTATACGAGTAAAGATAGGGACGTTTTTCTGAGACTGGCAATATGTGTTAAAGTTGTTCAGTACGGTGCCAATTTAAAAAAGAAACGGAGATATTTTCCTATTGCTTGAATATTATTAACAATTGAGACAGAAAGGCTTGTAGCTAAATGGCAATTGAGTAGGTTTACACATTATAATCTGATCCATATGAGTGCATAGATGAGTGACCGTTTTTAAAACATTGGGACCCTGTCTGTCTGTTTCCGTTGCCATATCAACATTTTAACCATTGTTACGGGACTTGGAGCCGCAAGGAAATCCGATAACAGTGTTTCTACAGAATTCTGATATCACCTAGTGTTTGGTTTGAGGAGGTCTGTTGACCTCCCTGCCCTTGATGAAGTAGTTCAGCCGTATTATAGTAGACATATGTAAAGACGACCCCATAATTGTTTAGTGAAAGACTAGGAAGAAGGTAAAAGTTGTCAAACTCCCTTAGTAGTGGTGCTGATACATTAAAACATGGGTACCTCTTAGAGTGCTAGAAAGGTTTTACTCGGAGGTCATGCCTATTAAGGAAGCTTTACTAACCGTTCTATTTTAGAAGCAGACTCCGTACTATATGGTTTCATTGGGATTGATTTCACCAGACATCAAAAAAACACGACCGGATAATGGCCTGAGAGAGTTGCCCGCCACGCCAAAAAAAATGATCAGAAGTAATCTTCATACATATATACATAAAATCACACCTGTTTTCCGGAAGGGTAGACAGAGGTATATTAAACGCCCACTTTTCGCCAGTGTTTTCGTGCCACGTAGTAGATAGCGAGCCTTTTGCCGTTAATTGGGATGTATTGCTTGCTGGAGCCTCGTCCATCGATCAGCATAAGCACCACGTGCAAGTGAAGTTCATTTAGAGCTCTAAGTTCTTGGTCTGAACCCTATGCACCTATGCATGCAGAAATGATCTACCCACCTACAAAACAAACATTATTTAGTGACTCAACTTTCTAAAGAAAAATATATTAACTTTGCACCACACTAGGTATGAGTCAATACAAGAAAATTAAAAAAAAATGCCGACGCAATAAACGTAACTGGTTGTGGTTTTCGCAACAGCCTCGCGGGTTCGGTCCCGTTACTGTGAAAGTGACGGAATGCAACCGCCTGTTTCCTAGCACAACTTCAATATTGAGATTACCACAGATAAATAACTACTACGGTTAAAGGGCGCGGGAATTCCCCGTAACAGAGAGTTCGAGTCACAGGTATACGACCTTGACCTCCTGAAATTGTTTCTTACCATTCTCGAAAAAAATGATATTCTCTGTTTTTCTGTTTTTGTTTTAATAAGTTAATCAGTTTACGGCGAAAGGTTAGTTTCTTCTAACGTATGTGGTACTAAAGCTGAAGTTGGCAAATGTGGGCATCTAAACGTCTTAGTCTACCCTTTTGGAAGTGACCTAACAGACTTGAGTATATATGTATATGTTTTTCATTGATACTCTACTTCCTTCCTCGATAAATTGGCGATCCAATACTAAAAGAATTCTTCCATTTGAACCAGTAATTGCTAAGATTAGCACGTTCAAACAAACAAACTCTTAAACTTATTATTATTTGTACACATATTACAAATAAGCAGAAGCAGGAACACTTAAATATATTTTTTGCTAAGAATTTAACAAAAAGAGTTAACCTTGCTTAAATCATTAGTTACAGGAACTAATCATTCGACTCTACTAATAAAGTCTATCAGACCTTGAAAATCACGCAGCATACAAGGGTATCTTTGAGTTGGGGAAAATAACCAACTACGCATTCGTCGATCCCACTGCAGCATATGATACAGTGAACCTCAGCCGGCTGTTGTGAAAGTGGTAGTCATGACGGGTAATCAAAAATTTATCGTGATTCTCCAAGAGTTTCTGCATAATTGTCACATTCAGATTCATTTTCTCTTAGATAAGGGTCGTGGCGATCACTAAAAAACCGCTTACCGCAGGGCAGTAACCTAGGCCCGCTCTTATTCAACATTATGTACGCAGATGATCTTGCGCTAACAACTCAAGTTTCCAACTTCGAGAAAGTAGAAGTCATACTGCTCCTCACACCTTGAATCTGTACTATGAGGATAGTTAGACAAACTCATCAAAAACCGAGTTCACCATCTTTCACCTTCACAATAACCAAACCAGTCGAAAGCTCAATATCATGTGGTTGGCATCATACCTATTGCCCACAATCAAAATATAAAGTAGCTGGACATCTTCTTGGACAGGTCCTTCACATACAGGAAAAACTGCGAGAATATAAAAGATAGATCACTCCCGTAACAATTTACTCCAGCGTCTCCGTCCTACCAACTAGAGATTCTCACCGCACGTAATGAGGACATCTGGCCTAGGACTAGCATTCCATACATATCTCTGTAGTGAACCGGTTCTCTCACGTATGGCTAGTGAATACATCATTAAATTATAAGTTGTCTCAAACCGTCCCCGCTCAAATTATTGTACCCACTAGCCGGTATAGTGCCTCCGGCAGTTCAGAGGGCGGTAACGAGTTCTGCAGTGACGCAAAAAAAATTATATCGACCCACGACATCCGGTGCACCGTTTCACTTTACCCAACAAAGACTAAGGAACTGCAAGAGTTTTGCGGAATGTGTCGAATCATTAACCTTCGACCCGTCGGAAGTAGGGAGCGAATGGAGAGAGGTGTCTTTGATTAACAACCACAAACGGGGGGGTGCCGGCTAAGAGTTGATCACCGGGACATAAATTACCGTGGCAGATTTGGATACAGGTTACATCCATGTACAGGTTTTGGACTCAAGTTGACAGGAACAAGGAAAATATGTCAAGGTGCAATGGAAATGATGTCCCACCTTGCATCGTGCCTGGCGTGCCTGGACACTGGCATAAAGGAGGACCTGATGCCGACCATCTACCCATCACCGACCACCAACACAGTCAAAGTCTTTTGGGCTGCCGCCGCCGCTTGCTGCCTTTTGGTATGCCGATACGCAATTATTGCTGTCGAAACGCTATGAATAAAAAAATTAATTTCATCTAAGCTAATTTAAAAATATTAAATAATTTTTTTAATTCCAATTTGCAATTGCAAGAAAAGGAAATTGTTTAGACGTTATCAGGGAATGTAAGCAATAAACGCTTAAAGAATGTCAGGGTCACGTTTAACTCGAACTGGCTGTTGACGAGAAATCCAAACCTATTTATCATATAGTCTAGTATCAAGCATTTAACGTATTTAAGAAAAACATACTCTTTTCTCTGAACCTGTTTTTTAAAACTAAGTTGGGATTTAACTGAAACGAATGAAAATGAAACAGTAGATAAACTAGTATATAATCTTATTTATGACACAAGCGCCTAACGAGCGCCAAGTTTACGTTACCGACACTTTGAGTCCTCCCCAAACAAATACACAATGAAAAAAATACAATAACGCGCGAAAGTATGTACACCTTACGCATACAGACTTTGAAAGCGAATGGGCTAACTAAAAAAAAAAATAAGGCTAAGTAAATACAAAAGAGATTTGCTACAAAAATAATAGCACTTTCTACGGCCTCAAGTATATTCAACACAAATCATAAATAAAGTGCTTGCAAAAGCAAAAATTTGTCGATGTGCCTGTTCTGTGGCTTACTATTATGTAAATTCATTTATTTAATGAAATAAAGTGCTCCCGCCACGCTGTGTGGCCACGCTTTCGAATATTTGGTCAATTATAGCCATGTTAATAGCCTATAGACTTCGAGAAATGGCTTTAAGATAGCCAAGCAGACAATATATCAACTAATTATGGTTATAAAAACTGAAAACTCTCGTTCTTTCTATTTTTTAGAGACAGATGGCGATAATTAATGGAAAGTGTTTGAATAAAAAAAATGCAGAAAAAGGTAATGATTAGACATATTTATTCGCAGTACACAATAGGAGACAGCCATGACATTTTCATGCAAGCAGCACCTCTAGTGGCCAAATAAGGTATTAAAAATAATGTTACCAGTTCAAAACCACAACTAAAATATTTATATATACTTTACTTTTTTTTTTGCTATCTTTATGTAACAATTTCTTTCGAGATTATTCATATATTTATTATGTATGCATGTCTAAAGATAACAAAACTACTATTGTAGATGCTTCGGCTATGCCTAAGTAGTCTAACAGAGAAGCAACTTCTACTAGAATGTCAGAAGGCATCTCCAAAACATACTTCTGTTTAACTAACTTAAAAACTATTTCCTTTTTTTTTTACCTATGGTAACTAAACAATTTTAAGGTCATTGTTACTCTTTGAGCAACTCATACCAATATTAATTTTTGTTCATCATTACCATCATCGTCAACAGCCTTTTACAGTCCACTGCTGGACACAGGCCTCTCCTTAGCAAGGAGGTTTTAGCCTACTATACCTGGCCAGACGGGTTGGAATAGGGTTTGTTTCAAGCTTTCCTTCTCTTTGTAATGATGTTGTCTTGCATACTTTGTTCTCTTAGTCGCCTTTTACGACACCCGCGGGATGAATAGGGGTGGTAACACTATGTATTCTTAATCCGTCATCATACGGACGCAATTTATTAATTTTTGCTATTATGAATAACCTTATTAAGAAGAAGTCTATGTCCAACAGTGGACTATTGAAGGTTGTTAAAGATAATGATGTGTTAAAAACCACTTTATAACTCACGTATTTTATTTTAATTATGCTATTGCAAACGAAATCCTTAAAATACTTGTCTAAACAACAAATTGAATATTTATTCGTTAAAATGTTAATAGCCTAGGGTCAAAGTCAAATGTTTCTGTCAAGGACATTTTAATACTCGTATACACACACTATTGCGTCAGTTATAAGATAAACATTGAACGATAGATGAAATTCTCGATTAACATAGATTATTTCATTTTTTAATACTAACACGAATGCAATACTAGAAATATCAAACTACATGATTGGTTTTACAGACTGATAGCTTAGGGATTTGACTCCCAGGACAAGTGATTGCATGATTTTGACAATCATTTCCAGACCCATCTTTCCCATTGGGCACAATGGGCCATGTGCCCAGGACCCCGCGATCGATTGGGGATCGATCTTTGTCCATTCTGACGAAATAGTGCTATATTATGATCACGGTGGCCCCATTATCCTAATGTGCCTAGGGCCTCTAATATGTGAAAGACGGCCGTGATCATTTCTTCACTGACCACTAGACCAACGATCCAGTTGCAGATCAGAATGCTAGTGTAAAGAAACATTAAGCAAATCAGGAAATTTTTCTTGCGCGATACATCGCTTAGATTACAATCTACAGATTAAAAGTAATTTCCTAGTTTGTTTTGGCTTCGATAGATGGTGTTAAAGTATGTTTTTCGTTGTATATGAAAGTGATTATCTTAGTAATATCTTTTTCTACGGATATATCAACTAACTTTTAACTGCTGCTCCACCCGCTTGTATAACAAATTTATCGATTTAATTGGTTACCCATACAAACTTTTCACCCTCCTTTTCACTTCCTTAAATATGATTTCTAGAATAAAACCTTTCGCATGTCATTTCCCGGGACTGGATCTATCTCTATACCGAATTTCATTTCTATCGTTTGAGCACTTTAAGCTCAAAAGGGTAAGAGACAGACGCTCATTCGTATTTAAACATTAGCATGAATATCTTGACATTGAAGAATTCTCTGATAAACACAAATTCTCTTCTTCTTAACTTCTTGTCACCAAGATATTGTGTGTGTGTACCGTGACTAACATAAAAAGCCACCATCGTAACACATTGTCTAGTCAGCTGTTAAACAATGTGGTATAGACACCGCTAGATTAATTGAATACGACTACAGGGTTGCCAATTAGAAAATTAATTTTGCGGATTTCTTCTCAGAATCTTAATATAATAATAATAATATATCTCTTTATTGTACACCAGATTGAATTTAAAAGCAACTTAAAGCTAAAGAAGTACAAGTGGCGGCCTTATAGCCCGTTGGCAATCTCTTACAGGCAACCATGGGATGGAAAGAAAAGCATGAGATGGAATGGAGTATAAGATAGCGCCTGGTGTATTGGAAGTGCATAGCAAAAGGAAATGAAAGTAGTACACATAAATTATATAAACTAATAGTGGCACGAAGTGTGAATTTTTAAATAAATATACACAAGAAAAACAACTGAAACTGATAGATATATCATACATACCTAAGGGTAACATCTCTACCTGATCGAGTGCAGCAAAGTTAACTATGTAACATAACACATTATGTTATACCACGCTGGCCAGACGCGTTGGTAAAGGGGTTCCGCCAAGATTTTCTTCCTTTCTTGTAGCGTTATTATTGTTCGTAGGTTGGTCACTTAGTAGGCTCTTACTACATCCACAATATAGAGGCGATGACATACGACAACACGGAGAAAACACGTAAATTATAATCAGTAATATGCAGTGAAAACTCAATTATAATTAAGTCTCCTGCTAGCTTATTAGAGTTAGGGACAGCCCTAGCCGTTGGCCTGACACACCGTTAGCACTAATTGAAGTTTGATAGATACGCAGACTTGACTTTATATAACAGCAATACATAATTAAGTGTTCTGTTACCATGTAATACACCATAATCTTTACATGCAATAACCTAGAACGACAATGTTAGAATTATAGCTCACATTTGTGGTTCGATTTCAGGTTCTGTCGCCATGAGAGGCTTTATGGGTCTTCTACATATACACACATACATAAATTCACATCTATATATGCCCACAGAAACCCACTCGTCTAGTTATATTGACGGGCTTATTGGCCTAGTGTTACACCGTGGCTGCTAAGCCGGTGGTCGTGAATTTGATCCCACCTAGGACAAAATTGTGTGATGAGCACTATGATTTGTTTTATCTGGCTGTAATTTGGGACTGCCTCGGTGGTGCAATGTTAGCGTATGCGAGTGCTGTGCTTGCTGTCGGACCAAATGTTTGTATAATCTGCAAATATTTGTTTCGGAATTTGAATTTTTTGCATGTATAAAATGTATGTATTTAGGAAAAAAAGTATATATGTATTTATTTCACTTGTCTTGTACCCATAGTACAGGTACTGCTTAGTTTGGGACCAGACGGCATTGTGTGTCAGACGTCCAAAGACATTATTACTATTATGTGGGCTCAAATCGTGAAAGAAAAAACATATTAAATAAGTGTTAAAAAATATTTAAGATTTTAACTAATTTGAAATCAGACAGCCGTGTTTGAGATGTGTTGAGGGTATTATTATTATTTATTTTTATTAATTTCAACCACTTCATGTTGGGCTTAAATGAGACGCAAAAGCAATATCGAAAAAGAATATTAATAATAGGCTAGATGACACCTTAGTCAAATTAGTTACTTTTTATCATCTGTCAAAACGACAATTTTATATGAAAAATGTACTAAATACAAAATTGTGACGTCACTGTTTTAGACTGCTCAATTGAACAATATAATTCACTGTACATTTGATTGAAATTCGTAATATAAAAAGCTATGTTAATTGTATTTGCCGAGATGTTTCGTGATATTAGTTTTAATGAAGTGGATATTGGGATTTATTTACAATACAGTCATCTACCCAATTGAGATGGATTGAAAAGTTTAAGCAATAGCTCGAACAGATCAAGGTAGCATCGCCTGAGCCCGAATGTTTTACACTTACACGTGGCAAATTAATAGCAGAACATAAATATTTTAAATGAGGAGGAAATATCTACGCAGCCTACATGAAGTTCTAATATACATGCCACATTTTAGATACTAAATATTCTGTCTTTTTGTCTCTTCTTAAGTAGGAGTCAAATCAAGACTATGAGGCATAATTGATTTGACACGTCAAAAAAGAAATCTTAAATCCAATGAAAACAGTTAATATCAAAACATTTTTAATTTATTGAAAATAACTTGTAAAGTTTATAGTCTATGGACTTCATAACAATTAATATGTAAATAAAAATGTAATATAAAATACTATTTAACAAGATATTTTTACGGGGCAACCTTGAAACTGGATCTATTAAAAAATAATGGTCATAGACTATCGATGAATTTAAATTTCGAAGGAGTAATGGAAACTGGAATTTTGAAATAAATTACCAGCTAATTAAACGAATAGACAAGATATCATATAATATACGTTAGAGAACGGACTGAAGTTAGCGGCTAGTGGTATTACGAATAAGGTTTATAGCCTTTATATTTTTTTAAATTTTGTTTGACAATAGTACTTTATTTGTCTATGAAAAACTAGAAGAAAGTTTTAATAAATTCTGAGACCTACACACAATTTATTTCTGCTCTAGGGTCATTCAAATTCGACTAGAAATCTTCTACACCATACTAAAGCCAATCTACTAATACTAAACCAGTATTACCAACAAATTAATTGCCTCGAAGCCTACGCATGAAATACTTTTGTATAAAACAGTTATGCGAACATTCTTGACTTAATAGCAAAGAGCAGGTAGTCTATGGTTTCTTACTGCGGTTGCAAATAAGCCCACCTGTCTAATTATGTTGACTTGGGGACGGAAAGTCTTGTACGCTTTAAAAAAATTGACACATGGAAAACTAATGGAAAACCAGGCAGAACTTTTGCTGTGTTATTCATTATCATCATCACTGCTGGACATAGGCCCCTCCTTCGAAGGAGTCTTTGGCCTACGATACCACGCTGGTCAGACGGGTTGGTATAGTTTGCTTTAAGTTTTCCTTTCTCCAATGAAGTTGTTCTGTGTAGTTTGTTCCCGTAATCACCTCTTACGACACCCATAGGATGAATAGGGTGATAACACTCTGTGTTCTTAATCCGTCACCACACGGAAAGCTATGTTAAAAACACTGCTGCAGTTGTAAATTATATTCAACCATAGACCAAACTGATCATGCCCATCTCACAATTAATTGTGATAGGCGGGAATCGAACCTTGAAACAACAAGCAGTTGCCCTCAACTGTTATTCTCACAGTTTTTATTTAGTATGTTGATTTTTGTTTTTTATAGAATGAGTTTCTGAGGATAACACGTTCAAATAAACAATCAAATTTAAATCATTTCTATATCAGTACGTATTTCATCTTCAATACGAAATACCGGCACAATCAAACCACGAGCAGAAAGCCCAATTTACAACAATATCACAATTCGTTCCGAAATCGTCATCCTAAGCACGCGGTAAATTATCGCGTTTCTTTTCTAGCCTCGTATTTAATTATGACCCATTCTGCAACAGCCAGCAGATTTCCTACTAGCTATCTTGGCGCATAGACGACACTCAGACCATGTAGAACCAGATATGTAAGTATTTACGTCGCGCTGGAACAGATACCGGTAACTATTCACTACATTCTTATGTAAAGGATGCCTAAGAAACTGTCTTGAATATCCAACGCAGTATATATTTAAGTGTTAGATAAACGTAATAAATAAATTACTCCAGTTCCAAGTTAGGCAGAGCCTGTGCTAGGGTAATCAGCAGTTATTGGAGGAGATCTCTCGCTACCGCCCGTCATACGCTCCATGGTCGGTAGCGACAGTAGTTTTACCGCGGTCGCAACCTTCTGCGAAGACGTAATTTCGCGGAAGAAGGCGGTAGAGAGAGCCCGGGAGGACGATCTCCACTCGAACCCAATTCACCGCCGGCGAACCGAGCGGCGGAGGCGCGCATACCAAACGCGCTAGGAGGGATCTGGATGTCGTAATAACAGCTGTTCCCGGATCCCTCCTATGTCAGGCACAGAGTGGCACACTGTGTAGTTTTAGTCGGTTCGATCTGACACACCACCCTGCCGTAAGCCCCTAAATACATACATATTATAGATAGATTACACCCAGAGACAGAACAAATAATCGTGCTCGTCACACAAATATGGGCAGGAATCGAACCCACGCCTCAGCAGTCAGGGTCATTAACCGCTAGACGAAGAGGCCCGTCAATATAGACGAGATTATTATAATTTAATCTATTCGTATACGTCTGCATAAGTTTGCAAACTATGACTATCTCTGGTATATACAGATATGTATTCATGTATGTTTGTGTATGTATACAAGACTTGTAAAACCTCTCATGTGGACAGAAGTGACGTATAGATGGGTCTATCAACAACAGCCTTTTACAGTCCACTACTGGACATAGGCCTCTCCTTAGCAAGCAGGTTTTGGCTTACTATACCACGCTGGCCAGACGGGTTGGAATTGGGTTTGTTTCAAGTTTTCCTTCTCTTTGTAATGATGTTGTCTTGCATACTTTATTCCTTTAGTCGCCTTTTACGACACCCACGGGATGTATAGGGGTGGTAACACTATGTATTCTTAATCCGTCACCACACGGACATGGGTCTATACGTCATTATAATATCCGTATGTCAATATGACGCCATATTTAAATCATTGGGTCATACGTCAATATAATGTCTATGCATCAACATAACGTCATATATAAATAACGTGTAGACAGATCTATACGTCATTTACTAGTGCTTGCTGATGGGTTGAGATACTTATTCAGGTCCCACTTTGGTATGTAAAAGGTAGAAAAAAGGAGTTTCTCAATTCGACTCTTTTATTTGTTTGACATTCAAATTTGAATAATATAATAAACAAATATTTCGGACATTTAACACACAACGCCGTCTAGTTTCAAATTAACTAGAACTTGTACTATGATAACTAGACTGACTGATAGAATACTTGTTTTTTTGGAAAACACCTAAACTCCGAACTAAATGTTTGCAGATCATACAAACATTTGTTACAACTCGGGAGACGAACCCAAGACCTCAAGCACAACAGAGACGCTACCGCTGTGCCACAAAACAAAATGGGTTTATTACTAATATTACATCATTTAAATATCATTTATCACTTTTCACTTTCACGAAATAGACATACGTATCAAGTGAACGCGTTCTACCGACAATCTGACATGTTAAAAACAAACAGACAATGTATTGTTTTGTTTATAGATGTGCAATTATCGCGTCCGTCGCTACCCGAGCGAGACCGGACGAAAACAATAGCTTGTTCAATATTCAATATTGTTAAGAAAACACGTCATAGTCGACTTATAAGTTTAATGGTTTGTTTGTTACTTCACAATGTATTTGTATCAAAATTATAATATGTTTTTAGATACATAGATACATACGTAAAATTAAGCCTGGAAGGGTAGGCAGAGACATATTAAACGACCACTGTTCGTCAGTGTTATGGTCCCGCGCAATAAGTGGCGAGCCTATGGTCGTTAATCGCAATATTTTTTTTGCCAAAGCCTCGTCCGTCGATCAGACGCACCACTTGCAGGTGAGGTTGATTTGGGACCCTAAGATCTTGGTGTCAACCCTATGCACCTATATTTTAGTTCCACTTTCCTCTTCCATAATATTTTTGCTATAAGATCTAGCTTACCGTCAAACAAACACTTCTACTTTATATAGATAAGTATAATATTATTTTCGCAACTTCGTCTGTGTCTCTGAAAAGCAATGAAGTCTTGAAACATTTTTAATTTTGGCAACAAAAGAACTTCACCGATAAATGAGCTGTCTAATACTAAAATATGTTTTCAATTCAAACCAGTAATTCCTAAGATTAGCGCGTTAAATCAAGCAAACAAATTCTTCATATTGATAATGTTATATAAGAAATATGAAAACAAAAGTCAATCAGACAATAAGACACTTATTTTCTGCGGGAGAGTCCCCTCGGATGCCACCCACCGGTGGAGTGGTTATATCGGACTAGAACCGACTAAAAACCCCTTTTTTTATTCTTGTACGGAAATCCATAAAGACACTACCGGTAGGTGGTTATGTCGGACTTGAACCGATCAAAAACCGTACGCCGTCTCGGGTACCAGTAGCCGGGGAACCAGATTCACCCTAGTAAGGAGATCCCTGGAAGAGTAAAAACACCTGGAACCCCTTGGACTTGGTTATAATCTCAGTCAATTCGAACATATGTAATACGTGTTGCGATATCTCGCCGTATACGTTGATAATAATAGACGTACTATCTCTGGTTTATCATAATGACCGGTTTCTCCGCAACACTTTCAATAACTACCTACTTCGACATTGTTTTACATAATCTTGATATTATTAATGCACGAACAATTATAACTTATTTAATATTCGTTAAGGAGAGAAAAAGCATTTTACATAATAATAATTAGATTTGAAAACATACCATGGCTACACAAATAACATTTACATATGTAAACTTCTAACATCTATTTTGAGACTCAAAGTTTACTATACACATCAATAACAATTCTATACTCATCGTTTCTTAGTGGATGTAGAAGTGAGACCCGTGGCACTAAAGAGCCAACATAGACAGGACCAACAAAGTATAATGTCATTTATATAAATATTAAACGGAATTGGCCCCAAATGCGATCCTTGGCGAACTCCAGAGGTAACTATGTATTCGTTAGAGGTATGCCCATTAATAATGACTCTAAAAATTCTGTTATTCAAATACGGCTTCAATCAGTTGAGCAAAGTATCATCTTTACCAAGTTGAACTAGTTTTTTTACTAGTAATTTATCTGCAACGATTCTTCTCGCCCTCAGCTTGTCTTCTTTATAAGATCAAGTACAGATACGTCGTAACTGTAAGATTCTGGCGATATGTTGGATAGGTTGTAAGAAGGCTTATGACTCGGTTCCACATACTTGAAAGCGTTAAAGTTGTATTAAGTTGGTACAACTCTGTTTGGATGACGTAATAGCAGCTGTTCCCGGATCCCTCCTATGTCAGGCGCAGAGTGGCACACCGTGTGGTTTTAGTCGGTCCGATTCCGACACACCACCCCGCCGTAAACCCCGGTGGGGTGAGGGCTCGAGGGGGTTTCCACACGATAAAAAAAAAAAAAAAAAAAAAAACTCTGTGCACTTTCTTAAGGTCGTGTATGAGTCAATGGAGAACGACACTTCGCTATCCAGGATGTCGGCAGACTGCGATAAACGATATACTAATAAAGATCGAGCGAGGTATATTTCAAGTGACAGTCTGAGTCATTTGTGGTTTTGTCTGGCTTTGAACCCTCTCAGCCCTCTATTAAAGGGTTCACGGTCAGGCTATAGGTTGCATAAAGATGATTAAGTTATATCTTACCTTCTTTATAGCGTTACAAATAGTTACTGAATACTATAATAGTTACTGAAAGTTAGTGTGAACAAGTGTGCAGGCGTGTATGTTAAAGAAGGGCGTGTTTATAGAATGTAAAACTCCGAAAAAGATATTTGTAGATCATACAAACATTTGGTCTGAGCCCCTGGTCGAACCTGAGAACTTAAGCACAGCAGTCGCATACGCTACCACAGCGCCACCGCGGCAGTCTTTGAAGTAAAACACGATCTCTATGACAGTTATCACTAGTGTCATTTCTAGATTTCTAGATCATACGAGGTACATTTTAGGTGAGAATTATAATTATACGCGGTTTTTATTACTTTTATCTTGGATATTGTTTATCATCAGCTATCTGTCAGTGGAAATCCCGTCAAAATCTGTCCAGTCATTACAGAAATCAGCCGCCACAAGCAGAGAAACAGACATAACTTAAAAATGGATTCTTTGATGCACAAGTACTTTATGTACTTTCATACGCACTTAATGAAAAGTTTATTTGAAATTGCAAACAGACAGTATGTTTTATTTATTTATATAGATGTGCACTTCGTTTGTGACAAAACCGGCATGTGAAGCATGAAAATATAAGTGATACAAAATAAAATCGATTATTCAAAGTTACTTCGTCGGTTCCGTAGCCATCTATTACAGACCTCAAGCTATGTTTTAAGGACTGTAGCCTATTTTCTTATTACTTTTTATTCAGTTCTGATTTGACAGGGAAAGACTCCAAGGATAACAACGCACTTATAACTTTTGAGTTGCGTGTCTCCATAGGTGATGATAATCACTTACCACCACCTGGTTACCTAACCCACCTTTCCCATCCCTTTATATCATAACAAAAGCTCACACAAGTGTGGCAATGAACAGTGCATGGTAACCACTTGACCTCAGTAATAAAAAATAAAGTTAAGGCAACTGTACACGAGCTATTAAACAATTGAATGAAATTAAAAAAAAAATACACTAGTTCTCTTAACAGCCGCTATTCGTGAGACCATCTGCTATTGTCCCACTTTCACAATCTTATTGATTACATAGTTCAAGGAAAAATAAACTTTAACGCATTGTAATAAGGGTTATATAAGGTGCAATGTTATCTTGGTTGTCATAGATAGCATAGCCGGTCGGTCAATAAGACTTAATTCGTTAAGTAAAGGAAAATAGACTTTATGAGTATGGGTTTAAAGTTCATGTGAGGTGAATTAGATTGTAGTCTCACGCTGGTCGGACGGTCAATGTGCCAAGAGAACGTGTACTCTTAGATTTTTAATGGAATTTTGTGAGGATGAGCACATTTATATTAAAAGGCGAAGACAAATCTTTAGTTAAAAATTTTTTTTTTATTTATTTACAACCTACCAAAGTGACCCTATTCTACCTGATGGGAAGCATGAATAGAATCCAAGAGCGGTATGTATTTCGAACATCTGACATACAACGCCATCTAGTCTCAAACTAACTAACAAACACATACACATACATGTTATTAAGAAAACACGCAAACTTCTAAACATTTTTTTTTAAAGACGACGCCCGCGTTAGTAATAAATCCTGTGTCGCAGGGGACTTTACAAACATACAAGAAACGGACACAAAGAACACCCAGACTCAGAACAACAATTTGTGGATCACACAAAGTGTTGTCCCATTTGGGATTTGAACCCACAACACTCAGCGAAGTGGAGAGCGGCGTGGCGACCGCTTAAACCCTAGGCCAACAGTGCAGTCTTTTTTAATTATAGGTCATACAAACATTAAGTCCGACAAGAATGGTACCCGAAACCGCGACACCGAGGCATTCTGCGTACAGAGGATTACAAAACTGAAATTCAGACGGCAAGTTTGTAAACCATCTAATAAAGTAGCTGAGCTATGGGAAGAATACTAATAGAGAGTTAAAAATATTATCAATGTAACAAAAGATTTAAAACACATTGAAATGTAACTTGAATAATTTGACAGCATACCATACTACGCACGGGCAGTGTCAAATTGATCATACAAAAGACATCAACGCACAAATAGATCAACAAAATAAATTGAGCCAAAATGCCCATAGCTAAGCATTAATTTTAACGTTTTATCAAAAATAAAAGAACTGACTTTAACATGCCTCAATAACTGAACATAACTTTATCTATGTTTTCTGTGTTCATTAGCTTCTCTTTAGAAATGAAGTTTTGCCGGGGGCCGCTGGCCAGGGGAATTTGTATAAGGTTTGTGTGGATTTTTCCTTCTCTCTACAGTTTTGTTGTTCTGTGTAGTTTGCTTCTAAATCAGCTTGTACAACACCGAAAACATGGGAGTGGTGACCATCACCACGCGGATCACTCAATAACCTTACAGACAACCGGTGTTATGGTAACTAATTCGTAGCACAGAGTGATAAGTAACTAGAAGCTCAACCCTTAACCACCCCCCTTTCCTTTCTTCCCAATTCTAAGGTGAAGTATCTTGACTCATGTGTCTCTTAAGTTCCAGGTCAGCATTGGTGGTAGTCCCTTTTGCCAATAAAAAAATAAAGTAGTACACAAACGCACCGCAAGTCGGCGCTAGTAGCCGACCTGTGCGGTAACAGCTATTAGCCACCAAGTCAAACCAGTTAGAAAATGTCGCCTTGATGCAACACCAGTTTGTTGAACCAACCACGAATAGGTACTACTTGTTAACAAGTGGCAACTCATAAAGAACTAGGCCCTTCTTTGCAATCGCATCCGCGTTTACGGTCACTAGCCTGCTTCTTAGGATCATAACGTGATGTTACATAATCTGCCGTAATAATTTGATTGTCAAATAGAAAATACACAAATATTTTTTTAAGATCTCTACTAATATTTCTAAATATTTGCTGTTTTAACTAAAATAAACAAGTTTATATAAATAAATAAGCTCAGAAATCTTACACATGCCTGTTTGTTTCCAAATTAGGCAGAACCTGTGCTATGTTAACCAGACTGCTCATAAACATACTTAAATATTTGATTACGTTAATTCTTATATCATCAACAGCCTTTTACAGTTCACTGCTGGACACAGGCCTCTCCTTAGCAAGGAGGTTTTGGCCTGCTATACCACGATGGCCAGACGGGTTGGAATAGGGTTTGTTTCAAGAAGCTGGTCCTTTTAAGGAAGCCGGGACGGCCTGCCGATTCGGTAGCGGCCTATAGGCCCATCGTGTTGCTGGACGAGGCGGGTAAACTTTTTGAGAGGATACTCTCTGCTCGCATCGTCCGGCACCTCTGCGAGGTGGGCCCCGATCTGTCGGACGCCCAATTTGGTTTTCGAGCGGGGCGTTCGACAGTCGATGCTGTGTTGCGCCTGAGGGCCGTTACCGAAGAGGCGGTGAGCTGTGGCGGCGTGCTGTTGGCGGTGTCGTTGGACATTGCCAACGCATTTAATAGTCTGCCATTTAGCTGCATCAGGGAAGCACTCCACTACCACGGGGTGCCAGAGTACCTGAGGCGGCTTGTGGCAGACTATCTTGAGGAGCGTACCGTCATGTACGAGGACCGAGATGGTATTCTGAGGCAGCAGCCCATGTCGTGCGGTGGTCTGTCCTCGGACCACTTCTGTGGAACATGGGATACGACTGGGCCCTTCGAGGTCATCTTCCTCCCGGGCTGGGTATAATTTGTTACGCTGATGATACGTTAGTTACGGCCCGGGGAGCGAACTTTCAAGAGGCGGCGCGCCTGGCTACCACGGGAGTCTCTTTGGTGGTCGGGCGTATTGAGGCGCTGGGTTTACGGGTGGCCCTAAATAAGACGGAGGCCCTTTTATTCCATGGGCCCCGTCGTGGTCCGCCACCCGGCGCCTCTATCGTAGTCAATTCGGTCCTCGTACCGGTTCAGGCCCAGATGAAGTATCTGGGCCTGATCCTTGACGGCAGGTGGCTCTTCGACGAGCACTTCCGACAGCTTTCTCCAAAGCTGGTCGGCGCTGCTTCTGCCCTTGGGCGACTTTTGCCGAATTTGGGTGGAGCTAGCGTCGCGACAAGACGGCTATACACGGGGGTTGTCCGGTCAATGGCACTGTATGGTGCACCGGTGTGGGCGACGGCTCTGACCGCCCAGAATAGGGCTCGCTTCTGGCGCCCTCAGAGGATATTGGCGGTTAGAGCCATATGCGGTTACCGCACCGTATCGACGGAGGCGGCGTGCGCCTTAGCCGGTACTCCCCCGTGGAATTTGGAGGCAGAAGTGCTCGCCGAAGTTTATCGGCGAACGGCAGACTTCCGGGTGGGTAGCGGCATTCGGCCCCCACCCGAAGAGATACGCGAGTGGCTAGATTCCGTTCGTCGAGCCACGATGGCTCGTTGGTCGTCCCGGCTGGAGGCTCCACGTGCTGGCTTTGCTGCCGTGGAGGCTCTCCAGCCGGTCATCGTCGAATGGGCGGGGCAGCAGCACGGGACCCTTTCCTTCCGACTGACGCAGATTCTTTCCGGGCATGGTTGCTTCGGGAAGTATCTGCACTCGGTCGCCAGGAGGGAATTGAGTCCCGCCTGTCACCACTGCGACTGCAGTGAGGACTTGGCTCAGCACACCCTGGCGGTTTGTTCCGCCTGGGCGGCGCAGCGTGGGGTCCTCACTGCAGTTATTGGAGAAGATCTCTCGCTACCGGCCGTCATACGCTTCATGGTCGGTAGCGACAGTTGTTTTACCGCAGTCGCAACCTTCTGCGAAGACGTAATTTCGCGGAAGGAGGTGGCGGAGAAGGCCCGGGAGGACAACCTCCACTCGGACCCAATTCGCCGCCGGCGAACCGGGCGGCGGAGGCGCGCGTACCAGCGTCTCATGCCGCCTTGAGTGTGGCCGCGGGTGGACGGGACGGGTTTTCCTCTCCATCCGTTATAATGGCCAGCCGCGAGGAGGCGACGTCCGCGTGTGCTGTACGTCGCCTAAAAGGAGAGTTTATCCGCAGATGGTGTCCGCGGTAGCGGGCAGGCGCTAGGAGGGATCTGGATGTCGTAATAACTGCTGTTCCCGGATCCCTCCTATGTCAGGCGCAGAGTGGCACACCGTGTGGTTTTAGTCGGTCCGATTCCGACACACCACCCCGCCGTAAACCCCGGTGGGGTGACGGCCCGAGGGGGTTTCCACACGTTGAAAAAAAAAAAAAGGGTTTGTTTCAAGGTTTCCTTCTCTTTGTAATAATGTTGTCTTGTATACTTGGTCCCTTAGTCGCCTTTTACGACACCCATGGGATGAATAGGGGTGGTAACACTATGTATTCTTAATCCGTCACCACACGGACAGTAATTTTAATTATATATAGTAATAGTATAGATAGGTAATAGTATTTAATTAATCACTGTAAATGATTAATTAAAAAGGTATTTAAAATAACACATTTACTTTGTTGCTTCAAATCGTCTACTAACTATAATTTATGTGTGGTAAAAAGTAATTGAACAATAAACTAGCATTAAAAATCACGTTTGCAGGAACGTGTGAAAATGATCAAATAGCAAGAAGTGACGTCACACCTCAGTGCGAATATATTACAGTTGTATATTATTTTGTATTAAGAATGTTGCTTAGTTTTTTTGCGTAGAAGTATCAAACTTTTTGTCTATGGTGTAGAGGGCAAACGGATCACCTAAACGTCAATTCTCGTAATTAAAGTTCGGTCACAATTCAGTTCCACAAAACGTATGTAGTACATAAGTATATAATAATAACCTATACATATAATAAAATCGTAGGAATGTCAAAACTGCACATTGAATACATTTTTAAAAGAATACTTTGGGCGTGATCTACCATCGATATCGAAGCCAAAAATTTAGGCTTAGAATTTTATGTCTGTTTGTCTGTATGTATGGCCGGGCTAAACTCAAAAAGTACGGCATGGATTTACTTCAAATTTTGCATGAATATTACTAACAGGTCGGGTCAACATATAGACTACATATCACGCTATCACCTACGCGGGAGGAGCTGTGAATCTTTATTTTTCTTATGCATTCTGTGACAGCGTGTAATCTACGACACATATTTTGTAAGGTATGATACACTTGTACGTATTTATACTCTTTTGTGTCCTGGAATATATTCCTGCATTATTTTCTCTATTTCCTTCAGTCACATCGTACGACTGAACTCAGCTGGATGTCTGTATAACTCTCTTCACTTGCTTCGCTTGCAAAAAAAACGTATACTTATATTTTAATGCTATTTTAAAAGTTGTTTAATTATAATGCTATAGCGACACTGGCATGTTAGGTATGTTTCATGCTGTAAAGCCTTTATGCAGATGCAGCAGCTAGTGATAAATAAAATTTCATTCTCTTTACACAATTGTATGTCTAAAGACAAGATAATGCAACAGTGATTTTGTTTCCAGATTCTACTTTTGTAAAAGACTGGTGCCTGATGTAGGTTAAAAAAGATAACCTGTGTTACAGATCACCAGGTCTTCTACATAGACACACATACAGGACGGCAATCATGAAGAAACTAAGACTTTACAATATTAAAAGAAAAACAAAAAAGAAACACAATGACTCTAGAAGACAGTCTATTTAAACTAAAGCAATAATCAGTATGTGCATGCTGTATTCAACATGTAACGTTGACTGCAGTGCGGTTATATAACAATAAATCAATAATTTATTTACCTTAGTAATACTTTTCTACTTTGATAAGTGACAAGCGCCGAATCTCTGCAATTTGAGTGCATTGCCGTCCTCTGAGTGCGCCTCACTAGAGTTTGAAGTTAAATTGTCTGCGATACCGTAAAGGTGTGATAAAATCAAGCCATACTTTATACAGTCAACGTGTTTGTCTTCAATTTTTTGTTTTATTTATCTATCAAAATGTTGTCATAAGTAAATTAGATTCAAATAGTTTCGAGTTTCGCTTACTTCTCGTATTTATTTATTCGTATCATTGTACCATTATGTGTAATGTTTGATGGTGAATATTATGACCGGTCGTAAGAACCGACCAAGCAAACAAATTATGCAAGACAACTAACTACAAAGAGAATGGAAACGTGAAACGAATCCTTTTCTTTTAATGTGTGGGAACCCGCTCGGGACGTCAATCCACCAGGGTTAACGGTGGGTGATGTGTTGGAATCGGACCGACTAAAACCAAACGGTGTGCCACTGCGCCTGAGATAGGAGGGATCTGGGAACAGCTGTTATTACGACATCCAGATAACCCGTCTGGCTAGTATGATATAGTAAGAGAAAACCTCCTCACTAAGAAGAAGACTCTGTCCAAAGTTGACTATTAAAGGCTCAAGATGAAGTGAAGTGTATGAGCTGATGGTATCCACACTTACTGCCAAACAAATAAATTGAAGTATTAGCTGAGATAGTGACGTGATAAATTGCAATATTCTTTCAATTATAGTGATGTACATAGACCTTTGATCCGTGATATTTCAATTTAAATTGAGTAATAACTTCGGATGATGTATGTATGTTTGTATGTCTACGTAATTTAATAGTATTGTACTTGACCGACTGACTCACTAGTCGACTAGTTAACACTAAAGACTTCGGTTTAACAATTTGTGCCAGTTTTGGAACGTTTGTCTGTGAGAAAAGAGTGCCGCGCGGCCACTTTTTGCAATAGTTAGTAACTAAACATTGTTTGCGTTAACCAATTGTGTCAGGCGGGGTTTTGTAATAAATACATTGAGCCAATGCGAACTGACTTTATCATACTTTTTTTCTTTTTAGGATTCCGTACCTCGAAAGGAAAAAAACGGAACCCCTTTGTTGTCCGTCCGTCCGTCTGACAAGAATTTTTCTCCGTAACTCAAGTCTACTGTCCTTTGGAGCTCTGAAAAAATCAAACTTCTAAACCAACATAATCAAAAGATACAGCCGTTTATGTCGCAAATTTTCGAAACTCACAAGGGAATCAAAACCTACAGGGTGCTTCCCTTGAACTCAGAATCTTGAAATTTGATACGAAGCAGCGTCTTTAAGCACAGATAAAGGAAAAATGCGAACACCGTAAATTTTAAGTTTCATTACATAATAAAAATATTTTAAATAATTTTCCAGTTACTATCCCTTTCCTCATGAACGTGTAGAGGTATTAAATTGAAATTCATATCAAATAGAACTATGACTCGATTGTCGTGATAGGTGAACTTTTACTCATACATCTACAGGTTTATACGGAACCCTCGGTGCAAGAGTCTGACTCACACTTGGCCGGGTTTTTTTTTAAGACGAATCACTCACTGGGAATGTATCCTGTATCGCATAGATTTTACAAGCATACATGAAATGCACTTGAAGAACGCCCGACTTCTTTCGTGTAATTGATAGATTGAGTAGGTGATAAGTAGTGGCATCAATCACGAACACTTGCAACTTAAAAGCTCTCGCTCCACATGGTGATAAAGAGAAAGATTTGAGCTCCAGTACCTTCACTTACTCGGATATAACACGAAAGAGTTACTTAACACCGCAAGGTCCTTGTATCACTGCGGTCAACTCAATTTGCATATATACCCTTTTCGAACTGAAATCTGCTGTGCTCAAAATGATCAAATTGAACTGTTTATACAAATATCATTTTAGGGGGGGGTTTGCCACACTCGCTACGCTTGGCAGGCGGCTTGGCGAGCGCAGTAGATGTTCGTTATCTTGAAGGAATGCTGCTGCCCATTCCTCTGATTTTTCGCTTTGCTAGGTTTCACGGCTCCCACGGGATGAGAGGGAGTGACCACAGCCGGGGCCACGCGGCCAAGCGTAGGTAGGCCCCCTACTAAATACCCTCACATATAGTCCGAGTCGCGGGGAGCCGATGGATGCAGTTGGCGTCCAGCCGTACGGCGTGGCGTTCTAGGGGGGGAGGCCTATGTTCAGCAGTGGACGTCTTCCGGTTGATGATGATGATGATGATGTTGATGATGATACGTACGTATACCATATGTTAAAATCAAAATTTGATAATAACACTAACTTACTAAATGTCTATATTAAGTAACGCGTAGTTTGATATTCTGACACGAAAAAATATTAAAAATATATTACTTACGAGTATTTCTCATATATGAAAAAAATAATTATTAAAAAATATAATTAATTTATATTTATATAGATTATTAAGTATTCACTAACCCAAAAGAAATCTTAACTTATTTTCATTCGATAACTTATTGTAAACGAAATATCAGCCATGTTTATTTAATATAGAATAGAATAGAATAGAACTTTTTCTATATTTTTTCTTCTATATTAAGAGCCTGCCAAAGTGACTACTCTGCCTGATGGAAAGCATAAATAAAATCCAAGGATAAACTTTATTGTACTCCAAATTTTTACAAATTATATACAAGAGTACATCAGTTGGGTGTCCATGTACAAATGGCGACCTTATCGCTAAAATTTCTTCCAGGCATTTACAGGAATTATGTTTTAAAACGAATCAAAGAGTAACTTTAACGGAAGCATCATCATTGTAATATCGTATTTTGTAATTAAATACTGTTTATAAAACGTTCAGTAATATGAATCTTTTTAACATTACGCTGCGAAAAACAATCTATTTAAGTCATTATGAGACGAAAACATATATTTAATACCCGTTTAAGGTGTTCGTTACCCAGCTTGAGCAAACAGTAATAGCTACTTACTACTCTATATTCACCTACGTATAAAATGATAAAAACCTATAAAAATAACGTGTTGTGACAATAAAAAACAGAGAGTGTGTATTCGTGTACGCACGTAAGAGGTTATACTTCTTTTGCGCAACTAACTTCAGACTGTTGCTTTTTCTGTCGGTAGCAACTAACTTCAGACTGTTGCTTTTTCTGTCGGTAGCAACTAACTTCAGATTGTTGTTTTTTTCTATCGGTAGCAATAACTTCAGACTGTTGCTTTTTTCTGTAGGTAGCAACTAACTTCAGACTGTTGCTTTTTTCTGTCGGTAGCAATAACTTCAGACTGTTGCTTTTTCTGTCGGTAGCAACTAACTTTAGACTGTTACTTTTGTCTGTCGGTGTGCGTGCGCATCGTGAAAATTCATTCTCATCATTTTGCCCAATCGCGCTAAAAGAAGTGTAACTTCAAAAACTATTAAGTCTACTTTTATATAATTTAATTTGTGCTCTTAAAGTAGTAAATATAGAAATAAGTTTTTAGCTCCTGGATACAGCTTACTAATAAATACATACGAACTTTATAGCTAGCCATTATCTTTTATACGTATGAACTCAACAACCGTTTTTCTAAGTCAGCAAAAATACAGAAAAAATAATCAAAAAAGATAAATGATCTCTTATTTCAAGCTATCGCTGTCCATTGATGAACGAAGATCACCCCAAGAAGCGTCAACCATCTCGGTCGGTATCTATAACTATCTTAAACGTTGTTAACATACCATACATTTTGGTCACCTAATAAGAACAGTTTACTTCTTTCAGTATTTATTATAATCTTGTAAAAGAGCAATAAACTAAAACCACACTGGGAATAGTTATTTCTGTCCAGCCCTTTTTCAGACCGAATCATTATTTAATGAAAGAATAAATGATAACTTCCTATAGAGAAATAAATTGGGTTTCTTTCGGAATTAAGAGTTTTGTTTTAATATTAAAGGACAATTCTAATTAGATAGTATTTTTCATATGAAAACGGGATACAATGCATCCGAAAATAATGGGGATTCCGTCCCTTTGCTAGCAGTGAATCCGCTAAATCATATAGAGAAAACCATTGTTACACGTTTTATTATCTTGGCCCTACATAATAGTCAGTCAATACTTCCATGAATATTCATAGTACCTGCATATTTCATAACGGAATATGAGAACTTTCAAAGCCAGTGTTTGGTCACAGGGGACTCGTTTTACAACAAGCTGTAAAGAGGTCAGATATCTCTATAAACAAACATACTTATCCAAGGTACGTGTGGACTACGATCTAGTCGTACATCACTCTAGTGCTTAATGTTAAATGACTCACCTCAGGTGGAGCTGCGAACTTTAGGTTCGCGAGCGAGCCATGTGACCGACTGCGGTGCTCTTGTCTGATGCTATACGAGAAAGCACGTTCATTGAGGTGCCCTTTCTTCCTATAGATTCCACCAGGGTCGTCGGTTGCCTCCAGCCCTGTCATGCTTTGAGCAGCTTTCAGAGCGGCAGGTGGAGGCTTAGAACGTCGCGGATCCACCGTAGCGTACTGCAAACGTCCGCGACCAGGCCCCGGAGGGCCCGGGGGCCCTGGAGGACCTGGCGGGAATGGACCTGCGGCCAAAGCTGCAGGGACACGTCCACGGTGTCCAAGCGTGGCTGGACGTGCATGTGGCAGTGTAGCAGAAGGATGGGCAACCAATACTAGCGGATGTCCGCCAGCCCAAGCCGGTGGTACTCGGCCCAGTGATCGACCATTCATTACTCCAGCGGGACCACCATATAACTCATCAGCGGATGCTGAAGATTTCTTTTTCGTCTTCTTAGTTGTAGCCTTCTTCTTCGGTTCCTCAGGGGGAGGCGGTGGCGGTGGCACTGATGCAGGTCGCGTAATCTGTCTGGGGCGCGGTGCTCGCGCTGTGTGCGGGATTTCATCGCTTGCATCGTCACGCTCAGTTTCACCAACCCACACTTTATGGTTCTCATCACCGTCGTACACTTCCAGCTCCTCGTCCTGATCGGGCAGCTGTGACGGAGTGCGCTCGGCCTCCAAACGCTTGGCATACGAACTATCGGCGTACGCGTGGAAGCAACAGCGCACTAAAGCATTTGCAGCAGCCTCACGTCGACAGATAAAAGCGTGACACTCCAACACTTTGATCCCGTGCGTTCGACGCAGTACGGCCGCAAACAGCGGCGGACGTCGCGGGGCGGGGGCACGTGCGAAGGGTGAATCCAGCGGCAGGAACCGCGGTGCACCCTCCACCGTCACTCTTCGCACTGCCGCACAATAGTGGAGACTAGAAATAGGAAAGAAGCGCGCTACTCTAGATCCACTCTCGTCAATATTTTCTAACAGGATACCGTTCGACCACACCGAGAGCCACGAGTCGATGCCACCGCTCGTCGCGCCCTTGTCCGGGTAGAGCTCGCGTAGCGGCTCCTGAATGCCCTGCAGACCGTCCTTGCTCTGTTGCGGGACTGCCGAGCCGAGGTAAAGCACGCGGCACCGACATATCGGCGTCGACTCCATTTCGTCACTGCACAATCACAACATGACACTGAACACAGAACACAAATATGTCGCGGTGTGACGCGGAGTACGTGCGCTGTCCGCGAGTCGCGCGGCTCTGAGTGAGCGGAATTCAAGATGGCCGGTGGAGGCTCGAGGGGCGCGGGGTCGGGCCGAGAGCGGCGCGGGTCGCGGGGCGGGTACCTGCGCACACGCACCTGCGAAGACGCCTCCGCGACGTCGCGCCGGGGCCGGCGGGCGGCGATACCGGCACCAGCACCGTGCCGATGAACCCCCATTGTGTCAAACGTATGGTCGCGAATTCGGCCGCGTTTCTCTCGCCGCGTCACCACCGACGTGATGGAATGTATTACTTTTGCCCTGTTGCAGTGAAATCTGAAGGTCAATTGAGATATTTCCCCGACGGATGCGTTCTATATGAACGTCCGTTCGTGCCTGAATAACAATTTGTTGTTTTCCAATATGCCTTAATTACATACAAGCAACGGTATTATATGTACCTACTGACGAAATTATGTTTTTAATAATACTGCTCTCATAAGGACATAAAGACCTTGTATACCTTTTGAATGCATGTTTTCGAAACAAAAATTCATTGAACGGTAGCAATAACATCTAACAAGAATATTATTGCTTCAAATAATGAAAATGTTAAGAATATATTAAGTGTTAAATATGTCAAGTATTTTATACCGTAGTAACCATGAGCGTCGCCAGAATTATTTGCCGGGGGTGCATCTACATCCATACTTACTATTAATTAATATAAAGTATATAATGATATAAACAAGAAAGAAATAAGTTTATAATATGTTTTTCTGTGCATTTTCGTTTTGCCAAATACACCGCCGTACACCCTCCTGCCCCTCCCCTTGTCCAGCACCCATGATAGTAGCCATCAATAGACGCAAGCAAAACTTCTATTTTCCTAATTTGTGATTACGATTACGACAATAATTTGTTAAATGATCCATGTAAGTACATATAATCTTGTACACAAATACAAGATAAAACCTTTCGACTACCTCGGTGGCGCAGTGGGAGCGTATGCGGCTGTTGTGCTTGAGGTCTTAGGTTCGATTCCCGGGTCGGACTAAATATTAGTATGATCTACATTAATTTGTTTCGGAGTTTGCGTGTTTTCTATGTATAATGTAATATATTTACAGAAAATATAATGTATTTATATCAGTTGTGTAGAAGTAGTATCCATAGTACAAGCTCTGCTTAGTTTGGAACTTATATCAGTTGTGTGTTAAGATGTCCGGAATATTAATATTTTTTTTTTTATATTGGACCTACCAAAGTGACTCTATTCTGGCTGATGGAAAGCATGAATAGACTCCAAGAGCGTTGCTCGTCATACTCACCGCGAATGACGATAGTGTAATATAGTGACCCACGCTATGGCGGCCTAATGAGATGCTTTTTCACGCCCCGCTTATAGGACCCGGGATCGTAGTGGGAGGTAAAGACACGCGCTGGTAATGAATTCCAGGCTTTAACCGATCTGCACAGGGAGGAAGAACCGAACCGTTTAGTTCGGAAGCGTAATTTAATATTAGATTAATAATAAAAATATTAAAGATATTCTCGAATGGAGCCAGTCTCACAAACTATTTGTTTTACCATCTAATTTCATAACCTGATGTGATCATAGAGTTATAAATATTTTATTACGTCAAACTTTTTTTACACAGCAATGCGTCATAGAAGCAATGAACATAAAAAATTCGGCCTAAAAAATGTAAGCTAGAGTGAAGACGATTTATGAGTTAATGTAACCAATACTGTTCAAAACGCAAAAAAAATTAGTACCTATTTCTCTAGGTTTTATTAACCGACTTAAAATAGATGAAGGTTCTCAATTAGATTGTCTTTTTTTGTATGTTTTTAGTTTACTTCGCTCCTGTTGGCTGTCTAACGCTTGACAAGAGTTATCTAACACTGAAAGAATTTTCCAAATGAGGCAAGCAGTTCCTGAGATTACTGCGTTCAACTAAACTAACAAACACTTCAGCTTTATATTACTACAGATTACAAAAAAAAATTCAGGATGTTTAGAAATAAAACACACAATATATGTATTTTTCCTTACATTTATTTACAAAAGTCATTATTACACTACATTACACCTAATTTCCAATGGAAGGTCATGTCCAGCAGTGGACCAGAAGAAGCATAATGAACGGCACATATTTATTTATTTATTTAATTAGCTCACCAACAATTGTATATACTTTTTAATGGTTAAAAGACATTTTGAAAAATATAAAAAGGCATACTGGTACGCTTACTTATAGGTAAGGACCACGTGTACAATATTTATTGTATGCTTATATTAAAAATATAATACAGATTTTGGTAAAAAAAATATTTTTGTCCACCTTCAACGGAGCTATATTTTTATCCAAAATGTAATGGAACTACAATCAGTTCTCGCTTTGGATGGCCAGAATGCAATATATTACAGCTACCTATATACCTATTTAACTACAACCTAATAGATAAATCTACAGCAGTGACGTCATATCTCAGTAAATACTCCACCACGGGTCTAATATTTAGCCGACTTGTACACAGGTTCGTCGCCTCCCTGGGGTGCTTTGCGCTTCTGAATAATATTTTGTATCTGTAACGAAAATTCAAGGTTAAAACAAACTAGAAACCATATACAGTGGACCCCCGGAACTATTCGACAAATGTTTTGCAGGGCAGTGTCGGACTATCGAATTTGTCGGATTATAGAGTACTGCCTAACACCCCCTATAGCCCGGATTTTTTTACAAAAGAGTACCTTGTAATCCGACAAATTACAGACAAATGATAAAATTCTATATGTTGTCTTCTGGGCTTGTGACGACATTACTAGGTACGTATACGTAATACACAATGAATAAACGCTAAGCTGCACCGCTATCACACGTAGTCAAATTCAAACTAAGCAATCGGAATTGAAACAATACCTACGCGTCGAGTACAAGTTGTGACCTGTTCAATCCTGCACGATCTACATTAGCGAAAATTGTTTGATTGATGTCGGATTACAAGGGGGTCCAGATTAGACAGGGGCCGGATTACCGAGGGTCCACTGTATAGTGTATCAAGATCCAGCGCCATCTGACATGTAACTACGATGTACATATTGTGCCTAAATCGCGTTATTGAAATTTTTAAGTAGAGTACCGCTTTTATTCAAAATGTAACACGTTGGGAGGCTCTCAAACTAGAAAAATCATAAGTAACTCAACAACATTGATGAAATGCGTACCTGCTGCCATTCTCTATCCAACTCCGCCTTCTCACTCTTGTCTTTTGTCTTCCGAGTCTTGCGTCCGTCCTGAGTCTTCACTCCGTACTGGAAGGCTGCCTTCGGCAGGGCCTCCTTGCTGCTCATGTACGCCGAGTACTCTTCCTGGGTATCGAAGTCCCACCGACCTGGTTGACCATTTCAAATTAGAACAAAATGTGTGACAGAGAATGTGTAGAAAATACATGTGCTACGTCCAGCACTAGATTATTAAAGGCTATAATATATTTATTTACAAAAAATAATAATATACGCATCTTAAGAAATTTTAATCAACCATAATCTTTATTGCTTATTTTCACCCATAGTGGTGGAATTTTCTCTTCAAATTTTTATGGGATCGAACCGCAACTGGTAACGTCTCAAATAAAAAAATCTTTGTTCATAAATAATGGGAGTTCCATGGTTACAATATAAATATTGATATTTTTAAACAATGGCTTACCGATTGGTCCCTTTTTATTTCCAGCATCCATCTTGGTGTAATCGACCTCGTCGTCCGAGTCGTCTATGGCGTCGTCCATCTCGCGCAGCCCCGGGTAGCATTCCGCGTAGCCCTGGGGCTCGGCGGCCAGGCGGGACA
Organism: Hypercompe scribonia; assembly: GCA_949316085.1. Classification (NCBI taxonomy): domain Eukaryota; kingdom Metazoa; phylum Arthropoda; class Insecta; order Lepidoptera; family Erebidae; genus Hypercompe; species Hypercompe scribonia. The sequence continues at coordinate 16,097,438 of OX438987.1, forward strand.
GCAGGGCCGCCGAGCGACGGGTTCGATCTTCGGTACGTCGGGGGCCTGACACTTCCACTAGAGACAAAACACATAACGTGTTATTCTTATCCTTTTTTGTTATAGAGACGTTAGGGACGGAACAGCGGTTAGCGTATACGACTGCCAATCAAGAGGTCTCAGGTTCGATTCTCGGATTGGGCTTAAAAGTGTTATTGGGTTTTTCTTACAAGAAATCGCTAATAACAGTCCCTTGAAGAACTGTCGGTACTGATTATCATAAACATCTATTCCAACATTTGTTGGAAAGTCACTGCCTCAAATATACTGGTCGCCCTCAGGGTTGTGGAGGTCCGATGCCAGTCATACATTAAATGATCTTCATTCAACCCTTTCCTCTTAATTTTAAAAGAGGGTACCACTTAAAAAGCATTAAAGAACTTGTCTTTAGAGTTGTCGGTTCCCATAAGCAATGGTAGGCACTTACTGTAAGGCCTTAAAAGACATAAATTACCTCCTTATATTCCCTCCCAAGATTTAGGGGAAAAGGAGTTGGTTCTCTGGTAACCTCACACACTGATGATTGTATCGTAAATAAATACCAATGTCCACTTCATTAAAACTAATATCGCGAAACATCTCGGAAAATACAATTAACATACCTTTTTATTATTATTACGAATTTCAATCAAATATACAGTGAAATATATTGTTCAATTGAGTAGTCTAAAACAGTGACGTCACAATTTGGTATTTAGTACATTTTTCATACAAAATTGTCGTTTTGACAGATACAACAGTAGCCAACGGTACATAGTTCCACGATTTAAAGAACAATATTGGAATGTGACTCACTGTCGTCCTTATCAGCATCAGCGGGCTTGTCGAAGTAGGTGGTGGTTCGAGGTCGGTCGTCGCGCCTCTCGCGTCGTTCGCCCGCGTTGTACTCTCCGATCTCGCCGTAGATGGATTCATCAGCTCGACCCTTTTCCGTACCCTTATCCTAAATACAACACACGTAAATATAGTAACAACCTCAGGTATCTTTATTTTTTTTAATAGCCTACCAAAGTGACTCTACTCTGCTCAATGGCAAGCATGAATAAAATCTAAAAGTTGTGATCACCATACTCATTGCGAATGCGGACAATGCAGTATGGTGACCCACACTATGGCGGCCTATTACGATATTTTACGCCTCTCTTGGGGACGTAAAAGGCATGACAGTCATCGTAGCATTGTATTGTACACACCACGACAACTGTCACCCCTGCATCTATGGGCCACCGGTCTCAGCATTTCATACACGACCGAGTCTGAACTAATCAGAGTCTGTACTATAATAACCACACTGCTGATAAACATACTGTGGCTACTTCCACATACAGCGTAAATCAAGAATACACACTACAGCGCCATCTAGTGAAGACAAGTCGAACTACAAAGTAATGAATTACGGAGTAATTACTAATCCTGAATCATGATATAGAAATTCTCGCGGCGATTAGCGTGTACACAACATCCTACACCCACAACGTGTAACAAAACACATCCACATACATTATAGACAAATAACACCCAGACACAACAAATAATCGTGCTCATCACACAAATATGGGTGGGAATCGAATCCAAGTCCTCCTGCTTAGCAGTCGGGGCCACTAATCGGTAGACCAACAAACCCGTTAATATAAATAAACGAGATTATTATAACTTATTTTATTCGTAATTGTATACATAACTTTATAAATATGATTATCTCTGTGGGCATATATAGATGTTAATTTATGTATGTTTGTGTGTATGTGTGCAAGACTTGCCTCTCATGGGGACAGAAACCACGTATAAACGGGTGCATACTTCATTATTCGACATACAGGTACAGTAGAATCCCGATTATCCGAATTAATTAAAACCAGTGTTAATTCGGATAATTGAAAATCCGGATAATCGATTTCATAGTCAAATCAAACAATACATATTTGAAATTGAAATGTTATAATTATGTAATGAGTTTGACATATGTACCTACGTCGATTAGACAAAGACAAGACAAAGACATTTTCAATTATCTTCATTTTGTCTCCAAGAGACAACACTACTCTTTTACGTTTAGACATTTTATATTTCCAACGCAAGATGTTAACAAAAATAAAAGACAACCTATCGGTTAAACCACAGTTAAAGGTTATAAGAGGATATGAAACAATAACAAACACAATTATGCAAACGAAAGAGAGCGGGAGTAAATATTCGGAGGCGCGTGTAAACTTGTCGTTACGTGTCTAGTTGCGCGGTATAAAATTTTTCAAGCAGCAGCTAGAGACGTGACGCGGGTCCGGATAATTGGATCGGATAATCGGGACTCTGCTGTATTTAATCCTGATAAAGGCATAATAACAGCTAGTCTTGTTCATTTGTGAGGAGCTAAAGCCTGTGACAGAGATACAATGTCTGTATTCAAGTTTGGCCTAGTGGGTTAGGCGGTCACCTCGCCGCTTCCCACTACCCTGACTGGCACAATCCCCATATGGGACTGAGATGTGGTACCATTTTAACCTTCCAAATAAATTCAGCGGTTGTGGCTTTACTCATATTAAAGACAATTCCTTACATAACGACACTGCCAGGATCCATGTATCCAGGGCTTGCATCATACTTATATACTGAAATAGTACTATATTTCAAGGAAACACTGTGTGATGCACAAACTTTTGTTTTAAATCTGGGTTTTCTTAGCTGTGATAATCCAAATCATATAATTTCTGGTTCTTTCAGAATAGACATGATGCTGGAGAAAAATACTTCGCCCCACCCCTCTAAGGGTACGATCCTGTCATATAGTAGGGTACGGTACCTTGGTCTTCTTGAGTTTCCGGTGTCGCCCATGACGCAGGTAGGAGAAGATCTGCGTCATCTTGTCCAGCACCAGCAGGCTGGCTGCGGAGGCGTCTGACCGCGGAGCATGCGCAGGCACGTCGGCCTTGCTGCGCGTGAGTGTGGTGGGGATGTCGCTGTCCAGGGCGCCTTCGTCCTCCAGGTCCACCACGTACGCCGTGCGACCAGACACGAACATCTCGTTGCGTACTATCTTCTTGGTCCTGTAAAATCATTATCATCAATAACCCTTAACGATTAAGTGCTAGAAATAAACAAACACTTAGAGTAATAGTTGGATATTAATGTTTTCAGCCAGCTGACACACAACACCATCTAGCTTCAAATTAACCAGTGCTTATATTATAACAGTCAGGTTGACTGTTTCCTTTTTTTATATAAATGCATACATATTACAAATAGAAAACACCCAAATCAGGCATATTTGTATTACCACAGACTAACCAATTTAGGTGCCAAGTTTTCATAGACTAATAATTTCTTGAAACCTGTATATGACGTGGTGGTACCTTTATCAACCATTTTCTTAAAAATCAGTTAAAATAATGTAATATATAAAATTCTCGTGTCACAGTTTTCGTTGCCATACTCCTCCGAAACGGCTTGACCGATTTTGATAAAAAAAATTGTGCTTATCCGGTATCTATGAGAATCAGCCAACATCTATTTTACATCCCCCTAAATGTTAAGGGTAGTACAACCCTAAAATTACTAGGAAATAATTTATATGGCAAAACAACGTTTGCCGGGTCAGCTAGTTTCATATAAATATGTATATACCTAAATAATTAGTAAATACTATATTATATGTATATTTACATTATCTGCAAATATTTGTTTCGAAGTTTGGGTGTTTTCTATGTATAATATGTATGTATTTACAAAAAAAAAGTATATAAATACTCTATCAGTCAGTCTAGTTATCTTAGCACAAGCTAAGCAGAGCTTGTGCTAAGATAACTTTTAAAACTAGATGACGTTGGGTGTGAAATATCTGAAATATTTATTTATTTATTAAAATATGTAAAACATATTATAGCTTACTTCTGTTCCTGTATCATATTGTATATATTCTTGCCCATTGTCGTCTCAAATTGCATTTCCTCCTCCTGAAAACATAAACATAAAGTATGTAAACAAAAAATCCCATAGAAATTTATATTATCTATGAATTAGTGGTTTAAGTTGTCGCCACACCGTTCTCTACTGCGCTGAGTATTATGGGTTCAAACCCCATATGGGTCAACTCTTTGCGTGATCCATAAATCGTTTTTCCCCCACCCACAGTCCCCGCGACACAGAATTTATTCCTAGGGTGGGAAGTGTTTTTAAAAAAAAAATAAAAAAATTGAGGGCATTTTTGCGCAAATAGATTTTTAATCTTCTCTGTAGGACTTCTAGAGCTGTGATACTAAGTATCTCTAAGATCATTGTATTTCATGCTATTATAAAAAATGATTACATTTTCAAGGAGTGTTTCCTATCAAAATTCTAAGCTAATTCTAAGCTTCGTTCCCGAAGCTTAACGAAAGAACCCTCATAAGTACCCTAGTACCAGACTTCCCAACCACTGAGAAATTTAGAATTTTTTGTGCCAATCACAAAATATATTTGTTAATACAGTAAGAAAAAATAATGTAAATCAAAAAACAAAAAAATATTTATTCTAGGGTCTGAATCAGCCTGTCCTATATGTGAGACATTGGGATCATATGTTAAGAAAAAAATATATTATTACGACTTTATTGCCTATGTGGCATCTTTAAACCGCGTGGTGACGCATTAAGAATACATAGTGTTACCACCCTATTCATCCCGTAGGTGTCGTAAAAGGCGACTAAGGGAGCAAAGTATACAAGGCAGTATCATTACAAGGAGAAGGAAAACTTGGAACAAACCCTATCCAACCCGTCTGGCCAGCGTGGTATAGTAGGCTAAAACCTCCTTGCTAAGGAGAGGCCTGTGTCCAGCAGTGGACTGTAAAAGGCTGTGGATGATTATAGGCTATTTCACATTTAGTAAAGGTTTCCCAACAATTTTAGGTAATTTGAAATATATAATTACTTTTATTTCTATAGCTATAATTAGCTATATAAAACAAAAACCAATGCACTCTTAACGGCTACAAAATATAGAAACTGAAATTATATATCTAAAAAATGTCTCTGTATTTTTTTATCAAAATATTTTTTTTAACAGCAAAATAGTTAAAAATGTTTGCTATTTACAAAAAGGGCTTAAAAAAATAAAGCCAGTTTAAGAAAAATTTGGTAATCTGGTGTCCTAAAAATATGACAGCGGGAAGTAATGGGTTAGGTATGCATATAATTACATGTATTGTGCATTTATCATTTATTTAGTAGTAAGTTCATGTATATTATTTACATTTAAAGTATATTAATGAGCTCAATAACCATGTACCTACAGCATCTTATTTCTACATCACCTGAATTATTTCTACGTCCATCTTATTTCTACGTCGACTGGGAGAGAATGCCTTATGGCGTTAAGTCCGCCTTTGTACAAGTTAACAAATAAAATTCTAACGAAATTAAAGAGTGTTAAAGAGGATTTTGAGTATGAAGAAGGCCCAGTAAGGTGAACCGTCTGCTTTTGAAAATAACTGAATATTAACTATATTTTTCTTAACACCAATTTCGTGTGGTCAGCCGAAGCTTAGATCTGAAATAATTAGGTATTCTTAAACACATAGCATCTCACCATAGGAACTTCTTTCTTCTCCTTGATGACAGGTGCTTCTGGTACAACTGGTTCGACCGGCATTGACACCAGTCGTTCCATCTCAGCCTCTTGCTCCTGCTCCCTGGTCTGAATCTCAGACCGGACCTGGATAAACAGAAATATAAATAATAGTGGTATATAATAATTAAACTCTACTTTGTCTAATGGAAAGCATAAATAGAATACAAGAGTTGTGGTCACCATAGTCATTACGAATGCAGACAATGCAGTATGGTGACTTCCACTATGGTGGCCTAATAAGATACTTTTTCTCACCCCGCTTGGGGAAGTAAGATGCATGACAGTCACCATGGCAGTGTAAGGCAGGTTATCCCTGCATCAATAGGCCTTTGATCTCCACTCACCAATGGAACACGATAGCATGGATGCCGTCACTTTAGCTCGGTCTATCCTTTGGGAATGTAGTCTTTGGGACTATGAAAGTAATATAATGTTGAATAGCTTACAGGTGACATCTGAGGTGGTATACAATGGGAATCTTGTGTCAAATCTAGAGTATAGAAAGAAAGTATAGCATGGGACCCAGTGGTAACGGATTAAGAATACATAGTGTTACCATCCCGTGGGTGTCGTAAAAGGCGACTAAGGGACCAAGTATACAAGACAACATCATTACAAAGAGAAGGAAAACTTGAAAAAAACCCTATTCCAACCCGTCTAGCCAGCATGGTATAATAGGCCAAAACCTCCTTGCTAAGGAGAGGCATGTCCAGTACTGGACTGTAAAAGGCTGTTGATGATGATAGCATGAGACCCAAAACATTTTGTGTCCCAGGGGCTTCCATAGTAAAATGGTGTGTTCGTATCTTTACTTCAATTTGCCCCTATTGTCTTTTGATTAATTTCATTGTGGGTTGCACAACAGTTAGATATTGTCTGGGTGTAATTTATCTATTATATGCATGTATTTAGAAATATAAAAGTATGAGCAGTTTGGTTACCATACCAATTTGTAATCAGCATCTTGAGTGAGATGTGTGAGGGTATTTACTTTAGAATATCTGACTCACAACGTAATCAAGTTTCAAACTAAGCAGAGCTTAACTTGAGCTTGACTGATAGAATAGTTTAGAACTTTTTTTAAATAAATACATATTATGTAAAGATAATACCTACATATCTAAACAAATTTCTGGAGATCATATTAACATTTGGTCCAATTCGGTAATTGAACCCAAGCCCTTAGTACAGATATAGTAGTAGCATGTTTGTTGAACTTACCTTTTGCAGCAGAGCGTAATCAAGACCCTTCACTAAATGAGTATGCTCCATGTCACCACCAAGATATTTTGATTCCTGAAATAATAAAAAATTACATTATTATCTGTGTTGTCATGTTTCGTTGGTGAGTGTGAGACCGGAGGCCTATTGATGTAGGAGTGACAGTTATCGTGGTAACTGTGTAAACCTTACACTGTCACGATGACTGTCATGCCTTTTACGTCGCCAAACGGGGTGTGAAAAAGCATCTCACAAGGCCACCATACTGTAGGTCAGCATACTGCATAGTCTGCATTTATAATGAGTATGGTGATAACAACTCTTGGATACTATTCATGCTTTCCATCAGGCAGAGTAGAGTCACTTCGGCAAACTCTTAATATACAAAAAAAAAAGTACCCAAGCGGGGCGTGAAAAATCATCTTACTGGGCCGAAATAGTGTTGGTCACCATACTGCATTGTTTAAATTCGCAATGAGTATGGTGACTACTACTCTTGGATTCTATTCATGCTTTCCATCAGGCAGAGTAGAGTTATTTTGGCAGGCTCTTAATATAAAAAAAAAAGATTTATTTTTTAAAGTTACTGGCACATATTAACATCTTGTTTTCTAATGTTTCAATTATTCCAATATTCAGACTTTTTATAACAGACCTCTATTATTACTTGGCTTACATAACTATAGATCATCATCATAGGCCTCCGCCAAGGTTCTGGTTGACGATTCAATGTGGGCTCTCTACTAGCACGATAATAGGATATTGAACCGCATTAACTATAGTTACACATTGTATAATCAGTATCATCTCAGCCAAATGATGTCCACCAGTGGACATGTTATTAACATTTAAATAAATTCAGGCGCACGACCGACGCCTAGTCGTGACGAGACACGGGGTGTTAAGACCTCAACTTCCAAAATCTGGGCTGTTATATTACTAAATATTTTTCTAACTAGAAAAATTTAAAAATACTTTTTTTGACCCAACCCGGGAGTCAAACCCGAGACATCTTGATCGGAATATGCTAACCTCAACACCAATGAGGCAGTCTAGAATGTTCATATAGAAAAAGAATACCAACCTGAATAAGTTGCCTTCTTCTTTCTTTGGCATCCATTCCTGACTTGAGATCCGGTGCTACAGCTCTGAAAACATAATTTTTGCTTAATATTTTGTTGATATTTATTTAACATATATACGAGTAAATATCAAACAAATTGACTGCAATCAACCAGTTGGATATCAATACCATTGCTTATATTTTCCTTGCCGTCAATCTAGTGGTGTATTTCCGTGTGGTAACAGAAGAATACAGAATGCCACCACCCCTAATCTTCCCATGGGTGTCGTAAGAGGCGACTAAGGGAACAAAATATGCAAGACAACATCATTGTAAAGAGAAGTTCAAGAACCAACCCATCTAGCCAACGTGGTATAGTAGGTCAAGCGTTCCATTCTAGGGAGAGGCCTATGTCCAACTGTGGACTGTGAAGGCTGTATTTGACTATTATGAATCTTCCTAGACATAGAGTCAGGTGTCTGCCAGCGAACTAGCCATAATGGAAACCAACCATAATAAAACCGAGCCACAGTAATTCAATTAGTTATTGCCCTCTATTAATTTATACAATATATCCTGTAGGACATGACAAAATTTGGAAGGGAAGGTGTACCATTCATCATCCATTAAGCAAATTATAATATAATTTTAGTCTGTCTGGAATTAATATTTTTTTCATTGTTCCTGTGTATAGTATAATGATTATATTAATTATCTATAATTATAAAATAGCTGAATATTATAAAAGAAAGTTAATTAGTTAATTAGATAATTAGTTAAATAGTTAATAAAAGAAAATTATAGTATATTGCTAATTTAGTATATTATTATACATCATTATCATTAATTAATTAATAATTAATTAAATACTAATTTTATTAGACTGTATTAGTACATATAGTATTATTTTTGTATTAAAAAATCTTTTGATTTGTTAATAACTTTGAAATTCTTCTTTAATTTAACATTAACTGCCTCGGTGGTGCACTGGTAGCTTATATGATTGCTGTGCTTGAGATCTCGGGTTCAATTCCCGGGTTGATCTTATGTTTCATGCAAAATCTACAAATTTTCTTTTAAGTATATGTATGTATTTACAAAAGTATATATGTATTTATATTAGTTGTCTACTACCCATTTTTTTTTAACATGTGAAACCCCCTCGAGTCGTCACCCCACTGGGGTTTACGGCGGGGTGGTGTGTCGGAATCGGACCGACTAAAACTACACAGTGTGCCACTCTGCGCCTGAGTTGTCTAGTACCTATAGTACAAGCTTTGCTTAGTTTGGGAATCGATGGCATTGCGTCAAATGTATGAAATATTTATTTATTTAATGTTATTAGGTAATGTAAGGTTTTAATGGACTAAAACATGGACTCGATGAACACATTTTTGTTTAGATGTTGGTAAGCTATTTTTGTACCAAATTGTACATTTTGTGCTATCTTTATATTGCCTGTCAAATTTTAATAATGTAATAAAAATAGAAACTAGAGTTATGCAGCTACTGTTAGCAAGCCCTAAATTGTTAGGTGATGTCTTATTTACCTGTATGCACTACTTGTGTTACTTGTGGGATCAGCAGGCCCCAATTCGTTCAGGCCATCTCGTCTTTCTCTAGCTCTATCTCTGTACTTCTCTGCCAGTTCTGCCAGCTTGTTATCTTCTTGTTTTTTCAAGGCTGCGTAGTAAGACTTCTTTTTTCTTCTAAGTTCACTTTTGTTCTCTGCTGGAGGTGGCATAGATCTGTAATTTAGAACAAATTACATTTTAACTATAGTTATTTTTCTGTATTTGTTTATTTAACCACAATTTGTACCAATTTTTACATTAAAATTCTAATTTTTGTATATAAAACTAGTGCAATTGTAAATACGTAGCAATAGTCGTCAGCGATCATGACTGCTAAGTTGTGGGTTAGACTCACACCTCGAACAAATATTGTGCATCAAGCATGATCATTTGTTCTATCTAGATGTAATTTCGCTCTTTTGTGTTTGAATTTCATCATCATCATCATTAATAGATTATAAAGGGCCTGTGAAAAGAGGTTGTCACATACTGCCCAAGCAGATTAATATGTTTGTTTCAAGATTTCCTTCTCTTTGCAGTAAAGTTGTCCAGCAGAGTTTCGTCCTTTAGTCCGCTCTTACGACAATACAATATTCGTGGTGATGCTCCGTATTCTTAATCTGTCACAACTTAAGTATTATTCCTGATTCCTTGGAAAATAACTTTAAAATCAAGCAACTATTTAATGTAGACTAAACTCTAAAAAAACTAAAATAAAAACAAACGAAAAAAAAAAACTCTAAAAAGACCACGGCTACAAGCTTGTCTTTTAAGATGTTATATCTTACCCAGAATTGGCCATGGCTTCACGCACAGAGCCTGCAGGGTGTGCGCCCCCTGAAGGCGTAGCCCTAGGAGTCATCAACAACTTCCTAAAATCGTCATTCGTGAGCCTTTGAGAGCCAGGTGTATGTTCCACACTATTTTCATCCATCTTGTTGGTTTAAAAACACGAACTGTATAATTGAAGAGTCTTCCTTATTCTTGATTGTCTCCGTGTATGTTTCGAATCAATGAACTAATGTGTGTGACTGTAAAGAAAATTCCTGTAATGATGCGACTGATCTACAGCCCCAGCCGTATCAATTATCAGTTCTACTAACTTTGACATCTGACAGTATGTTTTCATTTACCACAGACTTTACTTTTTTTACTTGATATGGTAATGAGTCTTTTTAGGAGAAGTTGAAGTTGCCACAGGAAAAAAAAAACTGTAAATCAATTACATTTAAAAATTATTATACGTTATTTAACAATAATGATTGCACTACGTTTTTAAAACTAGAATTAAAAAGGATGAACTTCCCAATTGTTTATCTTTTTATTTATTTTTGTATCCTTTTTATTGAGGCCACCATAGTTGGCAGCCTGGTAAGATGGTTTTTCATGACCCGCTTGGAGACATAAAAGTCATAATAGTCACCGTTACAGTGTAGGGCTCCCACAGCTATCACGATAACTGTTACCCCTGCATCAATTAGCCTCCTGTCTCGCACTCACTAACGGAACTTGACAAAATGGAAGCTGTCGCTTTAGATGGATCTTCTGTGAGAGAATAGCTCCTAACTGTTCCGGTCAAACCAACCCATTCATGCTGAAATCAGCGTGGATTTACTACCTTGGACTCTATTACCGTTAAAGTAAGATGTATCATACTATTTATTTTGAAAAATTAATGCCTTATAAAAATGTATATACCTACATTTTTATAAAATAGAATAAGTCACTCTGACTATCGATCAACATTATTTTGAATACTTTTTTTGATAGAATGTACAATGTGCCTTTCACGTAATCTGAGTGCAGATGTACTCAGAAATTTTACATTTCGGAGATTGATTAATCAGATATTTACCAACCATAGAGAGGGAAGATGTGGTGTGACCAACTTAACCGAATTCTACTAATAAGCATCTTGATGTAACTAGAAATCATAAATCACTAAATAAAAAGGTTTACGTAATTCTGTCTATTATATCTTTTGTTAATGTTATATAATAATGTAAATATATATCATAAAATATTATACTGAATTTTAAAAATAAAGTTAAATTACCTTTTTATTTATCCTTAAGGCTATGCCTGAGAAATTTCTTTCATTTGAAAATTTTAGAAATTTCTTAATTCCAGTTACCACCTAATTTTGATGTAACGATGTACTCCTAGCCGGTGTTAACCACAGTGGCCAGCTCCAACCGATACCAAGACAGTGTGAATACAGGTGCACTTTCTGTTCCTTCACTCTCACAATGCAATTGACCGTTTATCCAACACGACCTGTTATTAAGAACTTCTTTAATCAGAAAAACTCATTGTGGAGGGAACGAGTGTCATGTCCCTCCGACACAAAGGGAGGATCCTCCTACCACGCAAGGTGATCATGCCTGGCGGGCCACGACCCAACGGTTGATATTGGGATGTTGTATATATGCTAATTGCCACGAGAATCTTTATATCGCGATACAGGATTAGTAGTTGCATTGTAGTTCATTACATTCATACGTTTCGTTCATACTTCATAGTTAGATAGCGCTGCTGTACATTTTTCTTTGTGTTATAATGTGGAGGTCGCCACACTCATTAAATTTTTGGCTCCCCGGGCACTGAACTCAAGACTTTTGGTTGGTAATTACATACGCTAACTGTTAAATCAACAACGTAGCAGAGAAATAATTGTAGGACACTTGTAGAGTATTATTAATAAATTATTATTAAGAATAAAAACGCAATGTCGTTATAAAAAAAATAAAAATATTATCCAGACAGCTAAATAGTAAAAGAAATTGTTGTCATGCAATATTAATTTTTTTTAGGAATTCTATACACAATTTTAATCTGTCCTCTATATGTCCTATGTACATATCAAATAAACGAACACATATTCTTTTTCTTTTTTGACAGTCTTGAAACCAGGTACAAAATAAATTTTCTTTACTGACAACCCTAAGTACTTTTTCACAAGTGTTCCATCGGTTTTTGCTAATTATAGGTATGTAAGTAATATTATTTATTTTATTATTGTTTAATTTGTTGAATAGTAAATAAAGTAAAGTAAATCAGAACCTAGGCTTTTATAGGCTTGTATAGCAAGGTAGAACAGAAAAGTCTATAATATTGTTCTATATAATTTCTTATATGTGTATGTACCAATATATTTTTTGTAAATACAATCTACGTGTCGTGTTTTGTATAACTTTGATTAGATTACGAAGATAAGAGTAAATAGCTTCATGTTTCTTTTATAGCAGTAAGTAGACAATAATATTATAACCGAGGGCTAAGTAACTTATGTATTTATTTTAATTTTATGCAGTTTTGTGCATCGGCGGACCAAATACCCAGGTGTAGAAACATTTAAGAACTCTAGTTAACTCTTTAGAACTTGTACTTACTAATAACCCATTTATTTCTATAACTTAAACAGCTAGCATTGTCTGTGATACTATTATGTGGTTTTATAATGCACATATATAATAATATTGCAAGTTAAAGTTGAATCAATATTCTGTTAATCTTAATAAAATTTTACTACGAGAATATACGACATTTATAAGATTGAGACTAGATGGAAACTGAATTTTGAATGATTTATTACGAGTATCTAAATTATTACGAAAATAATATTAAAAATAACTCCACACGTCTCCATTCCAAATTAGGCAGAACCTGTGCTATGATAACCAGACTGTTGATAAACATACCTTTATGTTCTAACTACATACATATTGTAGATAAATTAGGTAAACCAGACACAGAACAAATTACTTGTCCTGGTTGGGATTCAAATCCAAGACCTCCAGCTTTGCAGTCAGGGTTACTACCCACTAGAACAACAGGCCGGTCAACACACCTTTCGGTGATGACAATTTGGTGAATTTTCCTTGGAATGTGATTAAAACCGTAGTTACAAAAATGTCGAAGTTTTAGCCACCTCTGTCCGAGATAGTGCCGTAACTAAGGTTTTAAGCGCCCGATGCAAACTTTTTTAACTGAGCGTACCGTGGTCTGTATGTACTTGTTTGTCAACAGCAAATTTACAAAATGGCCGCTAAGAATAAAAAACAAAAGAGTGTCTTGGAGGAATTACTATCGAGGTAAGTTACGTAAGCATATTATAAGTAGTTATACCCTTTAAAACTTTTTGTTTTTGACTAATTAATAATTTACTATTAAATTAAATACAACGGATCTTAATCCCGAATTAGATGTGAGTCGAGTACGTGACCTTGAACTTAGCAGTCAGGATTACTAACTACTAGATGCTGAGATATTAAATAAACTCACAATTGTGTTAATTGTATGACGATGTCCTTATGGCAGTCTCCTGGCTTGTGCACAGATGTGACTCACAAAACCGAATTTCGTCCTGAACGTTACAGGTAATGCAGTAGAGTTGACCGCTTTCATTGCGTGTATAGTTGTAGATAGGCTTCGGCTGGGTCTTCTGCGAGTGCCGTCTCGCTTCAAGGTCTTCTAGACGCTGTTGCTCAAACTTGTCAGTTGTGCCTTTGAATCGCCGTCTCCACTAGGATCGATGTAGCGATAACTTCTCTCAATCCTCCACTTGTATAATATGTTAACAATATTAACTAAAATAATGGTTTATGTGTCTGTTACAGTGTGCAAACTACGAATTCGAATAACGCCGGATCAGGCAACACAAGTAAAACAGAATTTACTTTAGCTCTCAACACCAAGGATGGCAAGCTCGTCCTAAATATACAGACAGAGAGGTAACCCGAAGCTTCTTTCACGTGATTATTTTTCATATTGTTTTTCTAACCTTAAGAATCCTTTTCTTAGGTAATAGAGCCACGCTAATTTCAGCGCGCAGGTTGACTCGACCTGGTCAGTACTATACTACCCTCTCACAAATGATTAACCTAAAGTGACAACATCCGTGTTGTCGTGTTTCATTGATGAGTGACCGGAGGTCCATTGATGCAGAGGTGACAGTTGTCGTGGTAACTGTGTGAGCCTTGCACTGCCACGATAGTTATCATGCCGTTTACGTCCCCAAGCGGGGTATGAAAAAGCATCCCATTAGACCACCATAATGTGGGCCACCATACTGCATTGTCTGAATTCATAATGTAGAATAGAGTATGTCGAGTAGAGTCATTTTGGCAGGCTTTTAAAATATAACAAAATAAAACATGGCCAACTTGCGTACTACCGTTCTTTATTTTATTTCTGTAGAGGTGAAATTTCCAAGAATTCATTCTTGTGACTGCTTAGAGTATAAAAAACACCAAACTTCCAAAATTTCAAATTTTCGCACCAAGCGGATTAGGCTCTACATTAATCATTCAATCAAGGCAAATATTTCTTTATATACATATAACTATAGAATAAATTAACACTATTTTTTCATAAACTACTGGCATCATTCGTACCGAATGAGTCACAGCCCAAATGTGAGTACATTTCACTTAATTGTAAAAAAATGTATACTAAGTGAACACAGTAAAAAAAAAATGTGCACACTTAGTATACATTTTTCATTACATATTCGCGTTTGTTTTCTTTTTTCAGCTCTAAACAACAACATGCTTCCCAGCATCAAACGAAACAGAAAACAGCCGTCCCGAAAAGTTCTCCACAGACGTCTCATTCTAATCTGAATACTACCCAAAAAAATCAAAAAAGCTTACCGAGTACTTCCAAAGCTAACACTAACGCGAATAACGCACAAAAAATATCTTCAAATGCTTCTAAAACTCACCCTAATACTGGACAAAATAATTCCCAGCATCATTCCAACACGAATTCCGTACAAAAAAAACATAAACAACCTCCCAAAGCTAATCCCAACTTAAACACAGATCAGAAACATCCGCCACCTTCTCACGGAACTCACCCTAACCATCATATTCAAAAGAAAAGTTTTAAAAATACTTTCAAGCCCCAACCTAAATTTAATACTGGATCCCAACTTTCCCCACACGCTTTTAAAACTCTTTCTAACTTGCCTACTGGTCACAGAGATTGCTATCCAGACTTCACGACCCGTTCCAACTGGCCTATTGGTAATCAAAATCCTTCAGCAACTTCCAGTATCCAAGAGAACTTAAAAAATATTGTTCTGGCAAGTTTACCACCGAAGTTTCATAGATCTCGGGAGCACAGAGCACAGTATGATGGCGACCGAAACCAAATAAAGGAGAACGTATCACAAGGACAAGAGCAACGGTACGAATCGCCAAATTTATTATTATTAATAATATTATTAACAGTATTACCCTACATTTAACTGTAAAACTCAGTATTAACAAATTCATACTAAAATATAGAGTGGAAAACATCAAGGGGCGTTTAAGGGCGACATCAATCTAGTTTAGAAAAAGACTTGGAAGAAGACGACGAAGACGAACTCAAAAGTAACTCTGCCTGTTCTGTAATACCAGGATCGACTGCCGTTACCGGGAATATCAGGGCAATTTTAGCCGTACTTGACACAGTGCGATTGCCGCATTCATGTCTAACATATAGGTAACCGTCTCGTAACTGTAAAACAGACGAACTGAAATATTCGTAGGTCACCTATTTTATGTCTATTGAACTTGACTGCACATCGTTTAAGTGACCACTTCGTCGTTTCCTACTACGCTAAGTTCTATGGAAATGATCTCCACACGGAACAATACTTTACGTGATCTACAAATTTTGTACTGAGTAGGCCGCCATGGTGTGAGTCGCCATGCTGAATTGTGTACATTCACAATGAGTATGGCGACCACCAGTCTTGGATTCTATTCATGCTTTTCATCAGGTAGAGTAGGGTCACTTTGGTAGGCACAGAAAAAAAAATACAAATGTAAAATCCCCGTGACCCTGGACATACTCCTGGTGCGGGAGTTGTTTTTTTTTTAAAGCATGAACTTAAATCTTCTGCTAGTTTTTGCCACAGGGCTACACGTTTATACATTTTTAAATATAAATTCTGAAAAATATCGAGTCTGAAAACAGATGCTGCCGTATTTCATAGTCAATACGCCAAAGTAAATTTGTAATGAATAATTTGTCTTTCCCCAGACCTCGCAGCACGTATGAACATGAGTTGAACTGCCCAACTTGTAAAGCAGCATATCTCCCTCAGATCTACCAGTGCGCAAGCGGTCACAGCTCTTGCAGCAGCTGCAAGGAAAAGGGCTGGTCATGTGGCAAATGTGGCCAAGTGATTACTGACATGAGAAACTTTAGTCTAGAAGAATATCTGACTAAGAAAAAAGTTCCATGCCCACACGAGGGCTGCAAGCTACTCATCAAAATGTTAAAAGTAGATGTTCACATCAAAGAATGTCCATTTGGAATACTAACTTGTCCTGCTGGGTGTTCAAATAAAATGGCATTAAAGCAATTATCTGGTCACTTCGACGATCGGCACCCGGAACAGCGTTTGGAAGTCGGCTCCGAAGTCGACCTCCGTTACATATATGAGCCTAGCAAGAAGATGTACCTCATACAAATTGGTGCTTTCCACTTCTTGTTCCACGAATGGGTGTCACCAGGAGACCGTCGGATATACCTGGCCGCTCAACTAATCGGCACAAAAATTAGTGCGTCGCAGTGGCTTTACGAAGTCCACATCTATAACAAGAATGAGCCTCATAGAACGTACACCTTCTCTGAGATCTGTACGTCGTTTGTGCAGCCTGTGATTGATGTAGTTAAAGAATGTAAGTGTTGTATTCTGACTCGGGACCGCGCTGTTACTTTTCTTAAAAACGCTGCCGTTAATTATAAAGTTTTTATAAGGAAAAGTGAAGAAAATAAGCCTCAAATAGATTTGTGCGAGTAAACCTAAATTATTAGTGTATGCTTATCAATAAATACATAAATAAATAAATATTTTGGACATTTGACACACAACGTCATCTAATTTCAAACTAAGCAGAGCTTGTGCTAGACTAGACTAGGCTAGAACTAGACTGACTGACAGAATAATTATATGCTTTTGTTTTGTAAATACATAGAAAACATCCAAATATTTACAGATCATACTAAGACTTAGTCCGACCCGGGAATCAAACCCGAGACCTCAAGCACAGCAGTCGCATTCAATATCGCTGCGCCACCGAGGCAGTTGTAATTCTTGAAAAGGATTAATTTTAATCATTTAGAGGTTATCCTGGTTGCTAAGTACAGTACAGTACAAGGTTAAGTGCGTAATCATGACTGCTAAACTCGAGTTTATTATCGAGTAATCGAGTATACTCGAGTTTATTTACACAAGACAGGTATTGTGCGATGAGCGTAATCATTGGTTGTGGAAGAAACGGTGTAATTTATTTATGGTATGTATGTATTTACAAACGTGTAGTTACGATTATTAGCAGTCTGCGTACCTTACTGGCTTTGCCTAGCTTGAGATCAGATGACCGTGTTTGCGATGCGTCAAACTATTATTAATGGTTATGGAATTTTAGAAAAATATGTGTACTTCCTTTTTTTTTCTATATTAAGAGCCTGCCAAAGTGACTCTACTCTGCCTGATGGAAAGCATGAATAGAATCCAAGAGTTGTGGTCACCATACTCATTGCAAATGCAGACAATGCAGTGTGGTGACCCACACTATCGCGGCCTAGTGAAATGCTTTTTCACACCCCGCTTGGGGACGTAAAAAGCATGACAGCCATCGTGGCAGTGTAAGGCTCGCACAATTATCACGATAACTGTCACCCCTGCATTAATGAGCCTCCGGTTGCCTCCTTCCTAAAGAGAGGCCTACGTCCAGCAGTGGACTGTTAGAGGCTGTTGATGGATGTAGTTATGTATATATATAATGATGTAAGTGGACTTTAAAAATCACTGTATAAATTAGACTTTGAAATAAAATTATATTCTGCAATGTGATGTATCATTTTTAACCTTTCATACTTTTCCTCGTTTTCACTTTCAAACTCAAACGAGTCTCACAATTTCCAACATCTCCTCGGTATAGATGTATGTTGATTTCGACAAATACTTCAAGTATCTCGCAGGTACTTTACCCAGGTACCCACTTTATTTCTTAGATAAAAGGCATCCTCATATTTAACACGGACAGAATGGACGGCCTTCTCGGACCTTTTGGAATTGGGTGGTCTCCAAACGTCTCCATATTGCCCTCATCAAGTCTTAAACAACTTTCTAGCAATATGTTTAGAACCTCTCTAAGAGGTGGTTTAGACTTAAGGTGACCCGTACAGATAAAATAAGTAAGAAGACCCATACAACCTAAAGCGACAGCATCCGTGCTGTCGTGTTGCGTTGGTGAGTGTGAGCCCGGAGGCCCATTGATACAGGGGTGACAGTTATCGTGGTAAGTGTGTGCAATACAGTGCTACGACTGTCAAGCCTTTTTCGTCCCCAAGTGAGACATAAAAAAGCAACTTAATAGGCCGTCGTAGTGTGGGTCTCCATACTACATTGTCAGCATTCACAATGAATATGGTGACTATAACTTTTGGATTCTATTCATGCTTTCCATCAGGCAGAGTAGTTACTTTGGCAGGTTCTTAAAAAAAAACAATAATTTTACTACTATCTGTGTCAATTTAGATAAATAGGCTAGATGACACCTTAGTCAAATTAGTTACTTTTTATCATGTGTAAAGACGACAATGTAAAATTATGACGTCACTGTTTTAGACTACTCAATTGAACAATATATTTCACTGTATATTAGATTCAAATTCGTAATAATAATAAAAAGCTATGTTAATTGTATTTTCCGAGATGTTTTATTTGTAATGAAATGGACATTGGTATTTATTTACGATATAGTCATCTACCCAATTGTTATAGACATTTAAACACGAGATTGACGATATATGTAGACTCGGTGATCAATGTTCCGATAGTCGTATCTGCTCATATATTGATAGCAAAGAGCCTTGACCAACACCTTAAGAGGCTCACGTTAGAAGGCTGGAACTGCTCTAACACAGAAAGCAGTGATCTTTGATACGGCCCGTATAGTAAGGAGGTTCCTGTCTTTGGAGTCTTCCTCTAACAACTCGAAGTCGGCGGACTATTATTTTTATATTAAAAAAAAAAGATAAAATGATCATCACAATAATGTGATCCGTATCATACAGATAAAAAAGGATATATACAAACAGTATCCGGTAATTTTATTAAAACTCGTGTCATAGTTAAACTTTCTTAAGCTGGAGTCCCTTTCTACTTTACCGTCCCGGCTTCTCCTTATTGTTTAAAAATACGATGACGATTATTAGATTGTATCTTAAAATTATAAATGCGAATGTGAGTGTACTTGTTTGTATTGCAATATCACACCTGTATCACTAAATTGATTTTAAGTGTTTTCGCGAATGGAAAACTATATTATCAGCGAGTAACATAAGCAAATTTTTTTCACAATACCTAACACACACATGGTCATATCCGTCAATAAAAGTTAGTGATAAATAAATGTATATTGACATTAATTGTATAAGGAATGTTTCGTCAAAATCTCAGCATGAACATCAACTGGTCAACAAGCCGTAGGTAACCGTAAACTTATTACATATAGGACAAAATAGGCATGTCATCTGATGGTAAGTGACCAACGTTGCCCGTAGACATTTAGAACTCAAGCAGTGTTACGGCTCCTGTTGTTACCCGCCGCAGTTATCGAGTGTTGTCGTTGTCTTGATCGACAGAACAAACGAACAGTCTGTCATATTGCACAAAAACTGATGGAATTCGAATAAGACGAAAGAGTTTTTATTAATATTTGCCTTCTAATGCCTACTTACGAAATTCCTGGCGCCAACTTCATATAAAAACTTTTTGAAGTGTTGGACGTTCAGGCAAATGCGGATGTTGCCTACTCACAGCTGCTACCGTCATTAGCTGACTGAGGAGGAAAATCCGTTCCGTCCATTCATCCGTCATGCTACACTGAATGTGACATGCTGCGTGAAGTATTAGAGAGCGAGTTTCCGTATTCAGATTTACCGACACAGTGAATTATATCCAAAGTCACATCTTCACAAAACGTACCACGTTCAACTCAGCGTGTTTGTAACGTTTCATTATAATGCCATGAAAAGTAAGAAACAAACAAATTAACCTTCGAATTAAAAATATTAGTTAGGATTATGTCTGAAAGGATAAGTCTACATTTTTGAGCCAACAGCTAAGCAACTTGATAAGCGCCATTTGTAAACAGTCTAGAAATAAAATAATTTTTATCTGTAAGAAGTCTTACCAGCTTTAGAGGGAATTAATATGTCATGTTTTGTTTTGTTATTAGATATCTTTAATGTTTGTAAAACAGTTTGAGGTTTTTTTTGCGGAAATAAGTATTGGCGTAACAAGTCTCTCAGTTAACCTAGTTGTAATCTCACGCGCGTAGCGATAGACGACATGCTTAGCGAAGTAGTTTTCAGCCCGGTAAACGATCGAACGGCAAGAGATCGAGTTTCTGTGAAACACACAAAAGTAGTTCTCTGCTTAGAAACGGGTTTAGCAATGCGGACGGCAAATGATCTAACATTTATAACACTAATACTAGCCGCAGATTTAAAACACTAATTGACAAATATTTATTCAATGATAATAACATGCAATTGCAAATATGGCATGAGACATGAAACGTATCACTGGCATTTAGAAAGTGAAAAAAGTTCAGATTTCAACAAAGTTCAGACAGCAAGCAGACATGATTGGTTCTGCAGACGAAAGTAATATACATAAACGGTGAAGAGCCATGATTCGACACATGTGGGTTGAGTCGAGAGGAGTGACAGCACAACTTCACAAAAAACAAGGCATTAAGAGAAATATGGATCTGATTTACAAATGTAATTGAGCCGCATCAAAATGAGAGCCCACAAACAAACGCCTTCAGTGTGTGTGTGTGTGTGTGTGTGTGTGTGTGTACAGGTAAATATTATGCCTCGAAACATTAACATATAGTCAGTTATCTAGAACATTCGAAATTATCATCGATTATCACAAGCAAGTATAGGACAGCAACTTACTTTTGTAATGTGTTCAATGGGTATCGCCCCGGCCGGGAATCCTAATATGTTCCTATGTGAAGAGAAACGGTGAGAATTGGATAGTTTTTTTAGAAGAGGTGATGGTTACATGTGACACGTTAATTGAATACCCAGACGTCCGATAAGGAAGTGAACTACGCTTAGTGATTCATACAAAAGTAGTGTTGGTTTTATATTCCGTTCTTATTAGAAATATCACATTGTCTGTATCCAGACAAACATAGTGCACACCCATATTATGTGTTCCTAGCTGTATTTTACCCGATTGCCAAGGAAGGGATTCTTGTTATTGATTCGTCACAAGAGTCTCATATCAGAACCTCAACAAGACTAGATATATACAAACGAAAAACAGTTAACAAACACGGCCAGTAAGTAAACGTGTAATTTATAAGTTAAAATATTGCTCTTCGAATTAAATAAAGTTGGGAAACATTTAGAAAAGGTAGTAGAGCAACCTCTAGCTAGTAGAGCCACGTTGATTTCAGCACGAGCGGGCCGGCTCGACCGGGGCAGTACTACCTTCCCACGAAAGACTAACCTAAAGCACCAGCATCCGTGTTGTCGTGTTTCCTCGGGGAATCTGAGACCGGAGGCCCATCGATGCAAGGATGACAGCTGCCTTACACTGTCACAATGACTGTCATGCCATTTACCTCCCCAAGCTGGGTGTGTGAAAAAGCATCTCACAAGGCCGCCATAGGTTGGGTCACCATTCAGCATTGTCAGCATTTGCAATGAGTATGGTGACCACAACTCTTGGCTTCTATTCATGCTTTCCATCAGGCAGAGTGGAGTCATTTTGGCAGGCTCTTAAGATAGAAAAAAAAAGAAAGATAATGGTGATTGGAAGACTTCGGGGGTTTGGCGTATTTATGAGCGTTATAAGAACTAATTAAATTACACGAAGTAGATATAAAATAAGCAGTGTGGAGGGACGTGTGTCATATGTCCCTCTGACACAAAGGGAGGATCCTCCAACCAAGCGAGGTGATCATGCCTGGCGGGCCATGGCCCAACGGTTGATGTTGGGATGTTGTATATTTGCTAATTGGCACGCGAATCTCTACATCGCGATACAGGATTAGTAGTTGCAATGTAGTTCATTACATTCATACGTTTCGTTCATACTTTGTAGTTCGATGTATCTTCGCTAGATGGCGCTGTTATATATATTTTCGTTTGTGTTATAATGTGGAATCGCCGCAAGCAGTTAGGTAAGGTATTGAGTGTTATTTTATTTTATCGAAACTGGACGAGTGATAGGTTACCTGATGGTAAGTGTTTACCGCCGCCCATAGACACTTGCAATTTAAAAAGCTCAGAATGTGTTGCCATAGACCGGTCTGTTGAACTATTAGTTAGTGATCCTGACTGCTAAGCCAAAGTCGTGGGTTCAATTCTCACCCCGGACAATTCTTTGTGTGATGAACGCGATCATTTGTTTTGTGTCTGGGTGTAATTTATCTATACTCGTAACATGTATGTATTTAGAAATATATAAGTGTGTTTACTAGAAGTCTGGTTACCATAGTATGATGTTTGCCTAGTTTGGGTTCAGACGGCAGTGATATGTGACCATAATGTTATTAGGATATTATTGAGTGTCCCCCAGAACGAAAGGGATTTCGTTAGGTTCTGTTAACCTTACTAGGAGGTCAAAACCTCCTTTCTAAGGAGAGGCCTGTGGCGGCTTCTACATTATAAACACAAAGTAAATGTACAACGGCGCCACCTAGCGAAGATACATCGAACTACGAAGTATGAACGAAACCTATGAATGTAATGAACTACAATGCTACTACTAATCCTGCATCGCGATATAGAGATTCGCGTGGCAATTAGCATATGTACAACATCCCAACATCAACCGTTGGGCCGTGGCCCGCCAGGCATGATCACCTCGCCTGGTCGGAGGATCCTCCCTTTGTGTCGGAGGGACACATGCCACACGTCCCTCCACAGGCCTATATCCAAAAGTAGACTGTTAAGGGTTGTTGATGATGCTGAATCTCTATAACTCTAAGGAAATCAACAACAAACTGCTTAATACCGGTTTTCGGTACAGCGATAGTATTACTACGGTCGAACGGAATCATTTGTATTGTATTGTATTAGTTGTGTTATATGTGTGGTATTTAATTTTGCTTTTTAGTTTCTTTTTCTTCTGTACTGTTTTATGTGTTGTATTGGTTGTGTTGTATTGTTAATTTTAGTTCTACATTATTGTATTGGTTGTAATCTTTACTTAATAAATAAATTTGTCCCGAAGCAGTTTGTGGTTATTATATTATAGAATAGCATATGTATAACTTATTGTATAAAAGAATTGTTAATTGACACAATTAATGGGGCAGTTGACTGTCGTAAATAAAATCAATTTCAGCTTCATTTAAAACAAATATCACAAAACATACCACATTTGTATTACTATTACGAATTAAAATCAAGTAAACATTCTTAGAGTAGTTTAAGTCAGTAAAGTAACAAATATCTATTTAATAATTTTTTCATACAACATTATTGTTTTTACAGACGTTAAAAAGTAAACCAAACTAAACTAGTTTTTCCAACCTGAAGCGCCAGCATCCGTGTTGTCGTGTTTCGTTGGTGAGTGTGAGACCGGAGGCCCATTGATGCAGGGGTGACAGTTATCGTGGTAACTGTGTAAGCCTTACACTGTCACGATGACTATCATGCCTTTTACGTCCCCAAGCGGGGTGTGAAAAAGCATCTCACTAGGCCGCCATAGTGTTCGTCACCATACTGCATTGTCTCCATTTGCAATAAGTATGGTGACCACATCTCTTGGATTCTATTCATGCTTTTCATCAGGCAGAGTAAAGTCACTTTGGCAGGCTCTTAATAAGAAAAAAAGGCGGTACACATATTTTCCTAAAATTCCATAACCATTAATAATAGTTTGACGCATCGCAAACACGGTCATCTGATCTCAAACTAGATAAAGTCAGTAAGACAGGCAGACTGCTGATAATCGTAACTACACGTTTGTAAATAAATACAAACTATAAATAAATTATACGTTTTCTTCCACGTAACCAATGATTACGCTCATCACACAATAACCTGTCTTAGGTGGCTCAGCGCGTAATGAACTTGAGTCCAGCAGACATAATTACGTACTTAACCTTGTATTGTACTATACTTAGAAACCTTAGAACTTAGAACTTTGGCAGGCAAAAAATAATATAAAAAAAGTAACTAATTTGACTAAGGTGTCATCTAGCCTATTTTAATTCAGATCAATCCACTAGTAAAAATTAACTTTGGCACAACTTTGTCTAGATCTTTCAAAAGTAATTAAATTTCCCAACAATGTTATAATAGCTTATAGAATTCCTCGGTAAATGAGCTGTTGAACGCTAAAAAGATTATCCGATTCAAACGAATAGTTCCTAAGAATACTGTATACAAACAAACTCTTCAGCTTTATAACATTGATATAGATACGGATTTTGTTTATGTGAACTAGATAAGTAATCTTAACGTGCTCTTTTCGCTTACTTGTCCAATATTACTAATCAGCAGTTGCCGGATACATCTTGAATAAATAACCTTGATTGCGCAGGAGTTGATTTTAAGATATTTATGGTAGGTTGATAAGAGAGGTGTCGATAAGAATTAGCGCACGCTGTGCTCACGTCTCGATGCTGATTACACTTCTGTGCGGTTTTATTAGCGCACAGTTTTGATAGTGATTTTTTCTTTGAAAAAAGAACTTTGTTATAGATTTGTCTTCAAAAGAATTGAAAATATTAAAGAAGTTCGGTTGCACCTGTAGGTGTAGCCGAATTGTTCACGCCAAAGTCTAGTTTTTACAGCATTCAGAACAATACTCACTGATTCACTCACAAATATTTCACTCTCTGAAGTGTGCCTAACGAAAGATTTGCTTATAAGCGGTTTTCTGTATTTTTTTTATGAAAAACGAAGCCGTGGACAAAAAGAGACCTATCACAGTAATAATTGTATAAATACTTATAAAATGAAAGTAAGTTGTTTTAAATACATATTTTGAATTCCTTAAATGACATAAATGATTGTATACTTTCTTATTTTTTCTTCTTTCTGAAAAGAGGTTTTCGTCCAGCAGTCGGCTATCAAACGTTTCTAATGGTTGTTAAGATTAGTATATTAGACTTCCTACGTATACATATAAAATTACTTGCCTTAACAAAACGATTCATCAACACCGAGCCTAAACCGTTGGGAGTACAAAATTGAAATTTTGACAGCTGACGCTGCTTGACACGATGAACAAGCACTAAGAAATTTCACCCAATTTCGTTTTATTTTATTTCGTTTTAACTGTCCACTGCTGCACATAGGCTTCTCCATAGAAAGTTGACAAAATAAAGGATAAGTTTGTCATTTTAAATTTCAAACACGAAATTTAAAATAGTCACACGTGTGAAGCAGTTTTTAGTTTCATATAACATTGGCCTGCAGTGTACATACTTCAAATCCCTCCCCCTTAACAACTTTGCACTGCTTGCCGAACTGTATGTCACACAAGTAATACATTCTGCTCTTATCACTCGGACCTAGACTAGGGAGATTAGGTGGATATTGGGGATTAAAGAGCATTTAGATTTCAGCGTAACCAATATCATCGGCAAAGTTTAGTGATTTTCAACCCGAGTAAGGATTATATGCTTATTATAAGATAAATAAATTATATTTCGTTAATTTATTGTGAACGATAAGTAGTATTAATGTGGCTTTTCCAGTGTTAACTTATCATTATTTATGTATTGTTAGAATTGAATTGAAAATCTTCTAGTTTAATTTATGGCTGATGGCAAGTTTAAAAATCGGATGAATGTAAGCGCCATGTCTAAACAAGGTTTCGGGTGAGTTGCACAAATATACATTATAATTAATTTTATGTCGAGACCTGATGGCAAGTGACTACCGCCGCCCATGTATGTCTGCAACTCAGGAGTTACAAGCGTGCTTCCGTTCTTTGAGTTTCAGCAACGTAGTCGACAATTTGTTTCATAAATTGAATGTACGAAGCAAAAAGTATTCAAAATACAAGGTGTTTAGTTTAGTTCCTATAGTTTAGTTGTTTTTGCAATTATTTACATAAATGATTATCTTTTGAGAAAATTACTATGAGCTTTTGACTTCAAAGACATTGTGCTCTTCCTTCAACAAACGGCCAGTGTTTTACTGAGTAACCGATAACCTGACTACCAAAGGTCCGATTCGTTAGCTCTAGAAGTGGGTTCACCTAAGTGAATTTATTAAATAAAAGAAAAAAAGACATTTATTCTGATATTCACAGGACAAGGTACTGTTAAAATAAGGTAATAATATTTCAACTCCTCAACTTACTTTTGTTAGTTCTAATAAACTTTGCTTTTAAACCTAAAATTAATATTTATAACTAATAATTTCCATCCCATAGAATCATTTGTTGTTTCATGTTATCAAATAATATGTACTTTTTTTTTTTGTTGACGGTCTGGAAAATCCCTTTCGATCTCCGGCTTCTCAGGGACGCAGGACCCAGGACTATGTGGTGTTTCCACTAAAAATCACCCTGGTGACCAGTCCAGGTATCCCACTCTGAAGGGGACCCGGGCCATGTTATTTCAGGTCCCCTCTAGGATCAACGCCATGCCTGGTCAGACGCTCTTCTGGGGGACGCTACAGCGGTACCCCCGCTGCTCTGGTTGCTAGTTATAGTTGCGGCCCGATCACGTTTTTGCGATCAGGCCGCATTGCTGTCGCCGACCGCAGCGATTTATTCACCGCCAGAGGTCCCTATTCTCTGGCAGCTTGCGATCCTGTCGGCGTCTGCTAACGCCGCCGACGTCTTCTCCGCTGGGGATCAGCCCTTTCCCAATCCTGTTCAGCGGTCTCTTTCTGGAGCATACCAACTTCACAGAAAGAGACCACTGCGCCGCATCCCTCCTCAAAATAATATGTACCTAGAATGATTCATCTGTCATCTGACATTGTACCGATCGATGCGGACGGACGGTAGATCTGCTAAAGATAACGAGATAAAGTTTATTGGTATTTTTATTACACCAACAGACATTATTTACAAGTTACTAGATTTACCCTTGAGAAACATCTGGTAACTAGCTATCGTCTGCAGCTTTGCTCATATAAACATAATAAACAGCTGCTTGACACCTCCGAAAGGAGATTTTGTTCTACTATACTAAGCTAGCCAGTTATTTCAAACCCCGGGTAATTATAGGGTTTTAACCGGTCCGATTCCGATACACCACCTCGCCGTAAACCCCAGTGGGGTGACGGCCCAAGGGGGCTTCCACACGTTAAAAAAAAGGGTTATTTCAAGATTTTTGTCTCTGAAGTTTTTTGTGCTAAGTAATTTACTCTCGTAGTCACCTCATACGACACCCATAGGATGAACAGGGGTGGTGACATGAGTGTCGCCAGAATTACTTTCATGGGGGTGTATCTACACCCACACATACTATTAAGCAATGTAAAATATAAAATTATGCTGAGTCTTTACCCATGGAATTGACTTTTAATTTAATTTATTTCATGAAAACCCGCAGTATATGATTCAGGTTAGATCATGTCCTCCTTGAAATGACACCACACATAATTAGGCCCTATCCCGAAGGAAAATACTTTCATGTTTTCTTACCTTAGTTAATCGAATTATTAAACTATTACAATATAAATACCTGGCTGTTTTGGATTTAACTTCGAAAACAGAATTACAATGGCTAGAGATGTATTCGGAACCAACCCACGCGATACAAGTATTTTTATCAGTAGGTATGCAATTTTTGATTGATTTGAAAGCTCAAGGTCAAAGATACGAGAAAGTAATCAATAATATGCTTAAGAATCGTCCTTTTGCGACAAAACAAGCAACGAAAAGTCACGAAAGGGTTATACCGAAAATCCTTTGATATAAAGTTATTTTTATCAACTGTAATTAATTTTACATATATAATGTCGAAGCTATAAGCTTTCCAAAAGTAATAAAATAATGAAATTAAGACGAGATCTGTCACAATCGTTACAAGCAGTTGGAGTCTAAAAAGTTCGACAGCGATTTATACGACTACGGTTCGATCTAACTTCAATATCGCCTAATACTTGATTGGTCTTTGTTGGACTGGTCTTGGACTTGATTTTGGAGGTCTGCTGATAATCACTTCTTGTAAAAATCCAAGTTCGACCGTCTCGTACTAGGCTTAAATCCCATCCCAATCAATTTTGGTATAGGCTGAGCTGCTGGTGTTGTAATAATGCAGTGTAATGCCAAAATGACAGCTTCGAACCGCCAAAACAACGTGGACTCAATAAAGGAGGTCTATGTCTAGCAGTTTAGGTCATATGTAGCTATTCAATTATTTAAACGAAGAACTAGTTTTTTTTTTTAATTTTTAAGGTAGTTTTTTGTCTCTGGTATAAAATTCGATATTTTAAGATACAATATTATCACTGTGTTATCACCAATTCATTTCACTGGTAAAAATGGTACGTTTTATCACTGGAATGTTGAATAAGGCACTCAAGACGCTTGGATCTTGGATATGAAACTCATTCATCTTTTTATTAGATTTGTACCAAGGTTCTTAACATGAAATTGGTGATTGGAAATGCGCGCGGGCAAGGCTGTAACGAAAAAACTTATAAAGTAATTCTATTCTTGACTGTATTGTAACAGTAAACTTTTTTACTTTTTAATATTAAATGCCTAAGTAATATTTAAGAGCAAAAAAAGAAATATAAGTAAGTATAGACAGAAAATCAAAATGGAAGACAGTAGTTTTATTATTTTAACAACTTCGTATTTTGAAAACTACCAAAATTTGTCGGCTCATAATACCTAATTAAGGATTAGTATGTGAATATACAAGAATTACGAAATTAGTAAGACAAGGATGTATTCAAATTTTAAATCTTATGATAGACTAGCTGCACCCGCGATTTCGTTCACGTGATTTTTATTCCAAAATTCGAAAATGTAAGTAGCCTACGTTTTTTCTATAAAATCAGCTATCTGTCAGTGAAAGTCCCGTCGAAATCGGTCCAGTTTTTTCAGAGATTAGCCGAAACAAACAGACAGATAAAAATTGTAAAAAATGTTATTTTGGTGTATGTATCGTATCTATATTCATAAACATGTAGTAAAAAGTGGTTATTTCAATATTACAAACAGACACTCCAATTCTATTTACATGTATAAATAGCAAAGAAGCTGACGTGTCCCTTGTCTGGTCAATGTTAATACCATTCATTACTCAGGAAATACATGTGTGTTACCACCCTTTGAGAGACACCCAGAACTTCTCGATGAAAAGCAGCAAAGAAACTGCTTAATACCGATTTTCTCTGAGAAAAGAAAAATAACATTTAAAACATCGCGTAGCAGTTATATTTCTAAATACTGTAACATCTTCCTGAGTTTGAGATATGATTATGCAACGATCTGATTTATGGCTAATATAGATAAAAGATGAATTGATTGATAATTTTATTTGTCTTCATACTAACAAAAAATAACAAAATTGCCAGAAATATATTCGCAATCAATCAAAACAATTGACGTTGATTTTATGACAAGGGCAACGTAGATAGAATGCGGTAGTCAACATCT
This sequence comes from Hypercompe scribonia, assembly GCA_949316085.1. NCBI lineage: Eukaryota > Metazoa > Arthropoda > Insecta > Lepidoptera > Erebidae > Hypercompe > Hypercompe scribonia. Next base: position 16,127,562 of record OX438987.1, read on the forward strand.
AAGTTCATGAGAAACTAACAATAATAATAACAAATAGATGAGCTTGTGGCTTTTTTTTATGGAAGCCTACCAAAGTGACTCTATTCTGCCTTATGGGAAGCATGATTGGAATCCAAGAGATAGATTTTTTCTAGGTAGTAGAGCCACGCTGATTTCAGCACGACTTGGCTGGTTCGACCGGGGCAGTACTACCCTCCCACAGAAGAACAACCTAAAGCGCCAGCATCCGTGTTGTCGTGTTTCGTTGGTGAGTGTGAGACCGGAGGCCCATTAATGCAGGGGTGACAGTTATCGTGGTAACTGTGTAAGTCTTACACAGTCACGATGACTGTCATGCCTTTTACGTCCCCAAGCGGGGTGTAAAAAAGCATCTCACAAGGCCGCCATAGTGTGGGTCACCATACGGCATTCTATGCATTTGCAATGAGTATGGTGACCACAACTTTTGGATTCTATTCATGCTTTCCATCAAGCAGAGTAGAGTCACTTTGGCAGGCTCTTAATATAGAAAAAAAAAACAAAACTGGTGGTCACCGTACTCACTGTGAATGAAGACAATGCAGTATGGCAACCCACGCTATGGCGGCCTAGACTAAAGGCTAAAGTGTAACACATTACAAAGTTCAGTAATCCTACCCAGATCAGTCTACAGAAGGGTAACCATTCTTAATAAATTTAAGATACCTCCATGCCTCGTTGAGCACGTTAGGTCGTCGGGTTTCAACAACTTATTAAACAAAGATATTTCGGCTTTAAATTTGTTAGGTCTACGTACTGGCCACTGTATATCTAAAGGAATATTCATGAACCTTTTTAATTCACCGTCCGATCCAAATTTATTGCTTTCGAATACAATCATTACAGATATTTCTTTAGATTAGATTAATTGAATCATACTATTTAATAATAGATGCAACTTTGCTATCGCTACACTACACTTACACATATCGAGACCACCAAGCGAGATAATCATGGTATGTAAGCCGCGGCCCACCATTGAAGTTAAGAAGTTGTATTCTAAACACAACCAAAACCCTCCAAACAACCTTCCGATAAATGAAACAACTCCAAAAAAACGATAAACATTCTGTCCTACAACGTCAGATCACTTTCATCATACGAACGTTAGGTGGACAAAAGAATGACAGAATGGAGGGGGCTAGTGGGCAAAAGAAACAAAGGGAGACCTTGCAACAGATGGGAAGACGAAATTAAACGCATAGCGGGTTCTATTTATATACAAACAGCGCAATCCAGAGAAAACTGGCACACTTTGGAGAAGGCCTTTATCTGCAGAGGGGTTGTTACAGAATAACCACACTATATATAATTTAAAATTATTTTATAAAATCAGTACCTACTAACTACTATAATAATAAACTACTAAATGTTATCATTTGATACTAATCAAAACTAAACAAAATTATAAACTTGCATTTATGTAAGAAATAAAAGGCTTTTTTATTTTTATTTATTATTTTATTCTAATCACACTAAGAACTTTAATTGAGGGAAATAGGATTTATTCTTACTCCATAGTTCGATGTGTCTTCGATAGATGCCGCTAAAGTAGGTTTTTTATTTAAGCACTATTCAATTTATGATTTATATAGGTTTACTATGCACTAAAAATATATTTTATTACATGACAAGCGTCTAGACATTATCTCTGGCAACTACTAATATTACTGTTTCTTTTTCAGCTCTCAAAAAGCCGGTGGTTCATACAGTTCAAGCAAGTCAACAAGCTCTGCATCTAAAAGTTCTCCATTTGCTTCAAAAACACAATACAATGTAAATACATGGCAAAAACCTACTCCAAAAGTTACTAAAGCACAATCTACTCTAAACACTGCTTATAAGAGCGCAACGTCCAATGTTCCAACATTCAAAGAAGTAACATCCAATGTACCAACATTCAAAGAAGCAACTGCCAAAAATAACGTCACTTTATCAACTGGACAAAAAAATTCACTACCCGCTTTCAAAACCAATACCAACTATAACGTGGAACCCCAAGGCTTTTCACATACGTATAAAAGCCCCCCTAATGTTACTACTGGAATAAAAAGTACTCCACACAGTTTCACAAATCATCCCAACTTGTACACTGGACCCGAAAACCCACGTCCTGCTTTCCAAACTATTTCCAGATGGCCTACAGCACATCCAATGGCTGCACCTGCGTTCAAAGTTTATCCCACTTTCAATAATTATCCCCGACACTATTCACCAGCACATTTACTTGGATCTTGGAATGGTGCATTAGATAGAGAACGAACTTTAACAAAGGATGGCGTGTTAAAGGAGCAGGCACAAGGGTAAGAAAATGATTTCAAGACTTATGACTATTAATTTTGTGGCTAAGAGGAGAAAGGAAACGAGTGAAGATGTATACGGCAATAGGATACATGTGAATTAACAAAATACGTAGGAAATTGTCTCTATAATCCATTCAAATGTTAATTTAAAAAAATGTATGTGTTATACTATTCGGAGAAGGTGTCAATCGGTCGTCACGCTAGTTTTCTATTTCAAAAATTGAAAAAATACCCCATCTTTTTTTAAAGTGGTCACAGAGGCCATAGTCAATTGTTTAGCAACACTAGATTATGACTTAATTATTGACAAGCAATGTTTTGTGATTATATTGAACCAAACATGTTGTTTTACGAAAATAATTGGCACTATAACAAACAGTAATCAGAAATTGGCAAAGCTATTTAAAACTTTTAAAAGAATTCTTACCTAAAGTGTTAAAATCCAAGAGTAATTTCTAGAAAATAGGATCAGTACACGTAAAATTCAATGACTGGCTGAGTATGCTGCTGTATCTCTAACATGTTATGTTGAAGATACACCTACGTTAATTTTTTCTCTTAAGTCATGTTTTCATTTTTATGTTTTCAGAGGTCGATCACTTGGATTGTCGCAGAAGAATGAGGACAACCTTAACAGAAGGTGTGTTTGACCAACGTATTTGAATTTATTTATTAGTAATTTACGTCCGTTCGAGTTTCCGAGTTTTGAAGTCTATTTATGTGGCTATAATCTATTAAAGTGCTAAAACTATTTGAACAAATATCCCCGTTCGTGCCTAAGTGGTAATTAAGTAATTTAATACATTGCAAAGTTTAATTATCCTAGCCAGATCAGACTATGTGTGGGTGACCAGTCTTGACACGTTGAGACCCTTCCATGCCTCGGACACCACGTTTAGACGTAGATGATGATCAAATGTCTAACAAAGGTCTTTCTCGTCGGTCTTTCAACATCTTTGGCAATCCTCCTAAAGAGTTTGGCAGTAGTCTTTCTACAGAACAACGCGTAGTGCTTGGTTTGTGAAGGTTTTATAGCAATTACTCAAGGTTAAAATCCGACCCCAATCTAGTTGTTAAAAAAGAAAATAACCCAGTTTGAAAAAAATTATTAAAATAGTTACTCTTTTCAGGAACCAGTCTACGTCATCGGAACCAAATGGAGAACGCGATAGGTGAGGATTATTTTTTTAAAATCGAGACTAAGTCCCGATATTAAGTAAAAAGGTAATTCAACATAAATTGCGTTTACAAGCAGTTTTGAATTTAAAACGCCATAATACATGTCACTACAAACAGCTACGTAGATAAAGAGAGTGTGGCGCAAAGGGAGAGACAAGTACTTCTGATTATTAATGGGGGACTAACCTAAAAAATTAGTTTGTAAGTGTAAAAATTTTACGTCACACAGCGGCTACGTTTAGTCATAAAATGGAAAACATTTAAAATATTTGACGACAAAACTGACTCTAGTAATATTTTAGTAATAGAAGATACCTACTGATACCTCGTACTTCTCGTTTCCGCAGATCTCACGACTACTCGAAAGAAATCGAGATCAACTGTCCGACTTGTGAAGCAACTTTTCCACCAAAAATCTACCAGTGCGGAAACGGTCACAGCTCTTGCAGCAACTGTAAAGAAAAAGGCTGGCCATGTGGAATTTGCGGCCAAGTCATTACCGACATGAGAAACTATGCCTTAGAAGATTACCTCGCTGAGAAAAAATTTCTATGCCCACATAATAGCGAGGGCTGCGAACTGGTGATGAGTATATCAGAAATATATGACCACATCGAAGAATGTCCATTTAGAACGTTGGAGTGCCCCGCTGGGTGTTCTTACGGATTGCCGTTACAACATTTATCTAATCACTTTGACAATCAGCACCCCGGACAACGTTTGAGTGGCTCCGGTTCCGAGGTCGAATTACGTTACATTTATGAACCCAACCAGAAGGTTTATCTTTTAGAAGTTGGTGCATTCCATTTTTTACTTCACGAATGGGTGTCGGCACAAAACCGTCGCATTTACATAGCCGCTCAGTTAATCGGTACAAAGGCTAGCGCCTCGAAATGGTCCTACGAGGTCCAAATCTATGCAAAAAATGAACCTCACAGGGTGTACACATGTTCTGAATCCTGCACATCGTTCATGGAGCCCGTGGTGAACGTATTTAATGAGGGTAAATGTTGTATTCTGACTCAGACACACGCCGCTACTTTTCTCCACAACGCTGCAGTGCATTATAAGGTGTTCATAAGAAAAATTGCAGAAACTCTACCTCAAACTGAATTCTTGTTGATTAATTTAGATGATTAAAATGGTATTATGCATAAAGATATAGTACGTGTATGTGTATTGTATAAATAAACAATAAGATAAGTAAATAAACAATTAAATATATATATACTTTTTTTTATATATATGTGTATATTTAGAACCTACCAAAGTGACTACTCTGCCTGTTGGGAAGCATGAATAGACCTAACGTGCTCAACGAGGCATGGATTTATTTTAAATTTATTAAGAATGGTTACCCTTCTGTAGACTGATCTGCGTAGGATTACTGAACTTTGTAATGTGTTACCCTTTAGCCTTTAGTCTGGGCCGCCATAGCGTGGGTTGCCATACTGCATTGTCTTCATTCGCAGTGAGTACGGTGACCACCACTTTTGTTTTTTTTTTCTATATTAAGAGCCTGCGAAAGTGACTCTACTCTGCTTGATGGAAAGCATGAATAGAATCCAAGAGTTGTGGTCGCCATACTCATTGCGAATGGAGACAATGCAGTATGGAAACCCACACCATGGCGGCCTAGTAAGACGCTTTTTCACGCCTCGTTTGGGGACGTAAAAGGCATGACAGTCATCGTGGCATTGTCACACACTTGCCACGACAACTGTCACCCCTGAATCAATTGGCATCCGGTCTCGATCAATACTATATCGAACACCAAACATTCGTTTCTAATACACCCTTAATATCATGTTATGCGTGTGGTGATAGATTAGGGATACAGTGTCAGCACCCTTGTTCATCCTATGAGTGTCGTAAGTGGCTACTAAGGGAACAAACTAGACAGGATAATATCACTGCAAAAAGAAAGAAACTTTGAAACCAACTCTATAACAACCTGAATGTGCGACGTAGTGTAATATATCCACAGATTACCGCCTAAGAGGATAATCTGTAAGTATACCAAAATCTTGTGTCTTTCCCCTTGGGGGTGATCTGTGTCAAAGAAGACGCCTATGTCCAGTAGTGAATTAATAAAAACGTTGATGATATTTTTAAAGAAATCATCCTTTGAAATAGTGTAACCGTATAGGTATTTCAATTTATAATTTTAAAAAGTATAAATTGTACAACAGCAAAAAGTTCTGATATGTGACTTCATCCATAGAGTTCATATACAACTTGTTAATATCAAAGAGGTTTTAACTTTGGTTGGATTTTAATATAGCTTTGATTTGTAGAAAGAATTGTAATATTGCATTGTATTGAGTTTTCAAAGTATTCAAATACTCAATAAGTTCTACACAGGTTAAACTTAAATGTTGACATGAACCTTACAATATTTCTATACCACACTACGGTTGACGTGAAGAGAATGCCTTGGGCATTAAGTCCGCGGTGTACAAAGTGCATAAAGTGTAAATAAATAAGTAAATAATGTTATAAATTCGAAAGCAACTCCGTCTGTTTGTCTGTTATGCTTAGCTTATATAAACTAGAAAAAGAAGCATACAAGGAATAAATTAATGAAATATTGAGAAATAATGTAACGAAAATTTTAATGAGATAAAAAGATTGAAAGTATGATTACGTTTTATACTTTTTATTGAAAAAGAACGCAAACGAGCAGTCGGTTCACCTGATGGCAAATGACTTCCTTCGCAGTTACAACTCAAGAGTCACAAGTGCGCTGCCGTTGTAAGAGTCCCTCCCTCTAGAGTTAGGGGAAGGGAAGCCCCTTCATCCTCCGCTCCGCTAGTCTTACTCACTCGGTGAGAAACAACGAAATAACTGCCTATCTTCAGCTTTCTGCGAGGCCTTGGTCTCATCATATTTTCAATTAAGCCTAACCCTAGACTCGATTCTGGAAGCAAATAATAAGAATATCTAAATAGTACTTATTTAATTTTAAAAAGCTTTTCAGAATTCAATTTTCTTATTAATATGATAAATAAGGTTATGAAAAAATATTACAAGAATAATATTATTATACATACGTGAAATTGCTATTTGCCCCGCCTACTATCACTTAAGGCATTGCACGCAAAAATGATGGCTGATTGGGTTAAAAAACTCTTGAGTGGCGACAGCGTATCGGACGACCTGGTAAATGTCACCAGGTAGTCCGATACGTGGTCCCATACGTGTTTACTTGGTTCCATGCCATCCATGCCATCCACATCCAACGGCTTTGTGCCGTAGACGGCGCGGGAGTAGCTGTTGTGGAGAACCTTGGTGGAGTTCTATGACCAGCAGTTTACGTCTCTTGGCTGAGATTATAATGATGATGATGATGATTACGAGGTGAGGAAATTTTCTAGGCCGCCATAAGTCACTCTACTATATTGTCTACATTCGCAATGAGTATGGTGACCACCAATATTAGAAATTCTATTCATGCTTTTCATCAGGCAGAGTAGAGACTCTTTGGTAGGTTCCGTATAAGAAAACAAAGAAGAAACGCAAAGTAAAGAAAAGAAAGTCGCTGAATTGTCACTATATCATATAAAGGTATTAGGACAGACTGCTTGTAGGTATATTTTTTATTCAGGCCTTACATCGGGCAGAATAGAGTCATTTTGGTAGGTTGTAAATAAAAAAAAACATACAAGCAACAAAGCACTGAACTGTACGTATTAACATGTAAACATCCTATTATAAATATTTTCTAGGTAGTAGAGCCACGCTGATTTCAGCACGAGTGGGCCGGCTCGACCGGGGCAGTACTACCCTCCCACAGAAGACCAACCTAACGCGACAGCATCCGTGCTGTCGTGTTTCATTGGTGAGTGTGAGACCGGAGGCCCATTGATGCAGGGGTGACAGTTATCGTGGTAGCTGTGTAAGCCTTACACTGCCACGATGACTGTCATGCCTTTTACGTCCCCAAGCGGGGTGTGAAAAATCATCTCACAAGGCCGCTATAGTGTGGGTCACCATACTGCGTTGTGTGTATTTGCAATGAGTATGGTGAACAGAACTCTTGGATTCTATTCATGCTTTCCATCAGGCAGAGTAGAGTCACTTTAGCAACCTATAAATATAAAAAAAAAAATATAAATATTAATTCTGTTTTGGTAATACACACATTATAACCTAACTGTTTATTAGTTGTACCTGTCAACATCAGCTTACCTGAATAACTTGAAAGAATAAAACTAAAGGCAACATATACGATTATATATATATGTAATACTAGCTGACCCGGCAAACGTTGTTTTGCCATTTTTACTAAAATGGCTATTAAAAAATAAGGGTTGATCGTAGAAGGGTGAAAATTGAGGATTGTATGTATTTTTGTATGTTGTATCATAAAAAAATAGAAATTAAAAATTTTGTGTAAAAAATAAAAAAAAAAATTTAAGGTTGTACTACCCCTAACATTTAGGGGGATGAATAATAGATGTTGGCCGATTCTCATAGATACCGGATAAGCACAAAAAATTTCATCAAAATCGGTCAAGTCGTTTCGGAAGAGTATCGCAACGAAAACTGTGACACGAGAATTTTATATATTAGATTTAAAGAATTATACTTTAACTCCTAAACGTTAAGGAGTTGTACCTTTCATCATGGAGGCATCATCCTGACTGCCTCGGTTTTGTAGCGGTAGCGAAAGCGACTGCTGGGCTTGAGCTCTCGGCTTCGATCACCGGATCGGAATGGGTCCAAATGTTTGTATGATTTATAAATATTTGATTCGGAGTTTGGGTGTTTTCTATGTATAATATGTATGTATTTACAAAAAAAAAGATACAAGTATTCTATCAATCAGTCTAGTAACTTGTCTTCAAACCAGATAGCGTTGTGTGTAAAATGTCCTAAATATTTATTTATTTATTATCCTGAGATGATGACTTCTAGACGCAAATACTTGAATAGCATTCGACAATATATTAAAAACATAACACGTGCCTATAAAATTTGAGGGTTGCCCTCGATTTCTTTAGAATCCCATCATCACATGCAGAACATGCGAACACTTTGAGAGTATATCGAATACAAAAAGAAATTTCAAAATTGATCCACAACTGACGGAGTAATCGGTGAACACACAAAAAAAAATAAAAAAAACAGTGAGACAAAGAACCTCGTCCTTTTTTGAAATCGGTTAAAAACTACAAAAATAAATATATAACGATGACTTAGTCAAAATAAAAAAAAAATACAATTACCCGCAAAGGTCAAACAGACAAGGTTAGTTAGAAAACACCAAAAAAGGATTTTTGGAAATTATAATCTAACGAGCGAAGCCACAGGAATAGATAGTACTTTTACTTTTTATAATACGTGTCTCAGGATACATGACGTAGGTATATTTTTTAATAATATTTTCGAATATCTAACACAAAACACCATTAAGTTTCAAACTAAGCTTGTACCATGTAAGCTAGACTGACTGATATGATTCTTTTATAATTTAGAAGTGAAAACTTATTATGCGAGGGTTATTATGGAGGGCTTTGTTTTGTAACGTGTTACGGCGCCAGTCTATCTGGCTTCCCTTTCTCTCACGCATACGACAGCGGCAGACAGGTTCCTCCTCTCTCACTCTAACCCACAACACTAGCCGTATTTCGGACAGACAGTCATTCTCTCTCTAAATAATCTTTCCTTATTTTATCATATTAATATACATAAAATTTAAGTAAAACGCTAAGCTTTACTCAAGTTAAGCAATTTCAATATTAAATAGTTCAACTTGGATTAATTTAAGATATCATTTTTGTTGGAGGTCCTGAGATGCACAAGTTTTTTTTCTTATTAAAACATACATATTTATTTTACACACCAAATACACAAACTTCGACACAAATATTTGTAAATATATCAATCACTCCGACCCGGGAATCGAACCCGATATCTCACGCACAGAGGTCGCGTACGCTACCACTGTACCACTGAGGTAGTCATATACGAGATATATATAGCATTTTATAGAAAAAAAGGCACAAGTGAGATTATAAGGTTTATTTATTAAGAATAAATCAAACACAGACAACAGTGAAACGACATTTTGGTCGATTTATAATTTAACCATTAACAGTCGAATTTTTAGAACAATTTTTCAATTTGTTACCATAACCAATGCGGAAAATTGTAACCATTAAACTACCTCTATAAGCATCTTATTAACGACAATAAAAAAAATAATAGACACAGAAAAAAAGGAGGGAAATTAGTAAAGAAAAATAAAGAATTTAAAAAAAAATTCGTTTTTTTTTCTGCAACGTTCGTACATTTAATAAAATTTAGACGATTATAACCTCTTTCAATTTGAGTTGTTATTTCTTAGATGACTCTAAATATATGGTAAAAATTTCAAATTAACTTTTCTAGAAAACTGAAAAACAAGAAACCTTAAAATATAACATTAATCAAGTTCTAACAATTTATAATAATATAGTTTTAACATGTAATGACGACGAATAAATGACTTTACTAAGAGTTTACAGTTCTTAGAACTAAATTCAACATTTTCTGTTTTAAAAAAAATATATATTTTAATGGATATAATATTCATTTATTAGCCAGTGGTAAACCCTTAGGCTGGCAACACTTATTGTCGATAAGTGTATGGTGTTCATACCGCAAAAACTATTTTTATATTTTAAAATAGTAGGTACGTATATTGAGTCTTATACTCGTATCAATTAATTACGATCGAGTTATATATTTTCATGTAATGATAATTACACATTAAGTTAAAGTACAAGGTTCTTGATTAAACCTAGTAGGATAATAACCTTAAGGCTGACAAATTGATCGACAATGTTGCCATTTAATACTACTACAGTTAATATACGATCACGTTAAGACCATCAGTGTTTATGTTTCACTACCAATAGAATCTTTTCACCATGAACATAAAAAAATAACCCTTATAACATACCCAATAGTTTTTCGTTAAATATTAATGTTTTTAACTGCAATTACAATTAACACTACAGTTTCTTCTTAAAAATTAATATCGATTTTTAATCGATATTGAAGATGATTTGAATGTTACCAGCGTCAAATTTAATAATAAAATATATGTAGTATAATTATACAATTTTTTTTTTAATGGTAACATCAAAAAATTGCTCGTCTTTAAGAACCGTTTTTATTTTTACCAGTTTCATCACTTGCTAATAAAGTCGTCCACAGGCTTTATTACCCTCGCAGACTATTGTGAGCTTCTCTGGTAGACTAATACTTTCGCAGGAACTAAGAATTCCAGATATTAACAATATATATCAATCAGTATCATTTATCTATCGAATAGCGTTATTTGACAGATAACAATCTGAAATTTATCAGGAACTAGTGAAAACGGCCCTTAATGCGACTTCTCATTGTCTCGGTTGACATTCTACTCTAGTCTATAGATTTACATAGACCATGAGTATAGACAAATAGAGCGATCAGTGTACATATCGTGTGTCAACAGCTAATCCCTTATACTATAAGTGGAGCCTTATAGAAACGTAATTCTTAATTTAAAAGTATATCGTAATCTACTAATGTAGGAAAATATGTCACAATATTTGGTACAATCAACTTATTCATTATAAACTAACCTACCGTCGTTGTGGTTCATTTTTGTTATATTTGTAATTGAACTTATCTCAACAGCCTAAACTTAGTTAGCAAAAATATTGGCTATGTGGCCCGTATTTATGGCATAAATGTCTCAATTGACACTGACGTAACTGTCAAATTGACAGTCGCGTTTGCCATTTAATACTTTGTAACACTACACTATAAGTCATACTTTGCAATTCAATGGGAATGTGATTTTTTTATACTTTATAGCTATGTTTTCATGTTTTATGTAAAGCCTGAAAAATAATTCAAATTAGCACTAATTTTAACCAAGTAATAAAATATAAATTCAAACACGGCGGTAATCAAAGTATACAATATGCCACAGTACCTAGTTCAAGAAAAATCAATCTTAATCCTATTGTCCACAAAACCGAAAGTTTTAAAGAAAGTATATCATTTTGATACAGTAAAAGCGACATTAAATGCATAACAAAAGTGTCTGTAAGAACATTTTCAATGTCGTGTTTAGTATATAGTATCTTACTTCCTTCCTCTCCCGCGCTGATTTTTACCAAAATCACCTCTGGGTCCCTTGTCTGCAGTTTTCTTTATAAAAAGTTTGAAACTCAAGGCACCGTTGTGTTTAAAGGTGGCGGCATAGGCGTGAGGTAGTACCGAACATTTGGCCTCCTTGAAGATGTCAGCGACCGGTTCGACATGCGACTTGACGCCGTCACTGAACACGAACTTCCTGCGGGAGTCGCTCTTGTTGTACACGTGGAGTTCATAGCTCCACTTGGAAGCGCTCATCTTCGTGCCTATCAGCTGCACGACCATGTATATCTTGCGCTCGACTGCCGACACCTTTATGTGGTATAAGAAGTTGAAGGCCCCGATGATTATGAGGTAAACATTCTGGCTATTGCTGGTAATATCTCTAAGCTGAATTTCGGAGTCCACGTCGACAGAGCGCTGTTCAGGATGTGATCCGTCAAAATGTTCAACTAGCTTTTTTAAATGTCCATTCCAAGAGCATCCGAGAGGGCATTTTAACTCTTTAAAGGGGCACTCTCTGCAATGGATGTCCATTTCAGACATTTTAAATGATAGTGTGCACCCATTCTTGTTGAATTGACAAGGCATTCTTTGCTCAGCAACATACCCCTCTAAGGCAAAATTCCTCATGGTAGTAATGCTGTTGCCGCAGATGCCACAACACCGGCCCTGCTGCTTGCAGTTGTTGCACGAGCTGTGTCCTTGGTTGCATTGATAGATTTGTAGGCCAAACAACGTTTTGCAGGTCGGACACAGGCATTCATTTTCATTGTTATTGTTGCGGGGTCTGTAAAATTATCACCAGTAATAGATACCTCTAAAACCTTCATGTTCAACGATTACCTTTTAAGTTAACGGCAACTGTGTAAAATGTATAAGTTCGTAATAAATGTTAACTTTAGTTGGAGAGGGACTGGTATTCACAACACAAGTTTAATCTTACCGTGAGTACCAGAGCCTGACTATTTCCGTGTACCTCAACTACGTATACCTACTATTGTATGAGAAAAATTGTTTTTAATTCTGGTGTTAATAAATATTATTATTATTCTTATATTATTCTAGTGATAAAAAAGCAGACGGAGTTTTTATAATTACATGAAGTAATACAAATTTTAGTTTGAAAATTCACATAAGACAGACCGACAATGATGTAACTTGAGTTTACACTCTCAATAGGTGTTAAAAGTTAGAGAAAAAGAAAATATACCTGCTGATTGAGCGATCCCTGGATGGCGCAGATGGTCGGGTTCTGTAATAAATATAATTAATATAATTTATTGGGAGTTACTAAGTGCTACGTCAAATATCAGATCAAATTCGATAAAAAAAAATTACTCCAAATTTTTATGACGTACTTCGAACCGATTTCGGCCACGGCGGCCAACGGAGGCCAGCAAACTACGTAGGAAGTGTTATGGTGCACAAGTGTGTGTGCAAACACAGGTGCACTCTCTGTTCCTTCATTACGACACGACCGAAGAGAGATATAGCTCAGGATCGACGTCTTTACATGCTCTGATTTTAATCACATAACTGTAGTTTGGGAACCAGATGCCCAAAATATTGTTAAAACCTCATTTCTGTGTGCAATAATTTTTCTAATTATGTCTATTTGAATTATTATTATCGTTACTGTAATTACAAGACATTAATCGAAAAGAAATAAAACAAGTGATTAAAAACAGATGCGCAGGAGCAATCTAATTGTTTATCATCATAAATACTTCAACACTTCATATGTTATATACGTAACACGACCCTAGTTTCTTAGTGAATTGATAGATATAAAACTTTTGCCGGTGCTTTCAATCGGTGAATTTCTTTATAAAGATTTTTTTTTTTGGTACGCATAAAAGAAACGACGTCCAGTCTCAACGAAGACCAACCAACTATTAAGATGATATTACAGTACACATGTGTATTCTGCGTCGGTGGCGCAGCGGTAGTGAATGCAACTGCTGTGCTTGAGGTCTCGGGTTCGATTCCTGGGTCGGACCAAACATTTTTATGATCTGCAAATATTTGTTTCGAAGTTTGGGTGTTTCCTATGTATTTACAAAAAAAAAGTATATAAGTATTTTATCAGTCAGTCTAGTTATCATAGCACAAGCTCTGGTTAGTTTGAAACTAGATGATGCTGTGTGTCAAATGTCCGAAATATTCTCTGTTCCCTCACTCTCATAATCCGATGAGACGGCTATTCAACACTATCAGGAAGAAATCAAGTTCAGAACCGACAGCTTTATGAGCTCTGCGAGGCACGAGGGTTGAAACTCTGGGCTGTTATTAAACATTGCTATGATTAGAGAAACTTGATAACACTTTTCTGGTCACGTCGGAACGTTAACCGCTAGACCAATGGGACAGTCGTCAGTATAATAAAATTAAAATGTATTGCAATAAACTAAGTCCCATAATATGCGTACACAAATTGATCACATAAGACTCTGTTGTTCATCTTGACTGCACTACTGTGTTGTGGGTTCATACCCCATACGGGACAACACTTTGTCTGAGTCTGAGTGCTCTTTGTGTCCGTTTCTTATATGTTTGTTAAGTCCCCCGTGACACAAGATTAATTCATAGAGCGGACGTCGTCTTTTTAAAAAAAAAAAAATCAAAATCTAGAAAAAACGGCCCAGCGCGAGTTAGGTTGTGAGCGAGGGCGAGAGGGTTTTTAATAAGACAAGTGTTCGGCTTGAAGAGCGGATTGAGACTAACTTTATTTATGAAACCATTTCTTAAAGTTAAAACAGTATTCTTATTGATATGTGTTGAAGACAAAAAGCTATTTGTTCTAATGTTTAGTCTGCGGCTTATCATCTAAGTGGTGGTTCATGACGGATGCCAAGATTAACTTTATTTATAAAACAATATACAGTATTCTTATTATGCATTGGAGACAAGGCGCTAGTTGTTCTATTGTTTCCAGGGCGTCTGTGGCTTATCAGCTAAATGGTCGTTCATGACTGATGCTATTGTAGGGCGTCACGTCTATGACGACATAACTCGCGTGAGGAGTCACGACTACTGAAAAGTGCCTTCCGTAATTAGCTACCTAACAATGTGAACTAATATACAACTAAAATATCTTATTTATATTTTAGTTAGATATTAGTTTGGATGTTTTTAACGGTTAACGGTTGCCGCGGCCTACAACGACTTACTAGTTAGCCGAATATTACTCGTTAACTAATGAAGTCTACTTAGCTGTGATATTATAATTTTTGTTTTAAATATACTACATATGCTACTTTCAATTTTTTCAGACTCCCAAATCTTACTGTTTGGCTAGGAGATAAGGTTCAATTCTAACAAAAACAGCGATTTGAAGCTTATTTTCTCACAAATGGATGGTTTAACCAAAATAAGGTGTTCACGAACGCCAGTTATTTCTTTGTGTTTTAATTTTTGCATTTTGTTGGCGTGATTATCATGTATGTCCGTATCTAGTGCCAATAGTTTCTGAGATATAGTGTGACAGGACGGACGGACATGACGAAATTAGAAGAGTTTTTATCATTTTGGCTACGAAACTGAAGGGGTGGAAAATAATAATTAAATATTGTTATTTAGTCAAAGAAGTAATATCTAACAAGTCGATTGTTCACATCAACTTCGAATAGCAACCATGGACAAGGGTCCAAACAACCTCGAAAAGATGGGCAGAGATTCATCAATAGCCTTTTACAGTCTAACGCTGGACATAGGCCTTTCCTTGGCAAAGAGGTTTTGGCCTACTATACCACGCTGGCCAGACGGGTTGGAATAGGGTTTGTTTCAAGTTTTCCTTTTCTTTATAATGATGTTGTCTTGTATACTTGGTCCCTTAGTCGCCTTTTACGACACCCACGGGATGAATAGGGGTGGTAACACTATGTATTCTTAATCCGTCACCACACGGACAGAGATAAGTACATTCAAACTTAGTTTTGTTATTTATATTAATATCATCAAGATCAAAATTTGTTTATTTGGATATACGCATTATTTTAAAAACTAATCAAGAAAAATTATTTCATTGAAAGATAACTTAGTTATCGAGGAAAACGATAGACCCTCACACTATGTTAAAAAGGACTGGAATATCAATAAATAATGTTGTGAAAACGGGTCTAAATAATTCCTCTTGAGAGTTTCTATCGCGTGCGCTGCGTGTATGTTAATGTCTGCAACTGCATACGGTTATCTCTTAAGATTGACTCATTTTTTTATAGTAAACAAATTTTTGCAAGCTATATAACAAACTGCTCGGTTGGCCTAGTGGTTTAAGCGGTCGTCAAACCGCTTTCTACTGCACCGAGTGTTGCGAGTTCAAATCCCACATGGGACAACACTTTGTGTGATCCATAAGTTGTTGCTCTGAATCTGTGGGTGTTTTTGTCCGTTTCTAGAACGTGTGTAAAGTAAAAAAAAAATCACGCTATAGGAACGGCAATAGGAAACGCAAACTAGGTAGCGTGAGTTACTTAGTCAATTACAACTCGTTTTAAGAATATTTTTTATCCATTTTTCATGTCTTTACTTCGGCCAGTGCTCTAACAACGTGGCATGGTACAAATAGTCCTGAGGTACGTCGGGGTTCCTAGCATTTCCTTTCTAGGGTACACCTGGTTCCCCGACTACTGGTACCAGAGACGGCGTGAGATTTTTAGTCGGTTCGAGTCCGACATAACCACCAGTAGGTGGTATCCGGGGGATTTCAGCAAAGAAAAAAAAAGGGTACAAATAATAAAAGTATAGATTTATGAAACTTACCTCTGAGGTCCACTGTGGTTTACAAACACGAAATCATGGGCCGGATTTGAATTGTTTTTCAAATTGTTGTTCAAATTAGGATACAAGTTCGGACCAGATGGAGTGCTGGCGAGGGTAACGTTTTGTAGATCTTCCCTAGCGTAGCTATACGGAGTGCGTTGCCTATCGAAACTGGGCCTGAAGCAAAAAGAAATAATTTCTATACCATAACATTAATCGCCTTTTAAATACAGCAAAATTTATTGCTGTGCTTTAATTATTTGCTAGGTAGTAGAGCTATGCTGATTTCAGCACAAGCGGGCCGGCACGACCAGGGCAGTACTACCCTCTCACAGAAGACCAACCTAAAGCGACAGCATCCGTGCAGTCGTGTTTCGTTGGTGAGTGTGAGACCGGAGGCCCATTGATGCAGGGGTGACAGTTATCGTGGTAACTGTGTAAGCCTTACACTGCCACGATGACTGTCATACCTTTTACGTCCCCAAGCGGGGTGTGAAAAAGCATCTCACAAGGCCGCCATAGTGTGGGTCACCATACTGCGTTGTGTGTATTTGCAATGAGTATGGTGAACAGAACTCTTGGATTCTATTCATGCTTTCCATCAGGCAGAGTAGAGTCACTTTAGCAACCTATAAATATATAAAAAAAAATATAAATATTAATTCCGTTTTGGTAATACACACATTATAACCTAACTGTTTATTAGTTGTACCTGTCAACATCAGCTTACCTGAATAACTTGAAAGAATAAAACTAAAGGCAACATATATATACCTAGTCTTGCCATAAATATTGTAATAAAGAAAAAAGAAAATTGTTAACTGCAAATAACATTTATTACTTTTACAGTGTGTCAGTTTAATACATAAATATAAAACAATTAAAAATATAAAAAGCTTATTCGAAGTGGTCTCCATTGGCTGCAATACAGTCCTTTAAACGATGAGGCCAGTTATCAATAGAAGCACGCACTCTTTCCATGGGAAAATTCTTCACTGCCAATCGTATAGATTGTTTTAGGGACTCCAAATTATCATGGCGTTTAGAGCAAGCTGTACTCTCTAAAACTGACCACAAATCATAATCCAGCGGATTAAGATCGGGACTAGACGACGGCCAGTCTTCAGCTCTGATGAAGTCCGAAACGTTCGATTCCAACCAAGACTGCGTGGACCGAGCTTTATGACCCGGCGCCGAGTCTTGCTGGAAGGACCATACTTGGTTATTGAACATGGTGATGTTAAGGGGCTTAACTACCTTCTCAAGAATGGTATCTTGATACACTTGTGCCGATGTTTTGATACCTTTTTCACAAAAATATGGCTCAGTCACTCCTTCATAGCTAACACCCCACCAAACCATCACTGAAGTCGGATAATGTCCACGTTGCACTCTGTCGACTAATTGGGAAGCTTCCTTAGAGCTTTGAGCATAAATACGGTCATTTTGTTTGTTAAAATGTTGCTCAATTGTAAAAATTTTCTCATCCGTAAACAAAATTTTTCTGTGACCTCCCTTTGCGTACCGCTTCAGTAGTTGTTTCGATTTTACCACCCTATTCTTCTTTAAATTATCAGTTAAGAAATGGCCAGTGCGTCTCTTATAGGCTGCAAGTCCTAAGTCATCTTTTAAAATACGCGACATGGTTCTAGGTGCTATCTTCATTTCCCGAGATAAAATCTTTTGCTTTCGGACAGGATTTCTTCGAATTCTTTCCCTTACTGCTTTGACCACCTTTTTCGTACGAACACTACGTGGACGGCCAGATCTTTTTCTGTCACAAACAGAGGAGGTCTCATTGTACCTATTAATAGCCCGGTACACAAACATTTTACTAATACCAAGTGTATGGAGAGTTTTAAAAATTGCATTTGGCTCCATACCTACTTTGTGTAATGCTATCACAGCGATTCGGTTCTCTTTATCACCCCACACCATTTTAATATCGCAAAATATTTTACAATGTATTGGCGCCAAAATGAGAAAACACAATGAACAATCGTATAAAAATGACAGATTCGAAATTCAAATGTAATATTTTTTTATAATTAAGTGTAACAGTATTTATGGCCAGACTAAGTATATGTAATACTAGCTGACCCGGCAAACGTTGTTTTGCCATTTTTACTAAAATGGCTATTAAAAAATAAGGGTTGATCGTAGAAGGGAGAAAATTGAGGATTGTATGTATTTTTGTATGTTGTATCATAAAAAAATAGAAATTAAAAATTTTGGGTAAAAAATAAAAAAAAAAATTTAAGGTTACTACTACCCCTAACATTTAGGGGGATGGAAAATAGATGTTGGCCGATTCTCATAGATACCGGATAAGCACAAAAAATTTCATCAAAATCGGTCAAGTCGTTTCGGAGGAGTATCGCAACGAAAACTGTGACACGAGAATTTTATATATTAGATTTAAAGAATTATACTTTAACTCCTAAGCGTTAAGGAGTTGTACCTTTCATCATGTAGTCATCATCCCGACTGCCTCGATTTCGTAGCGGTAGCGAAAGCGACTGCTGGGCTTGAGCTCTCGGCTTCGATCACCGGATCGGAATGGGTCCAAATGTTTGTATGATTTATAAATATTTGATTCGGAGTTTGGGTGTTTTCTATGTATAATATGTATGTATTTACAAAAAAAAAAGATACAAGTATTCTATCAATCAGTCTAGTAACTTGCCTTGAAACTAGATAGCGTTGTGTGTAAAGTGTCCTGAATATTTATTTATTTATTTATTATCCTGAGATGATGACTTCCGGACGCAAATACTTAAATAGCATTCGACAATATATTAAAAAAAAAACACGTGCCTGTAAAATTTGAGGGTTGCGCTCGATTTCTTTAGAATCCCATCATCACATGCAAAACATGGGAACACTTTGAGAGTATACCGAATACAAAAAGAAATTTCAAAATTGATCCACAACTGACGGAGTAATCGGTGAACACACAAAAAAAATTAAAAAAAAAACAGTGAGACAAAGAACCTCCTCCTTTTTTGAAGTCAGTTAAAACTACAAAAAGTAAAATGATCTGCTAAAACTTTGAAGTTTTAAACATCACAATGAACAGGAAAAAGTTGATGATAACTTAGTCAAAACAAAAAAAAAATACAATTACTCGTAAAGGTCAAACAGACAAGGTTAGTTAAAAAACACCAAAAAAGGATTTTTGGAAATAATAAAAAATGTGTGCGTGTACTAGCGTACACTCGTAAGAAGTGAAACTTCTTTATGACGTTATTTTTCAAAAAAATAATTTAAACCCGTCCGAAGTCGATGCAATCGCCATCTGGATTTCAAAAATGTAACTACTCAAAACGGGCCGCAAAATACATTGGAGACATTTACCAATCCCTACTCCGCTGGAGAAAATATACTTCGAATCACGCGTGGTAGGGATAAGAAAAAGATGGCGCGTAACGAAAAAAATGTTACACTAAATTTTTTCCAACCTCGATAAAGAAGTTTCACTTCAGTTATAATATAACGAACGCAGCCACAGGAATAGATAGTACCTACTTTTACTTTTCATAATACGTGTCTCAAGATAATTGACGTAGGTATATTTTTCATTAACATTTTCGAATATCTAACACAAAACATCATCAAGTTTCAAACTAAGCTTGTACCATGTAAGCTAGACTGACTGATATGATTCTTTAATAATTTAGAAGTGAAAACTTATTATGCGAGGGTTATTATGGAGGGTTTTGTTTTGTAACGTGGTACAACGCCAGTCTATCTGACTTCCCTTTCTCTCACGCATATGGCAGCGGCAGACAGGCTTCTCCTCTCTCACTCTAACCCACAACACTAGCCGTATTTCGAACAGACAGCCATTCTCTCTCTAAATAATCTTTCCTTATTTTATCATATTAATATACATAAAATTTAAGTAAAACGCTAAGCTTTACTCAAGTTAAGCAATTTCAATATTAAATAGTTCAACTTGGATTAATTTAAGATATCATTTTTGTCGGAGGTCCTGAGATGCACAAGTTTTTTTTCTTATTAAAACATACATATTTATTTTACACACCAAATACACAAACTTCGACATAAATATTTGTAAATATATCAATCACTCCAACCCGGGAATCGAACCCGATATCTCACGCACAGAGGTCGCGTACGCTACCACTGTACCACTGAGGCAGTTATATATATATATATAGCATTTTATAGAAAAAAAGGCATAAGTGAGATTATAAGGTTTATTTATTAAGAATAAATCAAACACAGACAAGTAATGAATATACCAAGCTACGTCAAGTATAATATGAAAAAATTACAATCATATAATATAGAAACAAGTATAATAATAAATGTCATGAAGTGAAACGACATTTTGGTCGACAGTCGAATTTTTAGAACGATTTTTCAATTTGTTACCATAACCAATGCGGAAAACTGTAACGATTAAATTACCTCTATAAGTACCTTATTAACGACGATAAAAATAATAATGGACACAGAAAAAAAGAAGGGAAATTAGTTAAGAAAAATACAGAATTTAAAAAAAGAATTCCGTTTTTTTTTTCTGCAACGTTCGTACATTTAATATATTTTGGAAGATTATAACCTTTCAATTTGAGTTGTTATTTCTTAGATGACTCTAAATATATGGTAAAAATTTCAAATTAACTTTTCTAGAAAACTGGAAAACAAGAAACCTTAAAATATAACATTAATCAAGTTCTATCAATTTATAATAATATAGTTTTAACATGTAATGACGACGAATAAATGACTTTACTAGGAGTTTACAGTTCTTAGAACTAAATTAAACATTTTCTGTTTAAAAAAAAATATATATTTTAATGGATAAAATATTCATTTATTAGCCAGTGGTAAACCCTTAGGCTGGCAACACTTATTGTCGATAAGTGTATGGTGTTCATACCGCAAAAACTATTTTTATATTTTAAAATAGTAGGTACGTATATTGAGTCTTATATCAATTAATTACGATCGAGTTATATATTTCCATGTAATGATAATTACACATTGAGTTAAAGTACAAGGTTCTTGATTAAACCTAGTAGGATAATAACCTTAAGGCTGACAAATTGATCGACAATGTTGCCATTTAATACTACTACAGTTAATATACGATCACGTTAAGACCATCAGTGTTTATATGTTTCACTACCAATAGAATCTTTTCACCATGAACATAAAAAATAACCCTTATAATATACCCAATAGTTTTTCGTTAAATATCAATGTTTTTAACTGCAATTACAATTAACACTACAGTTTCTTCTTAAAAACTAATATCGATTTTTAATCGATATTGAAGATTATTTGAATGTTACCAGCGTCAAATATAATAATAAAATATATGTAGTATAATTATACAATTATTTTTTTAATGGTAACATCAAAAAATTGCGCGGCTTTAAGAGCCGTTTTTATTTTTACCAGTTTCATCACTTACTAATAAAGTCGTCCACAGGCTTTATTACCCTCACAGACTATTGTGAGCTTCTCTGGTAGACTAATACTTTCGCAGGAACTAAGAATTCCAGATATTAACAATATATATCAATCAGTATCCTTTATCTATCGAATAGCGTTATTTGACAGATAACAACCTGAAATTTATCAGGAACTAGTGAAAACGGTCCTTAATGCGACTTCTCATTGTCTCGGTTGACATTCCACTCTAGTCTATAGATCTACATAGACCATGGGTATAGACAAATAGAGCGATGAGCGTACATATCGTGTGTCAACAGCTAATCCCTTATACTATAAGTGGAACCTTATAGGAACGTAATTCTTAATTTAAAAGTATATCGTACTCTACTAATGTAGGTAAAATATGTCACAATATTTGGTATAATCAACTTATTCATTATAAACTAACCTACCGTCGTTGTGGTTCATTTTTGTTATATTTGTAATTGAACTTATCTCAACAGCCTAAACTTAGTAAGCAAAAATATTGGCTATGTGGCACATATGTATGGCATAAATGTCTCAATTGACACTGACGTAACTGTCAAATTGACATTGCCATTTAATACTTTGTAACACTACACTATAAGTCATACTTTGCAATTCAATGGGAATGTGATTTTTTTATACTTTACAGCTTATAATATTTTCATTTTTTATGTAAAGCCTGAAAAATAATTCAAATAAGCACAAATTTTAACCAAGTAATAAAATATAAATTCAAACACGGCGGTAATCAAAGTATACAATATGCCACAGTACCTAGTTCAAGAAAAATCAATCTTAATCCTATTGTCCACAAAACCGAAAGTTTTAAAGAAAGTATATCATTTTGATACACTAAAAGCGACATTAAATGCATAACAAAAGTGTCTGTAAGAACATTTTCAATGTCGTGTTTAGTATACTCGTATAGTATCTTACTTCCTTCCTCTCCCGCGCTGATTTTTACCAAAATCACCTCTGTGTCCCTTGTCTGCAGTTTTCTTTATAAAAAGCTTGAAACTCAAGGCACCGTTGTGTTTAAAGGTGGCAGCATAGGCGTGAGGTAGTACCGAACATTTGGCCTCCTTGAAGATGTCAGCGACCGGTTCGACATGCGACTTGACGCCGTCACTGAACACGAACTTCCTGCGGGAGTCGCTCTTGTTGTACACGTGGAGTTCATAGCTCCACTTGGAAGCGCTCATCTTCGTGCCTATCAGCTGCACGACCATGTATATCTTGCGCTCGGGTGCCGACACCTTTATGTGGTATAAGAAGTTGAAGGCCCCGATGATTATGAGGTAAACATTCTGGCTATTGCTGGTAATATCTCTAAGCTGAATTTCGGAGTCCACGTCGACAGAGCGCTGTTCAGGATGTGATCCGTCAAAATGTTCAACTAGCTTTTTTAAATGTCCATTCCAAGAGCATCCGAGAGGGCATTTTAACTCTTTAAAGGGGCACTCTCTGCAATGGATGTCCATTTCAGACATTTTAAATGATAGTGTGCACCCATTCTTGTTGAATTGACAAGGCATTCTTTGCTCAGCAACATACCCCTCTAAGGCAAAATTCCTCATGGTAGTAATGCTGTTGCCGCAGATGCCACAACACCGGCCCTGCTGCTTGCAGTTGTTGCACGAGCTGTGTCCTTGGTTGCATTGATAGATTTGTAGGCCAAACAACGTTTTGCAGGTCGGACACAGGCATTCATTTTCATTGTTATTGTTGCGGGGTCTGTAAAATTATCACCAGTAATAGATACCTCTAAAACCTTCATGTTCAACGATTACCTTTTAAAGTGATAAAAAAGCAGACGGAGTTTTTATAATTACATGAAGTAATACAAATTTTAGCTTGAAAATTCACATAAGACAGACCGACAATGATGTAACTTGAGTTTACACTCTCAATAGGTGTTAAAAGTTAGAGAAAGAGAAAATATACCTGCTGATTGAGCGATCCCTGGATGGCGCAGATGGTCGGGTTCTGTAATAAACAGAATTTATTGGGAGTTACTAAGTGCTACATCAAATACCAGATCAAATTCGATAAAAAAAAATTACTCTAAATTTTTATGACGTACTTCGAGCCGATTTCGGCCACGGCGGCCTACGGAGGCCAGCAAACTACGTAGGAAGTGTTATGGTGCACAAGTGTGTGTGCAAACACAGGTGCACTCTCTGTTCCTTCATTACGACACGACCGAAGAGAGATATAGCTCAGGATCGACGTCTTTACATGCTCTGATTTTAATCACATAACTGTAGTTTGGGAACCAGATGCTCAAAATATTGTTAAAACCTCATTTCTATGTGCAATAATTTTTCTAATTATGTCTATTTGAATTATTATTATCGTTACTGTAATTACAAGACATTAATCGGAAAGAAATAAACCAAGTGATTAAAAACAGATGCGCAGGAGCAATCTAATTGTTTATCATCATAAACTTCAACACTTCATATGTTATATACGTAACACGACCCTAGTTTCTTAGTGAATTGATAGATACAAAACTTTTGCCGGTGGTTTCAATCGGTGAAATTCTTTGTTAAGATTTTTTTTTTGGTACGCATAAGAGAAACGACGTCCAGTCTCAACGAAGACCAACCAACTATTAAGATGATGATGATGATGAAGACAGTGCACAAGTGTGTGCATACACGTGTATTCTGCCTCGGTGGCGCAGCGGTAGTGAATGCAACTGCTGTGCTTGAGGTCTCGGGTTGGATTCCCGGGTCGGACCAAACATTTGCATGATCTGCAGATATTTGTCTCGAAGTTTGGGTGTTTCCTATGTATTTACAAAAAAAAAGTATATAAGTATTCTATCAGTCAGTCTAGTTATCATAGCACAAGCTCTGGTTAGTTTGAACAATTGAGTTAGAACAATTTGAGTTAGAAATCACATTTTGTGAGAGACTGGTGCCTATGATAGGTATAGAATACCTGTGTTTACAGGTCACCAGGTCCCCACACCACTTAGTTTACAATCTCAATCACTTCGTCACTTAGTTTACAATACAATCAATTTGAAACTAGATGATGCTGTGTCAAATGTCCGAAATATTCTCTGTTCCCTCACTCTCACAATCCGATGAGACGGCTATTCAGCACTATCAGGAAGAAATCAGGTTCAGAACCGACAGCTTTATGAGCTCTGCGAGGCACGAGGGTTGAAACTCTGGGCTGTTATTAAACATTGCTATGATTAGAGAAACTTGATAACACTTTTCTGGTCACGTCGGAATCGAACCCGAGACCTCTTGATTGGCAGTTGCATACGTTAACCGCTAGACCAATGGGACAGTCGTCAGTATAATAAAATTAAAATGTATTGCAATAAACTAAGTCCCATAATATGCGTACACAAATTGATCACATAAGACTCTGTTGTTCATCTTGACTGCACTACTGTGTTGTGGGTTCATACCCCATACGGGACAACACTTTGTCTGAGTCTGAGTGCTCTTTGTGTCCGTTTCTTATATGTTTGTTAAGTCCCCCGTGACACAAGATTAATTCATAGAGCGGACGTCGTCTTTTTAAAAAAAAAAAAATCAAAATTAGAAAAAACGGCCCAGCGCGAGTTAGGTTGTGAGCGAGGGCGAGAGGGTTTTTAATAAGACAAGTGTTCGGCTTGAAGAGCGGATTGAGACTAACTTTATTTATGAAACCATTTCTTAAAGTTAAAACAGTATTCTTATTGATATGTGTTGAAGACAAAGAGCTATTTGTTCTAATGTTTAGTCTGCGGCTTATCATCTAAGTGGTGGTTCATGACGGATGCCAAGATTAACTTTATTTATAAAACAATATACAGTATTCTTATTATGCATTGGAGACAAGGCGCTAGTTGTTCTATTGTTTACAGGGCGTCTGTGGCTTATCAGCTAAATGGTCGTTCATGACTGATGCTATTGTAGGGCATCACGTCTATGACGACATAACTCGCGTGAGGAGTCACGACTACTGAAAAGTGCCTTTCGGAATTAGCTATCATAACAATGTGAACTACTATACAACTAAAATATCTTATTTATATTTTAGTTAGATATTAGTTTGGATGTTTTTAACAGTTAACGGTTGCCGCGGCCTACAACGACTTACTAGTTAGCCGAATATTACTCGTTAACTAATGAAGTCTACTTAGCTGTGATATTATAATTTTTCTTTTAAATATACTACATATGCTACTTTAAATTTTTTCAGACTTTCAAACAGTACCGTTTGGCTAGGAGATAAGGTTCAATTCTAACAAAAACAGCGATTTGAAGCTTAATTTCTCACAAATGGATGGTTTAACCAAAATAAGGTGTTCACGAACGCCAGTTATTTCTTTGTGTTTTAATTTTTGCATTTTGTTGGCGTGATTATCATGTATGTCCGCATCTAGTGCCAATAGTTTCTGAGATATAGTGTGACAGGACGGACGGACATGACGAAATTAGAAGAGTTTTTATCATTTTGGCTACGAAACTAAAGGGGTGGAAAATAATAATTAAATATTGTTATTTAGTCAAAGAATTAATATCTAACAAGTCGATTGTTCACATCAACTTCGAATAGCAACCATGGACAAGGGTCCAAACAACCTCGAAAAGATTGGCAGAGATTCATCAATAGCCTTTTACAGTCTAATGCTGGACATAGGCCTTTCCTTGGCAAAGAGGTTTTGGCCTACTATGCCACGCTGGCCAGACGGGTTGGAATAGGGTTTGTTTCAAGTTTTCCTTTTCTTTATAATGATGTTGTCTTGTATACTTGGTCCCTTAGTCGCCTTTTACGGCACCTACGGAATGAATAGGGGTGGTAACACAATGTATTCTTAATCCGTCACCACACGGACAGAGATAAGTACATTCAAACTTAGTTTTGTTATTTATATTAATATCATCAAGGTCAAAAATTTGTTTATTTGGATAGACGCATTATTTTAAAAACTAATCAAGAAAAATTATTTCATTGAAAGATAACCCAGTCATCGAGGAAAACGATAGACTCTCACACTATGTTAAAAAGGACTGGAATATCAATAAAAATGGTGTCGTGGGACACCAGGTAGGAACGAAGTTCCTTCGGATAATGTGGAATCGACACAATTTGCAAAAAAAATCGTGCTCAATTTTATGTAGGTTTTCTTGATTTTTCTCTTAAATTTTGCTGATTAGTTTTTATTTAAGTACAAGAAAGTATTTAGGAAATTCAGTATTTTAGGAAATAAAATAATAAATTCCTTAAAATAATAAAATAGCACACATGACGCGCTTTCGCGCCTGCGCACGTCTCATTTAACGGTTTTATTCCACGCACTTTTTCCACTTACGGTTTTACTATCACATTTTTTTCATTTCGGTCCCGCAGCGAAATCCCTATCCCCTCCAAGCCTGCCGTAAGGAACTTCGTTCCAATAATGTTGTGAAAACGGATCTAAATAATTCCTCTTGAGAGTTTCTATCGCGTGCGCTGCGTGTATGGTTAAATTTTGGCAAGAATGATGTATGAAAGAAATGCTCCTCTTTAAGAACTCTAAAAAAATGTCTGCAACTGCATACGGTTATCTCTTAAGATTGACTCATTTTTTTTATAGTAAACAAATTTTTGCAAGCTATATAACAAACTGCACGGTTGGCCTAGTGGTTTAAGCGGTCGCCAAACCTCTTTATATTGCACTGAGTGTTACGAGTTCAAATCCCACATGGGACAACACTTTGTGTGATCCATAAGTTGTTGCTCTGAATCTGTGGGTGTTTTTGTCCGTTTCTAGAACGTGTGTAAAGTAAAAAAAAATCACGCTATAGGAACGGCAATAGGAAACGCAAACTAGGTAGCGTGAGTTACTTAGTCAATTACAACTCGTTTTAAGAATATTTTTTATCCATTTTTCATGTCTTTACTTCGGCCAGTGCTCTAACAACGTGGCATGGTACAAATAGTCCTGAGGTACGTCGGGGTTCCAGGGATTTCCTTTCTAGGGTACACCTGGTTCCCCGACTACTGGTACCAGAGACGGCGTGAGGTTTTTGGTCGGTTCGTGTCCGACATAACCACCAGTAGGTGGTATCCGGGGGGATTTCCGCAAAGAAAAAAAAAGGGTACAAATAATAAAAGTACAGATTTATGAAACTTACCTCTGAGGTCCACTGTGGTTTACAAACACGAAATCATGGGCCGGATTTGAATTGTTGTTTTCAAAACTAAATTGATTATTACGGTTGTTCAAATTAGGATACAAGTTAGGACCGGATGGGGTGCTGGCGCGTATAACGTTTTGTAGATCTTCCCTGGCGTAGCTATACGGAGTGCGTTGCCTATCGAAACTGGGCCTGCAGCAAAAAGAAATAATTTCTATACCATAACATTAATCGCCTTTTAAATACAGCAAAATTTATTGCTGCGCTTTAATTATTTGCTAGGTCGTAGAGCTACGCTGATGTCAGCTGGCTCGACCGGGGCAGTACTACCCTCCCACAGAAGACCAACCGAAAGCGCCAACATCCGTGTTGTCGTGTTTCGTTGGTGAGTGTAAGACCGGAGGCCCATTGATGCAGGGGTGACAGTTATCGTGGTACTGTGTAAGCCCGATGACTGCGGAGTGTGAAACAGCATCTCACTAGGCCACCATACTATTGCCTGCATTTGCAATGAAAATGGTGACCACAACTCTGGGATTCTATTAATACTTTTCATCAGGCTGAATAGAGTCACTTTGGCAGGCTCTTAATATAGAACAAAAAAAATATAATAAAATTAATTCAATAAAAGCAAGAAAAGATTTGCTTGACACCAGGTTTCTGCGAGATCTTGGTCGTCATCTGAACCTTAAAATTATATATTTCATTCATTTCTTACACCTACATTTATTATTTTTCAAAAAGGCAGTTCTAGTTTCTTCTGAGCCTTTATCATTCCCAAGATTATTTGGGGTCGATTACCAGTTCGCCCGGTTTTACCTGAATATCAGTTTTGCCACGGAGCGACTGGCGTCGGACCTTCGCAACCCCGAGGGCGAACTGTATTCGAATGTTGAACTAGTTGTTAGTATATTTGATCTGGATGTCGTAACAGCAGCTGTTCCCGGATACCTCCTATGTCAAACGCAGAGTGGCACACCGTGTGGTTTTAGTCGGTCCGATTCCGACAAACCACCCTACCGTAAACTCCGGTGGGGTGACGGCCCGAGGGGGTTTCCACACGTTAAAAAAAAAAAGTTGTCAGTACATTTGAAGACACTGACTTCGTAACGTTTGCCATAGATGTTCATTAAAACCATGACAGTACGCTTCCCATAACGTGCTCTTCGAGGCACAGGCGTGAAACACCACCAAACTGCCACACTCCGGGTTGTTATTAAGGATTTCTTATAAGATCCAGCAACACTTGGCCCGACCCGGAATTCGAATCCGTGACCTCTTGATTGGCAGCTTCATACACTAACTACTAGACCAACGAGAGAGACGACTCCCTCATTAGAACAACAATTTGTGGAGTGTGAAGCCACTACACTCACTGCAGAAGAGAACGACGTGGCGACCGTCAGTAAAAATTTGTTATATTTACCCTTGGATCCACGAACATACACGTCACATATTAAGTATCCGTTGGCAGTGGTAATATGATCTGGAGCCTTACCTGCCTCTTTGCAACTCTAAATTATAAAAAAAAAAGAATAAAGTGTCTATTTTACTATTACTCTATGACCTGAAGACTCTTCTATAAATATTATATGAACTATGAAACTCCATACTTCATTTATTCAGTTTCAGGGTGGTATAGTAGGCCAAAACCTCCTTTCCTAGAAATGGTCTATGATCAGCAGTGGACTGTTAAAGGTTGTTGATGTGACGTGATGGTGAAATTCTAAAAATCAGAACTTCATAGCTGATGTATACATACCCTGGCATAGATGGTCCCTGGTTAGGATGTTGTGTGAACTGCATAGATTGCGGCGTGTAAGCTGGTTGTGGAGCGTAAACAGGTGGCGGGGCGCATGGAGGCTGTGGCGTATGCAAAGGAGGTACAACACGAGGAGGATTCTGATTTGCTGCTTGTGCATTTTGAGTGGCTTGAGCTTTTGCCTGTTCTATGACATCCTGGCATTTTTTCTCATACATCTTTCTCTGCTCATTAAGTAGCCGATGCATTTCCTCTGTAGACAATCTTTGGCTAAAAAAAAGTGGAATAATTATTTTACGTCCGTATTTGTGATAACAGCTCTGCAAAGAGAATCGACCTGACCAGCGTAATATTGTAGGCTGAAATCAACTTTTTAGGGATAGGCCTATGTCCAGCAGTGGACTATTATAGGCTGCTGATGATGATAATGATGAATTACATTATGAATATGAATCGCAGACAAATATTTTGTACATCAATGGACTTAATGCCCAAGACATTCTCTACCAGTTCTTAGTGTGGTGGAGAAATCTTGCAAGATGCACAGAGGCTGCACATTAAGTTGTAAATGAAAATATAAACAGACATACAGAACAGACATACGAACACGTATAAACCCATACGAGTGTACACAAATGCAATATATAGGTTATAAATACACATATATTTACACTATATTCGTACAGTATAACAGCTGGAAGATCATGTACCTTATTTTTAATGTAAAACGGTTTGTGACATCCTAATTTCGATGGGGACCGCATTTCTAAGTAGTAGCTCTTGGACAAAGAACGAAGAGTTCACGAAATTAGTTTGTTGGAGAGAGGCAGATTATTTTCTCAGTAAACAGTTCAGTTGTAATTTGAGGACAGGTAACGAAAAGTAGAGGTAAGTTTAGTAGGAAGTAGAGCCACGCTGATTTCAGCTCGAGCGGGCCGGCTCGACCGGGGCAGTACTACCCTCCCACAGAAGACCAACCTAAAGCGACAGCATGCGTGCTGTCGTGTTTCGTTGGTGAGTGCGAGACCGAAGGCCCATTGATGCAGTTATCGTGGTAACTGTGTAAGCCTTACACTATCACGGTGACTGTCATGTATTTTACGTCCCCAAGCGGGGTGTTAAAAAGCATCTCACAAGGCCGCCATAGTGTGAGTCACCACATTACAGTGTCTGCATTTGCAATGAGTATGGTGACCACAACTCTTGGACTCTATTCATGCTTTCCATCGGGCAGAGTAGAGTCACTTTGGCAGGTTCTTAATATAGAAAAATGAAAATACGGAGTAAGATATGCATAATAAGTGAAAATGGTGAGTTAAAAAACGAAAATAGAGGTGAGTGCTTGCTGGTTCACCTCGAACGATCTCCAAAAGTTCCAGAACTATTAGGGCTTGGGTGATGCTTCGATAGCTCGTTTATCGATATTTATCAAGAGCCATGTTTCGATAAATGTGATCAAAGGAACACAGCCTCAAAGGAAACCGATATTAAGTATATATTTGGTTGATTGTCACCGAGTGAGGTTATTTAAGCTTCTCCCTTTCCTCCTATTCCAAGTCTAGGGAGAGAGGATAAACAAAAGATGGCAATGTACTCATATGTCTTGAGTTACAGGTCTCCATGGACGGCGGAATTCAAATACCATTAGGTGATCATACAAAAAACAAACAAGGATATAACCTACTATAAAGTGGTACAGAAACAAGGATGTAAATACAGGACTTCCTAAATTATTCTAAATGCAATTGTTATCTGTATTACACGCGCACTGGATACAAACAGATGTACCTACTTACGAGTAAGTACTTGTTTCTATCCAGCGATGATGCGACAGCTACGCTTATCTTTGTTCCAAAATTTCGCCATACAATACTACCTACACTTCTAACTTAGAAGTACAGGTACGTTAGGAGTTCCAACGTACCTTTTTGTTCGGTTGACTCATGTTTACGTTTTGGAGTAATTACTTATCGTACGATATCCGATAACACTGTCTAACACCAGGTACAGGTATGTATCACGTTACAAGTAAAACAGTCTTAATCATTCGAAATGAGAACTTGATCCGAAGACCGAAAACATATTTTCACATGAGGCAAATATGCAGACAGGTCTAAAAAGACACAAACGCGTTGCCGGCTTTTGAGTTCAGTACGCTCTTATGTATCTAGAAAGTTTGGAGTCATATCAGTCCGGAAATACCGCAGGCGATCATTTGTTCCATAGATAATTAGAAAAAAGGTTTTTATGATTGTGATCTTTTATTTATTTAGGTTACAACGCATTGTAAACATTCTCCTAAGAATCATGACACTAATTTCACGATGTAGATTTTTTGCAGAGACTAATACACGTTGTAAGCAAATTGTTTTCAATTATGATTGTAAACTTTCAATATATGAGCTAACAATGGAAGTTTTTAGCTGCCAAATTGTAAACATGGTAGGTACCATGGTACCATAGGTTTCATGAGGGAAAAAGACAGGTAGATATTCTTTACTGTTTTTTTTAATTTTATTTTAAGAGCCTGCCAAAGTGACTACTCTGCCTGATGCAAAGCATTAATAGAATCCAAGGGTTGTGGTCACCATACTAATTGCGTATGCAGACAATGTAATATGTGACACACACTATGGCGTCCTAGTGAGATGCTTCTTCGCGCCCCGCTTGCAGACGTAACAGGGATGAATTTTTGCTAAATAATATACGGTACCTGGACACCGAGCTTAGCTCGGTATTTCTTTTGAAAACAAGGATAAACAACGTTTTCATCGTATTATTATTTATTATTAGATATTAAATACAAAGTATTCTCGTATAAAATTACTCTAGGTTTTTTTATTACCGTGTGCGAGAATCACTCATAAAAAAGGCAATCTATTAACGATATTAAAAAAAAAAATACTGGCATGTGTCACACAGTTTTCAATGCTGACTGTACCTGCTTCCCAATGCGTCCATTAGCAAAAAAAAGGGACCATTGTTAATAACTATTTTAGGCTGCCATTAAAGCATCAATAATCATACTGCACTGAAGTTTCACTAGCATATTCGATAACTAATTAAGTACATAATTTAAGTTCTAAATAAAGTATATTTTTTCTTCTTTTGTTATTTGTGACTGAGATAATGAGGATACCAGAGCCTACACTTCCCTCCCTCTGGTTCTAGAGAGGACTTAGAGGACAGCAATACATTTTTGTGAATGCACGGTCTCACTTACCATCTGGCATTCATCTACTTACACTTACTTTGCGATAATATATGTATATATATATAATTATGTATTGTCATCTGTGTGTACCTATATTTTAGATATAAACTGGTTTTACTTGGAACACCTTCAGTTTTATCTACATTACATAATAGATAGTCAAATGAAAGAAAATAACTTAGGAAACATTTGTTATCTGTATATCAAAAAAATAGATAACTCTAGGAAAACTAACATGTTTTTAATTTTTTCTTATCTATAAAAATAAAAGAGATATTAAACCTTGAAATTTAACCTCCATGAGGAAAATGATAGAAAAGTTTTTGCTAAGTATTTTAGAAATATTGCACATTTGCACAATTATTGTTTTGTTTTTATAGTAAGTAAGTGAGGTCCAGCGAACGTTTAAACGATTCACATGCTTAAGCATCTACCTTATAGCAGATCTAAGTTACTTAGGTAATGATTAATAAGTTAATGAATTCTTGTTTGAATATTAATGATAACTTTATTAAATGGGTTTAAAGTACAAAAATGTCAGAGCGTCAAATGTCAATATAAAAAAGAGATAAGTTCAGGACAAAACAATTATTTCTTCTCTTGTCTAGACAACAAAAATTAAAAAAAAACTCCATAACCTAAAGTAAATTAAGTAATTTACAAAGTAGTAAAGCCACAATGATTTCAGCATATGTATGACGGGCAAACTGGCAGTACAACCCTCTCACAGAAGATTAACCTAAAGCATCTGTGCTGTCATGTGTTGTTCGTGGGTGAGACTGGAGGCCCTTTGAAGCATTGCTGTTAGTTATGAAAGATCCTTACACTGCGACGATGATTGATCGTGCCTTTCACATCCTCAAGCAAAATGCGAAAAACAAACAAACTAGACCAATATGGTGTGAGTCACCATACTGCATTATCAGCATTCACCATGAGAATGGTGACCACAACTCTTAGATTTTATTCATTTCTTCCGTCAGGCAGAATGGCAGCGCTTTGGCAAACTCTTAAGATAAATAATATATATAAAAATAAGCAAATGTCTCCATGTTTATTATACTGTTTTCAATTTCGTTTGCTGGACTTGTTGTTCTAGTGGTTTGTGGCCCTGACTGTTAAACCGGTCATGGGTTTAACTCGCCTAGGACAAATATTTGTGTGTTTGTTCTGCGTCTGGGTGTAATTTATCTATAGTATGTATGTATTTAGAAATATTTAAGTATGTTTATCAGCAGCCTGGTTACCATAGCACAGGCTAATTCCTAATTTTGAATAAGACAGCTGTGTGTGAGATTATTTATTTATTAATATTAATACTATGCACTGTAAGTTAGCATTATCTTTGTTCTGACTGGTTTTCTTAATAGCTATATAAAAATATAGGTATATTTAAATGAGTCAGACATTCTTTTGTCCGAATCTACAAAAAAAGATATGATGAACTTCCGAGTTATTCTGTTCAACAATATAACCAACTTATTGCAATACAATCTAATGTAGACTAAAAACTAGATATGAAAATAACATTATACCAGTTCAATTAAACAAAGTTATGGTAGCAGAAAAATATAACACTAAGTTTATCAAAAGTTGAAAAACGAATTTAAAAAAAGTTATAGAAATTTGGTTTTAGAAAATATTTCAGAGCCTATGTACCCACTGGTCAATCAAATCGCAGTTTAATATACCTTTTGGGTTATGTAAAAGTAACAATTATGTTTTACAAAATTAAACAAAGAGGTCAGCAACAAAAACTTACTTCTCATCCCGAGATTTGGACGACTGTTCGTTTCCCATTGTTATGTAGTATAAGAACACTTTATTAATTTTCGTAATTAAAAGAATAACTGACAATATGACGCGCTCATAGACTCCTTGACGAACAACACTGCACAAGACTGATTACGTTCTTTTTGCTACCGCAGGTTTTATGCAGTATGGCCAAAATAGAATGCAACGATACCATAGACATTAAACAATTCAGAGAAATCCCCGTTGTGCATTTTTCAATTATGCACATCAACTATAATAGCGGTGTACAGTGGATTTCGTATTATATCGATGTAAAGAATCATAAATGTCTGAAAGAAAAGTTAAATTAGAAGTTGTTGTTATTGAAAAATAAACTTTTGTTTGGTTAAAACATTATAGATCATAATTTTTAATAATTATTTTCATTCAAAAAAAATATTAATAATATTCAATATATATATTTGCCCGCCTTGTAATCATATTTTGATGTCTTTATTTGAACACTAGCTTTTGCCTGAGGCTCCGATGACGTATATTTCGGTTACCGCAGTGATTCTTTAGACTGATATAACTTTATTATTTGTCAACCTATTGAAATAAAA
Organism: Hypercompe scribonia; assembly: GCA_949316085.1. Classification (NCBI taxonomy): domain Eukaryota; kingdom Metazoa; phylum Arthropoda; class Insecta; order Lepidoptera; family Erebidae; genus Hypercompe; species Hypercompe scribonia. Next base: position 16,162,892 of record OX438987.1, read on the forward strand.
CAAACACATAATACATTTAAGAAAATCGCATTGAAACTGGTTAAGCCATGTCTGAAGTAAACGTTCACAAACACACAGACAAATAAGATTAAAATTCGGTAAATTGTCGTTTACTTAAAAACTTTAACCTTTTACTTCAATAAAACATTCAATAGTTATTATTCAATATCTTTAATGTACAGACATGGAACTCCTATAATTTTATTATGTGTATAGATTATTTAGAAAAAACATAAACAAATTTTTATTTAAAAATAAAAGAAAACAAAATTTATTAGTTATAACATACATAAAAAAAGTTACAGTGTACTTCTTTTAAGCAATATATTAAAAATGAATAATCAAAAACTATTTTAAACATTCCCAAATACTTTTCGTTGATCAAATTGACGAAAGACGCTAGCACATCACTACAAGTCTAATATTTGTCGGCTGTGGCATTCCCCAACCATAAACAATAGATTTACAACATATGTTTCAATTTACACAGAAAAAATATAACTGGATTTCCAACTTGCACTTTCAAATGACTTCTTTTATATATAAACTTGATTAAGTAGACTAAAAAACTATCAACTATTTATTTTATTTACTATTGAAATTTTTCATTAATTTCGAATTTAAAATAAAATAAAGAATGTCAACTATAAGTGAAATTCTGTACATTTTATTTATTGAAAAAAGCAACATCTACATTGTAACCGCAATTAGCTTAAGAAGCATATCCAATATACTAAAAAAATTACAAAAACAGGTAAAATGATTTATAACTAGAGCAAATGTTTTTATTTTTCTGTTCTGACTATCATAATGATCGTCTCATATGATCCAATAAAGAAAGGTACATTCAAAATAGATGTTACTGTTTAATATATTATCGATTATCGGTTCCATATTCTCCCCTCATTGCAGAAATTCATGAAAGGATTAAAAATTTAAGAGTTGGCAACGTCGTTAAGCTGACTAACTGACATTAAACGTCATTGAAATTTGTTTTGATTGAGAATCGAGTTACCCAGTCTGCACCATCTGCGTTCAATTGAACCTGTATAAATTTTGTGAGATATAATTTTTGTAAATATTTTATATATTCATAAAAGCAATTTTAAAATATTACAATGCCACACTTCAGAATCGAAACTAATCTTTCAAGTGATAACATTCCGAAAGATTTCGTTCTGAAAGCGGTACCGGTTTTAGCAAAAGCACTTGGAAAACCGGCAAAGGTATGAAATATATACAATGAATATATACTGTTGTGCATCTATTATTCGTTTATAAATCATAACTGCTATTTAGTAAATAATATAATTAAACATATCAGAAAAGAAAACATCAGAATTTCTGTGTCAATGCCACTGAAAATAATTATGTATAAAAATTCTTGTTTTATGACTTTATACTGTTTTATATGTTTATATGTTAATTTAATACAATTTTAAATGATAGTTAATGTTTTTATTGCTATCAATTTCTAATCAGGTGGATTTCTTTAAATTAAATGTTTACAGAACTAAACACAAATAGCTATCTAATATCTTATATTATCATTATAATAAGAACTTTTTATCATTGTACATAAAGAAATACACTATATTTAATGTATTAACATGATCAACTGCCATTTGACTCCATAAAGTCTCATTTATCAACCTCATATCATTATAGATTTAAATTGTAGTTACAAATAGCTTTTTTATTTATTTTTTTATTTTAAGAACTCACCAAAGTGACTTCTCTGCCTAATGAAAAGTATCAATAAAATAGTTAAATTTACAAATTGACTGTGTCATATTTCTAAAATTATATCATAGAGTTAAAGAAAATACTACAAAAAAAAATACACAACATTGTTTTTTGTAAGATGCAAAAAAGATTCTACTTGTATGCTCTTCTATCGTAAGTAGCCCATAGCAGATGAGCGTCTTATCTTAGCCTCTTCATGTCTACATTCTCAGTTCTGATTCACACATTTTAACAACTGTTTCATTTCAGTATTGTGTGGTATCAGTCATACCTAATGTGGCAATGAGTTTTGGTGGTACTACAGACCCTTGTGCTATAGCAAACTTGATGTCCATCGGAGAACTTGGAGTTGCGCAAAATAAGAAACATGCCAAAGTACTTTTTGAGCTTGTGGAAAAGGAGCTGGGGATTAAGAGTGACAAGTAAGTTAAAATGTTACAATTCTTCAATTTTTTTTAGTACTATGAGCTTTACTTGTGTCTTCAGTGAAGACAATTTGTCACTTGAGCATAATTATCTATGTCCCTCCTCATGTTTAAGCAACTTTGTGTGATCAACTAATTGTTACTCTATGTTTGTGTTATTTGTGTCCATTTCATGGATGTTTGTTAAGACCCCTGCAATACAGAATACAGGAATTGCCTTTTAAAATGAGAAAAGAATGCAAAAGATGGAAAACAACAAAATAATGATGTATTACGGTAATACCCAGACTTACCGCGAAGGGTACGTTCTGGGAAAATTGTGTTAAGTGAAATTAGTGTATATTGAGATTTAGGATTAAACATAGTTAAAACTTAGTACAAAAAACTACGAAACATTTGAATCAATTACTTTAATTCTCAGAACATTTTATGTAATATCACACGTTATTTTTATTGCAAAATACATCTTATTATCACTGGGGTAGCGTTTCTTTTACGTTCTTGTATAGCATGTTTGCTGCTTTTAAGTATTTGACACACCATTATCATCATTGTCTATAGTCTACAAAATGTCAAAACCTGAATAAATTTATTTTTTCTCGATTTTTAAAAATCATTCTTATAGTCAATTTTGAAAGTTCAAAATCTCTACCAATAATTGTTGCTTTGCCTCCATTTGCCGTTCTTTTTGACACCTTCATTTTCAATTCTAAAGCTATGCTTTTACGCCCTTTTTTCTTTCTAGACAACATTTTTAACATAGCGTTAAATTATGTATCTCCAATAAACGTTAAACACGACCGTCAGTCCAGACAAACAAATAAAAACTAATGAGGGAATCCCCATCAATCAAATTCGTAGGAAGGGAATCCCAAGTACCACCAAACGTATTAATTTCTTAAGTAAAAGTAGATTCAAGTTCTTAAGTAAGATATTCGCATAACGCGAGACATTTTAACGCGATTCGGGTCAAGTAAAGCGGGGTATTACTGTATTGGTTTTCTATCTGTCTGTGGTGTCATCTGGTTGGGCTTGCTCATTTGACGTATATGGCCTCTGACCGTAAATAGTTTTAGCCAGTAAATCAACAGTAACAATTTGACCAAGTTGTGAGTTACTTTGCTTTTGTATGCCACGGTTTTAATAACATGAATGTCATAATAACAAAAACTGCACTTAAAGCCCGACGCATTTTATCTCAATATAGATTATTATTGATTACTTATTTTCACTGTGAGTGTATGATAGGTGATCTACCTATCTACGAAGTAATAATAATATTTGAGCATTTTATTCTGAAAAAGCTAGCTAACAAAAATATGATAATTGATTGATTGATAATGATGTAATTATAGGTTTGAATATAAAATAATTTACAGTTAAGTGTGCTTGTGGGCATAGGCTTCCTCTGAATGTTCCGTTGGGTCTTATCCTGCGCTTGTCAATCATCAACTACAACCTTTAGCAGACTACCATTGGACAAGCAGCCCGTCTGGCTAGCGTGGTACAGCAGCAAGAAGGTGCTGCTGTACCACGCTAGCCAGACGGGTTGGTATAGGGTGTCTCAAGGTCATGGTCATAATAACTGCTGTGCCCGGATCCCTACTGTCTCAGGCGCGGAGTTGCACATTGTATGGTTTTAGTAGATCCGATTCCGACACACCACCCCGCCGTAAGCCCCGGTGGCGTGACAACCCGAGGCTTGCTGCAGTGATGTTGTCTTACATATTTTGTTGCCTTAATGGCCTCTTATAACACTCATGAGAAGAGTAAGGATGGCGACACTCTGTTTTTTAATCCGTCATAACATGGAGAATCTATTATGCTCTACTCTTCTCCAGTTAGAACCAGCAGTAAGTTGTAAATCGGTCTTTCTTCTTTCCATCTCACTTGTTGATGACATCTGTTTAAGTCCATCGGATACCTATTCAGAGACGGTTCCCTGCAAAACTCCGACTCTCTTGATGTATTCTAGTCGCTGTTTGCTAACCTCGTTCTTTTTCCTTTTTGTTATTTCTCATTCTATCATGCCTGGTTACTGCCACTCTACATTGCTCTATGATAATGTTCTTTTACTACTAATTACTTCCGAGTGACTGCTAACGTCATTACAGCAGCATTACTGACGCTTCGGTTGTATTATCTTTTTATACGAAAAAGGTTAAAAAGTTTTAATTGCAAGCAAATATCAAAGAAGTTAACTAACACTATATTTTTCTCAATTCACAGCGCTTATCAATTGCCAGCAACAGACCCATTGTATTAAATATAATATTTATGAATATAAAACGATCGATGCAGCTGTGTAAATAATTTTATCTTTTGTTGATATTACGCTTACCGACTCTCATATACGTTTAGTGGTACTTAAATCCTTTGAAATTAAAATGGACTATTTGACTGTCGATAAACCTATTTATAAGTAATAAGTAGTAACGAGATAAACCCTAACATTAGTGAGTTATGACGTGACATCTCACATCAAGCCTAACTGAATCATGAGTCTCTGCAGTTGCGAAAAGATGTCGCCTCTATGGCAATCCTCTATCGTCTTTATCATATAGAGTGTTCTGATAAACTCTTCCAACTGGTCCCACTTTCTCCCTTCCTCTACAGGACAACACGTGCTGAGCTCGGCAGTCACCGTTTTAGAATGGTAGACATACGCTCCCAAACGAAATAGTTCGGCTCTTCCTTCTTCTACAAATCGGTTAAAACCTGGAACTCACTACCAGCCCTCACACCATGACCCCGGGTACTTGAAATGATAAAATAGTGCACATTTTGTTTCACTCCCTATTACACATTTTCATCCTTTTTGTTAGAGTTATTGGATTATGTAGAATTTATTTGAAATTAATGAAAAGTTTTATAGTACAACAACAGTCTTTTAATGATGCCCACAGAGTATAAAAAGGAATAGACAAACATTGAAAAAGGTGCGAATTTACACCACAGACTATATAACTATTACTAGTGTGTTACTTAGTATATTAGGCACAATATAGAAACTAATATTTTAACACTCCTACCAAATTCAAGCCTTTCATCGGTTTTATACAGTAACAAAAGTTCAACAGAAGTTTACTAGACTTCTAAATAATGTAATCTATCTAATACTCTACAACACACATACAAATTAATTTAGTTTTGACATTCCAATACTATTTCTCATGAATATAAATTTGTCTTTAGACAAGGCTTTAGTAAACATATCAGCATACTGATTATTAGTGTGTACATAGTTCAGACTGATTATATTATTATAATATTTTTCTTTTATAAAGTTATACTTAATATCTATGTGTTTACATCGCTTATGAAATTCACTGTTTTTAATCACGTTTATTGCACTCTGATTGTCAATGTTTATGCACACGGATTTTTGTCTGAATACACCTAAATCACTGAGTAACTGTCTAAGCCACATAGCCTCTTTAGTTGCAGCACAAGCAGCCATGAATTCGGCTTCTGTCGTGGATAAGGCCACAGTAGGCTGGCGTTGTGATGACCAAGTGACAGCTGCTCCACTTTTTAAAAAAACATAGCCAGTCGTTGAGCGTCTGTTTTCCAAGTCATTAGCAAAATCTGAATCGCTGTATCCAGTTAAATCCGTGCTGTCACAGTTAGATGTATAGCATAATCCATAACTTTTTGTCTCTTTCAGGTATTTTAGTATTTTCTTTACAGCGTTCCAGTGGGGTTCATCATGGGAATGTAAGTATCGACTCACCTGGTTTACAGCAAGCATTATATCAGGTCTGCTCACCGTTGCTGCATGTACAAGTGATCCTACAGCTTCTCGGTAAGGATAATCTTTCTTCAGTACATTCTCAGGCTTCTGCAACATATTAGGATTGCAGTCTAGTCCCTCAGGTGCTGTCGTCAGGATGTTTTCCTTTAGCTCCCCATACAGAAAAGCAGTAGTAACATCAAATTGACTTATTTCTAACTTTTCTTGAGCTGCAATGGACAATAAAACTCTAATGGAGTCATACCTGACTGTTGGCGAAAAAGTATCATCATAATCAATGCCCTCTTTTTGTGCATACCCTTTTGCACACAGACGAGCTTTATAACGAGGGCCTGTTGGTTCATCTTTGACTCGAAAAACCCATTTGCATCCAATTGGCTTCGCATCTTTAGGCTTTTCTACCAATACCCAAGTTCCATTTTGCTTATGTGATTCTAGTTCCTTTTCTATTGAACATTTCCATTTTTCGGAATCAGGTGATGAGATCGCCTCACTATAGTTCAGCGGTACAGGAATATCTTCACTACAGCACAGGTAACCTTTTCCTTCATCATCTTTTTGTTTTGAAAATAATTCTTTATTTCTTGGTCTCAGTGTTATATTGGAGTGAGACGGTATTTCAACCTTTTGGTTTGGTGAGTAGTCACTGTCAGTACCTTGATCTTGATCAGAGTCAGCAGTGGCAGATTGTAATGTGTCATTAGAGCTCTCAAATGTGTCATCATCAGTTGATTCGGATGATGAGTGACACATTGTGCTGTCCTGTATCAAAACCTCTGAAACATAATTTCTCTCTACAGTTGTTTCAAGAAAAACTGCATCTCTACTTTTGATTACTGTTTTGGTGCCAGGAATAATAAATCTGAATCCTTTAGTATTATCACAATAGCCAATAAATATTGCTTTTTGTGCTTTTGGGTCCCACTTTCTTCTTTTTTCTTTTGGAAGATGAATCATTGCTTCACACCCAAATATTCTTAAGTGACTGATATTTGGTTTGCTTCCGGACCACATTTCTTCTGGTGTCTTGAAGTTCAGTGACTTAATTGGAGATCTATTGATGAGATAAGCAGCAGTGTGTATAGATTCAGCCCAGTATCCTTTAGATAATTTGGCGTCAATTAACAAGCACTTAGCTTTTTCAACCAATGTCCTGTTCATGCGTTCTGCAACTCCATTTTGCTCTGGAGTATATGGAGTGGTGGTTTGATGAACAATTCCGGCAGCTTTTAAGAACTCACAGAAATTTGCATTCATATATTCAAGACCGTTGTCAGAGCGAAGACACTTTATACTACATTCTAGTTGTTTCTCCACTTGGCTCTTGAATTCTTTAAATTTCTCAAATGCATCAGATTTCTTGTGTAGAAAATAAACAAAAACTTTCTTTGAGTAGTCATCAATTAGGGTCATAAAGTATCTTGCACCACTCAGCGAGCTAGTCTCCATCGGACCGCAGATGTCGGAGTGTACCAACTGAAGTACTTTAGTAGTGCTGGTTTCACTTTGTTTTAGAGGTAAGCGAGTTTGTTTTCCTTGCAGGCAGGTGACACATGTAATATTCTTATTTTTCTTAGACAACTGTACACCTTCAGTGTTATCTATTAATTTTTCCAGACTTTCAAAATTCAGATGGCCCATGCGTTGATGCCAGAGGTACATGTCTTGCTTGTCAACTTCAGATATGTATGCATGTTCACTTTTCATATCTAGCCTGTACATATTATTGATTAAGCTTGCCCTTGCAACAACAACATTGTTTTTATTAAATATTAAACAGCCTTTACTGTTGAATTTTACCTGACCTCCATTCTTTATAATCTGACTGACTGATAGTAGATTTGTTGCCAGTTCAGGTACATACAAAACATTTTGGAACAGAATTTTGTTGTACTGATTTTTATCATTACACACATCTAATGTCAACTGACCAGTACTGTGAACTGATAATAACTTGTCATTTGCTACCTTTATAGTCTTGATAAGTGGCTCCTTTTCCTGTTGTAATAGATTTCTATGTTTGGTCATATGTACAGAAGCGCCAGAGTCTATATACCAAGGATCTTGTTCCAGGCTATGTGTTGAAGCTATGAAAGCAGCGGCATAACTTGAACTCTCTTGATTCTTTTTAGAAGATTTCGACTTACACTCCGCAGAAAAATGGCCATATCTATTACAGTTGTAGCAGCGCGGGCCTCTTCTAGGTTGTTTCTTGTTACCCTTATTCTTGTAGTTATGGTTGGCGGCAAATGCAGATGAGTCATTTTCACATATTTTGACATCTTGTAGAATTTTTGACTTAACTGAGTCAGCAGTTATTTTCATACCAGAGCTTTCTATACCCATAATCATCGGCTTGTATGTTTCGGGTAGACCGGATAGTAGCAGTGTCCCGAGCCACTCGTCATCTACTTTAAAGCCGATGTTCCGGAGCTTGTGAGCCGTGGTCATAATTTTGCTCACGTATTCTTCGACATTTAGACATCCAGTAATATTTGTTGTACACAGATCTCTAAGTAATCCCACACGGCGTGTTAGCCCCGAGTCGTCGAATGCACTTGCCAAGCAGTCCCACACTTCTTTTGCAGACTTTGCATCTTGAATGTGAACGTAGTTTACAGAGTCCACCAGTAAGATGATCTTAGATTTTGCTTTTATGTCGCGTTTTGAGTCGACAGAGTCACCGGGCGCGGGTTCAACACAGTCCCACAAGTCTTCGTGTTGGAGATATGTTTTGACTGCAAATCTCCATGTGGAATAGTTTTCCCGACCAGTAAGCTTTTCGATCATTACGAGAGGATTGCTTGACGACATTTTTGACACAATATTTGTAATGTTCAGTGTTTTCGATCCGTAAAACCAACAGTCACTTTGAGGTTATGTTTTACCGGCGTGCGATATTTTCACAATTTTCACTGTAATTTTATGTTCACTGACTTTCACTTCGATTATCAGGGCTATACTGGGCCCATAACCTGTTAGAGTTATTGGATTATGTAGAATTTATTTGAAATTAATGAAAAGTTTTATAGTACAACAACAGTCTTTTAATGATGCCCACAGAGTATAAAAAGGAATAGACAAACATTGAAAAAGGTGCGAATTTACACCACAGACTATATAACTATTACTAGTGTGTTACTTAGTATATTAGGCACAATATAGAAACTAATATTTTAACACTTTTAATGAAATCACTCCAGATTGCAACACAATGATATGTGTTACGTACAAATGGGTAGATGACTGTATCATAAATAAATACCAATGTCCACTTCATTAAAACTAATATCGTGAAACATCGTGGCAAATACAATTAACATATCTTTTTATTATTATTACGAATTTTAATCAAATATACAGTGAAATATATTGCTCAATTGAGTAGTCTAAAACAGTGACGTCACAATTTGGTATTCAGTACATTTTTCATACAAAATTGTCGTTTTGACAGATGATAAAAAGTAACTAATTTGACTAAGGTGTCATCTAAGCTAATGTAAAACGAGTGAACAGTTACTGTAATTGTATGTAACATGATGATATCAAATCAAATAACGCGCGTTTCGACGTCATTTTTTATAGAATGACTCATTTATTGCATGAAAGCGAGAGTATAAAAAAGTAAGTGGATCTACTAAGAGTTTTCTCTGAACCTTTCAAAATGGCTACCTGATATTGTTACTGGATTTGGACGATCCGTCAATTAAAACAAAATGTCTTTAAAATTTAAATTAAAATCTAGGTATCCTACCCTCTCGCCCCGTCGTTGCTGTTGACTTGCTATTTACTGCCGTCTCCCCGACGTGACGAGATTTTTGCCTGCCCAAGTGACTCTACTCTGCCTGATGGAAAGCATGAATAGAATCCAAGAGTTGTGATAGTATAGTAGTATTGTGATAGTAGCATACTCATTATAAATGCAGACCCTGCAGTATGGTGACCCACAGTATGGTGGCCTTGTGAGATGCTTTTTCACACCCCGCTTGGGGACGTAAAAGGCATGAAAGTTATCGTGACAGTGTAAGACTTACACAGTTGCAACGATAACTGTCACCCCGGCATCAATGGGCCTCCGGTCTCACACTCACCAACGAAACACGACAGCACGGATGCTGGCGCTTTAGGTTGGTCTTCTGTGGGAGGGTAGTAGTGCCCCGGTCGAGCCGACCCGCTCGTGCTGAAATCAGCGTGGTTCTGCTAGCTAGTAAAATAAAAAAAAATACAAAAAAATACCTGGATAATTTTTTTACTAATTTAAACTATAAGAGCTAACACGTATTTATTGATTACTTTTTAGAAGCTATATTGTGTCTGGGTTTTTTAAATTCTTGATTTATTTATTTTTTTCATTCTTTTTAGACTGTATTAGATTATCTTTGCTGCAGCATCAGGTGTACCTCGGTCTTTGTCACTAACAGTACGTTTATCTACTCATCGAGCCCTTTTCAATGAGGCTTAACGCGACATCCCTGCAGCAGTCAAGGTCACCACATTATTATCAGTGTATCAAATTTCAACTCGATCAGTGCAGCAGAAGTGTTCTAGGAGTCTATTAAATAACGTCTACATCATGTCGGAAAAGAACTAATCACCTTTAAATGGCTGCACAGATTTTCATAAAACATAGCTAACAACACTCTCGATTAATTCAGCTTTCTAAGAAAAAAAAAGAATTATCCAAATCGATTCACCCGTTTGGGAGCTATGATGCCACAGAAAGAACGTCACACACACACGGCAAACTTATAAGACCCCTCTTTTTGCGTCGGGGGTTAAAAATGGTTGTTAGACAATTTGTTGATTGTTATTCCTTTTGTGATAATTGTTTCCCACAAGTTTATATGAAATACCAACTAGTAAGAAATAACTAAACCCACCACACAGGTACATACGGTAGGTGTTTTAAATTCGAAAATTGGTAGTATAAAGTAAGAAAAATACTCTGTCTTTACGCTCTCTATTATACAGTGTTCACTCTTCTTTCTTGACTTTATCGTTAACAATAATAAATAATGAAAAGTAGGTAAGAAAGAGACGCGGTGGTAGCTGTCCTACATTGATACTGCTTCTAAAAACCGAATGTAAGGAATCAAACAGGTCAAGGTCGCATACCTGTTATTCAAATTGGCTATTTCCGATGTTTAAACGATATCGACCTACTTTTAATGGACTCAAATCAAAATTAAAAATAAAAAGAAATCGTTGGTGTATATGAGAACTGTTCAGAGGCGGATTTACATGTTTGCCGGAAGTAGGTTATTCAATTTTTGCTATCTCTATTAATCTATGCAATTCAATACCTTAAGTAACTAAGTATATTTGAAGTATAGTATATGTACCTATAGTCACTATAGTTTTTTGTTTTTGGTGAATAAATTTATTATTATTATTCTCTTTATTTCACTTATACACTGTGACTGGTGAGATACCTTCAATACTTATGGAGAGTACTCGGTACTCGATTCTCGTTAACTTGATATAAAAAAAATAGGTGCTTATTTTTTATCGAAATGTCTCTAAAAAATAAGTCCGCGCGAGTTATGTCGTCATAGACGTGACGCCCTACAATAGCATCAGTCATGAACGACCACTTAGCTGATAAGCCACAGACGCCCTGGAAACAATAGAACAACTAGCCCCTTGTCTCCAACGCATAATCAGAATACTGTGTATTGTTTTATAAATAAAGTTAATCTTGGCATCCGTCATGAACCACCACTTAGATGATAAGCCGCAGACTAAACATTAGAACAAATAGCTCTTTGTCTTCAACACATATCAATAAAAATACTGTTTTAACTTTAAGAAATGGTTTCATAAATAAAGTTAGTCTCAATCCACTCTTCAAGCCGAACACTTGTCTTATTAAAAACCCTCTCGCCCTCGCTCACAACCTAACTGGCGCAGTCGGTTCGTCGCGATACTGTCGGTTCCTGCTGCAGAGAATACCTTTGCTAAGTGTCCGCGTTCGCGAATAAAAGAATCTACAGTGAGCGTAGTGCAAAGCAGAGGCAGACAAGCTGACCAGCTGAAGAAACGAAGACTCACCTCCATCACAGCCTACAAATCGGCAATGCTCGTGGGGTAAGTATAAAACTCTACTACTCCCGAGACTCCTTAAACGATTTCCTGGACATCCCCATAACATTTGGTGTATCCAGTATCGTAAAAAACCGTTATAGCATTTTTTTTTTTTAATGCAATACGGTACTTAGAAAAGAATTTTCTTTCGTTGTTACCATTCGTATCACTGTAGTTAAAAATGACAAGTGAAAAGAAGGTACTAACTGAAAAATCTTTCATAGACGAAAAATCGGTAACCACCGATTTCTCCACGTTCTCCACCCAGTTACCCAGTTATGATGGGAACAGGAGGACCTTATCTTTTTATATTGAAGGTGTAGAAGATGCACTCAACTTAATTCACAATATGGACGATCCCTCTATCACTTGTTTAATTAAAAACAAACACAGACCAACAACCTAGAACACAAAATACAGATCAATTAGTCCACATCCCATTATTAGACCCAAACCTAGAGAACATAGACATTTGTGACCTATTAGACTAACCAAAGACACCTGACACATGCTAACGAAATCACCCAACATAGCCGTAATTATAAAATTACGAAAATAAGACAGATATATCTAGATATATGTAGCAATTATAATACAATTAAATTAAAAGTAAATGCCACAGTAAATATATACCTAGCCTTTAACCCTAACATGGATAGTATCCATCTATGGGAAAAAGCAATCACTGTTAAAGCTTATAACACTAATCAAACCCTTAACTTCATACTGGACATACCAATTGTTACCGAACAACCTTACAACCTATTACACCTGTATTCTATCCCTAATAGTAACAACACAGTACTTATACCTAGCAACCCCATCCTAATCTTGGGAAATAATGAGTTTGCCTACCCTCACGAGCCATACACATACATCACCGGGGACAACGTCATCTGCAAACACTTAGAATGGCAACCCTTACTGCACTCTACGGACTGCATAGCTCAACTAATATAACACCAAGATCCGCCTAACTGCACCTACGCCACTACAAGCTACAACAAGAATATTATACAACAAATCAAAGACAAAACTAGAAAATATAGAACTAGATAACCTGAAAAGTGCGCTGCAACAAACAGAGGAATTAAAGAATACAAGCAAAAACTTAACCATTATTTCAAGCACCCCCAGCTGGTCATCAATTGCACTTTACTTCATAATAACAGCAATAGGAATAGGAATTGCAGTCTACAAATTCTGGTGGAAAACTAGATCGGCGAAAATCTCGGCTGCACAACCGGAAGCCGTTGAACTTCAGCCTTCGCAGCCTTCGTGCCGCCTCCGTCTTAAGGGGGGAGGAGTTATGTCGTCATAGACGTGACGCCCTACAATAGCATCAGTCATGAACGACCACTTAGCTGATAAGCCACAGACGCCCTGGAAACAATAGAACAACTAGCCCCTTGTCTCCAACGCATAATCAGAATACTGTGTATTGTTTTATAAATAAAGTTAATCTTGGCATCCGTCATGAACCACCACTTAGATGATAAGCCGCAGACTAAACATTAGAACAAATAGCTCTTTGTCTTCAACACATATCAATAAAAATACTGTTTTAACTTTAAGAAATGGTTTCATAAATAAAGTTAGTCTCAATCCACTCTTCAAGCCGAACACTTGTCTTATTAAAAACCCTCTCGCCCTCGCTCACAACCTAACTCGCGGTGTCCAAGTATTCCGCAGTTAAATACTGGGCTCTCGGTGTACTGTGTACGAAGTTTACTAAGAAGTTATTTAATATTTCGTTTTTATGTTATTTTATTTCATGATATATGTTCGCATACTATCACGTCCTCAAATATTGAAGGTATCTCACCAGTCAGTCTGTATATACATATTAATTACATTTTTAAATACATATATAAGGTGGTCCGACGGCCTGGTGAAGGTTGCGGGAAGCTGCTGGACACGTGCGCGTTGCCGATCCTTTAAAAACCTATTTACCCCCTTCTTGAAGAGCTCCATACGTAGCTCCCAGTGAAAGCCTCGGCAGGGAGCTCATTCCATATTGTATTTATAGGTATTTAAATATATATATATATATATATATATATATTATATATATATATATATATATATATATATATATATATATATATATATAAATATATATATATATATATATATATATATCTAATTTAAATATAAATATATATATATATATATATATATATATATATATATATATATATATATATATATATATATATATATATTTATATTTAAATACCTATAAATACAATATGGAATGAGCTCCCTGCCGAGGCTTTCACTGGGAGCTACGTATGGAGCTCTTCAAGAAGGGGGTAAATAGGTTTTTAAAGGATCGGCAACGCGCACGTGTCCAGCAGCTTCCCGCAACCTTCACCAGGCCGTCGGACCACCTTATGACCACCAGAACTTAACGGCTCCTTCTGCCATCGTTTCTGCGTGTAATGTGGCACGCCCACTGCCACTTAAGTTTAGCAATGTCGTCGGGTTCGTCTGCGGCTCTCCTCATTCCTGATTCGATCACGTAAAGAAACTCCGAGCATTGCCCTCTCCATTGCTCTTTGGGTGACTTGTGCCTTCTTATCAATAGCCTTAGAGCAAACAAATACCTAATACTATCATTTTTATTGTTACAGGATGTATATAACGTTTGAAGATAATCCCACTGGTAACGTCGGCTTCAGGGGCACCACATTCCATGCTATTTATGAATAAAGAACTTGGAAATAATACACTATATTGACGATAGGTTAACGGCAGAAGCATTTCAACTAGGTATACAAAATAATAAATTTAATTTTAAATATATGCTATAAATTATTGGAACGAAGTAGGTTATCTTGCAAGGAGTATGTTTGTAAAGAAAAAAAAAAAATACTATCTATTTGGTCATGATGAACTGTACGTATTTCTTTGTTAATTTTCACCCTTAGTGCTGGTTTTTTTCTTGTTTGGGACAACATAGCTAGACCCATGGAAATAAAAAAAAATGGGTATTCGTAACGTATTCTTCCTGTAAAGTCCTTTTTCTTGCTACATTTAATATTATTTAGCCTTGTTTACACTACATCAAGATTAAAAAACCCTTCAAGAAAAGGGTTACTATTACTTTAACACACTACAGGGGTGTTGTGGTGGATTAAGCGGTCACCACACTCTTTACTACACTAAATATTGTGGGTACAGACCCCACAAAGGGCAACACTTAGGCCGTGGTCCGACTCACGCTCACAGCGCTCATAGCGTACCAATATGCGGTCCAATTCGTTCTTTTCACGCTCACCGTTAGCGCTATGACGTCATATGTGACGTCACTATCTAGTGCTTACAGTACTGACGGGTCGGATCGTTAGCATCGTGAGCATTGACGTTATTTTGCGCCATTTATTTGAATCTATGATGGAGGACAATGCTTGAAATACAAGCATTTTACCATCTTCATCGGCTACACCACATACTCCACTCATGTTTATGTCAAAAAATGCTCTGTTAGGTTATGTTCAACTTTTTGAATTCGTATGCACACTCACAAGTGGTCCGAATTATTAATACTGCTAACAGATGTCGGCGCGCTCACTAAATCGGACCACACGTTAGCAGTTTAAACGTCGTAAGTGCTGTGAGCGTGACTCGGACCACGACCTTAGTGTGATCCACGAATTGCTGTTCTGAGTCTGGGTGTTCTTTGTGTCCGTTTCTTGTAAGTTTGTAAAGGCGATACAGGATGTATTGCTAAGGCGGGCGTTGTCATTTAAAAAGAAACAAGAAAAGGCCGACAGTAGATTTTTATGTTTCAATCACGTCACTATCTGTTTGTCCTTTTTATCATTTTTATGCGTCTTGGACGGTTTTTGACAAATTGCAATACATCTCGGAGACAAACTTGATGCCTATGTATTCTTGCCGTACAAATCCACCATTGGAATCCAATCTTATTAGCCATTTTCTATCGTCGCTTCCATTAAAACCGCCTGTTTACGTGCTCTTTTTTACTATGTCATAGACAAGAATATAGTCTATTATTGTGTATATTTGTGTATAAAACTTAGATCATTGATATGTCTAGACTGAAAACGTCGAAAGAAAAAACAATATGTCCAACTGTTGAGCAAAAAGTTTTTTTTTTCTGTTGTCACCTGTGTGTTAGCGTCAGTGTCTCGCTGTCACTCGATTTGCACGCACACCAGCTAAGGCTGGCCTGTTTTTATTAGTTTGTTTGCTATTACGATACTGTCTAGACATACAAATGGTCTAAAGTATAAGAATAAAGTAAATTGGGACTGAAATATATAAAGTTATTATCATAAACAATGTTGGTTTTTTTTTTAAATAAGACACGAGTTGTATTTATCAATTTTATTTCATCGACAAAACTAGTGTACGTGATCTGTGAGTCGGTGACATTGTTTAATGGGCACAGGCTGTCACTCAAACATCCAATAAATAGTGTAACAAATCCTTTTTAGATTCAGTCAAATATTTAGAATGTGACAAGTTTCTGCTTAAGGAACATAGCCATATTATGTGACCTGCTAAAAGCCAACGGTGGTCCTCAAATGTAGGTAATAGACTAGAGATATTTCAAGACAAACTAAAATAAAGCGATGTAATAAAGAGAAATTTGAACTTAATTAATCTTTTTTCTGTTTTTGTTTGCAAAATAAAACATTTAAAACCATATTTATTAATTAATATGTGAAAACAAAGTGGGAGGGGGTAGTAGCATATATATATATATTTATATATTTTGGGTGGACCCTGAGACGGGGAGAGGGGAAAACATAAAAGCAAATGGCTTACATGGTATGGGTGATATCACTTAAGTAATATACCTGTACAGCTTACCAGAAATGTCACAATACATTATGAAATAATTATAAAACAAGTGAGCTTTACGTTACCCTTATAATTAATATGTGTAACATCTGACTTCTACAGGTTAGCGCGCTTATTGTTCAAATCAAATAGCGCACGCTTACCCGGTTATTTGTTACACGCTTCCGTCCCTTTTCTCGCAAACGCAAAGGAAGGAAGAAAAGTGCTAAGAAAGATGTTACACATTAAAAAATACAAAAAAGCTAACTTAACAATATTTAAGACACAAATATGACTTATTTATTAATATGTTTTACATATATTAATTTACAAAAAAAAATCAAAAGCCCTATTACCAAATTAGATGAGTTTATTTTTTAAATTGAAATCCGTCATAATCAACCTATTATACAGCCTGTGCCCTCATTACTAACTACAATAAGAATCTATAAAACACACATTATTTATTCTTTTGCAAATAAATAGACAAAGGTATAGTAGGATGTCGGGAGTACATTTATTTACGAACAATTTCATCTCTTAAATCTTTAGGAGGCAGTGGTTTTACCAATTCACTAGACACAGAGAGTATCAGACCGCGTCAACTACTCTCTTATATTCTTTAAAGTACTAAACACCATCATTAATAAAACCAAGATAAATAATTATTTCAAATTCTCATAGTCTGCATAAAGCAAACATCTTTGGACAATGTTAATCGTAGCGGTATCGAAACCATGCCATGCCCAATAGACATGCACCCAAACTATGGAGTCTCTGATGACACAGCTAAGGTTCAAAACCTTCTTGGTTAAAAAAAACTGACTAGTGATAACAATAAAGATACAATTAAACGAAGGCTTCGTGAAAGTTTATTTCACGCGTTCGTCGTTACGATTGGCCTGCACTGAAATCTTTCCATATTATGTCATAGCATTTACTTTTGTAATACTTTCAAATGAACATTAAATGATTTGAAAATAGTAAGGTATGACGTCACGCTTCATTATGACACAAAAACGTAACGAGTTTTACTTTCAATAAAAATATAGGTACTGATTTCGCGTCATAGACATTTACGTCACTGGTTTGCAAAAAGCGTAAACTGACTCTTAACTGTTGTTTATTAACTTTTCATATCCATTATATGTACTTTATCGTTATCACTTCAATATCTAAGCTAAATTCCATACGTCAACCATTACAATATCAAACTATAATTTTTAAAATCATTAGGATTCCACCATTTACAAATGAAATTAATTTAAAGTGAACACATCGAGTTCGTATTTTAAAATTCATCTCTCAAAAAAGGTCACTTCTTGAAATCAAAGATGGACGGCACACAACGGGAATATCAGGGTACAATTTCTATATTATATTTATTTTAAAGCTGATCAATAAATCACATTGTCGATTTTGCCGCCATTTATAGAACAAGGAGAATAGACTAGATTGTTTCTTTGCACAATTTGTATTTAGGAATCATATAAAATGTATATTCTTCGTAGAGAGTATTTTTGCGTATGTGACGCGAAAATGCGATACGCAAAAGTTACAGCAGTCAAATAGTAGTTACGGCTTATTGCTAAGCTTTTAGCAGACAATTCAACCTTCAAACATTTAAATTTATTTGTGACTACTAAAACTAATTTTTAAATAAAAAAAAATAAGTAAAAGCTTATGTAATGAAATAGTCTACAGAATAAAAATACAGTCATTTAAGATAAAATTCTAATAATAGATAATGTTAAAATAAAAAAAAAATACTACCACATAGTACCTTAAAAATAAGTCGTTCTGACAAAAAGTTACCTCACCTTAAACAATTTAAATTAAGAATAGAAAAAAAAAACAAATTTATTATCCTTCAATTTCGATTCCCTGTATTGTCATCATTTCAATTTTAGAATAAGAATTAAAAAAAAACATTCAAGCTAGAGACAGCATCCATCAATAATATAAACTTTTATATAATTGTCTATTTAGACATCATGCTATTTACTAAGAAATGAATTCATCTTTGGTGCTATTTGTCTTTTTTATTTTTTAAAATCGTTATTGTTATAATATTATAAAATGACTAGACAATTTCAAATTAAGAAGCACCACTTATTATCTATGAGTGTTTAACACTGAAGATTGTGAACAGTGCTAAGTGTTAATAAGTGTCAAAATTTTCCAAAAACTGGCTCAATTATTTAATCAAGAACTTTTCATCGACACACATAAATTTATGACAAAAAAATCACACAAAAATATTAAGAACAATCAAACTACGCCCTTTAAAACCAGGGCTTAAAGATTTACAATTAAAAAATAAGTCACAATTTTTTTTTTTGGAATGTTAAGTTACATTCAATTTGAGATCATGTGAAAATAAATAAAATTATAATTATTGTACAAGAACACCCATGAATACACACACTTTGTCCTGTTTACACTAATTTCAAGATCAAAATCAAAAAACAAGATCTAATGGTATTTGTTTTAAACTCCTTCGCGTTTATACGTGTCGACTCCAACACGCTTTAGCAAAAAAAAAAGAGAATAAAAACTTATTTCATGCCAGTAAACACATTTTTATAGATTTTTTAATTGTAAGTGTAAAAATCACAATCAATTACATCACATTTATTACCTAATGGTGTCACGAATTACAATAAAACAAGCTGAAAACGCACATAGATAGAGTAATCATCACATTATTAGCGCTTAGCCATTCCTTTTAAGCGACAGTTAATAAACAGCAACCTTAACACAAACAAATACGATTTCAAATTGATTGCTTGTCAATATACTTTTTTTTTGAGAAAACTGCCAAACCACAACTAATTTAAAAAAGTCTTTATAGCAAAGATATCAACACAAGACACATAAATAGAGACACTCCTCTTTTATATAAATATATTTAAACCTATTCGAAATTTAATTTTGGATACAGAACGTCGACTTCGTTTAACCCTTCAATGCTTCTCTCGGTGGCGCTGTGACGTCACACCAGAGGCGTCCGTCCATATGATGTCATATAACGACCATCACACATTTAAAGTGCTTATAATAAATTCAAAATTTTAAAAAAGAATTATGGACGTCAGATGCTAACGACATAGACACATTAATTTTATACTCAATACAATTTCAGTGTACAGTGATAATTTGGAAATGACAAAAATAATCTGCAGGGTGCCAATTACAGTAAGTTAGTTGTTTATACCACCATTGTAAGCGTAGTCTGCCTTGTTATGCATCACCAAGTGGTTGTCCACGAAATAGAAGCTGTCCGAACATGTTTCAAATGGTGCAGTGATCATTTCATCGACTAAAAATTGAAAAAAAATATAGCTGTATTATAGTTGCGTTGGCCTATTGTTCTATGCAGTGGGTAAAGAAATAATCATAAACAATAACCCAGAATATAAAATATTTTTTTCTGACATAAAACTACTTTTTTTTTGTAAATACATACATATTATACATAGAAAACACTCAAACAGCGAAATAAATATTTGCAGATCATACAAACATGTAGTTCGACTCAAGAATCGAACCCGAAACCTCAAGCACAGTAGTTGCATATGCTACTACTGCGTCACCGATACAGTTAAAATATGATGTTGAGTAATAAGCTACATGTAATAGAGTTCTATGTCAAGTAGAAGAGTAAAAATGCTGGTTCAAAAGTTGGTACAGAAGGAAATTATAACAGATAGAAGACAATGCAAGGAGAATAAATATGGTTACCTCCAAATTGGAAAAGAGTTACCGTGATTACCGTGTAACCCATTCGAAATGTTGGGCAATGGAAGGTATCTCAACCATTTTAAATAATTTAATCACGAACAGGTCGCACTGGTAAAGTATGTGTATTAGGGTGTCCCTTAAATTTCAAGTTCGATATTTTTTTACGCATACCTTCTTAAAAGTTTCGTAATAACCCTATATTGTCTAGAAAAAAATTTTAGTTCGATATATAAACGATAACCCGTGCCGACTTGCTATTTAAACTTGTCGATACAAGTTGCTTAAGTACTGCCCAGTGACCTGTTACGACATGTTTTATTTGCCATTTCGTACGTGATTTTTGAGACTATTAGTGCTTCATTGTTTAGTGCGTAAACATGTCGGTGGAATTACGGAGTGATAAACAAAATATTTTTCTTATCGGATTGACTAGCTACCAAATAAATGGTGCAAAATTACCATCTAATCGACAAGTTCTCTCAGTCCTATTTTACAATATTCGTGAGGTTAAATTGACTGTTAGTGAAAGTGTAAATCTTGTGATTAGGGAGTGCATCATATATTGGGAAAAAGCAAGAATTCCAACAAGGGTATTTCCTAAATGCGTGAAGAAACTTATTGATTTATATCATGTTTGGAGAGAGTTGCAAAAAAATTGTAAGAAAACTCAGATTACGTTTAAGAGTCGTGAGAACAATTTTATAATTAATGTTGATAATTTGTTTGATATTGCACATGCTGATGCTTTTGAGAGAATGAAAATAGAGGAAGATAAATTATTTTTAATGAAACAGAGAGAGCCAGGTCGACCGGGATGCTTAGGTGGTGTAGATAAAAAATTGGCGGAAAAAGAACAAAGATCTAGACAACGACGATTGGAAGAAGAGGAAAGGATTGTAAGACAAAGAGAATCACTAGCTGTTGCATCTACTTCCACCACAAATAACTTAGACAGTGTAGAAGATTCAGACGAAGAACAGATCTTGAATTCTGAACTCAGCTTGCCGGACGTTCCCTGCCATGAACAAAGTTCAAAAAGAGGTAGAAAGAATCTTATAACACCTAAACTAATTGCAGCTTTAGATCGATGCCAGTTAAGCATTAGAGATACCGTTTACATTCTTAATGCGGTGGTAGAAGCGCTTGGTCTGAGCAGCGATGATTTCTGTATTAACAAATCCTCGATTCAGCGAATTCGTACTGAAACAAGAAAATCAAGGGCAGAAGCAATAAAATCTAACTTCCAAAACAATGTACCTGACATAGTCACAGTCCATTGGGATGGAAAACTATTACCGGGGTTGGATGTACGGAGTTCAAAAGAAGAACGCTTGCCAGTTATAGCTTCATTTGACGATAGAGAGCAGCTTCTTGCAGTGCCGAAACTAGAAAGTTCTTCTGGAAAACATCAAGCGAAGGCTGTATCAGCAGCTCTCTTTGACTGGAACCTTTATGATAAAGTGCAAATAATGTGCTGCGACACAACAGCTTCCAATATGGGCCGTTTCAATGGAGCTTGTGCTATTTTGGAGCAAACTTTAGGAAGAGAATTGTTGCTTTTCGCCTGTCGTCATCATGTTTATGAATTGGTCCTAAAAGCTGTCTTTGAAACCAAGATTAAGCAAATTACTAGTAGCCCAGATATTCCGATGTTCAAAAAGTTCCAAGAAAATTTGGGAAAACATTGATTGTACTAAAATTGAACCATCTCTTAATTTCGTAAAAGCACGGGTTGCCGAGACAGACATTCAAGCGTTGTTACTATTTTATAAGGCAGAATTAGATAAAGGTTTTGTAAGAGATGATTACCGCGAATTGGTCGAACTGTGCGTAATATTTTTAGGAGGAGACACAGAGGAAAAATTAAAACTAAGGCCCCCCGGAGCTATACATCAGGCACGCTGGATGGCGAGAGCGATCTATTCTTTAAAAATATGTTTACTTCAGTCACAATGCAGAGTAACTGCGAAGGACAAAAAGGCTCTACAAGATGTTTGCTTATTTCTCGTAATATTGTATGTTAAACCTTGACTCGAATGTACAGTGGCGACCAAAGCACCTATTCAAGATTTGCGCTTCTTGAAGATGTTAAAAGAGTATGAAAAAGTTGACGCAACAATTTCTAAAGCTTCTATAAGCAAGTTCAGCCATCACTTGTGGTATTTATGTGAAGAGACAGTCATTCTATCACTATTTGATGATGAAGTTGACAACCAAACTAAGAAGAAGATGATTGCCAACTTCAACAGGGACAACATCTCGGATTTTAGCAAACGCTATGACCCGTCGAAGGAAGAACTGACTCAAAAGTTGTCTGGTAAGTTAAATTGACTTTTTGTTGGATTTCAATTTCAATGTCCAATACTTATTTATTTATTTTCAAAATTGTTGTTGATTTTTATTTGTTATTTAACTTATTTTTCTTTTTTTTTAGACAAAGCACTGGATGATTTCGTATCGGAAAAGAGCAAACAATTTTTATCACGGCTGCAGATCGACGACAGTTTTCTAAAGGAAGATGTATCTTCTTGGAATAACAATGCTGCTTTTCTGGAGGCTAAAAGAAGAATAAGTTATTTGAGAGTTGTAAATGATACTGCTGAAAGGGCTGTTAAATTAATGCAAGATTTTAACGGACTTATCACGGCTGAAGAAGGACAAAAACAGTTCTTGCTGCGCTGTGTCCAGGAACATCTAAAATTGTATCCAGACTGTAAAAAAACTACTCTAAAAAGAAGTTACCCTGAATGATTCTTATTTCTTTATGTTTTTAATTAAAGATTAATGTTCATCTAATTTATTATTTAATTTTATTCACTTAATTCATTGCATTTACAGTGAAATTATAGCAGACTGAAATTTTAGGACAAAACACGTTTTTTACTAAACTTTGAAGCTCGGTCGGCACTGGTTGCAATTATGCTATTTTGATAAAATTTTATATTTAAGTATCTTATAGCATTAGTAAAAATTATAGAGGGTATGCATTTCGAAATTCGAGAAAAAAAATTTTTTTTGTCATATAAGGGACACCCTAATGTGTATGTGTAAAAACTCTGTCTGATGGAAAGCATGAATAGAATCTAAGAGTTGTGGTCACCATATTCATTGCAAATGCAGACAATGCAGTATGGTGACCCACACTATAGCGGCCTTGTTAGATGCTTCTTCACACCCCACTTGGGGACGTAAAAGCCATGACAGTCATCGTGACAGTATAAGGCTTACACAGTTACGACGATAACTGTCACCCCTGCATCAATGGGCCTCCAGTCTCACACTCACCAACGAAACACGACAACAGGAATGCTGGCGCTTTAGGTTGGTTTTCTGTGGGAGGGTAGTACTGACCCGGTTGGACCGGCCTGCTCGTGCTGAAATCAGCGTGGCTCTACTACCTAGTATGTCTAAAAACAGTTTTTGGATAAAGGGTAGGTGCATTATAGTACCAGAAAAATTAACTCAGTAATAACAATTGTTCGGTAAGTTCAAATAAAATAAGGTTTTAGTAGCAAACAGAATAAAATGATAAAAAACAGTTCATTAAATTTCTTCATTACAAGATCAATGTTAATCAACTGAATAAAAACGTCACATCTGATCCATCGTCAGACTGAGGACGGAAATCTTGTTGAATTAATATATTTCTAAAGCTACTAATGAACCAATTACTGGCACAGCGGCTTATGGCACCACATGCATGAGTGTAAATTATGTATTACAAATATAACCAATAAAATATGTGAGAAAGCAGCTTACCTAGATCAGGAGGTAACGATGGAAATTCATATATATGTTCACATGTATTTCTCGAAAATGGGATACAGAATCCAAACTCAAAATCAAACGTTTTAAGAAGGGTATCCCTGAAAAAGTGCTTCTCTATCATCCTGAAGTGGTTAACAGGACGAGCTCCCACTGTGAATTCCACCCTGTAACAATATCAGGTATTACAAGCTTAAAAAAATATTACATGTTTTGCATCATTGGACTACAACAGGCAATAACAATTGACACTTCAATCAGTGGTTTGTGGGCCTTTCGAAATTCAAAATTCTCATGTAACAGATACTGTAATCGTTTTTGAGTGCCATATTGTCACAGCTAATAAAAAAGTATTTATTTTAGAAAAGTAGTCAACAAAAAAAAAATTATACAAATAAAACTATTTAAACATAAATTAAATTTATTAATGTACTTTTAAAGAATAACGTTTTAAGAGGATTTTAAAAATGTTATTTCTAAATTAACTGAAATATACATGTACTTACGTAGCCCCAACAGTCTTTAGTTTTAAAAATTGAGGTGTAAATTGGTAGCGGACAAATCTTCCTGCATTAGGGTCTAGCGGCTCCTCTGGAGCATCCTCAGCACCTTCATTGTCGACCCCAAAGTCAGTAGGGGGCTTAGCAATCTCAAACAATACTGTACCAGTCTCCAAATCGCGAATTTTGAACCGCGTAAAATCTATGTCGTATACATTCGCATCAGGGCTACACAAGTATGTGTCCGTTATATGATCCAGTCTTAAAACATCCTCTGGCGTTATTTCACTCAGAATTACGTCGTCCTTATTCGTGTCCTGCAATGGTATTGATTCACATTTTTTCCCCACTAAACTCATTTTCAAAGTGTGTGATTATCCCGATGCAGAAAAATAAGTTGTCTCAAACTATAGGCACGGTTGAAATTTAAAAAAAAACACTTAAAGAACGTATCAAAGCATTTTTATTATATTTTGTTATTGAACAAGAAATCGTTGAATGAAGAATTCATTCTTCATTTGTGTAATGTTTGTTCTCACGTCACCTTCACGTCAACAGATTAGGAACAGTTCTGAAACTCTTATTTAGTTAGTTAATATTTGGTTGTAAATTTCAATAATTAAGACATACCATGGCATTGGTTATTTAAATATCTTTTTCTAATAGGACGAAAAAAGCCTATTGCTTTATTATATCTATCTGGTCTTTCCATAGACTGATCAACTTAACTTACAAATATTATAAAAGCTTACGTTAAAAAGTTGACATTTTCAAATTATAAAATTTACAGTACATACTAACTTTTATCTATTATTATTTGATTTAATTACTTTCAAGCTTTTAGATCGGCGCTAAAGATTTTAATGTTTGACGTGAAATGAAACATTAAAAGTTCCGGGTTTTTAACGTTCCTTTCCTCTCTGTTTCTGAAAAAAATACAGTGGCATCAATTTTATACCCTTATTTTTTATCACTGCATACAGATGTTCAAATTCTAATAAAATTTTAACTGATTTCTATTTAATTATTTTTTTTTGGTTTAAAGTTGCAATAATATGGCCGATTATACAAATTTCAAATTATTTGGGTTACCTTTTTTTTGTGGGCAACGGAGCGTGGTTGAAAGACATTAACGTAACATCCTTTGCGTCATAACGAAGCATGCGCCTTGTCATTTTCATTGGCTGGTCATAGATTAAAATTATAATAATCTACCAATAATCGGACCATCGCTCAAGTCTCGTTCTGTGATAAGTCATCTTTTAAGGTGGTAGTGAACAGTCTGATGTGCATTTAAGTGACAAAATAAATATACAACATGATTATCAAAGAATAGTAAGTATATTATGTTAAGGTTATACAAGTTTGCGAACACAAATCGATTTTTGAGAAGTCTACTTGTAAATCTGTCACGGCCCGCCTATTTCTTACTTGATATTAGCAAACGTCGATTTTGATGTGAAACATAAAAAGTAATTAGTAATTATTGGGCTCTTTTGTGTTGAAATGTAACAAAATAATTGACAGTGACAGATCTTCAGGTCAAGGTTTGCCTGTGGTAGTGAATATCCGTGATTATTGGCAACAGATGTTAGTATCAGTTGAGTATGTGGTAAAATAAACTTAACTCTTTTTGTTTTCAGCCGCGTCACGCTTCCCCTAACAGTAGAAGAGGTGAGAATTAAGTTTTTAAATTATTATATTCAAGGACATAGATGCATGCTGCATAGATTCTACTGTTGCAAAAAAAAACTTTTTCGGTTTTTTTTACCACAGATAAGGTTATAATGAGTATGGTATGAATAAGAGCTTGTGAACAAGGATTATCAAACAGAATTCTACATCAATTACTGTCACTATCTGGCCTAATAAAATTATTATCTCTATTAGATTACTTGCTGATATTTGTCACTATCTGTGATAAAAAAAAATAATTTGTCTATAGTGTATTATGATAAATGATGGTTTATCTATATAGATATCAGTTATGGGGTCAATAGACAATTATTAAATCGGCATTTTCCCATTTATGTTTACCAATTTATCATCAGAAGTAAACATGAAACAATAAATAATATTTTAAAAATCTAAATTAAAAATAAAATATTAAGATATTAAAACTTCAACTAATGTTTGTGGTTAATACCAAAATTAAGTATTATAGAATATTCTCAATATTAACATATCATATGGTCCAAGAGCCCGTGAGTGCCAGACCTTCGTCATTTTATAAAAGCTGAAAGTTCTTCTATGTGTGTCCCTAGTACAGGTAAGAATGATCCCCAAACATGAAGCTGAGGCAGCGGTGGCTTTGGCAGATAACAGGCAACAAAGGTGTGTAAAATTCCATCTCAAATTCGTCATTTTATAAAACTTGATTTTTTTATATTTGATTCATAATAATATCAAAACTCGCGTTGCTCATTGCCAGACAGTTAGTATGGTTCCAACCCTCTGCCGGACACCCCTAAACTATTATAATTTATAATTATACTTACGTTATATTATAAAACCTAAATTTAATATATAATTTTTTGGGAGCCTATTAAACTATGTTTATATAGTAGCCGGACAGTTTCGAAGGTTCTATCATCTTGCCAGACGCATTCAAAGTGAGCAATAATCGGGAGAGCAAGGAGCGAATACAGTAACTAAACGTTATATTATAAAACCTAAATTTTATTTTTGGGAGCCTATTAAACTATGTTTATATAGTAGCCGGACAGTTTCGAAGGTTCTATCATCTTGCCAGGCGCATTCAAAGTGAGCAGTAATCAGGAGAGCAAGGAGCGTATACAGTAACTAGTGCGAATGAAACAGAGCGCTTAGTCTATTGCGGGATTTCACTGCGCACCCATTGTTATTAATTTCAAATTTTGCAGTTTATTTTTTTCTTAATCCAGAAATTTCATTAATTAATTTTTACAATTTCAATAACAAATATTTAAAATAATACTGAGTAAAATTTTTCTCATACAATGTCAATCATGTCGAAAATCTAATAATTTAATTGATATTATTTTTCATTTTTAAGAAGTTTATTATTGTCAATGCTATTAAAATTATAAAGCCAATGAAACAAAGTAATTCAAATGTTAGTGTTTATTATACCAAAGGACACATTTTTTTAAGATAAGAAATTTACAGAGAAATTAATTTATTTTAATTAAATCTAAATATTTTCATCATTTTCATCGTTATCGCGCGCTCACTAAATCGGTCCACACGTTAGCAGTTTAAACGTCATAAGTGCTGCGAGTACAATTCGGACCGCCTTTGAATGCGTCTGGCAAGATGATAGAACCTTCGAAACTGTCCGGCTACTATGTAAACATAGTTTAATAGGCTCCCAAAAAATTATATATAAAATTTAGGTTTTATAATATAACGTTTAGTTACTGTATTCGCTCCTTGCTCTCCCGATTATTGCTCACTTTGAATGCGTCTGGCAAGATGATAGAACCTTCGAAACTGTCCGGCTACTATATAAACATAGTTTAATAGGCTCCCAAAAAATTATATATAAAATTTAGGTTTTATAATATAACGTTTAGTTACTGTATTCGCTCCTTGCTCTCCCGATTACTGCTCACTTTGAATGCGTCTGGCAAGATGATAGAACCTTCGAAACTGTCCGGCTACTATGTAAACATAGTTTAATAGGCTCCCAAAAAATTATATATGAAACTTAGGTTTTATAATATAACGTTTAGTTACTGTATTCGCTCCTTGCTCTCCCGATTACTGCTCACTTTGAATGCGTCTGGCAAGATGATAGAACCTTCGAAACTGTCCGGCTACTATGTAAACATAGTTTAATAGGCTCCCAAAAAATTATATATGAAACTTAGGTTTTATAATATAACGTTTAGTTACTGTATTCGCTCCTTGCTCTCCCGATTACTGCTTACTTTGAATGCGTCTGGCAAGATGATAGAACCTTCGAAACTGTCCGGCTACTATGTAAACATAGTTTAATAGGCTCCCAAAAAATTATATATGAAACTTAGGTTTTATAATATAACGTAAGTATAATTATAAATTATAATAGTTTAGGGGTGTCCGGCAGAGGGTTGGAACCATACTAACTGTCTGGCAATGAGCAACGCGAGTTTTGATATTATTATGAATCAAATATAAAAAAATCAAGTTTTATAAAATGACGAATTTGAGATGGAATTTTACACACCTTTGTTGCCTGTTATCTGCCAAAGCCACCGCTGCCTCAGCTTCATGTTTGGGGATCATTCTTACCTGTACTAGGGACACACATAGAAGAACTTTCAGCTTTTATAAAATGACGAAGGTCTGGCACTCACGGGCTCTTGCTCTAATAGTCATGAAATCTATTTTTTTTTTGTTTATTAACATAATTTACAATCAGGTTCAAAACAATAGGTTGTTTTAAACTTAATTTTAAAATATACTGAATAGTTTAAGCTCATATTTGTTCTTGTTTTTGAAAATAATTATTTTAATCTGTTAAACTCTTTGAGCAGAATCAAGGTTAACATAGAATTATTTTTGACCAAGAAAACTTACACATAGTGTACTTTGTATGTTGCACTTAGTGTATGTTGCATGTTGTGCTTAGTGTGCTTTGCATGTTACACTTAGTGTACTTTGTATGTGTTTAAGAGTATTTAATTTATTTTTCTACAATAATTTGCCTCAAGAATTTTTATCTGAGTATTTCTTCGTGAAAGCCTAGGTGGTCCAACTGCTTTAAGGCCGGCGATACATGTAAACGCCTTAATTTTTACCGTTTTTTGAGGACTTTATAAACTGGGAAGGAATAACTGAATCATTTTAAAATTTTGTGGGGTTATTTATTACATATTCAAGTACAGAAAAAAATTTTTTTTTTATTTTTTTTTTTCAAAATGGCCGCCCTAAAAATTAATCTGCCGAGACCCTCTCAGAAAAAGACATCAG
The DNA here is from genome assembly GCA_949316085.1 of Hypercompe scribonia. Lineage (NCBI taxonomy): Eukaryota > Metazoa > Arthropoda > Insecta > Lepidoptera > Erebidae > Hypercompe > Hypercompe scribonia. The sequence goes on from OX438987.1 coordinate 16,192,660, forward strand.
GTGCGGGCGTTCTCACTTCTCGTACGGTGATCTGAAATTAAAAAAATTAGTTTGTACGTGTTCACAAAACATATATCTTCTAGTTAAACCACAAAAAATCAAAAAAAGTCAAAAAATCGTAAATTGGCACACCTCAGAAAAAAAAGTTCGATTTTTTACCCTTTTTTTCAATGGTTTTTTGGTAAAAAGAGTTAATTTTTGAAAATTTTTTTGGAATTTTTGAGGTTTAACTAGAAGCTATTACTATAAAGTACACGTGTAAAAAATTTCATTAGAATCGGTTGAGAACTTTTTGAGTTATCCCGCCCGCAAATTTCAAAAAAGTGGTTTCGAGAAAAACGCGTTTAAAGTTTTGACACACAGAAACAGTATGATTACAGTGGCTTACCGATTAATCAGCGATTCCAGGGCCATATAGAAGTCCTTCGGTACGTTCATAAAACTCGTTTTTCTTTGTAAGTTCCTGTAGACATGCTTGATGAGCTTGTTTGGTCGTCAAAGAGCTGCGGCGATTTTCTCGACTCACCCTTTGATCATCGATTTTTTCTCTATACGACATGCATTGGCGGCCAATAACTATTTGCATTGAGTTCATAACTCGTAAGATAAAGTTAAATCCATCATTGAACAACCCTGCAGATATAAAAACACTAATTTCTACGATCTTCAGTCCAGAGTTCAGATGTTTTGGACAGAGTCGCCAGACAGTAGAATTATAACATTCATTTGCATTCTGAGTGTGACCACCTAAAAATCTTTCAAGCAAGTCATCCCGAGATAAATCCTCAAAAATCGGCTTAATATATAGTCAGCGGTAGAGAGTTTTTTCGCACTTGTACTTTGCGGCTCTGTATTTTCTTCATCGTTATTACAGTGTTGATTTCCATGGAACTTTCTTTTTCGTGGTTTTGCACTACGGGTTGATATATTTCTTTCACTTTTAGGATAAGACTGCATTTTTATTTCACTTATTAATTTACTCCGCACAGAACGAATGCCAGAAGTATACTGAACTGAACTAAAATAACGGCAACACTGGTTTTAAGTATTTTATGTTAACTATATAGTGGTTGTATTGAAGAATTGATTAGAATTGGAAGACAAAAGATTTTCGGAACATCTGCTGACCCGGTTCAACCATACAATAGACCCCAAGAGTGTAAATTCGAAACCCAGGTACCGAGAATCGAGCGCTCAGTTACAGACTTCAATAGCGCTCAATCGCCGAGTTAAGGCGAAGCACTTAAATGAGTTTTTAATATATAAATAATGATAATTTTGTTTTGAAAATTTACAGGCATATTTTTGAGATGATATTCTAACGATATATATAAAAAAAATCGACTTTTTTTTTTTTACATGTATCGCCGGCCTTAAAGTATAATTGCAAATGTCACCTAGACATTTTATAGATCTTACTGTTTATTTCAATGGTGTTTCTTGGTGGTCCTTTGTTCTAACTAGTTTGTAGAGGGGGAGTTTAAGCTGCGGTAACCTCATAATGGCGACGGGTTTAAATTAAAAAATCACTTATTGTAGAAGTCCATAGGCTCTATAACGTAAAAATAGGATATGATCATCATCGACAAATATTCTGAAAATGGAGAAAAATTATTCCTCTAGAGAAACGCGAACTAATTTCTGCTTATAGTATATAAGGTACCCGTCATAGTATTATAGTCCATCCAATGACAGTTTCAACTGCCTGAAGATCCCTTGTTAAGTTGCCATAATGACAACTGGTACAACTAAAATGACTAATTTTGATATATGACTTATATCTTTATGGGATTACGTAGTTTATGTCAGTTAAGTGTTACAAAAGATAAGTAGATAAGCAGTTTCTTTAAAAACTGGTTTACTTAACATTTGTAATGTATTAGTCATACTAAGGTGCATAATTCCAAGGATCAAGAGTTAAGGGCTCCAAGATAAACTCACCTACAAGTACTTACCTACTGATCCATATACCTGGCTCTGGCAAACAAAAAGTCCCGATTAGCGGCAACAGATTCGCCACTTATTACGTGGGATCGAAACACTGCCAAAAAAAGCGGGTGTTTAATATGCCTCGATGTACCTCTCCGGGGATACAGGCTTGAGTTCTGGAGTCATGCTTTTGTCTTGCATCATTATTGAATATTGTATCTACCTTTGAACATTTATTTTGAATATTGTAGCAACTCCCATTTTAGGAGTATTACTACAATCATTGTAACACATGATCAACATATTCTGTTTAGCGAAGACAGCACAAAAAACACCCAAATTCAGAGCAAGTGTGATCGCACAAAGTGCCATTTGAGGATTGAACTTACAACACTCACAGTAGGAAGCGGTGAGGTAACCGCTTAAACCACTGAACTATCCGTTTCTAATTATCTGTTTAACACCTCTTATTACTTTTATAGATGAGAAATGTCAGAAATTAACAATAGTCAAAATTTTTTTTTTTTGTTTGTTTTCCTGCCCCACGTCTACCACTGTAACTCCTGTACATCAGTGTTAACAGCAGTGACCCACGAATACACCAAGTTATGGTGGAAATCACGACGCGTTTAATCCTAAGAAAATTGGAGGAATTTAAAATATAATTAGTCCAATTCCTTAGTAAAGCGAGAGACAAAATGAAGTAAAAATAGGCATCATCATATCACAAGAACAGCCTTACATTATTCACTGCTGGACATAGGCCTCTCTTAAGAAAGGAGGTTGCAGCCTAGGTTCATAGCCATACAACCTTTAAAATGGAGAACACTATTTTCACAAAATATTATGGATCCTAAGAGAACTGTTGACAGCTAGATGTTGATCATCTGCTCAATGGTATTTCAACTGATTTAAATTAGTGTAGTTTGCTTATAAAGTTACAATGACCTGTAAGAAATTGAGCGACACGGTGATCCATTTCAAGGCATGTCTAATGACTGTTCACGTACAGATGAACAGAACTGGTAAACTGGCTCTTAGATAAATCTCTGTCCCGTTCTATCTTTGTTACTATTCATATATGAAATCGTTATAGACATCGGACTACTTTTGAAGCAATATTGTGATTATATCGCGATCTCGTTCACCCAAAAAGTCGCGTTCCATATTTTCTAATGTTGAATAGTACATGGCAGCATGTCTTTACACCTCGAGATCAGAATATGTACCTAAACAGAATTTCTGTTTCTATTTTTTCCTTTTTCTTATGAAATCTGACCACGGATATACTTTCTTCCCAGAAAATAGTTTGTCCAAAAATAGCATGTCCGTTTAAAAAAATATTAAACGTAGATACGTCGTTATCGGCAATTGCAAGGGTAGCCAGATACGTATAAACCGCCCACATTGAGATTGATTTTAATACCACACAAATACTCGTAGTAAATGGTAAGCCTATAACTGTCAACTGCGCTAATATATTTCTAAATAAACATGCTAAATTTATTTATGGTAATACTGGACAAATTATATCCAGGCAAACAATCACACTCATCACATAATATTATTTTTCTAAATGAGAATGGAACCCACGTCTTTTGGCTTTGTAGCTAGGATCACTGACCGCTATACCAATACACCATTCGTATCTCAAACTATAAATCATTTTACCGTAAAGTTATAAAACTCCTGAATAATCTGCAAGCCATACTAATAATATAAATGCGAAACTCCAGCTGTCTGCTGCGCTCTCACGGCTAAACCGCTGCACTGATTTTAATCAAATTTGGCGTAAAGATAGTTTGATTGTACGTCTTTTAGTCGCGATAGCCAAACGATATATACGATGGCATTAGCATAGCATGCATTTTAGCATAACAGACACGATGAACACTGATTAAAGATTTTTCAAATCTACTTAACTTCGATCCGGCAGCTGTGATGATACTCAAAAGCTTCAAGCGCCCGACCCCAAGGCCGGAAACAAGTTTACGTGTTACTAAACCGAACTATAGAGACTACAGCCCACGCTATGCAATTCGTTCTGAAACTATGTATTGTGAAGCACGCTAAAAATAAACTGCACGGATTGCGATTTTGCACACATTCTTTAATTAGCAAAATTGTTTTTACTTCTGGCCTTTTGACATAGCCAAAGTAACTAGACAAAACATAATATTCAGACGAGCATTATTGCTTGAAAACCGATCAAGTTGTCTATGAATTTTAGTATTTTTTAAAACGACTTTAGAAAAGAGGTAAAAAGTATTTATTGCGTCTTTTTTTACGATTTTACAACCAAATTGAGAAACCCGACTCGTATGGTTTGATTTTCTGTTTGACACCACAGAACACCATCATTTATAAAGACTAGCTATGCAGGCTACTTTGTGCGCGTAGCATTTGGCTTTTGATATTATAAATCAAGGATCAACTGTAATTATCTTTTTCAGATTTTTACACCGTTTAAATTTTCCTTGAACTTCCACAAATAATTTAAAATTTAAATCAGCCAAATCGATCCAGCTATTTCTGAGTTTTGGTGAGACTAACGAACAACAGTTCAATTTCATATAGAAGATTTAAAGTTTATTTAAACCCTCTCAAAAGAATACTTCCACATTCATTTTTAATGTGTTTTTCACTCTTTTCCTCTCAGGGTTAGAATATTTTTCTTTTTATGTAAATAGAACCAAAAGAGAATTTTCCAAATCTAAATATAAATGACGGAGTTCTGAGGCACCAGACAAAAAAAATGGCCACCGATAACCGAATTGACGATCTCATTTTGAAGTTGGTTAAATCCTAAACTATATTTAATCGTTATTATTATATTATCATTCTTATAATCGCTATTTCTCAAGTCACATTATTTCTTTTCATTAATACACTAAAACATTAATACACTAATCATCATTCGTTGCTTTAATCAAATCCTCAAGCTAAAAAGCTAAGCTTGGATTGATAAGAAAGTAACGATAATCTATGATAAAGAAATACAAAGAAACAGGAAATTACATTTAAAAAAATATGTTACTGTAATTGTGCTATAAATAAATTATTGCGTCATGCAGGTCTTGATTATTCTTTTTTTTTTTAATTTATGGCACTATGTATAAGGATAACATTGTCTATTGCATGACATCTTCACAGATAAACAATTATTTTTTGCGTAAGTGTTAATAATCGAGTACAAAGGTAACTCTGTTCAGTTTGACAAACTTTTTTGTAATATAATAAGAAAAAAGACCACATAAGAATATTAATATTAATACAAGGCATTATGCTAATCGCGTACGGCTTCGACCTTGCACGTGTGTAGGGCAGAGGGTTATATTAAAAACAATGATTTATACGGACCACTAAGTAGTGCTATGTGTGTGAAGTCAAATATATTGGAGAAAGGTACGCGACTTTCTACCTATGCTAAACTTTTTCTGCATTTTGCTTTATGATCCTTATGTTTGTGGGCATAGGGTTCAAATTCGAACAAACTTTATGAAGTTAGGCAGGAGACATTATTGCCTTTGGAACTCGAATAAGGCGCACAGGAGTTTTAGTTTCTGTGAAGATATAATATACTATATTTTGTGTACAAATAATGTGAATGTAGCAGAAATTAACGTGTGGTCACGGATTAAGAATATGTAATGTTACCTTCTCTACTCATCCCACGGATGTCGTAAGTGGTGACTAAGGGACAAACTAGACTGCACAACTGCAACTTAAAACAAACCTTATACCATTCTCTGGTCTGGTCATCATCCACGTCTAAAAACTCCACTGCCGGACATGGGCCTCCCCCAAGGTTCTCCAGCCGGTCCCGTGTCGTCCGCATCCAGCTACTTCTAGCGTGGTTATAGCAGGCCAAAACCTCCTTGCTAAGGAGATGCCTATCTCCAGCAGTGGACTATTAAATCCTGTTGATGATGGTGATGATTCTTAGGAACGGTATTTTTTATTAAAGTTAGAATGGGAAGTAAATAAAAAAGACCTCGTATCAAATCCAATATAAATGTATAGTGTAGTCGTTTAAACGGTCACATCGCCACATCCTACTGCACTAATTGTTGTGGGTTCAAACCCCCTATGTTCAACACTTGGCATGTTCTACAAATTGCTGTTCTGAGCCTGAATGCAGATGGAAAACAAAATATCCTTTGAAAGTCCGGTTAACAATTACATCATATCGAAGACATGTAAAATGATGCAATGGCCAAGCTATTCTGTTTATTAAAGCAATAAAGCGGACCAATATTGGCATGGTCACTTTAAAATGATGCCAGTTAATAATTTGGGTAATTATTAGATGTTACAACTTGTTGCTATAGAACTTGCCACGACTGCACGGTTGGCCTAGTGATTTAAGCGTGTCGCTCTCTACTACGCTGAGTCTTGTGGGCTCAAACCCCACATGAGACAACACTTTGTGTGATCCACAAATTGTTGTTCTGAGTCTGGGTGTTCCTTGTGTCCGTTTCTTATGTTTGTAAAGTCCCCCGCGATACAGGTTTCATTCCTAGTGCGTGGTCTTTAAAAAAAAAAAACAAAAAACTGTTAATTGTTTAATTTTAATGTTGGTTCACTGCATTATGAGTAGATAAAAGTTTGACCTTTACGTAATAAATAAAAAACTTTATTAGATTTTATGTACCTATTTCAAGTTGAGTAGTTTTTATTTTGAATCTTAATGAAAGGAAATAAGTCCTGTTCTTCATTGATGTGTGTCGGCGTTAGAGATCATTGTGACTCAAATGCCTTACGCTGACGAGACTCAATGAAACTCTTGAACAAAGAAGGGCGCAAAAGTACTAGAGCGACCCAATCACCGTGTATTTTTTTGGATAAGAACTCTATTCCTGAGTACGTAACACTACTGTTGCCAGTTTTTTTTTGTCTGTATTAAGAGCCTGCCAAAGTAACTACTCTGCCTGCTGGAAAGCATAAATAAAATCCAAGAGTTGTGGTCACTATATTCATTGCAAATGCAAACAATGCAGTATGGTAACCCAGACTATGGCGGCCCAGTGAGATGCTTTTCCGTGCCCCGCTTGGAGACAAAGTGCTGACGGACACGGCAAATCAAAAATCACGTATTCAGTGCCGGATTTTGAATAACTAACCCCTTCGTTAACATTAGTTATATGTGGGTTAAAATAGGACTATCACGATTAAATGCATGTTACTTTTTCGAGCCATAATAGCGCTCAATAAATTATTTATCATTCAAGTCTATGGGAAGTCACATGTGCAGATCTTGACATTGACTTCGATTGACCTTTGCCTTGTGTGTATGCTTGTATAACTTTTATATACTACGTACTATTAGGATGGCTAACAAACAAGAGCCACTTTAATACGTCACTGCATATCTCACACACGACAGTATGATTCCAAACTAGGCAAAACCTGTGTAACTAAATTACCATCCAGACTAAGGTTGTGCTCATCACACGATTGTACAATGTGGGTATCGAATCCACTACGAGTAGGGTCACTACTACACCAACCGGACAGCTGATCCTGGTCTCATTTTGATCCTACATTTAACCTTATACAACCTAAAGCGCCAGCATCCGTGTTGTCGTGTTTCGATGGTCAGTGTGAGACCGGAGGCCCATTGATGCAGGGGTGACAGTTATCGTGGTAACTGTGTAAGCCTTACACTGTCACGATGACTGTCATGCCTTTTACGTCCCCAAGCGAGGCGTGTGCAAAGCATCTCACAAGGCCGCCATAGTGTGGGTCACCATACTGCATTGTCTGCATTTGCAATGAGTATAGTGACCACAACACTTGGATTCTATTCATGCTTTCCATCAGGCAGAGTAGAGTCACTTTGGCAGGCTCGTTATATAGAAAAAAAAATGCCTTAAATTATTAATCATGCGGAAAGGCGAGGCTCTTAAAATCTCGTGAAAACGGTTAGGTTTGTCGAACGACTGTAACCGGAAAGCGTTTCGTTATAAAGATTTATGGGCGGCGAAACGGATTTAACCTTAAAATTAAATGTTTGGGAAACCTTTGAAATATGGCGGCGTTAAGGGCTTACTTTATACGATTTCCAGCGGCTGTTTAACTCGACCTGCGAGTTGCAAATTTGTTTATGGCGTGAGCTGATGGCAAGTAACCAACACACGCACACATTGTCAGCTGACCAAGCTTAGAATTTTAAATATAAAACAGATGACACGCGTAACATTGTCTTATTTGACTGCCTCGGTGGCGCAGTGGTAACGGATGCGACTGCTGTGCTTACCGTGGTCTCGGGCTCGATTCCTGGGTCGGAACAAATTTTTCTATGATCTGCAAATATTTGTTTGGGAGTTTGGGTGCTTATAATATGTATGTATTTACAAAAAAAAAGTATATATGTATTTATATCAGTTGTCTAGTAGTCATAGTACAAGCTCTGCTTAGTTTGGGACTAGATGGCGTTGTGTGTCGAGTGTCCGAAATTGTCTGCCTCTCTCAAATGGAATAAATTTTTCCCTGTTTAAGCAACATTCAGACATATCTTTTATAGCCTGCTATATATTATGCTGCTGCTATATTATGTAGCCTTGCAACATAGATAGTCTTCCACGATAAATGGGTCATCCAATATTAAAATATTTTTTCAATTCTAACCCACAGTTTCAGAGATTAGCGCATTCAAGCAATCAAATCAACCCTTATAACATTAGTATAAATAAGATTCAAATATTTTTAAATTTTAATAAGCTTTTTATATATTATTTTAATACATACATGTGTATATATATGAAATTAGATAAGTACATAGTATTGTAACATTAAGTGTTAAGTAAATAGTTTGTGTCTGAAATGGCATGTACTAGTAGGCATTATTCGTAATTGTTAGAAGAATTTAGTGTATGCTGTTTGGTATGCCAATTTAAGTCACTTTTGAGTATTCACGCTATGACCATTACGAGTGTGGCAACGGGCACAAACTCCAGAAATTTACCACTTTATTAAGTTATTAAGTTATAAAATAACATTGCTTCTCACTCTGTGTCACTTTTCATATTTCGTAACGGAGGTTTTGGTATTGCTGATAAGTTTCATGTTAAAACATACATGACTGTTTCCCCGTCGGAGTAGGCAAACGCATATTAAACGCCCCCTTTTCCCCAGTGTTTTGGTCCCATGTTATATGTGGCGAGCTTATTGCCGCTAATTGCAATGTTTTGTTTGCCAGTCTCGTCCGTTGATAAGCAGATGCACCACTTGTAGATGAAGTTGACTCGGGACTTCTTAGTGGAAACCTTATGCAACCATGTTAAAAAATAAACAGTACTCAATGTTATTACTTCTTAGACTATCGTGTTAAGCATATTAACCAAGTCTTTTTAAGACAATCCTCTTTTAAATGGCGTTAACTAAGTTCTGTCTATCTTAATTATATGTTCAGAATACTAAGTACTGACAACCTTAAAATTCTAGTACTTTCCAGAATTCTAAGTAAGGAATTACAAGAATTATAAGGTTCTCCACGGAGTAACGGAGTTAAAATAGATTTCTAAAAGGGGTAAATGTTTAATAGCTTATTATTGTTCTACCCTACAAAATGCAGGACTTTTTTTTTTGTACTGTGCGGTAATCTCCAGGGATACCACCGAAGGGTGGTTATGTCGGACTCGAACCGACGAAAAACCGCACGCCGTCTCAGGTACCAATAGCCAGGGGGCCAGGTGCATCCTAGTAAGGAAATCCCTGGAACCTCGACGTACCTCGGACCACCTACGGCTACAAGTGGCACCCAACACAATTCAGGACTGGTTGTTATGGCGAACTTTGTAGGAGGGTTTTGTCCAGCATGGGCGTCGTTCATCTGAAATTATGAGTAATGATTCAAATTACATTTTAACGGCATAAAATAAGAATGTAACACAACTAAACGCTTTAGTGGCAGAATGGAATTAAATATAAAATTACGCTATTTATCTAATGGCTTCCAACATCCGACCTTTGCTACCGAAGCCCATTGGACGCGTGAAAATGAATCATATGAGTAAACTTGATGGTTACTAGTAATAATAATATGTATTATACGCAAATGTGAATTTGTTCATTATGAAAATTGGCATATATACACTCTGAAATTCATAATCATTAACTAGAACGGACGTCGGATTCAATGACTACAATTTATTGGAAAGAAAAATTGTACCCAATTAACACCTAACCTGATTAATAACCGATTACATAGACATAGGAATTAAGCTGCGTGCCATATTAGAGCCAGACCCGACTTTATCCAACATAGATGACCTGTAATTGAACCCAAGTAACAGTATTACGATTTTCAAGCTGGCTAGAATTAATCTCTGAAGTCACAAAACTGTAGAGTAATGTAAGTTTTTTAAACGACTTGAAAAGAGAAGGGTCCCTCTTAAGTGCAGAACAGAGCAATAAGCAATAGAAGTGTGATCAATTGTAAATGCCAAGAGACTCTTTGTCTCCTAGGCGCACGCGCAAACGATAAATGAAGTATGACCATGTGTCTGCTTTGCGTTCCAAGTTTAAATGATTGCTTATTCGCCTACGGTACTATCAGCGAGTACTTAGCTATCTATTTTCATTTCTCATCTCACCGTCTTTACCAACTTTCCTTACTCCGTATTTCCATTATCTGTACTCTAACCACGATAGAAATCCTCACCCAGTTAGTAATCTGCTTCTCTCATGTCCCTCTCACAACTCTGAGTTCGTAAACTCTTCGTTTTTTGTTCAAGCGGTACTATGGGAATGCACTTCTGCTCGAAATCAGGATGTCCACAAATCGTAAATAATAAATTACACACACATAATAGACTTCGTTCGAATTAATTCGTCCAAAGGATTTAATGAATATGAATTCTAAACGCTACTATGTTACTGTAGCATGTAGCATGGTACTAAATACAACCTTACATCTTTGGAATAAGGTAGAATTTCACTTGCATATGTATTCTAAAGTCGAAAATGTGGTTAGTATTCATATTTAATAAGTAATATCTGGTTATTTTTATAGATTAGGTCATAATGGTTTAGGTACGATTGTTTTCAAAGATGTACCGGAATTGGGTAGATGACTGTATCGTAAATAAATACCAATGTCTACTTCATTAAAACTAATATCACGAAATATCTCGGCAAATACAATTAATATAGCTTTTTATTATTATTACAAATTTCAATCAAATATATAGTGAAATAAATTGTTCAATTGAGTAGTTTAAAACAGAGACGTCACAATTTGGTATTTAGTACATTTTTCATACAAAATTGTCGTTTTGACAGATGATAAAAAGTAACTAATTTGATTAAGGTGTCATCTAGCCTATTATGAGCAATCGCGCTCAAAGTACGCAAAAAACTCTGGTGCCCCTTTTTTTTTTGCAGCAATCCTCGCGGATACCATCTAGTGATGGTTATGTCTGACTCGGGTTATTTACATCGCGATTAGTCCCATTAAAAAAAAACACGTCTAAGGGTGGAAATTGGGCGAATAATGAATACAGCTTGTCACCTCCTGATGACACCTCCACAATGAAAGCGGTGATCATCATCATCAACCTATTGCAATCCACTGCTGGACAGAGACCTCTCTCATTGCATGCCACTCTGATCATTTTTAGACTTTGTCGACCAAGTACTGCCAGCCTAAAGCGCAAATCAGTGATCCAAAAGTTAATTACCTTGTTCATACAATTGTATTTCAACGTTCAAAGCCAAAGCTTTAAAAAATCTCGCAATAATTACAGAGATTTAATCCCAAGCGAACATATAGCCTTAATATCACAGTCACTATTTCAACATTATATGTTGCAGCAGCTGTTGCCAAGGTACTTTCTAATATTTACACAGACCACAACACCGATTACCAACTTTGAACATTAAGACGATACGTCCTTGACCAAAAGCCTTGGTTTCAAGTTTTCAGCGGCGCCATTGACTAATGTTACCCGCCAAATGAAACGTGATATTATGTTTTTTTTTTATTGTCACGTTAAACTCGACAGAGAAGATGTACGGTTAAAAACCTATTCATCTGTATAGATCTTCAAACTTCTTTTATATTTTAAAATCTATTTGCAGTACTGTCGTCCTTTATAGGTCCCTAAGTCGGAGACGGCGTGCGGTTTTTGGTCGGTTCGAGTCCGACATAATCACCCTTCGGTGGTATCCGTGGGGATTTCCGCACAGTACAAAAAAAAAAGGTCCCTATGTCGGCTCTCACAGGATGAGCAGGGCTGGTGACACTCATCAGCACGCGGACACGACATAACCGAAACACGATATTATGAGTTTTTATATTACAGATAAAAAACTAATACATGTTTCTTAATATGTACGTTAAAGATATTTACTGCCGGAATGAACTATGCTGGTATATTAATAGATATTATGCAACTTGTGGCTTTAGCGTTTACCGTCTAAAATTAGACATCCATTTTTAACTAATCGACTATTGTTAGTTCGTTTACGTTAATTTTTTTAAAGCACTATTAATCATTATGTCATCTCATTTTCTTGATACTACAACAATATAGAATAAAAAAGGAGGTTCTTACTTCGGAACTTGTCATTTATGAACTCAGATTTGCAGAGAGTCATATTCCTCACTCACTCACTGCTAAGGATGGCAAAATTAATGAAGAGAACCCGTTATTACACTTTATCATGTTGCGATCGCATAGAAGTTGATGATACTCGTTTAACGTAGCCCAGACCATTGAGAACCCATCTTTTCACTAAAACCCATAGGTCCATGAACCATGCACTTGAATCTATGATGATTAATGGGTCATCGATACTCGTTGTGACTAAGGTGTCAATTTTATAATTACTCTTAAATCACCTAGTTAGAGATTGAAGAGAAATAGTGAATTTCATGGAGGTTTGAGACGCCTTTTTTATAAGAAAACAACTCCTGTAGTAGAAATAAATCTTGTTTTGTAAGACTCCTAAAAGTACCCCACTTTACAAACATACATCAAATGGACACAATGGACACTCAAACTCAGAACCAAAATTCGCGAATGACATGAAGTGTTGTCTCATGTGAGGTCGAACCCACAACAATCGGTACAGTAGGAAGCAGCGAGGTGACCGCTTAAACTACTACGCTACTCTTCTGCGACTACGCTATTTTTCTTTTTTCGTTATTTTAAGAGCCTGTCAAAGTGACTACTCTGCCTGATGGAAAATATCAATAGAATCCAAGACTTGTGTTCACTATTGGTTGCCGCGACATAAGCCAAGAGCTTAGTGCCGAAACCGTCGTTAAATTTAACTTGTAATTTCTTTTTAAGTATAAGTATAAATAAATAAATAAATATAAATAAATAAACTATACTCATTGCGAATGCACACAATGCAATATGACGACACACTATGGCACCCTAGTGAGATGCTTCTTCACACCCCGATGGGGACGTAAAAGGCATGACAGCCATCGTAGCATTGTAATGCTCATATACTTACCACGACAAATCACTCCTGCATCAATGGGCCTCCGGTCTCGCACTCACCAACGAAACACGACAGCACGGATTCTGTCGCTTTAGGTTGGTTTTCTGTGAGAGGGTAGTACTGCCCCGGTCGAGCTGACCCGTTCGTGCTGAAATTAGCGTGGCTCTACTACCTATACTTAGTCTGGCCATAAATACTGTTACACTTAATTATAAAAAAATATTACATTTGAATTTCGAATCTGTCATTTTTATACGATTGTTCATTGTGTTTTCTCATTTTGGCGCCAATACATTGTAAAATATTTTGCGATATTAAAATGGTGTGGGGTGATAAAGAGAACCGAATCGCTGTGATAGCATTACACAAAGTAGGTATGGAGCCAAATGCAATTTTTAAAACTCTCCATACACTTGGTATTAGTAAAATGTTTGTGTACCGGGCTATTAATAGGTACAATGAGACCTCCTCTGTTTGTGACAGAAAAAGATCTGGCCGTCCACGTAGTGTTCGTACGAAAAAGGTGGTCAAAGCAGTAAGGGAAAGAATTCGAAGAAATCCTGTCCGAAAGCAAAAGATTTTATCTCGGGAAATGAAGATAGCACCTAGAACCATGTCGCGTATTTTAAAAGATGACTTAGGACTTGCAGCCTATAAGAGACGCACTGGCCATTTCTTAACTGATAATTTAAAGAAGAATAGGGTGGTAAAATCGAAACAACTACTGAAGCGGTACGCAAAGGGAGGTCACAGAAAAATTTTGTTTACGGATGAGAAAATTTTTACAATTGAGCAACATTTTAACAAACAAAATGACCGTATTTATGCTCAAAGCTCTAAGGAAGCTTCCCAATTAGTCGACAGAGTGCAACGTGGACATTATCCGACTTCAGTGATGGTTTGGTGGGGTGTTAGCTATGAAGGAGTGACTGAGCCATATTTTTGTGAAAAAGGTATCAAAACATCGGCACAAGTGTATCAAGATACCATTCTTGAGAAGGTAGTTAAGCCCCTTAACATCACCATGTTCAATAACCAAGTATGGTCCTTCCAGCAAGACTCGGCGCCGGGTCATAAAGCTCGGTCCACGCAGTCTTGGTTGGAATCGAACGTTTCGGACTTCATCAGAGCTGAAGACTGGCCGTCGTCTAGTCCCGATCTTAATCCGCTGGATTATGATTTGTGGTCAGTTTTAGAGAGTACAGCTTGCTCTAAACGCCATGATAATTTGGAGTCCCTAAAACAATCTATACGATTGGCAGTGAAGAATTTTCCCATGGAAAGAGTGCGTGCTTCTATTGATAACTGGCCTCATCGTTTAAAGGACTGTATTGCAGCCAATGGAGACCACTTCGAATAAGCTTTTTATATTTTTAATTGTTTTATATTTATGTATTAAACTGACACACTGTAAAAGTAATAAATGTTATTTGCAGTTAACAATTTTCTTTTTTCTTTATTACAATATTTATGGCAAGACTAGGTATATCTGTGCTTAAGCCACCACACTATGCTTAAAGCTCTATACTGCACATGGTGGGTTCAAGTGGCAAGAAAGTTAAAAACGCCATTGTAAAATCGCAGTTACGTTTTTGACGGTCAGAGCTCCTCGTTGATAAAAAGCAGTATTTCAAAACCCATCCAATTAAAAATTACGTACTTTGCTTAAAGTACAACGACGAAATCCCACCTTTCAAAGGTTTCGTGACATAAATACGTGAAATGATTTTATGTTTCTACTACTTTACATAGGCTTGTTTGAGTAATATTACTATATTTATTTTTGTGTAAGGTTTCCTTCTGAGACGGTATGGTAAGAGACCTTGTGTTATATGGAGGTTATATAGCTTTGTCAAAAACGGAAATTGTCCGGAATTTCGAGCTTGGGTGTTCCACAAGGGAACATATTGGATCCTTTATTTTTCTTTAGACATTACATTACATAGATAGAGACGTAGCTGATCGCGAAGCATTTGTTAGCATTTGTATTATGTATCATAGGCAGGTATATACAATCAAACCTGGATAAGCGAGAGTTCAAGGGAGCACAATCTTCTTCTCGCTTATAGAGGTTTCTCACTAACCCGAGTTTCTCGCTAATGCAGGTATATGGGTAGCGTTTCTCTCTTATAGAGATAAGCAGCAACAGCAAGTCACAGCAAGTACGAATGTAGTAAATACATATGTAATATGATAAAATGTAATTGTTATTTTATTTAGAACTTATTTACACTTAAAAAAATCCGTCAATTTCGTTTGGGTTTCTGTTTTTGTATTTTGAATGTTTTTCTCTAACTCATAATTTGTTTTGTCATTTGTTCCTCCTAAATAATATAAATAAATAAAGCTCAATGTCGCTTATAGAGGTATAGATAAGTAGCAGTGTCACTTACGGAGGTCCATGAGGGAAAAACGACTCTCTTACAGAGGTTTCTGTTTCTCGTTAATAGAGGTTTTGGGAGCTTAAAATGAAGGGTCCTGGCTGTTCCTCTCACTTATAGAGTTTTCTCACTTATCCAGTTCTCACTTACCCAGGTTTGACTGTAATACCAATATACAGTAAAGACGTATTGATTGATTGATTGAAATATGATTGGATTACGATTTTGGATAAGTCTGATCGTTAAAGATGTGTAACTTCATACACACACACACTCACAAAATATATATTCACGTCTGCTTTCCAAGGGGGAGACAGCGGTTTATTAGAAGCCCACATTTTTGGTTCTTTAATACGAGTCCCACTTAAATAATTTGGCCGTAGTCTGTTGCTGTGAACCTTGCACGGATACATCAGCTATTATCATTAGTAAATCTGGTATATCTATTCTTAACATACAGTTAGGTGCAGAACTGAGTCAATGTATGTGCGTGTATATGCAAGTACCATCTTAATTTAGAAGTCCTATCAATACGTATGAAAATCCTCTAATACGCCACGGAATCCTTACCCTATTGCCCATTGATGCAGAGATGACGAGTTAACTGTCACTGTCACGATGGCTGTCATGCCTTTTATGTCCCCAAGCGGGCCGTGAAACAGCATCTCACTAGGCTACCATAGTCACAATATTGCATTGGCTTCATTCAGAATAAGTATGATGACCACAATTCTTGGATTCTATTCACGCTTTCCATCAGCCTGAGTACAGTCACTTTGGCAGGCTATTAATACCTGAACTTGTACACACTCAGCCGTTTATATCAAGTGTTAATTCTTCACTCAAACAAACAAAGTCATTCGTTCGCTCACAATGTTTAAGGAAACGATAAACCAATATCAAAATGACGTCATAGTTTAATATTGCATACAAATTTCTACTCAACCTGCTATTTAGATGTTTAGCAAAGAAGGGATTTGAGTTCACAGTCCAATAATGTATTAAAAAGATCTATTTTTGTTCCAGTACCAAGTGGCTCAATTATATTGCGTGGCTGAAGTATCGAAAAACGAAACCGGTGGCGGTGAGGGCATCGAGGTCATAAAGAATGAACCTTTCAAAGACTATCCTCTACTTGGTAAGTAATATATAATCAACAGCCTTTTACAATCCACTGCTGGACATAGGCCTCTCCTTAGCAAGGAGGTTTTGGCCTATTATACCACGCTGGCCAGACGGGTTGGAATAGGGTCTGTTCTAATTTTTCCTTCTTTTTGTAATGATGTTGTCTTGTGTACTTTGTTTCCTTAGACGCATTTTACGACACCCACGGGATGAATAGGGGTGGTAACACTATGTATTCTTAATCCGTCACCGTCACGTCGGACAATGGTGATATGTAATAATAGTAAATAATAAAATATTTATTTGACACAAAGAGAATACATTAACAGTAGACACATTATCGCTAGACACTATACAGTATGTATGTCACTAAAGGTATTGAGACTGTTCACTAAACTAGACAGAAACCTGTATTTTGGTTGACAGTGTTCAGTCGTGGACTTGATAGACACAATATTTTTTTATGGACGTAAATATTGTTGTACAGTGAGTTAAATTATAGTTACATAGAATTAAGATAAGTACATATATATAACTATTAACATAAAGTATTCTATCTAATATATAAAATTCTCGTGTCACAGTTTTCGTTGCCATACTCCTCCGAAACGGCTTGACCGATTTTCATAAATTTTTTTGTGCCTATCCGGTATCTATGAGAATCGGCCAACATCTATTTTTCATCCCCCTAAATGTTAGGAGTAGTACAACCCTAATTTTTTTTTTTTTTTGAGACAAAATTTTTAATTTCTATTTTTTTATGATACAACATACAAAAATACATACAATCCTCAATTTTCACCCTTCTACGATCAACCCTTATTTTTTAATAGCCATTTTAATAAAAATGGCAAAACAACGTTTGCCGGGTCAGCTAGTTGGTCTAAATAAATGTGTGTGTTTCACGTGTTTCCCTCCCACTACGATCCCGGGTCCTTTAAGCGGGGCGTGAAAAAGCATCTCATTAGGCCGCCATAGCGTGGGTTGCCATATTGTACTGTCGGCATTCGCAGTGAGTATGGCGACCACCGCTCTTGGATTCTATTCATGCTTTCCATCAGGCAGAATAGAGTCACTTTGGTAGGTTTAATATAAAATAAAAAAAAAAGAATTTGGGGTTATGTTGTGAGTGAGGATGTGTTTAGTGAATGTGTGAGTGTGGGTGAGATTATGTGATTGGTGAATTTTGTGCGTGGGAGTAATGAATACGTGTGCAGGTGTATAAATTGTAAGTATTGGCATGAGCACGTTGGAAAATATTAATTCAGTGAAGTGTGTGATACTGCCATTAGGCGAAGTTAGCAAGTTCTCCGTCATTTGATAGTTTAGTTGCTGCAATCAACTTTGACTTCATGAGTATTAAGACTACCGACATTTTTTTTTATTTACATATGTAGTTATATATTTTACACCTTAGACTGTAATATTGCCATCTTCCAAATCACGTTTTGCAAGCAACATTAATGTAAAACCAAGCTTTACACATGAAAGAACATGATAAAATTTAGTTCAAAAACTAATGGCTGTCTGCCTGAACTTGTGCAAACGCGTATCTCAAGCGCAGTACAGGTTTATTGTTGATAACTTTATGAATATTCCAGATAATTGTCCGTCTCTGTGCCAATTATAATCCAGATCCGTTCAGCCTGTCTGCCGTGACTGAGTAATAGACATCTAATATCCATCCTCGTAAACTTACGAATTGATAGCATCCTCCTAAATTTCTATTAGAATATCTTATCAGGAGTTATAGCTCCTGTTACAAACGATAGCTGATTGTAATTAAAATTAAATTTAAGATTGAGCCAGAGTTACTCGTTCAAGCCACGTCACATACACCAGCGTTTTATTTCCTTTGGCTATTAGGATACATCATCTCGAACCAGCAGTGGGTCGAACAGCGCTGTGAAGTTCACTATGATCCACCTCTGTTCTGGAAGGATCCTATAATACTTGCATCTCTCTTTTATCTGCCACCAGTAGATCGAATAGCACCTTTTTTTTTCTTTTAACGTGTGGAAACCCCCTCGGGCCGTCACCCCACCGGGGTTTACGGCGGGGTGGTGTGTCGGAATCGGACCGACTAAAACCACACGGTGTGCCACTCTGCGCCCGACATAGGAGGGATCCAGGAACAGCTGTTATTACGACATCCAGATCAGATCTAATAGCACCTAGGGTATTTTGGTAGAATTCACAAGAGATCCCAATGATACCTATAATACTAGATTAGTTATAAGACCTCAGCAATACTATCAACTCTTTACCGGGGGTAGGAGAGGTTATTACCTACAGCTTGGAACGCACTTACCGTTCTGGAGTTACTGATGTCTACGGCGGTAGTCGCTTGCCATAAGGTAATCCGTCTGATCGTTTGTCCCCTATGCTATAAAAAAGTTTGATGTGACAAAAGGATATAACCTAAGTCTAAACTAGTCTAACAAACATTACTCTAAATCGAAAAAAACAACGCGAACTACTTCATATGACCTTTATATCTAGAATTGGTACAGTACTGCAGTGTAAAAACGTCTGCCCACGCCTTAATCAACAGGAAAATAGAGGACGCATTTCACGTACATTACAGACCAAAACATGTATCACAATACTTCTCAATTCCATCAATTACCAATCTACTCCCAATTTACAGAACTCCCACATTCATCAACACACATTTAGTCCAATTAACCTCTATCATATTCAAAAGCAGTAACTGGATCTTTACAATATGTTTTACGACCAAATTGGAATAATTTTCACAGCTCTCACTCTTTAGGGAAGAGGGGAGGGGAATTAGCTTTTGGTTAACATGAGTTTGTAGGGGCTTTTTTTCGAACGATATTCTCGGTAGCAAAACGGGATAGTTATTAGTTCAAGACTGAAAAAATATTCAAAGTGTCTGATCTGAATTATTATTACCATGAGAATACGATTGTCCGAAGTTATAGCATGACCCAAGCAAATACCGTTTCAGGGAATTCTTTGTCTCGATCGTCGTTAAGCAATACCTTTATGACAATTCGCCGAATTCACCTTCTACCTAATTCTTGGAGAATGCACTCAAACTGCAGATCACTTTTAAGCCTTGGGTTGCAAGTGCCCATGACGACCTATGGTCAATTTCCATCAGGTGACTCATAACATAAAAAAACTCGAGCAAAACACACTATTCGTCGCTATTTAGACAAAAAATCGTTGCTGTAAAGTTAAGAATCTTGATGCGATCCAACATTTGATGACAACGATGGACATGTTATATATATTTTAGACCGAGTTTGAAAATAGATTTATCGGTGAGTAGTGACCCAAAAATCATCGGTTCGTTTGCTAAGTTAGCAGCCGAAAACACAATTTTGGTAAATTGGGATATAAGCCATCTTACCGACAGTAATGCTGCTGCTGATGCAGCTCTATCACCTAAAATATTGTCCAAATTGGTGGTGATGGTGGTTTAAGAGATCTTACTGTTCGCTGCTTCTTACTATGCTGATTATTGTGAGTTCAATCCCTACATGGAGACACACTTTATGTGATCCTAAAAAGACAGTTGTCTTAAAAAAAATATTCGAAAGATATTTTTAGAGTTATCTAAGAGCGAAAAGATGCAGAAAGGTATCTTTTTTCTTGTTTTCTTTTTTTTTGTCTTGACTTGGAGCTGTTGGCCTCGGGTGGCCGCGGACATGGGTACGGACCTCGGCTTGGGGCGTTACTGCGAAGTTGGGGCGACCTACTCCCATGTTTAAACGGTTTATGTAAAGCTGTTACCGTACCGGCTGTAAAATTCACTTTGAATTCTTGACACATCAAGATCAATACATGGTCTTAAATTGTTTAATAGTAAATTTAACATTGTTGTTCGTTAATATGGGATAAAATCAGAGGTAAGAGTAAATTTTAGGGGTCTTTTTACTTCATGTTGGTTGCAAATCGTCTTGACAAATTATCAAAGTGTATTCACTCACGACACTGGACCAGTTGCTTTCATAGGATAACTAACTCAGTTAACCGTAGAAGAGTCATGCATCCAATTCATTCCTGACTCCCTTCATCTCTCAATTTCTGGCAGGGAGACAGAAAAAGTCTTTGTGTTAGTTTTTGATATCTAAATAAAACTGACAACAAACAATACATGAAACACAATAAGTTGTGTGAAAATTACTAAATAATTTAAAGTTTTAAGAATCCTTTTTTTTTAATAAATCCTGTTTCGCTGGCTTGTTTAAGATACTATAGAACTTTATAGCAATGTTTATATAAAAAAAAAAACAAATAAACAGGTTTAGGATCTTTTTATCACGTCAAAGGCAACACTTGTGCGGCTTTGAATTTGAGATATTTTTTTAATGTTGTCCAAAGAGTACATTATGGAGCGTCAATTTTGAATTTCTTTTTTATTAAAAGCCATTAACTACACGAAAATTGGTGATGAAGCCTTGATGATGATAACCCAAAATGAACATTTCCGGTTCAATAGTTGAAAAGCATCGAAGAATTGTTTCATACCTATTTTCTGTAAGGTTGTGGTAACACTCGGAATCAGTGGGCGGCCTCGGTGGGCCTCTGTTTATTGAACAGGGGCTTCACCAACACGTGCGTGCGACAGCAGGGAGGGTCGATAGTGGACCTTTCGTTCGCTACCCCTGCCCTCGCCGCACGAGTAAGGAACTGGTGTGTCCTGGAAGAGGTTGAGACGCTCTCGGATCACCTCTACATTCGATTTGAGCTCTCCCGTACCCAGGACCCCAGTAGGGGTCACGCGGCGCGGCGTTCTTCTCACTTTCCGCGGTGGGCTGTAGCCAAACTGAATAGGGACCTACTAGAGGAGGCAGCCATTATTCACTCTTGGCTGTCTCCGCAGGCTCCGGCCGAGGAGGTCGACATGGGGGCTGGTCGTTTCCGCGATGCGATTACGCAGATCTGCGATGCGGCCATGCCCCGCATCCGAGGTTGTCGGCCTCCACGGAAGGAGGTTTACTGGTGGTCCCAGGAGTTGGCGGACCTCCGCGCGGCCTGTACTCGTGCCCGGAGGTCCTACACCCGTAGTCGGCGGCGACACCGTGAAGATGGTGGGGAGGACCAGCTTCATGAGGAGTACCGAGAGGCGCGGAAAACTCTGAAGCTGGCCATCAGCCGCGCCAAAGAAATTAGGCGAAAGGAAATGCTGGAGGGTCTCGATCGTGACCCCTGGGGTCGCCCTTATCGTGCGGCGCGACAAAAGCTCCGCACATCGGGCCCCTCCCCTTACAGAGACCCTCCAGCCCAGCTTCCTGCGGGAAGTGGTCGAGGGCCTTTTCCCGCAACGGGTGGAGCACACACCCCCGTCGATGGCCTTCACGGTCGGAGACGACGGGGCGAACGAGGACAGTGTTCCGCCCGTCAGGGAATCGGAGGTAGGGGCGGTTGTTCTACGGATCCGCTCTAAGAACACCGCCCCCGGGCCAGACGGGATACCTGCCCGAGTATTGGCACGAACCCTCGACCACATGTCGGACCGCCTCAGGGAGGTCTTGGACGCTAGCTTGTCGTCCGGACACTTCCCTGAGTGCTGGAAAAGCGGGAAGCTGGTCCTATTAAGTAAGCCAGGACGGCCTACCGATTCGGTGGCGGCCTATAGGCCCATTGTGTTGCTGGACGAGGCGGGTAAACTGTTTGAGAGGATACTCTCTGCCCGCATCGTCCGGCACCTCTGCGAGGTGGGCCCCGATCTGTCGGATGCCCAATTTGGTTTTCGGGCGGGGCGTTCGACGGTCGATGCTGTGCTGCGCCTGAGGGCCGTTACCGAGGAGGCGGTGAGCTGTGGCGGCGTGCTGTTGGCGGTGTCGTTGGACATCGCCAACGCATTTAATAGTCTGCCATTTAGCTGCATCAGGGAAGCACTCCACTACCACGGGGTGCCAGAGTACCTGAGGCGGCTTGTGGCAGACTATCTTGAGGAGCGTACCGTCGTGTACGAGGACCGAGATGGTATTCTGAGGCGGCGGCCCATGTCGTGCGGTGTTCCACAGGGGTCCGTCCTCGGACCACTCCTGTGGAATATGGGATACGACTGGGCCCTTCGAGGTCGTCTTCCCCCCGGGCTGAGCGTAATTTGTTACGCCGATGACACATTGGTCACGGCCCGGGGGGCGAACTTTCAAGAGGCGGCGCGCCTGGCCACCGTGGGAGTCTCTTTGGTGGTCGGTCGCATTGAGGCGCTGGGTTTACGGGTGGCCCTAGATAAGACGGAAGCCCTTTTGTTTCATGGGCCCCGTCGTGGTCCACCCCCCGGTGCCTCTATCGTTGTCAATTCGGTCCTCGTACCGATTAAGGCCCAGATGAAGTATCTGGGCCTGATCCTCGACGGTAGGTGGCTCTTCGACGAGCACTTCCGACAGCTTACTCCAAAGCTGGTCGGCGCTGCTTCTGCTCTTGGGCGACTTTTGCCCAATTTGGGTGGAGCCAGCGTCGCGACGAGACGGCTATACACGGGGGTTGTTCGGTCAATGGCGCTGTATGGTGCACCGGTGTGGGCGGCGGCTCTGACCGCCCAGAATAGGGCTCGCCTCTGGCGCCCTCAGAGGATATTGGCGGTTAGAGCCATATGCGGTTACCGCACCGTATCGACGGAGGCGGCGTGCGCCCTGGCCGGAACTCCCCCGTGGGATTTGGAGGCGGAAGTGCTCGCCGAAGTTTATCGGCGGACGGCTGACTTCCGGGCGGGTAGCGGCATACGGCCCCCGCCCGAAGAGATACGCGAGTGGCGAGAGGCCGCTCGTCGAGCCACGATGGCTCGTTGGTCGTCCCGGCTGGAGGCTCCACGTGCTGGCTTTGCCGCCGTGGAGGCTCTCCAGCCGGTCATCGCCGAGTGGGCAGGGCGGCAGCACGGGACCCTTTCCTTCCGACTGACGCAGGTCCTTTCCGGGCACGGTTGCTTCGGGAAGTATCTGCACTCGGTCGCCAGGAGGGAATTGAGTCCCGCCTGTCACCACTGCGACTGCAGTGAGGACTCGGCTCAACACACGCTAGCGGTTTGTTCCGCCTGGGCGGCGCAGCGTGGGGTCCTTACTGCAGTTATTGGAGGAGATCTCTCGCTACTGGCCGTCATACGCTCCATGGCCGGTAGTGACAGTTGTTTTACCGCGGTCGCAACCTTCTGCGAAGACGTAATTTCGCGGAAGGAGGCGGCGGAGAGGGCCCGGGAGGACGATATCCACTCGGACCCACTTCGCCGCCGGCGAGCCGGGCGGCGGAGGCGCGCATACCAGCGCCTCATGCCGCCTTGAGTGTGGCTGCGGGTGGACGGGACGGGTTTTCCCCTCCATCCGCTACAATGGCCAGCCGCGAGGAGGCGACGTCCGCGTGTGCCGTGCGTCGCCTGAAATAGAGAGTTTATCCGCAGATGGTGCCCGAGGTAGCGGGCAGGCGCTAGGAGGGATCTGGATGTCGTAATAGCAGCGGTTCCCGGATCCCTCCTATCTCAAGCGCAGAGTGGCACACCGTGTGGTTTTAGTCGGTCCGATTCCGACACACCACCCCGCCGTAAACCCCGGTAGGGTGACGGCCCGAGGGGGTTTCCACACGTTAAAAAAAAAAAAAAAAAAAAAAACACTCGGAATCGGCCCGTTTGTTCCAAAACGCCATTGTAAAGAGGAGAACTTGAAACAAACCTAACACCAACCCGTCTGGTCAGCGTGGTATAGTAGGCCAAAATCTCCTTTCTAGGCTCTCCTTAGAACTATATCCTTCGAACTATATATATATTATATGTTAAAGGCAGTTGATGAAGTGTTAATTCTCTTACAGTGAAACAAAATTGTTCCAGGATATTATGTGTTTGCCATGCTAATAAAAATTTTGTTTAAAACCTAGTATTTTTTATCGCTGCGTACCTCATACACAATTCATGTTTCAACTCATAGTGAGTGTACGCAGGGCGCTCCTTGTCACCACGGTCGCGTCACTTGGGGTGATTCGAATAAAACCACCGTATCGCACTATACTGTTTATTGTACACAAATATAGCAAACAGCAGATGTGCCTTGAAAAGTTTTTACGAACATTAAACATTTGTTGTATTTAACCCGCCATGCGAAACAAATGATATCGCGATTCAGAAAGTATGACACACGCCATCTATCGATCGATCGACAAACTATGTTTATGTCGCTTCTAAATAGTGCGTTTTGTTCATAGATTAACACTACGATAGTGACGTGATATAGTTTTGTCATCTAAATCCGTTGACGTCCGTATATGAAGACATCGCGATACTCATACATTACTCATTTTAGCTTAAACTTGAGACTTCTTGTATTATTGTCAAATTCACTACGATCCCGGGTCCTTGAAGCGGGGCGTGAAAAGGCATCTGACTAGGCCGCCATAGCGTGGGTCGCCATACTGCACTGTCTTCATTCGCAGTGAGTACGGCGACCACCGCTCTTGGATTCTATTCACGCTTTCCGTCAGGCAGAATAGAGTCACTTTGGTAGGTGACGTAGTCTTAATCAAACGCAATAAAAGTTATACTAATCATTCTACAACAAGCAAGTACATCAATAAATAAAAACGACCACCAAAGTGAGTCTAAATAAGTTGTGGAGAAATGTTTAATGCATTTTATCTGTATTAAATACTTCCTAGTCAAAGATATACCTTGGCTGTTAGCTAGATTACTCCTAAAATCATGATTTCCTGTAGTCTGTTTAAATTTTTTTTCGGACATCTAACACAACACCATCTAGCTTCAAACTAAGCAGAGCTTGTACTATGAAACCTAGACTGACTGATAGAATACTTATATACTTTTTTTTTGTAAATACATACCTCATATACAGAAAACATCCAAACTCCGAAGCAAATATTTGCAGATCATACAAACATTTGGCTCGACCCGGGAATTGAACCCGAGACTTCGAGCACCGCAGTCGTAGTCGCTACCGCTGAACAACGGAGGCAGTCAAATCTATGACTCCATTTTTACAATCGCAACCGAGCTTTCAATAAAATTATCTTCAAAAAAAATGCGCCGACCCCAAATAATGCCAAGTTAGGTGTGATATTGTCTTTGAAATTGAACGCTATTGAACGCCACTAATTCTAAATAAAACAATAATTCGAATCCTTAAATGACGATGGTATTACTTATGCAAATTATTAAGTGAAATTGAAAACCTCTTTTGAAGTCTTATATTTTTTTATTTTACATATGCAGTGATAATAAAAAAAAAACATACTGCACGGATGACGTAGTGGCTTAAGCGGTCCTGACACCGTTCTTATTGCGCTAAGAGCAACGCTATGTGTGATCCACAAATTGTTGTTCTAAGGTGTTCTGTGTCGGTTTCTTGTATGTTTGTAAGCCCCCGCGACATAGGATCCATATCTAATGCGGATTGGTCTTTTAAAAAAAAAATCAAATTGAAAGTCCTATGTCCAGTAGTGAACTGCGGTAAGCTGAAATTAATTTAAACTCAGAAAAAAAAAATATAGAGAACCTTATACAGAAAACGATCGTCAAAGGTAACAATAGGACGTGCAGATGTGACGTCAATTGCATCGTATGACGTCATTCCATAGAGCTTTATACCTTGGTTTAATCGTCGGGTTAAGTTATTTTTATCGTTAGTGCATTGTTATATCGATAAGCTGCAAGTAAAATACTAATAATGTTTGACACATCACACACAACCGTTTTATCTCAAACTACGAGTAAACTACGTCAAAGTACCGAACTTCAGAAAATGTAGATAAATTACACTTTTTTTTTCTGTGCCGAAATCCCCGCGGATACCAGTTACTGGTGGTTATGTCGGGCTCGAACTGACCAAAATCCACACGCCGTCTCAGGTACCAGTAGCCGGGGAATCAGGTGTACCCTAGAAAGGAAATCCCTGAAACCCTGACGTACCTCGGGCCATCTACCTACGGCTTGCAGATGACCCCTTTTCTGCTCCAACAGAGCGTGTACTCCGTAGCACGTGCCGCTGCTATCCTGGATGGACTTCTGCTCGGGTGACGGATGGCCTCACCTATCACCCCCAGTCTAGCGCTTATGGAGGACGGAGATCGTTCTGCAATCTCCGGCGCCCGAGCCAGATAAATTACACTCACACTAATAAATACAAAAGATAATCATTTAAAATACATAATTTATTTGGTGAGTGCGAGACCAGGGGTCCGTTGATGCATGGGTGACAGTTATCGTGGTAACTGTGTGAACCTTACACTGCCACGATGACTGTCATGCCTGTTACGTCCTCAAGCGGGGCATGAAAAAGCATCTCACTAAGCCGCCATAGTGTGGGTCACCATACTGCATTGTCTGCATTTGCAATGAGTATCGTGACCACAACTCTTGGATTTTATTTATGTTTTCCATCAGGCAGAGTAGTCACTTAATATAGAAAAAAAAATCCAAAATGATAGTCACCTAATTGTTTGTCGTGGTTAGGAATCGATTCCGCGACCTTTGACTAAGCAGTCAGGACTAATCACATTTTCTAGTACGGCAACTCCCTTGGGTTGTCTGTTTTTGAGGCTAAGCGATAAGACAGTATGTCGGACTCGAACTGACTAAAACCATACAATGTTCTGACATAATCACAAGCGTACATGATTACTTATCATTGGACATACCTATCAGAAAAATTTCATGCGTCTATTCATTAAAACATTTTTTTTTAATTTGGATACCCTGTGAATACCCTTAGAAGGGCCTGAAGCATAATACCAGTATCGTGTCTATGAATTATCAAAGAAAGAATATATTCATCCATTCTTATTTTTATTTTTAGCAACGACGCATAAACCTGATGTGGATGCACATTCAAGCTCTTCAGATTGTAATTTCTGCCCTGCTTGCAATGAACCCGGTACATTATCGTTATATATTATCGTAATTCCGTGTTGATTTCATTCCACCTATGCTAGTAAACGTACACCGTTGTTTAGAATTATCATCACCACAATTTCATTTTAAAAGTATGTCTAGATTGTATATTTGAATATTTCTATTTGAGATTAAGGAATACATAAACGAGAAACAGTAGTTCTAGTTTTCTGTTGGTCTTTTGTGCTCTGCCCTGCAAAGTAAACTTGTTAGTGTTATGAAATAGTTTCAAAAGTTTCGTTAATTAACAAATTCAACAATAAGAATACATTTCGAGTCCAACGTTTGTACTCGTATACTTTTTGTGTTCACATGACGCAGTAGTATGGTTCATCAACAGCCTTTTACAGTCCACTACTGGACATAGACCTCTCCTTAGCAAGGTTTTGGCCTGCTATACTACGCTGGCCAGACGGGTCGGAATAGAGTTTGTTTCAAGTCTTGCATACTTTGTCCCCTTAGTCGCCTTTTCCGACACCCACGGGATGTATAGGGGTGGTAACACTATGTATTCTTAATCCGTCACCACACGGACGGTAGTATGGTTATCGTAATGTAAGTTTTCTATTACTTAAAATGATAGTAAAATTCTGTGTTCATCAATTTGGGTGCTTCTCTTGCGTATATTTATGATATATGACTCAATCATATCTAATTATGGCTATTTTATACATTTCTGTGAGTATAAGAAACCTCTCTCTGAACGAATTGAACTTTTCCTTCACACTGGACACCAATGGACACCAAAAATCGACCCAAAATACTTAAAAACACTTCTCTGGTTAAAGTCTGGAATGACGAGTGACTTTCCAAGTCGGCAAAACATCAATTAAATACTCGTCTGACTTTATGAAGTGAAATTTGTAAAAATAAGAGTTGAATACGAGTAATGATATATTAAAAAAGTTGTTTGTAGTCTTTGCCAATCATTTTGCTAAATCACCATTAGTAGTTGAAGCGTTGAGTATGATGTAGAGCGGTCTGTTGATAAGTTTAAAAAAAATAAGATGACTTTGTTCTTTTATCATTGATTCAATCATTCATCAGTTGTTAGTATTCCACTGCTGGACATAGGTCTTAGAAAACGGGTCTTAAGTAACTGTACCATGCGTGTGATAGGTGAGTTGGTATAGGGTTTGTTTCAAGCCTGGATGTCGTAATAGCAGCGGTTCCCGGTTCCCTCCTATCTCAGGCGCAGAGTGGCACACCGTGTGGTTTTAGTCGGTTCGATTTCGACACACCACCTCACCGTAAACCCCGGTGGGGTGAAGGCCCGAGGGGGTTTCCACACGTTAAAAAAAAAAGGTTTTGTTTCAAGCGATCTGGATGTCGTAATAACAGTTGTTCCCGGATCCCTCCTATGTCAGGCGCAGAGTGGCACACCGTGTGGTTTTAGTCGGTCCGATTTCGACACACCACCAGTTTCCAGACGTTAAAAAAAAGGATTTGTTTCAAGTTTTTCTTCTCTTTGCAGTGCCATTTTCCCGCGTTATTTAGTCCCTTAATCGGCTCTTACGACATATAGGCCTAAAGGGAGGCTACAACCTCCTTTCTTAGAAGAGTCTTATGTCCAACAATGGGCTGTTAAAGACTAGATGATGGTGAATCAAGGATATTTTTCAAGATAAAATTTACTTTACATTTAGAGATTTAGATGCACTCACTTTACTAGCTATGAACACACTCGGTTTTCTTAATATCAGAACTGTGTAAAACAATTGTATAAAATAACGAGCTCTGACACCACACTTTGCTATAATCAAATCATTTAATTTTAACGTTCAGTTTCACAATTTTATAGTGATAAAAAAAAATTAAAATGTTTTGACGAAAATTTGACGAAACCTTGTATTTCTTAATCACAGTAGGCAACTTCCTTATTCTATTCGCTTGTTTTGTAAAACTAAATCTCAAATAACACCTATTCAAATATTTATCCAACAGATTAAATAAACAACCATTTTTGTTTGGTACGTAGATTGTTGAACATAACAGAAGTTAAGTAACTATGCAGATAATTATACGTATTGCGATAAAAAGAGATGTTCGAGACACAGTACGAGGTCGAGACTCGCCCATGGCTTGGCTGGAGCCTGTCTGCCGAATGATTAGTGTGCCAGAAAGTAGGCGTATTCGTTTAGAACTGGTCATGATCGCGCCAGGAAGTGGACCGATAGCGGCAAAAAAGTTGTGATTGTGGAAAATAGGTTTACACAACTGTGTATTTGTGTATATATGTTTCGCTCCAAATTATAAAGGTTAGAATCGTAAATCCTACTGGAAACGATAGCACTTTTGCCGGTTTTAGAATAACTCACTACGCTTCAGAGACATCGAAGTCCTTTATAAAGCAGTGAAGCGTCCAGGGTTATAGGTCAGATGTTTAAATTTATTTTAACCCTTGTTTAACCTTTGTAGATTGCCTCTCTTAGCATTAGAGGCCTTATGTACTAGAGGTAACATGTGGTTTGTTAGTTCGACTCCGACATTATTTAAAAAAAAACTCAATAAGAATAAAGCCTGTGTCGTGGGGACTTTGCAAACGTACAAGAAACGGTCACAAAGAACACCTAGACTCAGAACAACAATTTATGGAGCACACAAAGTATTGTTCCATGTGGGGTTTGAACACTTAGCGTGAGTAGAGAGCGTCGTGGCAACCGCTTTAACCACTAGGCTAACTATAGTCAAGACATTCGTGCTTACTTGGGTCTTCTCAACAAGAAAAAATATTGTTACTGTGTACTAATTATTTTTAAGTAATATATCATAATAGATAATTTTAATAATAACACCATAAAATACTTTTTATTTTCATTCATTTGGTATTTATTTTTGTTC
Source organism: Hypercompe scribonia (assembly GCA_949316085.1). NCBI lineage: Eukaryota > Metazoa > Arthropoda > Insecta > Lepidoptera > Erebidae > Hypercompe > Hypercompe scribonia. Next base: position 16,223,266 of record OX438987.1, read on the forward strand.
TCTCTCTCTCTCTCTCTCTCTCTTGGAGATGATCAGACGCTCGTCAGCTAAAATTCAAAATACATAAAAAATAACTTGTCCAGCATTAAGGCCACATTAGATCATGCAAATAAAATATGACTTCCACTAAGACTGAAGACACGATTCGAGATCATACACTGCAACAAGTAAAATACACTATATGTACTCAAATACAAAATGTGATCAAAACAAGTTGACACTATAAAAGCAAATACGCTAGTTTTTCTAGCTGTCATGTATTGTGACGCAACACATGCGTTTGCGCAGCTGTGCCTTTGTTCCGAACTAAATCTATTTCAAAAACATTGAGCAGATCGTCCGCGACACCATTTATTTAAAACATGACTTGTAAATGCTTCTAGTTCTAAGCTAAATGCATAAGACCTTCAATTTTAATTTTGCTATCTTAAATGAAAAGGAATAAATTGTTAAAAGAATTCTAACCATCACTTGTTAATATAAATTGCCAATTTTTGATAAACGTATTCTTGTAAATGGCAAAGTACCTATACTTGCAGTGGGGAAGCCATGTTTCGGTACATACCTACTAGTTCGACCGGAGTGTTGCCACAGCCTAACAGAAAACACCATCAACAGATCTTTCATTGCTTTTTACTACGTGAGTAAGTGTACCCGTGGGCTACCAAAGTGCTTCGTGAAGTTCTCAATTCTAGTAACGATAAATACATATTTATTGAACGTAATCATGCCAAAACAAGATTTATTGAATTAGAAAGAAGCCAACGCACATAGATTAAAGTTATGTACGAGTATTTATAATTTGTCGTACAAATACAAAAGAATTACATTCAATTCAAAGGCGTCCTAACAGTAAGAAAACTTTATATTATGAAATACATATAAAGCGCATATAAAATTGCCTTATAACCCAAAAAACTGAGACCTCGTAAAAGTTAATGATCGCAAATCTAATTTTGCTAAAATACAGTTCACTGTGCAAGCAGGTCATTTGGACAATAATGCAAACAAAATTTTAAATGTATGCAGAAATAAATCTCAAATTGTAAAGAAGACATTGATGGAGTGGCTTTATCACCTTGGATTATAATGATGTTATGTCATTACTTACTTTTTATTCTTGTCATTGTTGAAGATGGAGTTTCCTGGAAAAAAATACTTATCAAAACGAGACCTCCCGTTTGTAAAACAGATCGTAAAGAATTTCTAAAGTTTATTATTATTATCATCCATACGAAAACTTTTCTTGCGCGGCTCAGAATTGGCAGTTACTAAGTAACTCGATTGGTATCCGCTAGAGAGCGCTATAGTATATTTTTTGCTATCGTCATATAAAAGTGTTTTCTTCTACTTTTCTGTAGAACTTCTATAACCTTGTTGTAACCATGCCTTTTGTTTGTCCTGCCCTTATCTTAATTACATGGAAAATCTAATTTTTAGTTACATAAAGGCAATCTCAAAGAAAAATGTTTACAGCTAACATGGCTATTCAGGTCGATGAAAAACAAACAAATCTTTATCTAAATTACCATTGGCAACACTCGTTAGCTGCTATTGATCTCGAAAATATCCAAACACTTCACGATGTTGTAATAGGCATGACGTAATACGTTTGACCTAGAATTTGTCCCCCAGGGTCAAAAACTCGTGACCTCACTTGCTTTGCCACTAAAAATACTACATCTGTGTTCCAGTCTTCTCGAGTCAATTCTGGCGTAGTTTTATGAGAAGATTATATGCCTGCGAGAATTTCAAACGCTTAGGATGGGATTTAAGGTCATTAACAATTAGTTAGAAGAAGGAAGGATAGAAATATAGGACGAAGTTACACCATGTAGTAAAATAGTGACATACGTACATATGTATGTCACTATTTTATGACATGTCCTCAAAAGCAAGCTTGCCATCTATAAAAATCTCGTGAAATAAAGACTCTTTTGAAATCAACTCATTAAGAGGAAGCTAAACACTAATGCAGGTAAAGTAAATATAAAAACATCGGATAATGATCTTTCCCTAGGTCCCTCGATCTTTTTAACCGACTCTAAAAATAAGACGAGGTTCTATGTTCCACCGTATCTTTTTTTTATCTATGTTCACTGATTACTCTGTCGACTGTGGACCGATTTTGAAAACTATTTTGCATTTGAAAGGGTCACTCTTGAGGTTGTCCCATTATCACCATGTCAGGATCTGATGGTGAGATGCTAAGGAAATGGAAGGGAATCCTGAAATTTTATATACACATGTTATGTTTTTCATAATTTCTAAATCAATTCTAGTATCATTATTCTAGAGAATAAACCCAGTTTTAATATGCACTTCAACCATCACAGTTATTCGCATCAGCAGTAGTAACATAAAGATGATCATTTTCCGTAAGTTGCTACCTCTCGCGACTTACTTAGTTCTTTTTTTTTTTATAGCAACCTACCAAAGTGACTCTGTTCTGCCTGATGGAAAGCATGAATAGAATCCAAGAGCGGTAGTCGCCGTACTCACTGCGAATGAAGACAGTGCAGTATGGCGGCCTGGTGAGATACTTTTCACCCCCCTCTTAAAGGACCCGGGATCGTAGTGGGAGGGAAACACGTGTACACTTAGTGTGTATTAAACATGTTGAAGTTGATGATATTTCTTTATAGTTAATATTCTCTTACATTCCTTGTCAACAATATACAGCGTCGAAATTTTCTGTTCTACAGAGTATAAGAAACGATAGTACACTCATATGGTGCCCAACAAGTACTTAGGGTCCCAAGCCAACCTCACCTGCTATAAGTGTATCTGCCGATCGACGGTTGATGCTCTGGTAGAACAAAGCATCTCGATTAGCGGCAATAGGCTTGCCACCTATTACGTGGACCAAAACACTAGCGACAAGTGGGCGTTTAATATGCATCTACCTACCCATCTGGGGCAACATATGTGATTTTATGCTGTTATGTATTATGCTGAATGGAAGAGCTACGTGTACACGTATAGTTACGCATGTAATGTCATATTTCAATTTATTTTTTGGATTGTTTGTAATGATTTCCTGCTACCTTGTACTTAATTACAAATTTGGGTAAAACTAAATATGAAGTAGTCACATTATTTATTGTTATCATCAGCCTTTAGCAGTCCACTGCTGGACATAAGCCTCTTCTTAAAAAGGATGTTTACAAACGAATATTTTGGCCTATTGGTGTATATTCCTCTACAGGACAACACGTGCTGACCTTGGAAGTCACCGTTTCAGAATGATAGACATACGCTCTCGAACTAAACGGTTCGGCTCTTCTTTCCTGTGCAAATCAGTTAAAACCTGGAATTCATTACCAGCGCACGTGTTTCCCTTCCATTACGATCCCGGGTCCTTTAAGCGGGGCGTGAAATAGCATCTCACTAGGCCGCCATAGCGTGGGTCGCCATACTGCACTGTCTTCATTCGCAGTGAGTACGGCGACCATCGCTCTTGTATTCTGTTCATGCTTTCCATCAGGCAGAATAGAGTCACTTTGGTAGGTTGCTATAAAAAAAAGACATTATTAGCTATAGAAAATATCTTTCAGTTTCAATTAACTGCCATAGGGTACAGACTTGACTTCCTAGAATCAAGGAGAGGGTTTGGGCTCCGGTAACTTTACTAGTTCGGTGAAGGCAACGACAGAATTGTTTAAAACTGACTTTCAATGAGACCGACGTTATACTCAAGTCGGGCCGTCCCAATCGTGACGAAGCACGACTCTCCCACGGTATTTTATCGTAAATATCTGTAGGTATCCATCATTATCAAAAGATGATGATAGTATTATCTGTGTATATTACAGTAGATTATATCTGTCGATACAAATACAGATCTTATACATATAGATAAATACAAATAGAACTGTATTCGCGCCATAAATGTTTGCCCTTGATTTTGCCAGTTCGCGCCATACAAGAGGATGCAGAGCTTGATCGACGTGTCGCTATTTTCTTAACGCGAATGGTGAAGTGAATTTATCATTACGAATATTACAAAATATGATAACAGTTGCTTAGTATGAGACACGTGTTAACGTTTAACCTAAAGCGCTATCATCCGTGTTGTCGTGTTTCGTTGGTGAGTGTGAGACCGGAGGCCCATTGATGCAGGGGTGACAGTTATCGTGATAACTGTGTAAGCCTTACACTGTCACGATGACTGTCATACCTTTTATGTCCCCGAGCGTGGTGTGAAAAAGCATCTCACAAGGCCGCCATAGTGTGCATACTGCATTGTCTGCATTTGCAATGAGTATGGCGACCACAACTCTTGGATTCTATTCATTCTTTCCATCAGGCAGATTAGAGTCACTTTGGCAGGCTCTTAATATAGGAAAATATTGAAAGAAATTTGTTCTTAACATTAATGTAGATAAATACTACAGTTTCTTGACAGTTTATTGAAATATTCATAATGTTTTTTACTTTTCTATTGCTGAATTTATATAATATAAGAAATAGCTTGTCTTTTTTAATTATAAACGTCATTTTAAGGTACACAATATATTATATAAAAGATACGTTAACAAAAGTTATATACCCGACATCTTCTTTGGACTTCAAAAGTTATGAAATTTTTTTCAATTTATTTCTATAGCAACATTGTGCGAGGAACAGAATACTAAAATGTGTAAATACTGAGATTTAATGAACAAATGAAGTTTTTACATGTGTGCGTGTGTGCGAAACCCCTCGGGCCGTCACCCGTTTGCAACGGGCCGTGCGTGTTAAAACCAAAGACCAAGATAAAACCGTAAGATACTATATAATCATAAAATAGTGTAACTGACGTCCCAATCTTCCGCAGGTGGCAAATACTCTTCAGGCCAGTACACATACAAGATCTACCACTTGGCGTCGAAGGTACCGGCCTTCATCAGACTGCTCGCGCCGAAGGGTTCATTAGAAGTGCACGAAGAAGCGTGGAACGCTTACCCTTACTGCCGGACTGTGCTCACGGTGAGTACATATCTTTATCTACCTTTTTTTTTTACGCGGAGAATGCTTTTCCCACAATACCCTCCGGAGGGACGAAAGGCGTGTGTGGGACTCCCGGAGAACCGGTCTAAACTTCGAAGGTGCTGCAGGAACGCATTAGCGGCTTCTGGAGTCTTCCCTGCCGTACCTCACAACTGAGATACATCCCGAGCACATCAACCCAGGCAAGACGTTATCGCACCTTTCACTGCTCTACACAGTAAGAGGCGGAACAGCGCCCCACCCCAGACGACACCCCTCGGCCGTCGGAGTGTCACCTGCCTACATTTTATCTACCTATTTGTAGCTAATGTAAAAATATCTTATTCATCACACCTGAATCACGAAGGGGTAAGCAGAAACGTATAAAACATCCAGATTTTGCCGTTTATTATTTTAAGGTTCAGGTAATAGGAACAAGTCTATTGCTCAATAAATTTTTAAAAAGACGACACTCGCATTAGGAATGTATCCTGTATCGCGGGGGACTTTACAAACATACAAGAAACGGACACAAAAACCACCCAGACACAGAACAACAATTTGTGAATCACACGAAGTGAAGTCCCGTGTGGGGTTTGAAACCACAACACTCGGTGTAGTAGAGAGCGGCGGAGTTCAATTGGGTTGTCAATTTTTAAAAAAAAAATGTGTGCATGTACTAGCGTACACTCGTAAGAAGTGAAACTTCTTTATGACGTTATTTTTCAAAAAAATAATTTAAACCCATCCGAAGTCGATGCAATCGCCACCTGGATTTCAAAAATGTAACTACTCAAAACGGGCCGCAAAATACATTGGAGACATTTACCAATCCCTACTCCGCTGGAGAAAGTATACTTCGAATCACGCGTGGTAGGGATAAGAAAAAGATGGCGCGTAACGGAAAAATGTGACGCGTAACGAAAAAATGTTACACAAAATTTTTTTCCAACCCCGATAAAGAAGTTTCACTTCAAAAATAGGTAAGATGGGAAGGCAATGAAAAAACGGTTCACGTTATTAACAAACGCTGGTTAACCATGAATAGTAAGATATTTTATTTTGTGTTCCAGAATCCAGGATACATGAAAGACAACTTCGTTATCTGCATAGAATCATTGCATGTGCCCGACGCGGGGGAACAGTATAATGTGAGTATTCATTTATAAATAAATAAATATTTCGGACATTTGACACACAACGTCATCTAGTTTCAAACTAAGCAGAGCTTGTGTTATGATAACTAGACTGACTGATTTAATACTTATTATACATTGAAAACACCCAAACTACGAAACAAATATTAACAATTGGACCGACCCGGGAATAAAACCCGAAATCTCAAGCACAGCAGTATTTACTACCGCTGCGCTATCGAGGCAGTTGTGTTGTTGTGTCTATGTTCAATGTATTTAATTCACAGATGAATATTTGTTAGATGAATGTTATTCATCAAAATGTCGTGCAGACATCATTTTTAGACAGATATGACGCTTGGAGGCATATTGATTTTAGAATATTTAATGCGAATATATCGAAAAAGTTCGAGAAACTAAAATTTATAAATAATTATGGTGCTTTAAGTTAAAAATAATGTAAAAATAGATACGTAACTATAGTAAACTCGTAAATAGTTAGACTGCTCGTAGTTCAAAAATTAAAATCACATCGAAATGGTTGAAAATCCTTAACTATTTCACTTAATCAATAAAACATTTTTGTTTTTTAATAACCCATTTCTTGAGGAACGTTACAAACTATGTAACATCACGCTACGGCTACGAGAAACGGAGCAGTGACAAAAACTACAAGAGAAACTTCGAGAACGCCGTCCACTGCGGAACGAAGGCCTCCAAAGATCGCCAACTATCCCGGGCTTCAGTCCACATCCATTGCTTGTCTAATATATAAAATTCTCGTGTCACAGTTTTCGTTGCCATACTCCTCCGAAACGGCTTGACCGATTTTGATGAAATTTTTTGTGCTTATCCGGTATCTATGAGAATCGGCCAACATCTATTTTTCATCCCCCTAAATGTTAGGGGTAGTACAACACTAAATATTTTTTTTTATTTTTTAGGCAAAATTTTTAATTTCTATTTTTTTTTTGATACAACATACAAAAATACATACAATCCTCAATTTTCACCCTTCTACGATCAACCCTTATTTTTTAATAGCCATTTTAGTAATTCAATCATTTTTCATCCCGCTCAAATTACTTAGAAATAATTTATATGGCAAAGCAACGTTTGCCGGGTCAGCTAGTTTATTAATATAATAATTGCTCACTAAAACATATATAGTTTCACCTCGACCGATGTTCAAGTGTCACTTACGACCGTGCAAAGTGCGACTCATACAGGTTTTCCATCGACATTGAACATAACATTGAGTTAACGTTACTACACTACGTGATATAATAGCGGACGTCACTTACATCATTGTTGATGTGGATATAAAAATGTTAATTCAAACTTTACTAGTTGTGGTATACTGTTACTATGGTAACAAGAGTTCTCGTTTTTAACACGCTTTTGTTAGCATCGGCCGTATATTTGTTTGTACTCAACTTTTGTGAGCGTGATTTTTGTTTTGGAACTAAAACCTCTTTAGAATCGTTGTGATATTAAACTTGATGAAACAAAAATGCGTCACGATAAAGAAACACATAAGCCATGTTTCGTAGCCTTCCCACTCGCATCTAATCAGCATTTTTTTTGAAAACAACGCCCGCACTAGGAATAAATACCGTGTCGCGGTGGAATTTACAAACATACAAGAAACGGACACAAAGAACACCGACTCAGAACAATAATTTGTGAATCACACAAAGGGTTGTCTCCTGTGGGGTTTGAACCCACAACACTCGGCGCAGTAGAGAGCGGCGTGGCTTAAACGACTAGGCCAACAGTTCAGTTGTCTATATATATATATATACGCCTTTTGTAGTAGTATAGTGGGTATATCAACATTGTACTAAGTTTTTTTTTTCTATATTAAGAGCCTGTAAAAGTGACTCTACTCTGCCTGATGGAAAGTATGAATAGAATCCAAGAGTTATGGTCACCATACTCATTGCAAATGCAGACAATGTAGTATGGTGACCCACACTATGGCGGCCTTGTGAGATGCGTTTGCAATTAATCTTAACTTTCTACGTGTATATGTACTAGCTGACCTGCACTACCTCTTCTGCGTCTCCTATTGCCCGTAGCGTGATATTATACAACGTGAACAATTTTTTTTACCATGTAAAGTTTATAGTATGCCAAACTTAACAGATATATTCTGTTGCGGACTTTTTTTAGGACTTTTAAAGGGGAAGAACACTTTCCTTCATATTTTTGTGGAGGGACAAGGTGTCATGTCCCTCCGACACAAAAGTAGGATCCTCCGACCAGGCGAGGTGATCATGCCTGATGGGCCGTGGCCCAACAGCTGACGTTTGGATGTTGTATATATGCTAATTGCCACGCTAATCTCTATTTCGCGATACAGGATTAGTAATTGCATCGTAGTTCATTACATTCATACGTTTCGTTCGTACTTCGTAGTTCGATGTATCTTCGCTTGATAGCGCTGTTGTATATTTTTGTTTGTGCTGTAATGTGGAAGTCGCCACATTTTTTTGAAATCTTAAGCATTTACACAGCACACACAATGGAAGCTTTAAAAAAGAATTTTCCACCGCATTTGCAATAGTTTTTATTGCCTGCCTGAAATATGGCCTATAGCCTTCCTCGATAAATAGGCTATCTAACAGTGATAGAATTTTTCAAATTGGACCAGTAGTTTCTGAGATTAGCGCGTTCAAACAAACAAACAAACCAAACTCATCAGCTTTATAATGTTATAGTAAAGATTTAAAACTACTTTTCAGAAGCTTCACCTCTGCTGTGTGTAAATTGCGCACACACATTTTTTTAAACTATATTTGTTATTATTTATTGGTACGAATATCTTGAATGATCGTAATTAGTAATATTGAGAAATCACTGGCAAGCTGTAGCATAGGTGGGTGCTTGACAGAGGTAATAATGGTCTCACAGAAAACTGGGGTTAAGCAAATTTTTGTGAGATCTGGTCTTCACCGAGTGAATTTACTGAAGCTCAAGCCGTCCGCCCATCCCTTGTTGTGGTATGCATTAACAATAGCCACTAAACATGCCCTCATACTAATTTTGCCAGCTTACCAGCTAGCGTACCAGCTTTTGCTCGCGGCCCCGTCTGCGTGTATATCAAATTCTGGTGTATGATCTATATTACTGTAAAGTTTTATATAAAACCGTACAGTAGTTTTATAAGAAAGAGTAGCAACATCCATACATCTTCACAAACTTTCGTACTTATAGTATTAAGTTAGGAAATACGATGTTATAGATAATGTACTGAACAAATGGCTTGCTACAGTATCATAGCTTACTGGTTCATAATGAAAGCAAAAAGTTGCCTGACAGAAGGGGCCACTTATATACTTTATAGTGAAAAATAAAATGGAGTGCCGCACAAAAATATAAATATACATGCAAGTGAAGTCATAGCGGATGCAGGTAGCTCTCAATAACCTTACATTGACGTTAATCATTAACTCTGTTAATAAATAATTTAACACTAAGTTCGAATGACACGAAGTACTAATTTAAAAACAAAATACGTGCTCAGTAAACGAATAAGTAATGTGTGACTAATTTCCAAAGACTTAGTTGTCACGTTCAGATTTAGCATCTGCTGTGTGAACGGCAACTGTTTTAGCTCGTGGGGAAAACCTTCAATTCAAAAAAAAACTGGCCCGAACGAAATGATAAATCATCGTCATCATCATTATCAGGCGGAAGACGTCCACTGCTGAACATAGGCTTCCCCCCCAGAACGCCACGCCGTACGGCTGGATGGACTGTGTCGTCGGTCTATCTAGTGGGGGGCCTACCTACGCTTCGTCTTCCGGTACGTGGTCGCCACTCGAGAACTTTTCTTCCCCAACGGTTGTCGGTTCTACGAGCGATGTGGCCTGCCCATTGATAAATCATAGCTTCATACTTATACACTCAGGCATAAAATTCTGTCGATGCTTTTACCAAAAGTTTGAGGTCATTATAGGTCTGAATCCCCCTCTTCCTAGTTATTTGAAGTGCGATTTAAAGGCCGGGAACGCACTTGTAGCTTTTAAGAGTCTATAGACGGTTGTCCGTGTGGTAACGGATTAAGAATACATAGTGATACCACCCCTATTCATCCCGTGGGTATCGTAAAAAGCGACTAAGTGAACAAAGTGTGCAAGACAACATCATTATAAAGAGAAGGAAATCTTGAAACAAACCCTATTCCAACCCGTCTGGCCAGCGTAGTATAGTAGGCCAAAACCTCCTTGTTAAGGAGAGGCCTATGTCCAGTAGTGGACTGTAAAAGGCTGTTGATGATGATTGATGAACACGGTAGGTTACTTTTGGTAGGACTAGTAAGGATCACGTGATACTTCTACTCGTTTGCTTCTGTATTAGAGATGCCACGAATTTGGCCAAAAAAAAAAAAATTTGGTAAGTCACTCTCAGTGCGGCCAGAAGTGGCGAATATTCGGCAGTCGAACATTTAGATGGCGAATTTCAACCTGGATCCGAAAGAAGTGATGATGAGGCGCCGTGGGTGCTTTTGTTTTATTCGTGATTGGGTCGTATCATCAAACACCTATTTAGAGTCAATATTTTAAGATGTGTTTGTCATCTTCCGATAGCCGTGTGCACATTAAACGACTAATTTTCGAAGCAGATATAACGTGTAAGAAAAAGAAACGGTCAATTGAATCGTCCTAATTAATGGCAAAATACTTTCTTATTTTCTACAAGTCCTTTTCCCAAACTAAGTTGGCGCCGGCTTTCAGTCTACTATCGTACCACTGTACTTGCATTTTTACGTAGTGCAATTGCTATTAGAACTCCTAAGTGCTAAGCGAAATCGAAGTTAGAGAGACTGTTACCTAACTTATGTCGACTACCCATAAAGATTGCTAAAGATGTTTATATGGCAACCCGGACCGACCCCATCCATAGACTGACTAGGATAAGGTTGCTTAACTTTGTAATGTGTTAATCTACGTGGTTAATATTGAGTCACAAGCCCCCACAACTTTTATCTAATATATTAAAATCTCGTATCACTGTTTCTTGTCGAACTCAATTTTTATGTTTTTTTTTGTGTCTTTGGTAGGTCTGGAAATATGTTATATTTTTTATGTACCGTGATAAGGATAGCCAAAATATTTATTATTTTTATACAATGATTTGGCATCAACAAATACTTAAAACTTTAGACAATCACACTTCCACAACCAACCTCCCATTAACATTTTGACATTCATCCAAATTGTTCACAAAATATTCACTAGAAATAATTTATATGACAAAAAAAATTACAAAATCTTTAAATTTGTGTATTCTTTTTTTATATTTTCACTATCCGTTATTCGGCTGAATATTACAAAATAGCTAAATACCGAATATTTTTGGCATGTCATAAAATAGTACGTAGCTGCAGCTCGATTAGAGTAGGAGAAATTGGAAATACCAGAAGCCACTTCTGGAGTACATACTATAAAAGTACAACACTCCAGTAATCACTAAAACTGACCGTACGCCTGTTATATAATAAAACAATTCATTCGTACAATGTGTCCTCAAGGTTTTCTCATGAACCGACAATAATTACATAATTGCAAGGTGAATTTTCTCACGGCAATTCATAGCACACGTTTTACGCAAAATGCCCAAGTTACAAAACACCTGTAGTCATTTTATTATTAATATAATAATAGTCGTTTTGAGTAAGATATTAAAAAAAAAACGTGACACATAGTCAGATCCCAAACTAGGTAAATTTGTATTATAGCCCACTACTGATTTTTTTTTATTTTAAGAGCCTACCAAAATGACTCTACTCTGGAAAGGTGTTAAAATCCAACAGTTGTGGTCACCATACTCATTGCTAATGCAGTCTGGCGGCGTTGTAAGATGCTTTTTGCACCACACTTGGGGACGTTAAAGATAAAACAGTCACCTTGGCAGTGTAAGGCTCACACACCACGATAACTGTCACCCTTGCATCAATGGGCTTCCGGTTTTGCACTCACTACGAAACACGACAGCATGGATGCTATTGCTTTAGGTTGATCTTCTGTGAGAATTAGTAATGCCCTGGTTAAGTCGACCCGTTCATGATGGAACTGATAAGCGTGTTTAAACATAAATACATAAATATAGTAGATAAATTACACACAAATATTTGTACTGGATGGGAATCAAACACGCTACAGTCAAGTAAGCAGTCAGGGTCACGAACTACTAGACCAACAAGCTCGTCAAAACTGTTAAAGAAACTTCGTCCAAATTATATCACTAAGATTTCTGTTATTCTTAATTCCTGTTTTCTAATATTGAAGAATCGAGTCTGATTGGCACTTCTTCGTGGATGTAGACACATCTATTCGAACATTTGGTGAATTACGGTCACTGCGACCAGAAGTGGTGAATATTCGGCAGTAGAAAGTCCTTTCTTACTTCAGACTGCCAGTAAGCAGAATGGATCTACAACACAAGATTTAGGTTTATATCATCATCAACAGCTTCCAACAGCCCACTGCTGGACATGGTCTCCCTCAGCTCAGAGGTTTTAGGTTCATTAAAACTTGTTTAACGTATTTACAGATCAAATAATTCACAAAGTTTAACTTCCTCGTTGTGATGTCGCATGAACAAAGTAGAGCAAATTTTATTGGGTCATAAAATAATTTGACTGCTTCGATGGCGCATACTGGTAACGTATACCGGTTGAATTCCCTGGTCAGACCAAATATTTGTATGTTCTGCAAATGTTTCTTTCGAATTTTGGCTGTTCCTATGTATAATAAGTATATGTGTATATCAGTTGTCTAGTACCTAAAGTATTTTTTGTTTATTTACGAGCCTGCCGAAATAACTCTACTCTGCCTGATGGAAAGCATGAATAGAATCCAAGAATTGTGGTCACCATACTCATTGCGAATGCAGACAATGCAATGGTAATCCACACTATGGCGGCCTAGTAAGATGCTTTTTCACGCCTCGTTTGAAGTCATAAAAGGCATGACAGTCATCGTTGCGTTATATTGTACACACTTGCCACGACAACTGTAACCCCTGCATCAATGGGCCTGCGGTCTGACACTCACCAACGAAACACGACAGCACGGATGCTGTCGCTTTAGTTTAATCTTCTGTTGGAGTACTGCCACGGTCGAGCCGACCCATTTGTGCTGAAATCAGCGTGCCTCTATTACCTAACGATAAACTCTGCTTAGTTTGGGAGTAGGTGCCGTTGTTTGTTAGATGTCTGAAATATCATAAAAATCATTATATATGATACGAATTTAACAACAATCAAAATAATAAAATTCTACAATGACATGTTATATACTATTATTAGTTATAGTATTTAACATGTCATTGTAGAATTTTGCAATGAGTATAGTGACCACAACTCTTGGATTCTATTCATGCTTTCCTTCAGGCAGAGTAGAGTCACTTTGGCAGGCTCTTAAGATAGAAATATATATGAGACGATGCAATACTGCACGCGATTGACTAGCTACGTAACGTGATATATGGCCGGAGCACGACAACCCTCTAACCTAATTCGATCCTCAATGAAACCATGTACTTTCTTTTTCTTTTTTTATAACTGCTACGCTATGAATAAAACCTATATCGTGGAAGACTTCACAAACATACATGAAACGGACACAAAGAACATCCTGACTCAGAACAATTATTTGTGGATCACATAAACTGTCGTTCCGTCTGGTGATCAAATTCACAACCATGCACGTAGCCAGTATTGTTTTCGGGGGATGTGCATCTACATCCAAACGTACTATTTACCAATATAAAAAACATTCCTTTTTTTTATATGAAAAGCCTGCCAAAGTGACTTTACTCTGCCTGATGGGAAGCATGAATAAAATCCAAAGAGTTGTGATCACCAGACTCATTGCAAATGCAGACAATGTAGTGTGATGACCCACAATATGGCGGCCTAGTGAGATGCTTTTCATGCCACGCTTGAGGACGTACGTAAAAGGCATGAAAGTCATCGTGGCAGTGTAAGGCTTACATAGTTATCACGATAACTGTCATCCCCGCATCAATGGGCCTCCGGTCTAAGGAAGGAAATATAGAATTATACTAAGTCTTTACCAGTGACATCGACTTTTTTATGAAATAAGTTAAAAATACGTATTTTTCTATGTTTTTTCTTTTCTACCAGTGGGTGCGATTGCACTCCCTTGCAATCTCCCGACGCGGACGCTCACAACACAGCGTAGTAGCAAAAGTTGAGGTGGCCTTAGCCGCTGTAACCACTACGTCATTCGCATAACTTATAGGTATTAGACTATAGGTACATGGTTCTGCGCGTCTCTAAAAGTTATTCCAATTCGATTTTACGTCACCCCTTTGCTAATTTGACCACCATTTTGTTTTAGGTACACGAACTGCCTCCAGAGAAACTAAAGAACCGCGAGGTCGTCCACATAGACATCGCTAACGACCCCCTCCCGTCTGCGGACTACAAACCGGAGACAGACCCGACCAAGTTCAAGTCAAAGAAGACCGGCCGCGGTCCACTCGTGGGCCCGTCGTGGAAGAACGATATCAACCCAGTTATGACTTGCTACAAGCTTGTTACGGCCGAGTTCAAGTGGTTTGGACTACAGGTACATACTATTCAATAGTAGACTATCCAGTCAAATCATATCCTCTATACATGTTGTATATGTAATACCACCACCACCGTCACTACTCTTAGTCATCACGTGGGTATCCCAAGAGGCGACTAATGGAGAGAACTGTGCAGGACAACATCATTGCGAAGAGAAGGGAAACTTGATACGAACCCTATACGGCCTATACCGACACATCTGGTCAGAGTGGTATAGTAGACCAAAAGCTCCATTCTAAGGAGAGGTATAGACCTCTCCAACAGAAGACAGTGGACATTTTAATCGTAAATATTTGAGTGGCCTTGAGTGTTAATATTATGATAAGCATGATACCAGGGGTAAAGCACACATTATCATATTTATTGTGTTTTCTTTGTATAATAATAATAATTAAACCTTCTTTCGTTTCAGAGTAAAGTAGAAAACGTGATCCATAAATCAGAGCGACGGTTGTTCACCATCTTTCACAGGTAAGAATGCCCACAGATCATTTAATACACCAAAGACCAATGCACAAAAGACCAGACTTAACCGGAGTGATGCCATGACCTTGCAGAAAATAGCTGTTTAGGAATACGAATTTCTAAGTTGCTTCTTACTGAGTGATCTAACTCAAGAGGGTCATAGTCTACGACCGGCAACGCGTTAGTGAACTTTGAGTTGACTTGAGTTGCTGACACTTTCCATCAGATTCACTCATCGGGAGGAATTCTTTTTCTTTCATCAAATAAATTGGCACAACGATTGCCATATCCACATCCCATATGTCAACAAGCGCATAAATCTAATTCAAATACCTTTTGTTTCACAGACAAGTGTTCTGCTCAATGGACGACTGGTTCGGCATGACGATGGCAGACATCCGCGCCATCGAAGAACGCACCAAGGAGGAGCTGGAGCGGCTCCGGCGCGAGGGGGAGGTCCGTGGCATGCGCGCTGAGAACGAGTAGATCCCACCACCACCACTGGTTCTCTTACTGTTTAGGCATCCCTTATCACAAGCATTTAACTCAACAGTGGTATGTTCCGAACAATGTGTATTTATGGTTTACGTTAAGTAACATGTATCATTGTCGTAAAGGTTTAATTATCAGGAATGGTGCTACTGCATTGACTTGCCGAGACCGTGAATAGAGACTCGACTTATTCACACTTCTTGCGACAAAACCTATGATTAGCGTTTCCAAATCTTATTAATTTATCTAAAAAAAATATTTTAGTAGTAAATTGACTAAAAATTCTACCAAAACAGTAAGTTTACCACAAGTGTGGAACACTAAAGTATCAATGTAATCGAGTGTTGGAAGTGGCGTAACGCTAGAGACGGGGTCGTACGCCATAGCGCGCTAACAACAGAGCTACTGGAATTTAAAATTCACTTCGATATTAGAGTTATATATTAAATGTTTAGAGGCGTTCTAAAAGGGGTTTCACGCGTAATATACGATAAACTTTTGTCCATTTAGAGTTATTGGATTAGCTCAGTTGATTTGGGATTTTATGAATCGAATGTGTAGTGCCTGGTAATTATAACGAGTTACAACATCACATACGTGAGGAAATCTGAACCGTGATGAAATAATTTTCAAGAAAAAAAGCGTCGGGAAAGACCCTTTATAGTTACAGGCGTTCAGGGCTGACGGTACTTACAAACACTTGACCTTTCTGCACTTTTGCCAGGGGACAAAGTGCAGAAAAGTCAACTTGGTCAACTTGGATGCTTATTATACAGAGGTCTCATAACTTAAGCGACTGCAATCGGATGTGTGGGTCCTCTGCAAGAAATTGCTGTTTATCTTATTACGCCAGTATAAACTGCTTCGATGTGCTACTATCATGTTGTAGAGTCGACAAGATCATAGTAGCTACTACTGACTGCATTAGCAGTAGGCCATAAGCCATAAGGCGTATGCATAAGCCATTAGGCTTGCGGCAATCTATCATTCTTGAAAAGAAACTAATATTTACAAATATTAGTTGACGTCACAATTTCGTATGTGTTGTTATAATTATCAGGCAATACATTCTACGTATATATGCCGTAATAATGGTTGTTTCTGATATGTAAGCAATAATGATCCGCGCTCGGCGATTTCTCGCTCATTGCCCAAACTTGCTCACACTGAGATTGCCTCACGACAGTGTTATTATGAAAATTCACCAACTAACGTATTTAAAGAAGTATTTACCATCGTATATACTTCTCAATGAGATTAATCGGTGGAATGTACATTAAAATGGTCGATATTATATATATTAATGGATAAAAAAATAAATGTATAAAATTTTTCAACACTAAAAACATGAATATGGCCATTTTGAGTGATACTGATGATAATAGACAATTTAGTAGAATTTCAATTTTATTTCATGATAACACTGCGCCAATACAACTGCAGGCAGTTGGTGGTAACATGGGATTTATAATTATGTATTATTATTTGTATGTCGTACTTTAATGCTTAATGAATTCATAATAATATAATTAGTATTTAATATACTCTAGCAAATTGTATTCACATCCCATTGAGTGGCAATCTCGGTGAAGCCGCGGCATAGATTTACCATTTACCATTAGAAAAAAATATATATGGTATAGATAATATTTAATAACTAATAAGTCGATGTAGTCAGTGGTTAACAGGTAGTGTTGTCGTTACCTAATTATTAAATAAAATATGTAATTCAATTTGACAACTACATTGCCATTTGAAACAGAATATGTGTGACATAGAGTATATATGTAATGTTCAACATTCTGTTAGATCGGGGTCTCACCCCCAAGACTCCTCTGTTGTGTATTTATATTATTAATAAATGAATTTTGCGCAATAGTATCATAGTTCTGGCACATATAAATTATCGGTGCAATATTTTTAATAATGGCAACCTTTTAAGTAGTTGGTTTACTCTGAGGGTGTTGCAAGGTGAATGTTTATACGGTCGTACGGTGGAATGGGATATTATTTTTTATTATGGTAACCTCGTTAACTTATTATTGGGAACGGGTTCAGGTTGCAACATCCTTGTCTAATGATTGTCAAATATATTTTATGAATAAGTTTTTTTGTTGTTTAACAAATCAGTATTTTTAATAATTGTGTGACATTCCAGTTTCTACCGACGGTAACAAGTTTTAGTATCTTTTGCTACTTTAATAATATCAGTTCGCTCTCTTGTGTAAACATACGATGTATAGGATCAGTGACAATGGAATAATTTGTAATCAGTATAATAAATTGAATGTGGATCTTTTTGTTCTTGATAGCGTATTTATGTTCCTGTTTTAACCAATAATTCGATGTAGCCATGTGTATCTATCTCGCCCGGCTGCCAGTCGCCGTGGGACCCGCGGGTCCCGTCGCCACTGCAACCCAGGCACCTCTGCTTAATATTGCACTTTTTAATTAAGTTTTTTTTACTTATGTTGTAATAAGTTTTACATCAAATACAGCGTGATAATATATTTGCGATTAGTTTTTTTTTTCTGTAGTATTTAGTCAAATGTTGCCAACCCGCTTTTAGCGTCGCCTAGTGCTTGTGTTTGGACATATAGCGTACTTAACTGATGTTCAGAAGTTACTTCCATTATAAATAGAGCGTTTGGTTGGGCGGGACGTGGGTAGGTGCTCGGTCGATCTGTAATATATGAAAGCTTTGCTTTGATGTTGTTAAAGCTTATTTGTTGCAGTTACCAAATAAAAGCTAAGTACATGATTATTTACATTTTATTTTGTCACCCCAGACCTCCGTTCCTCTTCCCCTCCTGCATGCGTTACCGTGCCCGTAGACAGTTCGCTCCACTTCTCTCAATGTCAAATCTATAGTCGCTAAAATTGTCAATTTTTAAATGTTTAGCTAATAAAAAGTTTTAAAAGTTCTCGCATTGAATTAAGTATAATGTAATAAGATAACATTTGTTGTAAAATGTACTATGAATACTTTGAGGCCAACACAAATAAATATAATTTAATCTGTTGTCTTGTTTCTATTGTGACTTTGTGACCCTGGTGAATTTTTACATCTGTGGATTGTGGTCTTGGGTTTCCGTTAATATTATTGAAGAAAGTACCGTATGTACTCCAAATCAAACAGGTTCTAACTTACCATCCATGTCATACGAAATCTTGGTGGCCGATTGGTCGGTCATCCTTGTGACGTCACTATTCTCTTAACGCGAATGCACCATAGGTACATAAGTAGTAATAGGAAATAATGTTGGCAGACTTATAATTAGTAGTTTTGTTTCAAATAGCACAGGTCAAAGTCTACCATTGAGTAAGCATTGGTCTACGTTGTGTGTTTTTGGTTCTTGCAATAAACATATAACTTTTAGTAGTACTTTGACAGCTGCTAAAGATAATATCAGCATGTAATTCAAGAGGGTGCAATAGGTTACGTTGAAATAAATAGTCCCTCTTAACCTCTTACTTATCACTAACATTCTAACCCAGCATGACTTAGTCAATCCTGCCAACTTTGATTACTAAAAATTTTGACTGCTCTGCTCTGACTTTGTGATCGACAAATTGTTGTTCTGAATCTGAGTGTTCTTTGTACCCATTTTATGGATTTTTTTAAAATCTTATTTACAATTGACAAGTAGGATTACAATAATAGATTGATTGACATCTATTCGATGTGAATCCTGCAAGTTTTTTAATAGTAAGACATGTTAAATTATACTATTATATGACAACAATACATACATACCTACCCAGTTACAACGTACTATATAGAACAAAGCTAATTACAGAGAATTTTAATAGTGTCGAGTTGTACTAAACAATATAAAAACAAACTTAATCTTGGGTGCATAAGGTTCCAACTAAGATCTTACGTAGATAAACAAAAATAAACCCAAAAAGCCTTCAATAAAACAGATAATAACTGTCTTCATTCTGCGAACAGTTGATACAATAGGCTAGATGACACCTTAGTTAAATTAGTTACTTTTCATCATCTGTCAAAACGATAATTGTATGAAAAATGTACTAAATACCTAATTGTGACGTCACTGTTTTAGACTACTCAATTGAACAATATATTTCACTGTACATTTGATTGAAATTCGTAATAATAATAAAAAGCTATGTTAATTGTAGTTGCCGAGATGTTTCGCGATATTAGTTTTAATGATGTGGACATTGGTATTTATTTACGATACAGTCATCTACCCAATTTACATTGACTTAGCATGCGTGCTAAGAATACTCTTGCAACTTCTGCCAGTTGTGAGATTAATTTTAACATACCTATAGGGACTGATGGTGCCACAAATAAAATAAAAAAAATGTGGCCACATATTACAGAACTGTTGTGCCCGAAATAATAATAAAAATAAATTATTAAAAAAATAACTCGCCTTATGAATACATACTTTACTTACATTTGCCAATTCCTCGCACTGAAATAGATTTATTTACTGGTTACATATCCTCAGTAAGATCTAGGCTTAAAAATTTGTTTTAGCTAGTATGAGTAAGTACACACATAAAATTACTCCTGCTTCCCCAGAGGGGTAGGCAGAGGCATATTAAACGCCCACTTTTCGGCAGTGTTTTGGTCCCACGTAACAAGTTGCGAGCCTACTGCCGCAAATCGTGATGTTTTGTTTAACAGACCCTTATCCGTTGATCAACAAGTGTACCACTTGGCTTGGGGCCCTTAGTTCTTGGTGGAAACTCTATGCACCCAATACATTAATATGTAAAACGTAAAATAATTACACCCGCTATTACGCGGCTATTTAAGTGGTCTGGTCACACTGGGCATTTTTAATCAGAAAGCAATTTAAATTCACACGAAATGACAATACTCGTCTGAGAGGCCTTAAGCTTAGTACCAGCTTCTCGAGCATCAATCCTCACAAACACTTTCTAGGCAATTGTGTGGTCAGAGCGTGGAACAAGCTTCCAGATGAAGTTATTTCTGCCTAAAATGTGAACCAATTCAAAAATCAACTCGACAAGTTCTTGGTGGAATCCAAAAAGAAAATTGACTAGATCCTTTCAGGATGCAGGCTTTATCAGTTGTTACAACTGCCTGCCTGTCTATAATAATAATAAAATATCGTTGGTGTTTTTATTCCTTTATTTCACTTTACGTCCATTTCGCGTGTAATAGATCGTCTAAATGAATACTTGGCGCAATTTCTAATTAAGAGTCGATTTATACTAGCGCAGAGTCGAAGCGCATCGAAGCGTCTATCCAAAACTTAACATAACAAATTCAACCTTAACTCCACAGCGTAACGCACACATTACTTCGGAGATTTTAAAAAGACGCGCGCAGACGCGCGCATTCGTCGGAATTCGCGCATCTGCGCGCGTACAAGGCTGATTGGTGCGCGCGCGTGCGCGCGCATTCTCATGTATCCACGCGCCCACTAGCGAACCAACGCGTCATCAGTCGGAAATTGGCCTGCGTCGGTGTTAATCACAATGGACTCGGACGAAAAATTAATTTACCTGGTGCAAAAATATGAATGCCTATTTAATCCAAAAGCTAAAAATTATAGTGACAAACATTCCAAAAATAATGCTTGGGAAAAAGCTGTTGATCCCAATACTACACGTGAGAGTGTGCGTGCGAATACACGCGCATTCGTGCGAATACGCGCGCATTCGTGCGGCTTCGTTTTTGTTGTAAAAAATTTGACGCTTCGATGCGCTTCGACTCTGCGCTAGTATAAATCGATCCTAAGAATGACAATCGGAGGTATACCATTTATTAGCACTCATTTTATATATTATTGAGACATTTTTCTCAGCAGTGGGACATGGAGTAATTTACTGTGGAAGTCGCCACTTCTTTTTTCCCAGTGAAGTGAATTCATACATACAACATCGGAGTATTAAAGCCTGTTGATGAAGATGAACTCTTAAAACTACACTGGAAATCGACATATATTCCAACAAAGCTGTCGTATATTGCACCATTTTGGCAGTAATTTCCATAATATCTTAGTAGTAAATAAGAGCGGTAGGGTTAAATAAAAGCCAATAAAATTACGATCACTTTGATCATCTATTTAAAATTAAAAAAAAATACAACACGTTCCATTTTTAAAATGAATAAACAAATAAATGTAGTCATATGTCTGTCATTGCGCCTTTTGGCTTCAAAAAACCAGATTATCACAGAATAGACAATATTTTTTAAAAAATATTATTTTTTGACAATAATAAAAATTTACTGATTTATTTAAAGTGCTGTTTTGTAGGCGGACGAGTGAGCGAACATAAAATCTAACTATACCTATACATTAGGGTGTCCCTTAAATTTCAAGTTCGATATTTTTTTACGCATACCTTCTTAAAAGTTTCGTAATAACCCTATATTGTCTAGAAAAAAATATTAGTTCGATATATAAACGATAACCCGTGCCGACTTGCTATTTAAACTTGTCGATACAAGTTGCTTAAGTACTGCCCAGTGACCTGTTACGACATGTTTTATTTGCCATTTCGTACGTGATTTTTGAGACTATTAGTGCTTCATTGTTTAGTGCGTAAACATGTCGGTGGAATTACGGAGTGATAAACAAAATATTTTTCTTATCGGATTGACTAGCTACCAAATAAATGGTGCAAAATTACCATCTAATCGACAAGTTCTCTCAGTCCTATTTTACAATATTCGTGAGGTTAAATTGACTGTTAGTGAAAGTGCAAATCTTGTGATTAGGGAGTGCATCATATATTGGGAAAAAGCAAGAATTCCAACAAGGGCATTTCCTAACTGCGTGAAGAAACTTATTGATTTATATCATGTTTGGAGAGAGTTGCAAAAAAATTGTAAGAAAACTCAGATTACGTTTAAGAGTCGTGAGAACAATTTTATAATTAATCTTGATAATTTGTTTGATATTGCACATGCTGATGCTTTTGAGAGAATGAAAATAGAGGAAGATAAATTATTTTTAATGAAACAGAGAGAGCCAGGTCGACCGGGATGCTTAGGTGGTGTAGATAAAAAATTGGCGGAAAAAGAACAAAGATCTAGACAACGACGATTGGAAGAAGAGGAAAGGATTGTAAGACAAAGAGAATCACTAGCTGTTGCATCTACTTCCACCACAAATAATTTAGACAGTGTAGAAGATTCAGACGAAGAACAGATCTTGAATTCTGAACTCAGCTTGCCGGACGTTCCCTGCCATGAACAAAGTTCAAAAAGAGGTAGAAAGAATCTTATAACACCTAAACTAGTTGCAGCTTTAGATCGATGCCAGTTAAGCATTAGAGATACCGTTTACATTCTTAATGCGGTGGTAGAAGCCCTTGGTCTGAGCAGCGATGATTTCTGTATTAACAAATCCTCGATTCAGCGAATTCGTACTGAAACTAGAAAATCAAGGGCAGAAGCAATAAAATCTAACTTCCAAAACAATGTACCCGACATAGTCACAGTCCATTGGGATGGAAAACTATTACCGGGGTAGGATGTACGGAGTTCAAAAGAAGAACGCTTGCCAGTTATAGCTTCATTTGACGATAGAGAGCAGCTTCTTGCAGTGCCGAAACTAGAAAGTTCTTCTGGAAAACATCAAGCGAAGGCTGTATCAGCAGCTCTCTTTGACTGGAACCTTTATGATAAAGTGCAAATAATGTGCTGCGACACAACAGCTTCCAATATGGGCCGTTTCAATGGAGCTTGTGCTATTTTGGAGCAAACTTTAGGAAGAGAATTGTTGCTTTTCGCCTGTCGTCATCATGTTTATGAATTGGTCCTAAAAGCTGTCTTTGAAACCAAGATTAAGCAAATTACTAGTAGCCCAGATATTCCGATGTTCAAAAAGTTCCAAGAAAATTGGAAAAACATTGATTGTACTAAAATTGAACCATCTCTTAATTTCGTAAAAGCACGGGTTGCCGAGACAGACATTCAAACGTTGTTACTATTTTATAAGGCAGAATTAGATAAAGGTTTTGTAAGAGATGATTACCGCGAATTGGTCGAACTGTGCGTAATATTTTTAGGAGGAGACACAGAGGAAAAATTAAAACTAAGGTCCCCCGGAGCTATACATCAGGCACGCTGGATGGCGAGAGCGATCTATTCTTTAAAAATATGTTTACTTCAGTCACAATGCAGAGTAACTGCGAAGGACAAAAAGGCTCTACAAGATGTTTGCTTATTTCTCGTAATATTGTATGTTAAACCTTGGCTCGAATGTACAGTGGCGACCAAAGCACCTAATCAAGATTTGCGCTTCTTGAAGATGTTAAAAGAGTATGAAAAAGTTGACGCAACAATTTCTAAAGCTTCTATAACCAATTTAGCCATCACTTGTGGTATTTATGTGAAGAGACCGTCATTCTATCACTATTTGATGATGAAGTTGACAACCAAACTAAGAAGAAGATGATTGTCAACTTCAACAGGGACAAAATCTCGGATTTTAGCAAACGCTATGACCCGTCGAAGGAAGAACTGACTCAAAAGTTGTTTGGTAAGTTAAATTGACTTTTTGTTGGATTTCAATTTCAATGTCCAATACTTATTTATTTATTTTCAAAATTGTTGTTGATTTTTATTTGTTATTTAACTTATTTTTCTTTTTTTTTAGACAAAGCACTGGATGATTTCGTATCGGAAAAGAGCAAACAATTTTTATCACGACTGCAGATCGACGACAGTTTTCTAAAGGAAGATGTATCTTCTTGGAATAACAATGCTGCTTTTCTGGAGGCTAAAAGAAGAATAAGTTATTTGAGAGTTGTAAATGATACTGCTGAAAGGGCTGTTAAATTAATGCAAGATTTTAACGGACTTATCACGGCTGAAGAAAAACAAAAACAGTTCTTGCTGCGCTGTGTCCAGGAACATCTAAAATTGTATCCAGACTGTAAAAAAACTACTCTAAAAAGAAGTTGCCCTGAATGATTCTTATTTCTTTATGTTTTTAATTAAAGATTAATGTTCATCTAATTTATTATTTAATTTTATTCACTTAATTCATTGCATTTATAGTGAAATTATAGCAGACTGAAATTTTAGGACAAAACACGTTTTTACTAAACTTTGAAGCTCGGTCGGCACTGGTTGCAATTATGCTAGATTGATAAAATTTTATATTTAAGTATCTTATAGCATAAGTAAAAATTATAGAGGGTATGCATTTCGAAATTCGAAAAAAAATTTTTTTTTTGTCATATAAGGGACACCCTACTATACATCTATAGGTAAATAAATTATGTTAAGAAAAATCTTTGTACCCATTCTTAAGCAAATATGGCGCACGGAATCATATCTATCTTATTTCAAATACTTAATTTAATATATATTTATAGCAAAAGTACAGAAAGCCAACAGTTTTAGCTACTATATAAACCCTTGTACATGACACTTAATATGTTCGCTGCTGTCAATAATAAACAAGAAGTACCCTCACGCTGCTAACCAGTAACAGTTGTCAGCACTGGTGTACCGTGAATAGACGACAGTGTGTATAAAAGATATTTGTTGTGTTCTAGCAGTGCTAATAACACACGTCGTGTTCCCGACGAGCGTGTCTTTATCCACACCCCTGGTGTTTCGTACCAGTGTTAAAAACACAACTGTTGCATAGCGTGAAGGCAAGAACGAAATATACGTTTGAATGTATTTTTTTTTTTTAATTTCGTTTATTTTGTCCAAAATAAGAGTAAATATACTCGGTTGCAAACCCGCAGCGAACGTGTTAAGGTGTGAGTATGTGAGTCTATGTAACTTGTAAATAACTGGATCCGTTTTGTTATATTAATCTATAGTATACAATGATAGTTCAAGTTATACTAGGCAATCTATCTCTGGAAATACAGTTGTAATTTCTGTAATATTGGAAAAAAAATAATATAACATACTGTAGGTTTGTTTCTTAAATTATATTCTCCATAGATTTAACTCAAACGAAGTTTTTTGTAACAATCTTTGTTTTTGTAATAAATTCTGTTTAGTCATTTTGTCAGAATTCATTACCAGCGCACGTGTTTCCCTCCCACCACGATCCCGGGTCCTTTAAGTGAGGCGTGAAAAAGCATCTCACTAGGCCGCCAAGCGTGGGTCGCCATACTGCACTGCCTTCATTCGCAGTGAGTACGGCGACCACCGCTCTTGGATTCTATTCAAGCTTCCCATTAGGCAGAATAGAGTCACTTTGGTGGGTTGCTATAAAAAAAAAAGTATTTCTGACAAAATGGCTGTTTTGACACGATTTTGTATTTTTAATAAACACCTATAAATTAATTAGAAACTAAGAATTTAAATCTCATTGGGAACGCAGAAAAGAGAGATTTTAAGTTGTTAAAATTGAATTCAGGAGTTATTTGCAAGTTATTATATTCAATCTTAAACAAAATACACCAGTTGGCAAAAATAAAGGTCACTGGGATTATATTTGTTTGATCTGAATCTATCTAGATCGTGGCAGTAGAAGCCATGAAAGTTTATTCACGAAATAATAATATTTAAAACAAATATGTAGTTTCCTGTAAACTTAATGAACGATAAACAATAAAAATTCTATTTAAAATTTTATTAAAGGATATAACAAATTGAAAATAAATAACTCATTCATTCAATTCATTGGAAAATATTAATAATAAATATACCAGCCAATATTAAATTTGCTTGACTTTAAAGTTTATTTTTAATTTCAATAAAGTTCTAGAAGTTTTCTAGTAGTCTCCTATCAATAATAACACAATAAATAACAGAAATTTAATATGACTTATGTATATATATTAAGCAAGTTAACCCTACACATACATTATGCTATATTATACATATTATTTTATATGAAACCCGGCCCTATATCTAAAATATACAGGACGTCAGCCTGTATGAGATTATCATAGCTCTCGAACAGCTCAAGACCACCATTTCACCGAGAAAAACGGAATTACGGCTAAACTCTTGAAGGCAATTGGTCTTGGTGGAAGTCTGCAGAAAATAGTCAATTCCGTCATACTCGACGGGAAACAACCTGAGGCATGATTCAGGGATGTGGTTGTGCTCTTCTTCAAAAAAGATGACAACATCCCGTCGAAGAATTATAGACAGATCTCTCTTCTGAGTCATGTCTACTTACTGGTTATAGTGTTAACGAGTTTTTCTGATTATAGAAATATTTAACAGTGCGAGGGTTATTGGGGTCTTAGCCCCCGTGCCTCTGTGAGCACGTACAACCGTCGATCCTGCGTTTGATCTCCGCGGTCGTGTCGCTACTATGACAGACCGTCTTCTCCTATGCGAGGAGTCAGGCAGGAAGACGTAATTTCTCTGAAACTTTCCACCTAAGCATGTGGCAGTAGCAGGCGTAGACGATCTAACGACCTGGTGAATGTTACGGGAAACTGTTGTGCTTCTGAGCTGAACCTTGGGAGAGGCCTATGTCCAGTATGAGGACGTCTTCTGGTGTGAAGAGATAGTGGATATTTAATTATAATTTGTCTATGAGAAACACACGTAGGTAGTAGAGTCACACCGGTTTCAGCACACGAACGAGTCTGTGCGATTGGAACAGCAATCTCACAAAAGAACAAACTAAAAGAACAGCATTTGTGCTGTCTCATTTCGTTGGTGAGTGAGAGACCAGAAGTCCATTGATGCAGTTGTGACACATAACGTCATGCCTTTTGCGTACGGGGTGTAAAAAAGCATCTCACTAGGCCACCTAGTGTAGGTCACCACACTGCATTTGTAATGAGTATGGTGAACACAACTCTTGGATTTTATTCATGCTTGCCATCAGGCAGAATAGAGTCACTTTGGCAGGTTCTTAAAATAAATAATCGTTGTCATTTTAATATACTGAGTTATTATAATATTATATTAAATACTGTTTTCAATGAAGTGAAAATATATTGAAGTTGTGTAGAACAGCTAGTCGTTGCTAAAGATTTGTTTATATGCATTAAAGCGAACTTTAAGCTCATTTTTATCGCCCTTAACAAAGAGATTTTAATAAAATACTTTTACAAGACATTATTTTAATATTGATGAAGACATAACATCACATCACGATAAATGGAAATCGAGTATTAATAAAAAAGTTTCAAAAACAATTAGGAGTGAAGCGACCTGACGTCACAGATACGTGTGCCTGATGAGATTTGAGAAGAATGGAACGAAGGAAATTTCTCCACGATTGAGTAGTATAGATTAAGTTGTTATTCAGCCTGAATTTTATAACCTAAGTAAGGTAGGCAAGCAAAGCCACTCTGTGGAAATATTCAAAAAAGGCCTGTATTCAAAATTCGGAGTCTCTGGTAGAGTAAACGATGACAGAAATTAAAAAAGATAGAGAGCTATTCCCTAAAACATAAGAGTAATCCATTAGAACACAGATACACTTCGCCATTCAATAATCTAATTTTTTTAGAACACATTTATACATATAGCCTCTTTTCATCTACCGATCTCTACCTTAGAGTATTTATTTATATACTTAACTGTCTTCTAATCACCATAGAGTATCTTTTTACTTTTTTATAAAACTTTTACCTTGTATTCTTAATTTAAAAAGCTAAGGACGCTTGTTCACTCAGTCGTCCACTTCTAACTCCAGTTCGATGTCTGCCAGGCTGATTCTTCTTAATGTATTTATGACCATGTACCTCGATAACGCCACATAGAGGTAACGGAACCACACCATTTGTGATCGGTGGCGTTTCATTGCGCGGACTACACGCCGACTCTCGGTCCAGCGGAGGAAATACCTGCGATGTATAATATCCTATGTCAAATTGTCGTGATAGTTGTAGAAAATTGGTATTTAACGGAATACTTACTGGCTAGCCAAGTTAAGAGCTGTAAATTTTAGGGAAAATTACATTTATTACAAGTAAAATTGGATCATAATACTATAACATTTGTAATTTCTTAATTATTATGTGATTTTAGCTATGTTATGTAATTATAATATCAACATTATGGAAGTGGTTAATGTTGTGGGTTTGATTCCACCCAGGACAAGTCCCTATTTGTCTAGTTGTTAGTTGTAATTCATCTTCCTTAGATAGTAGAGCCACGCTGATTACAGCATGAACGGGCCGGCTCGACCGGGGCAGTATTACCCTCTCACAGAAGACCAACCTAAAGCGCCAGCATCCGTGCTGTCGTGTTTTGTTGGTAAGTGCAAGAACGGAGGCCCGTTGATGCAAGGGTGACAGTTATCGTGGTAACTGTATAAGCCTTACACTGTCGCGATGACTGTCATGCCTTTAACGTCCCCAAGCGTTTAAGAGAGGTAGGGATTAGCGTGATATTTTCCGCTCAAAACTTGGAGCAGCCCGACTGGGGAAGGACCTCCGCCTTACAGAAGACCACAGCCAAATAGCACTGCATTTTCGGCAGTGCTGTGTTCCTGTGGTGAGTAAGGTATCCAGAGCTCTAGAGAATTCGCTGTTTTGACAACGGGGGACTAGTGGTGCTTATAATACTGCTACTGGCTCGTGTGGGCGCGGGATGTGGGCGCGGCGGTCAGGAAGACCCGCTGAAACGGTTGTCCGCTGGCCGCCCGCAGGATAGATGGGTTCCCGAACCCAGGGATCACTACAACCTCCACCCTGGGAGGCCGAACCGCCAGCCTGCGAAAAATCCCTGCAGTAGTAGTCGTGCCGGAGGAGGAGACCGGAGTGGAACCCGGTTGCTGCTGCAGGAGGGGAGCGGGGGCCCTTTCGTACGCCGCGCCGACAAATCGCACTACCCGCATCAGCCATGTGCGGATTGGCACCGCCCCATTGCCCCCTTAGCTGTCAACACAGTAAATCCTCACAAACCAATTGAACCCCCCCAAAAAAAATGACAAAGAAAAGTAGAAAAAGAGTATCTACAGCGGCATCCTCTTCCACGTATATGGACTCCTGCAATATCAGGGGACTTCACTCCAACCTGAACGCAGTCCACCTTCATCTGGAGATTGCGCAGCCGACCCTCTTATTTCTTACGGAGACGCAGATATCCTGCCCGGCCGATACATCATACCTACACTACCCCGGCTACAAACTCGAACACAAATTTCTGAGACGTGCCGGTGTATGCATGTACATCCGGGAGGATATCTGCTGTCGCCGTCTCCATTTTTATGAAGACAAGGACCTATCAGTAATGTGGGTGCGCGTAGACTACGGAGGTGAGACTCGAATCTATGTGTGCCTATACAGGTCTCATAGCGGTGACAGGGAGACTAAAGCACTCTTTGAGCACCTGCAGGTGACGACTGACAAAGTTCTTGAGCGGTACACTCGTGCTGAGTTGGTGATTTTAGGGGACTTTAATGCCCACCACTGTGAGTGGCTAAATTCTCGATCGATCGACTTGGCAGGCAGGTCTACTCATGAATTTGCTCTGGCCCATGGCCTCTCACAACTGGTACATTCTCCAACAAGAATACCTGATATTGAGAGCCATGCACACTCTTTGTTGGACCTTCTGCTGACGACGCGTCCGGACGACTACACTATTGCAGTGGACGCACCTCTCGGCTCGTCCGACCACTGCCTCGTCCGGACCGAAGTCCCATGCCCGCGGCATATTCCACCTCGCCCAGCCGATTTGCGCCACATGTGGCAATATAAATCAGCAGACTGGGATGGATTGCGTGAATTCTACGCATCGTACCCGTGGAGGCAGCTTTGTTTCACGCCAGAAGATCCTGACTCCTGCGCAGCCGCTGTCACTGAGACGATCCTGGTGGGTATAGAGTATTTTATTTCCAACCCATCAGTAGCTGCGGGGGAAAAAAAGCGACCGTGGTTTAACCGGCTTTGCAAGGAAGCCAGGCTAGTCAAGCAGGCCGCCTATAGGGCTTGGACCACGGCCCGTACCAATAAGGATCCGAATATCTCTGATGTGAGGCGCAAACTAAATGCTGCCTCGAGGTCCAGCAAAAAGACAATTGCCAGAGACAAATTCGATTTCATCGGCAGGATTGGTGAGCGACTTACGAGCTATCCCTCTGGGAGTCGTGCGTTTTGGTCTCTTGCTAAGGCAGCCGAAGGAAATTTTTGCCAGTCGTCTTTACCACCATTGCGAAATGCCGATGGTAACTTGGCCCATAGTGCTAAAGAGAAAGCCGACCTACTTGGGCAACTCTTTGCCGCGAACTCGACCATGAACGAGGATAGAAGTGCGGTACCGCCTATTAACCCGCCGTGCCAACACTCTTTGCCGGAAATACACATTTCGCAAAGAGAAGTGCGGCGGGAACTAAACTGTCTAGACGTTCATAAGTCGAGTGGGCCAGACGGCATACCTGCAGTGGTGCTCAAAAAGTGTGCCCCTGAGTTGTGCCCTGTACTAACGCGACTTTTCGCGATTTCCTACCGCAAAAGGCAAGTGCCGTCTTCGTGGAAGACTGCCCATGTGCATCCAGTGCCAAAAAAGGGTGATAGATCGGACCCATCGAATTACAGGCCTATAGCTATAACCTCCCTTCTCTCTAAGGTGATGGAGCGTGTAATCAACACACGGCTCCTCAGTTACCTGGAAGAGCACGATTTGATCAGCGACTGCCAGTACGGTTTCCGCCGCGGTCGCTCGACTGGTTATCTTCTAGTGTATCTCACTCACCGGTGGGCTTCAGCCATTGAGAGTCAAGGTGAGGCTTTGGCAGTTAACCTGGATATAGCAAAGGCGTTCGATCGGGTCTGGCACAGGGGCCTTCTATCGAAGTTACCGTCCTACGGCCTGCCCGAGGGTTTGTGCAAATGGGTGGCTAGCTTTTTGTCCGGCAGACGCATAAAAGCCGTCGTCGACGGTAGCTGCTCCGAAAGCATGGACATAAACGCTGGTGTCCCGCAAGGCTCCGTGCTATCTCCAACACTATTCTTGCTGCATATCAATGATATGTTGACCATAGATGGCATTCATTGTTATGCGGATGACAGTACTGGAGATGCGTATTACACAGGCCGGGCTAACATCCCTCGTACCGCTGTAGTAGAAAGTCGCGAACAACTTGTGTCTCAAATCGAGAGCACTTTACACAGAGTCTCCGATTGGGGTCGGGATAACCTGGTCCAATTTAACCCCTCTAAGACACAAGTTTGTGCGTTTACTGCTAAAAAAACCCCGTTCACTCTAGTTCCACAATTCCAGAATACACCCCTTACCATCTCACAGAGTATTGGGATCCTCGGTGTCGATATCTCCAGTGACGTCCAATTTCAGACTCATTTGGAGTGAAAGGTGAGGCTGGCATCAAAAAAGCTTGGTGTTCTGAATAGAGCGAAGCGATATTTCACACCGGCACAAAGGTTACTACTGTACAAAGCACAAGTTCGGCCTCACATGGAGTATTGCTGTCATCTCTGGGCGGGAGCACCGAAGTACCAGCTTGAGCCTTTTGATTCAGTCCAGAGACGTGCTGTGAGAATAGTCGACGATCCTGATCTCACAGATGGTATCGAGCCACTAAGTCTTAGGAGAGACTTTGCCTCCCTGTGTGTGCTCTACCGTCTCTACAATGGGTTGTGTTCTGAAGAATTGTTTGATATGATGCCCACAGCCACATTCTACCATCGCACCGCTCGTCATCGTCAGGGAGCTCATCCACATACATTGGAACCTAAATGGTCACGCACAGTGCGGTTTCAGAGAAATTTTCTCCCGCGAACAATCCCGATATGGAATGAGCTCCCTGCCACGGTTTTCCCTGGGAACTACAGCATGGGGTTCTTCAAGAGGGGGGTAAATAGGTTTTTGAAGGGTCGGCAACGCGCACGTGATGCCCCTGGTGTTGCAGGCGTCCATAGGCTGCGGTAGCCGCTTACCATCAGGCGGGCCGTATGCTTGATTGCCACCGTCGTGGTACAAAAAAAAGAAAAAAAGCAGGGTGTGAAAAAGCATCTCACAAGGCCGCCATAGTGTGGGTCACCATACTGCATAGTCTGCATTTGTAATGAGTATCGTGACCACAACTTTGGATTCTATTTATGCTTTCAGGCAGAGTAAAGTCACTTTGGCAGGCTCTTAACATAGAAAAAAAAAATCTACAAAAGGAAGGTATTTAGAAAGACTTGTATAATTATGTTTATTTGCAGCCTGGTTACCATAGTGCAGGTTCTGCCTAGTTTCGAATCAGATGGTAGTGTGTGAGGTTATTATCATGGTTAATAGAAATAGCATCAAAGAAATAGAAGACGTTTCTTCCTTCCTGTGACAGTCAGTCAAAACCTGGAACTCACTACCAGCACATGTATTTCCCTATTATGATCCTGGGTCCTTTAAGCTGGTCGTAAAAAAGCACGTCAGTAAGCCACCATAGTGTAGGTCGCCATACTGCATTGTCTGCATGAGTATGGTCACCAATACTCTTGGATTCTACTCATGCTTTCCATCAGGCAGAGTAGCCACTTTGCAAGGTTTAAAAAAAAGTACTTGGAGTCAGCAAAGCGTGTGTCAGACTTACCTTTTGGAAGACAGTACAAAACTAAGTGGCAGGTCCAGGAAGCCCATGTACTTCCTCAATATGTTCACTGAATCTAGTGTGTACACAGTACATTCTGGAAGATAAAAGCCAGAAGTACAACATTTTATGACAGTGTAAGACACAAGTACAATAGATTATGACAGTATACATTATTGTCAATTTTTCTTATCATGACTACACTATATTTTTTAATTTCATTAAAAAAGATAACGCCCGCATTAGGAATAAATCCTGTGTCGCGGCAGAGAGCGTGGACTGTTAAAGGCTGTTAATAATGACGAAAGTACTTAACGGTAGCAACGTAATAGTCTCTTTCAAGTTGCTTGTGTATATTGTCGGCTTTAGTCACTGTCCGTTTGCCTCCTATATCACCAAAAAAAATTGAGCCATCGTGGAACCTCTGACAGGTGTAAAATATCAAATGGTACGTTTTCTCAGTGATTTTATCACTTTGAGAATCAGTTTAGAATCACCTTAAACTGACATCATAGCAATATATGTGATATATGAATCGTGGTGACGCATGGCGTGTTAAGAGGCAATCGGAGCCTCCACATGTGATATTTCACATAAAACAAATTAATTATAAAAAGATTTAAAAATCTCAAAAACTATTTATTAAAATAAATATTTTAAGCTTTACATTATATGGATGTTATAAGAGTAATTATTTACACTTACTTTTAGTTATTAACTTCTCAACAAACATAAAAGCCACAGCATAAAATACAGCAGAGTGATTTGCATGTGAGGATACCCCTCCACGGTCAAAGGTAACTAATGTATCTATGTCTAGCGCTTCTAAGTGGTGGTTTATTAGTTTAGCTATAACAGGCACCGGCCACTGGACCTTGGGATCATCCTGCAGTCTTGAGTCCATTATTATGCATATATTTTCATCTGGGACTCCAAGCTCGTGACAAGCCGCCCATAACTCTGTACGTCTTATTTTACCTTTGCCTTCATAGTTGCCTAGAAAATAAATATATGATTTTAAATTTATTTTAGTTTATAATTATAAATAGGGTGGATGTTTGTTACTCAATTTCAATTCAATTGTCGAAAAACTGTTCTATAGTGTATCAGAATTTAAGAATACAAGTGTGTAAAATATGTTTCAATATAAATAAAAAAAAACAATTCTAATGACATTTGGCACATAATAAAAATATATTGCAATTCTTTAATTAAGATTTAATAGCAGCAGGTTTTATTGACCTCTAAATTCCACCATGATCCACATATAAAATTACTTTCATCAATTAAAAATAGTTTGTTACATATTTTTCCGTTTACATACCATTAGATAAGCACAATATGTGTACATCTGCTCCCTGCTCGCACAACCTGAATATCGTGGGCCCAAAGAACATGCACTCGTCATCTGGGTGGGCCACGACAACCAACACTCTCTTTGCGCCGAGCGCACCCCGTGTCCTCGTCGGCAATCGACGAGCATAGCGTCGATATACCACACAACACACTAGCAAGTACCCTAACAACCATAAGCTTATATATAATGCAAAGTTTCTAAAATATAGAAATGTCTCTGCAACAACCTTTACGTAAAAATTGTAGAAATATTCTATGTCGTATGGCGCGTTACTAAGTAACATTTCTGACTAGAACAAACGGAACTTTTTGTCTTAAAATTAAAAAATAAGTAGTATCATCTACTTTAACCGATTCTAATAAAAAAATCCTATTTTTAAAAGAAATTTGAAAAATCTAAGTTGTACTTTAGGACACCGTCATTTTGACATTTACATCTTAGTTCAAAAAACCTGTACATAATGTATTTATTAAAAATTGGTCAGCTTCG
The DNA here is from genome assembly GCA_949316085.1 of Hypercompe scribonia. Taxonomy (NCBI): domain Eukaryota; kingdom Metazoa; phylum Arthropoda; class Insecta; order Lepidoptera; family Erebidae; genus Hypercompe; species Hypercompe scribonia. The sequence continues at coordinate 16,258,228 of OX438987.1, forward strand.
TTTAGTAATTTCAGGAAATTTCATTTATAGCACTTGAGTTTTCAATTTCCTTTTCAATCTTGATCCTTTATATAATATTAAAATAAAAGTAGAAAACTAAAACATGGTCGAAAATTTCTTAAAGATTGATCTCCTGTTATTTTATTTTCATTAAATAATGTTCGAAAATAAAACGATAGTGATAAACGTACCGCTACTGTCAAGTTTTCTCATTTATTTTTGTCAGTCTTTGTCAAACTAACAAATTCGTTCGCTCTTTAGACGAATTTGTTCTTGTATTTAACTTTTTACTGTGTCTCAGTGGTACTAAGTGCATTTAAAGATGATACAACCAGACTATCCATCGGCCATGGGGCTATTAACTCATTTGAATTCTGATGAGCTAAAAGAAATGCTTAATGACGACACTAAATTCGATTCTGTCCTAAAGGATGTAAAACAGGTAACAACACAGATTTTCTTTTGCCATTTAATGTTGTACTTATTAATTCTTCTTCGAAACACTTAAAAGGTACTTCAATATACCTATATTTATCAATGTTAAGTTATAGGTATCCTTCACGAATTTGTACGTCGAAAACAATGAGTCATTGTTTTAAATTTTTAATTAAGTGCTAGTGTTGCCTGGTTTGTTAACAGTAAAACTATTTAAATAGTGGGCTTACGTATTTTTTTTATTTTTAATAAGCTCCTACATTATCATCCCAATATTTATTACAATAACTTTATTTTTATATGCATCTTTTATATACATCTCTTCATAGCACTTCTGATATATGGAATGTTAAATTTATATGTTAGGCAAAGATTTGTTAGAATAGTAGAGCAAGGTATCTAAAATAATATTGATGTCTTAAATTCTCGTGTTATGTTTTGATTCCAATTCAAATCACATAAAAAACATTTGATATAAGTAAGAATGATGATATATTATATGACAATAACCGATGTTCAAGAGATCCGTTCTAAGTGGTATAGCTATAGGTTGTCAGGACAGGCAAAATGTCACAACCTGACTGAGTTCCTGGCTCAAGAGGCTGCAGAGTCAGAAGTGACCTAACATTTTTAGGCCATATATAAGTTCAAATAAACAATTCAGATTTAAATATATTCATAAGAAAAGGATGAATTTTGGAACACATCTATTGATTACTTCATTTTTGTCACGGTACTTAGGGAGAGTGGGTAAGTTGTGACGCTTGGGAAATGCCACCATTTAGTTAACCAAGTATGCACTTTTTTGTGGCACTGACTGTTTAGCAACGCATGGTGTTAGGGGAATCCCAGATTTTTAACTACAAAGGCTACTACACACTTTTTTTTTATTGCTGTGATAATGTATCATTTGTGTTTTTAATTTTTTATACTCTCATTTTTATTGAACCTGCAAATAAAAACAAAGTAAAGTCAAATGTGTAAGTGAAATATGAGATGAGAATGAAATACGAAAGAAAAAAAGGTTGTCTAATGTTACCTAAAATTAGTCAGTACTTTAAGAATAATGAGTTGCAAAATTGTTGTGAAATGCAAAATTTTTCAAATGATCTATTAAGTTTTGAAATGCCTGAAAATACTTGATTATTTCAAGTTATTGAAAAGCTATCAATATGAATTTTAACATTTTAAAAAAGGAAGTAGGTAGTGTAACAGAAAACTTATTGTTTAACCATATGTTTTTTAAAACTCGTCAGGTGAAGATGAAACATCATTTTCACTTTGTGAATATGAGCGTCTTCAAGATCCAGAAAGTTTGTTCAAAGTGGACTTCATTATTCATTATCAACAGTCTTTAACAGTCCATTGCTGGACATTGGTCTCTCCTTAGCAAGGGGTTTTTGGCATACCATATCATGCTGGCCAATCGGTTTGGAATAGGGTTTGTTAAATAGTTCGTTAATCAACTGAAATCACCTTTCCTTCCAATGAATAAAATTGATTACAATTTCAGTGTTCTGAAACATGTCACTTAACAAAATTTAAATGATACTAATCCATAAAATAAAACACTAGAGTCTATTGAAATATATAAAAAAAGACATATGTGAATGATTTGCCAGGAAAATTCTTAGTTTACGATCCACATTCAGAGATCAAATAGAAAATGCAACATGTATTAAAAAACATGTTGATTTGTTAATAATAGAGAATCATTATATGTCATGCAGCTTTCCTTCATTCTCTGTCTCTATCTCTGAAAGTTCTATAGCTTGATCTTCAAACTTTGATGATGTTATTGATTTTTGTATGTGGAACAGAAATCTCGGAGAAAAGAATTTTATTCATATACATCTCGTTTATATTAAACTATTATTTGATTATAAATTTGTAACACCTATGTTTTTGAAAATTAGATATTTAGCTAAAATTGACACAATATTACTGTTGAGTCTACTCAGGGATTTATTAAAATTAAATGAATTTACCACGGGCCTCAGATGGTATTGTTATGCCACTATTTGTTCTTTAAGAGCCAGTCTATATACACATATGACATTGCATGTAATTAAATTTTTGCTTATCACCAATATTACTGTTAAATGAATGAATAATGATTATATAACCTAGATCACAATGAAACAGAACATTTTTAAAGATATTGGAATAATATTTAAATGCTACTTAGGAAATAAATGTGTAATGTGTATAGAGATAAACTAAATCAATATCACGCATACACGCAGAGCACTTCACTCCACACTACGCCACACCACATTTCATCATACTCCGTCACATCACATCAAATCACATCACATCACGTCACATTCATCACAGCACATCACATCACGTCACATCACATCATAACACACCACATCACATCATAACACACCACATCACACCACATCACATTACCACACCACACTAGATATTACACGACACCGCATCAACACGTTTCACCTCATAATGTCACACAAAACACACCACAATGCTTCATATCACATCATCATATCTTACCTCATGACTTCACATAAAAACATACCACAGCAGAACTCACAAGTTTAATATTGTCAATATGTATATTTAATTTTTATGAGACAATAAAAACATTTTGTTTCATATTTATTTTATTTATAATAAAGTGTACTCTTTTTTAAACTACATTTACAACATATATTTTCAAAATCAAAATCTTTATTGCTAACTGAAGTGTATGTGTGATCTTGGAAAAGAGTTTGTTTCAACTTAGTAGCTTAGGAACTTTTAGAAAGACAAGTAAGCTAAAAAGAAAACACATATTGTAGGGCAGTTTAGTAAAGTACATTAGATTGTGTACAATTAGTTATGGGTTATGGATCATACAATGATATATGGTAATGAAAATTTAATAGAACATTGTGTTCACTTTAAATTCTGTGTTTTTTCTTTTGTTTATTTGTAATGTATCTAGGTAAAGTGAGAAATATAAAATTATTAAAATAATAATTAGAGAAGAGAAATTACTTTACTATCATCAACAGCCTTTTACAGTCCACTGCTGGACATAGGCCTCTCCTTAGCAAGTAGGTTTTGGTCTACTATACCACGCTGGCCAGACAGGTTGGAATAGGGTTTGTTTCAAGTTTTCCTTCTCTTTGTAATGATGTTGTCTTGTATACTTTGTTCCCCTAGTCGCCTTTTACGTCACCCACGGGATGAATAGGGGTGGTAACACTATGTATTCTTAATCCGTCACCACACGGTTTGCGTTTACGTTACTTTACTATATAGAACTTTATTGACAGCACGGATGGCGTAGGTGGTCTAAGATGTCTCCACGTTGCTCCCTACTGCACTGTTGTACCCACGTGGGCAACACTTTGGGTGTTCTTTATGTCCGTTTCATGTATGTTTGTAAAGTTCTTCGCAACAGAGAATATATCCCTGACAAGAGTGGTGTCTTTAAAAAAAATCACAAAACATTGATAACACACTTTTAGCAGTATATTGAAAAAAGGTATAATTAGCGTTAGGTTAATAAAATGGCCACATTGTTATATCATAGCTTTAGTACATCTAAGACCTTTGATGTTGGACCTTTTGTCATATCAAGTGGCACGGTAATGGATTTGGAACAGAACTTCCCTAATAATTTTTTTTGTTTAGTAATAGACCCGTTCATCATTAACCAATGATTTATCATTTGTTAACAAATAATTATATAAATGTGAACAATTTAAATTGTCACAGATTTTCTTTTTTTTTTTTGACAGCTGGACAAAGTGACAGGCTCTTAAAATCTATCTCACAGATATTATAGACACATGTGCGTTATTAAGACACGTGGCGACGAGAACAATGGTGGACACAGGAGTTATTCTTTTTGTGTCATAAACAAACAGATCGTTAATGTCTGGCGCTGCCCATAGACATCCGTGGCGAATATTTTCTCAGTGATGCGTTTCATATATTAAACCTACTTTGTCTTTCAAATATATTAACTTATTTCTTTAGGTAAAAGACTGGGAAACAGAGCGAGAGATGACAATAGCTAGCAACAGGTCTTTAGCAGAATTTAACCTGAGCAAAGAGCCAGACCTCGAGGACTTGAAGGCACAGGTGCAGCAGAAGTCAGAGATGGGTGAAGAGTTATACTCACGCATACAGGAGCTTCTTGAAGACTACAGTGAGTATTTTGTTGCATTAAGACATCATTGTTTCTAAACATCAAAATTTTTAAATACCATTGAAAAGAAAAGCGGTCCCTCTGAATAAGAGTATTCAGCAGGTTCACTCTACTCCGATACGGTAAGAATGAAGTGTCATCAGTTTAGTAATCCACTGCTGAACATGGGTCTTTTTGAAAATAAAATTTTGACCTACTAATACCCCACTGGCCACTAATATCAAGTTTTCCTTCTCTTTTCCGTGATGTTCTGCATAATTTTTTCTCTTAGTCACCTCTTATAACACCCATGGGATGAATAAAGGTGCTGACACTCTTAAAGCGTCACCACATGGAGAGTAAAGCTTACATCTAACATACACATCTATGAGATCAAATGACCTTATCACCGTCCACTGCTAAACGAAGATCTCCTAGGAGCGCTGACGTTTTTCTTGTAGGTTCTGAGTGTGTCGCCGTTTACATATCAAGAAAGTATCGTACTTGGCATCATATGTGTTTATTTTATCGAACTGTTATGGACAGCGAGCGTGTAAATCCACTTGATTTTACATATATTACATGACACATAACGGCACCACGGCCTGGTTTATATGAATCAGGTTAAGTTTTATCGTATGTACATATAAAACCTATTAAAAACAATGTCTAAATTAGTTAAAATCAATTAGCAATATATAGATGCAGTAGCCTCTCCAATCTTAGGAAGAGTAGACATGCACGCGATCTAAGTTGTTTCGAACTATCACAGTGTCAGTCAAAGGGCGTATGCCCTCACGTACATAGATGTGTGCGTGACCTAAGTCGTTTCGGACTAGTACAGCATCATGCTTGTTTCCGTGCCAATATTTACGCTGTCGTTTACCGTATTTCTTCTGTACTTTTGCAAAAAAGAATGCACCTCCTTTTATGAATTTTACTCACTTTTGCTCTTTACAGAAACAAAATCAGCGGGCATTTCATTAGACACAACTCAAGCATTACTCCAGACGGCGGCAGCAGAATCTGAAGAACAAACAGAGAGTCTAGCTCAAGACTTCCTCTCTGGAAAGATACCAGTGGAGAAATTCCTCGAAGACTTCGAACCAGCTCGTAAAAACATGCATTTAAGGAAATTTAAAGCAGACAAAATGGCAGAATTAATTCGCTCTGGTTCCCATTCATCTTTCGGCAACGGATTCGCTAAGCCATACCTTCCTTACCCGAGTTTTGGCCCGCCACAAGGAGCCCCTAATGTTCCATACCCAATAGGTCCATTAAACATGCCCATGCCGGGAATGTATGGCAGCCATTTTTAAATTAATTTGAATTGTCATAGAAAAATAGGTTTTATTGACGTTCAAATTATTACATAGGTTTGTACCAATCGGGCTACACTTAAATGGCTATATAAATATGAAAATTTTATACTTTTTAATGATTAATATCAGAGATCAAAATGTAAAGAGGTTAAAAATAGAAAAAATCTTGTTCAGCAATAGTTAATTTCATTGTGCGTATATAGTATAATTAATGTATTTGTCAACAATTAAAGAGACCATTAAATATCACTTAGGATAGACAGACAGGATAGATGCCATAAAGTAATGACATTTTAATATGTATTCATTTTTAAATTTGCTTAAATAGACACAATTTAACAGAGTAAGTGCCGTTTTTACTAGGATCGCGGACTGTTAGTGTGGCACTTGGTCGATAGTCAATCGTATACAAACATTCAATATGATGAACAGCAATACAACCTCTGTAAGTGTTTATTCTAGTTTCAATATAAAGATACTATAATACAGTGAATTAATGTTTTCGATGTTAGATTTAGATTGAACATTTTCACTTGCCAACGATATGAATAGTTTTACACACATTTATAGACCTTGCACTGAATAAATACAGAATTTTTTGATGTGAAAACACATGCAAGGGTGGTTGAATAAATATATACATTTAAAAGCACGAAATTAGACTTTTACAGTCCAAATTAAAACTGGTGTATGTTGCGTAATCTCTGCTATGTAGAAAACGATTCTATTATTATTATATTTTTAAGATTAATAATACTAAATAAATAACCGGATATCTGACAACGCCATCTAGATTCAAACTAAGCAGAACTTGTATTATGACAGCTAGATTGACTCGTAGAATACTTATATTTTTTTTGTAAATAATTACTTGTAGAAAACATCTAAACTCCGAAACAAATATTTGCAGTTCATACAAACTTCCTGCACAGCAGTCATTTACGTTACCACTGAAACATCGAGGCAGTTAAAAGATAAGAGTATAAATTATCATGAGTTGTTAAAACTTTTTGAAGTGAAACTTCTTTATCGGGGTTGCAAAAAAATGTAGTGTAACATTTTTTCGTTAAGCGTCACATTTTTTCGTTACGCGCCATCTTTTTCTTATCCCTACCACGCGTGATTCGAAGTATACTTTCTCCAGCGGAGTAGGGATTGGTAAATGTCTCCAATGTATTTTGCGGCCCGTTTTGAGTAGTTACATTTTTGAAATCCAGGTGGCGATTGCATCGACTTCGGACGGGTTTAAATTATTTTTTTGAAAAATAACGTCATAAAGAAATTTCACTTCTTACGAGTGTACGCTAGTACACGCACTCATTTTTTATTTGAAAGGAGGATTTTATATTCGGATCTATCTTAAGTCAATTGTTGAAAAAAAAAAGATTCTATTGTGTATGAAAATGATTGATGTCGGTGCTTGTTATATGGAATGTGATTTAAACGATATGAATAATGATATATAAATAAAATATTGAAAACTCGTTTTATTGCGGTAATTCATGATGTAGAAATGTACGTAATAATTGATGTGGTTATATCTAAATTATTTTTTTACGGCAGGCAACATTGACACTTTCAAAAAAGTACACTTGGTCATTCTTGAAAATGTAGGCCTATTAAACACCCATATTTTATAATTAAGTATTTGATCTCAATCACATTATAGGGGCAAGCCTATACAAAGTTAAAAAATTGGTAGTATGGCTCATTTAAAGAAAATTATTAAGGAATATGAAACGCTCGAAGAAAGCGCATCCTTGTCCCAATGAAACAATGGTGTGTGACGTCATGTACTATTAATTTCGTTTGACAGGTCTGTCAAATATTTTTTTTTAAGATCTTACTCCTATTTTACTGAGCACTGAATTTTAAGAAACATGATTTATATAGTGCCATACTTTCCAGAAACTTCGCTTTCTGTTTAGAATCTGAATTGTGTGTAGTTTTTTGTGTCACGTTTATTGTTAGAAATTTGTCTTTTAGATGTGTAGGGATTTGCTATTATATTATACACTAGCTGGCCCACGCAACCTCGTCTGCGTAATATTATACAGCGTAGACTAATTTGTTTACTATAAATAAGATCATAGTGAGCTAACCTCAAAAGATACGCATTAGAAGCCCACGCAATAGAATCTCTCAAAAAAAAAATAATCCCTCGTTTTTTAAACAGTTTTCATTACTCCACTCTTTGATAGCCTAAAGCCTTCCTTTATAAGTGGGCTATTTAAAACTAATAGAATTTTTCAAATCGGACCAGTAGTTCCTGAGATAAGCGTGTTCAACTAAACATTCTGTTTATTATACTCGTAGCTGTATTAGGAAGTATACACAATGCATGAGATTATCATGTTTAAAGGTACAATTTAAACATGATGAATATTCTCAAGACTTAGTTTACAAAGAAACTATTTTAAAATATGCGATGCTATCAAATATATATAGTTATATCATGTATTCATTGTTTTTATTTACTGATCTACTAGGACTAAGCTAGTAAATAAAAACTTATTTACTAACTTACTCCTTACTTCACCTATGAAGCGCTCCTTATGGTGTTTTTTTTTCGAAGCCGAAAATGGATCAAGTAGCGTGCATTAGGCCTATATTCAGCATAGGACTGCGATGGCTGATGATGACGACGATGAAAAATTAAATGTACTAAAAAATATTATGTTTTAATACGTCATACTTATGATAAATATTAAATAAAAGATTCTGTCTTTAACTCTATGGTGACTTCAATGAGTCAGTCAATTCATCAAAGTCTGATGGAAGCAATCCCTGGGCACATTACAACGTGAAAGTTTTCGATTTTTCAGTAATATTTATACAAACAACTTTCCTATACTAACAGTACGGCAGTCACTGCCAATTAAATTGACAATAGAAGTCCATTCCTGGTATCGCAAAACTTACATAAATTAAAATAGTGATCATTGACTGCTTTGCATATATTTAGAGGCGGCCTCAGTGATTGATAGGCCACGCGCGGGTAGATTATTGCGAAGCTCCAGGTGGATAGATCATTACCAGACCCTTGTTTTTGTAGAGTTAGTTTTAATGGTAATTTTTGAAATAAAAAAGCGACGCGCCGTAAATCAATATGACTATTCTACCTGATAGAAAGCATGAATAGAATCCAAGAGTGGCGGTCGCCATACTCACTGCGAATGAAGACAGTGCAATATGGCGACCCACGTGATGGCGGCCTAGTGAGATGCTTTTTCACGCCCCGCTTGAAGGACCCGGGATCGTAGTAGGAGGGAAACAAGTGTGCTGATAATATAATCAGTTCCAGGCTTTCACTGATTTACACAGGAAAGATGAGCAGAACCGTTTAGTTCGGGAGCGTATGTCTACCATTCTGAAACGGTGATTTACAAGGCCAGCACGAGTTGTCCTGTAGAGGAACGGAGAGGATGGGATCAGTTGGAAGAGTTTATCAGAACACTCTCCATGATAAAGGCGATAAAGGACTGCCATAGAGGCGATATTCCTTCGCAACTGCAGAAACTCGAGGGATTCAATGACTTTGGGGTTATTGATAATTCGGACTGCTCGCCGCTGTACCCGATCCAAAGTATCCAGCAAATACTGTGTGGATCTATCGTAAAGATGAGTACAGTACTCCACGCAGGAGCGTATCTGGATCTTATAAAGAAGACGATGCTCAGGCGTGAAGAATCGTCTCTCTCTGTTCAGTATACCCAGTTTCCACGAGGCCTACTTAGTTACACTTTCAATATACTCTCGCGGGTTGAGATCCCTGCGAATATTCAGTCCTGCAGTGACAGTTGAGTGTTTTGAAAAGTGGGGAGGGGAAGTAATGGAGACTTTAGCAGAGAGCACGCACGCCTGTGTTTTCTTGGCATTTAACTCGACCAGATTCTCATGACCCCATTAAGAGATGTGGCCTAGAACCCAGTCGAGCTCAGTGACAAGTTCTTATCGTTTTTCCTAAACGTCCGCTAACTTAGCTGTAGGGTTACAATAGTATTGTCCATGAACAGTGCTGTCGTCTGCATAACAATGTATTCGTATATTGCCAAGGGTCAACATGACATTGATATGCAGAAGAAACAGTACGGAACGGAACGGACAGGACGGAACCTTGAGGTACACCGGCGTTAATCTGTCGAAAATCAGAAGTGGCGCCATTGCAGAGGCCTCTAATGTGGCGCTTGTGTAGAAATGAGGTCACCCAGTTGCAGAGTTTGGGGGGCAGGCCGAAAACCGGAAGTTTGGAGAGGAACGAACGGTGCCAGATGCTATCGAAAGCCTTGGCCATATCGAGGCTGATAGCCAAGGACTTCCCATACCTACCTACAGCCTCAGCCCAAAGGTGTGTGAAGAATGCAAGAAAATCACCCGTGGATCGGTTCGGTCTAAAGCCGTATTGCTGATCATTTAACAGCTAGTGATCCGCCAGGTAACGGACTAAATGTTAACTGATGACACGTTCGAACACCTTGCAGAGAATGTACCCTTTAGACGTCTTTGTAAGTAATTAATGCACGATAACAAATGTGCAAGTATTGTTTTGATGGATGTTTTTCTTGAAATTAGTACGCGATCGGATACATTCATGAACAAATTAACTTATTTCTGAAATTGCTTAAAATAATAATATATCAAGGAACTAGAACCACTGAATTATATAGGAAAATGTGCAAGAATGTAAATAAAATGTATAATAAACTTGAAACATGACTTATTTACAATTATGTTTTAACTGTCAAACATATTTTCTATTCAAAATCTACGGTGCATATCCGAACGCAGAGTTCTTTTCTCTCTGCTCTTTTTTAATATGGCGGAGCAGTGACCGCCGTGCGGACGTCTGAGCTCATTATTATCGCGGAGTTTATCGAAGAAGTGACTCGCTAATATTTCATAAGTGTGTGAAACATAAGTGAATTCATTAAATTGTGCATCGTTTAATATTCAAATTATAATATTTAAAGTGCTTCAAATTGCTCCATTCATCTATAAAAATGGTAATGATTGTTTTTTGTTTTGATACTTTTTTACAAACTTTACTTTGTTGAAAAATGTGTTTTTCACATTTATTCTTTATAATTCAATGAAATTAGTGATATTAGTTATCCTATTTCATTATGTTTGTAAAAGAAAGTATGAAAAACATGATTTTTTCCTTTTTTTTCTTTGTTTTCAATTTTTCTAACCAAAAAACCTGTCAGAAGGTGGTGTTGATCTCACATGTGATTTATTTCAATGTTTTATTATCAAATTTGATATTCAATTGTGATCCTGGGCAGTTAATTATTCAAGCTGGGTGTGGCTGTATTGATTTTCTTGGAAGGTTCTAGGTATAGTGTTAGAATACGTCTTGAAGTACTGCACTGTACCTATGTCTAGCACACTACTACAATGCGGAGTTATAGCTTCAGAATCGATGTTATTTTGAATTTAAGTGATGAATATGAGGTTTAACGTGTTATTTAACTCATTTCTTTAAAAAATATCACGAGATGTGGATTCATGTAGTAATGTGTAGGAGTGTGCAGTTGTTGAAATTGCTCAATGCATGAGCTACTTATCATAGAGGAAAGTAAAATAGCTATAAAACAAGCATTATAAAACTATGTTATCAGTTATGTAAGGTTTTTACAGTATTTTGGTGCCTTTGCCAACTCTAGGTAACATTAATTCACTGCCAAGACATTGTGTTATTTATTATTGTTAGTCTGAAACACTTGTCTATGATAACTTATTGTTATTTTTTTTTATAAAAGTACCAAAGTTATATAGAACCTCTTTTAAATAGTTATGTTATTAACAATGTTATATGATATTAATTTTTAGTATCTATGTATTATATGTGTATATTACTTTTTAGAAAGACAATCTTTGGCTTTTCTGTATTTGAAATACATGTTTGGTGTAATCTGAATTATCCTTTTACATTTATCCATTGTTTTATTAAACTGCATTGATTTATTAAAATAGTATGCATATAACATGACAATTACTATATTAGCCAAGATATCTATGGAAATACCTAGTTCACTTTTTGTTTATTTTGAATATTGACTGCGGCAGTGCAGCAACTCATATACTAAATATTTCAAGATTATTACACTAGTTGACACATATACCCTTTTTTGCAAGATATTAACATTTTTGACATGGAATTGAAAATTAGATAATCGTAATAGCTTGACATGCCTTCAACATAGCTGTCTGATCCCAAACTAGGCAGAGACTATATTGGTAACCATTTCTAAATACATATGCTTTGTGAAAAAATACATGAATACCTTAACACATTTTTAGTCTTTAGGGTAGTTCAGATGTAAATTCGGAACTGTTATAGGATTGTTTGTACATATGCTAAAACTCTCGAATCTGTCAATATGACATGGCTTCAATATACAAACTTATATTTTCAGGCTTGATTTATGTGACAGCATGGTATTTATCTGTACTAGGTGTTAAGTTTTATGTAATGAGGGTAACTACCACTATTAATTAACGTCTTTTAAGACATCCAAATAGTTTAGAATAGAAATTTTTACTAATATTATTGTGCTCAATAGAAAGTTGAAATTTCATTCTATATACCACATGCTATATCATCATTAAAATTTTTTTAATAGTCCACTGCTGGACATAGGCTTCTCTTTAGAAAGGAGATTGTGGCTTACTATACCACACCGGTTTCATGGGTAGATATAGGATCTGTTTTTCTCAATCAACCTTTTGCGGTCCACCGCTGAACAATGATCTGCCTCAAGGGTACCAACTATTCAGATCTTGAGCAGTCTGTCAGCTTACTTTAACGTGTGGATATAAATCCACTTAATGTCAATTATTTTTAGATCTAAATTTTTTAATACGTTTTTAAGAATACATTTTTTTATCAAAGTTATAGATAGCATTGTGTAGGTATTATTTTTATAAACTTTAACTACAAGGAACATATTACATTACGACTTTAAAAATGTTATTGCCATTAATTTTATTGGTCTCTTTAAGAGATTGTTTTATTGTCAAAAGTCAGGGTTAAATGAAGTCCTCATACAATTTCTTTCAGACCAAGGCCCTTTGTTTTTTAATTGTTTATGTGAATGTGTAATTAGGAAGTACTCTTGGATAGTTCCTTCTTTTTTAAACTGTGATATTGGTCTTTTAGCAGAAGTTAATTTTGATTGACGGTCCTGTCGGTTTGTGGTTAGATTGATTGTTAGGTCAGAGGGAGTGTGTTCGATTCGCAGCTTGGACAAATATTGATGCAATGAACATGATTATTGATTCTGTGTCTGGGTGTAATTTATTTATAATATATATGTATTCAGAGATATTTCAGTATGTGTATCAGCGGTCTGACAGCAGGCAGCCGTGTGTGAGATTTGTGAGGTTATTTATTTAATTATACCAATGTCAGTATGTTTTTAAAAAACTACATATGCTCTTGTAAATAGTAAATTGTATTGTGGTAATTAATTAGAGTAAGAATGCAATTATATTTACTCTTTATATGTGGAAACCCTAGGGGCTTCCCTCTTACAAGCCTGTGTGTGGCTAGTAACATAATTTTTCATATTGGCTATTGGCTAACTGAGCTAGGGTATTTTATTAGTTTAGATTCCTTGATTTACTGAGAATGTCTCATATTTATGCAACCAAGGTGTAATTTTCCTTTTTTTTTTAAAGACAACTCTTGAACTAAGAATATTCCAGTGCCACAGGGGCATACAAAACAACAATTTACGAATCACATAAAATGTTGTCCCATGTGGGATTTGAATCCACAACACTCAGCACAGTAGAAGTGGCGAGGTGACCACATACCACGCCATCCGTGCAGTTGAAATTGTATTTTATCATAATGTAGTCTGCTCTTAATAGAGCTTAGAGAAGTCCATTCGAGTTTTGGCTTCCGTCGTTTGCTATTGGGATAGATATACCTAAAATAGTCTACTTAAAAACAAGTGTCTTTTTCATGGTTTTACCACTATTTTCTCAAATACATTTGAGATTGGCCTAATGAATTTTCGGCCTCAACTCTTACACTCATCAGATCATCAATATTACGTCTTCAGGTATGAACCTGTTCGTCTTATGTTACGTCCTCAAACTACGTAATAATTTGCCATGTTATTTAATTATTGATAATTGAGTACTTTTATTTGTTACATTTTGTTAGTTGAGTTAAATATATGTCAAATCAAATTATAGATATTAAAATGCCACGTGTAAGTAAGGATTTGTAACTTAACGCACTCGAATTGAGACTATAAACAAATATTTGAATTCCTTAGAAAGTCCAAATATGCAAGACAACATCATTACAAAGAGAAGGAAAACTTGAAACAAACCCTATTCCAACCCGTCTGGCCAGCGTGGTATAGTAGGCCAAAACCTCCTTGTTAAGGAGAGGCCTATGTCCAGCAGTGGACTGTAAAAGGCTGTTGATGATGATGATGAGAAAGTCCAAATAATTTAAATGCATTGTATTTTGTGATAACCCTAACTTTGGTACTTAGTGTAACCATACACTAGGCGTATGGCTATACAAAGAGGTTTAATTACTCGTAGACTGTATTAGTACTACGAACAGGCCAATTGACTGTCTGTCTGACTGACTGCACAGTTGGCCTAGTGGTTTAAGCGGTCGCCACGCCGCTTTCTACTTCGCTGAGTATTGTGGGTTCAAATCCCACATGGGACAAGACTTTGTGTGATTCACAAATTGTTGTTCTGAGTCTAGGTGTTTTGTGTCCGTTTCTTGTATGTTTGTAAAGTCCCCCGCGATACAAGATTTATTCCTAATGCAGGCGTCGTCATTTTTTTTTTTTTAAAAAAATCTCCCAAAAAAAAGGTTGTTATGTTGCCGTTGGAATCCATTTTGGATCTCAAACTCTCATAAAATATATTTACATAGTAAAGTATTAATAAGAATAATATTTCGGTCATCTAATACAACGCCATCTAGTTTCAATCTAAGCAGAGCTTGTACTATGAAAACTAGATTGACTAATAGAATATCTACTTAGTCTGGCCATAAATACTGTTACACTTAATTATAAAAAAATATTACATTTGAATTTCGAATCTGTCATTTTTATACGATTGTTCATTGTGTTTTCTCATTTTGGCGCCAATACATTGTAAAATATTTTGCGATATTAAAATGGTGTGGGGTGATAAAGAGAACCGAATCGCTGTGATAGCATTACACAAAGTAGGTATGGAGCCAAATGCAATTTTTAAAACTCTCCATACACTTGGTATTAGTAAAATGTTTGTGTACCGGGCTATTAATAGGTACAATGAGACCTCCTCTGTTTGTGACAGAAAAAGATCTGGCCGTCCACGTAGTGTTCGTACGAAAAAGGTGGTCAAAGCAGTAAGGGAAAGAATTCGAAGAAATCCTGTCCGAAAGCAAAAGATTTTATCTCGGGAAATGAAGATAGCACCTAGAACCATGTCGCGTATTTTAAAAGATGACTTAGGACTTGCAGCCTATAAGAGACGCACTGGCCATTTCTTAACTGATAATTTAAAGAAGAATAGGGTGGTAAAATCGAAACAACTACTGAAGCGGTACGCAAAGGGAGGTCACAGAAAAATTTTGTTTACGGATGAGAAAATTTTTACAATTGAGCAACATTTTAACAAACAAAATGACCGTATTTATGCTCAAAGCTCTAAGGAAGCTTCCCAATTAGTCGACAGAGTGCAACGTGGACATTATCCGACTTCAGTGATGGTTTGGTGGGGTGTTAGCTATGAAGGAGTGACTGAGCCATATTTTTGTGAAAAAGGTATCAAAACATCGGCACAAGTGTATCAAGATACCATTCTTGAGAAGGTAGTTAAGCCCCTTAACATCACCATGTTCAATAACCAAGTATGGTCCTTCCAGCAAGACTCGGCGCCGGGTCATAAAGCTCGGTCCACGCAGTCTTGGTTGGAATCGAACGTTTCGGACTTCATCAGAGCTGAAGACTGGCCGTCGTCTAGTCCCGATCTTAATCCGCTGGATTATGATTTGTGGTCAGTTTTAGAGAGTACAGCTTGCTCTAAACGCCATGATAATTTGGAGTCCCTAAAACAATCTATACGATTGGCAGTGAAGAATTTTCCCATGGAAAGAGTGCGTGCTTCTATTGATAACTGGCCTCATCGTTTAAAGGACTGTATTGCAGCCAATGGAGACCACTTCGAATAAGCTTTTTATATTTTTAATTGTTTTATATTTATGTATTAAACTGACACACTGTAAAAGTAATAAATGTTATTTGCAGTTAACAATTTTCTTTTTTCTTTATTACAATATTTATGGCAAGACTAGGTATATACATTTTTTTGTAAATACACGTAAAAAACACCCAACTCCGAAACAAATACTTGCACGTGGTACAAACATTTGATCCAACCCGGGTATTGAAGCCGAGACCACTACACTACAGGCAGTTAACGTCGACTGTAATGTGATTAAATCATATTGCTACTGCAAAATGATCACAAATCTGCTAGCTGTAGTAACACTAATATTTTACTACGAAAATACCTATTATGGCAGTTGTGTGTACCTAAAGTTGATCAGATCTAAATTGTGGTAGAACATATATCATCAGAATTGGGTAGATGACTCTATCGTAAATAAATAACAATATCCACTTCATTAAAACTATTACCGTGAAACCTCTCGGAAAATATAATTAACTTAACTTTTTATAATTATTACGAATTTCAATCAAATAAACACTGAAATATATTGTTCAATTGAGTAGTCTAAAACAGTGACGTCACAATTTTGTATTTAGTACATTTTTCATACAAAATTGTCGTTTAGACAGATGATAAAAAGTAACTAATTTGACTAAGGTGTCATCTAGCCTATTGGCCTACAGATCGGCGTGGTAATAAAACGGAATAGTTAGTGTATACAGCGTGACTAGTGAGATACCTTCAATACTTATGGAGAGTACTCGGTACTCGATTCTCGTTAACTTGATATAAAAAAATAGGTACTTA
The DNA here is from genome assembly GCA_949316085.1 of Hypercompe scribonia. Taxonomy (NCBI): domain Eukaryota; kingdom Metazoa; phylum Arthropoda; class Insecta; order Lepidoptera; family Erebidae; genus Hypercompe; species Hypercompe scribonia. The sequence continues at coordinate 16,275,142 of OX438987.1, forward strand.
TTTTTTATCGAAATGTCCCTAAAAAATAAGTGAAATTTGGATATTTTACTCCCTAAACTCGCCGCACTGTTTACGTTGATCTAGTCACGAGCGGCGCGGCGTCACCCATCCCCGCCCTCCATCCCGATACATAATGCATTATTGCGTCACCGACTCGTTTCTTGTATTCTGTGTTGTGTCCAAGTATTCCGCAGTTAAATACTGTTATTTAATATTTCGTTTTTATGTTATTTTATTTCATGATATATATTCGCATACTATTACGTCCTCAAATATTGAAGGTATCTCACCAGTCACTCTGTATATTTGGCAAGCAGCTTACGTTGGCATAATATAATTGTGACTACAGAATCAACAGTAAATTGGTTGTGAGGGAAAACCCGCTAATTCTGTATCTTCGATTCTGTCCACTTAAAAGCAGGAAGTTTAGAGTAAATAAATACTAGAGGGAAGCCTATTCCTTCTTATCTATTAATTTAAACGAGTAACTATAATTGTTTTGTAACTTTTGTTGTCTATTTCATGCGTCATACTAATATTATAAATTCGAAAGTAACTCTGTCTGCCTGTATGTTACGTTTTTACAATAAAATACTGCGCCGGTTTCATCATTTGACATGGTGATACTTTGATTCTTGTAGAAGGACATAGCTCTTTACAGCGATATATATCAACACGCGGCCGGAGCCGCGGACAAAAGTTAGTTAAAAATAAGTACAATCTATATATATAAATAAAATTGGAGTGTCTGTTTGTAATATTGAAATAACCGTTTTTTACTACATACATATGAATATACATACGATACATACACCAAAATAACATTTTTCACAATTTTTGTCTGTCTGTCTGTTTTTTCCGGGTAATCTCTGGAACGGCTGGACCAATTTCGACGGCACTTTCACTGATAGATAGCTGATGTTATAGTGAAAAACTTAGCTACTTACATTTTAGAAATAATAAAGTACCTACTAGATTTTGCTGACTACCCACGTGTATATCTGCTTTCATGTTAAAAAATAACTTTAGTTACTTGCTGATAAAGTGGCTCTTCATTGGTGAAAGAATTTTAAAATTTATTCAGTAGTTCACGTATGAAAACGTTACAAACAAAGAAACTAATAGTTACATTTATAATATCAGGTCGGTGGGTCATATTTAAAAAAAATTGACAATAGAAAAAGCCTCTTAAGTATAAAGAAAGGTTAGATTTCTTTTATATTAATATATTGCCCATTGATGCAGGGGTGACAGTTATCGTGGTAAGTGTGTAAATCTTACAGTACTACGATGACTGTCATGCCTTTTACGTCCCCAAGCGGGGTGTGAAAAAGCATCTTACTAGACCGCCATAGTGTGAGTCACCATAGTGTATTGTGACCACAACAAATTTTTTAATTACTTCTCTTGGATTCTACTCATGCTTTCCATAAGGTATAGTAGAACCTCTTTGGTAGGCTCTTAAAATATAAAAGAAAAAAAATGGACAGTCGCTTGGGATTCATCTTTTGTTCAGGAATTAAGGTGAGCGTACAGCTCTTTTTGAAATTCATGAAAGGTGGACGGTATTAGACAATATAAAACGAACAAAAAACAATTATTATCTTAAGACAAACGCAGAAACCGGGTCTCCACAATAAAAGTTTTGTTGTATAAATGGGGGCATGTTTACGTTGGTAATTTATTTCTCAAGTACTCGAAGAAGGGCAAGACAATAAGGGCTGCAAAGTACTGTAACCAATTGTTAAGGTTCAATGATAAAAAACACCTTAATTTGAGAATAATTGTCATACGGTGTACCTGCCCAACAAAGCGTTATTTTGGCCCTGGACTAAAATTTATTCACTTGTGAGTGAGACACTGTCAAAGACGCGCGTGATATTCTCTGCACTCACCTGATTTAGCATCCGTCAGAATAAACGTTAACCGGAGGGATTCCGACCTTTGGAAAACTTTAAAACTACGCTAAAACTGAAGATGTCAGAATTTTTTCTACAGGTACTTTTGTTGAAAAGGAATCAAAATATTGCCTGATTAATAGAGGAAGATATTGGGAGTTTTGAGAGTTTTGTCTATGTTCAAAGTCTGTTACTCAAAATAATTTATTGTTTTCAGTCTAAACGTTCAGCGTACGACGACGAGGATAACCCACCAACACCATCAGACGACTCAGATTTCGACGACGATGAAGATCCAGACAACTTGGAAGTGCCAGGTAAATTATAATATAGCAACAGCATCGTCCCGGCTTTGCACGGGTGAGATGTGGTATCAGTGCGGAATAGACTATGCGACAGGATATCATCAGGATCCACCATTGAAATTCGCGGACTATGTCTACTATGATCTCCACATCATCATACATATAAACCATTCTTTCTAGAGCTGAAAACTGTGTTAAAATCCGTTGAATGGTTTGAAAGAAGTAAGCGTACAAGTACGGGAAGCGACCTATTTTATATTATGTGAAGAAAATACCATTTTCAATTTTGGCTCTATCGAGACCTGGCTTTCGTTGCCCGATACTCTATTTACTATTCGCTATTAGTGCCTAGATGTTTTTCAAATGCAGGATGATCGCTTTTTAGTCCTATTCCAAGTACTTCTGTTCTCTCTTCAGCATTCTTTGTTTTTTTTTAACCTGTGGAAGCCCCCTTGGGCCGTCACTCACCGGGGTTTACGGCGGGGCGGTGTGTCGGAATCGGACCGACTAAAACCACACGGTGTGCCACTCTTCGCCTGACATAGGAGGGATCCGGGAACAGCTGTTATTACGACATCCAGATCGCTCTCTTCATCATTCTAGCTTAGCCTTAAGTGTCTCATCCTTTTTGTATATGACTATTGACTATTTATTATACGTCAACCAATTAGTAATCCTTACTTCCTTACTCTTACTAATATTATTAATGCAAAAGTGTGTCTGTTTGTATATTTGTCTTTCTTTCACGTCGCAACGGTGCGATTTTATAGTATGATTTTTACGTCTGGACATAGTTAGGAGGTTGGAGAGTGATATAGGCTATTTTTTATCGCAGTAAAACATCTCATTCCCATGGCAAAATCCACCATGAAACATATTTGAATCGCTCCAAGTTTTATAAATTCCAATAGATGGCGCTATTAAGTTTTTTCGTACGATTGCATACGGTACAAGATCTGTCATTAGACTTTATAAAAAATACCTACGGTTTCTGATAGATAGCGCTATATTGAACAACGTGCCTAGATTCTTTATCAATAATTTGTTTAATATTTTTTAACACTAAATGTTACAAATGCGAAAATTTGTAACGATGTTTGGAAGTTTGTTATTCTTTCACGCAAAAACTACTGTACAGATTTTGATGAAACGTTACAGTAATATAGCTTATGCATCAGAATAACGCATGTACCACGATAACCGATACACGCGGACTGAACCAAGTGTTAGCTAGTAAATTATATTTTTTTCTTATCTAAAGGTGTAAGGTAGTGTCTGAATCTTTGAAAGTTCTAAACAGATGGACCGATTTTGATTTCTTTTTTACTAACCAGTCTTGCACCATAGTTTATCTTATCGATATCTTAGCAATAGTTCGAGAAAATCTGTTCAACCGTTCTACGATTATCAGATTTTATCTAATCGTTCAAGGAACTTTTGAATGAAGGACGGTTTTGTTTTTTTATATATAGATATTAGCTGACCCGGCAAACGTTGCTTTGCCATATAAATTATTTCTAAGTAATTTGAGCGGGATGAAAAATGATTAAATTACTAAAATGGCTTAAAAAATAAGGGTTGATCGTAGAAGGGTGAAAATTGAGGATTGTATGTATTTTTGTATGTTGTATCATAAAAGAATAGAAATTAAAAACTTTGTCTAAAAAATAAAGAAAAAAATTTAGGGTTGTACTACCCCTAACATTTAGGGGGATGAAAAATAGATGTTGGCCGATTCTCATAGATACCGGATAAGCACAAAAAATTTCATCAAAATCGGTCAAGCCGTTTCGGAGGAGTATGGCAACGAAAACTGTGACACGAGAATTTTATATATTAGATAGATATAGACTTTTGTTTTCAAAGACCTCGTGGCTCAGTGGTACGAGCGTAATAAAAACCTGCAAAGTTAAGCAATCTGGGCAGTCTATGGATGGTTGACCTTTCTTAATACATGCAGACCCATGGTTCTTCAGCGTGCATGCTTCCCGACGGTCCCGGTTGCCATAAGAATCGATCGTTAGGTGCAGTGGAAGCTGTAAAAGTACCACAACAATTTTTCTACAGAACTTATCTCGCTAAGTGCATGGACTGTGGAGACCTGATGGCAGTCGCTCTACGTAAAAAAACGGGGCTCAACCATATCGTAGTAGTCTTAAAAGCAATCCAATCTAGTTGTATTAAAAGGGGTCGGTAAAAGAAAGTCTCTTTTTAATGCAAGGCGGCTTAGTTCAAAGGCAGAAAGAGAAAATTTGGTTATTGATAAACTGCTTTTATCTATAGGACAGGGGTCACATTGCATATTTAGATTAAGTCGAAAATTTCAACACTAGAATAGGACTACATTGAAAATAAATATTATTCCATGACAAAACGAAGGTTAAAACGTGTGTCAATATGTCTGTTTGTGTCATTATGAGCCATGGCAGCCATAACTTATGGTTCCCATGCGCATGAACCGATCTAAATAGTTTTTTTTTTTGTGTCAAGTTATGTGATCAAGTGCTCTTAGATTAATCAATCAACTGCACGGTTGGCCTAGTGATTTAAGTGGTCTCCCGGATCCCTCCTATCTCAGGCGCAGAGTGGCACATCGTGTGGTTTTAGTCGGTCCGATTCCGACACCCCACCCCGCCGTAAACTGCGGTGGGGTGACGGCCAGAGGGGGTTTCCACACGTTAAAAAAAAAGAAAAAAAAGTGGTTCAAGTGGTCTCCACTTCAATGAGTGTTGTGTCAAATTTCACATGGGACAATACTTTGTGTGATTCACAAATTGTTGTTTTGAGTCTGGGTGTTCTTTGTGTCCGTTTCTTGTATGTTTGTAAAGTCCCTCGCGACACAGGATTTCTTCCTAAGGCAGCGTTGTCTTTTTTTTTTTTAATCCTATTAAGCCGTTAAGGTTATCAGCTCCTCCTAATTATTTGTGTGGACATTATTAATATTGTTTAATATTGTTTAATGGAATGATGGAATAATATTGATGAATATGATGGAATAATATTGTTTAATATTTCTATTAACCAGACACGCACGGTCGTCGAATCCCAAACCTAGCAATAGTAAAAGAAAATAAACAGATAGATCAGACAATTGATTGTCCTTGTGGAAATCGAACACCAAACTCAGCACAGGAAACAGCGAGGTCTCTGCTTAACCTAGTGCGCTATTCGTGTAGTCAAAATTTCAACTACCTATGTTTATATTTATCGTGTTCTTTACAAACTTTCTTCTCAAGAAACTGTCGAAACATTTCACGTGGCCTCCGCAAAACAAAAGTTCCCCTCGGAAAAATTGAAGACATACAAACAATCTTTTGCTACTGCGCAGTAAGCGTTGGCGAGCGTGACCTCCACGTGTACTCTATCCCATATTCATGAAAATCCTCGCAGTCACCTTGTACATAATTTGATGCACCCTTCGCTGTTATTGTAAAAATAACGATCGTTTAACATTCACTTAATAAATATTTCAACCGACGAATGCAGATTTGTCGCGTTATCAATTGTTACCAGTTACTGTCAGGAATTTGACTTGCATCTGTTAGATACCAAGATGTTTCGAAATTGATACGATGCCTCCAAGCCTGAAGAAAAGAGTGCATCTCTAAAAGCTGGTTATACACCTGTTTAAGTTACAGGTGTTTTCAGGCACCTAGGGTACATCATGAGACTACTTAGTCTGCTTACCCTATACATAGTCAAAAGTAAAGGAAAAACTTTTTGCATTCGATAATCGATTAATAAGGCCAGTAAGCAATTTTTAAAGAAATTTCGATAAAAGGGCAAGAACCACTAGCACAAGACTTTGATCGATTAATATATTTGAGGGTCATCTTCATTAACAGTTCTTGATAGTCCACTGTCAGGCATAAATCTCTCCTGAGAAAGGAAGTTTTGGTCTCGGGTTTGGTATAGGATTTGTCTCGAGTTTTTTTCTGGGTTAAATAGAGCTAAATAAAAATATTTTGATACTTGGAATATTTTTTTACCATACCAAGGTAATAAAGTATCAAGATGATTTTATTCTATTCTTTCAATTATATCGCTATATTTAGATGCTCCGCCTCGTGTTATGTAGACTGGCTCCTGCAGGGTCCCCGTGGGTGTATTTCTTCGAAATGGGTGTTATGAAATGCGTCACTCGTTCTAGTAATCGATGTGAAAACTGACTCCCTAACAGTGAACCATTGTTTTACTTAAAATCCTTTCAAAAGACTTCAAAAAAGGTAGAGGTTCTCAATTCGCTTGCTTTTTTATGCTCGGTGTTTCAAGTCTTTCAAGTCTTGCAATTTATCTATCAATTTGCGAAATTTTTGATTTTATTTGGATATCCTTCTAATTTATTTCATTTTAAACTCCAAAAGTTTTCTGTCTTTAAACCTGTAGTGTATTTGGTAAACTACTTAATGGGTCACTGTTGTGTTGTTGATTATCGCTGCGTAAGGATACCTGCAACTTAAAAGACACGAGCAAGATACCGTACTTTGAGTGTCTCTATATATAGCGGTTCCTCCGATGTATTACTCTATTGAAACTGGACCAAATATGCACATGCATGGTTTAAACTTCTTTTACAAAAACAGATATGTGTTTGAATTAAAACATTCCGCGTTATCCAAAGAATACTTAGGAAATTAGTTGAATTCATTATGTACAAATGTAGCCTATTGATGCAGGGGTACCAGTTATCGTGGTAACTGTGTAAGCCTTACACTGCCACGATGACTGTCATGCCTTTTACATCCCCAAGCGGGGATTGAAAACGAATCTCACAAGGCCACCATACTGCATTGTCTGCATTTACAATCGGTATGGTGACCACAACTCTTGGATTCTATTCATGTTTTCCATCAGGCAGAGTAGAGTCACTTTGGCAGGCTCTTAATATAGAAAAAAAACCTACGGCCCAGACATGTTTTTGTTTACGTGTATTATAGTTATACTGTGTCTGGTTGGTAACGAATAGAAGTTTGATATGCATTGTATGTAGAAACGGGCCCAGCTTGAGTTTATTTCACATGGACTCGAACGTCACGGTGACTGCGTTTGGCGCTGTGAATGGTGAAAAATGAACTCATACTAGGCCCGAGTGTTAGGTAGACTGTCAATAACAACGAAGTCATTCATTCCTTTTTACTTATTTTTTCTTTAGCCAGTAAAAACACCGATCGTAGAATTGAAAACACAGATTAAGCGGTGTGGCTGTTGTGGTCATCATTATCATCTCAACCAAAAGACGTCCACTGCTGAATATAGATCTCCCCCAAGACTCTTCACAACAACTAATACTTATTTGAACTGAACATCTTTTTTTTTATTTTTTATGAAAGACAACTCCTGCATTAGAAACAAGTCCTGTGTTGTGTGTTTACAAATGTGTATAAAGCAGACAGAACGCCCAGAGTCAGAATAACAATTTGTGGATCACACAAAGTGTAGTTCCATGTAGGACTTGAACCCACAACACTCAGCCCAGTAGAAAACGTTATGGCGATCGCGTAAACCACTACGTAATTCGTACAGTCAAACATAGCTTGAATATTACAATGTATGTGTATGAGTTAATCTCTTGCGTGTTCGTGACGTATGTTTGTGTGCCCACATGCGGCTCCAATTTGTCTACAATTGTGCTTCAACTTGTTGATATCTGAGATGTCTCTTACTCATCAGTGTGGACACCCTACTGACTCTGACTTGACGATGAAATTGTGTAGTATTGGTTCGTGTACGATGCACTACCGTACTGCGTGACTCTGATGAGGTGATGACTTGTGAGGGGTTGCCGCGTAAGCTCGGATGGCTTAACAATGTGCCCTTAGTGATTCATAAAGTAAAAGTATCTACCAACTTAATCTTAGGTATCCTAAACTGGAGAGAGCTTTGCCTGTATTATACACATATTAGTTTTTACTTGCGGCTCCGCCTGCGTGTGTGTCGGTTATGTCGGTGATACTTTGAACTGATATAACTCTTGTTTGTCACCAGATTTAAATAAAACAAACACTCATATGCTAAGTGAATCTTAAAACAATACATAAGAGAAAACCACATACAAATCGGTTAAGGTACTTCCGAGATTAGCGCCCACAAACACAGACAAAAACTCTAGAAACTGCTGTTTTGAATTCTGTGACTTTAATAAAAGAAAATTCAGCAGTTTTTCTTCAATATCTTTAAGGAACAGACATCGATCTCTTACAATTTTATTATTTACCATGGGTCTCAATCAAAACCAAGAGTTCTTGGTCAATATTGCCGATGCAACTCTCAACCCATGACCGAAGGGACGTTAATGACTGCGGTACCGTTTTTGTTTTTCTTTTAGTTCCCATAAAAAACTATTTTCAGAAGAGTATAGTTAGAACATTAGAAATCAAAATGATGCAATTTTGTTTATCCAGGTGGTGGCAAAACCCTTGCAGCTGCAGCACGCATGGCAGACAAGAAAGTTACAGTCACACCACAAGTCACAGTCAAACCAACTACAAACCCATTAGCAGGTAAATTATTACAAAGATTTTTTTATTTTAAATTCAGCTCAGCTCAGAGGGCCTAGTGTGAGTTAATTTAATCTTTGAATTTATTTCACAGCTGCATCAGGACAAGCTTTTGGACAGGCCAGTAACGTAAAACCGATCAAGATCTCTGCCAGTTCCCTCACGAAACCCATCAACATAGCCACCCTTTCGAGGAGCGGACGTAAGTTATTCCTCTGATGAAAAGACTCGTAAACATTTGAAATAAGTATGTTGATATTGTTCCAAAAGAAAACCACTTTCCTATCACTGTCTGGAATAGATCCAGTAAATGTTTCCTTAGCCTATTTTCGCAATTAGATCCACTTTTTTATCATCACAATCATATACCATTTCGATGTGTATACTTGTTACTTTGGACAGAACACAGAAACGATTTTCGTGTACTTCTTATCACCACTACTTACGTGTTTTATGTTGCAACACCTCACAGAAATAAAAGTAAAATAATGAAATGTTAACCTTGTCTGAATTAGAATATAGTTCGTAAATTTGAATTCATTCTAGCTGAAAAATGGTAGCCATGACTAGAACCTATCTTTGTGCTGAATTTAATCCTGATCCGTTTAGCCGTTTTGGCGTGATTGAATTATAAACATTCATCCAAACACATTTGCAGCATTCTTTTTTAATTTGATCTGTACAATTAAGTGTATTCAAGACACAATTAGCAAACAAAGTGCCGTCATAAGTGTCCCAATTTAAGTTCAATAATTATTCCTCGATAAATACTTGCCGAGCCCTCTGTGGCGGCCGCGTACCGGAAGACGAAGCGTAGGCCCCCCACTAGATGTACGGACGACATAGTCCGAGTCGCGGGGAGTGTGGATGCACTTGGCGTCCAGTCGTACGGCGTGACGTTCTAGGGAGGAGGCCTATGTTCAGCATTGGACTTCTTCCGGCTGATGATGATGATGATGAAATACTTGCCGTCAATGTTGTTATAATGCACAAGTCTGACGAGGTAAGCGCACGTCCACATCAAGTGCAATGTTGATTGAGTACCTATCTAATGTCACAATGAATTCTGCCCCTGATGTGTCCAGAATATGTAAAAAATAATCTAATTCAATTTATTTAGTAGTTTACATTCTAAATGTTATAAAAGAGTGATGACTATCTAATCACAACAGTTGCGTTGCTTGATATTTTGGTCGACTGTACCGACTCTAGTTACATATATTTGCAGCTCAATATTAAAAAGAAATCACCATACTGATTATCAGGGAACTGCCTCGTTGGTCTAGCGGTTACCGTATGTGTCTATCTATGAAGGGGTCTCGGGTTCGATGCCCGGGACGAGTCAAAAGTGTTATTGAGTTTTTATTGAGAGTAACAATTCGGAAGTTGGAGTTTTACTTCCGTACCTCGGTTCTGCACGTGTTCTCTCCCCGGATGTGTGGAATAACCGTCCCATCGGATTGTGGGAAGGAGGGAACAGAAAGTGTACTCGTGTTTTAACGCACACACTTGTGCGATCTTATGCGTAGTGGGCTTATTAACACTGGCCACCGTGGCTGAAATTGGCTAGGAGTATATCATCATGAGAAAATCATTTCTATTCTTTTGACTTCCGTTACTTAAAATAAGGCGGTTTCATCGCTTTCTCACTTCCTTATCTGTGACGTCATAAAATAGTACCTTTAGTTACCTAGAGTAAAGCTCTCTCTTGACTGGAAAACAATATTTAAATCTGAATATTAAATGATGAAATGGTTCAACTACTGACGTTTTCTGTTACAATCAAACACTTCACAATAAACAGAACTGGTCATGGACTATAGGACCATGTCAACTATCAATCAACAGCCTCAGTCCACTACTGGACGTAATCTCTCGACTATGTAGAGCGTAGAATCTGCCCGGTGACATTACTCTTAATATGGAAGTGCACTAACCATGGTTGTTGCTCAGCGGCGAGCATGGCGCCGCCGGCACCATTTGCGGCGGGCTCCTCGGCTGCTTTCAGCGCGGCCTCGCTGCTCGCTCAGAGTGAGTACGGCTGTTGTGTGCCCGCAGTGAATGATTAGAAAGTAGACTGGAGTAGACATTGTGGTTCCTACGCATATATACTAAAATTAACTTATCTTTTGCTTATTAACAAAGTTTTAAATAATTTATTTTAATCCATTTTTTTCTTTTACATATAGACTGCAAAACGCATTACTAAACTTTAGCTAGCACGCGGCAAGAATGATTACCAAACCTCGGGGTTTTGACGATGTGACAGTAACCACCTGTGGCATTGACCTTGTAATGCGAATAATTAAAAAACGAAATTTCCAATTGTTACATATTTATTTACGAGAAGTCGTAAGAATAAATAAACTAAAATTCTTTTAAAACAAGGAAGACATTCTGTACTTTTTTTTAAAATGCATGAACCATAGACTATGCAACAATCATCAAAACATCTGTGTGGATTGGACTCGTAAAATAACCAAGAATTGAAAATGACTTATATTGAAAAAAAAAAATTAGTCTTGACTGTTTATAAAATTGTTTTAATAAATTTGGAAATAAAATCAAAGATAATTTGAAAACCATTAACGGTTTATTCAGATAAAGTAAACACTAATGATTGAGTTTCAAATGTACAGTTTACAATTATGAAAGCAATAAACTATCGTAAAGTTGCCAATTTGTCTGTAAAATAGATTTAAATTAATTTTATCATATTACAGAAAAACTCGGTTCATTTTCTTCTCGACAATATGCCTTTTGTTGCATCTACAATAAACAAATTCTAAAATGTCTGAAATGGCAAAAGGCTTGGCGCTATTATGTAAAAAAGAACACGTTTAATAATCTTCAGGAATATAGGAAGTGTATCTAGTTACGTATATTAAAAAAAAAAAACAGTAGCAGTCGTGGGACTGCCGATAGAAGTGAAAACGGAACTATTAAGTTGAGAGTAATTAAAACTATATGCAAAAATTATATGAAATTTTTTATGTTTCATATATAGCTATATATAATATATAATATCATATATAATATATAATAATAATAAATTTCATATATAATATATAATATCATATTCTCCATAGCTATAGATATACTATTATCATTAGCATGTCGGTGACGCGAACCGAGGATTTTACCCTCTACCAAAACGCTCAACGCGCCTAAAGAAGTTTTCACTTCAAAAATTGAATACTGTGGAGTCTAGTCTTCGAATGCATCCTAACATTTTTCTTGTACATAGACTAACTTTTTCTACAGTAGACTCTTCTAATAAAGTACTTTTTTTTTAATTTTTGTAGTGTTGAGCTATAACAGTATGCAAGTCAGTCGATCGATTTAATTTCTCCGAACCGTGCATCGGTACTAAGTTATTCATTGGTTTGCTTACTCAGACTCTATGCTTTGTTTGATATTTTTAGATACGACCTAGGTGACCCAGATTGTATATTTAACAATGTAATCGTAGTGGAAAGAATATTTAAAGCTTATTTTCTATAGATTTTTTCATGAAACGTAGTTTAGTAATATTTTTGTTTTGCCTATAACATTTATGTTTGATAAATCGCTTTGATTTCATAACTAGATTATTGAAAGTTACTTTTCTCGTAGATTAGACCTTAAGTTACCGAATTATAGATTTTTTTTACTATTTCTAAGGAACAGTGCGGGGTTGGGGGGTGTAGAACAGTGCTCAATATAGAGAAGGATAAGTTCTGATATGGGCAAACAAAATTTATGCTACAAAAAATGTTAACACACCTCAAATAATCTAATTCCTAAGCGTTTTTCTAAAGGAATTATTAAGATTAAAATGTAACGGAATATTCTCAAAGTCCTTTTGTGGAATTCAATTGTCTAACTAAACTTGTCTCATAATTTAAAATCAATACTACATTCTTTTTTTTTACCCAACAGTGGAGATGGTGGGGATGACGGGTATGAACTCGTATCTCCTACAGAATTTGAATCAGATCCTCGCTACTGGCATGGGTGGACCCCTGGCTGGTATGTTGGGCCAGTTCGCACAGACGAACCCTATGTGGGCACAAGGGAAACCCGGCAACATGTGGCAACCAGAAAAGGTGAGTAAAATAATAATCTACACTCCTTCTAACTCTACTTTGAATATTTTAAAAATGTTCGTACGTATACGTGTACGCGTGTAGCGTACTTACGTATAGGAAAGCAAATCATATTTGGAATACTTCATATAGAGGTTAAAATATTTAATAAGGGTATGCTCTAAAGTTAATATTGCTTTGTTTAGATGCCCGGAGATGAAGAAGAAGTAGACGATGAAGAAATGGGTGTAGCTGAAACATACGCAGATTATATGCCACCAAAATGTAAGTAGAGTTTATCGTGAAGCTTATCTTTAATCAAAATTTACTGTCTTTGAAAGGAGGACTTCCCTCACCAGAAGGGGTCAAAACTTTTTACTTGTAATAAATAGTAAAGTAATAAAAATACCTGCAAAATGACACCAGAAACAAGTAACCTCTCTTTGTTTCTCCTAAAATGTAATATTAATCATGTATATTTATTTACAGTAAAACTTGGACGGAAACACCCAGATCCAGTAGTGGAAACAGCTTCTCTATCTTCAGTGGAGCCAGTAGACGTGACGTACAAATTAAGTCTACCAGAGGAAACGATACGCGGCGGACTCTTGTCCGCGTTGCAACTGGAAGCTATTGTGTATGCATCACAGGCACATGAACATTTGCTGCCTGATGGCACCAGAGCTGGCTTTTTGATTGGTAAGTGGTTGTCGTATGTAAACTTATCTATGGCGGACTTTAGTCTGTGCTAAATCAGAAAGCTTTCAGATGCTTATTTTCTTTTTTATGAAGTCAAAGGTCCAAAGTATAATGGATAAGGCTGTACCCACACTATTTTTGTACAGGTGACGGTGCCGGTGTGGGAAAAGGTCGTACAATCGCCGGAATTATTTTCGAGAACTACCTGAAGGGCCGCAAACGCGCCATCTGGGTGTCTGTCTCCAATGATCTCAAATATGACGCTGAGAGGGACCTCAGAGATATTGCCGCTTCCAAGATTGAAGTGCATCCTCTGAATAAGGTAACAATATATCTATATGTAGATAGTACATATCCTCTATGTGATATCTATACCTATTTTTGCTTATACACATTTTTACTTGCTTGTGTATTTTGGGGGATGCTTGACTTACCAGTAGATACTTTTTTGACGTCTGGTCTGAGTTATCAGATCAGAAGTCGAAAAAGCATCTCACCAGGACGTCATAGGTGCCCATAGTGACCATTGTGAATATAGGCAATGCAGCATGGTGACCACTTTTGGATTCTTCTTATTATGTAGAACAGTCCTTTAGGCCGATATTGTAAAAAAAAAATCTTCGGTCGGATAAGTTGAGGTGTCTCCTGTGAAACGTAGTAGCTTCACGTTATCCGATTACAATCCTTAGCCCAGATCCCTTGTCATATTCTTTTCGCCCAACTTTACGTACCATTACGTTACCATAAAATTGAGACCAACTTAGGGATCTGATGTTATAATTATTATCAACACTTTTAATAGTCCACTGTTGGATATGGCTACTCCTGAGAAAAAGGGCCTACTACCCTGACCAGATGATTTGGTATAGAGTTTGTTTGAAGAAGAAATTCTTCTAATGCAATGCTGTTTTGCTGCGTAATTTGCTTCGACTTTTATGGCACCAACTGATGCTATGGTAACGAACAAAAACAATGATCCTCTCTTCAAAAGGTCTTTGCTCACGGACTCCTGCGTTATTTTGGCATTTCTTCCCAGAATGAGTCTTAGGAAATGCCGGCGCCTCCTAGCTGTAAAGTCCGACTTGTATAGACTTACTTACAAAAATAAATCTCTTTATCGTTTAGCACTATTAACTATTTTTTTGTTATCGTTAGTTCAAATACGCGAAGATATCGTCAGCAGTGAATGGTAACGTGAAGAAAGGCGTCATATTCTGCACGTACTCGGCGCTTATCGGCGAGACCCAGTCGTCTAACACCAAGTACCGCACCAGACTCAAACAGCTGTTGCAGTGGTGTGGGGAAGATTTCGACGGATGTGTATCCTTTTTACAAAAAAAAAACATACAAATATTAGGTTTAGGTGATACTCAAAGTAAAATAACAGGTTTTGAGTATTATGCTTCTAAACGCCAATATATTTCTCGATGGTCCCCCTGTTAGGAGTTTTTAGAATGAGTCATTCATTTTCTTAATATTTATTTTTTACTTTTGACATATGTAGCGACGCGCGTTTTTTTACTAGCTTTTTTACAACTTGCTGTTTTTAAATATTAGAAAGCTTTAATTTTTACCATTTTCTTGCACGGTCAGTGTTGCCAGATATCGTATTAAAAGTTGCGAGCCTTAAAAATGCTGAAGTACTGCAGTTTAGTTTGATTTTAATTTTTTGAAGAAATGTCTTTTTTTTTAAGTACGACTGGCTCCTTTATTAATTAATTTGTCACATTTATAAGTAGAATATATTCTTCAAAGTTAAGCGCGAATAAGGTCAACATATCGCACACAAAAAAAAACCTGTCAAATTAAAAACTTCCTTTTGAATTTTTACTTAATCGATGGGTATGTGAATGACTTAGAACGCATCAGACAGCATCCGTACCCTAGTTTCCTTAACCAGCACAATATAGATCGTGTTCGACGAGTGCCACAAAGCGAAGAACTTATGCCCGGTGGGGTCGGGCAAGGCCACGAAGACCGGTCTGACGGCGCTGGAGCTGCAGACGAAGCTGCCCAAGGCGCGCGTGGTGTACGCCTCGGCCACCGGCGCCTCCGAGCCGCGCAACATGGCCTACATGGTGCGGCTCGGCATCTGGGGCGACGGGACTCCCTTCCCTACCTTCATGGACTTCATCTACGCCGTCGAGAAGAGGTCAGTTTCCTTGTTTTATGAACCCCTTTTTTTGTTTTTGTGTGGAAATCCCCTCAAATACCACCACTGGTGATTATGTCGGAGTCGAAACGACTAAAACCTGTACATCATCTCAGGTACTAGTAACAGAGGAACCAGGTTGGAGTTGCCAACAATTAATAGTTAAGTTTAATCTCAAACTAGCGAAAGCTTATATTATGACTACTAGCTGACCCGGCAAACGTTGTTTTGCCATTTTCACTAAAATGGCTATTAAAAAATATGGGTTGATCGTAGAAGGGTGAAAATTGAGGATTGTATGTATTTTTGTATGTTGTATCATAAAAAAATAGAAATTAAAAATTTTGTCTAAAAAATAAAAAAAAAAAATTTGTGTTGTACTACCCCTAACATTTAGAGGGATGAAAAATAGATGTTGGCCGATTCTCATAGATACCGGATAAGCACAAAAAATTTCATCAAAATCGGTCAAGCCGTTTCGGAGGAGTATGGCAACGAAAACTGTGACACGAGAATTTTATATATTAGATATCCAGACTGCTGATAAGTATATATTTCTAAGTATATACATATTGTAGATAAGTCACTCGGACACAGAACAAATAACTGCACGGTTGGCCTAAGCGGTCGCCACGCTCTCTACTGCGCTGAGTGTTGTGGGTTCAAACCTCACATGGGACAACACTTTGTGTGATTCATAAATTGTTATTCTGAGTCTGGGTATTGTATGTTTGTAAAGTCCCTCGTATAGTGCAGGCGTGCATACAAAAAAATGTCATGTGTGAGAATTGAACACGTGACTTTGGCTTAGCGGCCACCAATTAAATCAACGGTCCAGTACAGGTCCTACCTAGTTTGGGATGAGACGGCTATATGTGGGACGCGTGATTATTATAACGGGCTATACATTAGACTGCACGGTTGGGCTTAGTGGTTTAAGCGGTTCCTGTCTCAGGTGCAGAGTGGCACACCGTGTGGTTTTAGTCGGTCCGATTCCGGCACACCACCCCGCCGCAAACCACGGAGGGGTGACTCGTGAGCGGTTTCTACACGTTAAAAAAAAGAGAAAAAAAGTGGATTAAGCGGTCGCCACGCCGCTTTACTGTGCTGTGTGTTGAGGGTTCAAACCTCACATGAGACAATACTTTGTGTGATTCATAAATTGTTGTTTTGGGTCTAGGTGTTCTTTGTGTCTGTTTCTTGTATGTTTGTAAAGTCCCCCGCGACACAGGGTTTATTCTTAAAGCGGGCGTGGCCTTTAAAAAAAAACAATTCTTATTATTGATCGAATTTTAACAGATCCAAAACTTTTGGTTTATTTACCGACCACCTTGAAGCAATATAAATGTGTATTTACGTGTGTGTATAATGTATCATGTGCCATCAGGGGCGTGGGTGCCATGGAGATAGTGGCGATGGACATGAAGCTGCGTGGGATGTACATCGCGCGCCAGCTCTCCTTCCACGGCGTGTCGTTCAAGATCGAGGAGGTGCCGCTCGCAGAGTCCTTCCGCGAGACATACGACAAGGCCGTCGCTCTCGTACGTATTACACTACATTTCACACCCTTATTTTTTTTTTTTTTTATTCTTTTAGGTCACAAAAAGACACTTATGAACGTCATAAAAAAAAACAATAAAAGATGAACAATCTGTCGATTAAAATTACAGCTAGCTGGGCTCGCAGATTATTCATGGTAGAGTGGTGAGAAAAGAACCCAGGAAAGAAACTCACCACCACTCTTTTAACTCAAAATCTTTGAAATATTAAAACAGCAGTTATATTAACAATCATAGGTCTTAAAAAAAGAGCAATTCATTTCCAAACATCTAAATCTGTGACATAGTCTGAAACTGAGTAATAAGCCTTTTTGGACAACCTCAGTTTAACAAATTTCTTAAATTTACTAATAGATAATAATACTATGTTGTTTGGTAATTTGTTATAAAATTGTATACATTGACCCACAAACGAATTCGATATTTTATGGAGCCTAGTAGTGTGCAAGGCAAGTTTATTTTTATTTCTTAAATTAAATTGATGGAGATCACTATTTTTCTTAAATTTAGACAGATTTTTATGAACATACAAAAGATTCTCGTAAATGTATTGTGAGTGTAGTGTGAGAATGTTAATTTCTTTGAATGTGTTTCTTAGTAACTCACTTAAAACCTACTATCACTACCCCTATTGATCCCGTGGTCGTTATAAGACTAATAAAGAAAACTGAACTGAATACCATGATTGTAAAGAGAAGACCAAAACATCCTTTCCAAATATAGGCCTACGTCCAGCAGTGGTCTACTAAAACTGTTGATGAGAGTCGATAAGGTAGCGGTTGTGAGTGTGGGTGTTCGATACCCACGTTTGACATCTTTTTGTGTGCTCTATAAATCGTTGCTTTTGAATTTGGGTCCTTGTGCCTGTTTCATAAGGGTCCCTTGGAATTGTCTTCAAAAAAATTTGTTAAAATTAATAATAATACACGTTATACACCATACCGATACAAATCTAACAGTTCCAGAGTTTAGCACATATAAAAACTAAAAAAAACAAGTATATTAATTAAAATAGAAAATAATAATAATATATTTTGATCCCAGTGGGTAGAAGCCATGCAGCGCTTCACAGAGGCGGCCGAGCTGATCAACGCGGAGTCTCGCATGAAGACCACCATGTGGGGACAGTTCTGGTCGGCGCACCAACGGTTCTTCAAGTACCTGTGCATAGCTGCCAAGGTCAGTACACTTCCTATGTTATAACTAGCTGTGCCTTATACTCGCGTTACTAGAAGGGTACACCACATATGTAGGTATAAAAAGTAGACAGAATTATCCAGATTGACAGCTATTTCTATATCAAATTTTATCAAAATCGGTCCAGCCGTTTGGTCGTTAAGAACTAACAGACACACCTTTGCTTATGCCACTAACTGTTTCTTCTTAATTTATGTGTGTATCTATTTCCGAACGATTGCGTTAATATTTTTAATATTAAAGTGACAGACAAGTAAAGTATGTATCATTTAGTAACAATCGAATCGATTTTTCTATTTTATCATTAGTATGTAATGGGAATTAAAAATAAATGTTACACTTATAACATCCATGAATCTGTAAAACTATAATCGATTTGTAAAAACAAAGAAATTTTATTGACATCTCTTAAGTATCGATTACTTTGTCCCCGTCTCTTCACTTTGATCTGTCAGACCTTGCCAAGGCTTTCGACACGATTTCTGTGCCCATCCTGCTAGAGGAAATGGAGGCGCTCGGCGTTAGGGGTTTTGCTCTTGGCATTTTTCGAGACTATCTCATGGGGTGAACACAGAGGGTGAGAATCGAGTCATATGTTAGTGATGATGAAAATCTTGTTTTTGGGCTACCCCAGGGCAGCATACTGGGCCCTACCCTCTTCCTTATATATGTGAATCGACTTTGCCAGCACTCGATACCCAACTGTAGGATATTTGTTTATGCAGACGATACTGCACGTGGTCAAGCGTGGTGATACCACTCACGTCAAGCTAGCTATGCACTCCGTGACAATGGTGTCTTATAAATGTATATTTCGCAGGTAAATCACGCAGTGGTAACGGCCCGCGAGGCGGTGAAGTGCGGCAAGTGCGTGGTCATCGGTCTGCAGAGCACAGGAGAGGCTCGGACCCTCGACCAGCTCGAGAGAGACGACGGGGAACTGAGCGATTTCGTGTCTACTGCCAAGTGAGTAATGCCTTAGGTTGATTTACGACCATAGTTTAGAAAAAAGTCAACCATAACGGTAGAAAGTATCAAAAACAAATGCCGGATAGTGTCGTTTTGAGTGCTCACCTCATAGGTTGTAGATTCTCACATGTGCCAACACTGTCATCCACAAATTGTTTTGAGTCTGAGTGTTCATCATCATCATCATCATCATCATCATCATCACCATCACCATCATCATCATCATCATCATCATCACCATCATCATCATCATCATCATCAACAACAACAGCAACAGCCTATTACATTCCACTACTAGACATAGGCCTTTCCTTAGCAAGGAGGTTGTGGCCAGACGGGTTGGAACATCTGGATGTCGTAATAACAGCTGTTCCCGGATCCCTCCTATGTCGGCGTAGAGTGTAACACCGTGTGGTTTTAGTCGGTCCGATTCCGACGCACCACCTCGCCGTAGACCCTGGTGAGGTGACGGCCCGAGGGGGTTTCCACACGTTAATAAAAAAAGGGTTTGCTTCAAGTTTTCCTTCTCTTTGTAATGATGTTGTCCTGCATACTTTGTTCACTTAGTCGCCTTTTACGACACCCACGGGATGAATAGGGGTGGTAACACTATGTATTCTTAATCCGTTACCACACGGACACCCTTGTGTCCATTTCATGCATATTTTTAAAGTCCCCTACAGCGCAAGGTATATTCTGAGTGCGAGACTGTCTTTTAGATAAAAAAAAAACAGTCATTAAACCAATAGAGAATATGCATATGTTTTCCTCAGATCACCAGAAACCATGAAAATCAAATATGTTGACAGAATACGTCGATTGTATATCGACGTCATGTTTTGTCCCACCAATAGCATTGCATTTTCGAAATATACGAGGAAATTCTAAAAGTCGCTGTGATAATTAAATTTCACTATTAAACTATGATAAATTAAAAAAATATATATATAGATATGTTTGTTTAGCAATAAAGCTTACAAATAAGAATATTTTGTCCAATTTGGTGTCACATAATTCCTATCGTGATGCTATCTAGTTATTTGACCACAATACAAGTCAAGTGAGGGTCAAACTCTTAGGCGATGTGTAGGTAAACTAATTTGAATAATGTCGAACAAAATATATTTGTTCCTTCGTCCATTCGCAATCGAGTTTTTACATTGATTTAATATGAAACTGCTACTTTGTTTATTTCTTTATTCTTGTTAAATAGAACCGTAGATTACATTGGAAAAGGAATATCCGTTATAATAATTGTTAAATGCTGTACTAGCACTTAACGTGTTGTGTACACTAGGGCGTTACTTGTTTTCCAAATAAAACCACTGTAAACTGATCTGCTGATCTGACAAGCTATTTATTTGATTGGTACATTCGTTCGCGGTAACTTTTACACTGAGCCCGGTTAACAAACAATATCGCGGTTCAGAGAACTGATACAGCGCCATCTAGTTAGTCAAAGACAACACTTGTGTTACTTACTTGTATTGTGTTTTGTGTTCATCGTGGACTGAATTATAGGTTTGTTTTCGTCATAGACAATAATTAGTGAACTTTAGTTTAGAACAGTGCTGTGTCCCCAGACATTAACATATAGGGACTGGATGTATCGGGAGTGCACATTCTACTGAGGTGGAGTTGCGATGGATTATGGTTATAACTTTGCCCATACATTACAACAATTTTGTTTACATTTGGTCAACAACGGCCTGTTGATTATTACAATGTAATAACAGACATTGAATCTTAAAATTAAGCATCCCACCACTTACAGGTAGATACAGCTTGGACCACAATATATCGTAAAAACAATTGTCAAAAAAAATTTTTTTTTTCTGCCCTGTGTGACGTTATTGACTTTTATATAAAACTAGCTTACCCCGCGAACTCTGTTCCGCCTTATAGTCAATAAATAAGCAGTTTTTTTTTACTTAAACTCATTCTTACGGGACAAAGAGTATCCTATGTCCGTCTCCTGGTTCTAAGCTACCTCCCCACTAATTTTCAGCTAAATCCGTTCAGCCGTTCTTGAGTTATAAGTGGTGTAACTAACACCACTTTCTTTTATATATATAGTCTTAATAAATGGGTACCTACTGATAGGTGATGACTCTGTGGTGATAGATTAAGAATACATAGTGTTACCACCCCTATTCATCCCGTGGGTGTCGTAAGAGGCGACCAAGAGAACAAACTATTCAGGAAAATATTATTAAAAAGTGAAGGAAAACTTGAAACAAACCCTATTCCAACCCGATGGCCAGCGTGGTATAGTAGGCCAAAACCTCCTTGCTAAGGAGAGGCCTATGTCCAGCAGTGGACTGTAAAAGGCTGTTGATATGATATGATATAATAGGTGATGAGAGAAATAAATACGAAGCTATTGTTTTCTAATGATTATGTTCAACTAAAACTTAATTTCTTCATTTAATAGGGGCGTCTTCCAAACCCTGGTGGAGAAACACTTCCCAGCTCCAGATCGCAACAGAATCAACCGGCTCCTCGGCCTAGAAGCGCCCCCTAGGGGGAAAGCCACTGCGACGGCCGTACACAAGCAGCAGAACGGAAACAAAAATGGACTCGATGATGAAGCCAACACGTCTAAGAGAAAGCGTAAGTATCTAGCGTTTATTTAGTAGCCTCGTCTGTGTCTCTTAAGGGGATTAGATTTCCCGTTTTACAACATTTTTCATAGATACAAAAAAAAACAAGTCAAATCTATTTTGTCTTCATAATATCAATATAGATAATATCTTGACATATTTTAAACTAGGCAGACGTAACCAGACTATTGATAAACTCTTATACATTTACATACAAATATACATATGTATATATATGAATTAACACAGACACAGTAAGTAACAAAACTAGACCGACTTCAAGAAATTTGTTTATGACATTGGCTAATTTTTGCACGATAACTGACACACGCAAGTGAAACCGCGCAAAATAGCTAGTAGTTCATAAATACCTATGCAATTGAGTAGATTACTCTATCGTAAATAAATACCAATGTCCACTTCACTAAAATTAATATCACGAAACATCTCGGCAAATACAATTAACATAGCTTTTTATTATTATTACGAATTTCAATCAAATATACAGTGAAATATATTGTTCAATTGAGTAGTCTAAAGCAGTGACGTCACAATTTGGTATTTAGTACATTTTTCATACAAAATTGTCGTTTTGACAGATGATAAAAAGTAACTAATTTGACTAAGGTGTCATCTAGCCTATTACTAAACGTTTTTTAAAATATGAATATTAGTAACTGTGGAAATTAGTCCAATAAGTAAAGCTAACACAAGAACGAGAATCTAATATCGAAACCTCTTTTATGTTATTGTAGTAACCGCCCGTCAGCAAGTGAACCAAGCAGCGAAACGCATGCGCGGGAACTCGTCCTCAGACGAATTCGTGCGCGGCTCTGAAGATGAACTGGAAGTGGAATCCGATGAGGAGCAGCGACCTCCCGGATCAGACTCAGAGTTGTCAGATTTCAATCCGTTCCGTGGAGGCAGTGATAGTGACGATGGTAAATATTTCTTTCATTTTCAACCATAACTTTCTTCCTTATAACGATGATGTGTGATCTTATTATTTTTCAAGCAAGTGTTTTACACAAATGTGCACTTTAATACATAGAAACGAGAGTCGCTATTCTCTTAAACTTAGTAGAACTTCTATAATCCAACGCTAATTCTAACAGTAGCCTCTTGTGCTACATCTCTCCAATATGTTACTAGCTGAAATGAAAAACTTAAAAGTCCAATCCACACTCTGCACTGAATTTATGGCTTTATGGTTTGTTTCGACATTTTTTACCAGAGTGAGTCTTAGGAAATGCCAGCGTCTTCAAGCTGTAAAGTCCGACTTACTTACAAAAATAAATTCATTGTCATTAGTTTCACTGTACAAATTTTTAAAAAATCAAGTCGCCATTAAAGAATGAGGGTTGGGGTTAAAAGAAATTTTTTTTTTGACTTTTCAAAAAAAATACACAACAGTTTATGAGGTCTACGATCACACACATGCTACAGGAGATATGTACTAGATATGTACTGTGTGCCGTTACAAATATCTTACCATAAATTTATCCCCAGAACCATGGCTCGGCCGTAAAAAGAAACCCGTAAAGAAGAAGAAGGCGGCGTCACCAAAGAAGAAAGCGTCGACGACACAGGACAAGATAGAGACGATGTTCTCACGCAAGAACAGCGCGGCCGGCAGCGCCACCGTCACCGTCACGTCGCCCGCCGGCCACAGCCTCACCGGCACGCCCGTCGGCACCAACGGGCTCTACCTGGGTACGCGCCCTCCCACTGCTGTACCACTATCATATTGCTTTGAACAATTCAGTTATTGCTGTTGTGTGTTATCTGTTCATTTCCCAAATTTGGCTGACAGACAGAGAAGTTAGAGAAAAAACAAATACAATGAACTAAAACCACTCTGTATAGTCTATGGTCCTCTTTACATAGATAGAAAATTCTCACAGTATGAACATACAAAGACCGCACGGATGACGCAGTGGTTTTAGCTTTATACTGCGCTGATTATTATGGGTTCGACTTCACGTGGGACAACACTATGTGATCTACAAATTGTTGTCCTAAGTTTAACTGTTCTTTATATCCGTCTTTCTTTTGATATATAATTATTTATATTGTTTTAAATAGATATTAAAGTTATACTTCTTTTAGCGCAATAGTGAAAAATAATGAGAGTAAATTTTTGCGATACGCACGCACACCGTCACGGAAAACCGACACCATGAAATTATTATGAACATTTCACTTTTTGTTATGAACAAATAATTATTTTATAATGTTTCCTAAGTGTTATGTTAAATCTATAAATTGTTTTCTGAAGTACCGTAAGAGAGTGCTAATAAATGAACGGCAAATAACTGAACGTATGCGTGTCGCGATCAGGTCCGGCTCGCAACCAGGCGCCGCCCCGCTCGGCCATCGAGCGCGCGTGCAGCATGAAGGAGGAGCTGCTGCTGGCCATCGAGCGGCTCGGCCGCCGCCTGCCGCCCAACACGCTCGACCAGCTCGTGGACGAGCTGGGCGGCACCGAGAACGTCGCCGAGGTACCTACTCATCCTAAGCCGCCATATGTGGCTCACCATACTGCGTTATCTACATTCACAATGAGTATAGCAGAGATTACCCCCCTAAAACATACCACATCATTAAAAACTAGTTCCAATTCTGCTTCAACAAATTGGGTAGATGACTGTATCGTAAATAAATACCAATGTCCACTTTATTAAAACTAATATCACGAAACATCTCGGCAAATACAATTAACGTAGCTTTTTATTATCATTACGAATTTCAATCAAATATACAGTAAAATATATTGTTCAATTGAGTAGTCTACAACAGTGACGTCACAATTGTGTATTTAGTACATTTTTCATACTAATTTGTCGTTTTGACAGATGATAAAAAGTAACTAATTTGACTAAGGTGTCATCTAGCCTATTCTGGGATATGTATGGGATACGCGGGACATGTCAGATGCGCTGTGATTGGATATTTCAAGGTTAGAATGCATTGAATCACAGGGTTAGGACGTTGATCGACTAATTTGGTCGGATGCCCTGGATAATTAATATTTTATTTTTCATTTTTTTATTATTTATTAACGAGTGCAATGAACAATATTTATTGGAAACAGTAAACATGTGTATAATTAGGAAGGTACGTATATTTCACTGGTTTTTAAATGAATAAAATTAGTAAAAATCCACCTCGCAGAACTCTTAGGATTTGTCTACGTTGATAAATATAGCAGTTTTATGTCTATGTATTTTTCCTTGACACTCTTAGCTAAATCAGTGACATGATTACAATTTCCATGATCAAATTGGTGATTTCTTATTTCAAGAAAAATTTCTTCATCAACAAAACTACATTTTTTTTTAATATTTCCTGCATTACATTTACATGAGGCAGACATAATGCCATATGGCATTCTCTACCAGTCAACCTTTAAGTGGTTCAGTAACTGACATGGCTGGTGCACGTGTGTCATTAAGAGAAGCAATGAGTTGGTACTTGGCAGCAATAGTTTACCATCAATTATTTAAGAAAAAGGTATATACATAGATGAGAACGCAAATAGATATTTAAACAATAAACATACGAGTACAGTTCATTACCAGCGCACGTGTTTCCCTCCCACTACGATCCCGGGTCCTTTAAGCGGGGCGTGAAAAAGCATCCCACTAGGCCGCCATAGCGTGTGTCGCCATACTACACTGTCTTCATTCGCAGTGAGTACGGCGACCACCGCTCTTGGATTCTATTCATGCTTTCCATCAGGTAGAATAGTCACTTTGCTAGGTTTCCTAGCAAGGAATTTGCCTATTTGAATTTTCCTATGTTTGCTAGGAATTTTCATGTTTTTAGCTACAATAACTGCACCTGCATCTATGGTAGAAATGGGTGCCTAAAACTAGTAAAATTAATTAATGAATCACTGAAATGAAAAAAAAATACAACTTTTGCATATTTTATGATTTATAAGTCTACTGCGCCGAGTGTTGTGGGTTCAAATCCACACGGCACTACACTTTGCGTGATCCACAAATAGGCTAGATGACACCTTAGTCAAATTAGTTATTTTTTATCATCTGTCAAAACG
This sequence comes from Hypercompe scribonia, assembly GCA_949316085.1. Classification (NCBI taxonomy): domain Eukaryota; kingdom Metazoa; phylum Arthropoda; class Insecta; order Lepidoptera; family Erebidae; genus Hypercompe; species Hypercompe scribonia. Next base: position 16,301,151 of record OX438987.1, read on the forward strand.
ACAATTTTGTATGAAAAATGTACTAAATACCTAATTGTGACGTCACTGTTTTAGAATTCTCAATTGAACAATATATTTCACTGTACATTTGATTGAAATTCGTAATAATAATAAAAGACTATGTTAATTGTATTTGCCGAAATGTTTCGCGATATTAGTTTTAATGAAGTGGACATTGGTATTTATTTATGATATAGTCATCTATTCAATTGTTGTTCTGAGTCTGGGTGTTCTTTGTGTCCGTTTCTTGTATGTTTGTAAAGTCCCCCGCGACAGTATTGAGTTCTAAGTTAAAACATTATTTGTTTCATAACAGATGACAGGTCGCAAAGGACGTGTAGTACAGACAGAAGACGGACAGATTCTATACGAGAGTCGGTCGGAGGCGGACGTGCCGCTGGAAACCCTGAACCTGACGGAGAAGCAGCGCTTCATGGACGGCGAGAAGGACGTGGCCATCATCTCCGAGGCTGCCTCCAGTGGTATCTCATTACAGAGTGATCGAAGGTACGTTACCTGTATTTTATAATGGCAAGATAATTGTCACATTGAGGCGTTCAAAATTTTACTATTTTTGCATGTGTTTTTTTATCTATGTTTTCTAATTTATGCGCACCTACTTATTTGCATATCTCAATTAATTAAGTTTATTTTTTTTCAAATTTCATAAAATGGCAACCCCGGCCATAAATACAACGTTTCGATAGAAAATGCCTACAGTATTAAGTGGTATGCACTAAATTTGTAGGGAATGTAAGTAAATAAATGATGTACTCCTAATCGATCTCAGTTACGGCGGCGTCTCAAGTGCACAGTGTGTGCGTAAACAGGTGCACTTTCTGTTCTCCTATTCTCACAATTCGTTGGGACAGCTATCAGACACGACCGGGGAGAGATAAGGTGCAGGATAGCTTTACGTGATCACCGAAGCACTGGGGTTAAGACCCCAACTTTCTGACTCCGGGTTGTTTATGACCCGACCTCTTGACAGGCAACTAGACTAGATCAACGAGGCAGTACTAAGTAAATATTCTCTTTTATGCTCATAATTCTCGTATTCTTAACGTGCATCCAGGATGTAAAAATACATACCAGAAATGATTAATATATTTAAATGTGTTTATCAGGGCACGGAACCAAAGACGGCGAGTTCACATCACGTTAGAACTGCCGTGGTCTGCCGACAGAGCCATACAGCAGTTTGGTAAGTTGATTTCAGCTCTCTATGTTCCTCGAATGAGTCAAACTTGAGCCAAAGGGTACGAAGTATGGTATGTGATTGTATCTATCCATTTGCACAGACAGACAATCGTTCGTCATATTATATAATCTTCTTCTATCCTATCCAACACTCTAGTACGTAGTTCCTATGAATAGCGATTAGATTTAACGAAACAAACAAACAAACAGAATACTGTAATGTTCTGTGTATCTGAGTATCTATAAAACTCAATTTTGTTTTTTTTTTTAAACATGCAATCTGAACCTCTTTTTTATACATTTTTAATAATTTTGAGGTTTTTGTTTTACCTCACATCGGCAGCCTTTGACAATCCACTGTTGGACATAAGCTTCTTCTTAGAAAGGAGATTTTGGCCTTATTTTACGCGGGAAATCTTTTCGCACCATACCCTCCGTTGGGAGACGAAGGGCGTGTGTCAATCTCAGAGAACCGGTCTAGCGACCTACCTCGGCAGTCGAGAGGAGCTCGAGGAGTTCATTAGCGGTTTCTGGAGTTCTCCATCTCACGATTGAGGTACATTCCGGGCACCTCAAGTCCCAGGGCAGGACGCTGTCGCACCTATCACTGCTCTACATAGTAAGAGGCAGAACAGCGCCCCGTCCCAGACGACCCCCCCGGCCACACCGGCGGGACATCTGTCTCGTTTGCAGCGGTCACATCACCCCAAGATGTGACCGCAGCGATCCTTAGGCTAGACCTACTATGATTTTTTTGAGATTTATTTGAGAGCCTGCCAAAGTGATTACTCTGCCTGATGGCAAGCATGAATAGAATCCAAAAGTTGTAGTCACCATAGTCATTGCGATTGCTGACAATGTAGTAGTATTGCACACACTTTGACAACTGTCACCCCTGCATCAATGGGCCTCCGGTCTCACACTCACCAACGAAACACGACAGCACGAATGTTGTCGCTTTAAGTTGATCTTCTGTGGGAGGGTAGTACTGCCTCAGTACTGCTATGTCACGCCGGTCAGTCGAATCAAATTTTCCGTCTCTTTGCAGTGATGTCCTGCATAATTACTCTTAGTCGCTCTTTACGACACCCACAGGATGAATAGGAATGCTGACACTGTTTTGGTCCAAACCTATTAAACTTTGTGTTGTGTGATCAGGTCGTACCCACCGATCGAATCAGGTGAACGCACCGGAGTACATATTCTTGATCTCGGACCTGGCGGGCGAGCGGCGGTTCGCTTCGACTGTCGCCAAGCGCTTGGAGTCGCTCGGGGCGCTCACACACGGAGACCGACGAGCCACGGAGACCAGGGATCTCAGCCAATTTAACATCGACAATAAATATGGTATGTTTATGGTGTTGGATTTCAAGAAATAGCCTTAACAGTCCACAGTTGGACATGGCTCTCTTCTTAGCAAGGAGGTTTTGGTCTACTATACCACACTGGCCAGATGCGTTGGTTGGTAGAGGGTTTGTTTCAATGGTAGGTGCAGAGTGGCACACCGTGTGGTTTTAGTCGGTCCGATTCCGACACACCACCCCGCCGTAAACCCCGGTGGGGTGACGGCCCGAGGGGGTTTCCACAGAATAAAAAAAAAAGGTTTTGTTTCAAGTTTTCTTTCTCTTTGCCATGATGTTGTCCGGGTAGTTTGCCTTCTTGTCGCCTTTTACGACACCCATGGGATGAGTAGGAGTGGTAATACTGTGTGTTTTTAGTTAGTTTATTTTATTTCTGTGTACTATAAGTGTTTAGTATGAAATAATTTTGTTTTTCTCTATTTTATTTATACATATTTATAGTTATAGATAGGAAATATATGTAATTTTACGAGTATTACCATAGATTAAATTTTCGACTAATAAATTGATTATCATTTTTAAAATATGGAAAATTTAGATGTTTTCTATGGCTTTTTTGCCCTAGTTCATTAAAAAAAGGGGGAGGTTTTCAACTTGGTGATATTTTAATTAATGATAGCTATAATATAGAGTGTTTAAGAATGTTTTTACGTATCTATTTATGTTTTCTATGTGTATCGTGTGTGTATTGACAAAAAAGAAGTATAGCAATGTGTTGTGCTGGTGCAGGTCGGTCGGCGCTGGAGTCGGTGATGCGCGCCATCATGAAGTACGACAGCCCGCTGGTGCCGCCGCCGGCCGACTACCGCGGCGACTTCTTCCAGGACGTGGCCGCCGCGCTCGTGGGCGTCGGCCTCATCGTCAACAGCGAGGCCGCGCCCGGCGTGCTCTCGCTCGACAAGGTACATACAATCATATAGACATTACAAAATTCACAAGTTTCTTGCTTAGGAACATAGCATGTATTATATTTTAAAGTTGTGTCGCAGATTGATAAAATTTCTAAATTACTTATATGCAGTAAAAAAAGGGAGTTTTACAAACAAACTAATGAGCAATTTGGTGAAAGTAGTGTGTACTAGAAGCAGTATTTTTTGAATAAATTATTTTTCTCTTTCTTCTTCTTTCTACATGTGCACGTACACGTTCAGACGTGCACGCGTATACATCTAGGACTAGAATGTCATTGGATCTGGGCTGTTTTATTGGAGCCTTTGAATACACTGTCAACATACATGGATGCTGTACATGGATTAAAGAACCCATAACTACTTCAAACGACTTTAATAAACACTCCAAGTAGCAAAGATGTCGATAAGCATAACCCGTGTACTTTACTGCACTCCGATTGCTCTTTAGTACCGGGCAGGCCGATTATCCTTACTATTGAAGTATGTCGACCTTCAAAAGATTAACTTTTTGAGGAGTTTTTCTGAACGTTTTGATTTTTTGGTCTGCTACTGATCCTTAAGGTATTCTGCCTAGTGTGTTACCAGTAAAATTGCATGATCATAAATTGTTTTCACTGTTCTTTTAATATATAATTTTTTATGTATAATATGTATAATACATACATACATATAAAGAAAAAGTATTTATATTGGGTGTTTAGTACCCCATAGTGTACAAGCTTTGCTTAGTTTGGGATTAAATGGCGTTGGGTGTCAAATGTTTGAATTATCTAATATATTTTTTTTGTTGCAGGATTATAACAACATGTCGAAATTCTTGAATAGGATATTGGGAATGCCCGTGGACTTACAGAATAGGCTGTTCAAATATTTCACTGACACGCTCGCAGCAGTTATGGAACAAGGTAAGAACCGTAATTCAAATATGAAATATAATAAATATTATGTTAATATGAATGTATGTTTGCTTTCCTTAAAGGGCTAGTATGTTCAGTGAAATATGTTCAATGAAATAATCAAATGAAAAAATTTATATCTGCGAATTGTCAATTTTTTATTTTAGTCTTTAATTAGAGAAGGGAATATCTCTTATTTTAATACATAGTCTGTTACATTGCACACAGTACACAGTAAATTGTGTAACTGGCAACTTTTTTGAACAAAAAACAACATAAGTAAGACTTTTGTTAATTAATTAATTGTCAAAAATATATGCTTACGATGTTTTTTTTTATGGATTTCAAACGCTCGATTTTGGTTAAAAAATTGTTGTCAAATAAAAAAAAACTTTTTTTCTTTATAATTCAATTATTTTAGTCGTTCTGTGAAACGGTTATTTAGAATTATACCGTCGAGTCACGAATCGATTAGTAAAATGTACACGTATGAGATAGAGGGTTAACGTGACGTATGTCGCAGCTCGTCGCGGCGGCCGCTTCGACCTGGGCATCCTGGACCTGGGCAGCGCCGGCGAGCGCGTGCGGCGCGTGCGCTGCCTGCGCTTCGTGCGCCGCCACGCCACCGGCCGCGCGCCCGTCGAGCTGCACACCGTGCACTCCGAGGTAGCGCCGCACCGCACACCACACTGCACCCATACACACCACCGCACCCGTACACTACCACACCACACTGATATACCACTGCATCCGTTCATCACCACACCGCACCTATACACGACCACACTGTATTCGTACACTATCGTACTCGTAATCGATCACCACAAAGATTTCTAGGCCACCATAACGTGGGTCGATATACTGCACTATCTTCGTTCGCAGTGAGTGCGGCGACCACCGCTCTAGGATTCTATTCATGCTTTCCATCGAGCAGAATAGAGTCACTTTGGTGGGTCTCTTATTTAATAAAAAAAATAAATAAATAAAGATATTCATATGACGATCGAACCCGACGGCTTAACGTGCTCAGAAAAATATCAATATGTTAAAAAGCGATCACTCCATCGTGGATTAACCTGGCTATAATTACTTAACTTTTCCTAGTATACCTACTCCGTTTCTACGAGGTCTTTCTCAATGATGTTATACGTAACAAAACAAGAAAACTACCTATGGTAGTAAAATATACACAAACAAAAAATCTGTATTTTTTCGATATTAAACATTCACACACACACACACACACACACATACGCACACACACGCGCACACGCACGCACGCACGCAATACAAACAACTTTATTTTGTTGTGTAGCGCGGTATGGACTGGGGCGAAGCCCTAGAGAAGTGGTCGGAGCTGACGGGCGCCAAGGAGGGCTTCTACATCTCGCAGCAGGCGCGCAACAACAAGCACACGGCCGTGCTCTGCGCCGCCGTCCCCTCCAACACCAAGAAGGAGAAGCTCACCAAGAAGGATCTCATGTTCCAAATATACAGGTGTGTTCACTGCACGGGTAGCGCTCGCCCGAGTGTTGTGGTTCAAACCTCCCATAACACTTTCTATCTATCTTAAGAGCCTGTCAAAATGACTCTACTCTGCCTGATGGAAAGCATGAATAGAATCCAAAAGTTGTGGTCACCATACTCATTGCAAATGCAGACAATGCAGTATGGTGACCCACACTATGGCGGCCTTGTGAGATGCTTTTTCACACCCCGCTTGGGGACGTAATAGACATGACAGTCATCGTGACAGTGTAAGGCTTACACAGTTACCACGATAACTGTCACCCCTGCATCAATGGGTCATCACTTTGTGTGGTCCATAAATTGTTATTCTCAGTCTGGGTGTTTCTTGTGTCCGTTTTTTGTATATTTGTGTGAAAAATACGTATAGGTATACTTTCTATGTCTCATATTTTGTTTACGTGATTGCTATATAATTAAAATAAAGTTTTTTCTGGTAACACTTAAATGTTACTAAGTTAAAAATATTAACTTTAAAAATAATAAAAGTAATTGTTGTTTTTATCGAATTAGTGTGGTTATCGGCGAATAAAATCTTTCCTGGCTTAATACTAGAGGAAGTAACAACTTAATGACAATAGGCGGGGTAATATACTATTGTGGAGGGACGTGTCCGTCATATCCCTCCGACACAAAGGGAGGATCCTCCGACCAGGCGAGGTGATCATGCTTGGCGGGCCACGGCCCTACGGTTGATGTTGGGATATTGTATATATGCCAATTGCCACGCGAATCTCTATACCGCGATACAGGCTTAGTAGTTGCATTGTAGTTCATTACATTCATACGTTCCGTTCATACTTCGTAGTTCAATGTATCTTCGCTAGATGGCGTTGTTACATTTTTCGTTTGTGCTGTAATGTGGAATCGCCACACTATACGTACGTGGTAATATCACGTAACTTGTTCATTCGTTTCCTTCATGTATTATTAGGGTTGTGGTAAGCATACAGAGTTACTTTTTTAACTTTTTTTGTGGAGAAAGATCGTCATCTTCATAATCAACAGCCTCTGATAGTTCAGTGTTGAACACAGGTCTCTGTTACGAAAAGGGGTATTAGTGAACTATATCTCGTCGGTCAGACAAGTCGGGATAGAGTTATTGAAAGAAAAGATAAATTTATTTATAAAAATAATCACATTGCATAAGTATCAGTTTAATTTTTGAAAGTAGAAGCTCTTTATTCGCGCTTCCTTCATTCGCGTTTTCACTATTCGCGGATTGAAATTGCGACTCAAGTCCTATATTCGAGGTCTAAGATTTCTTAATTCGCGGATTGAATCGGTACATACATACTATGGAAGTACCTACATAAAAAGCATTCGGCATCTTGTCAACGCGACGGCAAGTGGACTAATAAATAGATAAATAAAATAGACCTTATTACAACTTCGCTTAGATTGCGTTTTCATAAGCTATCGGCGTTGTTTCTTTCGTTCGACGATTTCTTTGAGGTAAGGCGCCTTTGCCGCGGTCGGTATTTTTGTAAACAAAGTTTTTAGATAAAACAAACTTATTACTCAAAACATAAAGTATATTATTGAATGCTTCTACAATTAAACGTTCCGTCCTTTGCTAAGAGCCGCGTTAGTTGTTTTAATGTTTTACTTTTTCCATTCGTTACAAAAATTGTGATCGAGTAACACGTCGCTTCCGCTGCCTACTTATTTTATAATGTCGACTAAAAAAACGAATGGCGTTGCGAACAAAATCAGTGTTACCGCTTAGAGTGAAAATAGAAATTAATGATCGTTTACGCCTTGGAGAGCCATTTGCATCTATATCACGTTCATTCAATGTCAATGAATCAACAGTACGATCGATAAAACAATCCGAAGATAAAATAAGGTCGTCTATACCTTCAACTTCATTGTCAACTTCAGCAATAGAAAAAATAGAAGTGGCGTTGTCATTGTGGATCGAAGAGCGCAACCAAAAAAGGGTGCCTCTGAGTGGTCCAATGGTCCAGGAGAAGGCAAAGCGTCTTTACGTACATTTCAAAGCACCTAGTGGTAGTGTTGGTGGTGAATGTACAGATGGAGGATTTCAAGCATCGGAAGGTTGATTCAATAAATTTAAGGTGCGACAATCATTGTATAGCATTAAAATCGTTGGAGAAGCTGTATCTGCAGATAGATACCCAGAAGAATTTGCGAACTTGATAGCTGGTGGAGGATATACACCTAAGTAAGTATTTAATGCAGACGAAACTGCACTGTTTTGGAAGAGAATGCGAAACAAAACATTCATTTCTAAAAACGAAAAGTCTGCCCCTGGATTTAAGGCAGCAAAGGATAGAGTTACACTGCTGCTTTGTTGTAATGCACCTGGAGATTGTGTTATTAAACCATTGATGCTTTATAGATCCTTAGATCCTCGTGCGTTAAAAAATCAAAACAAGGACAACCTGCCAGTGTTTTGGCATGCTAATAAGAAAGCGTGGGTTACGAGCACAATTTTTTGTGACTGGTTCCGAAATTGTTTTGTTTCTGAAGTTGAAACTGATTTGACATCAAAGAATTTAGACTTTAAAGCACTTCTAGTTATGGACAACGCGACGTCATCCTCGCAAACTTGAAACTATGCATCCAAACATAAAAGTAACATTTTTACCTCCCAATACGACGGCTTTGCTTCAACCTATGGACGAAGGAATAATCCAGGCTTTCAAGCTCTATTACATTCGACGAACCTTCAAAATCATACTGGATAATATTGAATGTGATCCTGATATGAATGTAATGGAATGCTGGAAGAAATTTGACGTAGCAAAATGCATCGTAAACATGAAAGACTCATTGCTAGAACTGAAGTCATACACATTGAAATCATGCTGGAAAAAACTGGCCTGTTCTGATCGCGGAAAATGAGGAAGAGTCTGTGCAAATTCAAACTTTAACTACAAACATTGCCGAAGTTGCGAGTGGAATAGGACGAGATGGGTTCGAACAAATAGAATCAAGTGACATTCAGCAGTTGCTTGAATCGCAAGATGAAGATTTGACTGAAACCGACTTAGAGGAAATGATAAATTCACAACTCATTGTAGAAGAGGCTTCAACAAGCACTGAAAACGTGATATTTATTCTGAAAAATCTTAGTAAAGGCTTAAGAATGGCAAATGAGCTTTGTGATTTCTTTATAAAAATTGATCCATCAATGGAACAAAGTCTTATTTTTAAGAGGCAAATTGCTAATGCCACTGCTGAATATCAGTCTGAATTCAAGGAGTTTTTAAAAAATGCCAAGCAAGAAAAAAATACAAAATTTTTTAAACCATTACCTAAACTTGAAGATAATATATATGTAATTTATCAAAATGTATGGTCAAAAGCTTAAATTAAATCGATTTTTTATGTCTTTGCTATTTTTATTTCGTCACCTAGGAACGTATCCCCGATAACCCCTTATAAATTACCATTCCACATTCACGGTTTCTGTATTCGCGGCATATTCACGGAACACATACCCCGCGAATAAAGAGCTACTGTAGTTTATTTTTTATCCCCGACGCGAAACGAGGAGTTTTATAAGTTCGATCGTTCCATCCGCAGGCCGAACACCGGCCTACAACTGCGGCTGGAGTCGCTGGCCGAGCTGGAGAAGAAGTACCGCAAGGCGGAGAGCGCGGAGGCGGAGGCGTGGTGGCGCGCGCAGTACGGCGCGTCGGTGCGCGTGTGCAGCCACGCCTACTGGCGCGCGCTGTGCCGCAACGCCGCCGACTGCGAGGTGGGGCTGCGCGTGCGCACGCACCACGTGCTGGCCGGCTCCGTGCTGGCCGTGTGGGCGCGCGTCGAGCACGTGCTGGCCGCGCGCGCGCACCTCAACAAGATGCAGGTCGTGCGCATCAAGACCGACGACGGGCTCAAGATCGTCGGTGCGTACCCGCCCCTTTCCACCTTCGGCTAACGCGCTCTTGTACTGTTGTGGATTTTTAACCGTGTACTTCTCTTTCCAGGTACGCTGATCCCAAAGAACTGCGTGGAGCCTCTAAAAGAGGCGTTGGCGTCGGACGCCGTGTCCGTCAGCGAACAGAAGTTCGACCAGCCCGACGCCAAGTGAAGTAGCTCGTAGATAGTTCCTCTCTCTCTCTCTTACGTTATTACTCTCCGACCGTCGAGCGTTTGTCTCGCTCGCACGCTCCCGATAGTCGACCGCCGACCGGGTGTGGAGCACGACTGAATTATTAGGATACCCCTTGAGTGTCTCGCGGACGGTATCGTTTTAGACTGTGTGTATTATTTTAAAGTCAATTTTAAGTGTATTAGTTATTCAAAAGTATATTCTATTAGAAAATATATCACGTGATTTATAGATTGGATTTTTTTAAAAGGCCTAATATAATCCTTGTATAGGGTAGTAATTTAGGTACTTAATTTTCTAACGTTAGATCGTTTTTTCTGTTACGTATATGCGTATACGTATAATCAAATATTATATACTTAGTCACGATACACACGAGATCTATATGGCGATATAATCTAGTTTATAAACACTCAAAGGGTTCGCGACGGTTTCGGGACCGTAGCAAGGGTTGTAGGTGGCGCTAGTGTGCACGGTATACGTCACCGGCCACCGTTTAAATTATTACGTCACATATGATGCGTCATTTAGATATATATCAATTCATAATTTGTAAAATACATGTATTATTTTATCGTTTTTTTCTAGGGAAAGAAAAAGAATTAAAAACCTGGAGCTATTGTCTTTAATCGACTGATGGTTAGCAACATATTTAACAAAACGCTTTCGGAATATTACGATGTCTTATTTAGTTCACAAAAGTTACGTATACCGCGATAATACTCATTTGCTCTATACATAGTAATTTATGTATGTAAGTAATTTTAAGTGTGCTGCCAAAGTGCTTCGATTATAGTAAGCTTTAATACGATGTGCTGTTTCAGCTAATCTTGCCAAAAGTAAAGAGGGTCGGTGATGTATGCCGTGACGTCATTAGCTCGTATAGTGAGAATAATCGAGATCCACGCGCTCGTATAAAACCTGACCATAGAGCGTTAATATTATTTTTTAATCTTTCATATAATATGACCAAGATAATCACGGTACACTCTTGTATACGAATTTAATGTATTTTCAATTCTGTTTTCTGTACAAATATCTTAAATATTTTATTTAATTATTATATGTTATAGTTCCTTTTTATTTTTAATTATTTTCTGCTGACCGTAGCGGACAATCCAATGATGTAATATAGTTACATAATATTATACTAATTATGAAATGTTTGTATGATGTTAGAGTACTACTTGTATTGAATGCACCTGCAATTATTGTATTGAACCCACCATTCTTCAAAATATTAATAAAGCTAAAGTCATCGAACGTTAAATAATAATTTAATGTTTATATTATTATATTCAGGGGGTCTAGTGTGAGTTTATTTCATACCAACTCGATCGTCACGACGGCATCGTTCGGCTTTACGATAGACTGCGCTCTCATTAACCGCAACGCCGAACGCGTTCCAGTCGATGTAAAATAAACTCACACTAGGCCATCAGATAGTGACAATTAGAATTTATGTTCTGGTATGTGTTACATTCCCAAAACCATTTTCATATATTACTACACGTTCATAGGTTTATACGTCGCAAATTATCTGTCAATTTCGTCATTTGCTGTGAGATTTGATGATATAATATTTCCAAATCAATTTACTCAATAGATATTCAGTATGTAGGTGTTATTTTATTCTCAATTAAATAATTTTACGGCTTATTATTAGTGTTTTGATTAGAATCGATGTTTTAATTATAAAAAAAATAGTATTATTGTGGTGTATTGTTTCGTTGCGAAGACTCGGAGTCTAGATGTAGAGAATATCCGTGACGTAGATTCACCATGATTTTCACCGCCTGCGGGGTTTAGGGGGCGGGTAGGACGAGAACGGTCAGAAGTACCGCGACGGGTGCTGTGCCTGTATTTCGCACCTATTCAGGTCTCCGTTCACCTCCGTCTTCTGGATCCCGCAGGCGAGGACTCAAACTAACTAGTTCATCTTGAGTGTTAAAAAAAATATACATTAATTTCTAACGCAGATATCTTTAATCTCTTTTCTCTTCTCTATCTCTTTTGAACAATCAAGTTTTACTGCGAAAGACAACCTCATCGAACGCTAAGAGGATCTAATAAGAAATTTTTAATAGGTGATATTCGCTACATCTAGGCTTCACGTCTTCGCGATACGAACCTCCTACTTTACTGCGAGAATACTGAATATATAGACAAATAAATATTTGAATAGTTTTTTTTTAAATATAAAAAGTTTTTATCTCTACGCCTTTATGCACTAAGTTCATCGATGGCCTTTATATCCTAGGATTTTTTTACCAACCATCATAGAAATCTTTAATGGTAGTTGCATAGAGGTTAAGGTTGTATTGAATAGATAGATAGATTATCAAGTATATAATACTAATATATACGATTACACGCATGCATAATGTCTAAGTATTCTCGTAGTAAAGTGTATCTAAGTGAATATTAATATAATGAAATGACACGTGAATTTAATTGTTGCTAATTGGCAACAGTAGGTTTGTATAAAGGATAATATCGGGATGTTGATGGCTATTGGTATCATTGTCATTAAATCTCGTCTATATACATCTTAATGTGTAAAAATTAAAGACAAAAATAAATGTATATAATATAATGTTGGTTTGATTGTTTATTCCGCTTTTACATTTTAAAACAACATCCAATATGGCGTAAAGTTGGATGAGATTTTCTTTGAACCCTTTTTTCGTACAGAAATGGAGCGAAGGGTGAGTTATATCGGACTGGAATATACTAAAACCGACTAAGTACCATAAATACTGCGGTATTACCGTGTGGAACATGTCTTGGAAAAAATGAGACATAATATGCCATGGAAGATTTGGTAAAATGTATTTCTAGTTTGTTTTAAGGTGGCAGGCTTGGGTGGCTAGATTGTATCTAATACTGTGGAATAAAATGGGTACCACCAATAATGGACCCGAGGGACATGAAAAAGTGTATTAACAGATAATAAGAGTGCAAATGGTCTGTCCTCAAAAGTCCCACATTGTGAGTCATTGTCTGGTTTTAGACATTAATAAATTAAAGACAGAAAAGCTTATAGAAATTCTTAGGTGATTCTGTGTGCTATCCAAGTGAATTTCTTCTATTCTGAAGACAGCACACTAGCCCCTTCTCTGATCCCTAGACTGCTGTGGATTTGCTAACGAAGGAAAACTGCATATTGAACATTTTTGATACAAGCAAAAGTTCTGTACATAAAACATTATGCAAAATGAATTTGGGGTTTTCTTATCTCACTTAATAAGTGTGATACGTTTAATTATTGTGTTAAATCGGGTTTAAAATATTTTTTTGTATTTCGCATATTGCTCTGAGGTAAAATTAAACGTTACGTACTTTCATTCCTTGCCTTTAGTTTCGTTATCAAGTGACAGTTGATAAATGTCAGTGGTAGGACACAAAAATGGTTGGTTTGCTCAAGACTATTATTTAAGTTTAGACTTTGAATAAGAAATTCTCGAGTGTATTGCAAAAATGTCTGATAAAGATATCTCAGTGGAAGAGTTGGAGGAAACGGTAAGCAGTCTAATTCATGGTTTATATTTTTTAAAATTGGCAAAGTTTTTCAGCGGTTTCTAAATATAGGTCATTGAGCCGCATATTCGCTATAAATATTAAACTACAGAGGTTCTCAGCTGTAGGCTCTAGAGCTATCTGCTACCTGTGCCCTTTACGTAAATGTCGTTTAAAAATAGCCCTATGATCGGTTAAGTATTTCCGTTTAGTCCTAAATACCTCAAAAATTTTGTTTACACAAGCTCTATGACTTAAATATTTGTTTAGTTTTGTGTGAACAAGACTGTTTACACAAAATTAACTAAATATATAAAGATTACGGCAAATATTCCAATGTTTAGTGGAATTTATAATTTAACTTTTAGCCAGGTATTATTTTTGCACTTCAGTGTTATTAAGAGGCAAAAAGTAAATATGAGAATATGAATACAGCTGTGTATAAAATATAATCAAACACATATTGATTTTTTAACAAAAGAAGATCACATTTAAATAAAAAATGTAAAAACAAACTATACAAACTTCGACTTAATTATTCATAAATGCTAGGCAAGACAAACTGATGAGCAGCTCGATCTCATGGCATGGAAGATGGATGGTGTGGACAACAAGCTTGTCGAGCCTGTCAATAGTCAAGACATGTGTATAATGAATCTACTCAAATCTGTCTCAGAGGTAAGTCTGCATGGTACTTCAAAATAATCTGATATTGTGCTGAGGTTTCCTTGATATTTTAACTGTTAAATTGTCTACAATATTTGTTACTGTAATTTATCGTTTAAATTTGGTATACAGAGATTAATATAATAATAACTTAGACAGACTACTGATATGTGTATTTATATATTTTTTTAATACATATTACGTACACACATACATATATATTTTTCATCTGTGTGGTGCTGGATTATGAATACAGGGTTCACTATCCCTATTCATTCCGTGGGTGCCGTAAGAGGTGACTAAGGGAACAACACTAAACAGAAACTATTGCAAAGAGAAGAAAACTTGAAACAAACCCATCTGGCCAGTGTGGTATAGTTGTCCAAAACCTGATGTGGACTATTTAAAGCTGATGATTTGATAATGATGATATCATATATAATTTACACCCAAACTTTTTTTTTTTGAGACTCATCTCATTTGCTTAATGTATAGTAAAAAGATCATATATTCTATTTACTTACTACCTATTATCTATTTATTACCTTCTAAAATATGATAATATCAAGCAATATTATATATCAATATTAAGCAAAGCATCTTTGTAAATTCCAATGTAATTCATAATAATAAAAATGGAAAAATTGATAAAAGTACTAAAAAAAATATTTAAAAAACCTCAAACGTCTATACACAGCAAAATTCAAGGAGATCTCAGCAAATAGTTTAAATTGAATACTAAACAAATGATTCATATGGTGATGATTTTGTGATGATGTCACTTTTTTACGTATTATAACACTAGAGATGGATTACTCACCCTATGTAATAATTCAATAATGGTACTAAAGGCATGCTGGTTAAGGATGCTTCACACAATTATATTGTAGTTGATAATTGGACACAGTACAGGAATGTATATAGCAATAACTTTGAATCTATATTTTAGTAAAATAACAGAATTCCGCTTTAACACAATGTTTTTTTCTTGTAACGCTGGAGACGCTTATTGAAGCAACAGAAAAGTGTGCAAGTACAGTATAATTACTTGTTCGTTTGAAGTAGATAAAATGTGTTGTTGCCAAAATAACATTAAATTCGTATGATTTGGTGCAATTTATTTATTTAATTGCCATTCCAAGGGTGTGATCTGAAAATCAGCGCCACACAGACACAGCATTCAATCAAAATGGTGACCCATTCTGGCCCACATGTGTACAGATCCTTCTCTGTTTAATATATTATATTGTATATAATGATCTATTCTGTTTTAAATTGTGATTGTTGTTTTGGCTTCTTATGCTTGGTATTTTATGGACTAATGAATAACTCTTTTTTTTTTTCATTAATTTTTTTTTTTGTATAGTAACCAACCGAAGTGACTTTATTCTTCCTAATGGGAAGCATGAGTAGGACCCAAGAGCGGTGGTCGCCATACTCACTGCGAATGAAGACAATGCAGTATGGTGACCGACGCTGTGGCGACCTATTTTTTTTTTGTTGATGAGGTGGAAAATCCCGCAGGATCCAGGAGTATGTGGTGTTTCCGCTAAAAACCACCTCGGCGGCCGTCCTCAGGAGTCTTACTCTGAAGGGGACTCGGGGCATGTTATTTCAGGTCCGCTCCAGGATCAACGCCGTGCCTGGTCAGATCCTCTCCTGGGGGACGCTATAAAGGTACCCCCGCTGACCTGGTTGGACGCCGTCGACGTCTTCTACGCTGGGGATTAGCCCTCTCTCGATCCCATTCAGCGGTCTCTTTCTGGAGCATTATAGCTTCACAGGAAGAGACCACTGCGCCCTATTCTTCCTCACCCGCCAGCATGGCAGCAATGATGGCTGGCAGGCACAGGTCTCGTCCGATTTGTCCAACTAAGACTCCGCGTTCAAACGCCCACGCGGGGCAATCCTCCAGCGTATGCTGGGCGGAGTCCCAGTCGGCTGTGCAGTGGTGTCATGCTGCACAGTTTGTTTAAATATTTAGAAACCAGGTCAACACCAATCAATAGCAGAGCTATTTCTTGAAATTGCTTGCTTTTTGATCTATTTAAGTGAATAGTTTCTCATATTTAATCAGATTTCTTTAAAAATAGTACAATAATGTGATCTGACAAAGGCACTCAACGCCCTGCAGTGAATTTTTGATACTTTAGTTGCAGGTTAGACTTACCATCGACAACCATCAAATTATTAGTAAATTTTCGTATCAATAAAGTATGTTCATCAAAAGACGTAAAGTATAATAGAAAGCTTACGTACAATACACCATTATAATATTTGGCAACTAGAAAGTATGGCGTTCTCATCATTTAGTCTAATTTGAAACGAAGAGATAACTTACAAACACATCTTTAAAAACTGCCGCAAAGTCCAATTACTGTCGTGTTTTGAGACTGCTGGAGTAGGTAAGCATTCTTCTTCGTATGGTAGATAAACACATTCTATGTCTTCGACTAGCGAAGTTTGGCAGTCAGCTCTGAGTACTCTTGTTTGTCACAAATCGGAAAAGATCAGGCACACTCACGATTACGGTTCCTTCCTGGAAGTTGCATAGCCAAAATTTAGTTCTGGAACCAAAATCTCTTTCTCCAGCAATCTTCTCTATCATAGTGACTTATAATGTAGGTACATACGTTATTCAAAGTGTAGTAATACTATTTTCCTACCATTATAGCTGGAAGTGCCTCACAACAGTCTATGCCAATCTCTCTCTGCGGACTTACCATAGCATCGCTACAAAAGCTGACAGTTCCATCTCCTTTCAGTCCAAAAGAAAAAGTGCCTAATTCGTTTATATTTTTTTTGTAAGTTACTAAAAATTTCGTTATTTGTGACCAGATTTATTTTTATTTGAGATACTCTCTGTTTTAACCAATTCCATGCACCATCGTCATCAATATCATCATAAAAATGGAAAAAACATACGGATTTGTTTTCATCTCTTAAAGTTTTCACGTAGCGAATATAGACGAAATTATATATCTATATTGTTCTTGCACTGTGTCTATTAAGTAATATTGAGTAAATAACCCACCAGGCCTTATATATAACATTTATGTATAAACACAAATATGTATTTACTTTTTCAGCGAAGCGATAAAGTCGCCGGCAGGTCAGACATTGATTATGTAGTCATGTTGCTTATGACTTGTTGTTTTTACACCATACAACTATATACCGTTTTTTTCTATGTTACATTGAGACGTACCAATACCTTTTACTGAATATACAATAACTTTTCAGAATACTTAAAATGTGTATCGGAATATATATTTGGCGTTTGTTAGGTAAATCATACTTTATGTTTTAGATCACTTTTCAAGCTGTAAAAAGAAGATGGCTAAGTGTTAGCCATCATATTGTTATATAGTAAAGAACAATGAATTAACACGTTAGTTTCGCGGGTGCACGATACAGGGGTATAATAAATTTACGTTGTAGCATGCAGAGGGTAGCTTGCATTCTACACGACTCGGGTACTTGCCGAAGCACTCGTGTCCGTTCTATACGACTCGGGTACTTGCCGAAGCACTCGTGTCCGTTCTATACGACTCGGGTACTTGTCGAAGCACTCGTGTCCGTTCTATACCACTCGGGTACTTGTCAAAGCACTCGTGTCTGTTCTATACGACTTGGGTACTTGCCGAAGCACTCGTGTCCGTTCTATACGACTCGGGTACTTGTCGAAGCACTTGTGTCCGTTCTATACCACTCGGGTACTTGCCGAAGCACTCGCGTCCGTTCTATACGACTCGGGTACTTGCCGAAGCACTCGTGTCCGTTCTATACGACTCGGGTTCTTACCGAAGGACTCGTCTCCGTTATATACGACTCGGGTACTTGCTGAAGCACTCGTGTCCGTTTTATACGACTCGGGTACTTGCCGAAGCACTCGTGTCCGTTCAGGGAGAGGCTACTATTTTTTTGAACGCTCCGGATCGTACTTTTACCAGTCCTATTTGATGGTTTTATAGTAGTTATTATTTGCATAGAGAGATAGCTTTTGTTACGAAACAGTTGATGTAGATTGAAGAGGACATGATTTCATAACAAAAACACCTCGTCGTTTTTGCTGCTCCTTTTTTACTACGCTGCGTGTTGCGGGTTCGAACTTTATACGGATGATACTTTGTGTGATCCACAAACTATTGTTCCAAGTCTGGGTTCTTTGTTTCTGTTACATGAATGTTTGTACATTCAACGGTGACACAGGACACATTCTTAGGGCGGTAGTTTTTTAAAAAAGAAAATTATTGCATTTAAAATATCTTAAAAAATATAAGTCTAATTTAAGACGTGATCGTGTAGCTACAGATACTATCCTTGATTTTCATCTTTCATTAATTCCTCTCACAGTAAAGGTACAACAAGAAACCCTGTACCGTATTTCTCTCCAATATATTCAAGTATCAATATTCTACATCCGTATTTATTAAGTCACAGATGCTCGTAGAATAGACATCGTCGCCATACGGCGCTTATGAACAGACTTTTGTTCTTCATAATAAGTGTACGTATCATAAAAACGCGACACAAATAAGATACGTTGCCATATATTGTGAGGGGATATCAAATTATTCTTTGTTTTTGTTTACGATAATAAACATGACGTCTTCACGCGGCTGCCTGATCCCGAGCTAGGCAGAGCCTGTTCTATCATAATTGGACTGCTGATATAAATGTAGTGATGGATAAGGAATTCAGTATCATCACCCCTATTCTTCACATGGGTGTTATAAGACAAGATCATTGCAAAGAGAAGCAAAATTTAAAACAAACCATAGGGTTTCTCTGACCAAACTGTCTGGTCAGAGTGGTATAGTAGGCTAAAACTTTTTTGCTAAAGAGATGCTTATGTCCAACAGTGGACTGCTAAAGGCTGTGGATGATGATTGATGATAATGAAAAATATATAATAGTTAAATATGTCCAAATATGTATAAATTTAGTCTCTCTATACATAGAACAAGTTATCTTGCTCGTAGCACTATTATTTTTTCTGGGCAGAAATAGAACCCTAGATCTTTGGTTTAATAGTCAGAGTCCCTAACCAATAGACTAAGCTTGTCTACGGATTTCATTAGTCCAGTGCAGATTAGGGAACGGTGCAGTTTTATTGAAATGGGTGCAGTTGTTTTCAAAGTACACAATAATACATATAAGTGGCATAGCTTTGTATTTTAAATATACAATATGAGTAAAGTAGGAAATTAAGTAAAACCTCTGAAATTCTGGCAAGAAAACGATTCATGTGGCGACGTCTTAATTATCTGCATTTGATTACCGATTTAGACGAAATATTATTGGAGTTGTACAACACCTAGTAAAGCTTTAAAATTGATAAAATTGCTAGTAACTAATCAACTTTCTGGATTCAGAAATAAAAAAAATATGATACCATAATGCGGGCATGTCAAGGATACATCTCGTTACCAACTTCGTCACGTATACAAGCAAAGTGTTTAAGTATAAATAAAGAAGCAAACAAATTTACTTGTTGTTCATGAAAAGTTCGGAGCACGATGTATAAACTTACCAAGAATATCTTTATTGTCTTTGTCTAGAAAAGAACACCAGAGGGAATTACCAGCCTCGCAGTCTCGTTGACCTAAATTTAGTAAAATTCGCTGAGTAACTACTTACTCCATCATACCCTTATTATATTGCTCGGTTTCGGCGGAAAAATGTAGGCAACAGCCGTAGCTAAATCCCGGTCTATGTTCAACGATAATGAGAAACGTAGTGGAGTTAATAAGAAACTTGGGTTTATGTTTTATGAATTTATTCGGTTTTTTTCTAGATAGTTAATTTGGGTTAGCGCTTCTACAATCTTAATTTCTTAAAAAAAATCTTATGTGGAAACAGAATCAAATAAAACTACATGACGTTTTGTACGTATTGGCCTATGGTATGGAGCTTGCGTTTGTTCTAGAAAGGTGGTTCCTGAGAAAAACAAGTTAATTTTTGAACTTTTCCATATATTTTCTGGAATTTCAGATTAAAATTAAAATATCGACAAAAATACATCCAGCAAAAATGCTGCCTCGCTTATTTGTTAATCTCAATTATTATTGATTAAAAGATCATTACAGTACATAGTTTAGATAACAATACATCAGTGAATCAAATATTAATAGTTTCTGTTAATGAAACAAGAATTCACAAGTTTTAATATAGGCTCGTTCATATTAAAGTTAAATGTTTTAGAGAAACTAGAGTGGCTTCTAGAGATGCTAGAACGTCTGAGAGAAAATGGACATGTTCTTAGAGGTACTGGACTATATTGGAGAAACCAAACAAGGATTCTCAGACTGCCAAACAAACAATTTAGACTGTCACATTATCAAAGTGCAAATTGACTTCAAATTATTCTACGTATAGGTACTCAAAATAATCCCAGTTAGGCCAACAGGCCAATATCTCTGTAGGGGCATGGCGATTTGAGGAAAACGGCTGGTAGCGGATGGATGTGGACTACCCAAGATCGGGATGATTGGCACTGTTTGGGGAAGACCTTCGTTCAACAGTGGACGGCAATAGGCTGAAGTACCACATGAGTAGGGACTCAATGTAACATTCAGTAGTACAATTAACATTTAAACGAAAAACAACAAGTCAGAACCTCATGCTTTTCAATATATAGCTGGCAAAGGCTTGACCTTAGTACCGGGTTCAAGTCTGCAAAGCCTCAGGAGTCGGGGCCGCTTCAATCGTTCAATGAGCAGTCGCTTAAATATATGCGTTGCGCCCTCAGGGCTGCCCCCGTGTCGGCGATTTTCTGTATACGTCTGATTAGTTACGATTTAACTTCGATACTGCAAACTGTTTATTTTTTTAACTGTCAACACTTATTTATATTCTGACAAGTTTTTTAAAACACCTTTTTATTGCGGAGATTAAAAAAAATGCTATTTAAAGATTTAAAATATTAGGGTTAAATATGTTTTGCTTCGCCGAGATACATGAGTTTTTGAGTACTTAGTCTCCAAAATGTTTTGTAATATTTACGCTACTGTAACGTACCCTTGTTATTATTTGTTATTGATTAGCGAAACTACTTTTTCGGGACAGCTTACGAACTTTCTAGAACTTTTATTAAATTGAGGCCGGATCGTTAAGAGGGCCGCCATATTGTTTGTATACGTTCTAGTTGTGCTATAAAGAGAGTACGCAAGAGCGAAGAATAGCGCACAATACTCGTACAAACGAATACCATTGCAGTGGTTATTATAGTCCATCGAATGCACAGAGTAAATACAAAGAGATGCTCTAATTAGATTTTGTTATGAAACAATGAGTGACAATTTGCGGATGGATAGTGGTGTTAAGCTCCATCGATTCTGTCTGCCAAATAATACTAAACCAAATATTGTTAATGTCGATGTTGCTATGTAGTTTAGCTATCTTACACTGTGTAAGATACGGACGTACTCAGAATACTGTATGTTTTTTTTTATTTATAACTGAAACTGAATTTATAAAAAATTATACATTTTGATATAAAAATGAAATTAGTTTGATAATTCTACGGTTTTACCGCTAAGGTTATTGAGATCGTGTGAGTTACGCCTATACAAATTTGTTTCGTGGTAAAAACTATGAAACGTCAAATAGCACCTTCTGGATTAGATAGAATATAAATGTGGATAAATTTGAATAATTTATATTTATATGGAAATAAATAATTTGATACTTGAATTCATAACTCGTACAAATTATATAAATTGTGCGTATTTACCGTGCAGTGTGTAAATCGTAGCATTAAGTTTGCAGTAACGAAGTACTTTTAATGTTGGTATAGTATAGTGATAAAGTGTATGTCTACTGTCTAGCTTACCTATATCATTTTATGTTATATATATGTACTTGTTCTTCACAATATCATCAGTGGATACTTCAGATATCGCCCGACCCCATTCATCACATTAGATTGTTTTTATTTTTGACTGTGTCTATCGTATAGTTTGACGACAGCAAAGTGTCAGTCAACTCCGACTAACAAATGTTCAACCAATTTGACATCAATTGGTAACATTCTTATCTCATTCAAATTTTCCAATTCCATTCAAATCTAAAATAAAATTAAAATTGAAATTGTAGTTTTTATGCAAGTTGCTTTCGTCTTTAAAAATAATACTTAATCAAAAAATATTACCAGCATTAAAAAATCTATTATTAAGTTATATATTTTCAAAATTAAAATTTCGTTAGTGTTAGCCGGAGTAGACTATCAACCTTTCCATGTACTCATTAATCTAGTGTCCACAGGTTCGGTCCGATTACCAACAACTTCGTCGTGAGCTGGTAGAAGTACAGGCCTTGCAGAGAGAGCTATCCTCGAGGCTCAGGTCACAGTTAAGACTGGTGCACGGCAAGTTCGCGAGGCTCCGTCAGCGACTCGCCGCGGCTTCGCCCCCACACTGAACCACCCCGCCGACGATACCCACACGTCTTCATATATGATATTATTAGATATGGTATCTTATGTTGGACTTATAAATTCTTGTGGAAACCTACATCCCAAATCACCAATGTTGTCATACAAAATAATGTTGTGTACGAAAATGTTGGGCATTTTAATCTAATTGAAATCAAACGAACGGTGAATCCTTCGTTCTTCCAGTTGGGAACTTCAATGAGACCATTACGAGTAGAAATACTTATAATTTATTGTTCGGTATTTAACATGCGTATAAATCTTGATTGTTATGTTGAATTGTATTTTTGAAGACGTTCAATAATTTATATTTACGTGCGTTGGGCCTATTAGTGTTAAAAAATATCTGGATATAATACTGTATCGTATAACTATCAATTTTAAACTATAACAATCATTAAAAAAAAAATTAGATAGATAACTTAAAACTTATGAAATATATTCTAAAAGTAAAAATATAATTTTCAGAGACTCGATGGAGTTTAAACTCTTGATAGTGATCTTACGTAAACGAATCTTAAATTGTAGTTGGAATTAAATGTATGTGCCAATGACGTATGTACCTACCTATTTAGTGATATGTAATGTAAGCACGAGAGACGCAGAATTAACATAATCTTGATCTCACGGAGGCTGTGGCGACGACATCGTTAGTTAGCTCTTCAGGAATTTTATATACGTACGAAATTTTATTCAAGTCTATGAATATTTCAGAAAATCTTAAATTTTTTTGGCTTACATTTAAACAACAGAAAAAAAAACTAAGATAACTAAATAGACGCCTAGTTTTTGAAGTTCGTTACAATACAAATGTTAAACAATCTATTGAGATCAGAAATCTACATACATAATGTTAAATATAACAATAAAATACATATTTATAATTACCGTAACTTGTCGTCTGTTATATATTCGAGCACCTATTGAGAAAAAAAACACGTTTGTTATGTCATCTATTTTTATCATATTTGCAACGTTGGAATCCTGGATTTTTAGCAAGTATCCAGGAGACTTTCTTCAATGAGTCTTCGCCACACCTCGTCTTACTAGTCCCTACTAACTGTTCATTTAATATTTCGTAATCATTTTGAAGGCATGTTAAAAAATCTACTGAAACTTGTCTTGAATGGATGCTCCATGAGAGGCTCGAGATAAAATGTATTTTGGAAACGCCTGGCGATTTTCTGTCAAAAAATGACAAATCCCTGGATCAACAACAGACAGACATCTCCAAAATAGCTATTCAAGTTCACAAAATGAAAAAAAAATATATAAATAATATGTTCATCGAAGACCTCAGTGACCTCACAAGTTCATGTTCCAGTAGCTTATTTAATGTGAATAGCGTTTTAGAACCCAACGTAGATGTTTCGTTATATTGTAAGTCGGTGCTAATGATTGTGTGTGTCGGGAAATGAGTGCCCGAGAGGGAACCATCCGGATAATTACCTCTACTAATCGTTGTGTTGAGATTTTATAAAAAAAAAAAACTATGGCTACAAAGTATATCCTAAACCTTTTCCGATTCGTTCTTTTGTATATTTTGAAATAGTAATGACATGGCATGGTAATCTGAGTCATATTATGACATAGCATGTAATATGCCATAATATGCATGACATTACATGAATAGTTTGACAGCTCGATAAGAGCGGTAGTTAAATGTTTCAGATTAGATTTACACCAACCTTAGATTCGTGTCTAATAAAAAAAAAATCTCGACACAACGGTGTGGTCATAGATTAAACAAGACGTGTAATATAAAAGACGTTTATATTGCAGAAGAATTATAAAATGTATTAGTTGGTCCAAACACTATTGTAATGGCAAACATGACCTTGAAATGAAATTGTAAGGTCAATTCATATGAAAGCCGGAGCGAATTTAACCACGTGTGCTAAATGAATACTGATAATAAAACGTAGTGGAATGTTTTTTTTTTAAATTCTAGTTGTTTTGTATTGCTTTGCATCGGTATTCTAGTCTATCGGTATATCGCTTTAAATTGTTTAAATGCAATTATTTTCTTATTTAAATACACATAATTTAACTAAACATACTTATTAAGAATGTAAAAAAAATAGTCTCGAATTTCATAATATCAATTTCGAATATCATAAACTACTCGAAAGTCATTATACCATAAAAGTTGAATCGATTCGAGGACGTCAATTTGAATTGATTCGAATTTTGAAAATCATATGTCACTATCTCGAAATGTGGAATTTTAAATTTATGAATCGGAATCAAAAAAAAGTATTTTGAATTCGATATAAACTCACTTTATGCGTAATATTTTTTTAATATTTTAGATTCGTACCTATCGTTTTTTACGTTCAGTATTTTCCGTAGAAGTTTTATTTGATTGCGCGGAGGCTCTATCAATAGCACGAGATGAACCTTCTATTGCGAATAAAGAAAGCTCGTCTGCATTCTGAATGTCAAGTAGGTGGACAAGTTTCTTGATATCATTGTTACCAGTAACAAGCAGGCTTCATTATAACAAGAATAAGTTTGTTATTCAGAAAATATCTTATGATAATGAAAAACTTTTCTACAGTTTATGAGCGAGATTATAAGGATGATATTCTCGTTACCAACTTTTGAATAAAAAAAAGTACGTAAAATTAAAAGAGGTCAATAAAAATGAAAAGAGGCTTCTCATTTTTATTTCAATTTATTTAAACAACAGTGAAACAATACTTTTTAGAAGTTTAATGTCTTCTAACTTTTCAACCATCGCGTTCCATAGTGTATATAATTTACTTCTACCGGAATTAACGCACTCATGATAGCCTATGATATGAGCCTGAAGTTTCGACCAGGTTACACTGGCCGTGAGCTCGGTCAGTGAATACCCATCGCGACATTAGTCTCTACCATCTTAAAAAGGATGCCTTCGATTCATAGAAACAAAATACAATTTCCTTAACTATAAGACGACAATTTTGCTTACGATAAGTGCTAACGATAGAGTCTGCTATCTTGATTCATTATACCATACTTTTTTATTTATATTTAGACCCGAATATTTCTATTAAACTTTGGCAATTTGTAATCTTTAAATTTTTTAAACACGAAATACTTTTTATATCCAAATAAGACGTCTTTTCTTTTTTTTTTCTTCTTTAATATAGAATATAGGCTATGGTTGGCGATATATTTCACAATTTAGAACATTTAAAGCACATATCACGCACTTGCATGTTTACTCAAACACGTTTATTGTATAGGAGGGTAGTTGTATCATGTTTTAACATGTATAAAGAATTTTAAAAGCACTTTTAAAACTTTTTGTACATGTTTGTAGTTTTATGGGCTTATTTAAATATGACAGTTTTATTTGACAGCCAGTACGTCAGTGGTTGACTTGACGTAACGTCATAATTCGTGTTTTTTTCTCTATGAATTTTGTCGTAAAGAAACCAAAAATAAACGCTTATATGGCACTGAAGAAGAGCATTGTACGTTACGGGTACCAAGTTTTCGCAGATTTTCTGGCAGTGCAAAAAATATTCATTGGATCTTCTTAGGATTTCTACCTTAGGTGCTCTATAATTTATTACTTTACGTTTTTTTACGTCAAAATTAAAGTTATAGTTTGATTAATATGGGGAGTTTGTTTTAAAACAATGCTTTTCTTATGAAAGGAGGCTTTAGCCAACTACACGACACTGACCAGACGCTGCACTCATAAAGCTGTCATATTTGTTTTAGCATATAGCGCACTTAGTCAAAATACTAGTTGTAGTGTAAGGAAAATACATGTCTGAAACTATGTCTAAGTCGTAATGTCTAAACACGTATACCTGATTTACATAGACTAGTTAATCGTAAACTCGATATGTTTTTTGATATAGGTTTTACACTAAGGGCGTGGCGTTGAATATGGTTTACGATTATCGATGTCGATAAATGTTTTTTATCGATAAGTTTTCTAATATGCTGCATGTTTAGCTCGTAATTAGGGATGGAAGTGCTAGTTTTAATGGCATTTCGTTCCTTACAAATGTATTTTTTCATTCGATTTCACAAAGG
This sequence comes from Hypercompe scribonia, assembly GCA_949316085.1. Classification (NCBI taxonomy): domain Eukaryota; kingdom Metazoa; phylum Arthropoda; class Insecta; order Lepidoptera; family Erebidae; genus Hypercompe; species Hypercompe scribonia. The sequence continues at coordinate 16,327,790 of OX438987.1, forward strand.
TTGGTAGTATTGAAAATGTGTCGTAAAATGATAATTAAAAGGTGTCAGTTATCGCGGTAGTGGGTGTGGGTACTATATATTATTTATTCGCGATGAGTATGGTGACCACAACTCTTAGATTCTATTCATGCTTTCCATCAGGCTGAGTAGAGTCACGTTAGCAGGCTATCAAAATAAAAAAAAAGCCGTATTTTTCTTTGAGATTCCTAAATTCTGATAAAGCAGTGTTAAATTCCTGTAATAGGCAGTTTAATATTTGCGAATTAGAATAAAAAATATTTCAAACTATTCAAAATCAATTATAATATAGCTGGCCGCTATGATTTTATTAATAATGTTGCATTTAAAAAATACTAGTAAATAATAATTTACACAATCCATGGAATTAAATTCGGATAATATTTCTTTGATCTACCACAACTGTGACCAAATGCTTATAAGAACGCTTGGAGATATCATTTCACCCATTTTGGTAGTGAAAGCCTCGTTTTGATTGCGCCATCCAAAGCTGCATATCGCTATTCCAATCAACTTTTTTTTTCAGTTTTTATTTATTTTTAACAGAGCTAAATATGTAGATATGTTATATGAATATGAATAAAATTTATCGACATTGTCTCGAAAGGAACGAAATAAATTAAAAGGAGATAGAGAGCGGTTACTACGACTTCATAAGTGTTAGTATTTAGTTGATATTTATAAATAGTAACTTTAGTTACTAATTCGTTTAGTATCGGTGTTGTGAACAACTAGAATTGTGACTTCTAGTATATTTTGTTGCATGTTTCTTGTTTGTTTTAGGGTCGTTGACGCTGTCTAAAAATAGTTAAACACAAAGTGAAAATACACTGAAATAACCAAACGATTTTTTTTCCTTTTTTGAAAACTGCCTCAGAATTATGTTATCTGTTGCTAACATTGTTTGGCAACAGAAAAACTGTCGCTTCCTGAATAGTATAGACTAAAAATACAATACAACAAGAACAGATATTGTAATGTCAGTTTGTAATCTCACCTATTGAGGAGGCGCATTTTTTTCAGTTGCCAAACAGATAATAACATCTGAACCATTTTTTCTATTTAGTCTGCAATTGTGTGGATTCAGGAATACCCAGGGCTGTAAGACTGGTTCAACGCAATTTAACCAGCGTCAACTACCTTTTCTTTTAAATATACGATATTCGTTACTTAATATTTAAATTCACGTATGTTAAGATTCTGAGAAGCGTTTATTTCAAATAGCAAGTAACGTTGATTATTTTTCTATAAGTAAACACGTCCATGTTTTAATAGCACTAATAATACCTACATACCGATGACGCGTTGTGATCTTTCCTCGTTTATAAGTGGTATAAGTTAACATACATGGCTACTTGTGGCCGTTTTGAGTTGTGAGCGAAAAATCGACAAGTCGACTTTGTTTCTAACAAGTCGTTTACATTACTTCTATATAAGAAGTGGGTTGTTGGATAAATATTTGTAATTTCCAGTAATAACTATAACATTTCTTATTTTCTAAAACCGGTTAATGAAAGTTTTGATTGAAGTATATTTATCACTTCAAAGGAGGAGTAATCTGTTGGTTTTTGTTCGTTATTTGATATAGTCACAGTTTTATTGTAAATTTAATTAATAGGTTTCATTTCAATTCGAAGAAATTAAAATTCAGCGATGAAGAATTTAGCTTGTTACAATTTACTATGATGAATTCATTGTTGTCAAAAAAAAATTTCTGAATCCACTCTTTTTTTTACTTCTGTAACTTCTGACAACGTTTAATCAATTATTAAATCCTTTTTCGTACAGAAGGAAGTATACATACTTGTTTTTTATATTCTTACGGCCTCTAAAAATTTATTAACACCACAGAGTACTTATTGATGTCCAACGTATGACAATATTATTGCACACTATCCTATACACTACGTAGTTACCTTTTTAACATTAGACCTACACGAAATTTCAAGTCACTAAGACCTGCAGACCACTTAACGATTAAAAGTATCGATTAATACTTATTCGATGTTAGTTTGAAAATGATTAAGAAACCATCGATAGATCTATTATAATATACGTCACTATTTCACATGATCGCCATATTTTGTGCACGATATCCCATATGCTCTTGTAATAAGGTAATATAGGATTAAAAAAATGATTAGAAGTGTTGCCAGGTCTTGGTAATTTCTTTACGTAACGATAAAATATTGTGTTAAGTTTCGTAGATATAAATTGAAAATGCAATATACTTATTATATTTGGATATCCTTAATGTATTCTTACTTACCGTTACGATGTATTGAATACCCGATTTCGACTTTGTTTACAAATAAAGAATATTTTACAGTTCGTTTGTGTTTTATTTTTTAAGCCTCATTCATTAGAGCGGTAGATAACAGTGGGAATGTTAAACGTATTTTAGAATAATAAAAAATTGGGAGTTGTCTAGGGACACCTGGATGGAACGAAGTTCCTTCCGATTAATTGGTGAAGGAATTGCTACCAGTGAACTTAGGCGTACAGATTGCCGTGCTTTTCTATTGTTTTATTACATTGTATACACATATTCATTATATTTTTAAATATTAAAAAAAATAAAAAATACACATTTAAAAATATAAAAAATATCTATGGTCTACTCCACCGACATCCGAGTACAGAGACCAAGACACCGGTGGTTAAGGCTCCAAAGACAGGAACCTCCTCACAATACGAGCCATGTCAAGATCCAACCTTCTAACGTGAGCCGCTTAAGGTGTTGGTCGTGGCTCTTAGCTATTAATCCGTGAACAGATATGATTATCGGAACAATGATCACCGAATCCACATTCCACATATCGGCAATCTCGTGAGACAGATCCAAATACTTCAATTGTTTTTCTTTTACTACTTTCACGAGATTCTCGTCATGAGGAACGGCGATATAGACAATCATTGCACGGCACTCTAATCGATCTATCACCACAATATTATTGGCAACAATAGTCCTATCAGTGATAATAGATCGATCCCAATATAAGTTCGACCGTTCTCGAGAACTAGTTCGGGCACATACCTGTAGTAAGGCACTTCAAAATTGACAAGTTGGTATTTAAGGGCAAGCTGTTGGTGTACGATCCTGGCTACTTGGTTGTGCCTGTGCAAATACTTACCGTTAGCAAGACGAGAACAACCAGAAATAAGATGCCTAATAGATTCTCCAGGACGGTGGCACGCCCGACAGATGTCAACCGTACTATCCTTTAGGATATATTTCCGGTAGTTATTCGTCATGATAACTTGGACCATAATCGCACAAACAAAACCTTCGGTTTCTCTGAAAAGATCACCATACCGTAGCCAAGATGTCGACGCTGTAAAGTCTATATCAGACCCGTGTAGGGCCCGATAAAATCGACCATGAAGTTCTTTACCCTTCCATACTTCCCTGTGATCAGTAGTACTAAGTACTACAGGTTTGCGCTTTAGCCAGAGCGAGCGGGGTAGAACCAGTATTCAATGCAACTCCATTACGATGCACTCCACGTTAGTCCGTAGAAAATATTCTTTGACATTGTAAATCTCGCGATTGTGTAAAGTTTTGATATTTAATAGACCACGACCCCCAAACTTTCGCGGAATATACAACCGCATAACCGATGAACGTGGGTGGTGCATACGGAATGCAGTCAGCAATGTACAGACTCTCCTGTCAAAGGCATCTAATTCGGTCTGAGTCGGTCTAAGTACACCAAAGGAATACATCAGAACCGGCATGACTCAACTATTACAGGCTCGCACCTTGTTACACCCTGATAAAAGACTTTTAAGTACTTTTTTTAGGCGGCCAAAGAAGCGTTCCTGTAACATTTGTTTCACGCCAGATTTTGGTATTCCCAAGGACTGTGAAAAACCTAGATATTTGTAAGTTTCGATGGCAGAAAGAGATCTGAGTTTTGTTGAATCTGGAAGTTCTATTCCTTCAGATTCTACAATCACGCCCTTCTTTACATACATGACTGCACACTTGTCTACACCAAATTCTATCTTGATAGAATTACTAAAGATTTCAGTGACCCTTCATAACGTCGTCAATTGTACTTTTGTGGAGGCCAATAATTTCAAATTATCCATATAAAGAAGGTGAGATATAACTTGATCACCTTTCTGCAACCGATGGCCTAACTCTGAACCCTCTAACAGAGTGCTGAGAGGGTTCAAAGCTAGACAAAACCACTAGGGACTCGACTGTCACCTTGAAATATACCTCGCTCGATCTTTATAAGTATGTCGTTTATCGCAGTCCGCCGACATCCTGGATAGCGAGTGTTGTTCTCCATTGACTCATACACGACCTTAAGAAAGTGCACAGAGTTGCATCAATTTTATACAACTCTAGCACTTTCAAAAGCCATGTATGTGAAACTGAGTCATAAGCCTTCTTGTAATCCTTCCAACATGTCGCCAGACTCTTACGACTATGACGTACCTGTTGGCTAATGGTCCTGTCTATGATAAGGAGCTCTTTAGCGCCACGTGCCCCACTTCTACATCCTTTTTGAGAAATAGGAAGTACCGAACTATTATTTATGTGTGTAGTAATTTTGAGTCTCAAAATGGATGTTAGAAGTTTATATGTAGTTGGTAAACAAGTAATAGGTCTAAAATTTTTGGGATGCATGGCGCTACTAGATTAAATGGGTTACACCAGTAGTTAAAATTGTGGGAATGAACCAGAATCAAAAGCTGCTTGGAATTGTGATGTCAAACAAGTATATGAGCTTCAGAACCACTTAAGCCAAAAGTTGTGCAGTCCGTCTGGACCAGGTGATTGCCAATTCGGTAACGAACGGACTGCACAACTTACATCATCTTTATTAATAGTAATGTGTTCCATAGCTGTTATAGACTCCCACGAGCGTTTGACATCCTCCAACCAATCACCCTCTGTATGAGTGACAGGCACTGATCAGATGTTACGCCAAAATGAATTAGTGGTATTTTCATCTGGAAAATACCCATCACTCACACATGGATTCGGTTCCTCCCATTTCCGGTATACCCATTTCTCATTCCTTTGGAACATTCGATTCTGATTATAGCGATCAACTCGTTTTCTATAACGTCTTATCCTATTTGCCCATGCATAAACTTTTTACTTTAGAAAGTCTATGCGCTCTGTGACACAGGACATGTACTGTGGAGAACTAATGGTAGTCCCCAAGATTGCCTGTTTTATAAAGCGCATGACTCTTGGCCGTGTATTACCACTTTTAATACTAATTAATTTACCGATGAGTGTTCTAGTCTCAGCAATACGACGTTCAATTCTATACTACCAAGCTGATACAGCATTTTTGGGTCGAGTAGTACTGACACGTTCAATTAATTTAACACCAGCTACTCGACAAACTGCAATAGCCGCACAGTATAGAATAGAATGTGTATCACTAAGATCTTCGCTTTTATCAAAATAGTCTGAAAATAACGAATCCAGGACACTCACAAGCGCTAAATTACGTTTATGAATGGGCAAACGGCATAACCGTGATCTACTATTAATATTTACAAATCGGTATTTCTGAATCGCATCCTCCAAAGCACAGCTATAACTTCACTCTCCACTAGTTCATCAACCTCTTCAATACCTGATGGTAACTGAGGTGTGCTATTGGCCACCGTAGTGTGTGACGAAGAGAGGATAGTAAAGCTTTTCCTTATGTTAGAGCGTATCCTCTCAAGTACTGTGTCATCCAGCAGGTGACAGCGCTGTATAGCTCGTACTTAATCCGACAATCGTTGTGTTGAAACGTTGATGGCTGGTTCAAGTACCTGAAACAGAGACTAGTCTAACACGTTATGCAGTAAGATTCGTTCCCAACTCTGTAGCTCGAAAATATGCCCGCATGACATTTTCATTTATTGATTTTGTTCACTTCATGCGGCGCACATTACCACCGGTAGCGGGGACCCTGTTTGAGGTCAGTGGTCCTCGTGATCCCACTCTGGTGGTCGGGTACTCTCCTGCCGACGTACAGATCTTGGCGACGTCGGCGGAGAGAAAAACTCGTCGCTGGAGCTAGAGCTCGACGCCTCTGCAACAACCGGTACATCCATTGTTGCTTCCGGAAACGGCAAAGCGGAGCGGAGCGACGAGTCCAGGGATGTTATTTGTGCTTTTTGTGCTCTAGACTTAGCTCTTGTTATCATATTCGCCGGAATTTCTCGAGTGAAAATATTTCAACATGACGTTTAAACGTCATGTCTCACATCACATATATTTCTTTGTATTTTTATGGTCCTGTTTTTATGCTGTAATCCATTGTAGTTCATTTCAAAAATTTATTGCAGTTACTTTTGTTGTTACATAGAAAAATGTAGTATTTGTTAAAAAATATGTTTGAGAAATGCCAGCTACTTTAAGTGTTGCCAGGTTTATTTATTATTTTATTCAAAAAATCTGACTAAACGTAACAAAACAAAAATAATCGTCGCGACACTACACTGTTCAAAGCAAAGTAGAAAGACGAAACGAAAATAATTGGCTAGTTTTCTATGAGAGAGAGCAGACAGAGAAACATGCGCACGCCGCACGGCTTACTACAGTATGGGTCGATTCATACTAGCGCAGAGTCGAAGTGCATCGAAGCGTCAAATTTTTTACAACTAAAGCGAAGCCGCACGAATGCGGGCGTATTCGCACGAATGCGCGCATATTCTGGCGCGCACTCTCACGTGTAGTAATGGGCATCAACAGCTTTTTCCCAAGCATTATTTTTGGAATGTTTGTTACTATAATTTTTAGCTTTTGTATTAAATAGGCATTCATATTTTTGCACCAGGTAAATTAATTTTTAGTCCGAGTCCATTGTGATTAACACCGACGCAGGCCAATTTCCGACTGATGACGCGTTGGTTCGCTAGTGGGCGCGTGGATACACGAGAATGCGCGCGCACCAATCAACGTTGTTCGCGCGCAGACGCGCGAATTCCGACGAATACGGGCGTCTTTTTAAAATCTCTGAAGTAATGTGTGCGTTACGCTGTGGAGTTAAGGTTGAATTTGTTATATTCAGTTTTGGATAGACGCTTCGATGCGCTTCGACTCTGCGCTAGTATAAATCGACCCTATAGCAAAAAGTGTCGTGACAACTTTTCATCTGAATTTTTTCCGTCTAGCCTCCCTCGCAACGCGCGATAAGGCACTTTGTTCCAGTATTTTTTTGTCACTTGAAAACTTTGACACTGGCGGATACAGCTAAGGTAAAAGTGAAGATACAATATCTTTTTGTCAGGTCTGCTCTAGATTTTGACGTAGCGTCTCTCTTTAGTGAAGACATATACAGGGTGTCCAAGAACCTGGCGTCCAACTGGATTCCCACGATGCCCCAAGTTCTAACAGTACTCAGAAAAATATTTTAAAAAATCCACCCCATGTACTTACAGAATTATACTGATTTCAAAAAAAAAGGGGAAATGAGCACCCTGTGACATACTTTTGAATGCTGTGACTGCTAATGCTGATAATTTCGATATTTCTTGGAGGTTTTGTAATCTAGGGTATTGCTGTGTCTAAATAGAATGTAAAAATAAAGTACTTTTTGTACCATTTTAAAATAAAATATTATTTTAACTAAAGGTGATATGGAAAACTATTGAATTTCGCAACTTTGACCGACTGTAGTGTAAAAAAAATGTACCAAAATAGTATGGCAAGTGACGTCAAATTTTGACGCGTTTATTCCTCTTTTTAAAAAGGTATAATACTTACACATTAATTTGAAAAAAAAAATTTTGATAATATTTTTACTCAACAACCCAATTTTTACGATGTCTTACAGAATTCTTAGAAAGAAAAATTTACGACGAATTGAATCTAACCTCTAAAGAATTACTATTGTATGCTCATAAAAATAACAACAGGCCTCTCAAAAAACAGGTTAGACCGTAAGGGACGGTATGTGCATGCATCTCACCATAGTGATTCGTTATTACAACAGGAGGGAGCAAGACAGAAACTATCTTTGCGATTTGCTGGTTCTTCTTTATGGTACCCCATTATTCAGGTAAGAGTGAGGGAGAAAAAGGTTAGAGGTGCGAGTGAGATAGATAGTGACGCTATCTGGGATCGTGCTATTTAGGATAACAGTACGGTCAGTACACGTCACTGCCTCCTGCCGTTACTACGCACCTCTCTCTTATTGTTACCATTGATCACGTACTACGATTTAAAGCTTTGTTTATTGGACTCGATTACTCTTTGTGCTCTGGACTTTAAAACGAACTCTTTACGACGACCTTTGCCTGTGTTTGGACAGTTTGTGTTTTGTGTGTGCTACCATGGCGACCTACACTCCGCAAGAATACGCAAATATGCACTACATTTATGGAGAATGTAGAGGTAATGGACGAGCTGCAGCGAGACTTTACAGAGAAAGGTATCCGAGGGCTACGCGATATCCCGACCATCGAGTTTTCATTAATGTGCACAGATCACTATGTGACGGGCGGTTCCCCAATCAAGTAGCTGGTGAAGGACGACCCGTAAATGACTTCATACGCGATGAAGTTTTAGAGGCGGTGTCGGCAAATCCAAGCATCTCTGTGCGAGGAATAGAAGCTGATACGGGGATACCGAAGAGCACAGCACACAGTATTCTCCAAAAAGAAGAATATCATCCGTACCACGTACAGCGAGTGCAAAGTCTTTTACCTCGAGACTATCCGAGCCGAGTCGCGTTTTGTGAAACAATCCTGCAAAAACATCGAGAAGACGAAAACTTTATCGACAAAATTTTGTGGTCAGAAGAATCAACATTTAAGAAAGATGGCTACATGAACCTACACAACTTGCACGAGTGGCATGTGGAAAATCCGCACTTGATGCGAGAAGATAGATCCCAGTACCGGTTCAAAGTGAACATGTGGACCGGTATTCTCTGTGGGAATATTATTGGTCCATTTGAGATGCCCGAGAATTTGACTGGCGAATCATATTTAAATTTTCTTCAAAATGATTTGCCAAACTTACTAGAAGAGACCCCACCAGATATGTGGTTCCAACACGACGGCTGTCCAGCACATTTTCGCGTATCCGTTAGAGAGTTTTTGGACGAGCAATACCCGAACAGGTGGATTGGGCGATCAGGAACAATCCCGTGGCCAGCCCGCTCACCTGACTTAAATCCGCTGGATTTTTTTTTCTGGGGAACTATGAAGGAGCTCGTTTATGCGAAGCCCATTAATGACATCGCTGACCTTCGTGAGAAGATAACACAAGCAGTGCAGGTGATACGTCACTCGCGAAACATAAAGCGGTCCTTTTTAAGGAGAGTGAGAGCTTGTATTGCCGCGGGTGGTCAACATTTTGAACATTTATTGTAATAAAATATCTTTAAACTAACATTCTTTGCTTTTATTCTACTGGGAACCCATCTACCTGTGTGTATTTCCTTCTTGCTCACTCTTGGAACCGAAGTAAATAATAGTAGTAACATAACAGTTTCTAAGATAAGAAAGGGTCCGACAGTTACCGTTAGTAGGTAGGCACTTCGTAAAAATTGGGTTGTTGAGTAAAAATATTATCAAAATTTTTTTTTTCAAATTGATGTGTAAGTATTATACCTTTTTAAAAAGAGGAATAAACGCGTCAAAATTTGACGTCACTTGCCATACTATTTTGGTACATTTTTTTTACACTACAGTCGGTCAAAGTTGCGAAATTCAATAGTTTTCCATATCACCTTTAGTTAAAATAATATTTTATTTTAAAATGGTACAAAAAGTACTTTATTTTTACATTCTATTTAGACACAGCAATACCCTAGATTACAAAACCTCCAAGAAATATCGAAATTATCAGCATTAGCAGTCACAGCATTCAAAAGTATGTCACAGGGTGCTCATTTCCCCTTTTTTTTTGAAATCAGTATAATTCTGTAAGTACATGGGGTGGATTTTTTAAAATATTTTTCTGAGTACTGTTAGAACTTGGGGCATCGTGGGAATCCAGTTGGACGCCAGGTTCTTGGACACCCTGTATACATACATAAAATCACGTCTGTTGCCGGGATATGCAGAGGCATACTAAACGCCTACTTTTCGCCAGTGTTTTGGTCCCACGTAATTGGTGATGAGCCTATTGCCGCTAATCGGGATGTTTTGTTTTCGTCCGTCGATCAGTAGGTGTATCACTTAAGGTTGGCTTAGAGCAGCGGTTCTCAATCTTTTTTGGTGACGGAACCCTTTTGGAAAGCGAAATACTTGACGGAACCCTATAATAAAACAATAGTTTTTAAAAGTGTATTCTTTATTAATAAGCATAATAAAAGTACAATGTAACAGTTAGTTATTACTTACTTACATAACAAGTATAATAATAGAAGTTATTAAAAAAGAAAAAAAATCTAATGGGAGGTATGAAACTGTTTTTTATTTTTCATCAATTGGTTGATATCAGGTTTGATAGAGGACAGTTGAAGTCTCATATCAGGTTCGGCGTCCAGTCTATTGCGGTATTTTGTTTTCGTAGCTGCATAGGTTGAGAATCCTGTTTCGCACAAATATGTTGTTGGGAACGGGAGAAGAATATTCAGAGCCATTTTGGCAAGCATTGGAGATTCATCACGAATTCTGCACCAAAAATCGTTGAGAGGCGTCGTTTTGAACAGTACCTCCATACTTGTGTCTGATGACATATCTAAAAGAGATTCATATATCTCGTTTGACATACTTTCGGGCTTTTGTAAGTTGGGTAAAAAAGGATTATGAATCCATGAATTCAGTTTCATTTTTGTATTTTGTTCTTCGGGAAAATACTTCTCAAAAGATGCGCGCATCGAAGTGAGATATTTGACCAATTCCTCAAATACATCATCTTGAAACATTTCTGAATCGTTATCGCTAACAAACTCATTGAGTGAGGTAAAGCTTTCTATTTCTCTCTTTCCAACGCAAATAATCCAAAAATCTAATTTTCTTTTGAAGGCAGTTATTTTATCACAGGCCTGGAACACTGTTGTCTGTTTACCTTGCAATGATACATTTAATTCGTTCAGTTTTTGAAAGATATCCGCCATAAAAGACAGTCGGAACAACCAAGTTTTATCATACAAACGGTCTTTCAAATTAAAAGCAGTATCTGAAAGAAACATTTGTAACTCGGCTCTAAGTTCAAATAGCCTTGTTAAAGTTTTACCCCTAGACAGCCATCGCACTTCTGTATGGAGCAGCAGTGTTTTATGTTTGCTGCCATAATCTTCACACAATAATGAGAACAATCGGGATTGTAGTGGTCGTGTTTTGATAAAATTAATTATTTTTACCGCTTCTTCCATAACTAATTTTAGATTTGACGGCATTTGCTTCATCGCAAGTGCTTGTCTATGCAGGATACAATGGCTGGAACTACAATTAGGCGCTTTATTTTTTATTCGTGACACTAGTCCTGCTGTAATACCCGTCATCGCCTTGGCCCCATCTGTACAAATGTCAATGCAATTGTTCCAACTGAGATTATTTTCCCCAAAAAATATATTTATTTTATTAAAAATTTCTTCTCCGGTAGTTTTTGTGGGCAGCGGTGAACACATAAGCATATCTTCTTCCAAAGAACTTTCATATGGATATCTCACGATAACCAGCAAGATAGCCAGACCAGCGACATCAGTAGACTCATCTATTTGCAAGACGAATCGTGTTTCTTGTAGACGTGTAACTAATTCTTGTTTGACGTAGCTTGCCAGATCATGAATTCGCCGTGAAACAGTATCGTTTGATAGCGGCACAGTAGAAACATGCTTTGCAGATTTTTCATCGAGCATACATTTTGTTATGTCTAACACACATGGTTTTATTAAATTCTCAGCGATAGTGTGCGCTTCACCTGCTTGTGCAATGCGATAGCTAACTAAATATGATGCCTCTGTGGCCTTTTCATTGATAGTTTGGGTTACATGCATCATAGTTTTTTGACTTTCCAATAACTGTTCTTTTTTACGTACAAAAAATTCTTTATTTTTGTCTTTAGACTCGGGGTGTACAGTTTCTAAATGCCGGCGCAACTTGGCAGGTGCCATGGAACTATTAGGAAGCAGTTTACTACATAACATGCAGAGAGGTGAGCCGTTGGAATCAACAAATCCGAAATTGATATATGATTCATCATACTTCCTTTTTTTCGCCTTTGAAACCGTGGAACTTGACGTCGTTGCATAATCGTCTGGATCGGTAATTGCTGTATACTCCGCGCGATCTGATTTTGAACATTCGGCTTCGTTAGAAGATGTTGTTGCAACACGTTTAACGCCTGTAAGCCAACGTTCCATTCTTCTTTATTAATAATGTTACATGTCAGGATGGTGGGGTCAAAATAACGCACGATCGTTACTGCGTAAAAGAGTTTAGTCCAAAGAAGAAATGTACAATCAGAATACAGCAGTAGAACACTAAACACTTTGTTTCTAGCAAGTAGGTACTAATCACTCCGAACACTAATCGTCGACTAACTAAGCGTCGATTTTTTTTTTTTTTGATTTGATTTTTAGCTGTTGGCCTCAGACGGCCTCTACAACTTTACCCGGTTTAGTTACGGTGAGCGCTGAGGGCTCTCAACCGGCCTTTATTAAACAACATTGCCAGAGGGTTGGGGTGAGTCGGAGCAGAGTCAAAGTAGCTAAGGGAGCACTGTTTAATGAATTGCTTGATGGTCGGCAATCTGAGGTCGATGTGAAGATCGACGTTGCGTACATACCACGGTGCTCCCGTAGCTGTGCGCATGAACCTATTCTGTAGTGTTTGAAGCCTATGGATCCTGTGTGGCCTAACGTGTGCGAATACTACACTGCCGTACGTCATTATAGGACGTATACATGCAGTGTATAATCGTACTTTGTTTTTTAAATTTAATTTCGAACGCGAGTTAACTAGACAGTGTAGACGTCCTAGCACGAAGGCAGCCCGGCTGCGGACTGCCTTGATGTGGGGGCCGAAGGATAGACGGTCGTCAAGGGTTATGCCTAGGTATTTGGCCTGCCTAGTCCAAGGGATAGACTTGCCGAACATCCTAATCTGAGGGGTCTTCTCCAAAGGATACAAGCTTAGCTGTCTTCTGTGAAACAGCACCGCCTGGCTTTTCTCGGGGTTGACCTCTATCCTCCATTTCCGGAACCAAACGCCCAGTGCGTTGGCTGCGGTCTGGAGTTTCTTGGCTACTGTCGAGGGGTTCATTCCTGAGCAGTAGATAGCCGTATCGTCTGCGAATAGTGCCGTCTGCACATACCGATGCTTCGGAATGTCGCTAGTGTACAGCGTGAAAAGCAGGGGGGAGAGCACGGACCCTTGTGGGACACCGGCTCGTATGGAGTGAGTGGAGGACAATGACCCTTCTACTCGGTAGCGGAAGCTTCGATTCGACAAGTAGTCTCGTATGATGAGCACGAGTCCGTGTGGCACTCCCATGGTGAGTAGCTTAAATAATAAGCCGTTGTGCCACACTTTGTCGAAAGCTTTCGCTACGTCGAAGAAGAGGAGCTAAGTGTCGAGGCGCGATCGCCGCTTTTATAGTCCTAGCCAGATCTCGAACATTCTCAAAAATACTCGAGTCGGCGCCTTTGATAAATAACAAGCCGAAATAAAAATAGAAATACAAAAAATGCTGTGTAAACAATTTCGACTTTACGTTTTAAAATTAGAGCCGAAAGTAGCTTGTTTACAATTATTGTTAATCTCAGGGGCGGCTTTTATCAAAGGGACTCGCGCGCTTTTATCAAAGGGACTCGCGCTCACAAGTAGATATCCGCGGTGGCGGCATAGTAAAATTGTACGAGGTGACTAAGGTCGGCTGCGCCTCGTGAATCGTGATACGCCGCGTCAGAACGGTCGACCAGAGAGAGGTGTTTGGAATTTTTTCTAAATTCTTGCGGAACCCCTACAGGGATGTCGCGGAACCCTAGGGTTCCGCGGAACACACTTAGAGAATGGCGGGCTTAGAGTACTAAGTTCTTGGAGGGAACTTGTAAAAACTATTTAACAATAAAAACACAAATACCGAATATATTCCTTTATTCATTTGTACTTAGAAACAGACACAAAAAATACAAAACCGCTTGGAATGCAGGCGACGGAATAATCGATGTTACGAGTGTTAATGTGTTAATATATCTCTTTATGAACGCCAAGCATTTAATAACTTCTCTTTATACTTCTATCTGTTTATAAAATAAAAGAACAAAGATGTAACACCTACTCCCCGCTAACTGAACCACGCAATACGACAGTTCGTTACGTGTTGTAGTATCAGAAATATAGTGTCGTAAATGACGTTGGCGTTCAATCGTAAACTTACAACTGAATAATTTTATAAAAAGTTCACATTTTAATAACTAAAAGACACCTATAATACTTGTTATTGCAGCGTTTTAAACGAAACGTATCACAGATAGAATATAAAAATTAGCACGACCTATTGTCGAACATAAAAAAGCAATAATTGTGAGATTTCTTCCTGATTTGAGTTAATCTTAACATCGTATGAATGAAACTAAAAAACAGGTTTAGGTTATGAGGGACCTAGACACAGTTTTACACTTATATATTTTAACGAGAACTGTCCTTTGTATCTTATTTACGGACATACCTAGATCATATCGTCATAGCAACAACTAAACAAAATATGTAGTACATTGCCCACTTACGAAATCTTAATTTCAATCATAGAACGATTTTTACACTACATCATGTAAAATGGCACCCTGTGTCACAAAAGTAAAAATCAGACTTCAAAAAACAAATTACATATAAGCTTATATCTAAATAAATTTAAACTAATGTTAATAAATTAATGAAATTAACATGTCACGCCGTTATACATAATGTCGTATTACTAAATCTACTGTCGTATTCCAGAATTTTTATACTAAATTCTTAGGTAAGGATTTATCGATGGATGAGTCGCAACACAACCATTTTTGGTGGTTTCTTTAAGATTGCAATTAAAGAAGATGATTTAATATAACCACATATGTGTTGTTTATAAGGGTTAAAAATTATAGTCAAAGATTGAGGTCAAGATAGGAGTCAGGCAATCTTTTGACTGTTACCAGATAGAAGATTTCTTGGTTATTTTGAAGATTTTCGTTAAGATTTTGGTGTCATGGCTGGTATCAGACTGACAGATGATGGTTAACAAATATATTATTGTAATGTGCATCCCACGACAAGACTGTTCTTAGAAAATCCATTAATATTTAGAGCGACTAGACTTCGTTACTGGAATTTTGATAGACTTTTGAAAGTAGAACAAAATTGACTTTCTAATCGTGCGAACCATCCATAGACTTAGGTAAGCTACTAAATACTGCCCACGATACATATATATAAATGGCACAGTATGATATTAGATAATACAGAACAAAAAATATAAAATAATATTCTCCTTAATATAAGACATTATACA
This sequence comes from Hypercompe scribonia, assembly GCA_949316085.1. NCBI lineage: Eukaryota > Metazoa > Arthropoda > Insecta > Lepidoptera > Erebidae > Hypercompe > Hypercompe scribonia. The sequence continues at coordinate 16,343,223 of OX438987.1, forward strand.
GAATAACTTATGGAAAAGAATCATCTCGTCTCCTTATAAATCTTTGTTTTCGCGCTCTCTGCGCAAATGCTGGACAGAATTTGATGGGACTGTTTTTAAAAGGTAATAATTAATGTACACTAGAACAAGTCTATATTTATGTAGCCGAGCACTTTTACGCGCGCACGCACTAAATACATACATATTTTGTCCAGAAATGCTCGAATTAACAATTATTTGAAGAAATAAAATAGACTTCAGGATGAAACTTTAATGTTTTAGTTAGATTTTTAGTTATGTATTAGATTAGACACCCAATAGATGATTATCATCGCCCTTAAACAATCGCAACTCAAAAGCACCAAACGTATCGTCACTCTTTGGTGCGTGCCTCGAATTTTGGGATGTGGGTTTGGCCCTCCCGTAAGAAGAAAGAATGAACCTCCTCGCTCGGTCAAAACCAAAGAAATACTGGCTTGACACCGGTTTTCTGCGAGGCTGTTGTATCACTCCAGTCTTGCCGACTGATGTGGTGTAATACGAGAGCCACGAATACGACGTGATGCGACACGACACGATGCAATGCGACGCGATACTACACGAAAAGTGTTTTACTTGATTTTGGTCATTACTTCAGGAGTCTTGAGGCAGTACCGTATTTGCTTTAACGTTATTTTTGAAGCGGACTTTAAAAAAAATACTAGTACGTGCTACGTCGTGTCTCACTGCAGACTGTCATATCGACCACAGGCAAGTTGTGCCATAATGTTGATCGCGTTCGTAGCAGCATCGCGTCGCGTCACGTCCTATACTTTCATCTAGGAAACCCCGTTTAATATATAATATTTGCTGAAGCGGAGCCTTCCAATGGTAAAAATCATTACAGATTTATTTTTATTTAGCTCTTTATTTGTACACCGAGTTACAGTTTCAAGAGAGTACATACAATGTCAGATATTTGTACAAAGGTTGGCCTTATTGCCAAAAGCAATCTCTTCCAGGCGACTTCAGGGTGGAGTATTATTTTATATATAATTTAGCAATTGATTGGCAAATTATTTGCTAGTAAATTGTTCATATAATTTGAGTTTTTACTTCTATAGAGATCAGATCCTCTGAGGTATTGTTCGACGAAATATATTTTAGCTAACAAGACCTATCATGCTAACAAGATCTATAATATAGCATAAAACAACCTTTGTGTTATGTTCATAAGTATATATTATTACGATAGTACCTACAATCGTATCTATGCCGTCGTGTTTGTACGCGTTTTATGACTGTATTGTGTCGCGAGGGACTTTATTTAAATACATAAAACAGACACAAAGAACACAGGGCAATAATTTGAAGATGATACAAAGTGTTGTCCCATGTGGGAAACCACTCAGGGCGTGGCGACCGCTTAAACCGTTACGTCACCTTTACTTTACAGTCAGCCGTTTGAAGCCGAACCGTTCAACGGATCAGCATAAAGTTTTACATACTCGTAGCCCGGGACAAGATATTCATAGACTAAAGAGGCGAAAAGGGTCAAAGCAAGTGTTCCATATATATGTTATCGATAGTTGAGGAGCATTTTCATAAAAAAGCGAGAATTTTTTTTAGCGATAATTAGGTATTTCAATAATGGAAATATAGATAAGTACTCGCAATTACAAAAACTAGACATATCGTTTCAAGATTAAGATAATTTTGAAATTAATTACTGACTAGTAACAAGGTATAGAATATTTGATTTAATTTTTATTTTCACTCATGACACTTTTAATAGAGCGCCATATTGTAAAATATTTTCACTAATTGACACTATTTAAATAGTTTAATGAAGCCGAATGGTCTTAAACAATGATTAAGATTTACGCGAAGTCCAGAAAAATAATCTGCTATCCTAATATAACAGTTTTTAGACTTTTGCGACTTTTACGCAAACATGTAGTTTTTGTTGGAGAGTTGGTTTTGGTTGGTTTTGGAGTTGGCATGAGTAGAATCCAAGAGCGGTGGTCGCCGTACTCATTGCGAATGAAGACAGTGCAGTATGGCGACCCACGCTATGGCGGCCTAGTGAGATGCTTTTTCACGCCCCGCTTGAAGGACCCGGGAGGATCGTAGTGGGAGGGAAACACGTGCGCTGGTAATAAATTCCAGGTTTTAACTGATTTGCACAGGAAGGAAGAGCCGAACCGTTTAGTTCGAGAGCGTATGTCTACCATTCTGAAAAGGTGACTTCCAAGGCCTGCACGAGTTGTGCTGTAGAGGAAACTTATAAGTATCTTAACGTTTAAATAATCTTATCCCACTTTATATTTCAATAACTATCTTAATATCAAAAACGGATGTGATATTTGTTCGTAAGTCAGTAGCCGTAATGTCGTACCACCCAGTCTACACTTAAGTACAACATATATATGTATATTGGAGGATTATATTACACAAATATATAAGCATACATACATACACGTCTCATATCCTTTAAGGGGTTAACAGAGGCGTATTAAAATTATTCAAAGTTGGCAAAATATTAAAATAATATCTTACCACACCTCACACAGGGTCATCTGATACCAAAATAGATAACAGTCTCTCTATGCTAATCATCTGTTGATAAATAAATAAATATTTCGGACGTACGTCATCTAGTTTCAAACTAAGCAGAGCTTGTACTATGATAACTAGACTGACTGATAGAATACTTATATACTTTTTTTTGTAAATACATACATATTAAACATAGAAAACACCCAAACTTCGAAACAAATATTTGCAGATCATACAAATATTTGGTCCGCCTCGGGATCGAACCTGATACCTCAAACACAGCAGTCGCATTCACTACCGCTGCGCCACCGAGGCAGTTAAACATATATTTTAAATACATACGTATTCCAAATAAATTACACGGAGGCAAAATAAATGATCGTAACCACCACACAGTAAGAAATGCTAGGTCAATAGGTAGTAGAGCCACGCTGATTTCAGCACGAGCAGGCCGGCTCGACCGGGGCAGTACTACCCTCCCACAGAAGACCAACCTAAAGCGACAGCATCCGTGCTGTCGTGTTTCGTTGGTGAGTGTGAGACCGGAGGCCCATTGATGCAGGAGTGCCAGTTATCGTGGTAACTGTGCAAGCCTTACACTGTCACGATGACTGTCACGCCTTTTACACATCTCACAAGGCCGCCATAGTGTGAGTCACCATACTGCATTGTCTGCATTTGCAATAAGTATGGTGACCATAACTTTTGGATTCTATTCATGCTTTCCATCAGGTAGAGTAGATTCACTTTGGCAGGCTCTTCACATCACACATAGAGATAGAGAAAAAATTCTGAGTAAGAATCAAATCCACGACCTCTAAGCTCAACAGTCAAGATCACTAACAACAAGCCAAGACATGCTAAATGATAATTTTATACGTCAGTACGACTGAACAAGAGGTTCTTATACAAACGCAAGCATTTCAAAAATTATTGTCTCTAACATAACAATTAACCAACGACATAACTATAACTCTATAAATTCGATTATATAATAAACCTTATGCTTAACGAGTTAAGGTACATATTCCGTCACACCGTTACTGAGCTATTACAAAGACGTATAAATGGCACTCGACAGTACAAAGTTCAACAATTGTATATAACGTATAATATGGCAAGATTAACAGACGCAGTGGCTGACTCACATAGTCAGCGGCAATCATCAATCAATCAGTCACGTGGCAAATGAATTGTTCAAAACACGGTCAGCAAATATTTTTTCTCTTTTCTCCTCTTTAAAAAAATAATTCCCGGATCATGTATACATCGATGGATGGGGGTTTTAATTGTAGAGGGATCTCGGAAGGTTTTATAACCAACTACGTTTAACGTCAACCCTCTTTGGGAATGTACTCGTTTTTGAATAGGGCTTAAGAATAACATGAACTAGGATAAGGAACTCATGAGGAGAAGCAGATGTGTTAAGGGATCGAAAACACACACATTTAGCTTAGTTTCAGTACCTATGGGGAAGAAGATGGTTATGTGTGTGTGTGTGGTGAGTAGACAGGCATATAAAGTGAACGTTACGTGTTTTAAACAATACAATTGCGCCATACAATCCTGAATCGCAATATCAATTCCCACACAACACAAGTCAGCCATTGCAAGTAAAGTTATCTAAATAACCCTCTCAACAGGTGATGGGTCGTTCACCGTTTCCTTACCTTTACCATTAATCTTCAGATTGGCCAGACTCACGTAGTTACTGCGCGAAATGCCCGGCTCACGTCTCTTAGGCAACGCTTCCTCTGTCTTACACTTTTCTCCTTTCTTCTCCGGTACCGTGGCCAAAGCAGGAATGTTGTTGATTTGACTACTGCGTATTAGAGGTGCAGTCCTTTCTAATTTTGTAGTCTTTTCTATACTTGTAACAGGCGTTTTAATTCTATTGCGTCCTAGTTCGATAAATTTGAAATCTTCTGGTTTGGTTTTGCGGTCTCTGCAGCTATATCGTCCATCAGCAAAGTCCGGTCTGTCGGCCAAATGCCGTCGAAATATTGGAGTCATGGGTTTACCCATGTTCGCCAACTTTATGTCAGACTTTAGAACATCGTTATTTAAAACTGGTTTATCTGAATCTGCTGGGCGTACTCTATAAGACCGTATATTGCTAGGTGAGGATGGTCTTTGGACGAAAAACTTACTTCTGGACTTTTCCTTATCGTCTACTTCTTTGTTTCGTATTACTTCTGTTGTGTTCGGTTTGAATAATCTGCCGAATTTCGGTGAAAGCAATTTCTTGGGAAAGAAGCTGGACTTTTCTTGGGATTGCTCTTTTTCTATGTTCCTTGCGATGTTTTTGACGCCCTGCGCCATTATAGGGCTCTTGGTTAAATGGTCGATATTGTACCTGCGACTATCAAGGTCGGATATCTTTCGTTCATTCGTTTGGGCATTCCTCAACACTACATCGGTAACATCATAACTCGATTTCTTTGATAGAAGATTAATATTTTCACTTTTTTTGACAATCGTAGCTAGAAGAGCTTTGGGATCTAGATCTATTTTGTCGAAGACTCTCACATTATTGTGCCACGTACTTCTAGTGAGGTCATCTTCTGAGGAGTCCGAGTCTTCATTCTCCTCTTGAGTTTCATCCGCCTTGTGCGGGATGCTGTAATGTCGACAAAGAGGCTGAGATGGATCTACTTCTAGCTTATACTCACTCTCAAGTTCTTCGAATGATTGGATTCTGCAAAAGGGAGGTACATGACTATCAGTTTCGTCGGGCGATTCTACTTTCCTTGTTTTGGTGGTGAGTTCTTCAAGTTTGTTGAGGTGAGAGTCTGGGCTGGTTCGCTTCAGGGGCGGGGGATCCAACCATTCGGATATATTGTCCACCTGAAACAAAATCCGTATTATATTTCGGTTGTACTACCAACCCGTCCGGTAGATTAGGCTTAACACTTTCTTTCTAAGGTGAGGCCTATGTATAGCAGAGCATTGCTAAGTCTGTTGATGATGTTGCAAACACATAGGAACTGTGAAGTGTAAGTGACATTTCTTATCCTAAGGGTCATTAGTGAGGTCACAAGATCCAGTACAAAGTCAAAGCCTGGAGCGTAGCAGTAAAGACAGGAAGAGTACTTTAATATTATTTACCTTTGTAATATTGATGGTATTCCCATCGGCCCTGAGTATGTATCCGGCTGTGTGCAAAGCGTGTTGGCTCCTGCTGAGGTTGGTGAGCGTGACCCTGGGCCGGGCTCCGATGTGACTGGCCGACATGCACTTGCCTAATGCTCTCCAGCCGCGTTCCGGAACCGATAAGGTTGCGTTTGAATTTGACTGTAACGAATAAATAAAATATGGACCTAGGTGTGAACCCTGTGACAATCCCGATGGAATAATTACGATTTAAGACTGAAGTACCGACTTTGAAAATCATTAATTAATTTTATTATTATAATTTATTAATGATACGAGAAAAAATCAAGCTTGTAACTGTTGTAGAATTTGTAAGTGAGGACAAAACTATGATCTCCGAAATCAAACGCTTTTGTGGTAATATTTTACAGCATGGTATTGAAAGGTATGTTACATTTTGTGTTACGTGAGTATGATGAGTTCAACAGTTATGTTTTTTTATAGGCAACAAAATGTTGACTGCCATATACGACTGTATAAGATAAGCAGAGCGCTCACCTCGGCGACGGGCGCGTCGGGTACGCAGAGGTCGCTGTCGGCCTTGCTGAGGCGGTGGCAGGCGCAGCCGGCGGGCTCGGAGTCGCCGCAGGCCGCCAGCGCAGTCCGCTCGTACTGCTGCACGTCAGCCAGCAGCCCCGGGGGTGCTGCGCCCCCGCCCGACAGGTGCATCACTATGCTCTCCAGCCAGATCTCTATTACTTCGAACGGTGGCCTGGGGACAATAAGTCTTCTGGTGAATAAGTTTGTTTTGTTGGTGCATCGCAGACGGGCATCTATGGCACCGGTCTAGTGTGTATTAACCCGAGTAGTATCGAGCCGGACTCGATGAATAGTTTCAGATCGGGTTAGGATAATCGATTGAAAGTACACCCGCAAAGTCGGTTTTTCGATGCAGGCAGATTCAGACGAAGGTCTCATAATCATGGGACAGAATATTACGCTATATTTTACACGAGACTATTTATTTATTTATACATCATGCACTTTATGTACATAGGCGGACTTAATGCCTAAGGCATTCTCTACCAGTCAACCTTTGGGTGATGCAGAGAAAATAGGAAGTAGGTGCGTTCCAGGTGATGGTGAATTAAAGAAGTAAACATATATATATACTATTAAATGCGACTTGCAGTAAGACATTTTAATGAAAAATTTATTAATTTTGTTTTATTTCTGTAACAATATATAATACTTATGTTAATATAGGTATATTGTATGTAATATAGGTATAGTATAGCTCATTTTTTTAAATTTTAGGTCGGGGTTAGTTAGGTTATCAAAAATCATTACGACTATTAATGACGGAATTAAAAACCAAAATTCCTATGAAACACTTGGACTTTATGCTGTGGCGACTTCCACATTACAGCACAAAGAAAACTACACAACAGCGCCATCTAGCGAAGATACATCGAACTACGAAGTAGAAACTACTACTGAAGATAATGAACTACAATGCAACTACTAATCCTGTATCGCGATATAAAGATTCGCGTGGCAGTTAGCATATATACAACATCCCAACATCAACCGTTGGGTCGATGCCCGCCAGGCATGGTCACCTCGCCTAGTCGGAGGGACATGACACTCTTTCCCTCCACAATGCAAATTTTATACCACTAAGATAGAAGAACTTATAGCAATCTATGTATTATCATCAGCAGCCTCTAATAGGGCAGTATATAAATAAATTGGGTTACCTGGCGTCAGGTTCGAGGTGGCACGCGAGGAATGCGATCCTGTAGAAGGGCTCCGGACATTTGTACGTGCGACAGAACTTGTCGATGAATAACGCCTCGTTCAGACCGAAGTCCGACCGCCGCGGCAGGAAGTCTGGGTCAGCTGACACACGACCTATTATCTGAAATAAAATATCTCTTTAAGTGATACTTCTTTTGGCACGTTAGGGTAAAACGATGAGAGTAAATTTGTACGACGCGCACACGTAGCGTCACGAAAAACCGACACTATGAAAGTAACTAGTCAACATTCTAGTTTTGAAGTTACACTTCCTTTGGCATGAAATTTATATATTAATATGTGAAGCAAAAACTTTGTACCCCTTTATACGAAAATTGCGTGGACGGAGGAGTATGAAATTTAGCACACTTATAGTTTATATGTAGGAGAAGTGCAGAACGCTAATATTTTTCAATAATTATGCTTATAAAATACATTAAATCAATAAATAAAGCATTACACATTATTTGTTACATGCATACATACTCTGTGGTCAAATTGTTTCTTTTGTTTATCATTTTGTCTATAGACATTGAGTACTGATATCATACATACGAGTAGATAACAGACAGATATGCTTACTGTGGTCTTACTGAAGGTGGAACGGAAAAGTTTTATTTGCCTCATTTAACATAAAAATACCACGTGAAATACCGCTAGCTTATACAAATTTATGTAATGTAAGTTGTGTTTTATTTTGGTCGAATTTCGACCAGTAGGCGACCACTAGTTTGTTTAACTAGACAATGCGTTATTGTAAAACTTTCTTTCAATGTATTAAATATCTTTTTTTTATTACTAGTGTAGTTTTCTCTACAAACAGGATAACGCGAAGAGTAACATTTTTAGAAAGGTTACTTGTTACGCCAAAAAAGCGTAACTTCTTACGTGTCTACATAAGTATACGCACACGTTTTCTATGTCTTTTTTGTATTATTTCTTGTTCTTAGTCTTCTTAGTCAAATTAGTTACTTTTTATCATCTGTCAAAACGACCATTGCATGAAAAATGTACTAAATACAATATTGTGACGTCACTGTTTTAGACTATCAATTGAACAATATATTTCACTGTATATTTGATTGAAATTCGTAATAATAATAAAAAGCTATGTTAATTATATTTGCCAAGATGTTTCGCGATATTAGTTTTAATGAAGTGGACATTGGTATTTATTTACGATACAGTCATCTACTCTATTGTTTGGGTTGTTGGGATTAAGAGCACACAGACATGTCTAAAAAGATAGAGTAATTTACAAGTGAAAGTGTGACAAATGAATCCTTATTGGCTGACATTGACAAGCTTGTTGGTCTAGTGGTTAAAGGCCCTGACAGCCAACCTAGAAGTTGTGGGTTAGATCCAACACGATTATTTGTTCAATATCTGAGTGTAATTTAAATTTAATTTGACTGCCTCGATGGCGCAGTGATAGTGAATACGACTGCTGTGCTTGAGGTCTCGGGTTCGATTCCTAGGTCAGACCAAATATTTGTATGATTTACAAGTATTTGTTACGAAGTTTGGGTGTTTTCTATGTGTAATATGTATGTATTTACAAAAAAAAAGTATATAGGTATTCTATCAGCCAGTCTAGTTATCATAGCACAAGCTCTGCTTAGTTTGAAACCAGATGACGTTGTGTCAAACGGCCAAAATATTTATTTATTTATTTAATATGTATGTTTTTAGAAGTGTGTAATTACGTTTACTTAGTATGGGGTGGGATGGCTGCGTGTGAGGGGTATGAGGTTATAATAATATTTATTAATATGTTGTAGCGTTGGTAGGTCCCTACAAGGTAAGGGTCGCGAAAGCCATTGGATGCGGGCAGCATGTGACTGGATATTTTGTAGAACCTTGGGGGAGGCCTATGTCCAGCAGTGGACGTCTTTTGGCTAAGATAATGCTGATGATGATGATAATATTGCAAATTTCCGACACTTTCCCTGGGAACTACAGTATGGGGCTCTTCAAGAAAGGGGTAAATAGGTTTTTGAAGGGTCGGCAACGCGCACGTGACACCCCCGGTGCGGCAGGCGTCCATAGGCTGTGGTAACCGCTTACCATCAGGCGGGCCGTATGCTTGTTTGCCACCGTTGTGGTATAAAAAAAATAACTTACCTCGCATAGAATAATGCCAAATGAGAACACGTCGACTTTCTCATCATATATGTTGCCGTTCATCATCTCTGGAGCCATCCAGTAAGGGTTGCCGACGACCTGATCACAAATACATCATTATATTAGTAAATAAATAAATAATTGAAATAAATTAATGTAGTTTAAAAAACACGTCCAATAAAGTTGGTTACAAACAAACAAACATACAGGTGAGGTCAATATATAAAAGAGTGTTAAAAATATCAACTAAGGTTCTCTTAATATATATAGACATAGGATATATTTTCTCTCGCTGTCCTGTAACATGTTAAAATATTTACATGAAAAGGGACGGAAGTGCGTAACATGTAAAGACAAGTTCGCGCTTTTTTATTTAACCAATGAGTGTAAGAGAGTGTAAAAGTTTGTGAGTGTGTGTTTGTTACATTTTCACGCTCAAACAGCTGGATCAATTTTGATAAAATTTGCTGGAGAGATAGTCGATGCACTGAATTAACACATAGGTTACTTTTTATCCTGAAATCTGTTTAACAAAACATCTAGTTGCTTATGATAACTATCGGAAGTCACATCACTATTGAAGCGTACACATGTATGTATGTCTCTCTCTCTGGCTGTGTGTGTGTGTGCGCGTACGTGTGCGTGCGTGCGTGCGTGCGTGTGTGTGCATGTGTTTTAATACATACCGTATACCGTTTCCTTCGCAACGTGTTGTGAGCATGTCTCCTGTCCAGCGAGCTGCTCGCTGTTCGCTGAACGATGCGAGCCAGTCCGAAATCAGCTACTATCACAGTTTTGTCCTGAAATATCAATTACTAATATTATAAAAGGGAAATTTTGTATGGATCTCTGTTATTCTTTAACGCCTGAATGGATTAGGATGAAATTTGAAGGTGTGTTCCCGTGGTACGATTATTATGATCAGGATCGATTGTTCTGTGTCTGTTTGTATGTGTGTAATTTGTTAAAATATGTGTGTATCTAATATATAAAATTCTTGTGTCACAGTTTTCGTTGCCATACTCCTCCGAAACGGCTTGACCGATTTTGATGAAATTTTTTGTGCTTATCCGGTATCTATGAGAATCGGCCAACATCTATTTTTCATCCCCCTAAATGTTAGGGGTAGTACAACCCTAAATTTTTTTTTTTATTTTTTTGACAAAATTTTTAATTTCTATTTTTTTATGATACAACATACAAAAATACATACAATCCTCTATTTCACCCTTCTACGATCAACCCTTATTTTTTAATAGCCATTTTAGTAATTTAATCATTTTTTATCCCGCTCAAATTACTTGTACGGCATTTATATGGCAAAGCAACGTTTGCCGGGTCAGCTAGTTTAGATATATGTGTGTTTATCAGTAGCTTGGTTACCATAGTACAGGCTCTGCCTATTTCGGGATCAAATAGCAATGTGTGGTTTGTAGATTAATATGTTACCATAATGGCTCTATTTTCGCATATTACTCATATTCAATAAGATCATTGATTGTGTGTAAAACAATATATAATATTGTCATCAATGGGATCCAGGAAAACAAACTATTGTGGTATTTCTATTTCCCAATATCGTGTCAACGTGACGTGATAAGAGACAACACACATGTATAGATAACGTATTAAGCGTGATTAAATATATAGAAATACGTCAAATATCAGTAACTGACGTAATTTGCTGTATTGTGTACGATTTTCTTTTTAATTTGTGTTGCATGATATATCAATATAACGTATTGGAATTAACGCGATTATGTATCATCATAAATCGTCATCGTCAACAGTTTTTGATAGTCCACTGCTGGACATAGGCCGCTCCATAGCAAGGAGGCTTTGGTTTATTAAAAAAAAAAAGAAATAAGCCAGAAGGGTTGGTATAGAAGTGATTTCTTATCTGGATGTCGTAATAACAGCTGTTCCCGGATCCCTCCTATATCAGGTGCAGAGTGGCACACCGTGTGGTTTTAGTCGGTCCGATTCCGACACACCACCCCGCCGTAAACCCCGGTGGGGTGACGGCCCGAGAGGGTTTCCACACGTTAAAAAACAAGAGTGATCTTTTACGACACTCACAGAATGAAGAGGGTGGTGACTCTCCACTGACACTACTATATTTTAGAACTGATGAGTTTGTTGGTTGAAAGCGTTTATCTCAGAAACGAGCGCTCACCTCTCTAACGAGGCAGTTGTGCGAGTTGAGGTCCCTGTGTATGACGTTCATGCGGTGCAGGTAGCCCACGCCGGCCGCCACGTCCCGCGCCAGGCGCGCGCGGTCCCGCCAGCTCAGCGCCAGGGATGTGTCCTGACACACATTACATACATCACATCCTAAATAGTCCACTGCTGGACAAAAAACTCTCTCAATACACGCCACTTTGATTGCTTTTGAGCTTCGTGCAGCTTGTACCTGTCAGCTATCTCTACATGATGCTAATATGTTACATACATTCTATATTCATATACTGGTTGGTTTAGTCGTTAGTGACCCTCACTGCTAAGTCAGAGATCGTGGGTTCGATTCCCACCTCAGGACAAATAATTGTGTAATAAACACCATCATTTCTTCAGTGTCTGGGTGTAATTCATCAAATTTCACCAGAATTGATAGAGAATTTCTGTCGTTAGATTTGACTCGAACAAACATACATACAAATATTGTAAATGAAATAGAAATTTATAAAAACAAAAACGTTTAATTTCAGATAAAGAAACTGACATTTAAAAGTATTTGACCGAAATCAAAAAAAAATTCATTCAATGCTTCATTCATTCATTCATTCATACCATCCATTCGTTCAATGTCTGACGAATGAAAAATACCTGAATTAACTGATGTAACGTCCCCCCAGCCACGTACTCCGTGACGAGATGCAGCCTCTTGTCCTTGTACAAAACCCCCACGAATCGTAACACGTTGGGGTGCTTCAGAGACCGGAGCACTGCCACCTGGTGGTACAACCACGTTAGTTAGTCGAGGTAATTCTTCGAACAAATAAATCCAATTAAAATATTGGATAATACTGACCTCTTTGAGGAAGTTCCTCTGCGCATCTTCGTCGACCCTGTACAGTTGTTTGAGCACCATCACTTCATTGGTGTCGCGGTGGGTAACTTTGTACACCTCACCGAAAAACCCGGACCCCAGGAGTTCACCCTAACATGGTAAACATGAGCATATAAACATAATTACTTTTTGCAGAAGGTTCTTCATTCTATTGAGATGCCTTGGATGTCTTTTTTGAGTTAATCTTGGCTACCCGGCTTATGGCACCCGAGATGGCGTGCGATGTTTAATCCAAGAGAAAGGCATTTCTTAACTCAACTATCATTTCATTTATATAATAACCAAATATTTGTTCGTAAATTTTCAAACATTAGGCAGACAGAAATTTTCACAAAACTGTAGTCTATTCGCGTTAAGAAAATAGAGATGCATCGCTAAAGCCTTACTTCCGACCAATTAGGTTATAAGAAATTGTCGTTTAGTACGAAAATTGAAACCTGATTGGTTAGGAGGCGGGGCTAAATCACTGCGTCACTATTCTCTTAACGTGATTGGACTAGAAAATATGTGGATTTTGATAGTGCCAGTTTTATAACGTACCTGCAATAAGTCGCTGGCTCTGAACACAGTTTGTCCGGGTGCGGGTTCGACTCGGAACGATCGTGCCCTACTGAGGTCTCGAAGTACACCACTCGGCTCTTCCTCGCCGTCCACACTACGAGGGATACAGCAGCGTGTAAATACTACGTGTAAAATATACGCATATAATGTTCTTAGAGAGTTGAATATTAACAGAGGCATGGGAAATTTAAGGGAATGTGTGATGATTACTAGGTTGGATGGATGAATATTGCTTATACGAATGGATTGCCGAATGTTAACACTCGGTCGGTAAACAACGGTCTAGTCAACCTGACCTTGACCATTTTGAAAGCAGATGTTGACTAGATCTTTTTCACCTAATTCAAAAGAAAATTTCATCAGTTTTTCGACTTCTGAAGGCCACCACGACAATACAAACGCCGGCCTGAGACACCTTACTCTAGGTACTACAAGGTCAAGTTATGTGGACATCTTTCAGGTGGAAAACCTGGTCACTTTTGAATTGGCCTAGCTATTGGCTTACGTCCTACCGAGTTCTAGTTAACGGTAAAAACACTAGAGTACTGAGTTCGGTTCCAGCGACCATCAGTTCGTCTAGAGACATGATCGGCCCACTTCCACTTGAGCGTAAGATCGCGATAGTTGGTGCTCCTTGGAAGAGACTTTCGTTCAGCAGTGGACGCCGATAGATTGATTTGATTTGAAAAAACGAAGTAGTCTCAAATAACCACAACAAGTATGATGATGCCATCATGAGAATGAAATACTTACGCATCGAGCAGTTTAGACATGCTGCTACTCTTCTCCTTATCTCCTAATAACGGGGAAGATGGGGTTTGTCGTCTTTTATTGACCCACTTCCCCCCATCTTCCCCTTTCCTCTTGAACAGTCTTTCTTTTCTACCCTCAATTTCCCTTCCCTTAAACTCTATCTCGGAATGTTTCTTCAAGTCTTCTTTGTTGCTGAATATCTTTCTTTCGACTGGTGATAGGTCATGTTTGAGTTTGTCGTCCTCTGTGTGCGTGTGTGTTGCTTGTGTGTGTGCTGTGTGTGTGGATGGCGGTCGCTTTGAATTTGCTTCGGGGCTGTGTTCTATTGTTAACTGAAAATAAAATGGAAAAATCACTTTATTATCACAAGGTCGAGCTGTTTCGCAATGTGATCTTTTTTTTTAGAGCCTGCCAAAGTGACTCTATTCTGCCTGATGGAAAGCATGAATAGAATCCAAAGATGGTGGTCACCATACTCATTGCGAATGTAGACAATGCAGTATGGTGACCCACACTATGGCGGCCTAGCAAGATGCTTTGGGATGGAAAAGGCATGACAGTCATCGTGGCAGTGTAAGGTTCATAGACTTACCACGATTATTGTCAACCCTGCATCAATGATCTCAAACAACTCGACAAGAAGTATTATTATTATTATGTAGATTATATATACGAAAATGCTTGTAAGAGGGTCACATAGTACTTGGATCCTTTCTGCCTACAAGTCTTTCCTCTGATAGAGTTTGGAACCGGTGGTACAATGGAATGAACCAATCTTAGTCAACCTCACCACATATTTATAAATAATATATTACAACTTATCTTTCTGAAAAAAAAAACATTTTGTGAAGTCATTTTAATTTTGAGTGTAACATAGTCAGTCATCATATTATCAACAGCCCTTAACAGTCCACTGCTTGACATAGACCTCAGCTTAGGAGCTCAGCTAAGGAGGTATTGGCCCATTATAGCATGTTGATTGGTCGGGTTGGTATGGGATTTGTTTTGGGTTTTCCTTCTCTTTGTAGACCATCCTGAGCAGTTTGCTTTGTTAGTCGTCTCTTACGACACCCATGGGAAGACTAGGGGTAGTGACACTCTGCATTCTTAATCTGTCACTACACAAACAGTCCTTCAGTATAACAATATCAAAAGTAGAAAAAGAAACTATCAGATGATGGTAAGCGACTGCTTTTGAGCCCCTCCCCCAGAATCAGAGATACCTACCTGTATAACAGCATCCCTTCTTGCCAAAGCTTTCTCGATCTCGTCCAGCGGTCGATTTCTCACGGGTGTGCCGTTTATTTCCAGAATTTTGTCTCCTATGTGAAGCGTCAGCAAGCCACAAGATGAATCAATCCTGAAAATAGGGACTTTTGTATATAACAAAGTTCCTTCCCAAGGGAGATTGACGTCAGATTGGTGGTCAATTTTGTCAAACTTTGAATGAAATGAAGAAGTGAGTGGAAGAACAAAACTCATTGATCCAACACGAAATAAAGTAACTAATGTAATGTATGCACACTAATGTAACACACCCAGAAATAAATTATCCTGTTAACAATACAATATGTTTCTTTATTTGTCTGGCCGTCAGCATCACTAGCCATTAGACCAACGGTGGGCAACCGCCGGCCCGCGGACCGGATGCGGCCCGTGATATAATTTGATGCGGCTCGCCGAGACATTCACGGAATCAAGTGAGCGAGCCAAGCCGTGCTATCTATCGCAAAAAACTATGAACACAACAACACTACTTTAAAATGTACCTACTACTTTTAAACGCGGCCCGCGAACGTATTTGCACACTAAAGTTTGGCCCGCGACATGTGAAAGGTTGCCCAAACCTACATTAGACCAACAAGCTTGTAAATTTTTTCAATATATATTAATTAAATTACTAACTTGTATGGTATAAAGGTAAGTGTATAGAATAGATTTTATATGAAGATTGAAATTTTTGTAGAAGCATAAAAAAGAAAAAAGTAAAAAAAAATAAATAAAAAAAGCTATATAAAATACAAAATGCAACTTAACGAACTAATATGTTAAAGTTATCAAATCAGAACAACAAAAAAATATATTAATAAATATTTCTACTCTTAAATTCTCATGCTGTCCATTAGGCAGGCTCATATTTGAAAAAAAATGTTGGTCAGCTTGAAAAATATTAACAACGTACTTATTGTGCACAAATTGATGTCAAATTATCTAATTACGACAATTAAGACATAAAATACACACGTACATACATCTTAACATTATATAAATGAAATATACACATAGTTGCATCGTTAGAAATAAAATAAAATGTTGCCATATAACGAATAACGATCATTGACTATTTTATCAAAATTATTTTAAAAATAAGCATGTCTCTTATAAAAAAACTTTACATCAAAATCAACTGTAAAACATACCTTAAGATTAACTCCATAATTCAACGATAAACCACGCTACACTTACATCATTTACACGCCACACTCATATCAAATAAAATTTCACAATATTTAACATTGTATAATATAAAATAGTATTAAATAAATTCCACACGTTAGAGACATGAGGCACGATTGACCGAAATGAATCCTACCGTGATACAATGGTGACTAATTAAAGGAAATTGCGCTATAACCGCGACACTTATCACTGATTCAGTTCGACTATTACTAAATTTTGCAAATTAATATGCAAATTCTCTAAATACCAATTTGCATCACACAAATTCGCTCCAAATTCCACGTAAATTAATGCAAGGGTGACAGTTGTCATGGCAAGTGGGCAGCCTTACACTGCAAAGACGACAGTCATGCCTTTTACGTCCTCCAGCGGGGCGTGAAACAGCATCTCACTAGGCCGAAATAGTGTGGGTCACCATACTACATTGTCTACATTCGCAATAAGTATGGTGACCACAACTTTTGGATTTTAGTCATGCTTTCTATCAGGCAGGGTAGAGCCACTTCGGTAGATACTTACAATAAAAAAATACTTAAAGTATTCTAAGTTAGTATTCGTTTATTGCTTAACTACGAAATGTGACCACCAGTTTGGTGACCCACACTATGGCGGCCCAGTGAGATGTCTCTCGGATCATTTTCTATTAATAATCCTTATGTGTAAATAAATTTTAGAATTCTAATTCTAAAATTTATTTACACATGAAGGAATAACTAATTTAATAATTCATTATACGGAATATTCATGAAACAATGTGTTCACTGACCGACAAGTTATCGGTACGTATCTATTTATATTTAAATATTCATATAACAACGGATGAATCATGTCTGTGTCTGCATAATAAGTGGTACGTATTGCGGTAATATATGCGAAATATTATTACAAATAAAACTATTATAATTACAAAATATAAATCAAGTAGATAAAGCATGCGATTAGAATATGTACTGAGAAATATGGTAGATTATGTAATTAATTCATTTTTGTTACGGTTTTTATCGATAATTTAACAGTGTTTAAGGTCACCCTTTCTCCCCTAACGGTAGTAGCGCGTTGATACATACACTATTACTTTATTCAATGAATTTTCTATCCAATACAAAAACAATGTTTCAAATCGGACTTGTAGTTTTAGAGATAATTGCGTTTAAACAAACACACTTCAGCTGCATTAGCAACTGCATCTGCAGTTTTAAATACGTTCAGTGTTACTACCTCGTTCCTGCAGGTCGTAGCGTGATGTTTCATTCCCTAAGTACTCTTCATCTTCATGTTTTTATGGTCTATAAGGGTAAGCAGATTAGTGACTACTACCAGAGTCACATGCGTTGCCATCCTTTGAGTCCTCCCTTCCTGAAGGCGGACTCTTTGAGTCCTCCCTTCCTCTCCAGGGGATGGCGGAGTCTAGAGAGTGAGCTCAACTAGCGTTCCAGTCCTACGACCTTCATAAACACTTGGTGGAGCAGTGATAAGCTTGTCCAAGTGTCATTACTGTTATGTAAAGGTATCAAAAAATTTCTTATTGAGATGAATCGTGTGTCATCATCTTAAGAATCACTTGTTTAAAAAAATCGCTGATACGTTAAATAATATTTTAATATACTAACATTTAATAATTAATAAAATTACAAATACTTAAGAAAAATTACAATAAATGTTGAAGCAAAGATTTATATGGCAACTCTGATTTAAAAAAAGGATGGGACGCACATACAAGGACTGCTGTTTGTGGTAATTAAAACCTCTTAGTATTGGGGATATAGTGTGTAACTTGCCATGTAAACCTTAATATCACCTTAATATGACACTATACATGCTGTAATCTGTCAAAAACAAGTGTCAAAACGTGCAGAACAAAAACATACAAGAATGGCAAATATAAAAAAAATCTAATGCGTTTTACAGTGGCCACATTTAATGTTTGACATTTGACATCTCACTTACCATCTGACGAACAACTCTAGCACTTAGCGGCAATTGGTCAAATTAAATAGTGTGCTTTTCGTGCTACACACTTTCGTCCCTTTTTAGGAAATAACTCAAAGGTTGCAGGAAAGTGAGAAATTAGACGTTACACATTAAAAAAACCAACACTAAAACGCACATCAGAAGACACCAAACTCATTACACCAATCAGTATTGGAAACTTTACATGCATGAGCCAACGAAATAAGAAAAGAGTAGAAAAAAATTAAATGATAGCAACACTAAAGTCATTTAAACACTGGCCACAAACTTTTTCTACTGGCTACTTATACGCATAAACGTAAAACTAAATGTGATGTATAATTTTTAAAACGAAAATTAACATGAGCAATGGGTATCTTAGGTACATTTGAGTTGCGTGACGTTTGCACTAGGTAAAACTCGTCGTGGAGTCCCGTCCGCCGAGTCACACACGGACTCGACCACGAAGAGCGTTCATCACTGAGTCAGTCATAATATGATCACGCCAGACAACTGAAAAGGCATGTAATACCTATCGAACACGTTATTTCTCGTATTAATAACTTATTACCTATTCTGTGATTGCTAAAAGCAGTCCCGGTGAAAAACTGTCAGGTCCATACAAAAAAAAAAGTGTAAAATGGAATAATGTCCTACAAGTCGAACAATGCTAAAATGTGCAAGGTAAATTAACAGACAACAAAATGCAGAACAAGAAGCAGAAGTATGTATTGTGTACCTATAACAAGCCAGGTGGATGCACAGTCGCAGAGCGGCACGCACCATGGCACGGGCAGCTGCCGACACGGCCCCGCCACACCTCGAACTTTACCCACACATGGTTACAACACTAGCGATTACGTATCATCAGTGAAAAAGTACCCATAGTAAGTTTGGTATAATTGTTTTTTGTTTTTTTAAAGGCAACACCCACATTAGGAATATATCTTGCATCGTGGAGGACTTTACAAACAGTTGTAAAACGGATACAAAAAACACCTAGACTCAAAATAAAATGTGTAGATCACACAAAGTGTAGGATTCGAACCCACAACACTCAGCGCAGTAAAAAGCGGCATAGCAACCACTTAAACTACGACGCCATCAGTAGAGTACTTGGAATTCGGCATACAAACATAGAAACACTAACAGTATAAATGATTCCCGGGTAGAGTTTAATACAGCGGAACAAACTCGTAAACACTCGTTAATTTAGAGCCAGTTTTTACTTTAACACATTAAATGTATATGTAAAATGTAAACATTTTCGTAGCACATTAGTAAGCCCGGGATTATAGGAATATCCATATTATGATTCAGTTAATCACTACTTCAACACAAATTTTATATGTCATATAATATGAGTATATTAGCTACTTGAACTGCGGCCTCAATTTCGTGACCCCTAGTTATATTCCGAAAATAGAAATAGCTTAAGCTAAGCGAGTGCCATTCCCGTGAAAGCCGGAACAAATAGGTAAACAAAAAACATAGAGTTTTTGGTAATAAGTAAAAAATCGTATTCCATTCTTAAAAAATCTGTTATATGTAACATATATTACAAATATACACTTACATTTTGTATATTTGCGAAGACGTATCAAATCAAAATAACTTACTTAGTGACCGTGAGAGTAGCAGGCGCAGTATGTGCCACTGTGACGGTGGCTGGTGGCACTTCCACCACCCGGATGGAGTGGGAGACTGAACGTACTTTGCCGTAACAGCTTCCACTGTGGATCAAAACGTCCCGGTGTTAATAATATCATGGGACATGTTGAACATCACAATCTATACCTAGTACAGTTTACTGCCTCGATGGCGTAGTAGGTAGTGAAAGCGACTGCTGTGTTTGAGGTCTCGGGTTCGATGCCCGGGTCGGACCAAATGTTTGTATGATCTGCAAATATTTGTTTCGCAGTTTGGGTATTTGTGTATTTACAAAAAAAGTATATAAGTATTCTATCAGTCAGTCTAGTTCTCATGGTACAAGTTCTGCTTAGTTTGAAACTAGATGGCGGTGTGCTCAATGTCCGAAATATTTACTTATTTATTTATTTAGTTTTACGTACATACGTGATAATAATAACCGTTTATTGTAGATGGCCCGTATATTGTTAGTCACAATTTCAACTTAATATACAGTGTTAATAAATAAATAGCGTAAGTGAATAACTCGTAAATAAGAAAAGGCATGTCCATGTTATGATATCGTTGCGATATACAAATATATAAAATTAATTTACCTACTCCGACATTGTTGATAATTTTTTTCTTCAATAAATTGATACACTAATTTTAACAATGTAGTGCACAAGTGTGTAAACACAGGTGCACTCTCTGTTCCCTCACTTTCACAACTAGATGGGACGGCTATCTGACAGGACCGGGGAGAGTTGAGGCGCGGGACTGACGGCTTGACGTGCTCTCCGAGGCACGGGACTTAACACCCAACTTTTAAATTCCGACCTGTTATTTAGTATTTATGTAACCAGAAAAACTCAATAATACTTTTTAACCCGACCCGGGAATCGAACCCGAGACCTCTTGATCTGCAGTCGTATACACTAACAGCTAGACCAACAAGGCAGTTAACATTAATTTTGTATGTATATTTCTGTGTTTTGGGCTATAGAACAAGTGTTTACCAATACAAGTTAGATCTCTCAACCAGCGCGTACTGTTCGCCATCTTCAATGTGTGCTGCGCATGCGACGCAAGCGAAGCACTCGGGGTGGAAACGGTGATCGCCGGCTGACATCACCGGCCCTGTTATCACCTGTAGGTATGAAGCACATTTGTGATTGTAATATCTAGATTTCTCCAAGCCCTCGCCGTTTATCAGGTGTATCAGATACCTTGCTCATTCCACTCATTCCTGAATCCTATGTGTGGATCTTTGGGAGTTACTATGTTTGTGTTACTCCACAATATATTTTTATTTAATGCATCTACTACTTGAATGGTCAAATTAAACACACTATATATTCAATATGGATGTACTGTTCAGGTGGTACCAATATTAACAGTATTCTGTCTCCAAGAGCTTGAATTACACGCTTTGTTAATCAGAGTCCACTTAACATTCTTGTGTACCCAAGTCTGTATATAAAAAGTGGCGTCGTCAAAAACAGTGTTGCCACATGAACGCTACAGATCCTTGGTTTCAACTACTTCCATACCAAATTGTATCGAAATTGGTCCAGTGTGAGGAAGTTGCAAATTTTTATCTTTATGACAAAAGTGTGATACCATAAAATTTAAAAACCTATTTTTAAAGGTCCCATGAACTTCCACATATTCATCGTCATCATTAACAGCCTTAAACAGTCCACTGCTGGACATAGGCCTTTCCTTTGCAAGGTTTTGGCCAACTATTCCACGCTTGAAGGTATATCTCACATTAATATTTGGTAATTCCTGGTTCTATTAGTACCTTGGAACCATGCCTGATAAACAGCAAAGACAAAGGAAAACATTTCCAAAAAAAAAATTGGAAGAGGAATTTGAACTACTCCTATGGAAAAAAAGGCCAAGTGCGAGTCGTACTCATGAAGTGCTGTAGCACCGATTTATGACGTATTAAAAAAAAACTACCTACTAGATCTCTTTCAAATCAATTTTCGGTAGAAGTTTACATTGTAATGTACATCATATATTTTGTTTAGTTTTATCATTCTCTTATTTTAGAAGTTACAGGGGGGGGACCACATTTTACCACTTTAGAAGTGTCTTTCTCGTAAATTATGCGGTTTAGAAAAAAATGATATTAGAAACCTCAATACCATTTTTGAAGACCTATCCATAGATACGTATGGGTTTGACGAAAAAACAAAATCTGTTTCAGTTCTAAGCATGGGAGACCCCCAAAATTTGTTATATCTTTTCCATTTTTGTGAAAATCTTAACGTGGTTCACAGAATACATCTACTTACCAAGTTTCAACAGTATACTTCTTATAGTTTCGCAAATAAGTGACTGTGACATACAGACGGACAGACAGACATGATGAATCTATTAGAGTTTCGTTTTTTGCCATTTGCCAGAACCCTAAAAATGGTCTCTACGTTGTCGGGACTGCTTAACTCTCATATAGTGCTTTTTATTGACCTCCCCACGTAAGCAGTTGAAAAAACGTATTCACACCAATAATAACATGATCCCAAATACCTGTGCGCATTTTTGGCAGCTCTCGCCGAACCTGGCCCAGTAGTCGCTCTGACAAAACAACAGCCCGCCCTTCTCGAAGTACCACATTGATAGCTGAACATCGCACACTGAGCACCTAGGAAATAAAAATACATGTGACATAAATGAGAAGCCTATGAACACTCCAAGGAGATGTGCTTCTGAAAGGGGCCTGGCTCACCAAGTGAACCAGGATATAAGTCTTCTAGCAGAAACTTTTATTTATGCCCGCCTCCTGTTGAATGTAGCGTGATGTTATATATCCCTGATTAATGTGCTATCCAATGTTAAAGTACTCTTCACTTTTCTACTCTCACTTTCATTTTTAAATCCCGACTTATTTGATTATTTATATGGCAGATGATTTTCTGTACAACGTTTTTCGATTTAGCTAGTCTATTTCTATAAAAGTTAAATGCCTCGTTGTTCTAGCGGTTAGCGTAGGCAGCTGACGATCAAGAAGTCTCGGGCTCAATTTCTGGGTCATGTCAAAAATTGTTGTTGAATTTTTCTGGTAACTGAAATATTTAATAACGACCTGGAGATTACAAGTTGGCATCTTGACCCCCGTGCCTTGGACATCACGTAAATCCGTCCGGTGATTTCTCCCCGGTCGTGTCGGATAGTCGTCTCGTCGGATTGTGAGAGTGAGAGAACACAGAGTGTACCTGGGTATGTGCACACACATTTGCACTATAATATCTCCTACGTAGTCTCCACCGTGGCTGATATAGGCTAGAAGTACATCATTTATAAAAATAGAACCTTACATCCTGAATACTGATCGATCAACGACCAGCTGAAACCGCTGGGTCAAGGAGCATGAAATTTTGCACAATTGTTCCTTAGATGTGCACTAATGAACGGGCCGGCTTGTCCGGGGCAGTACTACCGTCTCACAGAAGACCAACCTAAAGCGACAGCATCCGTGCTGTCGTGTTTCGTTGGTGAGTGGGAGACCAGAGGCCCATTGATGCAGGGGTGACAGTTGTCATGGTAAATGTGTGCAATACAATGCTACGATGATTGTCATGTCTTTTACGTCCCCAAGTGAGGCGTAAAAAATCGTAATAAGCCGCCATAGTGTGGGTCACCATACTGCATTGTCAGCATTCGCAATGAGTATGGTGACTACAACTTTTAGATTTTATTCATGCTTTCCATCAAGCAGAGTAGAGTCTCTTTGAGAGGTTATTAAAAAATTAAAATAAAAAAGTAATAAGGGTATTTCAAAGATTTTTAAAGTTCAAAATGCGGGTTGGAAATTTATTGAAGCTTCGTTATTTTTTACAGTAGCGTTTTCAAACACGGTAAATACTCTTCCGCGGGCAAAAGCTGGCAATTTATAATCATTAAATGTTGCAAAATAAATGATATTCAAGGTTCTCTGTTATTAATTATCAACAATTGCATGCAGTTAATATAATATTATAATACTTGTTTCCTCCTCTATAATAATATATCACTCCAACGTCACAATATAATATATTTACGATAATTATTGACACAGTTATTTTAACTACCCGTTCCTTAAGGGACACAAGCAGGTGAATCGCTTGATATTAAGTCAACGCTGTTCATGGACGCCTGCAACTTAATATTCAGATATAAATATCTTGCCACCCTCTATGTGCTCTCCCTAAATTAGGAAGGACGAGGCTAGTTATCCAGTGTCCTCATTCATTCATGAAAACAGACAAACAGTCAAATCATAAACATCATCCATATTACATTCAGTGATTGCGCATCTATGTATCGTATGCGCAATGAATGTCATAACTTGCAAATATATTATGCAATGGTTTACCAGACCGGTAAATCGTAGTCTTTCAAAATCGGCGACAGGAGACTGTGTTTTAAAAAGAGATGCTACGAATATTTGGTATTCGAACAAATACCGAATAGTGAAAAAACATGGCCGAATAGCCAATTTTTTTTTTTTTAAAAAGCCTACCAAGGTGACTCTACTCTACCTGATGGAAAGCATGAATAGAATCCAAGAGTTGTAGTCACCATACTCATTGCGAATACAGACAATGCAGTATGGTGATCCACACTATGGCGACCTAGTAAGATGCTTTTTCACGTCTCGCTTGGGGACGTAAAAAGCATGACAGTCGTCGTGGCAGTGTAAGGCTCACACAGTTACCACGACAACTGTCAGCCCTGCATCATTGCGGCCTCCGGTCTCGGACTTACTAACGAAACACGACAGCACGGATGCTGTCGCTTTAGGTTGGTCTTCTGTGAGAGGGGAGTACTGCCCCGGTCGAGCCGGCCTGTTCGTTCTGAAATCAGCCTGGCTCTACTACCTATTAGTATAATAATAGAATAGTTAGAAGCGTGAGAATACCGAACAGTTCAGAATAGAATCAGGCAGAGAGAGATAACCACTTAAAAAAATCCCAAAAGTTGCAAAAATTGAATATTTCTAGTACTAAGTATCGCCGAATATTTTGCTTTTAGACCAAAAGACTGCGAATATTCGTTACTCGGCGAAATCACTACTCGTGATATCTCTAGGTTTCACTAAGCATCAATTGGTTTAGGTGCATCGTTGTCCCCGCGAAAACATTGCTATCCAATCCGTCAACGATCGATCGTCATCGATTTGTAATCAAAAGTGACATCTACTATTAGGATGATGGACGAGGCTGGTAGTGGTGCAGGGTACATGCTGAATGGGGAATGCGTGAACTAAGACTGATGTTAACATTAAGCTGCAAGTATGCATTAAGCATACGTGTGTATGATTTACGCTGTTTCCTCGATGTTTCTGACATATTAAATAGGGTATCAAATTTTAACAAATTTTGTTAGACGTTTGGGATAAAATATAGCTTGGTTTAAAACTACTAGCTTTGCTCGTAACTCCGTGCATGTATGTCGGTTATCGCTGTAAAATAGCGCATGCGTTATTTTGATGTTTAAACAATATTACTTGTAGTTTCATCTAAATTTGTTCAGTAGATTTTTGCGTAAGTAACAAACATCCATATATCCTTACAGACTTTCGCATTTGTTATATTTAAAGTTAATAAAATATTAAAAAGTTTATCGACAAACAATTAAAGTACGGTATTCAGTATAACGCCATATATCAGAATTCACGGGTATTTTTTGTAAAGTCTAATGACAGATTTTGTACTGTATGCAATCGGGCGAAAAACCTAATAGCACCCTATCTATCGGCATTTATAAAATTTGGAGTGATTGAAATACGCATCATAATGGACCTTCCCAAGGAAATGAAATGTTTTACCGCGGTTAAAGTAGTTTATATCACTCTCCAGCTTCCTAACTATCACCAGACACAAAAATCATAACATAAAATCGCACCGTTGCGACGTGGCAGAAAGACAAACATTCAAACAAACAAACACACTTTCGAATTAGCAAGGATTAAAATAGATCTGAACAAAGGTTAGGTTTCATATTAAGTAAGAAAGATGTGTATAGTACGATACTAGTACTCTGTCAGTTACCTGAAGCAATCTTGATGCCAATCTTGGTTGAGCGCAGACACGTAATCATCATCGCCAATGTCGTTTAGACATCCCGCGCAGTTAAGGGATTCTGTAACAGATGTTTTATTCTGAATGGCCTGTAATCTTGACTGCTAAGGCACAACTGACACGCAACGCCATCTAGTTTCAAACTAAGCAGAGCTTGTACGATGAAAACTAGATTGACTTATAGAATACTTGTATACTTTTTTGTAAATACATACAAATTACAATAATTGTGTGAAGACATGATCATTTGTTGTGTCTGGATGTAACTTATCTATAGGGTGGGCCAAGAATTCATTAATATTTGGTTGGTAAGTTTTTGGGACCGATGCTACTGGAATTTTTTCACTACAATCGTAACACATGCTGATTTCCAGACGAGGCGACATTCCATGGCCACCTAGAAGTCCAGATCTATCCCCAGGAGACTTCTTTTTATGGGGTTATTTGAATAATCATGTCTACATCAATAAATCAAATACACTATGTTAACTAAAAGAAAAATCAGCGGAGAGGTCTCTTTGCCGACGAGTATTCGAAAATTTCGGCGCTCGCTTAGAAGAGTGCAAACTGGAAACGGTAGTCATTTAGACTATGTAATTTTTAAAATGTAAATTCTAATTAATTATCTTTTTTGTAAATAAACAATTTTTATAATTTTTAATATATTTCCTAGGTAGTAGAGCCATGCTGATTTCAGCATGAGCAGGCTGGATTGACTGGGGTAGTATTACCCTCACAGAAAAAACCAACCTAAAGCGCCAGCATCTGTGCTGTCGTGTTTTGTTGGTAAGTGCAAGACCGGAGGCCCATTGATGCAGGGGTTACAGTTATCGTAGTAACTGTGTAAGCCTTACACTGTCACAATGACTGTCATGCCTTTTGCGTCTCCAAGTGGGGTGTGAAAAAGCATCTCACAAGGCCGCCATAGTGTGGGTACTGCATTGTATGCATTTGCAATGAGTATGGTGACCACAACTCTTGGATTCTTTTCATGCTTTGCATCAGGCAGAGTAGAGTCACTTTGGCCGGCTCTTAATCTAGATATATATATATATACATAGAAACAAATGGTTTTTTCATAGGATTTTTTGAAATGTTAACTAATTCGTGGCCCACCCTAATATGTATGTATTTAGAAATATATAAGTATGTTTATCAGTAGTTTGGTTATCATAGTATAAGCTCTTCTATATTTATGATCAAATGTTGGAAGTGTGGTTTTCGTAGTTCTTCTTTAACAAAATACTGTAGACAAATGATTAGCTGGTTATATATAAACTATATAAAATATGTATTTTATGTTTAGTTCAGGCATTGCAAAGAAACTAATAAAAATATGTTAAATATGGGTAGTAAAAATAAAAAAATCATGAATGAATCTAAGTATATTTAATTGAATTAAGATTTATTCACAATTTGTTCTGGATGGGGAATCGAAATCATTACTTCTAGCTTAACAGTCAGAAGCACTAACCATTAGACCAACAAGCCCGTTAGGAATGACGATGGAATTACCCAATACATAACGGAGTGATAACGTTACGGTCACACTCTTGATAAATTAAAGTGTAACATAGTGTATTTCGAAGTTTTTCCTGGTAATTGAGATGTACATTGAGTGATAATAATAATAGGGATTGGGCGCATCTCACATATGGTATGGTTAAGCATGTACCAATTGACTTGTTGTATATTTTAATTTTTCCATCCCTGGGCACGGTCTCTCCCAACATAAAAAAGGTAGGTACTTATAAAGGCCTCTATGGTATCAGTAATTTTAAAGTATAATGTTAATTGCCTCTTTGTGCAGAGGTTTGTGGCAGTGTAAGCATTATTAACTTTTCTGGTTACAGAAATGCTTAATGTGATTTTAAGTGATGCACTCTAGCATTGTGTTTGCGCATGCATTTGTGCTCTGTAATATCACCTCCATAGTTGTGGTTTTCTTTGAGATTGGCCACCATGACCGAAATCAGATAATGTTGAAATTTAAAAAATGTAATCACACATTTTTCATTTTATTTCTGAGGCGTTTAAATAATTAATTTAAGTAACTATTACTTCTACAGTTAGTGGTAGTTTAGGGTTTAGTCTTGAAATGATGAAATTGAATAATAAAAAAACATTGAGTGGAGTTTAAAGTCTATTTACTTTTCTTCATCGCGATTGAGTAGATATCTCAAAGTTGCCATGCCTTTTGACCTGTCTAGCAGTGGACATACTTCAGCTGAGATGTTGATAAATGTGTATATCATTAAATGAAGATTTTTGCATTGAATACATAAAATTAGTATGTAAGTATTTATAATTAATAATATTTTATAATAATAAAAGTAAAAATATAGTCAGGGTTATTACAATAGATTTATAATAATCTTTAAGCACAAACGTAATAAATAGTCTTTCTTTGTTAAATAATATTGATAAATGATATAGTTTTTCATTATATTTGTTGCAAAATCTTTTTTTTTTATTAATTTTGTAACTTTTAAATGTTGTAATAAGCGTAGTACTATTTGATTTGATATAAATTACGAAAATACCCTTCAACTTTGTATTATAATGCGGAAGTAAACATACCTAGAAAACAACGCACTAATGAAATATTGAAATGTAGAGCTATTTCTTGATCAGTTTCTAGAATATATTAGTCAGAGGACGTTTAGTTCTTACACTGGAACGTATAATAGTTACGACGCAAGGAAACAAAAGAGAATTTATGATATTTCAAGTTTCGCCCACTCAATACTTTGGTCAAAACATGAACAAATTATAACTTTTTAAACAGGCAATTGTCACGCAACTGTTCAGCAGAACATACCTTTAATATTCGGTCCCTCCATTTCATTTCAAACTGGTAAGTTTATTTATGAAATTCAGTGATAAATCGCAGTAACTCACATGCCTAGCTTTATAATTTTAACTTGAGAATGAATGACGTAAAAATATAGAGTACTTGAATGACACATCGTACCAGTGTTGCTCACTACGTTGTCATAAAATATTTATTCATGCTTGAAAATAAAACAGAATTCCAATGAGAATTTATTTATTACAACTTAACTGCAATATTCTTGAAATTATTGTATTTTCTTGATAATCTTTTTTCTAAGCTGATTAAGTTTTACCTTGACCTTAACTTTAACTTGCAGATGTTTTAGAAGCTCAGATAGGTCTTCGTCTTCTTCAGAAGTATCATCATCATCCTCTTCATTGTCTTCCTCCTCATCACTAATTTCTTCATTGCTATTTTCTGGTGTGGTTAGTGGTGAAGTTGTAGGTGGTAACGTGGTGGAAGGTAATAAAGTAGTAGGGGGCAAGGTGGTAGGTGGTAAAGTGGTAGGGGGCAAAGTGGTGAGAGGTTTTGTTGTTGTTGTCGTTATTGTTTCATCTTCTTCATTTAAATTATCAAAATCAATGCCAGAAACTTCTGTAAACCAACTGTGAAAATGTCCTGGACGGACGAAACCTGTAATAAAAAAATAAGTGACGTGAGCTGAATTAGATGATAAACTAGAGGACAACAAAATTATTATTAATAATATATAATACCACTATAGTTTATTAATTTATCAAGTTGGTGACACTTTTTCAAAAGTTAACTAACGAAAAGTATTCACTTACACCATTACATGGTATACATAACTAAAGTAAAAAAATTGTACAAAATTAGCAATACAGAAAAGGTTTTTAATATTGCAATTTACGTCGCACATGACTGCAATTTAACCCTTTAAACATATATATGAATTGTGACAAAGTAAATCTTGTACTTTAAAACGAATTACAATTAGTTATTAGTTTGCAAGCACAGGTCACATCACGATAGAACTATTCTACGGCACAAATGGGCCATCTCGACCCGAGTGATGCGCCCTCACAGGAAACCGGTTTTAAGCATTTTTTTATTATTTCACATTGAGTAAGTGAGGCTCCCATGGCCTAAAACTCTTTTTCTTCCTATTACTTAGTCAAAGAGCTGTAACACATGTACACACACAGCTCTCTTGGGCTGTATTAGTCCACTATGATAAAATTTACATTGAAAAATATACAAGAAACAGACACGAAGAACACCCAGACTCATAACAGCAATTTATTTGTGCAATCACACAAAGTGTTGTCCCATGTGGGGTTTGAACCCACAACACTCAGCGCAGTAGAGAGCGGCGTGGCGATCGCTTAAACTACTAGAACAACCGTGCAGTCGAGGTCATTCAATTTCGTGGAGATGTAGGATCGCTCATTTTTTCTTACTAAATTTAATAAATGTGGTAGAAGGCTCATAGAAAGATTTTGTATCATGATCTGCGCAAAATTAATACTAACGTAGATTTAATTATTTAACGTAGTCGAGTAGAAAAAAGAATTTCAGTTCTCAATGTAACTGTTTTTGAAACAAACATAATAAATGGGTAATATTACATGTATATTTGTAATCTTATAAAAAATGATAAATGTTATTGGTATTGATGAATTACCTGCAGGCATTCCGGAGTGACATCCACCAGAATTTGCTCCCGCCACGAAAGAAGTTACTCCAACAAGTATTCTTTCACCATCCGCGTTGATATACATAAGTGGACCACCGCTGTCGCCCTAGTGGACAAAAGTTAGTTGTTTATCGATGTCAGAATGATATAATAATGCCCAATGTAAGCTCATGTGACCATCGGTTAAGCTAAAAAGGTTTTAGAAATTACCTGACATGTAGACTGGGACGTGACGTTGTACCATTGTGCACAAATGCTACTCTGGGTAATAAGATTTGTACCAAATGTAAGTCCGCAAAGAAGATTGCTTATACCTCGAAGGTATACCCATCTGAGGACCTCAGAACTCGGACCTGAAATATATATGTATTTATATTTTTAGGTGATCCAGCTTTACTTTACCTTCTGTGAACCAGGTACAAAGGTATCCGAGTTACAATTGCGTTATTTACGGTTTCGATATTGGTTTCTGGTTTCTAACTCCTCCAATTTACTATTGATTAATTTCGTAGGGCGTTCGACAGTTAATTTTTCTCGAACTTTCTGAGTGTCAATACTCGGTGTGTTCTTAGATACTGCTATTAACCCTGGTGTACAGCAGTTATAGTGGTTGACGTGCGGAAGGCGTCAATTTAAATTAGACGATTGGCACAAAATCTTGACTACTCACCACCTGTCCAAGTGCGTCCATATCCACTAGCCTGCAATACAATATCTGAGTAGTCTCTAGAAGCGTCCACTGACGACTGAAGGCGGATTGGTTGAAGGTTTCCTGCATAAATAACAATATTTTAAATACCTACGTTCTCTCAATATAGACTTTTTCCTGAAAGAGTGATGGCGAAGAAACGCGCTGACAAGTAATTGTCATTTAAATGTTATTGTTTGAGACAAACAACTGGGATTAAGCAATTCTTTCGTCGCTCATCAAGTAAGTAAAGTTACCAGAGGCTCAACAAAACTAATCTCAATAGTATTTGATAAGTTTTGCCGTGTGGTGACGAATTAAGAACGCAAAGTGCCACCATCCCTATTCATCCTATGAATGTCGTAAGACCTGACAAAGGGAGTGAGTTATACAGTACTGTGAGAAGTAGAAAAACTTGATGTAGGTTAAAACCTCTTTTCTAAAAAGATACCTTTGTGGCTGTGGACAATGAAAGGCTGTTAATGTGAAATTTTTACAGGTAGGGAAATTGAGATAAAATCACTACAACACTATTTACTGTGGGTGCAGTTGCCATCATAGTAAAAAATATTTTTCAGCAAATCATTTAAAAATCTTTGATAAGTTTCCGTTATAACTTTTTCCTTATATGCTGATACGAAAGAAATATTTAAAAAAAGTACTAAAAAAATTATTTTACTTCTGGCGCAGGTGTGTAATAGCATGTTTTTTTATTTTTATCTACACAGAAACATCGTTATCAAAGATAAATACTCGTATAATATAATGACAGGAAAATAATAATGAATTATTTTGAGAGATGCTATTATAGATTAATAAGTTCTTATACTTTTTGCGTTTTAGTTTTATTAGACCTTTATGTCGGTAGCATTTTCGAAAAAAGAATATAGCAATAATATTTGACACATCATACATACAGCTGGCCGAATTAAGTAGAGCCTGTGCCAGTACTTTGCCTGACTACTTATTTAAATCAAATACGAGTATATACATATTACAGATATATTACATCCAGACACAGAATATGCGATCGTGGTATATTACACAGTAATTTGTCCTGGTTGAAAATCAAGAACCAGGCAGACAGGCCTAACGACACTTTATTTTACTAATTATATTTTTTCACCTTCTGAACCATGTTTCAATATTTTGTCAGATTTCTCTGAATTACGGATCCATATTTTATTTTATTTTATTTTATTTTTACACTTTATGCACTTTGTACAGCGGCGGACTTAATGCCCAAGGCATTCTCTTCCAGTCAACCTTAAGGTGGTATAGAAATATTGTAAGGGAGGTGCACAGCGGTTATATTGACAATTAAGATATATAATACATGAGTTGACATACATACATGAACACATACAATACATACGTTATAAATACACATATAAATATACACATACATACATAAATATACACATACACACATTTAGATTATATTCGTACACTATGACAACTTGACTGTAAGCTGAGCCAAGTATCGATAAGACGATTCTTCAATCTCGTTAAGAAGGAGATTATGTACATTCTTTTTAAATGTAAAACGGTTTGTGGACATCCTGACTTCGAGCGGGAGCGCATTCCAGAGTAATACTGCCTGAACAAAGAACGAAGAGTTCACGAAATCAGAGTTGTGAGAGGGACATAAGAGAAGCAGATTATTTTCTGAGCGAAGGTTTCTGTCGTGATTAGAGGATAGATAACGGAGGTACGGAGTCAAATATGTAGGTGAAAACGGTGAGTTGAGAAATGAGAATAGGGCAGTTAGTGCTCGCAGATTGCGGCGCTGGCGAATAGGTAACCATTTTAATTGGGAACGTAAAGCAGACACATGATCATACCTTCGAAGATTAAAAATGTATCGAATGCAGCTATTGAGAAGTCGGTCTAGTTTGTTAAGAAGGTCTGCATTCAGGTCATGATCATATGATCATCTACATAAATTATATCACCATGCGTATGAAAAATTAATTAATTACCTACTAACTTGTGTAAGTAACCGGACGTTGAAGCTTCACGAGGCTGATATCATTGGGCTGAACACGGCGAGGAGGTGACGTATCATACGAAGGATAGTTCCAATATTGAGTCGTTTCGAAGAAGTACTCCGGTCTGGTGAGGTCAATCATCCCGCCACGGACAATGACGGTGATAGTCCTAACGGAAATTAAAATGATCTGTTAGTTATACCAAAGAAAGAAAACAGAACGTAGGTACAATATAGAGCCGACGTGCCCTAAATTTGACTTTAAAATGAAAAAAATAGAGATGTCAGTGTTTGCTCACCGATGTCTGATTGTTAGAATGGAATATGATGACTTTGGTAGCGCACTTTTTCTAAGATCATTTTCCATCAGTAAGTTGATGATATTTTCTACGATTTTATAAATTGTAACATAAGGACTTTTCCTATATTACTTCTATATGCTATTACTCACGTAAGGGTACAATGCGCAGCACTGATCACCCATTCGCGGTGCACAAAGGACCCTCCACAGGTTCTGACTCCTCCATGGTCATCCACCATACGAAGGCTTGCTTGGTGCGGGTGTTGGCCAAGTACAGCCTCCCATCCCGAGACAATACGTGGCGCAACTGAAGGCGTTTGTTCAGATTCTAGTGAAAAATGATTCATTTATAAAGTGAAATAGGTTTAGTTTATTGAATTTTCAAAGCTGTAATTACTCCAATGCACTACGAGGTAGTAGATTCATCACGATTCATCACTAGTTAGTAGAGGCACGTTGATTTTAGCACGAGCGGGCCGGTTCGACCGGGGCAGTACTACCCTCCCACAGAAGACCAACCTAAAGCGCCAGCATCCCTGTTGTCGTGTTTTGTTGGTGAGTGTGAGACCGGAGGCCCATTGATGCAGGGGTGACAGTTATCATGGTAACTGTGTAAGTCTTACACTGTCACGATGACTGTCATGCCTTTTACGTCCCCAAGCGGGGTGTGAAAGAGTATTTCACAAGGCCGCCGTAGTGTGGGTCACCATACTGCATTATTTGCATTTGCGATGAGTATGGTGACCACAACTCTTGGATTCTATTCATGCTTTCCATCAGGCAGAGTAGAGTCACTTTGGCAGGCTCTTAATATAGAAAAGAAAAACGACTATGAGTAGATTTATATGAAAAAGCAAGTTTGTCATTTGAAGTCTTCTACGTAAAGTATTCAAAGGAAAGTAGTTGACACTCCATTATATTACCTACTTCGTAGTTG
Organism: Hypercompe scribonia; assembly: GCA_949316085.1. NCBI lineage: Eukaryota > Metazoa > Arthropoda > Insecta > Lepidoptera > Erebidae > Hypercompe > Hypercompe scribonia. Next base: position 16,377,663 of record OX438987.1, read on the forward strand.
TTTGGAGAAATGGCTTTTTACGTTTCTTCAACGTATAAGGACTTATACGACCATACTTGTTTGATGAACCAAGGGTGTGGCTGGCCGTGGGCTAACGAGTGATCTCGGGGAGTCTGTGATACAGATCCTTCGTTGTGCGATGCAGTGTTAGTTGTTACCGTAGTTCCGTGTGTCTCCGCTAGATGGTACTGAAGAATGTTTCTGTTTTGTTGTATGTGGATGCATGTGTGTATGCATGGACTTCAATTTTAATATATTAATTATACTTTCTACTTACGTTCTTTGATTACATCTTCAATGAACTTCGGTTCAATATTTTCAGATGATATCTGTGAGGAGATTAAATTGTTAAGCATACTCAAATCTAAGAAGGTCACTCTTAAAAACGAATACAGCATAAGACAGTATCGCATCAACCTTAAACAGCACAGCTGGACATAGGCCTCGCCATAGAAGGCGCAACATACAAGTCAAATTCATCAAAAAAACCCAAAAATGCAATGCTAATTCACAATTATTTGCTATTTACCATATAATATAAAATACTCTTCCTACATAAAGGCTGAATTACAGATGTTGTCAATACTTCAACAACACAAATATCAGCACTCAAGTTGCGGTTTTATTAATTCAGAAATCGGCATATACTTTATAATTCATGATCAACTGTTTTCCAAAACTTGGAGTGCAAAGACAGTATTACTTCTATATAAATAGATACCTCTGTATTTTTAAAAGAAATATAATAGTATAAATTGCGTTCATTAGTAAGTGTTGAGATCTAAGGACGGTTACATACAGAAAGTAAAATTAATCACATAAAAGTATACATCCGTATTACTCCCATAAAACTATGCAACTAATAGAATAGATCAGAATATTAAACCATTTTACCTGAAGAACAGCGACTGCTAATAACCAGAACGTGACTTTTATTAATATCATAGCTACTTGATTACCAATAATGATCGGCTACAAATCGAACTTGCCCATCTACGATTAATACTGCAATCACTTTGCAAAGATCACTGTTTGGATAAGATAAATAAACAGTATCTGCCAAAAACCTCAGGTTCTAATCTCTGACATCAAACTACTTCGTGCCTGTGGTTTTGTTTTAACTGTTTATGTGGTTGTACACAAAATATTTCGCGATCAGTAAATTGGCAGGCAAAAACAATGCTACCAGACGTTGTGTTGGATTTCGAGAAGTTCGTATATGTACCCACCTGATCTTTTAAGGAATCACAACAGCAAAAGCAGTTCGATTGCGCAGTTGGCCTAGTGGTTCAAGCTGTTGCCACGCCGCTCTCTACTGTGTCGTACTGTACTTTGTGTGATCCACAAATTGTTGTTCTAAGTCTGGGTGTTCTTTGTGTCCGTTTCTTGTTTGTTTGCAAAGTCCCCCGCGACACAGGATTTATTCCTAGCGCAGGCGTTGTCTTTTAAAAAAAATAAATAAATAAAAAAAGTGCTTACGAAAACACATTTAATTTCGTTTAAAAAATATAAGTAACTTTCTTACAACATGTATTTTTTTGTAGAAATAAATATTCGGTGAAGTGAGTAAAACATATTATTGTCAGTCCAAGAATAATACCTTGGGGAACACTTTTCATTTTCAGACCTGATGGATATAATGTGTTTCTCTCACTTTGGCTATTCTATTGAAATCTCAATTAAGAAAAGTCCATTGTCGTTAGGTCCAAGAATTAAATCTAGGAATGTTGCCCAACTTTTCATTCTTTTTTCTTTATTTTGAGAGCCTGCCAAAGTGACTACTCAACCTGATAAAAAGCATGAATAGAATTCAAGAGTCGTGGTAATCATACTCGTTGCGAATGCAGACAATGCAGTATGGGGACTCATACTACGGTGGCTCGGTAAAATGCTTTTTCACGCTCGCCAGGGAACGTAAAAGGTCATTTACCACGACAACTGTCACCCCTGCATCAATAGGCCTTCGGTCTCGCAATCAACTAATTAAACACGACAGCACATTTGCAGTGACTGTAGGAGGGTAGTACTGCTCCGTTCGAGCCAGTTGTTCGTCTTGTTTGTCTGGCAGACCTTTTGCAGTGTTTGACCAATTCGGATAGACCTTATGCCTAAAGAATATTGGATTTTCAAGCCATATTTTGAAACAGTTACAGGTATCACAAAAATTCTCGTATTCAAAGATAATGTTCTGATCATAAAATCTATACAAATAAATAAAAATTGAAGTATCTGTTTGTAATTTAAATTAACAGTTTTTTATTAAATTTATATGAAATTATATACGGTACTTACATCAATAAATCAATTTATGTAATTTTAACTGTTTGTTCTAGTTATTCTTTGAAATATTAAGTCCGTTTTTGACGGTAATTTCACTGTCAGATAAGTGATGTTATGAGAAATGACCTAAGTTCCCTTTTTTCCGGAAAAAAATTAAGTTACGCAAAAGCAAAATTGAAAATAAAAAATATTAAATAATCTTCAAAAATAAAATATAGTTCAAAAAAACAAATACTAAAAAAAAACGTTTACAAAAATTTATTACCAACAAACAAACATACAGATAAACTAATGAAAGTGTATTAAAATTAGGTACAGTACAAATCTTCCTACTAGATATTATATGTAAAATGTATATAGTAGACTTTATTATGGGGTTTTCGTTAAAATGGCATCTCTAAAAAATTCTCAACCAAGGCCGCGTGAGGCGCGAGGAGGGGTCTGACCACTAGCTCGTTTCTCGAAAACTTTGTCGCAATAGATCGCTTTACGAGGCCGCAGCGCGCTTAATGCGTTAAACAATTTTATTTAAGCAACAGTTCGCTCATTACAAGTACTGTGTGACGCTTATTTCACATTGAACACGATTTACACGACTTATGTAAATCAGTGTACGAGTGCTCTAAAAAATGGGTGAAGAAGTTCGAAGAGACGGGACCTACGCTAAATGTGAAATATTAATGGAGGCCCTTGGACTTCTTGGACCGAAGAGAACGTGCAGTAATTTTTTGCTTCTGTTCGACGTAATCCAGATTTATCGACGTGAAAACCTTCGGTTTAATGAGGAATTAATTAACGGGCTATAGAGATATGGGATATTTTGAAATTACACTTGAAATTGCATCCATATAAGATCCAGATAGTACAGAAACTGAAACCTAATGATTTAAATTTGATTTAAAGTGATCTCCGAAGTATAATTTTCCAGTGATTACCAGCGACAGCCGGTACACGAGGGTGTCGTGATTTCTCTCCAGCCAATCTTCCATAACGGGTCTTACGACCGCAATAACAGCGTGCCTGGAACTGAACTATCTCCTGACTCTTATTTGATATCACTGCACTTCAATGAGGCCAATATTCTAACACGGGAAATGTTAGAAGCTTGTGCAATCTGTTTTATGTCTGCTATTGGCATCATCGCATTAAAAATCATAAGATAGGTATGATTCTTCAAACTTCAGTATTAAATTTAGTATTGATAAAGAGGAAAATCATATTGATGACGCTTATTCGATTAATTTACTTTTTAATACAAAATAATATCTGTAATCAGTGTATTGATACTGGTTTTTTTGAAAACGTGACATGATGGGCTTTATCAAGTGTTCGTCTTACCTAATGAGTGTATTATATTCATGATTAATTATCGTTAATCCTATATTTGTAAATATCTTTTACTGTACTTACTGATATGATGTTATTTTCTACGTATTATAATATATAATACGATTAATAGAATTGGATTGTACATAGCAAAAAGTTAGTTAATAAACGCACATCAGTAGGATGCCAATAACCCAAATGACAGCCATTCAAGTATCATAGGTTTAAATCATACCTGAAAACTGCAGTCATATCGACTGTCTGAACAATCCTTAGATCACTTCTCATAGGATAAGCAATACAGTAAGCCGAGTAAAGTTATTTTTCTGTGTAAGACGAGTGGATCAAGCCAATCTGACGTATCCTAGCACTTGCCGATTGGGATTGCTCTCAGCAACTTTCAAACTTCATCAACAGCCTTAACAAACCACTGCTAAACATAGCCTTTAGCAAGGAGATTTTGACCCATTAGATAACGCTGACCAGACAATCCTATGCCAGATTTATTTCATTTTTCGTTCTATTTATAGAGAAGTTGTCCTGAAAATTTTATTTCCGTAGTCACTTTTTACAACACCCATGGATAGAGTAGGGGTGATGATACTCTGTAATCTTAATCCGTCATCACACAGAGATTTAGCACATTCTAAGACTGTCCTGACTAGTGTATAATATTTGAATTACAAATTGTTCCTCAAATGCCATAATTAAGTGATTCAGTAGATGGTGAAGCAATAATGATGATTATTTGTAACGTGTTATCTTTATCATCATTTATATTATTTCTGTCAAGGAAAACCTTGTGTCACTTACATTATATACTATGAAAGAATAAATTTATACAAGTATATATACTAGGATTGCATCTTTTGATTTTAGGTATCTTGTCTGTCCCACTGTTGTGAATGTATCGATTTAGAACCAAAATATGACTGATTTCAGTCTGACAGCCTGGTCTAGGAGTTCCGTAACTTTCCAAGTATGTTGATTCTTCGTATGTAAGTACTCGTACATGTAGACTTCTTGTATGTATAATATTCTTACAATGGGACGGTCCTTATTATAGTGTCATCAAGTGCAATAACACCTTCAATAATATTATGAAAAAATATTTATGAGAACTATTATACTAGTAACACTTTAGATTGAATTGAATTTTTAAACTGAATTATTGACTTGTTCAAAGTAACTCATGTTGTGTTTTGTAACACTCTCTGACTTAGTACTTCAATCAAAACTTTACTTAGTAACTATAATTTAGCTATTCTCAATAAAACTTACGTATAATAACGTTCACTTAGTGAACGTGCTTTTGGTAAAGTTTTAAAATGACAAGATAAAAATAGAAAATATTTAATATAACTTTATTATATTAATATCCTTTCACATGTATTCTTTCAGTTGATATCATCTTCTATACTGATTCCATCATGTAGTTGCGAAACCTGGACTATATTCCCTCAAATTGGTGGCTCAGGTTTTCAAAATTAATGCCAGAAACTTCTGTGAACCATCGGTGGAAATGTCCTGGACGGATGAAAGCTGAAATAAGATTAATAATGAGTGTTGAATTCAAGTAAATGGTTATCCTAGAAAAACAAATTTATAGTTTTGGAGTGAATAGTTAATTGATTAATTTTCTTTATAAAGAAATACAGGTCAAGCATATATTGCCACCTATCAAATGATGTTTGTTGCTAGACTCGTCTTACCCCTTATTACGTACTCGTAGAGTGTGGAATCAAATAAATGTAAGCCGCACTTTTAAAAATAAGTCTTATAAATATTAATGCTAGTAAAAAGGTACCTGCAGGCCTTCCAGAGTGGCATCCACCAAACAACGGACCTGCCCCGAAAGATGTTGCTCCAATGAGGATTCTTTCTCTGTTAGCGTTGGTATAAACCAGTGGACCACCGCTGTCACCCTAATGTATAAAAAATGGTTATTAATGTTGTTCTTAAATCGTTCAATAAATACTAATAATATGTTAAATAAGGGTTAAAAAGAAAGGTGTAAACGATATTCGAGATAAAACTTTACGTCTAGTTAGACTTGTCTACTCTGAAGATAATTGTCAAATAAGTGTCTTTTAGAGTAAATCTTTTAAATGCATTCACTCATCCGAGGCTTTGAAGGTTACCTGGCAAGTAGACTGGGAGGTGACGTTGAACCATTGAGCGCAAATAGTAGTGTCAATGATAAGAGCTGCACCAAAAGTACGTCTGCAAACATCATTTCTCATACCTCGGAGATATACCCATCTTAGCTCTCGCGATCCCGCACCTAAAATGAAGAGATTTTATATTGGCTTGATGACTATGAAGTAACGAAATACTATAAAAGTGAAAGTACAATAACAGTGTGTGTTTGACAAAATGATGATATTTTGGGCACTGACTGAATAAGATGGGACTTTAAAGTGTTTGGAACTGAATAATAAAATGAAAGCACATCATCAGTGGCCAACACGATTACGATTTTGATGATGTAGATTGATTGATAGACAGACAATTAGCGATTACACTATATAGCAGTCATGTCACTTGGTTAACAAATTCTCTAGAATTCCGGCTCCTATTATGGAGGTAGATTTGCTACGGAATCAAGATACAATTCAAATTACACAAAAACTCTAATGTTATCTATAGTCTATGTGTTGTCTTCAAGAAATGACAAGTATTCCAAGAATAGACTAGAACCCAATTGTTTTGGCAGGTGCAGCTGTTCTTAACAACGTTTAGGTACTCACCACCGGTCCAAGTAGCACCGAACCCACTAGCCTGCAAAACTATGTTTTCGTAGTTTCTGTTAGCATCCGCTGATGATTGAATTCGGATCGGTTGGAGATTTCCTACAAACGAAAAAACCATTTTACACTTCCATGAATTATTAACACTTTCTTTTTTTATAGGACAATGCAAGAAATTATTAATTTCAATAAGTCAAATTCATGCGGCAATGATACTTAATTAATTAATATTTGAATTGTAAACAAAAAAATTGCTAATATTTATGCTGAAATTTGCAGATTTCAGAGATGATAATCATGTTACTGTTTTTAAGGTATGGAAGAAAGGGTATCATGTCTCTCCAAAACTAAGGGAGGATCCTCCAACCAAGCGAGGTGACCACACCTGTTGGACATACAGCCACAATCGATGTTGGAAAGTTATACATATCCTAATTGACCGGACAATTTCTATTTGGATTTTGTCGATGCTCTGTAGTTCGGTGCGTATTCGGTAGGTAGCGCTATTGCATATCTTGTGCTTGCACTGTATGCGGAAATGGCCACAAAAGTATATCAAAAAGCTTGTGATGCTTATATAAAGTATAATTTAAAATACAAATGAGTTTATGTAGATTTGCAATACACGTGATAATATTCCAATCGGATCCAATTTAATAATTCTGTTACGTGACATAGTACATACATATAAACATAAGAAAAAGAACTTACTTGTGAAAGTGACTCGTTGTTCCAGCTTCACGAGACTGATGTCATTTGGCTGCACGCGGGCAGGCGCTGAGTTATCGTATGTAGGATGGTTATAATACCAAGTCGTTTCAGAGATGTACTCCGGGGTCGTATCGAGGGAGACTGTGCCACCACTGATAATTAGGCTTACACTCCTAAAAATAGAAGATGGCCAAAAAATATTGTGTTATTGCTACAGATACCTCCAGAACTGAGCTGATTACGGGACCAAACTGACAAGAACAGAAATATAGCAAGTAGAAGGAAAACTTGAAAAAAATCTTACCTACCAGTCTGACAAGCGTGGTATAGTAGGTCAAAACTTCCTTTCTAAGGAGAGGTCTATGTCCAGCAGTAGACTGATAAAGGCTGTTGATGATGATATTATTGATGATGATTTCTATTCTCATACTTCCACACTTTTAGTAGCATTACGATATTTATTTCAAAACTTACGGAGCGGTACAATGCGCAGCGCTGACCAACCAGTGAGGGTGCACAAAGGAACCACCACAACCACCGGCAAATCCATTGGGAAGGTTGATACGAACATGCGCTTGATGTGGGTGTTGACCGAGTACAGCCTCCCATCCAGAGACAATACGTGCCCCAAGTGATGGCGAGTCGGATTCTAGTGAAATATAAGTAATTGAATTTAAATTAATTTAGATTTCCAAGGCGTTATCGGATGTACTGTGAGTAAAGTTCAATTTCTTGACAAGGTAATACGAGTACGTCTTTACAAAGACTTGTGATTATTCGATAAGAATGTGTTTATCAACATGTTGACAGCAAACATACTTATAAATATACAACCAGATATAATGACGTAACTTTAGCCTATAATTCTCGTTGAGTAAGCACGGTAAAGATTTATTGATTCTCTATTAAAATCCTTCTATTCAACGTATTGGTATGTGAAACAATCAGCTATTAAATGCTTCGCAGCGGTAGTGAGTGCTGCTGTGCTTGAGGTTCGATTCGCGGGTCGGACCAAATGTCTGTGTGATCTGTAACCTATTTGTTTCGAAGTTTGGGTATTTTCTACGTATCATATGTATTTACAAAAAAAAAGTATATAAGTATTCTATCAGTCAGTCTAGTTATCATAGCACAAGCTCTGCTTAGTTTGAAACTAGATGACGTTGTGTGTCAAATGTCCGAAATATTTATTATTATTATTTATTTATTATCTATGTATTTATATTATTAACAAAAAACGCTTAAAACGATTGAATTCAATCGTATAATATATGTAACAATACGATACAAACGAAACCAGGCTAGCCAATAAACTTCAATTCGAATCAATGTTACATCAAAAATCAATCCATATTTAAAACAGTTAGCTTATACTTAAATTTTTACTTTTATTTGCAACCTGTAACTGCCTCAGACTGATTATTATTGATCATAATCTTTCTCTTTTTTCTCTAAAAAACCGAGCACTGAATATCAAAGTGTGAAGACGTATAAATGGTGTATAGTAATTCAATTAGAAGTTAATAAGTCTTAAGATACTATATATTTTCAAAATTAATTAAATAAAAACAGTAGCAGTCGTGGGACTGCCGATACAAGTGAAAACGAAACTATTAAGTTGAGAGTAATTAAAACTATATGCAAAAATTATATGAAATTTTTTATGTTTCATATATAGCTATATGTAATATATAATATCATATATAATATATAATAATAATAAATTTCATATATAATATATAATATCATATTCTCCATAGCTATAGATATACTATTATCATTAGCATGTCGGTGACGCGAACCGAGGATTTTACCCTCTACCAAAACGCTCAACGCGCCTAAAGAAGTTTTCACTTCAAAAATGTTTGAAAGACATTTACCCCACAGTACTATCTGTCAGTATGATTTTTTTTCTACTTACCTTTGATCATATCTTCAAAGAACCTCGGAATGACATATTCAGATGGTACCTGAACATGAGTAAATTAGGTTATTATGTGACAACAACCATACACATAAAAGGAAAGAGATTAGTCGTAACTGTTGTCATATTATCGATTCTGTTTCAAATACAAGGAGAAATAAATAGCAATTGATTTGAAAACACGTTAAAGAAAGAAAAGTTTGGACTTTGTTTTTCCAAAAATAAGCCACTAATCGATAAATTAAAGAAAACTTGCCAAGAGCGTAACGAGTAACAGCTCCTTGACAGCAAATATCAAACAGTGAAGCTAGAGAAGTAACCATTAGTTAACGAGATAATTAATGACACTTTAGTAATGAGCATAAAATATTTAATAATTAATGTAAAGTTGAAGAAGAGTGTTAGCTTTTGAAAACGAACTTTAACGAAAACCTTACCTGAATAACAGCGAGGGCCAGTAACAAAAAAGCGGATTTCGTCAACATCTTGGCGACCATTCTGATTGCCGTCCAATTGTTACTTAGGAAGACAGCATACTCGTCTTTGCTATTAATACTGAAATAAATATTCAGATAAGATTAATTTGTGTAAATTTGATAAATCAATATCTGACGGATTAAACTAAACGTGTGACCAAATCATTTAATTATCTACGCCTTCGATGTTTGTGTGATAAATTAAATCAACCTATCGCTGTCCACTGCTGAACTAAGGTCTCTTCAAGGAGCGTCAACCATCCTGGTCTTGGGCAATTTGCATCCATCCGCTGCCAGCCACCTTCTTCAAGTCGTCGGTCTGTCGGCGCCGCAGGACGCCCTACACCGTGTTTGTCAAATCGTGATCTTCACTCTAGCACACTTCGGCTGTAGCGACCATCTGTTCGTCTGGAGACATGACCGGCCCACTGCCACTTCAGCGTACTGATTTTCCGTGAGATGGCAGTTTTTACTGTTCTGTGTTGAATAAATTCTTTACGAATTTTATCAGCCAGAAAAACACCGAGCGTTGCACACTCCATCGCACGCTGAGCTACTTTAAACTTGTGAACCAGTCCAATGGTGGGTGTCTACGTCTCGGTTTCGTATGTTATTACGGGTAGGACGCATTGGTCAAATACCTTGGTCTTTGATGATTGTGGAATCGGCGACTCGAAGATGTGACGCAGCTTCCTGTATGCTGCCCAATCCAGACGAATCCTCCTATCGGCCTCCCGATCAAAGTTGTGCAAAAAATATGACGTGTGATCAAAAGAGTACATTGATTTTTAGAGGCGCATTATCGCGTCAAGTCCATTACTCAATCATTTAAACTAATTAAAATTGAGTTCAATAGATATTGAAAAGAGTTCGCGGCGTTAATAGTTCAGGTTTCAGTTAAAATCAAGTCTTCATAACACATTTATCGAGATCAGTGAAATAGTCTTATGATGCTGGGGTAAAATATGAATAATTTAATAATAATTAAATTTGTTTAGATAGTAATAATAATAACACTCCTTTAAATTTGCAAGATTAGCATACCCAACATAACGAAGTTTTAATCACTATAGATCAGAAAATAACAAACTGTCCCTCCATGGAGGGTAAGTCCCTCCATGGAAGGCACCGAACCGACCTTACCCAAAATTACGTCGATAAAGAAAAGTGGAACAAATGGCTTAAGAAAGGGGAACTGTTTCCGGAAACGGAAGGATTTATGCTTGCTATTCAAGACCAGGTAATAACAACCAGAAATTATAGAAAAATTATCATTAGAGACCCAAATCAGACAACAGACCTATGCAGACATAGCACTTCCGCTCCAGAGACCATTCTACATATAACCGGCGCCTGTAAAACCTTAGCACAAACTGATAACAAACATCGACATGTCCAAGTGACTGCAATAGTTCCTCAACATTTAGTACACAATTATGATTTCATCAGTCAAAAGCCTCCATACTATAAGTATAAACCTGACACAATACTAGAAAACAGAGCTTGTAAAATATATTACGATAGAACAATTATAACAGATAAAACCATACATTACAACCGTCCAGATATAACCGTTCACGATAAAATCAGCAACATTGTTTACATTATAGATATAGCGATCCCGAACACACATAATCTTCAGTCAACAATTTTAGAAAAACTTTCAAAATACCAAGACCTTGCAATAGAAATAAAAACACAATGGAAAGCTCACATAGTACACATAGTTTCAATAGTTCTATCATCAACAGGCATAGTACCTAAAACTCTCACTCAAACTCTAGAATTACTTCACATGCCTTCACATTCCTTTCATCTGCTCCAAAAAGCCACCATACTCAATGCCATACTCAATAACATCTTCATCTATATCATCTATCTAGTTAACTAACGTATCATGCTTGGTTTAGGCCCGCATGACTCGTATATTACCCCTCTAAACAGGGAGACGAATCAAAGTTGAAAAATAATAATAATATATCTTTTTATTGTACACCAGATTAAGTTCAGAGGTAACTTAAAGCTAAGGAAGTACAAGTGACGGCCTTGTCGCCCGTTGGCAACCTCTTAGAGGCATCCATGGGATGGAAAATATAGGGTAGTGCCTGGTGTATTTTTTTTCCATATTAAGAGCCTGCCAAAGTGTCTCTACTCTGCCTGATGGAAAGCATGACTAGAATTCAAGAGTTGTCAATTTCTTGACAAGGTAATACGAGTACGTCTTTACAAAGACTTGTGGTTATTCGATAAGAATGTGTTTATCAACATGTTGACAGCAAACATACTTAATAATGATAAATATACAACCAGATATAATGACGTAACTTCAGCCTATAATTCTCGTTGAGTAAGCACGGTAAAGATTTATTGATTCTCTATTATTTTTTTTTATATTAATAACCTGTCAAAGTGTCTGCCTGATGGAAAGCATGAATAGAATCCAAGAGTTGTGGTCATCATACTTATTGCAAATGCAAACAATGCAGTGTGGTGAGCCACACTATAGCGGCCTTATGAGATGCTTTTTCACACCCCGCTTGGGGACGTAAAAGACATGACAGTGTAAGGCTTACACAGCTACCAGGATAACTGTCACACCTGCATTAATGGGCCTCCGGTCTCACACTCACTAAAGAAACACCACAGCACGGATGCTGGCGCTTTAGGTTGGTTTTCTCTAGGAGTGCTGAAATCAGCGTGGCTCTACTACCTAGAGCCGATATTTCATACATACCATAGCAAAATAAGTAACATTGATATCTCTCAGGTAATATTCCTGTACCAGTCTCTTAAAGGCTTTCAATGTTTGCGCACGTCTAATTTCAACTAGTAGTGCGTAACACAGCCGAACCGCTTGGGCAGAAACGGAGCGGTGGAATTTGGTAGTGTACCCTGACATTTTTTATTTAAGTTCTCTGACGATTTCAACAATTTGGGACGTGTGTCATGTCGGAAATTAAAGTGCGATTTAAGGTAACGTGGAGTAAGAGGATTAAATAGAATGTTATATAAAAGGAAAAGAATATGTGTGTTCCAGCGAAGGCGAATAGACTACCACTTAAGCTGTGTACGTTAGTCGGATACATGATCATATTTACGTAATCCAAATATGAATCGTATAAAAAGACTTTAGAGTCTCTCCCGTTTACTCGTGGTTTGTTCGTATTGGTTTTCTGTGAGTGATCAAGATAAGTGGCATCAGCGTAATCAAGGATAGGAAAAAGTAGCAGTACTACACCAAGAAAAACAGTATTTTCAATACAAATGCGCTCCTGGCAATTTATGTGTAAGTAACATTTCTTATCAGCTTAAGTTGGTTCTACTAGGACAGTCATTGCATGAGGCACCCAGGGAGCACTAAGTCTGTTGTTTAGCATGGTTAGGATATCTTTGGAACTTGACTGCATTCTTGTAAGCAGTTAATTGTTTTTGATTGCGAAGAGATCGTTTGTTCGCATTATATCGAACATATATAACGCACTACCAAAAAGTGACAGTCCTAACAGCACCCTGAAGTAATAGTTATATTACACCTTAAGGATCTCTAGCGATCACTACGAATATTTAGTCTACTGGTTGTTTGTAAAAGGAGTTTGACATTGTTTATACTAGTAATAACACTTAAGATATTTGTGCAAACGGATAAAAATATAATTAGTCAACACATAGCGTAACATTTTTTTTATGTCGATTAAATATTTTTCACAGTTGGTTTGAAATAAAAAAGGTAAATTAGAACAAAATGGAATTTAATTATGCTCAATTTTCTTTACGAGTGTTATTTTAGTTGAGGGACCAGGATTTTCTTCCTTCAAACTGGTCGTTCAGGTTTTCAAAATCAATGTGAGTAACTTCTGTGAACCACTGGTGGAAAAATCCAGGACGGACGAAAGCTGAAATAAGCGTAACAATTAGTTTTGCACGAAAGAAGATGGTTAAACTAGGAATATAAATTCAAAACTTTGAACTTCCTCAATTTTCTTTATAAAGAAAAACGGCATGTATGATTAATTGTCTCCAATATGATAAATTGCATTTGTAAGTGTAGTTGATCATGCAAAATATTTATGTCTTGCCTTCTATTATGTAAGTGGGAGTAAAACGATGGTCAGCACAATGAGGATATTTCAACATGCCTCTGTCTGCCCTTTATGGGACAAAAAGAGGTGAGTGTATCTACAATAATACGCGTGAACCTAGATAAACATGACCAAAATGAAAATCATCATAAATCTAGTTATAACTAGACAGCAAGACTTTAAGATTATATATATTATACATTTTCCATCTTATAGAAGTGTATAAATAGTATATTATTCATAATATACCTGCAGGCCTTCCAGAGTGGCATCCACCAAAGAATGGACTTGCACCGAATGAAGTTGCTCCAACGAGGATTTTTTGACCGTGTTCGTTGACGTACACCAGTGGGCCACCGCTGTCACCCTAGAATACAAACAGGTAGTTATTAATACCATTTGATAGAGGAAACCAGCTAAATCATATAAGCTGCATCATATAAAAGGCTGCTACCGAAAAAGTCGTAATGTGAAAAATAAAAAAAAAATGTACACTCTTACAGGCATACATTGACTTTTACAAGTGAAACTGAGATGATTGATTTGTTGACTTGGCTCTCATTACTTAGATAGGTACACATAATTTAAGACAAAAAAAATGCCAGACGAAAGACCACTTCAATATTCTAATAGGTTAGTTCGACAGTAATATTAAAAAAAGAAAAAATCTTGTATTCCCCTAGCCAGGGAACGCCATATTACCTGACAAGTAGACTGTGAAGTGACGTTGAACCACTGTGCGCAAATAGTACTGTCAACGACAACACCTGCGCCAAATGTCAATCTACAGAGCTCATTGTTTACACCTCGAAGATATACCCATCTCAGCTCCCGGGATCCTGCACCTGAAACGAATAGCTTTTAATTTATTTGGTGACCATAGAGTGACAGTGACAGATTTAATATTAAGAGATGGGTTTTTAATAGGCTTTTAGACCACGGACTCCAGTTTGCGGGCGCGGGTGATTCTCACGTTACTTTTACACTGTAAGGTACACTAGGATACTCACTGCCGGTCCAGGTGGCGCCGAATCCACTAGCCTGCAACACTATTTCTGAGTAGTCTCTAGAAGCATCTGCTGATGATTGCATACGGATTGGTTGGAGATTCCCTACAAACGAAATATAATTATTATACATTTATGATTTATAAATCTTTTGACCAATTGCAAGAATACCGGTGATAATTATTTCTGGATGATACTTAATACCGCACAAGGAATTATACTTTGTTAATTAGCATTTAAATCATCGACAAGGAAATGTACTCATAATTATCTTCAACAGCATTTAATAATCAACAACTGAATATTAGCAGTAATAGTAGAAGGAGATTTTGGCCTACTACACCACCGGTTAGACGGGTTGGTACAGGGTTTGTTGTAAGTTTTACTGCTCATTGCAGTGCTGTTGTCCTACTGACGTTATCATTTGCCTCCTTTCGTCGACTCTTATGATTCTCACGAGATGAATAAGGATGGTGACACTTGGTGTTCTTAACCCATCACCATATGAACAAGATACCTGTATTATGCAAAAATATAGATATTCATTTCAGGTTTCCATTAATTTTTAGATAGTCAAATTTGATAAGAAATGAAGAGATGTACCGTTACTCCAACTTCTGATTGTATTTGCGATTCCGATCCGTTTCCCATACTTCGTTTCTTACTGCATGAGAAGGTGCATGAATAACAAAATACTCACTTGTAAAAGTAACTCGTTGTTGTAACCTTACAAGACTGATGTCATTTATCTGAACACGTAAAGGTGCTGAGTTATCGTATGTAGGATAATTATAAAATTCGTTCGTTTCAGAGAGGTACTCTGGTGTTCCATCATCGAGGGAGATTGAGCCACCCCTGATAATGAGGTTGATAGTCCTAAAAGCAGAAAAAAAATATTTCAACACATACTACTTGCTCATGAGATAAAATTATAAATATCTAAAATTGCTTATAGCCCCAAAAAAGGTTTAATTAAAAATTGTTTTTCAAAACTTACTGAGCGGTACAATGCGCAGCGCCCAGTCAGGGTGTATCAAGGAACCACCACAGCCGGATAATCTGTTGACGAATACCATACGAACATGTGCTTGATGCGGGTGTTGAGCGAGCGCAGCCTCCCATCCAGAGACAATGCGTGCCCCAATCGACGGTTGTCCAGATTCTAGCGAAATATATTATCGAGGTATTAGAACTGCCACAGTATTTCTTTAGTATATCGGTGTCTCTGCTGTATTATGGGTAAATTTGAATGAATTGACAAGTTATTGTTTTCCTTGGTAAACTGAACTTAATTATGATAAAAATAAAATTGTATAATAGTGTATGGTGGCTTTAGCCTTAATTTCTCATCTGAGGCCTTCCATGTAAGGATTCTCAGTAAGATGCCTCAAAAGCGCCATTAGTAACTAGCCAATCATTAACTATTGATGTAATATATTTTATATTTTTTACCATAACTTTAGGTAGTTGCACTTAAAAGCGTTGAATTCCACCAAATTATATATAACAATATCGTAACCAAATTAAACAAACTTCTACACATGGTGACCTAAAATACTTAAAGTTATTGTAATCTACTGGATAGTTTCCATAAAATAATGGAAAAGAAATCTACTTACCCTGGATCATATCCTCAAAGAACCTCGGTACGATGTATTCAGATGGCACCTGTAGATGAGTGAATCACATTATTATATGGCAACATCCTTATCTAATAATGGACTCGCTGTTGAACGTAAATTTTAACTAACAAAGAGCTATACTAAAATTTAAAAATATTTGGAAGAACACATCTCGATCACCTGCAGAATGATTATATTACAGACAATATAAAATACTCATTTTGAAAAACGACAGAACTACAGGAGCAGTCAATATTTCATTCATATTGATAATAATGTTTTAGAATGTTTATTTATTTTTAAATGAGGAAAAAGGATAAAATAATCAAATGTTTTCTAATTGTAAAGTTGATGATAACAATTCTTAAAAAATGTAGAAATTTCAACAAAAAAATCTTACTTGAATAACAGCGAGGGTCAGTAACAAGAAAGCGGATTTCGTCAACATTTTGGCTACCATTCTGATTGCCCTCCAATTGTCAGTTAGGAAGACAGCATGTCCGTCTTCGTTATTAATACTGAAATCACTATTCAGATAAGGTTAATTTGTTTAGATTTGATAATTCAATATCTCATGGATTAAACTACGACTATTTTATTATTGGGTCTACCCTGCTTGTACGATATCTAATCTCGTATCCGGTGAAATTGAGAAATTCAATTTAATAGGCTTGTTTTTAATGTTTTCCTAACTGTCCTCCAACAATCTATAATGGTACTCCTGGTATCTTATTAAGTATTGGTACAAAGTTACATCAAACTCATGGGCTTTGAAAATGTAAATAGTGCGTGCTGTAAAACATTTTGAATCGTCGACATAAATTTTAGGTGAACATGTAATGTGATACAAGAAGCAATGGTCCAAGTAAGAAATCTTGGAAAATGTCACAACAAATTAATTTAGACCTACTTTATTCATGCTATTTTATTCATGCTTTCCATCAGGCGGAGTAGAATCACTTCTGTATTGTTATATGTAATGTAATGTTATATATATTGTTTATGTATTAACAACGTTACTTGTGAAAGAGGCTTTGATGATATACTTTGGATCATACCAACATCTATTATATTACTTTTTAATCTAGTTATCGAAGGCTCTCTCTAAGCCTTAGTTTTGATGCATTTCATCAAAACGTCCTCAATAACGTCACATTCTTTATAAATTGGGTTGACACTTTGTAATACTCATAAGATGTTGAAACTTGTTGAATGGAACGTGTCCAGATCTAGTCTATGAGTTATTACAGCGTACTTTCTATTAGGACTTCTATTAGCAAACTATGGAACACGGAGAACTTCGCAAGTAATTGTCTTTTTGTAACGTTTGCTTGTAAAACATTGTATTTCCCTTCAAGTGCGATGATTGTGCCTTAAAAACAGGCAAGTGATCCCGTGAATTTAGTAGTTGCCATTGAAGTATGTGACCCAATGGAATTGCTGATGGGTTTTTTTAATCGCTTGCGTTATCACATTGTATTATAACTAATTAAGACTTCTACTATCATTTATTAGATATAGGGAATAACCCAAAGTGATAAGAAGAGTAATTAAGTTTGTACGTATGTAGATTAATCGGAGATTTATTTTCGCTTACAGAACAGTTTCAGAGAAGGCAAGGACAAACTAATCAAGTCGAATTAAGGCCAATATTTGGGTTTGAAATCGGATACGTATATTAATAGATACTGTAGTCTTGTATCATCTTCTTACTCTCACTCTTGTGACAAATCTGTATCTAAAAATAAGTCAGACGCGTCTGCTACGAGCAGGCAAGGTTTCTATAGATCTAGGCATTTTGCAAGAGATGTTTATTACTTAAACTGACAAAGCTTACACTCAAGTCTATAAATTCACCAGGTAGTAGATCTACGCTGATTTCAGCATGAACGTGCCGGCTCCACCGGGGCAGTACTACCCTCCCACAAAAGACCAA
This sequence comes from Hypercompe scribonia, assembly GCA_949316085.1. Lineage (NCBI taxonomy): Eukaryota > Metazoa > Arthropoda > Insecta > Lepidoptera > Erebidae > Hypercompe > Hypercompe scribonia. The sequence goes on from OX438987.1 coordinate 16,395,774, forward strand.
CCTAAAGCGATAGCATCCGTGCTGTCGTGTTTCGTTGGTCAGTGCGAGACCGGAGGCCCATTGGAGCAGGGGTGACAGTTGTTATGGTAAATGTGTGCAATACAATACTACGATGACTGACATGTCTTTTACGTCCACAAGTGAGGCGTAAAAAGTTGTAATAGGCTGCCACAGAGTGGGCCATCGTACGCTCCATGGCCGGTAGCGACAGTTGTTTTACCGCGGTCGCAACCTTCTGCGAAGACGTAATTTGGCGGAAGGAGGCGGCGGAGAAGGCCCGGGAGGACGATATCCACTCGGACCCAATTCGCCGCCGGCGAGCCGGGCGGCGGAGGCGCGCATACCAGCGCCTCATGCCGCCTTGAGTGTGGCCGCGGGTGGACGGGACGGGTTTTCCCCTCCACCCGCTATAATGGCCAGCCGCGAGGAGGCGACGTCCGCGTGTGCCGTACGTCGCCTATGTAGAGAGTTTATCCGCAGATGGTGCCCGCTTTGGCGGGCAGGCGCTAGGAGGGATCTGGATGTCGTAATAGCAGCGGTTCCCGGATCCCTCCTGTCTCAGGCGCAGAGTGGCACACCGTGTGGTTTTAGTCGGTCCGATTCCGACACACCACCCCGCCGTAAACCCCGGTGGGGTGACGGCCCGAGGGGGTTTCCACACGTTAACAAAAAAAAAAAAAAAAAAAAAAAAAAAAAAAAAGAAAAAAAAAGAGTGGGCCATCGTATTACATTGTCAGCATTCGCAATGAGTATGGTTACTACAACTTTCGGATTCTATTCATGCTTTCCAACAGGCAGAGTAGAGTCACTGTGGCAGGCTATTAAAATAAAAAAAATTAAAAACTATAAAGTCTGAAGTTGCCTTTTATTAATTTATTTATTAAATTAACTTCTCACTGCACTTACAGTTTGCTCAACACATACAATGAGATATTACAACATTACAAAGTTACAAACATAGTATAAATACTTATGTAAACATAACATACATGTTTTGGTGTATTTAGCTATTTTACCTTAATGATCTTTCAGGAACTTTCTACTGTTAACATACATACATAAAATCATGTCTGTTTTCCCGGAGGGGTAGGCAGAGACATTTTAAACGCCCACATTTCTTCTGTGTTTTGGTTCCACGTAATAGATGGCAAGCCTATTGCCGTTAACCGGGATGTTTAGTTTGCCAGAGTCTCATCCGTCATTCAGCAGGTGCATCATTTGTAGGGGAGGTGGACTTAACCTATGCACCTTATCCTACAGTTAATCTACACGTTTTTTTAAATATTCTTGTAATGAGAGAGATTATATTATAATTTATTTATTTATACTGAAAACATATCATGTCACGTACTACAGTAGATTCAGCATAATATATTTACAAGATGACCTAGTTAGTACGTGACTTCTTGTTCCTCTAAATATGTTAGACCGTAGTACGTGTTTAGGGAACACAGGCCCGACCTCTATACAAAATAAATCGATTATCAATTACATTGTCATGCATCTAAAAGTGCAGTGTTCATAAGGTAGTAGAGCCACGCAGATTCCAGCACGAACAGTTCAGCTCGACCGGGGCAGTACTACTCTTTCACAAAAGACCAACCTAAAGCAACAGTATTCGTGCTGTCGTATTTCGTTGGCGAGTGCAAGACCGAAAGCTCATATTTGGTTAGTGAGTGAGCCTTACACTGCTATCATGACTATCATGCCTTTTACGTCCCCAAGTGGGTGTAAATATACATCTCAATAGGCCACCACAGTGTAGGTCACCATACTGCATTGTATGCATTCACATGAATATGGTCATTTACCATCAGGTGGGAATGCACCTGATTGTAAATGACCACTCATGGACACCTGCAACTCACTAGTCACAATTGTACTTTTACCCATTCAGTTTTTCCCACCAGATTCAGGGGAAAGGGAATGGAATAAACTCCGGTAACTTCAGTCACTCGGTGGAAAGCAATGAACGCTGTAGAGTCACTTTAGCATACTCCATAAATAGTCCATAAGAAGACCAAAAGTCTCGACCAACACCTTAAGAGGATCGCGTTAGAAGGTTATTTTAAGGGTCTAGTGGCAGTCCTCGACCCTGGCACGTATAGGCAGAAGGTTCCTGTCTTTGAAGTCCTAACCACCGGTGTCTTGGTCCCATTATATTTTTAGTCGTGTATTTTCATTTTCCTTTTATTATGTAATTAATATGTTTATAAATGTAATAAAGAGAATAAACAAAGAAATAAATAATAAAATAATAATAAATAAAGTAGCAACACTAGAAGCAGTTGGAATTTTTCATACTTATATTTAAAATACATAATGTATTACTAAAAATTTATCATCGAAGTGTATCAAATATCAACTAGAACGAAAATGAACATGTGTACAACAAACTATTCGAATAAAACTACAATAAAACTGTATTTTTCATAAAAATATCTGTCACTGAAGTCAATACAATAATTTTAAAGAAATTTTCAATATGCTTACAAGAGCTATAATAGAAAAAAAGCACAATTAACATCTTTGAACTCGTCGCTCCGCTCTGCCTTGCCATCCCCGGAAGCAATAATGGAAGTTCCGGCTGCTGCAGAGGTGTCGAGTTCTAGTTCCAGCGACGAGTTTTTCTCTCTGTCGACAACACCTGTACGCCGGCACGGGAGTACCCGGCCACCGAACAGCTTGGGATCACGAAGACCACTGACTTCAAACAGGGTCCCCGCTAGTGGTGGTGATATGTGGCGCATAAAGTGGATAACTTCCATGAACGAGAATGTTTGGTATATTTTCGGGCTACAGAGTTGGGAACGAACCTTACTGCGTACCGCGTTAAACTAGTCTCTCTGTTTCAAGAGGTTGAACCAACCATCAACGTTTCAGCATAACGATTGTCGGATCAAGTACGAGCTATACAGCGCTGTCACCTGCTGGATGATGCAGTACTTGAGAGGATACGCTCTGACATACAGAAAAGCTTTACTATCCCTTCTTCGTCACACACTGTGGTGGCCAATAGCACACCTCAATTGGCATCAGGTATTGAAAATGTTGATGAATTAGTGGAGAGTGAAGTTATACCCGTAAGTAGCCAATGTAACGATAAGATAAGGAGTGCTTTGGAGGATGCGATTCAGAAATACTGATTTGTAAATATTAATAGTAGGCCACGGTTATGCCGTTTGCCCATTCATAAACGTAATTTGCTCTACTGTGGATGCCCTGAATTCGTTATTATCAGATTATTTTGATAAAAGCGAAGATCTTAATGATACACATTCTATTCTAAATTGTGCGGCTATTGCAGTTTGTCGAGTAGCTGGTGTTACATTAATTAAACGTGTCAGTACTACTCAACCCCAAAATGCTGTACTAGCTTGGCATTATAGAATTGAACGTCGTATTGCTGAGACTTGGACACTTATCGGTAAATTAATTAGTTTTAAAAGTGGTAATGTACGGCCAAGAGTCATGCGCTTCGTGAAACAGGCATTCTTGGGGACTACCATTAGTCCTCAACAATACATGTCCTGTGTCACAGAGCGCATAGACTTTCTAAAGCAGAAAGTTTATACATGGGTAAATAGGATAAGATGTTATAGAAAACGAGTTGATCGGTATAATCAGAATCGAATATTCCAAAGGAATGAGACATGGGTATACCGGAAATGGGAGGAACCGAATCCATGTGTGAGTGATGGGCATTTTCCAGATGAAAATACCAATAATTTATTTTGGCGTAACATCTGGTCAGTGCCTGTCACTAATACCCTCTGTATGAGATTGGTTGGAGGATGTCAAACGCTCGTGTGAGTCTATAACAGCTACGGAACATATATAAGTTGTGCAGTCCGTTCATTACCAAATTGGAAATCACCTGGTCCAGACAAATTGCACAACTTTTGACTTAAGTGGTTCCAAAGCTTACATGCGTGTTTGGCATCACAATCCCAAGCAGCTTTGGATTCCGGCTCTTTGCCATAATTTTTAACCACTGGTGTGACCCATTTACTCTATAAATCTGGTAGTGCCATGAATCCCAAAAATTTTAAACCTATTACTTGTTTACCCATTAAATACATATAAACTTCTAACATCTGTTTTGAGACTCAAAATTACTACACACGTAAATAATAATTCGGTACTTTCTATTTCTTAAAATGAATGTAGAAGTGCGGGTACTAAAGAACTCCTTATCATAGACAGGACCATTAGCCAACAGGTACGTCGTGGTCGTAAGAGTCTGGTGACATGTTGGATAGATTATAAGAAGGCTTATGACTCACTTCCACATACATGGCTTTTGAAAGTGCTAGAGTTGTATAAAATTGATACAACTCTGTGCACTTTCTTAAGGTCGTGTATGAGTCAATGGAGAACAACACTTCGCTATCCAGGATGTCGGCAGACTACGATAAACGACATACTTATAAAGATCGAGCGAGGTATATTTCAAGGTGACAGTCTTAGTCTCTTGTGGTTTTGTCTAGCTTTGAACCCTCTCAGCACTCTGTTAGAGGGTTCAGGGTTAGGCTATCGGTTACAAAAAGATGATTAAGTTATATCTCACCTTCTTTATATGGATGATTTGAAATTACTGGCCTCCACAAAATTACAATTGACGGCGTTATTAAGGGTAACTGAAAACTTTAATAATTCTATCAAAATGGAATTTGGTGTAGACAAGTGTGCAGTCATGTATGTAAAGAAGGGCGTGATTGTAGAATCTGAAGGAATAGAACTTTCAGATTCAACAAAACTCAGATCTCTATCTGTCACTGAAACTTACGAGTATCTAGGTTTTTCACAGTCCTTGAAAATACTGAATGTGGTGTGAAATAAATGTTACAGGAACGCTCCTTTGGCCGCCTAAAAAAAGTAATTAAAAGTCTTTTATCAGGCGGTAACAAGGTGCGAGTCTATAATAATTGGGTCATGCCGGTTCTGATGTATTCCTTTGGTACACCAAAGGAAAGTCCATCTAAGTACACTTATATGGACTGAGACCGAATAAGATGCCCTTGACAGGAGAGTCCGTTCATTGCTGACTGCATTCCGTATGCACCACCCAAGTTCATCAGTTATGAGGTTGTATATTCCGCGAAAGTTTGGAGGTCGTGATCTAAAGAGAATTGGTGCAAACCTGTAGTACTTAGTACAACTGTTCGTAAGGAAGTATGGAAGGGTAAAGAACTTCATGGTCTATTTTATCGGGCCCTACACGGGTCTGATATAGACTTTAAAGCGTCGAAGTCTTGGCTACGGTATGGTGATCTCTTTGCAGAAACCGAAGGTTGTGTTTGTGTAAGTATAGACGAAGTTATGATGAAGAATAACTACCGGCAATTTATCCTGAAAGATGCTACGGTTGACATCTGTCGGGCATGCCACTGTTCTGGAGAATGTCTTGGGCATATTATTTCTAGATGTTTTCGTCTTGCTGACGGTCAGTATTTGCACAGGCACAACCAAGTAGCCAGGATCGTACACCAACAACTAGCCCTTAAATAGCAACTTGTCAATTTTGAAGTGCCTTACTACAGCTATGTACCCGACCCAGTTCTCGAGAACGGTCGTGCTACGTTATTTTGGGATCAATCTATTATCACAGATACGACTATTGTTGCCAATAAGCCTAATATTATGCTGACAGATCGATTAGAGCGCCACGCAATGATTGTCGATATCGCTGTTCCTCATGACGACAATCTCGTGAAAGTTGGAAAAAACAACAATTGAAGTATTTGGATTTAGGATATAACGTGGATACGGTGATCATTGTTCCGATAATCATATCTGTTCATGGATTGGTAGCCAAGAGCCTCGACCAACACCTTAAGAGGCTCACTTTACAAGGTAGGATCAATTGTCTAATGTAGAAGGCAGTCCTGCTTGACACGGCCGGTAGAGTAAGGAGGTTCCTGTCTTTGGACCCCTAACCACCGGTGTCTTGGTTCCTGTAGCCGATGTCGGTGGTCTACTATTTTTTATATTTTTAAATATGTATTTTTGTATTTCTTTTGTATGCATTTAACAATTTAATTAATATGTACATACATATATAAGAATAATAATAATTTTTATTTAGATGGCAATTAGGCTCAACGCGTTAGAAACTTTTAACTTACGTCTAATATTAGTAGCTATTAGGTAGTAGAACCACGTTGATTTCAGCACGAGCGGGCCGGCTCGACCGAGGCAGTACTACACTCCCACAGAAGACCAACCTAAAGCGTCAGCATCCGTGCTGAGCCTTACACTACCACGATGACTGTCATGCCTTTTACGTCCTCAAGCGGGTGTGAAAAAGCATCTCAATAGGCCACTATATACACTGCCCAACATGCATTGCCTGCATTTGCAATGAGTATGGTGACCAAATTCTTGGGTTCTATTCATGCTTTCTATCAAGCAGAGTAGAGTCACTTTGGCAGGCTCTTAATATAGACAAAAAAAAGCATAATACATATAGGTGAAAATAACACCACCTTTTCAACCTGGTTCTGCTAGAACTGTCATTGCATAACACAACTAGGGTGCGCCAAGTCAGTTGCTTAACATGGTTAGGATATCACTGGAACTTGACCGCTTTCTTGTAAACAGTGAATTAACTTTAATGCGTATAGTTGCGAAGAGAGAGAAAGATAGTTTGTTCGCACTGTAACAGATCTATCTGATGCACTAGATAAATATAACAGTCCAAATAGCATCTGAAAGTAATTATTGTTTTGTAGCTTCAGCATCTCTAGCGATCGCTTGAAATTTTTAATCCATAGATAGCTCGTAAAAAGAGTCTGAAATTACCTATACACTTAAACAAAGAGGTATCTATGTAAACGGATTACAATATAATCAGTCAATACATAGCGTAAATATCTTCTTTGTGTTGATTAGATACTTTTCACAGTTAGTTTGAAATAAAAAAGTTAAATTAGAACAAAATGGAATTTAATTATGCTCAATTTTTTTCACGAGTATTATTTTAGCTGAGGGACCAGGATTTTCTGCCTTCAAACTGGTCGTCAAGGTTTTCAAAATCAATGTGAGTAACTTCTGTGAACCATTGGTGGAAAAATCCAGGACGGACAAAAGCTGAAATAAGTTTAACAATTAGTGTTGCACTAAAAAAGATGGTTAAAGTAAAAGTGTAAATCCAAAACTTTGATGTTCATCATTTTCTTGTATAAAGAAAAGTGCATGTATAATTAATTGTCTTCAATACAAGTTGCATTTGTTAGTGCAGTAGTTCATGCAAAATATTTACATGGGAATAAAATGAGGGTCAGCAAAGTGAAGGTGTTCAAATATGCCTCTGTCTGCCTTGTAAGGCACAAGGAGTATATCTACAATAATATATATAGTACTAGAAATTCATAATCGATATGAAAATCATCACAAATCTAACCATAATTAGGCAGCAAGACTTTTAGATGTATGTTTTAAATGTTATAAAAATGCATAAATATCATGCTAATAATAATATACCTGCAGGCAATCCAGAGTGGCATCCACCGGACCATGGACCTGCTCCAAAAGAGGTGGCTCCAATGAGGATTCTTTGACCTTTATCGTTCACGTACAGCAGTGGACCACCGCTGTCACCCTAGTATATAAACAGATAGTTATTGATACCATATAACAGAAGAAATCAGCTACATCACATGATATTTAGACCGAAGCGATTCTTGATGAGTAGCTACTGTTCATTATTCGTATCTTTTTAAAGTCCCATAGTTCAGACAGAATGGACAGACTGACCGTCTATTGAACGCGTCTTAGCTGACAGACTGTTCTAAGTGACTGCTGCCGTGCAAGCCATAATGTGGAAAAAAAAAATCTACATTCTTACAGACCCCCACTGATTTTTACATATAAAGTTGATTTGAATTTTTTTTGTTGACCCCATACTGTTAGCTCTACCTCTCATTACGTATATAGGTACATATGGATTTTGAAAGTTATTTTTCGTAGCATGACCCATTTCTATATTATAACATGAAGTTATTATATGTCATTCTTATAATGATCAAATAAAAGTCCACTGGATCATATATACGTGTGTACACATATTATGTGACTGTTGTACTTTTTTAAATATAGGATTGTGGTGACTTCCACATACATCACAAACAGAAACATATACTACAGCGCCATCTAGCGAAGATACACCGAACTACGGAGTATAATGAACTATGGAGTAACTACTAATCCTGTACCGCGAAGTAAAGATTCTCGTGACAATTAGCGTATCATGATTGCATGATCACCTCGCCTGGTCAGAGCATCCTCCCTTTGTTTCGGAGGGACATGACACCTGTCCCACTACAGGACTAGAAAGTTGATATTCCAGACAAAATAACACGTGAATCTACACCACTTTAGTTCGATATCAGTTTTAAAAAAAGAAATCTTTTATCTCCACACAGGGAACATCACATTACCTGACAAGTAGACTGTGAAGTGACGTTGAAGAACCGTGCGCAAATAGTACTGTCAATCACAAGACTTCCGCCAAATGTCAATCTACAGAGAGGATTGCTTACACCTCGAAGATATACCCATCTCAGCTCTCGGGATCCTGCACCTGAAACGAATAGCTTTTCATTTATTTGGTGATTATAGAGTGACAGTGACAGATTTAATATTAACTGATGGGTTTTTTAATAGACTTTTGCACCATAGACTCCAGTTTGCGGGTGCGAGCCGATTCTTATGTTACTTTTACAGTGTACTGTACGCTGGGATACTCACTACCGGTCCAGGTGGCGCCGAATCCACTAGCCTGCAACACTATGTCTGAGAAGTCTCTAGAAGCATCTGCTGATGATTGCATACGGATTGGTTGAAGATTCCCTACAAACAAAATATAATTATTATACATTTGTGATTTATAAATCTTTCATCATATTGCAAGAATACCGGTGATAATTATTTCTGGATGGTACTTAATACTGTACGAGGAATTATACTTTGTTCCTACAGGATGAATAGGGATGGTGACACTTGGTGTTCTTAACCCATCACCAGACGAAGAAGATATCTGTATTATGCAAAAATATAGATACCGTTACTCCAACTTCTGATTGTATTTGCGAGTCCTATCCGTTTCCCATACTTCGTTTCTTACTGCATGACAAGCCGCATGAATAATAAAATACTCACTTGTAAAAGTAACTCGTTGTTGTAGCCTTACAAGACTTATGTCATTGATCTGAACACGGGAAGGTGCTGAGTTATCGTATGTAGGATAATTATAAAACTCATTTGTTTCAGAGAGATACTCTGGTGTTTCTTCATCGAGAGAGATTGAGCCACCCCTGATAATAAGGTTGATAGTTCTAAAAGCAGAAAAAAAAATATTTCAACACATACCACTTGCTTATGAGATAATGTTACAAATACCTAAAATTTTTAATAGTCCCAAAAATATATTTAAATTAAAAATTGTGTTTCAAAACTTACTGAGCGGTACAATGCGCAGCACTGAGTACCCAGTCAGGGTGCACGAAGGAACCACCACAGCTGGACACTCTATTGACGAATATCATACGAACATGTGCTTGGTGCGGGTGTTGACCGAGCGCAGCCTCCCATCCAGAGACAATGCGTGCCCCAATCGACGGCGGTCCAGATTCTAGCGAAATATATTATCGAGGTATTAGAACTGCCACAGTATTTCTTTAGTATATCGGTGTCTCTGCTGTATTATGGGTAAATTTGAATGAATTGACAAGTTTTTGTTTTCCTTGGTAAACTAAACTTAATTATGATAAAAATTTGTATAATAGTGTATCGTGGCTTTGGCCTTAATTTCTCATCTGAGGCCTTCCATGTAAGGATTCTCAGTAAGTTGCCTCAAAAGCGCCATTAGTAACTAGCCAATCATTAACTATTGATGTAATATATTTTATATTTTTTGCCATAACTTTATGTAGTTGCACTTAAAAGCGTTGAATTCCACCAAATTATATATAACAATATCGTAACCAAATTAAACAAACTTCTACACATGGTGACCTAAAATACTTAAAGTTATTGTAATCTACTGGATAGTTTCCATAAAATAATGGAAAAGAAATCTACTTACCCTGGATCATATCCTCAAAGAACCTCGGTACGATGTATTCAGATGGCACCTGTAGATGAGTGAATCACATTATTATATGGCAACATCCTTATCTAATAATGGACTCGCTGTTGAACGTAAATTTTAACTAACAAAGAGCTATACTAAAATTTAAAAATATTTGGAAGAACACATCTCGATCACCTGCAGAATGATTATATAACAGACAATATAAAATACTCATTTTGAAAAACGACAAAACTACAGGAGCCAGTCAATATTTCATTCATATTGATAATAATGTTTTAGAATGTTTATTTATTTTTAAATGAGGAAAAAGAACAAAATAATCAAATGCTTTCTAATTGTAAAGTTGATGATAACAATTCTTACAAAATGTGGAAATTTCAACAAAAAAATCTTACCTGAATAACAGCGAGGGCCAGTAACAAGAAAGCGGATTTCGTCAACATTTTGGCTACCATTCTGATTGCCGTCCAATTGTCAGTTAGGAAGACAGCTTACCCGTCTTCGCTATTAATACTGAAATCACTATTCAGATAAGGTTAATTTGTTTAGATTTGATAAATCAATATCTCATAGATTAAACTACGAGTATTTTATTATTGTGCCTACTCTGTCTGTACGATATCTAATTGCGTATCAGGTGAAATCGAGAAATTCAATTTAATAGGCTTGTTTTTAATTTTTTCCTAATTGTACTCTAACAGTCTATAATGGTACTCCTGGTATCTTATTAAGTATTGGTAGATAGTTACTCCAAACTCAAGAGCTTTGAAAATGTAAATAGTGCGTGCTGTAAAACATTTTGAATCGCTTATATAAATTTTAGGTGAACATGTAATGTGATACAAGAAGCAATGGTCCAAGTAAGAAATCTACGGAAACGTCACAACAAATTAATTTAGACCTACTATTATGATATTAGCCGATACAATCGATACCGTATAAGTGATTTCTTTTTAATGCTGTTTTAGAATGAGTTTCGTTCTTTGGTAAGGACCAAGGTGAGTTAAGGACAGAGGTTACTTATGCTTATTTGTCAATTTAACTTTAGCTCAACTAATATGGAATTTTTAAATTTATATTTTGAGGCTGACTAAAATAAGATAAGTAGTTCTCAGCCTATGGTATACTTATCATTTGCCGAGAATTGTTGCCCTGATTGGGAAAATATCATACTTTTGTGTGCTAGTTATTAATTAAAATAAAAAATTAAAACCTCTTTGAAATGTTACAACTAGTTTGATTGTATCTGCTTGTTAATAATGTGAAAAAATAAATAAATTACTATAAAGCGTGGTTATAAAATTTTCAGGTTTGAAATAACTCAGTAAAAATTTGCCGATGTTACTTAAGTTACAAATACTCAGATCTCTCAGTACCATAGATAATATTATTTTATACTGTGAAATATAATATTCTGACATACAAAATCCATGGTAGACAAATCAAACCAAACATATAGATAAACATATAGTCAACTATTTAAAACAGTACCTAACCGATTTCGACCGCAGCAGTTAGTACCTAATCGTATCTACGATGATAGTAATTACCATGTTTATAAGGGATATCCATTATTATTATTCAAAAATTAATTAATTCATTCGTTGACAGAGCATCATTTACACAGGCAAGAAATTGCAATGATAAGGTAGTAATCGTGAATTGAACGATTAAGGTAGATTATATTGTGCGCTATTTCGAAAAGTTTTTTAAAAAGTTTTGTTTGAGAGGGGTGCAACTACGGTTAACCACCCTGGGAGGTTACTCCGTCAGGTCGCGTATAATTCACGGAGTGACTCGTTGTGCCGGTTAGTGATCGGACGGTGGGGCCCGGTGATCACTTCCGGAGGTATATGGGAACCTTTCCGTCCGACGGTCTGGTCACAGTCCTGCTTCATCTTCGTAACATGACGTCACAGTATTTTGAGTCTCATATTTCACTGCCACGACGACTGTCATGCCTTTTATACGTTCCCATTTCTCTTTCCCATTTCTCTCATTTTTAATCATGGCAGCACAAGAAAGAAGGAGTACTGTTACAACAGCGACACCCTCCTCTCCCACTAACGTGTTTTTTGAAGTGGAGTTCACGAATATCAATGACTCCATGCAACCTCAGATCCTTGAGACGGTACGGCCGGCAATGTTCTTTTTGAGTTTACTATTTTATTTATGTCCCCGACACAAACACTCATTCATCGAATTTTATTCATGCTTTCCATCAGGTGGAGTAGAACCACTTTTGTATACTTCTATAAAAAAAATAGACATTCATATTGTTTGTGTATTAACAACGTTACTTGTGAAAGAGGCTTTGATGATATACTTTGGATCATACCAACATCTATATATCAATTTACCAACATCTATATATTATTTTCTATCATATTAATTTTCAATCTAGTTATCAAAGTCTCTCTCTAACCCTTAGTTTTAATGCATTTCATCAAAATATTGGAGATCCTCAATAATGTCACATTCTTTATAAATTGGCACTTTAACTTACTTATAAGATGTCGAAACTTGTTAAGCGGAACGTGTCCAGATCTAGTCTATGAGCTATTACAGCGTACTGCCTATTCAAAATTCTATTAGCAAATCACGGAACACGAAGAACTCCGCAAGTGATTGTCTTCTTGTAACGTTTGCTTGTAAAACATTATATTTTCCTTCAAGTGCGATGATTGTACCGCAAAAACAGGCAAGTGATCCCGTGAATTTAGTAGTCGCCATTGAAGGATGTGACCCAATGGAATTGCTGATGGGTTTTTTTAATCGCTAACGTTATCACATTGTATTATAACTAATTAAGACTTCTGCTATCATTTATTAGGTATAGGGAATAACCCAAAGTGATAAGAAAAGTAATTAAGTTTGTACGTATGTAGATTAATCGGAGATTTATTTTCGTTTGCAGAGCAGCTTAAAGAAAGGAAGTACAAACTAATCAAGTCGAATTAAGGCCAATATTTAGATTTGAAATTGGATACGTATATTAATATAATATAATAATAATAGTTTATTAGTAAGAAACATTTCATAAATTACATATCACCAAGGGTTGGATACAAATATAAACATTTTGTGTTTGAGTTGATATGGTAAACGTTGTCAGCCGTACTAGTATGCACTGTATGACGGCTTGCAGCGCCTTCCTTACATTGCCAAGTAATTAAAACTATATATGTTTGAAATAAAGCTATAAAAACGCAGTGTTTGTAAGATCCATCGATAATAAATCCAAAGAAAATAAAACTAAATTAAGTGAGTAAAATAAAATACTGAAAATTAAAATTTAACTATCATGCATGTGGGTGTGTTTGTATACATAGGTGCGCGAACGCGCGTGTGTGTGTATATGCGTGCGTGTATATGCATGCGTGTGTATGAGTGTATGCGAGCACGTGTTTGTGTTTGTGTATGCGTTTGCGAGCGTTTATTGCAGATGGTTTTATGCCATTATCTTTCTAAGTTTTCAATTCACGAGTATGATTGATCCCGAAGCCAATTTTTAATTATTTATTTATTTAAACTTATACTTAAAAACAAATTATAATTTAAATTTGACCACGATTTCCGCACTAAGCTCGTGGCTTGTGTCGCGGCAACCAGTTAAATTAGAATATAAAATAAAATTAAAACGAGGTTCAAAACAAACAAAACCAAAATGGAAAAAATAGTATAAAAGTTAGTCTGTAGCTGAGAGTAAGTCTTTTGTGTGTATGTGTACATGTGTGTATGTGTGTGTGTGTACGTGTGTATTATCCTTTACTACTATTACCCGTGGTATGAAAGAATCAATTCAATTTTATGGTATGAAAGATTCAAAAGCCATTTAATTATTAGTCGCTTTACTTCCTCGGTAGTTAACTCAATAATATCTGTATGTATTTGACAAATTTTGTTGTACACTTTAGGGCGTAGATAGATGGTCTGTCTTTTTATGAAGGTGGTATTTATGGTAGGAAGTGGGATTCGGAATATATGACTCTGGTTTAGACAAATCATTGAAGTTGTATCTAAAATTTCCTTGTGTATCGATGTTGTTATTCATAGTATAAAAATTTGACGTACTCTAGAATCTTACACTCTTTGTAAAGGTTGTTTGTTGGAAACTGGACTGACTGGTTTTCTTAGCATAACTTTTAAAACTACCCGTTGGGCACCACCCCATGCCAGAATGCAGTAGAAAAGTAAAGATTATGTAACTATTTTGTGAATCATTATAAGATCATTTTTGTTCAGCCTATTGCGAAGAGATTTTAAAATATAAATAGTTTTCCTTATTCTACTGGACAATTTAGTTATATGACTGTCGTATGTTAAACGTTCATCTAGTATGACTCCTAGATATCGAATGGAGTCTGTACGTTCTATGGTACCGCAGCTACAGTTAGGTCGATTATCAGGAGTACAGGAATGAATTCTCAACATATGTCCAACTGAGAGTTTTGATGCAAGTGTCTTGTGGAACGCGATGAATTTTGTATTTTTTAAGTTGAGAGTAAGGAGATTTTTGCTAAGCCATTGTGCAATGAGAGTCATTTCTTGTTCAGTGGATGCTATTGTTCTTGACCACGATATATTACGAAAAATTATCACGGTGTCATCTGCATAACACAAGATTACCGCATTAGTCATAGATACAGTGAGAATATCATTCATGCAAATGCTGAACTCTGGGGTACACCAACCTCGATGCAGCGCTGGTCCACCTTAACGCACTGATAACGATTTGTCAAATAACTGCTAAACCAGTCAAGTGTAATATCTCGTATACCTATGGCTTCTAATTTACGAAGCAAGATAAGGACGGACGCGGTATCCAACGCCTTCGATAAATCAATGAAAACTCCTAAGCAGCATTCTTTGTTATCCAACAATTTAGAAATAACATTTGTTAGTGAGACTACAGCATCTTCTTTGGATTTTTACGTTTAAATCCGAATTGATTTTCTGAGAGTAATTTATTGTTTTCGAGAAAGTCAACTAACCTTTTGTTTACCATTATTTCTAGGAGTTCAGAGAATATGCTTAAGAGGGAAATCGGACTATAAGTATTGGGAATTGACTTATCACCGTCCTTATGTATTGGAGTAACAAAGACATGCACTCAGACTGAGATTGAAAATATGTGCTAGTGGGCCAATGATATATTTTTTAACTTCTTTTATCAGTATAAGGGAGAAAGCGTCTAACCCCGGAGAGCTGTCGTTCTTAAGGTCGTCGATAAATTTAATAGCTTCATGAGGGTCAGTTGGCTGTACGAAAAAGGAATTTCCTTTAGTTGTTGCATTTGAAGAAGTGTAAGCCGAGGCAAGGCAGATTTCTGAAACATTCAGTTTATTAAGCACGTCATGTGCTAATTTTCTTCCAATATTTGAAAAATGTTGGTTGCAAACATTAAGTGACATAACTGGATCTGAATAGTTTTTTGTTAGTCCTAAAGGCGGTTCAAGGTTATTTGACATGCTACAAATCTGCTTAATAGATTGCCATTACGTTTCGGAACTGCCGGACTCTAGGCTACTATTCAATAGTTGGTTCTACCACATGGTTGTCAACATGTTGACAGCAAACATTCTTAATAATGATAAATATATAACCACATATAATGACGTAACTGCAGTCTATAATTCTCGTTGAGTAAGGACGGCAAAGATTTATTGATTCTCTATTATTATTTTTTTATATAATAATAATACTCATTGCAAATGCAGATAATGGAGTATGGTGACCCACACTATGGCGACCTTGTGAGATGCTTTTTCACACCCCGCCTTGAGTGTGACCGCGGGTGGACGGGACGGGTTTTCCCCTCCATCCGCTACAATGGCCAGCCGCGAGGAGGCGACGTCCGCGTGTGTCGTACGTCGCCTAAAATAGCGAGTTTACCCATAGATGGTGCCCGCATTAGCGGGCAGGCCTTAGGAGGGATCTGGATGTCGTAATAACAGCGGTTCCCGGATCCCTCCTATCTCAGGCGCAGAGCGGCACACCGTGTGGTTTTAGTCGGTCAGATTCCGACACACTACCCCGCCGTAAACCCCGGTGGGGTGACGACCCGAGGGAGCTTCCACACGTTAAAAAAAAAAAGGACAGTCATTGCATGACGCGCCCAGGTAGCACCAAGTCAGTTGTTTAGCATGGTTAGGATATCTTTGGAACTTGACTGCATTCTTGTAAGCAGTTAATTGTTTTTGATTGCGAAGAGATCGTTTGTTCGCATTATATCGAACATATATAACGCACTACCAAAAAGTGACAGTCCTAAGCTGTTAGGACTGTCCCCTGACCCTGAAGCAAAAGTTATATTACACCTTAAGGATCTCTAGCGATCACTTCGAATATTTAGTCTACTGGTTGTATGTAAAAGGAGTTTGACATTGTTTATACTAGTAATAACACTTAAGATATTTGTGCAAATGGATAAAAATATAATTCGTCAACACATAGCGTAACATTTTTTTATATCGATTAGATATTTTTCACAGTTGGTTTGAAATAAAAAAGGTAAATTAGAACAAAGTGGAATTTAATTATGCTCAATTTTCTTTACGAGTATTATTTTAGTTGAGGGACCAAGATTTTCTTCCTTCAAACTGGTCGTTCAGGTTTTCAAAATCAATGTGAGTAACTTCTGTGAACCACTGGTGGAAAAATCCAGGACGGACAAAAGCTGAAATAAGCATAATAATTAGTTTTACACTAAAGAAGATGGTTAAACTAGAAATATAAATCCAAAACTTTGAATATCCTCAATTTTATTTATAAAGAAAAACGATATATATGATTAATTGTCTCCAATATGGTAAACTGCGTTTGTAAGTGTAGTTGATCATGCAAAATATTTATGTCTTGCCTTCTATTATGTAAGTGGGAGCAAAACCATGGTCAGCACAATGAGGGTGTTTGAACATGCCTCTGTCTGCCCTTTATGGGACAAAAAAAAAGGTGAGTGTGTCTACAATAATACGTGTGATCCTCGACAAACATGACCAAAATGAAAATCATCACAAATCTAGTTATAACTAGGCAGCAAGACTTTAAGATTATATGTATTTTACATTTTCAATCTTATAGAAGTGTATAAATAGTATACTAATCATAATATACCTGCAGGCCTTCCAGAGTGGCATCCACCAAAGATTGGACTTGCACCGAATGAAGTTGCTCCAACGAGGATTCTTTGACCGTGTTCGTTGACGTACACCAGTGGGCCACCGCTGTCACCCTAGAATACAAACAGGTATAATTAATACCATTTGATAGAGGAAACCAACTAAATCACATAAGCTACATCATATAAAAGGCTGCTACCGAAAAAGTCGTAATGTGAAAAATAAAAAAAAATGTACTCTTACAGGCATACATTGACTTTTACTAGTAAAACTGAGAAGATTGATTTGTTGACTTGACTCTCATTACTTAGATAGGTACACATAATTTTAGACAAAAAATTGCCAGACAAAAGACCACTTAAATTTATAATAGGTTAGTTCGATAGCAATATTAAAAAAAGAAAAAAATCTTGTATTCCCCTAGCCAGGGAACGCCATATTACCTGACAAGTAGACTGTGAAGTGACGTTGAACCATTGTGCGCAAATAGTACTGTCAACGACAACACCTGCGCCAAATGTCAATCTACAGAGCTCATTGTTTACACCTCGAAGATATACCCATCTCAGCTCCCGGGATCCTGCACCTGAAACGAATAGCTTTTAATTTATTTGGTGACCATAGAGTGACAGTGACATTTAATATTAAGAGATGGGTTTTTAATAGACTTTTAGGCCACGGACTCCAGTTTGCGGGCGCGGATGATTCTCACGTTAGTTTTACAGTGTAAGGTACGCTAGGATACTCACTGCCGGTCCAGGTGGCGCCAAATCCACTAGCCTGCAACACTATTTCAGAGTAGTCTCTAGAAGCATCTGCTGACGGTTGCATACGGATTGGTTGGAGATTCTCTACAAACAAAATATAATTATTATACATTTATAATTTATAAATCTTTTGACCAATTGCAAGAATACCGGTGATAATTATTTCTGGATGATACTTAATAATGCACAAGGAATTGTACTTTGTTAATTAGCATTTAAATCATCGACAAGGAAATGTACTCATAATTATCTTCAACAGCATTTAATAATCAACAACTGAATATTAGCAGTAACAGTAGAAGGAGATTTTGGCGTACTACATCACCAACTAGACAGGTTTTTGGTACAGGGTTTGTTGCAAGTTTTAAAGCTCGTTGCAGTGCTGTTGTCCTACTGACGTTATCATTTGCTTCCTTTCGCCGATTCTTACGATTCCCATGGGATGAATAAGGATGATGACACTTGGTGTTCTTAACCCGTCACAATACGAACATGATATCTGTGTTATGCAAAAATATAGATATTCATTTCAGGTTTCCATGAATTTTTAGATAGCTAAATTCAATAAGAAATGAAGAGATGTACCGTTACTACAACTTCTGATTTCATTTACGGTTCCGATCCGTTTCCCATACTTCGTTTCTTACTGCATTAAAAGGCGCATGAATAATAAAATACTCACTTGTAAAAGTAGCTCGTTGTTGTAGCCTTACAAGACTGATGTCATTTATCTGAACACGGAAAGGTGCTGAGTTATCGTATGTAGGATAATTATAAAACTGGTTCGTTTCAGAGAGGTACTCTGGTGTTTCATCATCGAGGGAGATTGAGCCACCCCTGATTATGAGGTTGATAGTCCTAAAAGCAAAAAAAGAAAAATATTTCAACACATACCACTTGCTCATGCGATAAAATAATAAATATCTAAAATTTTTTATAGCTTCAAAAATATGTTTTAATTAAAAATTGTTTTTCAAAACTTACTGAGCGGTACAATGCGCAGCGCTGAGTACCCAGTCAGGGTGAACGAAGGAACCACCACAGCCGGATATTCTGTTGACGAATACCATACGAACATGTGCTTGGTGCGGGTGTTGACCGAGCGCAGCCTCCCACCCAGAGACAATGCGTGCCCCAATCGACGGTGATCCAGATTCTAGGGAAATATATGATCAAGGTATTAGAACTACCACGGTGTTTCTTCAGTATATTGGTGTCTTTGCTGTATTGTGGGTAAATTTGAAGGAATTGGCAAGTCATTGTGTTCCTTGGAAAACTGAACTTAATGATGATAAACCTGTATAATAGTATATCACAGCTTTAGCCTTAATTTCACATCTGAGACCTTCCATATAAGGATTTTCAGTAAGTTGCCTCAATAGCTCCGCTAGTAACTAGCCAATCATGAATTATTCATATAACATACTTTATGTTTTTTGCCATAGCTTAATATAATTGCACTTAAAAGCGTTGAATTTCACCAAATTATATATAACAATATCGTAACCAAACTAAAACTTCTACACAGTCGGTGAATCAATAATAAATACATTTTCCTGTATTCATGCTGATCTAAAATACTTAAGGTAATTGTAACCTAGTAGATAGTTTCCATGTAACCTATTAGATAAAATAATAAAAAATCTACTTACCCTGGATCATATCTTCAAAGAACCTCGGTACGATGTATTCAGATGGCACCTGTAGATGAGTGAATCACATTATTATATGGTAACACCTTTACATAATGGTGGACTCGCTATTGAACATAAATGTTAACTAACAAAAAATAATACTAGAATTAAAATATACCTATAGAATGATTATATAAGAGACAATATAAAATACTCAATTTGAAAAATGACAAACTACAGGAGCAGTCAATATTTAATTTATAATAATAATACCGATGTTTTAGAATGTTTATTTATTTTTAAATGAGGAAAAAGCATGAAATAATCAAATGCTTTCTAAAGATAAAGTTGATGATAACAATTTTTGCAAAATATGTAAATTTCAACAAAAAAATCTTACCTGAATAACAGCGAGGGCCAGTAACAAGAAAGCGGATTTCGTCAACATCTTGGCTACCATTCTGTTTGCCGTCCAATTGTCAGTTAGGAAGACAGCTTACACCTCTTCGCTATTAATACTGAAATCACTATTCAGATAAGGTTAATTTGTTTAGATTTAATAAATCAATATCTGGTGGATTAAACTACGAGTATTTTATTATTGGATTTACCCTGTTTTTACGATATCTAATCATGTATCCGGTGAAATCGAAAAATTCAGTTTATCGGGCTTGTTTATAATTTTTTCATAATTGTCATGTAGCAATGTATAATGATACTCTTGATATCTTATTAAGTATTGGTAGAATGTTACTGAAAACTCTTGGGCTTTGAAAATGTAAAGGGTGCGTGCTGTAAAACATTTTGAATCGTCTACTTAAATTTTAGGTGAATATGTAACGTGATACAAAAAGCAATGGTCCAAGTGAGAAATCTTGGGAAATGTCACAACAAATTAACTTAGACCTACTATTATGATATTAGCCGATAAATAACTATCTCTGTCAAAACCGATATCGTATAAGTGATTTCTTTTTAATGCTGTTTTAGAATGAGTTTCCTTCTTTGGTGAAGACCAAGGTGAGTTAAGGACAGAGGTGATTATGCTTATTTGTCAATTCAATATTATTCTTGGCTAAATAAACATTCGTCTCACCTAAAATGGAATTTTTAATTCTATATTATGAGATCTAACAAAATAACACAAGTAGTTCTCAGCCTATGGTATACTTATCATAGGCTGAAAATTGTCCTGATTGGGAAAATATCATACTTTTGTGTGCTACTCATTAGTTAAAATAAAAAATTAGAACTTCTTTGAATAATTTGAACTAAACGTACTAACTAAACTAAACTACAACTAGTTTGATTGTATCTGCTTGTTAATAATGTGAAAAAATAAACAAATTACTATAAGGCGTGGTTATAAAATTTTCGGTTATGAAATAACTCTGTAAAAATTTGCCGATGTTACTTAAGTTTACGAATACTCAGATCTGTCAGTACCGTATTTGTCACTATTTCATACTGTGAAACCATGGTACACAAATGGAACCAAGCATATAGTCAACCATTTAAAACAACACCTAGCCGATTTCGACTATAGCAGTTAGTACTTAATCGCGTCTACGATGATAGTAATTAGCATGTTTATAAGGAATATCCATTATTATTATTCAAAAAATAATTAATTCATTCATTGACAGAGCGTCATTTACACAGACAAGAAATTGCAATTGCAATTGCATAAGGTAGTAATGGTCAATTGAGCGATTAATGTGGATTATACTTAGTCTGGCCATAAATACTGTTACACTTAATTATAAAAAAATATTACATTTGAATTTCGAATCTGTCATTTTTATACGATTGTTCATTGTGTTTTCTCATTTTGGCGCCAATACATTGTAAAATATTTTGCGATATTAAAATGGTGTGGGGTGATAAAGAGAACCGAATCGCTGTGATAGCATTACACAAAGTAGGTATGGAGCCAAATGCAATTTTTAAAACTCTCCATACACTTGGTATTAGTAAAATGTTTGTGTACCGGGCTATTAATAGGTACAATGAGACCTCCTCTGTTTGTGACAGAAAAAGATCTGGCCGTCCACGTAGTGTTCGTACGAAAAAGGTGGTCAAAGCAGTAAGGGAAAGAATTCGAAGAAATCCTGTCCGAAAGCAAAAGATTTTATCTCGGGAAATGAAGATAGCACCTAGAACCATGTCGCGTATTTTAAAAGATGACTTAGGACTTGCAGCCTATAAGAGACGCACTGGCCATTTCTTAACTGATAATTTAAAGAAGAATAGGGTGGTAAAATCGAAACAACTACTGAAGCGGTACGCAAAGGGAGGTCACAGAAAAATTTTGTTTACGGATGAGAAAATTTTTACAATTGAGCAACATTTTAACAAACAAAATGACCGTATTTATGCTCAAAGCTCTAAGGAAGCTTCCCAATTAGTCGACAGAGTGCAACGTGGACATTATCCGACTTCAGTGATGGTTTGGTGGGGTGTTAGCTATGAAGGAGTGACTGAGCCATATTTTTGTGAAAAAGGTATCAAAACATCGGCACAAGTGTATCAAGATACCATTCTTGAGAAGGTAGTTAAGCCCCTTAACATCACCATGTTCAATAACCAAGTATGGTCCTTCCAGCAAGACTCGGCGCCGGGTCATAAAGCTCGGTCCACGCAGTCTTGGTTGGAATCGAACGTTTCGGACTTCATCAGAGCTGAAGACTGGCCGTCGTCTAGTCCCGATCTTAATCCGCTGGATTATGATTTGTGGTCAGTTTTAGAGAGTACAGCTTGCTCTAAACGCCATGATAATTTGGAGTCCCTAAAACAATCTATACGATTGGCAGTGAAGAATTTTCCCATGGAAAGAGTGCGTGCTTCTATTGATAACTGGCCTCATCGTTTAAAGGACTGTATTGCAGCCAATGGAGACCACTTCGAATAAGCTTTTTATATTTTTAATTGTTTTATATTTATGTATTAAACTGACACACTGTAAAAGTAATAAATGTTATTTGCAGTTAACAATTTTCTTTTTTCTTTATTACAATATTTATGGCAAGACTAGGTATTGTGCGCTATTTCGAAAGGTTTTTTAAAAAGTTTTGTTTGAGAGGGATGCAATTACGGTTAACCACACTGAGAGGTTACTCCGTCAGGTCACGTTTAACTCATGGAGTGACTCGTTGTGCCGGTTAGTGATCGGACGGTGGGGCTCGGTGATCACTTCCGAAGGTATATGGGAACCTTTCCGTCCGACGGTTCGGTCACAATCCTGCTCATCTTCGTAATGTCGACGTCACAGTATTTTGAGGCTCGTATTTCACTGCACGACGACTGTCATGTCTTTTATACGTTCCTATGTCCCTTTCCCATTTCTTTAATTTTTAATCATGGCAGCACAAGAAAGAAGGAGTACTGTTACAATAGCGACACCCTCCTCTCCCACTAACTTGTTTTTTGAAGTGAAGTTCACGAATATCAGTGACTTCATGCAACCTCAGCACCTTGAGACGGTACGGCGGCCATGTTCTATTTGATTTTACTATTTTATTTGTGTCCCCGACACAAACACTCATTCATCGAATTTTATTTATGCTTTCCATCAGGCGGAGTAGAATCACTTTTGTATACTTTTATAAAATAAATAGACATACGTATTGTTTATGTATTAACAATGTTACTTGTGAAAGAGACTTTGATAATTTACTTTAGATCATACCAACATCTATAATATTAATTTTCAATCTAGTTATCAAAGTCTCTCTCTAACCCTTAGTTTTGATACATTTCATTAAAAAATAATGGACCTCCTCAATAATGTCACATTCTTTATAAATTGGGTTGACACTTTGTAATACTCATAAAATGTTGAAACTTGTTGAATGGAACGTGTCCAGATCTAGTTTATGAGTTATTACAGCGTATTTCCTATTAAGACTTCTATTAGCCAACCATGGAACACGGAGAACTCCATAAGTAATTGTCTTTTTGTAACGTTTGCTTGTAAAACATTGTATTTCCCTTCAAGTGTGATGAAAAACAGGCAAGTGATCCCGTGAATTTAGTAGTTGCCATTGAAGTATGTGACCCAATGGGATTGCTGATGGGTTTTTTTAATCGCTTGCGTTATCACATTGTATTATAACGAATTAAGACTTCTACTATCATTTATTAGATATAGGGAATAACCCAAAGTGATAAGAAGAGTAATTAAGTTTGTACGTATGTAGATTAATCGGAGATTTATTTTCGCTTACAGAACAGTTTCAGAAAAGGCAAGGACAAACTAATCAAGTCGAATTAAGGCCAATATTTAGGTTTGAAATCGGATACGTATATTAATAGATACTATAGTCTTGTATCATCTTCTTACTCTCACTCTTGTGACAAATCTGTATCTAAAAATAAGTCAGACGCGTCTGCTACGAGCAGGCAAGGTTTCTATAGATCTAGGCATTTTGCAAGAGATGTTTATTACTTAAACTGACAAAGCTTACACTCAAGTCTATAAATTCACCAGGTAGCAGATCTACGCTGATTTCAGCATGAACGTGCCGGCTCGCCCGGGGCAGTACTACCCTCCCACAAAAGACCAACCTAAAGCGATAGCATCCGTGCTGTCGTGTTTCGTTGGTCAGTGCGAGACCGGAGGCCCATTGATGCAGGGGTGACAGTTGTTATGGTAAATGTGTGCAATACAATACTACGATAACTGACATGTCTTTTATGTCCACAAGTGAGGCGTAAAAAGTTGTAATAGGCTGCCACAGAGTGGGTCATCGTATTACATTGTCAGCATTCGCAATGAGTATGGTTACTACAACTTTCGGATTCTATTCATGCTTTCCAACAGGCAGAGTAGAGTCACTGTGGCAGGCTATTAAAATAAAAAAAATAAAAAACTATAAAGTCTGGAGTTGCCTTTTATTTATTTATTAAATTAATTTCTCACTGCACTTACAGTTTGCCTAACACACACAACGAGACATTACAACATTACAATGTTACAAATATAATATAAATACTTATGTAAACATAACATACGTGTTTTGGTGTATTTAGTTATTTTACCTTCATAATCTTTCAGGAACTTTCTATTATTAACATACATGCATAAAATCATGTCTGTTTCTCCGGAGGGGTAAGCAGAACCACTTTAAACGCCCACATTTCGTCTGTGTTTTGGTTCCACGTAATAGATGGTGAGCTTATTGCAGTTAACCAGGATGTTTAGTTTACCAGAGTCTCATCTGTCGTTCAGCAGGTGAACCACTTGCAGGTGTGGTGGAATTAAGGCCCTAAGGTCTTGCTATGAACCCTATGCACTTTATCTTATGTACATATTTTTTAAATATTCTTGTAATGAGAAAGACTATATTATAATTTATTTATTTATACTTAGACATATCATATTACATGATACAGTAGATTTAGCACAATGTATTTACAAGATGACCTAGTTAGTACGTGACTTCTTATTCCTCTAAATAGGTTAGACCGTAGTACGTGTTTAGGGAACACAGGCCCGACCTCTATACAAAATAAATCGATTATCAATTACATTGTCATGCATCTAAAAGTGCAGTGTTCATAAGGTAGTAGAGCCACGCAGATTCCAGCACGAACAGTTCAGCTCGACCGGGGCAGTACTACTCTTTCACAAAAGACCAACCTAAAGCAACAGTATTCGTGCTGTCGTATTTTGTTGGCGAGTGCAAGACCGAAAGCTCATATTTGGTTAGTGAGTGAGCCTTACACTGCTATCATGACTATCATGCCTTTTACGTCCCCAAGTGGGTGTAAATATACATCTCAATAGGCCACCACAGTGTAGGTCACCATACTGCATTGTATGCATTCACATGAATATGGTCATTTACCATCAGGTGGGAATGCACCTGATTGTAAATGACCACTCATGGACACCTGCAACTCACTAGTCACAATTGTACTTTTACCCATTCAGTCTTTCCCACCAGATTCAGGGGAAAGGGAATGGAATAAACTCCGGTAACTTCAGTCACTCGGTGGAAAGCAATGAACGTTGTGGAGTCACTTTAGCATACTCCATAAATAGTCCATAAGAAGACCAAAAGTCTCGACCAACACCTTAAGAGGATCACGTTAGAAGGTTATTTTAAGGGTCTAGTGGCAGTCCTCGACCCGGCACGTATAGGCAGAAGGTTCCTGTCTTTGAAGTCCTAACCACCGGTGTCTTGGTCCCATTATATTTTTAGTCGTGTATTTTCATTTTCCTTTTATTATGTAATTAATATGTTTATAAATGTAATAAAGAGAATAAACAAAGAAATAAATAATAAAATAATAATAAATAAAGTAGCAACACTAGAAGCAGTTGGTATTTTTCATACGTATATTTAAAATACATAATGTATTATTAAAAATTTATCATCGAAATGTATCAAATATCAACTAGAACGAAAATGAACATGAGAACAACAAACTATTCGAATAAAACTACAATAAAAATGTATTTTTCATAAAAATATCTGTCACTGAAGTCAATACAATAATTTTAAAGAAATTTTCAATATGCTTACAGGAGCTATAATAGAAAAAAAGCACAATTAACATCTTTGAACTCGTCGCTCCGCTCCGCCTTGCCATCCCCGGAAGCAATAATGGAAGTTCCAGCTGCTGCAGAGGTGTCGAGTTCTAGTTCCAGCGATGAGTTTTTCTCTCTGTCGACAACACCTGTACGCCGGCACGGGAGTACCCGGCCACCAAACAGCTTGGGATCACGAAGACCACTGACCTCAAACAGGGTCCCCGCTAACGGTGGTGATATGTGGCGCATAAAGTGGATAACTTCCATGAACGAGAATGTTTGGTATATTTTCGGGCTACAGAGTTGGGAACGAACCTTACTGCGTACCGCGTTAAACTAGTCTCTCTGTTTCAGGAGGTTGAACCAACCATCAACGTTTCAGCACAACGATTGTCGGATCAAGTACGAGCTATACAGCGCTGTCACCTGCTGGATGATGCAGTACTTAAGAGGATACGCTCTGACATACAGAAAAGCTTTACTATCCCTTCTTCGTCACACACTGTGGTGGCCAATAGCACACCTCAATTGGCATCAGGTATTGAAAATGTTGATGAATTAGTGGGGAGTGAAGTTATACCCGTAAGTAGCCAATGTAACGATAAGATAAGGAGTGCTTTGGAGGATGCGATTCAGAAATACCGATTTGTAAATATTAATAGTAGACCACGGTTATGCCGTTTGCCCATTCATAAACGTAATTTGCTCTACTGTGGATGCCCTGAATTCATTATTATCAGATTATTTTGATAAAAGCGAAGATCTTAATGATACACATTCTATTCTAAATTGTGCGGCTATTGCAGTTTGTCGAGTAGCTGGTGTTACATTAATTAAACGTGTCAGTACTACTCGACCCCAAAATGCTGTACTAGCTTGGCATTATAGAATTGAACGTCGTATTGCTGAGACTTGGACACTTATCGGTAAATTAATTAGTTTTAAAAGTTGTAATGTACGGCCAAGAGTCATGCGCTTCGTGAAACAGGCATTCTTGGGGACTACCATTAGTCCTCAACAATACATGTCCTGTGTCACAGAGCGCATAGACTTTCTAAAGCAGAAAGTTTATACATGGGTAAATAGGATAAGATGTTATAGAAAACGAGTTGATCGGTATAATCAGAATCGAATATTCCAAAGGAATGAGACATGGGTATACCGGAAATGGGAGGAACCGAATCCATGTGTGAGTGATGGGCATTTTCCAGATGAAAATACCAATAATTTATTTTGGCGTAACATCTGGTCAGTGCCTGTCACTAATACCCTCTGTATGAGATTGGTTGGAGGATGTCAAACGCTCGTGTGAGTCTATAACAGCTACGGAACATATATAAGTTGTGCAGTTCGTTCATTACCAAATTGGAAATCACCTGGTCCAGACAAATTGCACAACTTTTGACTTAAGTGGTTCCGAAGCTTACATGCGTGTTTGGCATTACAATCCCAAGCAGCTTT
This sequence comes from Hypercompe scribonia, assembly GCA_949316085.1. Classification (NCBI taxonomy): domain Eukaryota; kingdom Metazoa; phylum Arthropoda; class Insecta; order Lepidoptera; family Erebidae; genus Hypercompe; species Hypercompe scribonia. The sequence continues at coordinate 16,423,391 of OX438987.1, forward strand.
GGATTCCGGCTCTTTGCCATAATTTTTAACCACTGGTGTGACCCATTTACTCTATAAATCTGGTAGTGCCATGGATCCCAAAAATTTTAAACCTATTACTTGTTTACCCATTTAATACATATAAACTTCTAACATCTATTTTGAGACTCAAAATTACTACACACGTAAATAATAATTCGGTACTTTCTATTTCTTAAAATGAATGTAGAAGTGGGGCCCGTGGCACTAAAGAACTCCTTGTCATAGACAGGACCATTAGCCAACAGGTACGTCGTGATCGTAAGAGTCTGGTGACATGTTGGATAGATTATAAGAAGGCTTATGACTCACTTCCACATACATGGCTTTTGAAAGTGCTAGAGTTGTATAAAATTGATACAACTCTGTGCATTTTCTTAAGGTCGTGTATGAGTCAATGGAGAACAACACTTCGCTATCCAGGATGTCGGCAGACTACGATAAACGACATACTTATAAAGATCGAGCGAGGTATATTTCAAGGTGACAGTCTTAGTCCCTTGTGGTTTTGTCTAGCTTCGAACCCTCTCAGCACTCTGTTAGAGGGTTCAGGGTTAGGCTATCGGTTACAAAAAGATAATTAAGTTATATCTCACCTTCTTTATATGGATGATTTGAAATTACTGGCCTCCACAAAATTACAATTGACGGCGTTATTAAGGGTAACTGAAAACTTTAATAATTCTATCAAAATGGAATTTGGTGTAGACAAGTGTGCAGTCATGTATGTAAAGAAGGGCGTGATTGTAGAATCTGAAGGAATAGAACTTTCAGATTCAACAAAACTCAGATCTCTATCTGTCACTGAAACTTACGAGTATCTAGGTTTTCCACAGTCCTTGAAAATACTGAATGTGGTGTGAAACAAATGTTACAGGAACGCTCCTTTGGCCGCCTAAAAAAAGTAATTAAAAGTCTTTTATCAGGCGGTAACAAGGTGCAAGTCTATAATAATTGGGTCATGCCGGTTCTGATGTATTCCTTTGGTACACCAAAGGAAAGTCCATCTAAGTACACTTAGATGGACTGAGACCGAATAAGATGCCCTTGACAGGAGAGTCCGTTCATTGCTGACTGCATTCCGTATGCACCACCCACGTTCATCAGTTATGAGGTTGTATATTCCGCGAAAGTTTGGAGGTCGTGATCTAAAGAGAATTGGTGCAAACCTGTAGTACTTAGTACAACTGTTCGTAAGGAAGTATGGAAGGGTAAAGAACTTCATGGTCCATTTTATCGGGCCCTACACGGGTCTGATATAGACTTTAAAGCGTCGAAGTCTTGGCTACGGTATGGTGATCTCTTTGCAGAAACCGAAGGTTTTGTTTGTGTAAGTATAGACGAAGTTATGATGAAGAATAACTACCGGCAATTTATCCTGAAAGATGCTACGGTTGACATCTGTCGGGCATGCCACTGTCCTGGAGAATGTCTTGGGCATATTATTTCTAGATGTTTTCGTCTTGCTGACGGTCAGTATTTGCACAGGCACAACCAAGTAGCCAGGATCGTACACCAACAACTAGCCCTTAAATAGCAACTTGTCAATTTTGAAGTGCCTTACTACAGCTATGTGCCCGACCCAGTTCTCGAGAACGGTCGTGCTACGTTATTTTGGGATCAATCTATTATCACAGATACGACTATTGTTGCCAATAAGCCTAATATTATGCTGACAGATCGATTAGAGCGCCACGCAATGATTGTCGATATCGCTGTTCCTCATGACGACAATCTCGTGAAAGTTGGAAAAAACAACAATTGAAGTATTTGGATTTAGGATATAACGTGGATACGGTGATCATTGTTCCGATAATCATATCTGTTCATGGATTGGTAGTCAAGAGCCTCGACCAACACCTTAAGAGGCTCACTTTACAAGGTAGGATCAATTGTCTGATGTAGAAGGCAGTCCTGCTTGACACGGCCGGTATAGTAAGGAGGTTCCTGTCTTTGGACCCCTAACCACCGGTGTCTTGGTTCCTGTAGCCGATGTCGGTCGTCTACTATTTTTTATATTTTTAAATATGTATTTTTGTATTCCTTTTGTATGCATTTAACAATTTAATTAATATGTACATACATATATAAGAATAATAATAATTTTTATTTAGATGGCAATTAGGCTCAACGCGTTAGAAACGTTTAACTTACGTCTAATATTAGTAGCTATTAGGTAGTAGAACCACGTTGATTTCAGCACGAGCGGGCCGGCTCGACCGAGGCAGTACTACACTCCCACAGAAGACCAACCTAAAGCGTCAGGATCCGTGCTGAGCCTTACACTACCACGATGACTGTCATGCCTTTTACGTCCTTAAGCGGGTGTGAAAAAGCATCTCAATAGGCCACTATATACACTGTCCAACATGCATTGCCTGCATTTGCAATGAGTATGGTGACCAAATTCTTGGGTTCTATTCATGCTTTCTATCAAGCAGAGTAGAGTCACTTTGGCAGGCTCTTAATATAGACAACAAAAAGCATAATACATATAGGTGAAAATAACACCACCTTTTCAACATGGTTCTGCTAGAACTGTCATTGCATAACACAACTAGGGTGCGCCAAGTCAGTTGCTTAACATGATTAGGATATCACTGGAACTTGACCGCTTTCTTGTAAACAGTGAATTAACTTTAATGCGTATAGTTGCGAAGAGAGAGAAAGATAGTTTGTTCGCACTGTAACAGATCTATCTGATGCACTAGATAAATATAACAGTCCAAATAGCATCTGAAAGTAATTATTGTTTTGTAGCTTCAGCATCTCTAGCGATCGCTTGAAATTTTTAATCCATAGATAGCTCGTAAAAAGAGTCTGAAATTACCTATACACTTAAACAAAGAGGTATCTATGTAAACGGATTACAATATAATCAGTCAATACATAGCGTAAATATCTTCTTTGTGTTGATTAGATACTTTTCACAGTTAGTTTGAAATAAAAAAGTTAAATTAGAACAAAATGGAATTTAATTATGCTCAATTATTTTCACGAGTATTATTTTAGCTGAGGGACCAGGATTTTCTGCCTTCAAACTGGTCGTCAAGGTTTTCAAAATCAATGTGAGTAACTTCTGTGAACCATTGGTGGAAAAATCCAGGACGGACAAAAGCTGAAATAAGTTTAACAATTAGTGTTGCACTAAAAAAGATGGTTAAAGTAAAAGTGTAAATCGAAAACTTTGATGTTCATCATTTTCTTGTATAAAGAAAAGTGCATGTATAATTAATTGTCTTCAATACAAGTTGCATTTGTTAGTGCAGTAGTTCATGCAAAATATTTACATGGGAATAAAGTGAGGGTCAGCAAAGTGAAAGTGTTCAAATATGCCTCTGTCTGCCTTGTAAGGCACAAGGAGTATATCTACAATAATATATATAGTACTAGAAATTCATAATCGATATGAAAATCATCACAAATCTAACCGTAATTAGGCAGCAAGACTTTCAGATGTATATTTTAAATGTTATAAAAATGCATAAATATCATGCTAATAATAATATACCTGCAGGCAATCCAGAATGGCATCCACCGGACCATGGACCTGCTCCAAAAGAGGTGGCTCCAATGAGGATTCTTTGACCTTTATCGTTCACGTACAGCAGTGGACCACCGCTGTCACCCTAGTATATAAACAGATAGTTATTGATACCATATAACAGAAGAAATCAGCTACATCACATGATATTTAGACTGAAGCGATTCTTGATGAGAAGCTACTGTTCATTATTCGTATCTTTTTAAAGTCCCATAGTTCAGACAGAATGGACAGACTGACCGTCTATTGAACGCGTCTTAGCTGACAGACTGTTCTAAGTGACTGCTGCCGTGCAAGCCATAATATGGAAAAAAAAATCTACATTCTTACAGACACCCACTGATTTTTACATGTAAAGTTGATTTGAATTTTTTTTGTTGATCCCATACTGTTAGCTCTACCTCTCATTACTTATATAGGTACATATGGATTTTGAAAGTTATTTTTCGTAGCATGACCCATTTCTATATTATAACATGAAGTTATTATATGTCATTCTTATAATGATCAAATAAAAGTCCACTGGATCATATATACGTGTGTACACATATTATGTGACTGTTGTACTTTTTTAAATATAGGATTGTGGTGACTTCCACATACATCACAAACAGAAACATATACTACAGCGCCATCTAGCGAAGATACACCGAACTACGGAGTATAATGAACTATGGAGTAACTACTAATCCTGTATCGCGAAGTAAAGATTCTCGTGTCAATTAGCGTATCATGATTGCATGATCACCTCGCCTGGTCAGAGCATCCTCCCTTTGTTTCGGAGGGACATGACACCTGTCCCACTACAAGACTAGAAAGTTGATATTCCAGACAAAATAACACGTGAATCTACACCACTTTAGTTCGATATCAGTTTTAAAAAAAGAAATCTTTTATCTCCACACAGGGAACATCACATTACCTGACAAGTAGACTGTGAAGTGACGTTGAAGAACCGTGCGCAAATAGTACTGTCAATCACAAGACTTCCGCCAAATGTCAATCTACAGAGAGGATTGCTTACACCTCGAAGATATACCCATCTCAGCTCTCGGGATCCTGCACCTGAAACGAATAGCTTTTCATTTATTTGGTGATTATAGAGTGACAGTGACAGATTTAATATTAACTGATGGGTTTTTTATTAGACTTTTGCACCATAGACTCCAGTTTGCGGGCGTGAGCCGATTCTTATGTTACTTTTACAGTGTAAGGAACGCTAGGATACTCACTGCCGGTCCAGGTGGCACCGAATCCACTAGCCTGCAACACTATTTCTGAGAAGTCTCTAGAAGCATCTGCTGATGATTGCATACGGATTGGTTGAAGATTCCCTACAAACAAAATATAATTATTATACATTTATGATTTATAAATCTTTCATCATATTGCAAGAATACCGGTGATAATTATTTCTGGATGGTACTTAATACTGTACGAGGAATTATACTTTGTTCCTACAGGATGAATAGGGATGGTGACACTTGGTGTTCTTAACCCATCACCAGACGAAGAAGATATCTGTATTATGCAAAAATATAGATACCGTTACTCCAACTTCTGATTGTATTTGCGAGTCCTATCCGTTTCCCATACTTCGTTTCTTACTGCATGACAAGCCGCATGAATAATAAAATACTCACTTGTAAAAGTAACTCGTTGTTGTAGCCTTACAAGACTTATGTCATTGATCTGAACACGGGAAGGTGCTGAGTTATCGTATGTAGGATAATTATAAAACTCATTTGTTTCAGAGAGATACTCTGGTGTTTCTTCATCGAGAGAGATTGAGCCACCCCTGATAATAAGGTTGATAGTTCTAAAAGCAGAAAAAAAAATATTTCAACACATACCACTTGCTTATGAGATAATGTTACAAATACCTAAAATTTTTAATAGTCCCAAAAATATATTTAAATTAAAAATTGTGTTTCAAAACTTACTGAGCGGTACAATGCGCAGCACTGAGTACCCAGTCAGGGTGCACGAAGGAACCACCACAGCTGGACACTCTATTGACGAATATCATACGAACATGTGCTTGGTGCGGGTGTTGACCGAGCGCAGCCTCCCATCCAGAGACAATGCGTGCCCCAATCGACGGCGGTCCAGATTCTAGCGAAATATATTATCGAGGTATTAGAACTGCCACAGTATTTCTTTAGTATATCGGTGTCTCTGCTGTATTATGGGTAAATTTGAATGAATTGACAAGTTTTTGTTTTCCTTGGTAAACTAAACTTAATTATGATAAAAATTTGTATAATAGTGTATCGTGGCTTTGGCCTTAATTTCTCATCTGAGGCCTTCCATGTAAGGATTCTCAGTAAGTTGCCTCAAAAGCGCCATTAGTAACTAGCCAATCATTAACTATTGATGTAATATATTTTATATTTTTTGCCATAACTTTATGTAGTTGCACTTAAAAGCGTTGAATTCCACCAAATTATATATAACAATATCGTAACCAAATTAAACAAACTTCTACACATGGTGACCTAAAATACTTAAAGTTATTGTAATCTACTGGATAGTTTCCATAAAATAATGGAAAAGAAATCTACTTACCCTGGATCATATCCTCAAAGAACCTCGGTACGATGTATTCAGATGGCACCTGTAGATGAGTGAATCACATTATTATATGGCAACATCCTTATCTAATAATGGACTCGCTGTTGAACGTAAATTTTAACTAACAAAGAGCTATACTAAAATTTAAAAATATTTGGAAGAACACATCTCGATCACCTGCAGAATGATTATATAACAGACAATATAAAATACTCATTTTGAAAAACGACAAAACTACAGGAGCCAGTCAATATTTCATTTATATTGATAATAATGTTTTAGAATGTTTATTTATTTTTAAATGAGGAAAAAGGACAAAATAATCAAATGCTTTCTAATTGTAAAGTTGATGATAACAATTCTTACAAAATGTGGAAATTTCAACAAAAAAATCTTACCTGAATAACAGCGAGGGCCAGTAACAAGAAAGCGGATTTCGTCAACATTTTGGCTACCATTCTGATTGCCGTCCAATTGTCAGTTAGGAAGACAGCTTACCCGTCTTCGCTATTAATACTGAAATCACTATTCAGATAAGGTTAATTTGTTTAGATTTGATAAATCAATATCTCATAGATTAAACTACGAGTATTTTATTATTGTGCCTACTCTGTCTGTACGATATCTAATTGCGTATCAGGTGAAATCGAGAAATTCAATTTGTTAGGCTTGTTTTTAATTTTTTCCTAATTGTACTCTAACAGTCTATAATGGTACTCCTGGTATCTTATTAAGTATTGGTAGATAGTTACTCCAAACTCAAGAGCTTTGAAAATGTAAATAGTGCGTGCTGTAAAACATTTTGAATCGCTTATATAAATTTTAGGTGAACATGTAATGTGATACAAGAAGCAATGGTCCAAGTAAAAAATCTACGGAAACGTCACAACAAATTAATTTAGACCTACTATTATGATATTAGCCGATACAATCGATACCGTATAAGTGATTTCTTTTTAATGCTGTTTTAGAATGAGTTTCGTTCTTTGGTGAGGACCAAGGTGAGTTAAGGACAGAGGTTACTTATGCTTATTTGTCAATTTAACTTTAGCTCAACTAATATGGAATTTTTAAATTTATATTATGAGGCTGACTAAAATAAGATAAGTAGTTCTCAGCCTCTGGTATACTTATCATTTGCCGAGAATTGTTGCCCTGATTGGGCAAATATCATACTTTTGTGTGCTAGTTATTAATTAAAATAAAAAATTAAAACCTCTTTGAAATGTTACAACTAGTTTGATTGTATCTGCTTGTTAATAATGTGAAAAAATAAATAAATTACTATAAAGCGTGGTTATAAAATTTTCAGGTTTGAAATAACTCAGTAAAAATTTGCCGATGTTACTTAAGTTACAAATACTCAGATCTCTCAGTACCATAGATAATATTATTTTATACTGTGAAATATAATATTCTGACATACAAAATCCATGGTAGACAAATCAAACCAAACATATAGATAAACATATAGTCAACTATTTAAAACAGTACCTAACCGATTTCGACCGCAGCAGTTAGTACCTAATCGTATCTACGATGATAGTAATTACCATGTTTATAAGGGATATCCATTATTATTATTCAAAAATTAATTAATTCATTCGTTGACAGAGCATCATTTACACAGGCAAGAAATTGCAATGATAAGGTAGTAATCGTGAATTGAACGATTAAGGTAGATTATATTGTGCACTATTTCGAAAGGTTTTTTAAAAAGTTTTGTTTGAGAGGGGTGCAACTACGGTTAATCACCCTGGGAGGTTACTCCGTCAGGTCGCGTATAATTCACGGAGTGACTCGTTGTGCCGGTTAGCGATCGGACGGTGGGGCCCGGTGATCACTTCCGGAGGTATATGGGAACCTTTCCGTCCGACGGTTTGGTCACAGTCCTGCTTCATCTTCGTAACATGACGTCACAGTATTTTGAGTCTCATATTTCACTGCCACGACGACTGTCATGCCTTTTATACGTTCCCATTTCTCTTTCCCATTTCTCTCATTTTTAATCATGGCAGCACAAGAAAGAAGGAGTACTGTTACAACAGCGACACCCTCCTCTCCCACTAACGTGTTTTTTGAAGTGGAGTTCACGAATATCAATGACTCCATGCAACCTCAGATCCTTGAGACGGTACGGCCGGCAATGTTCTTTTTGAGTTTACTATTTTATTTATGTCCCCGACACAAACACTCATTCATCGAATTTTATTCATGCTTTCCATCAGGTGGAGTAGAACCACTTTTGTATACTTCTATAAAAAAAATAGACATTCATACTGTTTGTGTATTAACAACGTTACTTGTGAAAGAGGCTTTGATGATATACTTTGGATCATACCAACATCTATTATATTAATTTTCAATCTAGTTATCAAAGTCTCTCTCTAACCCTTAGTTTTGATGCATTTCATCAAAATATTGGAGATCCTCAATAATGTCACATTCTTTATAAATTGGCACTTTACAATACTTATAAGATGTCGAAACTTGTTAAGCGGAACGTGTCCAGATCTAGTCTATGAGCTATTACAGCGTACTGCCTATTCAAAATTCTATTAGCAAATCATGGAACACGAAAAACTCCGCAAACGATTGTCTTTTTGTAACGTTTGCTTGTAAAACATTGTATTTTCCTTCAAGTGCGATGTTGTGCCCAAAAACAGGCAAGTGATCCCGTGAAATTAGTAGTCGCCATTGAAGGATGTGACCCAATGGAATTGCTGATGGGTTTTTTTAATCGCTAACGTTATCACATTGTATTATAACTAATTAAGACTTCTGCTATCATTTATTAGATATAGGGAATTTCCCAAAGTGATAAGAAAAGTAATTAAGTTTGTACGTATGTAGATTAATCGGAGATTTATTTTCGTTTGCAGAGCAGCTTAAAGAAAGGAAGTACAAACTAATCAAGTCGAATTAAGGACAATATTTAGATTTGAAATTGGATACGTATATTAATATAATATAATAATAATAGTTTATTAGTAAGAAACATTTCATAAATTACATATCACCAAGGTTTGGATACAAATATAAACATTTTGTGTTTGAGTTGATATGGTAAACGTTGTCAGCCGTACTAGTATGCACTGTGTGACGGCCTGCAGCGTCTTCCTTACATTGATAAGTAATTAAGACTGGATATGTTTCAAATAAAGCTATAAAAATGCAGTGATTGCAAGATCCATCAATAATAAATCCAAAGAAAACAAAACAAAATTAAGTAAGTAAAATAAAAATAAAGAAAATTAAAATTTAACTATCATGCATGTGGGTGTGTTTGTGTATATACGTGCGCATGTGTGTGTATATGCGTGCGTGTATATGTATGCGTATACGTGAGTGTATGCGAACACGTGTTTGTGTTTGTGTATGCGTTTGCGAGCGTTTATTGCAGACGGTTTTATGCCATTATCTTTTTAAGTTTTCAATTGACGAGTATGATTGATTCCGAAGCCAATGTTTTAATTATTTATTTATTTAAACTTATACTTAAAAACAAATTACAATTTAAATTTAACCACTGTTTCCGCACTAAGCTCGTGGCTTGTGTCGCGGCAACCAGTTGAATTAGAATATAAAATAAAATTAAAACGAGGTTCAAAACAAACAAAACCAAAATGGAAAAAATAGTATAAAAGTTAGTCTGTAGCTGAGAGTAAGTCTTTTGTGTGTATGTGTACATGTGTGTATGTGTGTGTGTGTACGTGTGTATTATCCTTTACTACTATTACCCGTGGTATGAAAGAATCAATTCAGTTTTATTGTATGAAAGATTCAAAAGCCATTTAATTATTAGTCGCTTTACTTCCTCGGTAGTTAACTCAATAATATCTGTATGTATTTGACAAATTTTGTTGTACACTTTAGGGCGTAGATAGATGGTCTGTCTTTTTATGAAGGTGGTATTTATGGTAGGAAGTGGGATTCGGAATATATGACTCTGGTTTAGACAAATCATTGAAGTTGTATCTAAAATTTCCTTGTGTATCGATGTTGTTATTCATAGTATAAAAATTTGACGTACTCTAGAATCTTACACTCTTTGTAAAGGTTGTTTGTTGGAAACTGGACTGACTGGTTTTCTTAGCATAACTTTTAAAACTGCCCGTTGGGCACCACCCCATGCCAGAATGCAGTAGAAAAGTAAAGATTGTGTAACTATTTTGTGAATCATTATAAGATTATTTTTGTTCAGGCTATTGCGAAATGATTTTAAAATATAAATAGTTTTTCTTATTCTACTGAACAATTTAGTTATATGACTGCCGTATGTTAAATGTTCATCTAGTATGACTCCTAGATATCGAATGGAGTTTGTACGTTCTATGGTACCGCAGCTACAGTTAGGTCGATTATCAGGAGTACAGGAATGAATTCTCAACATATGTCCAACTGAGAGTTTTGATGCAAGTGTCTTGTGGAACGCGATGAATTTTGTATTTTTTAAGTTGAGAGTAAGGAGATTTTTGCTAAGCCATTGTGCAATGAGAGTCATTTCTTGTTCAGTGGATGCTATTGTTCTTGAACACGATATATTACGAAAAATTATCACGGTGTCATCTGCATAACACAAGATTACCGCATTAGTCATAGATACAGTGAGAATAGCATTCATGCAAATGCTGAACTCTGGGGTACACCAACCTCGATGCAGCGCTGGTCCACCTTAACGCACTGATAACGATTTGTCAAATAACTGCTAAACCAGTCAAGTGTAATATCTCGTATACCTATGGCTTCTAATTTACGAAGCAAGATAAGGACGGACGCGGTATCCAACGCCTTCGATAAATCAATGAAAACTCCTAAGCAGCATTCTTTGTTATCCAACAATTTAGAAATAACATTTGTTAGTGAGACTACAGCATCTTCTTTGGATTTTTACGTTTAAATCCGAATTGATTTTCTGAGAGTAATTTATTGTTTTCGAGAAAGTCAACTAACCTTTTGTTTACCATTATTTCTAGGAGTTCAGAGAATATGCTTAAGAGGGAAATCGGACTATAAGTATTGGGAATTGACTTATCACCGTCCTTATGTATTGGAGTAACAAAGACATGCACTCAGACTGAGATTGAAAATATGTGCTAGTGGGCCAATGATATATTTTTTAACTTCTTTTATCAGTATAAGGGAGAAAGCGTCTAACCCCGGAGAGCTGTCGTTCTTAAGGTCGTCGATAAATTTAATAGCTTCATGAGGGTCAGTTGGCTGTACGAAAAAGGAATTTCCTTTAGTTGTTGCATTTGAAGAAGTGTAAGCCGAGGCAAGGCAGATTTCTGAAACATTCAGTTTATTAAGCACGTCATGTGCTAATTTTCTTCCAATATTTGAAAAATGTTGGTTGCAAACATTAAGTGACATAACTGGATCTGAATAGTTTTTTGTTAGTCCTAAAGGCGGTACAAGGTTATTTGACATGCTACAAATCTGCTTAATAGATTTCCATTACTTTTCGGAACTGCCGGACTCTAGGCTACTATTCAATAGTTGGTTCTACCACATGGTTGTCAACATGTTGACAGCAAACATTCTTAATAATGATAAATATATAACCACATATAATGACGTAACTGCAGTCTATAATTCTCGTTGAGTAAGGACGGCAAAGATTTATTGATTCTCTATTATTATTTTTTTATATAATAATAATACTCATTGCAAATGCAGATAATGGAGTATGGTGACCCACACTATGGCGACCTTGTGAGATGCTTTTACACACCACGCCTTGAGTGTGACCGCGGGTGGACGGGACGGGTTTTCCCCTCCATCCGCTACAATGGCCAGCCGCGAGGAGGCGACGTCCGCGTGTGTCGTACGTCGCCTAAAATAGCGAGTTTACCCATAGATGGTGCCCGCATTAGCGGGCAGGCCTTAGGAGGGATCTGGATGTCGTAATAACAGCGGTTCCCGGATCCCTCCTATCTCAGGCGCAGAGCGGCACACCGTGTGGTTTTAGTCGGTCAGATGCCGACACACTACCCCGCCGTAAACCCCGGTGGGGTGACGGCTCGAGGGAGCTTCCACACGTTAAAAAAAAAAAGGACAGTCATTGCATGACGCGCCCAGGTAGCACCAAGTCAGTTGTTTAGCATGGTTAGGATATCTTTGGAACTTGACTGCATTCTTGTAAGCAGTTAATTGTTTTTGATTGCGAAGAGATCGTTTGTTCGCATTATATCGAACATATATAAAGCACTACCAAAATGTGACAGTCCTAAGCTGTTAGGACTGTCCCCTGACCCTGAAGCAAAAGTTATATTACACCTTAAGGATCTCTAGCGATCACTTCGAATATTTAGTCTACTGGTTGTATGTAAAAGGAGTTTGACATTGTTTATACTAGTAATAACACTTAAGATATTTGTGCAAATGGATAAAAATATAATTCGTCAACACATTTTTTTTTTTTTTTTTTTTTTTTAACGTGTGGAAACCCCCTCGGGCCGTCACCCCACCGGGGTTTACGGCGGGGTGGTGTGTCGGAATCGGACCGACTAAAACCACACGGTGTGCCACTCTGCGCCTGAGATAGGAGGGATCCGGGAACCGCTGCTATTACGACATCCAGATCCCTCCCAGCGCCTGCCCGCTAATGCAGGCACCATCTATGAGTAAACTCTCTATTTTAGGCGACGTACGGCACACGCGGACGTCGCCTCCTCGCGGCTGGCCATTGTAGCGGATGGAGGGGAAAACCCGTCCCGTCCACCCGCGGCCACACTCAAGGCGGCATGAGGCGCTGGTATGCGCGCCTCCGCCGCCCGGCTTGCCGGCGGCGAATTGGGTCCGAGTGGATATTGTCCTCCCGGGCCTTCTCCGCCGCCTCCTTCCGCGAAATTACGTCTTCACAGAAGGTTGCGACCGTGGTAAAACAACTGTCGCTACCGACCATGGAGCGTATTACGGCCGGTAGCGAGAGATCTCCTCCAATAACTGCAGTGAGGACCCCATGCTGCGCCGCCCAGGCGGAACAAACCGCCAGCGTGTGCTGAGCCGAGTCCTCACTGCAGTTGCAGTGGTGACAGGCGGGACTCAATTCCCTCCTGGCGACCGAGTGCAGATACTTCCCGAAGCAACCGTGCCCGGAAAGAATCTGCGTCAGTCGGAAGGAAAGGGTCCCGTGCTGCCGCCCTGCCCACTCGGCGATGACCGGCTGGAGAGCCTCCACGGCGGCAAAGCCAGCACGTGGAGCCTCCAGCCGGGACGACCAACGAGCCATCGTGGCTCGACGAGCGGCCTCTCGCCACTCGCGTATCTCTTCGGGCGGGGGCCGAATGCCGCTACCCACCCGAAAGTCTGCCGTTCGCTGATAAACTTCAGCGAGCACTTCCGCCTCCAAATCCCACGGGGGAGTTCCGGCCAACGCGCACGCCGCCTCCGTCGATACGGTGCGGTAACCGCGTATGGCTCTAACCGCCAATATCCTCTGAGGGCGCCAGAGGCGAGCCCTATTCTGGGCGGTCAGAGCCGCCACCCACACCGGTGCACCATACAGTGCCATTGACCGAACAACCCCCGTGTATAGCCGTCTCGTTGCGACGCTGGCTCCACCCAAATTGGGCAAAAGTCGCCCAAGAGCAGAAGCAGCGCCGACCAGCTTTGGAGTAAGCTGTCGGAAGTGCTCGTCGAAGAGCCACCTGCCGTCGAGGATCAGGCCCAGATACTTCATCTGGGCCTTAATCGGTACGAGGACCGAATTGACTACGATAGAGGCACCGGGGGGTGGACCACGACGGGGCCCATGAAACAAAAGGGCTTCCGTCTTATCTAGGGCCACCCGTAAACCCAGCGCCTCAATGCGCCCGACCACCAAAGAGACTCCTACGGTGGCCAGGCGCGCCGCCTCTTGAAAGTTCGTCCCCCGGGCCGTGACCAATGTGTCATCGGCGTAACAAATTACGCCCAGCCCGGGGGGAAGACGACCTCGAAGGGCCCAGTCGTATCCCATATTCCACAGGAGTGGTCCGAGGACGGACCCCTGTGGAACACCGCACGACATGGACCGCCGCCTCAGAATACCATCTCGGTCCTCGTACACGACGGTACGCTCCTCAAGATAGTCTGCCACAAGCCGCCTCAGGTACTCTGGCACCCCGTGGTAGTGGAGTGCTTCCCTGATGCAGCTAAATGGCAGACTATTAAATGCGTTGGCGATGTCCAACGACACCGCCAACAGCACGCCGCCACAGCTCACTGCCTCTTCGGTAACGGCCCTCAGGCGCAGCACAGCATCGACCGTCGAACGCCCCGCCCGAAAACCAAATTGGGCGTCCGACAGATCGGGGCCCACCTCGCGGAGGTGCCGGACGATGCGGGCAGAGAGTATCCTCTCAAACAGTTTACCCGCCTCGTCCAGCAGCACAATGGGCCTATAGGCCGCCACCGAATCGGCAGGCCGTCCCGGCTTCCTTAATAGGACCAGCTTCCCGCTTTTCCAGCACTCAGGGAAGCGTCCGGACGACAAGCTAGCGTCCAAGATCTCCCTGAGGCGGTCCGACATGTGTTCGAGGGCACGGGCCAGCACACGGGCAGGTATCCCGTCTGGCCCAGGGGCGGTGTTCTTAGAGCGGATCCGTAGAACAACCGCCCCCACCTCCGATTCCCTGACGGGCGGAACATTGTCCTCGTTTCCCTCGTCGTCACCGGCCATGAAGACCATCGACGGGGGTGTGTGATCCACCCGCTGCGGGAAAAGGCCCTCGACCACTTCCCGCAGGAAGCTGGGCTGGAGGGTCTCTGTAAGGGGGGGGCCCGACGCGCGGAGCTTTTGTCGCGCCGCACGATAAGGGCGACCCCAGGGGTCACGATCGAGACCCTCCAGCATTTCCTTTCTCTTAATTTCTTTGGCGCGGCTGATGGCCAGCTTCAGAGTTTTCCGCGCCTCTCGGTACTCCTCATGAAGCTGGTCCTCCTCGCCTTCTTCACGGTGTCGCCGCCGACTACGGGTGTAGGACCTCCGGGCACGAGTACAGGCCGCGCGGAGGTCCGCCAACTCCTGGGACCACCAGTAAACCTCCTTCCGTGGAGGCCGGCAATCTCGGATGCGGGGCATGGCCGCATCACAGATTTGCGCAATGGCATCACGGAAGCGACCAGCCCCCATGTCGACCTCCTCGGTCGGGGCCTGCGGAGACAGCCAAGAGTGAACGATGGCCGCCTCCTCTAGTAGGTCCCTATTTAATTTGGCTACAGCCCACCGTGGAAAGCGAGAAGAACGCCGCGCCGCGTGACCCCTACTGTGGTCCTGGGTCCGGGAGAGCTCAAATCGGATGTAGAGGTGATCCGAGAGCGTCTCGACCTCTTCCAGGACGCGCCAGTTCCTTACTCGTGCGGCGAGGGCAGGGGTAGCGAACGAAAGGTCCACTATCGACCCTCCCTGCTGTCGCACGCACGTGTTGGTGGATCCTCTGTTCAGTAAACAGAGGCCCACCGAGGCCGCCCACTCCTCTACGGCCTCGCCCCTAGCGTCCGTCCTGGGGGAACCCCACGCAATGGACTTTGCGTTGAAGTCCCCCAGCACTAAGACGTGCCCAGACGTTAGACGCCGCATCGAGGTTTCCAAGTTGTTAAGGAAAACCTCGAAGTCGTTCAAACTCCGGTTGGGGGAGAAGTATACACCATATACAGTGATCCCCCCCCACTCGGCAGCAACATATCCAGTGCCCTTGTCTCTTAGCGACAAGGGCGGGGAATGAGCCGCCGTGGAGCCGACGACTGCCACGGAACCGTCCCGGTCACCCAACCAGTTTGGACGGGGAGGAACATAATAGGGCTCCGCGGCTACGGCAACACCAATCGACCACTGTGCCATGGTTTGCAGGAAAAGGTCCTGCGCCGCAGCACAGTGGTTCAAGTTCGTCTGGACTAGGAGGCTGGAGACTTGGTCCATTACTGGACTGTCTCTACAGCCTCCTCCATGGGCGACGATGTCGACGCGCGAACGGCATCGGAGGCAGCCTGGGCCGACTGGCTAGCCCCCAACGTGCGCCGAGAATCGCGAGGAGGTTTGCAGCCCCCCTGCCCAATCTGATGATTGGCGGGCTTGTTACCCGCCGCACAAGCCGGGCAGTGAGGGGCGGCAGAGCACTCTGCCGCCTTGTGCCCCGGTCGACCGCAGCGGAAGCATAGTCCACTGCAGTCAAAACAACTCACGCACTTGGCGCGTGTGTGTCCGGATGCTAGGCATTTGAAGCACCTCATCGGTCTTGCCGCCAGAACAGTGACTCTGGCATTCACAAAACCGAATTCGTCAACACATAGCGTAACATTTTTTTATATCGATTAGATATTTTTCACAGTTGGTTTGAAATAAAAAAGGTAAATTAGAACAAAGTGGAATTTAATTATGCTCAATTTTCTTTACGAGTATTATTTTAGTTGAGGGACCAAGATTTTCTTCCTTCAAACTGGTCGTTCAGGTTTTCAAAATCAATGTGAGTAACTTCTGTGAACCACTGGTGGAAAAATCCAGGACGGACGAAAGCTGAAAGAAGCATAATAATTAGTTTTACACTAAAGAAGATGGTTAAACTAGAAATATAAATCCAAAACTTTGAATTTCCTCAATTTTCTTTATAAAGAAAAACGATATGTATGATTAATTGTCTCCAATATGGTAATCCAATATCCAATATGGTGATCATGCAAAATATTTATGTCTTGCCTTCTATTATGTAAGTGGGAGCAAAACCATGGTCAGCACAATGAGGGTGTTTGAACATGCCTCTGTCTGCCCTTTATGGGACAAAAAAAAAGGTGAGTGTGTCTACAATAATACGCGTGATCCTCGACAAACATGACCAAAATGAAAATCATCACAAATCTAGTTATAACTAGGCAGCAAGACTTTAAGATTATATGTATTTTACATTTTCAATCTTATAGAAGTGTATAAATAGTATACTAATCATAATATACCTGCAGGCCTTCCAGAGTGGCATCCACCAAAGAATGGACTTGCACCGAATGAAGTTGCTCCAACGAGGATTCTTTGACCGTGTTCGTTGACGTACACCAGTGGGCCACCGCTGTCACCCTAGAATACAAACAGGTAGTTATTAATACCATTTGATAGAGGAAACCAACTAAATCACATAAGCTACATCATATAAAAGGCTGCTACCGAAAAAGTCGTAATGTGAAAAATAAAAAAAAATGTACTCTTACAGGCATACATTGACTTTTACTAGTAAAACTGAGAAGATTGATTTGTTGACTTGACTCTCATTACTTAGATAGGTACACATAATTTTAGACAAAAAATTGCCAGACAAAAGACCACTTAAATTTATAATAGGTTAGTTCGATAGCAATATTAAAAAAAGAAAAAAATCTTGTATTCCCCTAGCCAGGGAACGCCATATTACCTGACAAGTAGACTGTGAAGTGACGTTGAACCATTGTGCGCAAATAGTACTGTCAACGACAACACCTGCGCCAAATGTCAATCTACAGAGCTCATTGTTTACACCTCGAAGATATACCCATCTCAGCTCCCGGGATCCTGCACCTGAAACGAATAGCTTTTAATTTATTTGGTGACCATAGAGTGACAGTGACGTTTAATATTAAGAGATGGGTTTTTAATAGACTTTTAGGCCACGGACTCCAGTTTGCGGGCGCGGATGATTCTCACGTTAGTTTTACAGTGTAAGGTACGCTGGGATACTCACTGCCGGTCCAGGTGGCGCCAAATCCACTAGCCTGCAACACTATTTCAGAGTAGTCTCTAGAAGCATCTGCTGACGGTTGCATACGGATTGGTTGGAGATTCTCTACAAACAAAATATAATTATTATACATTTATAATTTATAAATCTTTTGACCAATTGCAAGAATACCGGTGATAATTATTTCTGGATGATACTTAATAATGCACAAGGAATTGTACTTTGTTAATTAGCATTTAAATCATCGACAAGCAAACGTAGTCGCCATTATCATCAACATCATTTAATAATCAACAACTGAACAGTAGCAGTAACAGTAGAAGGAGATTTTGGCCTACTACATCACCAACTAGACAGGTTTTTGGTACAGGGTTTGTTACAAGTTTTAAAGCTCTTTGCAGTGCTGTTGTCCTACTGACGTTATCATTTGCCTCCTTTCGCCGATTCTTACGATTCCCATGGGATGAATAAGGATGATGACACTTGGTGTTCTTAACCCGTCACAATACGAACATGATATCTGTGTTATGCAAAAATATAGATATTCATTTCAGGTTTCCATAAATTTTTAGATAGCTAAATTCAATAAGAAATGAAGAGATGTACCGTTACTACAACTTCCCATACTTCGTTTCTTACTGCATTAAAAGGCGCATGAATAATAAAATACTCACTTGTAAAAGTAGCTCGTTGTTGTAGCCTTACAAGACTGATGTCATTTATCTGAACACGGAAAGGTGCTGAGTTATCGTATGTAGGATAATTATAAAACTCGTTCGTTTCAGAGAGGTACTCTGGTGTTTCATCATCGAGAGAGATTGAGCCACCCCTGATTATGAGGTTGATAGTCCTAAAAGCAAAAAAAGAAAAATATTTAAACACATACCACTTGCTCATGCGATAAAATAATAAATATCTAAAATTTTTAATAGCTTCAAAAATATGTTTTAATTAAAAATTGTTTTTCAAAACTTACTGAGCGGTACAATGCGCAGCGCTGAGTACCCAGTCAGGGTGAACGAAGGAACCACCACAGCCGGATATTCTGTTGACGAATACCATACGAACATGTGCTTGGTGCGGGTGTTGACCGAGCGCAGCCTCCCACCCAGAGACAATGCGTGCCCCAATCGACGGTGATCCAGATTCTAGGGAAATATATGATCAAGGTATTAGAACTACCACGGTGTTTCTTCAGTATATCGGTGTCTTTGCTGTATTGTGGGTAAATTTGAAGGAATTGGCAAGTCATTGTGTTCCTTGGAAAACTGAACTTAATGATGATAAACCTGTATAATAGTATATCACAGCTTTAGCCTTAATTTCACATCTGAGACCTTCCATATAAGGATTTTCAGTAAGTTGCCTCAATAGCTCCGCTAGTAACTAGCCAATCATGAATTATTCATATAACATACTTTATGTTTTTTGACATAGCTTAATGTAATTGCACTTAAAAGCGTTGAATTTCACCAAATTATATATAACAATATCGTAACTAAACTAAAACTTCTACACAGTCGGTGAATCAATAATAAATACATTTTCCTGTATTCATGCTGATCTAAAATACTTAAGGTAATTGTAACCTATTAGATAGTTTCCATGTAACCTATTAGATAAAATAATAAAAAATCTACTTACCCTGGACCATATCTTCAAAGAACCTCGGTACGATGTATTCAGATGGCACCTGTAGATGAGTGAATCACATTATTATATGGTAACACCTTTACCTAATGGTGGACTCGCTATTGAACATAAATGTTAACTAACAAAAAATAATACTAGAATTAAAATATACCTATAGAATGATTATATAAGAGACAATATAAAATACTCAATTTGAAAAACGACAAAACTACAGGAGCAGTCAATATTTAATTTATAATAATAATACCGATGTTTTAGAATGTTTATTTATTTTTAAATGAGGAAAAAGTATGAAATAATCAAATGCTTTCTAAAGATAAAGTTGATGATAACAATTTTTGCAAAATGTGTAAATTTCAACAAAAAAATCTTACCTGAATAACAGCGAGGGCCAGTAACACGAAAGCGGATTTCGTCAACATCTTGGCTACCATTCTGTTTGCCGTCCAAGAAGAAGTCTGAAGACAGCTTACACCTCTTCGCTATTAATACTGAAATCACTATTCAGATAAGGTTAATTTGTTTAGATTTAATAAATCAATATCTGGTGGATTAAACTACGAGTATTTTATTATTGGATTTACCCTGTTTTTACGATATCTAATCACGTATCCGGTGAAATCGAAAAATTCCGTTTATCGGGCTTGTTTATAATTTTTTCATAATTGTCATGTAGCAATGTATAATGATACTCTTGATATCTTATTAAGTATTGGTAGAATGTTACTGAAAACTCTTGGGCTTTGAAAATGTAAAGGGTGCGTGCTGTAAAACGTTTTGAATCGTCTACTTAAATTTTAGGTGAATATGTAACGTGATACAAAAAGCAATGGTCCAAGTGAGAAATCTTGGAAAATGTCACAACAAATTAAATTAGACCTACTATTATGATATTAGCCGATAAATGACTATCTCTGTCAAAACCGATATCGTATAAGTGATTTCTTTTTAATGCTGTTTTAGAATGAGTTTCCTTCTTTGGTGAAGACCAAGGTGAGTTAAGGACAGAGGTGATTATGCTTATTTGTCAATTCAATGTTATTCTTGGCTAAATAGACATTCGTCTCACCTAAAATGGAATCTTTAATTCTATATTATGAGACCTAACAAAATAACACAAGTAGTTCTCAGCCTATGGTATACTTATCATAGGCTGAAAATTGTCCTGATTGGGAAAATATCATACTTTTGTGTGCTACTCATTAGTTAAAATAAAAAATTAGAACTTCTCTGAATGATTTGAACTAAACGTACTAACTAAACTAAACTACAACTAGTTTGATTGTATCTGCTTGTTAATAATGCGAAAAAATAAACAAATTACTATAAGGCGTGGTTATAAAATTTTCGGTTATGAAATAACTCTGTAAAAATTTGCCGATGTTACTTAAGTTTACGAATACTCAGATCTGTCAGTACCGTATTTGTCACTATTTCATACTGTGAAACCATGGTACACAAATGGAACCAAGCATATAGTCAACCATTTAAAACAACACCTAGCCGATTTCGACTATAGCAGTTAGTACTTAATCGCGTCTACGATGATAGTAATTAGCATGTTTATAAGGAATATCCATTATCATTATTCAAAAAATAATTAATTCATTCACTGACAGAGCGTCATTTACAAAGACAAGAAATTGCAATTGCAATTGCATAAGGTAGTAATGGTCAATTGAGCGATTAATGTGGATTATATTGTGCGCTATTTCGAAAGGTTTTTTAAAAAGTTTTGTTTGAGAGGGGTGCAACTACGGTTAGCTACCCTGGGAGGTTACTCCGTCAGGTCGCGTATAATTCACGGAGTGACTCGTTGTGCCGGTTAGTGATCGGATGGTGGGGCTGGTGATCACTTCCGGAGGTATATGGGAACCTTTCCGTCCGACGGTCTGGTCACAGTCCTGCTTCATCTTCATAACATGACGTCACAGTATTTTGAGTCTCATATTTCACTGCCACGACGACTGTCATGCCTTTTATACGTTCCCATTTCTCTTATTTTTAATCATGGCAGCACAAGAAAGAAGGAGTACTGTTACAACAGCGACACCCTCCTCTTCCACTAACGTGTTTTTTGAAGTGGAGTTCACGAATATCAGTGACTCCATGCAACCTCAGATCCTTGAGACGGTACGGCCGGCAATGTTCTTTTTGATTTTACTATTTTATTTGTGTCCCCGACACAAACATTCATTCATTGAATTTTATTCATGCTTTCCATAAGGTGGAGTAGAACCACTTTTGTATACTTCTATAAAAAAAATAGACATTCATATTGTTTATGTATTAACAACGTTACTTGTGAAAGAGGCTTTGATGATATACTTTGGATCATACCAACATCTATTATATTAATTTTCAATCTAGTTATCAAAGTCTCTCTCTAACCCTTAGTTTTGATGCATTTCATCAAAATATTGGAGATCCTCAATAATGTCACATTCTTTATAAATTGGCACTTTACAATACTTATAAGATGTCGAAACTTGTTAAGCGGAACGTGTCCAGATCTAGTCTATGAGCTATTACAGCGTACTGCCTATTCAAAATTCTATTAGCAAATCATGGAACACGAAGAACTCCGCAAGTGATTGTCTTCTTGTAACGTTTGCTTGTAAAACATTATATTTTCCTTCAAGTGCGATGATTGTACCGCAAAAACAGGCAAGTGATCCCGTGAATTTAGTATTGTAATGTAATGTAATGGAATTGCTGATGGGTTTTTTTAATCGCTAACGTTATCACATTGTATTATAACTAATTAAGACTCCTGCTATCATTTATTAGGTATAGGGAATAACCCAAAGTGATAAGAAAAGTAATTAAGTTTGTACGTATGTAGATTAATCGGAGATTTATTTTCGTTTGCAGAGCAGCTTAAAGAAAGGAAGTACAAACTAATCAAGTCGAATTAAGGACAATATTTAGATTTGAAATTGGATACGTATATTAATATAATATAATAATAATAGTTTATTAGTAAGAAACATTTCATAAATTACATATCACCAAGGTTTGGATACAAATATAAACATTTTGTGTTTAAGTTGATATGGCAGACGTTGTCAGCCGTACTAGTATGCACTGTGTGACGGCTTGCAGCGCCTTCCTTACATTGCCAAGTAATTAAAACTATATATGTTTGAAATAAAGCTATAAAAACGCAGTGTTTGTAAGATCCATCGATAATAAATCTAAAGAAAGTAAAACTAAATGAAGTGAGTAAAATAAAATACTGAAAATTAAAATTTAACTATCATGCATGTGGGTGTGTTTGTATACATAGGTGCGCGAACGCGCGTGTGTGTGTATATGCGTGCGTGTATATGTATGCGTGTGTATGAGTGTATGCGAGCACGTGTTTGTGTTTGTGTATGCGTTTGCGAGCGTTTATTGCAGATGGTTTTATGCCATTATCTTTCTAAGTTTTCAATTCACGAGTATGATTGATCCCGAAGCCAATTTTTAATTATTTATTTATTTAAACTTATACTTAAAAACAAATTATAATTTAAATTTGACCACGATTTCCGCACTAAGCTCGTGGCTTGTGTCGCGGCAACCAGTTAAATTAGAATATAAAATAAAATTAAAACGAGGTTCAAAACAAACAAAACCAAAATGGAAAAAATAGTATAAAAGTTAGTCTGTAGCTGAGAGTAAGTCTTTTGTGTGTATGTGTATATGTGTGTATGTGTGTGTGTGTACGTGTGTATTATCCTTTACTACTATTACCCGTGGTATGAAAGAATTAAGTCAGTTTTATTGTATGAAAGATTCAAAAGCCATTTAATTATTAGTCGCTTTACTTCCTCGGTAGTTAACTCAATAATATCTATATGTATTTGACAAATTTTGTTGTACACTTTAGGGCGTAGATAGATGGTCTGTCTTTTTATGAAGGTGGTATTTATGGTAGGAAGTGGGATTCGGAATATATGACTCTGGTTTAGACAAATCATTGAAGTTGTATCTAAAATTTCCTTGTGTATCGATGTTGTTATTCATAGTATAAAAATTTGACGTACTCTAGAATCTTACACTCTTTGTAAAGGTTGTTTGTTGGAAACTGGACTGACTGGTTTTCTTATCATAACTTTTAAAACTGCCCGTTGGGCACCACCCCATGCCAGAATGCAGAAGAAAAGTAAAGATTATGTAACTATTTTGTGAATCATTATAAGATCATTTTTGTTCAGCCTATTGCGAAGAGATTTTAAAATATAAATAGTTTTCCTTATTCTACTGGACAATTAAGTTATATGACTGCCGTATGTTAAATGTTCATCTAGTATGACTCCCAGATATCGAATGAAGTCTGTACGTTTTATGGTACCGCAGCTACAGTTAGGTCGATTATCAGGAGTACAGGAATGAATTCTCAACATATGTCCAACTGAGAGTTTTGATGCAAGTGTCTTGTGGAACGCGATGAATTTTGTATTTTTTAAGTTGAGAGTAAGGAGATTTTTGCTAAGCCATTTTGCAATGAGAGTCATTTCTTGTTCAGTGGATGCTATTGTTCTTGACCACGATATATTACGAAAAATTATCACGGTGTCATCTGCATAACACAAGATTACCGCATTAGTCATAGATACAGTGAGAATATCATTCATGCAAATGCTGAACTCTGGGGTACACCAACCTCGATGCAGCGCTGGTCCATCTTAACGCACTGATAACGATTTGTCAAATAACTGCTAAACCAGTCAAGTGTAATATCTCGTATACCTATGGCTTCTAATTTACGAAGCAAGATAAGGACGGACACGGTATCCAACGCCTTCGATAAATCAATGAAAACTCCTAAGCAGCATTCTTTGTTATCCAACAATTTAGAAATAAGATTTGTTAGTGAGACTACAGCATCTTCTTTGGATTTTTACGTTTAAATCCGAATTGATTTTCTGAGAGTAATTTATTGTTTTCGAGAAAGTCAACTAACCTTTTGTTTACCATTTTTTCTAGGAGTTCAGAGAATATGCTTAAGAGGGAAATCGGACTATAAGTATTGGGAATTGACTTATCACCGTCCTTATGTATTGGAGTAACAAAGACATGCACTCAGACTGAGATTGAAAATATGTGCTAGTGGGCCAATGATATATTTTTTAACTTCTTTTATCAGTATAAGGGAGAAAGCGTCTAACCCCGGAGAGCTGTCGTTCTTAAGGTCGTCGATAAATTTAATAGCTTCATGAGGGTCAGTTGGCTGTACGAAAAAGGAATTTCCTTTAGTTGTTGCATTTGAAGAAGTGTAAGCCGAGGCAAGGCAGATTTCTGAAACATTCAGTTTATTAAGCACGTCATGTGCTAATTTTCTTCCAATATTTGAAAAATGTTGGTTGCAAACATTAAGTGACATAACTGGATCTGAATAGTTTTTTGTTAGTCCTAAAGGCGGTACAAGGTTATTTGACATGCTACAAATCTGCTTAATAGATTTCCATTACTTTTCGGAACTGCCGGACTCTAGGCTACTATTCAATAGTTGGTTCTACCACATGGTTGTCAACATGTTGACAGCAAACATTCTTAATAATGATAAATATATAACCACATATAATGACGTAACTGCAGTCTATAATTCTCGTTGAGTAAGGACGGCAAAGATTTATTGATTCTCTATTATTATTTTTTTATATAATAATAATACTCATTGCAAATGCAGATAATAGAGTATGGTGACCCACACTATGGCGACCTTGTGAGATGCTTTTTCACACCCCGCCTTGAGTGTGACCGCGGGTGGACGGGACGGGTTTTCCCCTCCATCCGCTACAATGGCCAGCCGCGAGGAGGCGACGTCCGCGTGTGTCGTACGTCGCCTAAAATAGCGAGTTTACCCATAGATGGTGCCCGCATTAGCGGGCAGGCCTTAGGAGGGATCTGGATGTCGTAATAACAGCGGTTCCCGGATCCCTCCTATCTCAGGCGCAGAGCGGCACACCGTGTGGCTTTAGTCGGTCAGATTCCGACACACTACCCCGCCGTAAACCCCGGTGGGGTGACGGCTCGAGGGGGTTTCCACACGTTAAAAAAAAAAAGGACAGTCATTGCATAACGCGCCCAGGTAGCACCAAGTCAGTTGTTTAGCATGGTTAGGATATCTTTGGAACTTGACTGCATTCTTGTAAGCAGTTAATTGTTTTTGATTGCGAAGAGATCGTTTGTTCGCATTATATCGAACATATATAACGCACTACCAAAATGTGACAGTCCTAAGCTGTTAGGACTGTCCCCTGACCCTGAAGCAAAAGTTATATTACACCTTAAGGATCTCTAGCGATCACTTCGAATATTTAGTCTACTGGTTGTTTGTAAAAGGAGTTTGACATTGTTTATACTAGTAATAACACTTAAGATATTTGTGCAAATGGATAAAAATATAATTCGTCAACACATAGCGTAACATTTTTTTATATCGATTAGATATTTTTCACAGTTGGTTTGAAATAAAAAAGGTAAATTAGAACAAAGTGGAATTTAATTATGCTCAATTTTCTTTACGAGTATTATTTTAGTTGAGGGACCAAGATTTTCTTCCTTCAAACTGGTCGTTCAGGTTTTCAAAATCAATGTGAGTAACTTCTGTGAACCACTGGTGGAAAAATCCAGGACGGACGAAAGCTGAAATACGCATAATAATTAGTTTTACACTAAAGAAGATGGTTAAACTAGAAATATAAATCCAAAACTTTGAATTTTCTCAATTTTCTTTATAAAGAAAAACGATATGTATGATTAATTGTCTCCAATATGGTAAACTGCATTTGTAAGTGTAGTTGATCTTGCAAAATATTTATGTCTTGCCTTCTATTATGTAAGTGGGAGCAAAACCATGGTCAGCACAATGAGGGTGTTTGAACATGCCTCTGTCTGCCCTTTATGGGACAAAAAAAAAGGTGAGTGTGTCTACAATAATACGCGTGATCCTCGACAAACATGACCAAAATGAAAATCATCACAAATATAGTTATAACTAGGCAGCAAGACTTTAAGATTATATGTATTTTACATTTTCAATCTTATAGAAGTGTATAAATAGTATACTAATCATAATATACCTGCAGGCCTTCCAGAGTGGCATCCACCAAAGATTGGACTTGCACCGAATGAAGTTGCTCCAACGAGGATTCTTTGACCGTGTTCGTTGACGTACACCAGTGGGCCACCGCTGTCACCCTAGAATACAAACAGGTATAATTAATACCATTTGATAGAGGAAACCAACTAAATCACATAAGCTACATCATATAAAAGGCTGCTACCGAAAAAGTCGTAATGTGAAAAATAAAAAAAAATGTACTCTTACAGGCATACATTGACTTTTACTAGTAAAACTGAGAAGATTGATTTGTTGACTTGACTCTCATTACTTAGATAGGTACACATAATTTTAGACAAAAAATTGCCAGACAAAAGACCACTTAAATTTATAATAGGTTAGTTCGATAGCAATATTAAAAAAAGAAAAAAATCTTGTATTCCCCTAGCCAGGGAACGCCATATTACCTGACAAGTAGACTGTGAAGTGACGTTGAACCATTGTGCGCAAATAGTACTGTCAACGACAACACCTGCGCCAAATGTCAATCTACAGAGCTCATTGTTTACACCTCGAAGATATACCCATCTCAGCTCCCGGGATCCTGCACCTGAAACGAATAGCTTTTAATTTATTTGGTGACCATAGAGTGACAGTGACATTTAATATTAAGAGATGGGTTTTTAATAGACTTTTAGGCCACGGACTCCAGTTTGCGGGCGCAGATGATTCTCACGTTAGTTTTACAGTGTAAGGTACGCTGGGATACTCACTGCCGATCCAGGTGGCGCCAAATCCACTAGCCTGCAACACTATTTCAGAGTAGTCTCTAGAAGCATCTGCTGACGGTTGCATACGGATTGGTTGGAGATTCTCTACAAACAAAATATAATTATTATACATTTATGATTTATAAATCTTTAATCCAATTGCAAGAATACCGGTGATAATTATTTCTGGATGATACTTAATAATGCACAAGGAATTGTACTTTGTTAATTAGCATTTAAATCATCGACAAGCAAACGTAGTCGCCATTATCATCAACATCATTTAATAATCAACAACTGAACAGTAGCAGTAACAGTAGAAGGAGATTTTGGCCTACTACATCACCAACTAGAGAGGTTTTTGGTACAGGATTTGTTGCAAGTTTTAAAGCTCTTTGCAGTGCTGTTGTCCTACTGACGTTATCATTTGCCTCCTTTCGCCGATTCTTACAATTCCCATGGGATGAATAAGGATGATGACACTTGGTGTTCTTAACCCGTCACAATACGAACATGATATCTGTGTTATGCAAAAATATAGATATTCATTTCAGGTTTCCATAAATTTTTAGATAGCTAAATTCAATAAGAAATGAAGAGATGTACCGTTACTACAACTTCTGATTGCATTTATGGTTCCGATCCGTTTCCCATACTTCGTTTCTTACTGCATTAAAAGACGCATGAATAATAAAATACTCACTTGTAAAAGTAGCTCGTTGTTGTAGCCTTACAAGACTGATGTCATTTATCTGAACACGGAAAGGTGCTGAGTTATCGTATGTAGGATAATTATAAAACTCGTTCGTTTCAGAGAGGTACTCTGGTGTTTCATCATCGAGGGAGATTGAGCCACCCCTGATTATGAGGTTGATAGTCCTAAAAGCAAAAAAAGAAAATATTTCAACACATACCACTTGCTCATGCGATAAAATAATAAATATCTAAAATTTTCTATAGCTTCAAAAATATGTTTTAATTAAAAATTGTTTTTCAAAACTTACTGAGCGGTACAATGCGCAGCGCTGAGTACCCAGTCAGGGTGAACGAAGGAACCACCACAGCCGGATATTCTGTTGACGAATACCATACGAACATGTGCTTGGTGCGGGTGTTGACCGAGCGCAGCCTCCCACCCAGAGACAATGCGTGCCCCAATCGACGGTGATCCAGATTCTAGGGAAATATATGATCAAGGTATTAGAACTACCACGGTGTTTCTTCAGTATATCGGTGTCTTTGCTGTATTGTGGGTAAATTTGAAGGAATTGGCAAGTCATTGTGTTCCTTGGAAAACTGAACTTAATGATGATAAACCTGTATAATAGTATATCACAGCTTTAGCCTTAATTTCACATCTGAGACCTTCCATATAAGGATTTTCAGTAAGTTGCCTCAATAGCTCCGCTAGTAACTAGCCAATTATGAATTATTCATATAACATACTTTATGTTTTTTGCCATAGCTTAATGTAATTGCACTTAAAAGCGTTGAATTTTACCAAATTATATATAACAATATCGTAACCAAACTAAAACTTCTACACAGTCGGTGAATCAATAATAAATACTATTTCCTGTATTCATGCTGATCTAAAATACTTAAGGTAATTGTAACCTATTAGATAGTTTCCATGTAACCTATTAGATAAAATAATAAAAAATCTACTTACCCTGGATCATATCTTCAAAGAACCTCGGTACGATGTATTCAGATGGCACCTGTAGATGAGTGAATCACATTATTATATGGTAACACCTTTACCTAATGGTGGACTCGCTATTGAACATAAATGTTAACTAACAAAAAATAATACTAGAATTAAAATATACCTATAGAATGATTATATAAGAGACAATATAAAATACTCAATTTGAAAAACGACAAAACTACAGGAGCAGTCAATATTTAATTTATAATAATAATACCGATGTTTTAGAATGTTTATTTATTTTTAAATGAGGAAAAAGCATGAAATAATCAAATGATTTCTAAAGATAAAGTTGATGATAACAATTTTTGCAAAATGTGTAAATTTCAACAAAAAAATCTTACCTGAATAACAGCGAGGGCCAGTAACAAGAAAGCGGATTTCGTCAACATCTTGGCTACCATTCTGTTTGCCGTCCAATTGTCAGTTAGGAAGACAGCTTACACCTCTTCGCTATTAATACTGAAATCACTATTCAGATAAGGTTAATTTGTTTAGATTTAATAAATCAATATCTGGTGGATTAAACTACGAGTATTTTATTATTGGATTTACCCTGTTTTTACGATATCTAATCACGTATCCGGTGAAATCGAAAAATTCAGTTTATCGGGCTTGTTTATAATTTTTTCATAATTGTCATGTAGCAATGTATAATGATACTCTTGATATCTTATTAAGTATTGGTAGAATGTTACTGAAAACTCTTGGGCTTTCAAAATGTAAAGGGTGCGTGCTGTAAAACATTTTGAATCGTCTACTTAAATTTTAGGTGAATATGTAACGTGATACAAAAAGCAATGGTCCAAGTGAGAAATCTTGGGAAATGTCACAACAAATTAAATTAGACCTACTATTATGATATTAGCCGATAAATAACTATCTCTGTCAAAACCGATATCGTATAAGTGATTTCTTTTTAATGCTGTTTTAGAATGAGTTTCCTTCTTTGGTAAAGACCAAGGTGAGTTAAGGACAGAGGTGATTATGCTTATTTGTCAATTCAATGTTATTCTTGGCTAAATAGACATTCGTCTCACCTAAAATGGAATTTTTAATTCTATATTATGAGACCTAACAAAATAACACAAGTAGTTCTCAGCCTATGGTATACTTATCATAGGCTGAAAATTGTCCTGATTGAGAAAATATTATACTTTTGTGTGCTACTCATTAGTTAAAATAAAAAATTAGAACTTCTCTGAATGATTTGAACTAAACGTACTAACTTAACTAAACTACAACTAGTTTGATTGTATCTGCTTGTTAATAATGTGAAAAAATAAACAAATTACTATAAGGCGTGGTTATAAAATTTTCGGTTATGAAATGACTCTGTAAAAATTTGCCGATGTTACTTAAGTTTACGAATACTCAGATCTGTCAGTACCGTATTTGTCACTATTTCATACTGTGAAACCATGGTACACAAATGGAACCAAGCATATAGTCAACCATTTAAAACAACACCTAGCCGATTTCGACTATAGCAGTTAGTACTTAATCGCGTCTACGATGATAGTAATTAGCATGTTTATAAGGAATATCCATTATCATTATTCAAAAAATAATTAATTCATTCATTGACAGAGCGTCATTTACACAGACAAGAAATTGCAATGGCAATTGCATAAGGTAGTAATGGTCAATTGAGCGATTAATGTGGATTATATTGTGCGCTATTTCGAAAGGTTTTTTAAAAAGTTTTGTTTGAGAGGGATGCAATTACGGTTAACCACCCTGAGAGGTTACTCCTTCAGGTCACGTTTAACTCATGGAGTGACTCGTTGTGCCGGTTAGTGATCGGACGGTGGGGCTCGGTGATCACTTCCGGAGGTATATGGGAACCTTTCCGTCCGACGGTTCGGTCACAATCCTGCTCATCTTCGTAATGTCGACGTCACAGTATTTTGAGGCTCGTATTTCACTGCACGACGACTGTCATGCCTTTTATACGTTCCCATTTCCCTTTCCCATTTCTTTAATTTTTAATCATGGCAGCACAAGAAAGAAGGAGTACTGTTACAATAGCGACACCCTCCTCTCCCACTAACTTGTTTTTTGAAGTGAAGTTCGCGAATATCAGTGACTTCATGCAACCTCAGCACCTTGAGACGGTACGGCGGCCATGTTCTATTTGATTTTACTATTTTATTTGTGTCCCCGACACAAACACTCATTCATCGAATTTTATTTATGCTTTCCATCAGGCGGAGTAGAATCACTTTTGTATACTTCTATAAAATAAATAGACATACGTATTGTTTATGTATTAACAATGTTACTTGTGAAAGAGACTTTGATAATTTACTTTAGATCATACCAACATCTATAATATTAATTTTCAATCTAGTTATCAAAGTCTCTCTCTAACCCTTAGTTTTGATACATTTCATTAAAAAATAATGGACATCCTCAATAACGTCACATTCTTTATAAATTGGGTTGCCACTTTGTAATACTCATAAAATGTTGAAACTTGTTGAATGGAACGTGTCCAGATCTAGTTTATGAGTTATTACAGCGTATTTCCTATTAGGACTTCTATTAGCCAACCATGGAACACGGAGAACTCCATAAGTAATTGTCTTTTTGTAACGTTTGCTTGTAAAACATTGTATTTCCCTTCAAGTGTGATGAAAAACAGGCAAGTGATCCCGTGAATTTAGTAGTTGCCATTGAAGTATGTGACCCAATGGGATTGCTGATGGGTTTTTTTAATCGCTTGCGTTATCACATTGTATTATAACTAATTAAGACTTCTACTATCATTTATTAGATATAGGGAATAACCCAAAGTGATAAGAAGAGTAATTAAGTTTGTACGTATGTAGATTAATCGGAGATTTATTTTCGCTTCCAGAACAGTTTCAAAGAAGGCAAGGACAAACTAAGCAAGTCAAATTAAGGCCAATATTTAGGTTTGAAATTAGATACGTATATTATTAGATACTATAGTCTTGTATCATCTTCTTACTCTCACCCTTGTGACAAATCTGCACCTAAAAATAAGTCAGACGCGTCTGCTACGAGCAGGTAAGGTTTCTATAGATCTAGGCATTTTGCAAGAGATGTTTATTACTTAAACTGACAAAGCTTACACTCAAGTCTATAAATTCACCAGGTAGCAGATCTACGCTGATTTCAGCATGAACGTGCCGGCTTCACCGGGGCAGTACTACCCTCCCACAAAAGACCAACCTAAAACGATAGCATCCGTGCTGTCGTGTTTCGTTGGTGAGTGCGACCGTTGATGCAGGGGTGACAGTTGTTATTGTAAATGTGTGCAATACAATACTACGATGACTGACATGTCTTTTACGTCCACAAGTGAGGCGTAAAAAGTTGTAATAGGCTGCCACAGAGTGGGTCATCGTATTACATTGTCAGCATTCGCAATGAGTATGGTGACTACAACTTTCGGATTCTATTCATGCTTTCCAACAGGCAGAGTAGAGTCACTGTGGCAGGCTATTAAAATAAAAAAAATAAAAAACTATAAAGTCCGGAGTTGCCTTTTATTTATTTATTTATTAAATTAACTTCTCACTGCACTTACAGTTTGCTCAACACATACAACGAGATATTACAACATTACAAAGTTACAAACATAGTATAAATACTTATGTAAACATAACATACATGTTTTGGTGTATTTAGCTATTTTACCTTAATGATCTTTCAGGAACTTTCTACTGTTAATCTACATACATAAAATCATGTCTGTTTTCCCGGAGGGGTAGGCAGAGACATTTTAAACGCCCACATTTCTTCTGTGTTTTGGTTCCACGTAATAGATGGCGAGCCTATTGCCGTTAACCGGGATGTTTAGTTTGCCAGGGTCTCATCCGTTATTCAGTAGGTGCATCACTTGTAGGTGGACTTAACCTATGCACCTTATCCTACAGTTAATCTACACGTTTTTTTAAATATTCTTGTAATGAGAGAGATTATATTATAATTTATTTATTTATACTTAAACATATCATGTCACATACTACAGTAGATTCAGCATAATATATTTACAAGATGACCTAGTTAGTACGTGACTTCTTGTTCCTCTAAATATGTTAGACCGTAGTACGTGTTTAGGGAACACAGGCCCGACCTCTATACAAAATAAATCGATTATCAATTACATTGTCATGCATCTAAAAGTGCAGTGTTCATAAGGTAGTAGAGCCACGCAGATTCCAGCACGAACAGTTCAGCTCGACCGGGGCAGTACTACTCTTTCACAAAAGACCAACCTAAAGCAACAGTATTCGTGCTGTCGTGTTTTGTTGACGAGTGCAAGACCGAAAGCTCATATTTGGTTAGTGAGTGAGCCTTACACTGCTATCATGACTATCATGCCTTTTACGTCCCCAAGTGGGTGTAAATATACATCTCAATAGGCCACCACAGTGTAGGTCACCATACTGCATTGTATGCATTCACATGAATATGGTCATTTACCATCAGGTGGGAATGCACCTGATTGTAAATGACCACTCATGGACACCTGCAACTCACTAGTCACAATTGTACTTTTACCCATTCAGTCTTTCCCACCAGATTCAGGGGAAAGGGAATGGAATAAACTTCGATAACTTCAGTCACTCGGTGGAAAGCAATGAACGCTGTAGAGTCACTTTAGCATACTCCATAAATAGTCCATAAGAAGACCAAAAGTCTTGACCAACACCTTAAGAGGATCGCGTTAGAAGGTTATTTTAAGGGTCTAGTGGCAGTCCTCGACCCGGCACGTATAGGCAGGAGGTTCCTGTCTTTGAAGTCCTAACCACCGGTGTCTTGGTCCCATTATATTTTTAGTCGTGTATTTTCATTTTCCTTTTATTATGTAATTAATATGTTTATAAATGTAATAAAGAGAATAAACAAAGAAATAAATAATAAAATAATAATAAATAAAGTAGCAACACTAGAAGCAGTTGGAATTTTTCATACGTATATTTAAAATACATAATGTATTACTAAAAATTTATCATCGAAGTGTATCAAATATCAACTAGAACGAAAATGAACATGTGTACAACAAACTATTCGAATAAAACTACAATAAAAATGTATTTTTCATAAAAATATCTGTCACTGAAGTCAATACAATAATTTTAAAGAAATTTTCAATATGCTTACAAGAGCTATAATAGAAAAAAAGCACAATTAACATCTTTGAACTCGTCGCTCCGCTCCGCCTTGCCATCCCCGGAAGCAATAATGGAAGTTCCGGCTGCTGCAGAGGTGTCGAGTTCTAGTTCCAGCGACGAGTTTTTCTCTCTGTCGACAACACCTGTACGCCGGCACGGGAGTACCCGGCCACCGAACAGCTTGGGATTACGAAGACCACTGACCTCAAACAGGGTCCCCGCTAACGGTCGTGATATGTGGCGCATAAAGTGGATAACTTCCATGAACGAGAATGTTTGGTATATTTTCGGGCTACAGAGTTGGGAACGAACCTTACTGCGTACCGCGTTAAACTAGTCTCTCTGTTTCAGGAGGTTGAACCAACCATCAACGTTTCAGCACAACGATTGTCGGATCAAGTACGAGCTATACAGCGCTGTCACCTGCTGGATGATGCAGTACTTGAGAGGATACGCTCTGACATACAGAAAAGCTTTACTATCCCTTCTTCGTCACACACTGTGGTGGCCAATAGCACACCTCAATTGGCATCAGGTATTGAAAATGTTGATGAATTAGTGGAGAGTGAAGTTATACCCGTAAGTAGCCAATGTAACGATAAGATAAGGAGTGCTTTGGAGGATGCGATTCAGAAATAC
Organism: Hypercompe scribonia; assembly: GCA_949316085.1. Lineage (NCBI taxonomy): Eukaryota > Metazoa > Arthropoda > Insecta > Lepidoptera > Erebidae > Hypercompe > Hypercompe scribonia. The sequence goes on from OX438987.1 coordinate 16,458,188, forward strand.
CGATTTGTAAATATTAATAGTAGACCACGGTTATGCCGTTTGCCCATTCATAAACGTAATTTGCTCTACTGTGGATACCCTGAATTCGTTATTATCAGATTATTTTGATAAAAGCGAAGATCTTAATGATACACATTCTATTCTAAATTGTGCGGCTATTGCAGTTTGTCGAGTAGCTGGTGTTACATTAATTAAACGTGTCAGTACTACTCGACCCCAAAATGCTGTACTAGCTTGGCATTATAGAATTGAACGTCGTATTGCTGAGACTTGGACACTTATCGGTAAATTAATTAATTTTAAAAGTGGTAATGTACGGCCAAGAGTCATGCGCTTCGTGAAACAGGCATTCTTGGGGACTACCATTAGTCCTCAACAATACATGTCTTGTGTCACAGAGCGCATAGACTTTCTAAAGCAGAAAGTTTATACATGGGTAAATAGGATAAGATGTTATAGAAAACGAGTTGATCGGTATAATCAGAATCGAATATTCCAAAGGAATGAGACATGGGTATACCGGAAATGGGAGGAACCGAATCCATGTGTGAGTGATGGGCATTTTCCAGATGAAAATACCAATAATTTATTTTGGCGTAACATCTGGTCAGTGCCTGTCACTAATACCCTCTGTATGAGATTGGTTGGAGGATGTCAAACGCTCGTGTGAGTCTATAACAGCTACGGAACATATATAAGTTGTGCAGTCCGTTCATTACCAAATTGGAAATCACCTGGTCCAGGCAAATTGCACAACTTTTGACTTGAGTGGTTCCGAAGCTTACATGCGTGTTTGGCATCACAATCCCAAGCAGCTTTGGATTCCGGCTCTTTGCCATAATTTTTAACCACTGGTGTGACCCATTTACTCTATAAATCTGGTAGTGCCATGGATCCCAAAAATTTTAAACCTATTACTTGTTTACCCATTAAATACATATAAACTTCTAACATCTATTTTGAGACTCAAAATTACTACACACGTAAATAATAATTCGCTACTTTCTATTTCTTAAAATGAATGTAGAAGTGGGGCCCGTGGCACTAAAGAACTCCTTATCATAGACAGGACCATTAGCCAACAGGTACGTCGTGATCGTAAGAGTCTGGTGACATGTTGGATAGATTATAAAAAGGCTTATGACTCACTTCCACATACATGGCTTTTGAAAGTGCTAGAGATGTATAAAATTGATACAACTCTGTGCACTTTCTTAAGGTCGTGTATGAGTCAATGGAGAACAACACTTCGCTATCCAGGATGTCGGCAGACTACGATAAACGACATACTTATAAAGATCGAGCGAGGTATATTTCAAGGTGACAGTCTTAGTCCCTTGTGGTTTTGTCTAGCTTTGAACCCTCTCAGCACTCTGTTAGAGGGTTCAGGGTTAGGCTATCGGTTACAAAAAGATAATTAAGTTATATCTCACCATCTTTATATGGATGATTTGAAATTACTGGCCTCCACAAAATTACAATTGACGGCGTTATTAAGGGTAACTGAAAACTTTAATAATTCTATCAAAATGGAATTTGGTGTAGACAAGTGTGCAGTCATGTATGTAAAGAAGGGCGTGATTGTAGAATCTGAAGGAATAGAACTTTCAGATTCAACAAAACTCAGATCTCTATCTGTCACTGAAACTTACGAGTATCTAGGTTTTTCACAGTCCTTGAAAATACTGAATGTGGTGTGAAACAAATGTTACAGGAACGCTCCTTTGGCCGCCTAAAAAAAGTAATTAAAAGTCTTTTATCAGGCGGTAACAAGGTGCGAGTCTATAATAATTGGGTCATGCCGGTTCTGATGTATTCCTTTGGTACACCAAAGGAAAGTCCATCTAAGTACAATTAGATGGACTGAGACCGAATAAGATGCCCTTGACAGGAGAGTCCATTCATTGCTGACTGCATTCCGTATGCACCACCCACGTTCATCAGTTATGAGGTTGTATATTCCGCGAAAGTTTGGAGGTCGTGATCTAAAGAGAATTGGTGCAAACCTGTAGTACTTAGTACAACTGTTCGTAAGGAAGTATGGTAGGGTAAAGAACTTCATGGTCTATTTTATCGGGCCCTACACGGGTCTGATATAGACTTTAAAGCATCGAAGTCTTGGCTACGGTATGGTGATCTCTTTGCAGAAACCGAAGGTTTTGTTTGTGTAAGTATAGACGAAGTTATGATGAAGAATAACTACCGGCAATTTATCCTGAAATATGCTACGGTTGACATCTGTCGGGCATGCCACTGTCCTGGAGAATGTCTTGGGCATATTATTTCTAGATGTTTTCGTCTTGCTGACGGTCAGTATTTGCACAGGCACAACCAAGTAGCCAGGATCGTACACCAACAACTAGTCGTTAAATAGCAACTTGTCAATTTTGAAGTGCCTTACTACAGCTTTGTGCCCGACCCAGTTCTCGAGAACGGTCGTGCTACGTTATTTTGGGATCAATCTATTATCACAGATACGACTATTGTTGCCAATAAGCCTAATATTATGCTGACAGATCGATTAGAGCGCCACGCAATGATTGTCGATATCGCTGTTCCTCATGACGACAATCTCGTGAAAGTTGGAAAAAACAACAATTGAAGTATTTGGATTTAGGATATAACGTGGATACGGTGATCATTGTTCCGATAATCATATCTGTTCATGGATTGGTAGACAAGAGCCTCGACCAACACCTTAAGAGGCTCACTTTACAAGGTAGGATCAATTGTCTGATGTAGAAGGCAGTCCTGCTTGACACGGCCGGTATAGTAAGGAGGTTCCTGTCTTTGGACCCCTAACCACCGGTGTCTTGGTTCCTGTAGCCGATGTCGGTGGTCTACTATTTTTTATATTTTTAAATATGTATTTTTGTATTCCTTTTGTATGCATTTAACAATTTAATTAATATGTACATACATATATAAGAATAATAATAATTTTTATTTAGATGGCAATTAGGCTCAACGGGTTAGAAACTTTTAACTTACGTCTAATATTAGTAGCTATTAGGTAGTAGAACCACGTTGATTTCATCACGAGCGGGCCGGCTCGACCGAGGCAATACTACACTCCCACAGAAGACCAACCTAAAGCGTCAGCATCCGTGCTGAGCCTTACACTACCACGATGACTGTCATGCCTTTTACGTCCTCAAGCGGGTGTGAAAAAGCATCTCAATAGGCCACTATATACACTGCCCAACATGCATTGCCTGCATTTGCAATGAGTATGGTGACCAAATTCTTGGGTTCTATTCATGCTTTCTATCAAGCAGAGTAGAGTCACTTTGGCAGGCTCTTAATATAGACAAAAAAAAGCATAATACATATAGGTGAAAATAACACCACCTTTTCAACCTGGTTCTGCTAGAACTGTCATTGCATAACACAACTAGGGTGCGCCAAGTCAGTTGCTTAACATGGTTAGGATATCACTGGAACTTGACCGCTTTCTTGTAAACAGTGAATTAACTTTAATGCGTATAGTTGCGAAGAGAGAGAAAGATAGTTTGTTCGCACTGTAACAGATCTATCTGATGCACTAGATAAATATAACAGTCCAAATAGCATCTGAAAGTAATTATTGTTTTGTAGCTTCAGCATCTCTAGCGATCGCTTGAAATTTTTAATCCATAGATAGCTCGTAAAAAGAGTCTGAAATTACCTATACACTTAAACAAAGAGGTATCTATGTAAACGGATTACAATATAATCAGTCAATACATAGCGTAAATGTCTTCTTTGTGTTGATTAGATACTTTTCACAGTTAGTTTGAAATAAAAAAGTTAAATTAGAACAAAATGGAATTTAATTATGCTCAATGTTTTTCACGAGTATTATTTTAGCTGAGGGACCAGGATTTTCTTCCTTCAAACTGGTCGTCCAGGTTTTCAAAATCAATGTGAGTAACTTCTGTGAACCATTGGTGGAAAAATCCAGGACGGACAAAAGCTGAAATAAGTTTAACAATTAGTGTTGCACTAAAAAAGATGGTTAAAGTAAAAATGTAAATCCAAAATTTTGATGTTCATCATTTCCTTGTATAAAGAAAAGTGCATGTATAATTCATTGTCTTCAATACAAGTTGCATTTGTTAGTGCAGTAGTTCATGCAAAAAATTTACATGGGAATAAAATGAGGGTCAGCAAAGTGAAGGGGTTCAAATATGCCTCTGTCTGCCTTGTAAGGCACAAGGAGTATATCTACAATAATATACATAGTACTAGAAATTCATAATCAATATCAAAATCATCACAAATCTAACCGTAATTAGGCAGCAAGATTTTCAGATGTATGTTTTCAATGTTATAAAAATGCATAAATATCATGCTAATCATAATATACCTGCAGGCAATCCAGAGTGGCATCCACCGGACCATGGACCTGCTCCAAAAGAGGTGGCTCCAATGAGGATTCTTTGACCTTTATCGTTCACGTACACCAGAGGGCCACCGCTGTCACCCTAGTATATAAACAGATAGTTATTGATACCATTTAACAGAAGAAATCAGCTACATCACATAATATTTAGACTGAAGCGATTCTTGATGAGTAGCTACTGTTCATTATTCGTATCTTTTTAAAGTCCCATAGTTCAGACAGAATGGACAGACTGACCGTCTATTGAACGCGTCTTAGCTGACAGACTGTTCTAAGTGACTGCTGCCGTGCAAGCCGTAATGTGGAAAAAAAATCTAGATTCTTACAGACACCCACTGACTTTTACATGTAAAGTTAATTTGAATTTTTTTTGTTGACCCCATACTGTTAGCTCTACCTCTCATTACTTATATAGGTACATATGGATTTTGAAAGTTATTTTTCGTAGCATGACCCATTTCTATATTATAATATGAAGTTATTATACGTCATTCTCATAATCATCAAATAAAAGTCCACTGGATCATATATACGTGTGTACACATATTATGTGACTGTTGTATTTTTTTAAATATAGGATTGTGGTGACTTCCACATACATCACAAACAGAAACATATACTACAGCGCCATCTAGCGAAGATACACTGAAATACGGGGTATAATGAACTATGGAGTAACTACTAATCCTGTATCGCGAAGTAAAGATCTCAGTAGTAATGATAATGACAGTTTCCTTAGTATTTCACCATTGGCTGACACACTTCAGCGACATTTTGTCGATATTACACGTAATTTCAATGTCATCCATTTAAATGCCCAAGGTATTCCGGCTCATTTCCCCGATATGCTGACAAATCTTGATTGCCAGGATATTCACGCTATTCTTGTTTCGGAATCATGGCTTAAACCTTGTCTTCCTTCATCCTCTTACTCTTTGCCTGGTTTCACACTCATAAGAAACGATCGAACAATAGGTGGTGGTGGTGGTGTGGCTATCTATCTTCGGCAGTACATACCACATAAGGTGGTGAGTATATCTTCACAGCCACCGCCATCAAACGCTGGTGAACACTTGTTCGTGGAAGTCGAGCTACACCACTTAAAATTATTACTAGGTGTTTACTACTGTCCCTCTTTACGTGTTAACTTTTTTTCCTCCTTTGAGAATATCCTACAATCCCTTTTGCCATTGTACAGTCAAACCATTATTATGGGTGACTTTAACACTTGCTTACTGACGAATGACTCTCGTTCTTCATCACTACTCTCTATCACAGAATCCAATAACCTTTTCCTTCCTCCTTTAAATGCCACCCATAACTTCCCTAACTGTACTCCTTCTCTTCTTGACCTAATTTTTGTTTCGTCAAGCGATCGCGTTGCCAAACACGGGCAATGCTCAGCAGACGAATTTTCTTATCATGACCTTCTTTTTCTCTCATACAATACCCGTCCCCCTAAGGCAAAGTCGAGAATTTTAATGCAGCGCAACTTTAATGGTATAGATCTTGGTCTTCTTGGAAGGGATGCAGAGAAGTTGGACTGGGCTCCTCTTCTGTCGGTATCCTCCATTGATGATATGCTGGAGATATTTAACAGTAAACTGGTGGCCTTATATGACATACATGCACCAATTCGACCTGTTAAGCTGAAACATCTACCATCTCCCTGGCTTACAGATGAAATAAAAATAATAATTAGGCGCAAAACAGCGGCAAAATCTAAATTTAAAGCTAGACCAACAGACTACAACAAAGAAAAATATATAAATTTGCGAAATCGCTGCAACAAGGTGTGTAGGAATGCACAACGCCAATATGTTCATAGTGCCGTACAAAACGGTGATCCAGCCTAAGTCTGGAAATTTCTTCGGTCATTAGGGATTGGAAAACAGCGTCAAGAGCTGTCTTGTAACCAGCTCGATATTAACTCACTTAATCAATATTTCTCTACTTCGTCTGTATTTAGTAAGACAACTAAAACTAATACACTAAATTATCTTTCAGCACTTCCAACCCCTGACTGTCCTCCTTTGGTCTTTAGTCAAGTGTCTGCTTGTGATGTTGAGAAGAGTATCCGGTCCATTACATCAAACGCTACTGGATCCGATTCTATCAGTCGTAATATGGTGCTCCTTATCCTTGATCCAATTTTACCCATAATTACCCGCATACTGAATGAATCCATCATTAGCGGCGTATTTCCATCAAAATGGAAAGAAGCCCAAATTATTCCTCTACCAAAATTCTACCTTTCCTTTCAAAGGTCCTTGAACGCCTTATCCACAATCAGCTTAATTCCTTTCTTTGCAGAAATAACCTCCTCAACCCACTGCAATCCGGTTTCCGTCCCGGATACAGCACAACTACCGCTGTTGTTAATGTAACTGACGATATAAGGGCTGGAATGGACAGTGGAAAGCTCACTGTGCTATGTCTATTGGACTTTAGCAATGCCTTTAACACAGTCGACTTCGACGTTCTTCTTGCCATACTAAGCTCTCTCAACATATCTCCATCAGCTGTTGACTGGTTTCGTGATTACCTGTTTGGTCGCCGGCAACGTACCCGTATTGATGACAACTACTCCATCTGGTTGAATATGTCCGCTGGTGTACCACAGGGTGGCGTTTTATCTCCTTTGCTATTTTCAATTTTCATTAATACCATCACTAATAAACTTATTTCTTCCTACCACCTATACGCAGACGATTTGCAAATATATTTCCAAACTAGTCATAACGAACTGCGTCTAGGCATTGATACTATAAACAAGGATCTGAGTAACATATGTCGATGGACAACGATGTACGGGCTTAAAGCTAACCCTAGTAAGACTCAAGTGACAGTCATCGGCAGCTCCAGACTTATTGCAAAGGTGGACTGGCTTGCACTACCACAAGTGTCTATCGAAGGAGTCAAAATACCAATCAGTGACAACGTAAAGAACTTAGGGATATATATCAACAAAACGCTTTCCTGGAATGTTCAAATTCGAAATGTTAGCCGTAAAATATACGCCTCTGCAGCCTGTTTAAGAAGACTACGGAATTTTCTTCCAACTGCCACTAGGATTGAACTTGCACAAACCACTCTTCTACCCATTCTCGATTATGCCGATGTCGGCTATCTCGATCTACCCGAGGAACAATTTGATAAACTTGAGAGACTTCAAAATTTCTGCATCAGATTCATTTTTGGTTTACGCAAATATGATCATATATCCGAATTTCGTACAAAACTCAAGTGGCTCCCAATACGACTTCGCCGGAATATTCATATCCTGTCACTACTATATAATATCCTATATAATCCTACAACTCCTATCTACTTAAAAAAACGTTTCACTTTTATTCATGACACACAATAATCGAACTTTGGAGATCCCAACACACACCACATCTTTCGCTGATAAATCTTTCGCAGTGCAGGCTGCACGCCTGTGGAACTCCTTACCGGAGGTTATTAGGCGGGCACAGTCGCTGAGTACTTTTAAGAAACTCGTCAAAGATCATTATTTATCTTTTTAACAAATATATGCTATATCTGTATCTATGTTTACGTATGTATTCATATTTATGTGCCAATGTAAGTATATGAATGTGTATTTGTATATATGTATGTGTAATGGTAGTTAATATACCTAAATTGCAATGTGCACCACAGACTACAAAATACTATACAATATAGTCCATCTAACGGTTGCCTGGAAGAGATCGCAGACTGCGATAAGGCCGCCCATTGCACTACTATTTTTTGTTTCTATCCTAAATTGTATGTTTCCTACTTATGGTGTGCAATAAAGAGTACCTATCTATCTATCTATCTATAAAGATTCTCGTGACGACTAGCGTATCATGATTGCATGATCACTTTGCCTGGTCAGAGAATCCTCCCTTTGTTTCAGAGGGACATGACACCTGTCCCACTACAGGACTAGAAAGTTGATATTCCAGACAAAATAACACGTGAATCTACACCACTTTAGTTCGATATCAGTTTTAAAAAAAGAAATCTTTTATTTCCACACAGGGAACATCACATTACCTGACAAGTAGACTGTGAAGTGACGTTGAAGAACCGTGCGCAAATAGTACTGTCAATCACAAGACTTCCGCCAAATGTCAATCTACAGAGAGGATTGCTTACACCTCGAAGATATACCCATCTCAGCTCTCGGGATCCTGCACCTGAAACGAATAGCTTTTCATTTATTTGGTGATTATAGAGTGACAGTGACAGATTTAATATTAACTGATGGGTTTTTTAATAGACTTTTGCACCATAGACTCCAGTTTGCGGGCGCGAGCCGATTCTCATATTAATTTTACATTGTACGGTACGCTGGGATACTCACTACCGGTCCAGGTGGCGCCAAATCCACTAGCCTGCAACACTATTTCAGAGTAGTCTCTAGAAGCATCTGCTGACGGTTGCATACGGATTGGTTGGAGATTCTCTACAAACAAAATATAATTATTATACATTTATGATTTATAAATCTTGCATCCAATTGCAAGAATACTGGTGATAATTATTTCTGGATGATACTTAATACTGCACAAGGAATTGTACTTTGTTAATTAGCATTTAAATCATCGACAAGCAAACGTAGTCGCCATTATCATCAACATCATTTAATAATCAACAACTGAACAGTAGCAGTAACAGTAGAAGGAGATTTTGGCCTACTACATCACCAACTAGACAGGTTTTTGGTACAGGATTTGTTGCAAGTTTTAAAGCTCTTTGCAGTGCTGTTGTCCTACTGACGTTATCATTTGCCTCCTTTCGCCGATTCTTACAATTCCCATGGGATGAATAAGGATGATGACACTTGGTGTTCTTAACCCGTCACAATACGAACATGATATCTGTGTTATGCAAAAATATAGATATTCATTTCAGGTTTCCATAAATTTTTAGATAGCTAAATTCAATAAGAAATGAAGAGATGTACCGTTACTACAACTTCTGATTGCATTTATGGTTCCGATCCGTTTCCCATACTTCGTTTCTTACTGCATTAAAAGACGCATGAATAATAAAATACTCACTTGTAAAAGTAGCTCGTTGTTGTAGCCTTACAAGACTGATGTCATTTATCTGAACACGGAAAGGTGCTGAGTTATCGTATGTAGGATAATTATAAAACTCGTTCGTTTCAGAGAGGTACTCTGGTGTTTCATCATCGAGGGAGATTGAGCCACCCCTGATTATGAGGTTGATAGTCCTAAAAGCAAAAAAAGAAAATATTTCAACACATACCACTTGCTCATGCGATAAAATAATAAATATCTAAAATTTTCTATAGCTTCAAAAATATGTTTTAATTAAAAATTGTTTTTCAAAACTTACTGAGCGGTACAATGCGCAGCGCTGAGTACCCAGTCAGGGTGAACGAAGGAACCACCACAGCCGGATATTCTGTTGACGAATACCATACGAACATGTGCTTGGTGCGGGTGTTGACCGAGCGCAGCCTCCCACCCAGAGACAATGCGTGCCCCAATCGACGGTGATCCAGATTCTAGGGAAATATATGATCAAGGTATTAGAACTACCACGGTGTTTCTTCAGTATATCGGTGTCTTTGGTGTATTGTGGGTAAATTTGAAGGAATTGGCAAGTCATTGTGTTCCTTGGAAAACTGAACTTAATGATGATAAACCTGTATAATAGTATATCACAGCTTTAGCCTTAATTTCACATCTGAGACCTTCCATATAAGGATTTTCAGTAAGTTGCCTCAATAGCTCGGCTAGTAACTAGCCAATCATGAATTATTCATATAACATACTTTATGTTTTTTGCCATAGCTTAATGTAATTGCACTTAAAAGCGTTGAATTTTACCAAGTTATATATAACAATATCGTAACCAAACTAAAACTTCTACACAGTCGGTGAATCAATAATAAATACATTTTCCTGTATTCATGCTGATCTAAAATACTTAAGGTAATTGTAACCTATTAGATAGTTTCCATGTAACCTATTAGATAAAATAATAAAAAATCTACTTACCCTGGATCATATCTTCAAAGAACCTCGGTACGATGTATTCAGATGGCACCTGTAGATGAGTGAATCACATTATTATATGGTAACACCTTTACCTAATGGTGGACTCGCTATTGAACATAAATGTTAACTAACAAAAAATAATACTAGAATTAAAATATACCTATAGAATGATTATATAAGAGACAATATAAAATACTCAATTTGAAAAACGACAAAACTACAGGAGCAGTCAATATTTAATTTATAATAATAATACCGATGTTTTAGAATGTTTATTTATTTTTAAATGAGGAAAAAGCATGAAATAATCAAATGCTTTCTAAAGATAAAGTTGATGATAACAATTTTTGCAAAATGTGTAAATTTCAACAAAAAAATCTTACCTGAATAACAGCGAGGGCCAGTAACAAGAAAGCGGATTTCGTCAACATCTTGGCTACCATTCTGTTTGCCGTCCAATTGTCAGTTAGGAAGACAGCTTACACCTCTTCGCTATTAATACTGAAATCACTATTCAGATAAGGTTAATTTGTTTAGATTTAATAAATCAATATCTGGTGGATTAAACTACGAGTATTTTATTATTGGATTTACCCTGTTTTTACGATATCTAATCACGTATCCGGTGAAATCGAAAAATTCAGTTTATCGGGCTTGTTTATAATTTTTTCATAATTGTCATGTAGCAATATATAATGATACTCTTGATATCTTATTAAGTATTGGTAGAATGTTACTGAAAACTCTTGGGCTTTGAAAATGTAAAGGGTGCGTGCTGTAAAACATTTTGAATCGTCTACTTAAATTTTAGGTGAATATGTAACGTGATACAAAAAGCAATGGTCCAAGTGAGAAATCTTGGGAAATGTCACAACAAATTAAATTAGACCTACTATTAAGATATTAGCCGATAAATAACTATCTCTGTCAAAACCGATATCGTATAAGTGATTTCTTTTTAATGCTGTTTTAGAATGAGTTTCCTTCTTTGGTGAAGACCAAGGTGAGTTAAGGACAGAGGTGATTATGCTTATTTGTCAATTCAATGTTATTCTTGGCTAAATAGACATTCGTCTCACCTAAAATGGAATTTTTAATTCTATATTATGAGACCTAACAAAATAACACAAGTAGTTCTCAGCCTATGGTATACTTATCATAGGCTGAAAATTGTCCTGATTGGGAAAATATCATACTTTTGTGTGCTACTCATTAGTTAAAATAAAAAATTAGAACTTCTCTGAATGATTTGAACTAAACGTACTAACTAAACTAAACTACAACTAGTTTGATTGTATCTGCTTGTTAATAATGTGAAAAAATAAACAAATTACTATAAGGCGTGGTTATAAAATTTTCGGTTATGAAATGACTCTGTAAAAATTTGCCGATGTTACTTAAGTTTACGAATACTCAGATCTGTCAGTACCGTATTTGTCACTATTTCATACTGTGAAACCATGGTACACAAATGGAACCAAGCATATAGTCAACCATTTAAAACAACACCTAGCCGATTTCGACTATAGCAGTTAGTACTTAATCGCGTCTACGATGATAGTAATTAGCATGTTTATAAGGAATATCCATTATCATTATTCAAAAAATAATTAATGCATTCATTGACAGAGCGTCATTTACACAGACAAGAAATTGCAATTGCAATTGCATAAGGTAGTAATGGTCAATTGAGCGATTAATGTGGATTATATTGTGCGCTATTTCGAAAGGTTTTTTAAAAAGTTTTGTTTGAGAGGGATGCAATTACGGTTAACCACACTGAGAGGTTACTCCGTCAGGTCACGTTTAACTCATGGAGTGACTCGTTGTGCCGGTTAGTGATCGGACGGTGGGGCTCGGTGATCACTTCCGGAGGTATATGGGAACCTTTCCGTCCGACGGTTCGGTCACAATCCTGCTCATCTTCGTAATGTCGACGTCACAGTATTTTGAGGCTCGTATTTCACTGCACGACGACTGTCATGTCTTTTATACGTTTCTATGTCCCTTTCCCATTTCTTTAATTTTTAATCATGGCAGCACAAGAAAGAAGGAGTACTGTTACAGTAGCGACACCCTCCTCTCCCACTAACTTGTTTTTTGAAGTGAAGTTCACGAATATCAGTGACTTCATGCAACCTCAGCACCTTGAGACGGTACGGCGGCCATGTTCTATTTGATTTTACTATTTTATTTGTGTCACACTCATTCATCGAATTTTATTTATGCTTCCCATCAGGCGGAGTAGAATCACTTTTGTATACTTCTATAAAATAAATAGACATACGTATTGTTTATGTATTAACAATGTTACTTGTGAAAGAGACTTTGATAATTTACTTTAGATCATACCAACATCTATAATATTAATTTTCAATCTAGTTATCAAAGTCTCTCTCTAACCCTTAGTTTTGATACATTTCATTAAAAAATAATAGACATCCTCAATAACGTCACATTCTTTATAAATTGGGTTGGCACTTTGTAATACTCATAAGATGTTGAAACTTGTTGAATGGAACGTGTCCAGATCTAGTTTATGAGTTATTACTGCGTACTTTCTATTAGGACTTCTATTAGCAAACTATGGAACACGGAGAACTTCGCAAGTAATTGTCTTTTTGTAACGTTTGCTTGTAAAACATTGTATTTCCCTTCAAGTGCGATGATTGTGCCTTAAAAACAGGCAAGTAATCCCGTGAATTTAGTAGTTGCCATTGAAGTATGTGACCCAATGGGATTGCTGATGGGTTTTTTTAATCACTTGCGTTATCACATTGTATTATAACTAATTAAGACTTCTACTATCATTTATTAGATATAGGGAATAACCCAAAGTGATAAGAAGAGTAATTAAGTTTGTACGTATGTAGATTAATCGGAGATTTATTTTCGCTTACAGAACAGTTTCAGAAAAGGCAAGGACAAACTAATCAAATCGAATTAAGGCCAATATTTAGGTTTGAAATCGGATACGTATATTAATAGATACTGTAGTCTTGTATCATCTTCTTACTCTCACTCTTGTGACAAATCTGTATCTAAAAATAAGTCAGACGCGTCTGCTACGAGCAGGCAAGGTTTCTATAGATCTAGGCATTTTGCAAGAGATGTTTATTACTTAAACTGACAAAGCTTACACTCAAGTCTATAAATTCACCAGGTAGTAGATCTACGCTGATTTCAGCATGAGCGTGCGGGCTCGCCCGGGGCAGTACTACCCTCCCACAAAAGACCAACCTAAAGCGATAGCATCCGTGCTGTCGTGTTTCGTTGGTGAGTGCGAGACCGGAGGCCCATTGATGCAGGGGTGACAGTTGTTATGGTAAATGTGTGCAATACAATACTACGATGACTGACATGTCTTTTACGTCCACAAGTGAGGCGTAAAAAGTTGTAATAGGCTGCCACAGAGTGGGTCATCGTATTACATTGTCAGCATTCGCAATGAGTATGGTGACTACAACTTTTGGATTCCATTCATGCTTTCCATCAAGCAGAGTCACTTTGGCAGGCTCTTAAAATAAAAAAAATAAAAAACTATAAAGTCTGGAGTTGCCTTTTATTTATTTATTAAATTAATTTCTCACTGCACTTACAGTTTGCCTAACACACACAACGAGACATTACAACATTACAATGTTACAAATATAATATAAATACTTATGTAAACATAACATACGTGTTTTGGTGTATTTAGTTATTTTACCTTCATAATCTTTCAGGAACTTTCTATTATTAACATACATGCATAAAATCATGTCTGTTTCTCCGGAGGGGTAAGCAGAACCACTTTAAACGTCCACATTTCGTCTGTGTTTTGGTTCCACGTAATAGATGGTGAGCTTATTGCAGTTAACCAGGATGTTTAGTTTACCAGAGTCTCATCCGTCGTTCAGCAGGTGCACCACTTACAGGTGTGGTGGAATTAAGGCCCTAAGGTCTTGCTATGAACCCTATGCACTTTATCTTATCTACATATTTTTTAAATATTCTTGTAATGAGAAAGACTATATTATAATTTATTTATTTATACTTAGACATATCATATTACATGTTACACTAGATTTAGCACAATGTATTTACAAGATGACCTAGTTAGTACGTGACTTCTTGTTCTGCTAAATAGGTTACACTGTAGTACGTGTTTAGGGAACACAGGACCGATCTCTATACAAAATAAGTCAGTTATCAATTACATTGTCGTGCATCTAAAGGTGCAGTATGTATGTATGTTCATAAGGTAGTACAGCCACGCGCATTCCAGCACGAACGGGTCGGTTCGATTGGGGCAGTTTTACTGTTTCACAAAAGACAAACCTAAAGCAACAGCATTCGTACTGTCGTGTTTCGTTGCCAAGTGCAAGACCGAAAGCTCGTTGATGCAAGAGTGACAATAATTATATAATACTAAGTGTTTTTTTTCTAGATTAACGTTTCTATACCCGCGCGTTTGTCTGAGAGACCGACAGAATTATTTTTTGAAATTATTTATAGAAAGGGTAATGCTAGTTGAATGAGCTTTCAAGTCACAGATCACCTCCTAATAGATTCCGCATACAGGGCCATAAACGTGCGCCACACATAGTTACTATAACAGGCTTATATATATAGTTACGCTAAAAATCATGATATCAGTATCGTCCAAGTTTGTGACCCGTAGTCACGCCGAGGTATTTGCAATTTAAAAATAGTTTTGTTTTAAAAATATATTGTAAAGGGCTTACTGTGCAGTAAACTGGTGTGGCAAGTCATCTAAAACATCTAATTATCAAAAAGATGGCATAACTTTTCATCGGGCAGTACATTATATTTTTATTACGTTAACGTCTTTCAAATATATCAAAGTTCAACTTATACTGGTGATTTAACAGTGCAAACCAATAATAGTTAAGCAGTCGTTGATGTCTTTTTAAAATGTACCTTTCACTCACCACGTAAATTACAATAATTGTCTTTGTCTAATACTGTACGCGTATCGATAGTGTTGTGGTTCAGAAGTCAATTTGTATTGTTATCGTTTTATATTTTTTATTGAATCAAAGATATTTTCTAAAGGCAGTGATGTTTAATAGTGATATAATTATGTTAAGGGTTTCCTAAATACCCTGAAAAAAATGTGGACCGAGGCAACTCGTCGATGGAATGAATGGTTTCTCACTAAAAGTACTGTGATATGCTCAAGACATTTCACAGAAGATAATTTTCATGTTATGAAAAACACAAAAGGCTGTTTAACTTTATACTTGCCAGTTTTAGAAAGGACTTTTACTTTTTTGAAGACTTACCAATAAAGGTTATACAATAATAATATTAACGGATTAAGCGAAACATGATATTTTAAAATTTACGCAAATGTTACACACCAACACTATTTAAAAGTAAGTAAAATATGCGTACTTAATATTATTATTATTTTTATTCAAATTTTAATTTTCAAATAAATATTTAATAAACATTGATCATTTGACTTATTTACAAATAATAATAGAATAAAAAAAATATCCAGACTATCTAACCAAATTTATCGATCAACGTTCTTACGATGTCCCATCAGCATGGTTCGGTGCATTCCAAGTTTGGCAATGAAATACCCAATCACAGCGCATTAGACACGTCCCGCGCGTACCGTAGATACCCCGGTATTTGGTGAAGTCGAACCGTCATAAATTTTCAATAATGCGGTATCTCTTAGGAGGTAATCTATGTTTCTAGTACTTGGACACGACCTTGAAATTAGTGTGAAGTTTGACTTTGCGCGGGGGCCGCATTTGGGTGAACTACGCCTCATTCGGTGCGACAGACCGGCGCGGGTATACGTGTTACGAGTATACTATTTTTGGCAAGCAATATTTTTTATTTTCGCGATTTCATTAATTTTATAAAGTCAATTGCATTTATTTATAAATAAGTATATTTCTAGATATTTGTAGATTCATTTATTATAGTTTTCTTTAATATTTTAACATATTTTTATAATGATATAACCTATATTTCAAAGTATTTTATTTCAGTACTTTTATGAATTCATAAAAGTTATTTGTATATCAGAGATTTGTTTATAGGCGTGATAATGAACGAGGAGCAGATTAGACTGATGTTAGAAGGGTGGCATTGATACCGTTGACAAAATATGTGAAACCTATAATGTCGCTAGAGGTACTAATAGGTGGTCTATAGTGGTTTTTTATAGACTAATGAATATAGCAGGCATTAATTCATTTATTATTTACTCTCAAAATAATCCTGACAAAAAAGTTGAAAGAAGAGTTTTTCTTGTAAAATTATTTTATGAACTTATTGACGCACAGTTGAGAAGACGGGCGGTAACTAGTTTACCGAGAATCATACGACAGAGATGTGCTGAAATTTACAAAAGAGACGGTCATCAGGTACCGCTAACGATCTCGGCCAAGGACGTTGTAGCTTTTGTTTTTCGAAAGAAAAATCGTAAAACGCGTTAAAACTGTCTTACTTGCAAAAAATACTTTTGTTTGGAACATGCGGTTACGCTTTGCTCTGATTGCTATACTAATTAATCTAAAGATGATTAAATTTTATTTTTTAATTTGTGTGTTTATTATCTAAGTATAATATTAAAGAAGATTTTTATGGTTTTTAGTGGCAGAATTTTAATTTTGGTTCAATTTATCGTAGAAGACTGTAGAACAATAATAAATACGAAAAATGAATAGAATATTAATTTATTTAATCAATAATATTCTAAATATTAAAGAACATTTAAGTTCATATTAGGTTTTCTCGAAATAAATCAAAGTTTCGGCTTTTAAAATGTCGGTCCGTGAGACTGTGCACGAGTAAAGGTGTTACACTAATTGGTGCGACGACAACACGGATGCTGGCACTTTAGGTTGGAAAGTGTGTGAGCCTTACTGTTCATTTACTAACAGTTGCATTGACACCTGATAGTCAATGAACACTTATGTACACCTGCAACTCAATAGTCGCAATTGTATTTTCACCCATTCAGTCTTTCCCACCAGATTCAGGGGAAAAGGAATGGTATAAACGCCGGTAACTTCAGTCACTCGGTGAAAAGCAATGATTACTGTAGAACCACTTTAGCATACTCTATAAATACTGCATAAAAAAACCAAGAGCCTCGACCAACAGTTTTAGAGGCTTACGTTAGAAGGCTGTTTCAAGGGTCTAATGCAGAAGACAGTCCTTGACACGGCACGTATAGGGAGAAGGTCCTATCTTTGCAGTCCTAACAGTCCTTTATTTTCCTTTTATTATGTATTTTAAAATGTAAATAATATGTTTATAAATGAAATGAAGAGAATATTAATAATCTTTATTTAGATGGCAATTAGGCTATATATATGAGCAGCTATTAGGTAGTAGAGCCACGCTGAATACAGCATGAAGGGCCGGTTCGAACGGTGCAGTATTACCCTCCCACAGAAGACCAACCTAAAGCGACGGCATCCGTGCTGAGCCTTACACTACCACGGTGACTGTCATGCCCTTTACGTCCCCAAGCGAAGCGTGAAAAAGCATCTCACTAGGCCACGCTTTCCATAAAGCAGATTAGAGTCACTTTGGTAGGTTCTTAATATAGACAAAAATAATAATAATACATACAGGTGAAAATAACACCACCTTTTTAACCTGATTCTGCTAGAACGGTCATTGCATGACACAACTAGGTTGCGCCAAGTCAGTTGCTTAACATGGTTAGGATATCACTGGAACTTGACCGCTGTCTTGTAAACAGTGAATTAACTTTAATGTGTATGATTGCGAAGAGAGAGAAAGAGGGTTTGTTCGCACTGTAACAGATCTATCTGATGCATTAGATAAATATAGTAATCCAAATAGCATCTGAAAGTGATTATTGTTTTGTAGCTTCAGCATCTCTAGCGATCGCTTGAAATTTTTAGTCCATATATAGCTCGTAAAAAGAGTCTGAAATTACCTATACACTTAAACAAAGAGGTATTTATGTAAACGGATTACAATATAATCAGTCAATACATAGCGTAAATGTCTTCTTTGTGTTGATTAGATACTTTTCACAGTTAGTTTGAAATAAAAAAGTTAAATTAGAACAAAATGGAATTTAATTATACTCAATTTTTTTCACGAGTATTATTTTAGCTGAGGGACCAGGATTTTCTTCCTTCAAACTGGTCGTCCAGGTTTTCAAAATCAATGTGAGTAACTTCTGTGAACCATTGGTGGAAAAATCCAGGACGGACAAAAGCTGAAATAAGTTTAACAATTAGTGTTGCACCAAAAAAGATGGTTAAAGTGAAAGTGTAAATCCAAAACTTTGATGTTTATCATTTTCTTGTATAAAGAAAAGTGCATGTATAATTAATTGTCTTCAATACAAGTTGCATTTGTTAGTGCAGTAGTTCATGCAAAATATTTACGTGGGAATAAAGTGAGGGTCAGCAAAGTGAAGGTGTTCAAATACGCCTCTGTCTGCCTTGTAAGGCACAAGGAGTATATCTACAATAATATACATAGTACTAGAAATTCATAATCAATATGAAAATCATCACAAATCTAACCGTAATTAGGCAGCAAGACTTTCAGATGTATGTTTTCAATGTTATAAAAATGCATAAATATCATGCTAATAATAATATACCTGCAGGCAATCCAGAGTGGCATCCACCGGACCATGGACCTGCTCCAAAAGAGGTGGCTCCAATGAGGATTCTTTGACCTTTATCGTTCACGTACAGCAGTGGACCACCGCTGTCACCCTAGTATATAAACAGATAGTTATTGATACCATTTAACAGAAGAAATCAGCTACATCACATGATATTTAGACTGAAGCGATTCTTGATGAGTAGCTACTGTTCATTATTCGTATCTTTTTAAAGTCCCATAGTTCAGACAGAATGGACAGACTGACCGTCTATTGAACGCGTCTTAGCTGACAGACTGTTCTAAGTGACTGCTGCCGTGCAAGCCATAATGTGGAAAAAAAAAATCTACATTCTTACAGACACCCACTGATTTTTACATGTAAAGTTGATTTGAATTTTTTTTGTTGACCCCATACTGTTAGCTCTACCTCTCATTACTTATATAGGTACATATGGATTTTGAAAGTTATTTTTCTTAGCATGACCCATTTGTATATTATAACATGAAGTTATTATATGTCATTCTTATAATGATCAAATAAAAGTCCACTGGATCATATATACGTGTGTACACATATTATGTGACTGTTGTACTTTTTTAAATATAGGATTGTGGTGACTTCCACATACATCACAAACAGAAACATATACTACAGCGCCATCTAGCGAAGATACACCGAACTACGGAGTATAATGAACTATGGAGTAACTACTAATCCTGTATCGCGAAGTAAAGATTCTCGGGACGATTAGCGTATCATGATTGCATGATCACCTCGCCTGGTCAGAGCATCCTCCCTTTGTTTCGGAGGGACATGACACCTGTCCCACTACAGGACTAGAAAGTTGATATTCCAGACAAAATAACACGTGAATCTACACCACTTTAGTTCGATATCACTTTTAAAAAAAGAAATCTTTTATCTCCACACAGGGAACATCACATTACCTGACAAGTAGACTGTGAAGTGACGTTGAAGAACCGTGCGCAAATAGTACTGTCAATCACAAGACTTCCGCCAAATGTCAATCTACAGAGAGGATTGCTTACACCTCGAAGATATACCCATCTCAGCTCTCGGGATCCTGCACCTGAAATGAATAACTTTTCATTTATTTGGTGATTATAGAGTGACAGTGACAGATTTAATATTAACTGATGGGTTTTTAATAGACTTTTGCACCATAGACTCCAGTTTGCGGGCGCGAGCCGATTCTCATATTAATTTTACATTGTACGGTACGCTGGGATACTCACTACCGGTCCAGGTGGCGCCGAATCCACTAGCCTGCAACACTATGTCTGAGAAGTCTCTAGAAGCATCTGCTGATGATTGCATACGGATTGGTTGAAGATTCCCTACAAACAAAATATAATTATTATACATTTATGATTTATAAATCTTTCATCCAATTGCAAGAATACCGGAGATAATTATTTCTGGATGGTACTTAATACTGCACAAGGAATTGTACCTTGTTAATTAGCATTTAAATCATTGACAAGGATATGTAATCATCATTATCATCAACAGCATTTAATAATCAACAACTGAACAGTAGCAGTAACAGTAGAAGGAGATTTTGGCCTACTACACCACCGGTTAGACGGGTTGGTACAGGGTTTGTTGCAAGTTTTACTGCTCATTGCAGTGCTATTGTCCTATTGACGTTATCATTTGCCTCATTTCGTCGATTCTTACGATTCCCACGAGATGAATAGGGATGGTGACACTTGGTGTTCTTAACCCATCACCATATGAACAAGATACCAGTGTTATGCAAAAATATAGATATTCATTTCAGGTTTCCATTAATTTTTAGATAGTCAAATTTGATAAGAAATGAAGAGATGTACCGTTACTCCAACTTCTGATTGCATTTACGGTTCCGATCCGTTTCCCATACTTCGTTTCTTACTGCATGAAAAGGCGCATGAATAGTAAAATACTCAAATACTCACTTGTGAAAGTAGCTCGTTCTTGTAGCCTTATAAGACTAATGTCATTTATCTGAACACGGAAAGATGCTGAGTCATCGAATGTAGGATAATTATAAAATTCGTTTGTTTCAGAAAGGTACTCTGGTGTTGCATCATCGAGGGAGATTGAGCCACCCCTGATAATAAGGTTGATAGTTCTAAAAGTACAAAAAATACAATCATTTCTACACATACCACTTGCTCATGAGATAAAGGTACAAATACCTAAAATTTTCCATAGTCTCAAAAAAATATGTTTGAGTAAAAAATTGTAATTTAAAACTTACTGAGCAGTACAATGTGCAGCGCTGAGTACCCAGTCAGGGTGAACGAAGGAACCACCACAGGCAGAGAATCCGTTGGGGAATACCATACGAACATGTGCTTGGTGCGGGTGTTGACCGAGCGCAGCCTCCCATCCAGAGACAATGCGTGCCCCAACCGATAGTGGTCCAGATTCTAGTGAAATATATGATCAAGGTATTAGAACTGCCGCAGAGAACAGCAGAGTAAATCTGGATGAATTGACAAGTTATTGTTCCTTCCTTCCTTCTTGACAAAATTCAATTTAATAATGACAAAACTCTTAAATAGTATATCATAGCCTTAGATTCAGTTTCTAGCCTGAGGTATTCCATGTAAAGATTCTCAGTAAGTTACCTCAATAGCTCATAACTAAGTGACATAATTATTCACTTACACTTACAAATCACGAACTATTCATTAAAGTTGAAAATCTTGAGCTCAACCAAATTGTATGTAATAATCTCGTAACAAAACTAAACAACTTTATACTTAGTCGGTGAATCAATAATAAATACATTTACCTATATTCATGCTGACCTAAATACTTAAGATAATTGTAATCTGCTGGATAGTTTCCATTAAATAATAAAAGAAAATCTACTTACCCTGGATCATATCTTCAAAGTACCTCGGTACGATATATTCAGATGGAACCTGTTGATGAGCGAATCACATTATTATATGCAACACCTTTACCTAATGGTGGACTCGCTATGTTAACTAACAAAAAAAAATACTAGAATTAAAAAATATTTAAAAGAACACAATGAATCACCTACAGAATGATTATATAACAGACAATATAAAATACTCATTTTGAGAAACGACGAAACTGCAGGAGCGGTTAATATTTTATTCACATTGATACCGATATTTTAGAATGTTTATTTATTTTTAAATGAGGATAAAATAATCAAACGTTTTCTGAGTGTAAAGTTGATGATAACAATTTTTGCAAAATGTGTAAATTTCAACAAAAAAATCTTACCTGAATAACAGCGAGGACCAGTAACAAGAAAGCCGAATTCGTCAACATTTTGGCGACCATTCTGATTGCCGTCCAATTGTCAGTTAGGAAGACAGCATACACGTCTTCGCTATTAATACTGAAATCACTATTCAGATAAGGTTAATTTGTTTAGATTTGATAAATCAGGATCTGATAGATTAAACGAGGAGCATTTTATTATTGTGCCTACTCTTTTTGTACGATATCTAATCACGTTATCGGTGAAATCGAGAAATTCAATTTATTGGGCTTGTTTTTAATGTTTTTCTAACTGTCCTCTAACAATCTATTAAGTACAATATTCCTATATCCTACAATACTCCTGGTATCTTATTAAGTATTGTTAAATAGTTACTCCAAACTCTTGGGCTTCGAAAATGTAAATAGTGCGTGCTGTAAAACATTTTGAATCGTCTACTTAAATTTTAGGTGAACATGTAATGTGATACAAGAAGCAATGGTCCAAGTAATAAGTCTATGGAAATGTCACAACAAATTAAATCAGACCTATCACTATGATATTAGCCGATAAATAACTATCTCTGTCAAAACCGATATCGTATAAATGATTTCTTTTTAATGCTGTTTTTGAATGAGTTTCCTTCTTTGGTGAAGACCAAGGTGAGTCAAGGACAGAGGTGATTATGCTTATTTGTCATTTCAATGTTTTTCTTGGCGGAATAGACATTCATCTTACCTAATATGGAATTTTTAAATTTATATTAAGAGACCTAATAAAATAAGATAAGTAGTTCTTAGCCTTTGGTATACATCGGCTGAAAATTGTTGCACTGATTGGCAAAATATGGTACTTTTGTGTGCTACTTATTAGTTAAAATAAAAAACTAAAACCTCTCTGATATGTTACAACTAGTTTGATTGTATCTGATTGTTAATAATGTAAAAAAATAAATAAATTACTATAAAGCGTGGTTATAAAATTTTCAGTTATGAAATAACTCGGTAAAAAATTGCCGATGTTACTTAAGTTTACGAATACTCAGATCTATCAGAACCGTATATATATTTTATACTGTAAAATATAATATTTTGTCATACCAAATACGTGGTATTCAAGTCGAATTAAGGCCTATAATTAGATTTGAAATTGGATACGTATATTAATAGATACTATAGTGTTGTATCACCTTCTCACTTTCACTGTGACTATAACTCTGGAGTCTGAAGTTGCCTTTTATTTATTTATTAAATTAACTTCTCACTGCACTTACAGTTTTCTCAACACATACAACGAGACATTACAACATTATAATGTTACAAACATAGTATAAATACTTATGTAAACATAACATACATGTTTTGGTGTATTTAATTATTTTACCTTCATAATCTTTCAGGAACTTTCTACCGTTAATATACATACATAAAACCATGTCTGTTTTCCCGGAGGGGTTGGCAGAGACATTTTAAACGCCCACATTTGTTCTGTGTTTTGGTTCCACGTAATAGATGGCGAGCTTATTGCAGGTAACTGGGATGTTTATTATAGTTTGCCAGAGTCTCATCCGTCGTTCAACAGGTGCACCTCTTGCAGGGGAGGCGGACTTAAGGGCGTAAGTACTGGCTACGAACCCTATGCACTTTATCCTACAGTTATTTATTTATTTATACTTAAACATATCATGTCACATACTACAGTAGATTTAGCATAATATATTTACAAGATGACCTAGTTAGTACGTGACTTCTTGTTCCTCTAAATAGGTTAAACTGTAGTACGTGTTTAGGGAACACAGACCCGACCTCTATACAAAATAAATCGATTATCAATTACATTGTCGTGCACGTAAAAGTGCAGTATGTATGTATGTTTATAAGATAGTAGAGCCACGTGGATTTCAGCACGAGCGGGTCGGCTCGACCGGGGCAATACT
Source organism: Hypercompe scribonia (assembly GCA_949316085.1). Lineage (NCBI taxonomy): Eukaryota > Metazoa > Arthropoda > Insecta > Lepidoptera > Erebidae > Hypercompe > Hypercompe scribonia. The sequence continues at coordinate 16,482,419 of OX438987.1, forward strand.
ACTCTTTCACAAAAAACCAACTTAAAGCAACAGTATTCGTACTGTCGTATTTCACACACTTTCCAAGTTAAAGCGCCAGAATTCGTATTGTCGTGATTCGTCGGCGAGTGTGAGACCGAAAGCTCTTTGATGCAGGGGGGACTATGATTGTAACAAGTGTTTTTTTTCTTTATTAAGAGCCTGCAAAAGTTACTCAGCTCTGCCTGATTGAAAGCCTGAATAGAATCCAAGAGTCGTTGTCACCATACTCATTGCAAATGCAGACAATGCAGTATGGTGGCCCGCACTATGGCGGCCTAGTGAGATGCTTTTTCACACCCCGCTTGGGGACGTTAAAGGCATGACAGTCATTGTGACAGTGTAAGGCTTACACAGTTTCCACGATAACTGTTACCTCCGCATCAATGGACCTCCCGTCTCACACTCACCAACGAAACACGACAACATGGATGTTGGCGCTCTAGCTTGAAAAGTGTGTGAGCCATAAGGTTCATTTACTATCAAGTAGGTATCCTGATAGTAAATGAACACTTATGGACAGCAGTAACTCAATAGTCATAATTGTATTTTCACCCATTCAGTCTTTCCCATCACCTTTCCCCAGGGGAAAGGGGAGCGTATAAACTCCGGTAAATTCAGTCACTCGGTGGAAAGCAATAAACGTTGTAGAGTCACTTTAGCATACTCCATAAATACTCCATAAAAAGACGAGGAGCCTCGACCAACACCTTAAGCGGCTCACGTTAGAAGGCTGTTTCAAGGGTCTAATGCAGAAGGCAGTCCTCGATATGGCACGTATAGGGAGAAGGTTCCTATCTTTGGAGTCCTAACCACCGGCGTTTTAGTCCCATTATATTTTTAATCATGTATTTTTATTTTCCTTTTATTATGTATGTAAATATGTAACTAATATGTTTTTAAATGTAATAAAGAGAATAATAATAATTTTATTTAGAGGGTAATTAGACTCAACCTGTTAGAAACTTTTAACTTACGTCTAATGTTAGTAGCTATTAGGTAGTAGAGCCACGCTGATTTTAGCACGAAAGGCCGGCTCGACCGGTACAGTACTACCCTCCCACAGAAGACCAACCTTAAGCGCCAGCATCCGTGCTGAGCCTTACACTACCACGATGGCTGATATGCCTATTATATCCCCAAGCGGGGCGTGAGAAAGCATCTCACTAGGCCACCATAGTGTGGGTCGCCACACTGCATTATCCGCATTGCAATGAGTATGGTGACCAAACTCTTGGATTCTATTTATGCCTTACATCAAGCAGAGTAGAGTCACTTTGGCAGGCTCTTAATATAAAAAAAAATCTTTAATCTGTATAATTACGAAGAGAGAGAAAGAGAGTTTGTTCGCACTGTAACAGATCTATCTGAGGCACTAGATAAATATAACAGTCCTAACAGCATCTGAAAGTAATTATTGTTTTGTAGCTTCAGCGTACCTAGCGATCGCTTGAAATTATTGGTCCACAGATAGCTCGTAAAAAGAGTCTGAAATTACCTATAATTACATTTATTATTACTTGATTACACTTATAGGAGATATTTATGTAAACGGATTACAATATAAACAGTCAATACATGGCGTAAATGTCTCCTTTGTGTTGATTAGATACTTTTCACAGTTAGTTTGAAATAAAAAAGTTAAATTAGAACAAAATGGAATTTAATTATGCTCAATTTTTTTCACGAGTATTATTTTAGCTGAGGGACCAGGATTTTCTGCCTTCAAACTGGTCGTCAAGGTTTTCAAAATCAATGTGAGTAACTTCTGTGAACCATTGGTGGAAAAATCCAGGACGGACAAAAGCTGAAATAAGTTTAACAATTAGTGTTGCACTAAAAAAGATGGTTAAAGTAAAAGTGTAAATCCAAAACTTTGATGTTCATCATTTTCTTGTATAAAGAAAAGTGCATGTATAATTAATTGTCTTCAATACAAGTTGCATTTGTTAGTGCAGTAGTTCATGCAAAATATTTACGTGGGAATAAAATGAGGGTCAGCAAAGTGAAGGTGTTCAAATATGCCTCTGTCTGCCTTGTAAAGCACAAGGAGTATATCTACAATAATATACATAGTACTAGAAATTCATAATCAATATGAAAATCATCACAAATCTAACCGTAATTAGGCAGCAAGACTTTTAGATGTATGTTTTCAATGATATAGAAATGCATAAATATCATGCTAATCATAATATACCTGCAGGCATTCCAGAGTGGCATCCACCGGACTGTGGACCTGCTCCAAAAGAGGTTGCTCCAATGAGGATTCTTTGACCTTTATCGTTCACGTACACCAGTGGACCACCGCTGTCACCCTAGTGTATAAACAGATGATTATTAATACCATTTAACAGAAGCAATCAGCTATATCACATGATATTTAGACTGAAGCGCTTCTTGATGAGTAGTCCCATAGTTCAGACAGAATGGACAGACTATCCGTCTATTGAACGCGTCTTAGCTGACAGACTGTTCTAAATGACTGCTGCCGTGAAAGTCGTAATGTGGAAAAAAATCTAAACTCTTACTTTTTTTTGTTGACCCCATACTGTTAGCTCTACCTCTCATTACTTATATAGGTACATATGGATTTTGAAAGTTATTTTTTGTTGCATGACCCATTTCAATATCATGGTATGAAATTATGTCAATCTTATAATCATCAAATAAAAGTCCACTGGATCATATATACGTGTGTACACATATTATGTGACTTTTGTACTTTTTTAAATATGCAACTATGGTGACTTTCACATACATCGAAACAGAAATATATACTACAGCGTCATCTAGCGAAGATACATCAAACTGTGGAGTATAATAAACTATGGGGCAACTACTAATCCTGTATCGCAAAGTAAAGATTCTCGTGACGATAAGCATATCACGATTACATGATCACCTCGCCTGGTTAGAGGATCCTCCCTTTGTTTCGGAGGGCCATGACACCTGTCCCTCTACACGACTAGAAAGTTGATATTCCAGACAAAATAACATGTGAATTTACACCACTTTAGTTCGATATCAGTATTAAAAAAGAATCTAGTATCCCCACACAGGGAACATCACATTACCTGACAAGTAGACTGTGAAGTGACGTTGAAGAACCGTGCGCAAATAGTACTGTCAATCACAAGACTTCCGCCAAATGTCAATCTACAGAGAGGATTGCTTATACCTCGAAGATATACCCATCTCAGCACACGGGATCCTGCACCTAAAACGAATAGCTTTTTATTAATTTGGTGACCATAGAGTGACAGTAACAGATTTAATACTAAAAGATGAGTTTTTAATAGACTTTTGCACCATAGACTCCAATTTGCGGGCGCGAGCCGATTCTTATGTTATTTTTACAGGGTAAGGTGCGCTAGGATACTCACTACCGGTCCAGGTGGCGCCGAATCCACTAGCCTGCAACTGTTCTCCTGAGAAGTCTCTAGAAGCATCTGCAGACGATTGCATACGAATTGGTTGGAGATTCCCTACAAACAAAATGAAATTATTATACGTTTATGATTTATAAATCTTTCATCCAATTGCAAGAATACCGGTGATAATTATTTCTGGATGGTACTTAATACTGCACAAGCAATTATACCTTGTTAATTAGCATTTAAATCATCGACAAGGAAACGTAATTGCCATTATCATCAACAACTGAACAGTAGCAGTAACAGCAGAAGGAGATTTTAGCCTACTACACCACCAATTAGACGGGTTGTACAGGGTTTGTTGCAACTTTTACTGCTCATTGCAGTGCTGTGGTCCTACTGACATTATCATTTGCCTCCTTTCGTCGATTCCTACGATTCCCACGAGATGAATAGGGATGGTGACACTTGGTGTTCTTAACCCATCACCATATGAACAAGATACCAGTGTTATGCAAAAATATAGATATTCATTTCAGGTTTCCATTAATTTTTAGATAGTCAAATTTGATAAGAAATGAAGAGATGTACCGTTACTCCAACTTCTGATTGTATTTGCGAATCCGATCCGTTTCCCATACTTCGTTTCTTACTGCATGAAAAGGCGCATGAATAGTAAAATACTCAAATACTCACTTGTGAAAGTAGCTCGTTCTTGTAGCCTTATAAGACTAATGTCATTTATCTGAACACGGAAAGATGCTGAGTCATCGAATGTAGGATAATTATAAAATTCGTTTGTTTCAGAAAGGTACTCTGGTGTTTCTTCATCGCGAGAGATGGAACCACCTCTGATAATGAGGTTAATAGTTCTAAAAGCACACAGAAATAAAATTATTTCTATACTTACCACTTGCTCATGAGATAAAGTTACAAATACCTAAAATTTTCCATAGTCTCAAAAAAATATGTTTGAGTAAAAAATTGTAATGTAAAACTTACTGAGCAGTACAATGTGCAGCGCTGAGTACCCAGTCAGGGTGAACGAAAGAACCACCACACGCAGAGAATCCGTTGGGGAATACCATACGAACATGTGCTTGGTGCGGGTGTTGACCGAGCACAGCCTCCCATCCAGAGACAATGCGTGCCCCAATCGACGGTGGTCCAGATTCTAGTTAAATATATGATCAAGGTATTAAAACTGCCGCAGTGTATAGCAGAGTAAATCTGGATGAATTGACAAGTTATGGGACATTCCTTCCTTCTTGGTAAAATTCAATTTAATAATGATAAAACTCTTAAATTGTATATCATAGCCTTAGAGTCAGTTTCTTGCCTGAGGTTTTTATTTATCACTTGGACCGAATTAGAGACATAATACACTTACACTTACAAATCACGAACTATTCATTAAATCTAAAAATCTTGAGCTCAACCAAATTGTTTGTAATAATCTCGTAACAAAACTAAACAACTTTCGACGTAGTCGGCGAATCAGTAATAAATACATTTACCTATATTCATGCTGACCTAAAATACTTAAGATAATTGTAACCTGCTGGATAGTTTCCATTAAATAATAAAAGAAAATCTACTTACCCTTAAACATATCTTCAAAGTACCTCGGTACAATATATTCAGATGGAACCTGTTGATGAGTGAATCACATTATAATATGGCAACATCCTTATCTAATGGGTTCTAATGGATTCGCTGTTGGACGTAAATATTAACTAATAAAGAGCTATTCTAAAATTTAAAAATATTTAGAACACAATTGAATCACCGACAGAATGATTATATAACAGACAATATAAAATACTCGTTTTAAAAAATGAGAAACAATAGCAATCAATGTTTCATTCATATTGATAGCGATGTTTTAGAATGTTTATTTATTTTTAAATGAGTAAAAATGATAAAATAATCAAACGTTTTCTGAATGTAAATTTCATGATAATAATTCTTTCAAAATATGTAAATTTCAATAAAAAAATCTTACCTGAATAACAGCGAGGGCCAGTAACAAGAAAGCGGATTTCGTCAACATCTTGGCGACCATTCTGATTGCCGTCCAATTGTCAGTTAGGAAGACAGCTTACCCGTCTTTGCTATTAATACTAAAATCACTGTTCAGATAAGATTAATTTGTATAGATTTGATTATTCAATATCTGAAACTGCATAATCTGATGTATTAAATTGTTTTATTGTTGTGGCGACACCTTCCTCGCTGGTACGAAAACTAAATGCATATCCGGCGAAAACTTAAATTCGAGGATAATTATACTCCTGGATTTAAGTATTGTTAGAAAGTTACTCAAAACTCATGGGCTTTGAATATTTAAATGTAAATAGGGCGTGCTGTAAAACACTTTGCATCGTCTGCATAAATTTTAGGTGAAAATGTATATGTATGTGATATAAGAAGCAATGGTCGAAGAAAGAAATCTTGGGGAATATCACAACAAATGAAATGAGACTTATTATTATAAAATTGGCGGATAAATACTTCAGTCTGTCAAAACTGAAACCCTGCAAGTTCTTTTTAATACTATTTTAGAATTAGTTTCATTCTTTGGTGAAGCCCATTACTAGGTAGTAGAGCCACGCTGATTTCAGCACGAGCGGGCCGGCTCGACCGGAGCAGTACTACCCTCCCACAGAAAACCAACGTAAAGCGCCAGGATCCGTGTTGTCGTGTTTCGTTGGTAAGTGTGAGACCGGAGGCCCATTGATGCAGGGGTGACATTTATCGTGGTAACTGTGTAAGCCTTACACTGTCACAATGACTGTCATGCCTTTTACGTCCCCAAGCAGGGTGTGAAGAAGCATCTCATAAGACCGCCATAGTGTGGGTCTCCATACTGCATTGTCTGAGTTTGCAATGAGTATGGTGATCACAACTCTTGGATTATATTCATGCTTCCCATCAGGCAGAGTAGAGTCACTTTGGCAGGCTCATAATATATATATAAAAAAAGGTGATTTAAGGGCAGATGTCACTTATTTGTGTTGTGGGATACTTTCAAATCAATATTACTCTTATTCGAATAGATATTTTTGTCACTTAAGATTGAATTTTAAAATTTACACTGTGAGACCTACTAAGACAAAGCAAGTAGTTCTTAGCTTATGGTATACGTATCACAGACCAAAAATTATCCGCATTAGCACGATCATATCGTCACCTATCGAACTCAGCTGCTTTACGGGCTATGACTACCCTTCACTCTCTACTAAATAATACTACAGCACCCACTTATCTTACTTCACAACTTAATTTATTATGTTCTAACCATGACAAAGATCTTCGCTCCACTAATAATCTTCTACTCTTATGTCCAACACACACTGCTTTCTTGTTCATTCTTCTTTTACTGTCCAATCGATTCTATTATGGAATGCGCTCCCACTCGAAATCAAGAAAATAACTAATTGAAATGCTTTTAAAGTCAAGGTCAGAGAATTATACAAGAAACAGCAAGCAGATAGACCCCCTCGTGCCGTCACCCCACCGGGGTTACGGCGGGGTGGTGTGTCGGAATCGGGCCGACTAAAACCACACGGTGTGCCACTCTGCGCCTGACATAGCAGATATGCCGCCATAGTCTAACCATTTTATATACTACACTTTCTACTATGTTTAAATAATTATTACTGTTTTCAACTTTGTATATATCTTTTTCTTTTTTTGTTAGATAATTGATTATAAATTATTGCTTCCTACTACCAACTCATTGCGTCGCTTAAAGACACACGTGCGCCTGCCATATCAGTTACTAAACCACCTTAAGGTTGACTGGTAGAGAATTCCATATGGTATTAAGTTCGCCTTATGCAAATATAATGCAAGAAGTATTAAAAATAAAATAAATAAAATAAAATTATCCTGATAATTAGTTATCCTGACTGAAAATATATTGTGTGCTACTCATTAGTTAAAAAATAAGGGTAGCACTCGGAGACTGCCGCGGTAAAGCTATTGCATAGCATTTTATCAATTTATGCAATTATAATATTTCTCAGCTCGTCTCGATCCGTGTGAGCTTTGTACAGTCTACACGCATTCATCTAGTCGCACGCACACAAACACACTGCCGAAGTCTGTCGAACTGAAACGACTTTAGACGATGCACGGCTTTCATCACCGCACCACTGTGCCGGTCGGAGTGAGGGGTGTTAGGTATATTTTAGTTATGAAATTTCTTGATTCGGTCACCGCGTTCGAAGCCTGCGATAAAAGCTATGCAATAACTTAAAAAAAAATTACGTGTGGCACTCGAGGACTGCCGCGGTAAAGCTATTGCATAGCATTTTTTATCAACTTATGCAATTATAATTTTTCGGAGCAGCTCGTCTCGATCCGTGCGAGCTTCGTGCAGTCTACACGCATACGTCTAGTCGCCCGCACACAAACACCGTGCCGAATTCTGCTGAACTATAACGACGTTAGACGATGCACGGCTTTCAACGCCGCACTACTGTGCCGGTCGGAGTGGGGGGTGTTAGGTATATTTTGGTACGGAGTTTCTTGATTCGGTCGCCGCGCTCGAAGCCCGTGATAAAAGCTATACAATAGCTTAAAACTTAAAGCCTCTTTGATTGACTTGAAATAAATATTACAACTAGTTTTGTTGCATCCGTTTTTTAATAATGTGAAAAAATTAATAAACTTCTATAATGTGAGGTTACAAAACTCTTCATTTAATATGTAATAACCCCGTTTATGAATACTTTAATCTATCAGTATCATATATTACACTATTTTGTACAATTTTGTGTTGTACAAAATCCATAGTACACAAATAGAACCAAACATACAGTCAACCATTTGAAACACAGACAATGATGATGATCATATCCCTAAACGGTCTCAGCAGTAAGCACATAGCCAAAAGACCAACGGTGACACTAATTACCATGTTTGTAGGAGATATCCATTAACGGAAATAAAAAAAAATTAATAATCTGCTTACATGATGCGTTATCAATGAACTATGTTCACATAATTGTCACGAAATTCATAAACTTGAATCGCTGATATGAACTCTCTTCAAATCATCATCCTAAAAACTGTCTCCTTATTCGATAGGAGTGGTAACAGAAGTGGTAGAGAACTTGAAAGCTCTAAATATTAACGGTGATTTTCTGTCATTACACTTTACCGTATTACTCAAAGATAGTCCGGAAAGAAATTGCAATGAAAAAGTAGCAATCACCATTTGGGCGAGTGATATAGATTATATTATGTACTATTTCGTAAATTTTATTTTTATATTTTAATAACCCGTCAAAGTGACTCTACTCTGCTTGATGGAAAGCGTGAATAGAACCCAAAAGTTGTAGTCACCATACTCATTGCGAATGCTGACAATTTAGTATGGCAGCCTATTACGATTTTTTACGCGTCACTTGGGGACGTAAAAGACATGACAGTCATCATAGCATTGTATTGCACGCACTAACCACGACAACTGTCACCCCTGCATCAATGGGCCTCATCAATATTTTTATCTTTGTTTATTTATAGGCCTTGTACCCTAAATTTACATTGTAATCTTCTCTAAATAGCACTTAGCTATAGCTTAAGTATAAAAAAATACTTATTAAAAAATACTGCTGTATGGACTATGAGTTCATAGAGTTTATGCACTAACAACGCTGCTTCTGAGAGAGGCTTTGATATACTTCCGAACATGACAACATCTATAGTATTAATCTTAAACCTTTGTTTTTTTTTGTGGTCGAGGTGGAAAATTCCTTTGGCTCTCCGGTTCCTCCGGGACCATAGAGCCAGGAGTATGTGGTGATTCCACTAAAAACTACCCCGGCGGCCGGTCTCAGGCGTCCTTCTCTGAAGGGGACTCGGACCATATTATTTCAGGTCCCTCCATAATTACCGCCGCGCCTAATCAGACCCTATCCTGGGGAGGCCACAAAGGCTTCCCGAACTATTAGTCTAGTTGTCATAATTTGTTGCGACCCACTAATTACCACTTAAACCTAGCTACCGAAACTACTTCCACAGTCTTAATTTTGACACATTCTATCAAAATCTGTGGACATTTTCAGTAACGTTACATTCTTCACAAATTGAGTTGGTACTTATATTCATAAGGTGCTGAAATTTGTTGAATGGAACGTGTCCAGATCGTGTCCTGACCTATTTTAGTGTACGTCCTATTAAGAATTCTGTTGGCAAACCGTGGAACACGGGGAACTTCCTAAAAATTTTTTTTTTAAGTTTGTTTGTAAAAATATTATGTTTTCCATTAAATGCGATGATTGTGCAGCAAAAGCAGGTAAACGATGATTGAATTTGGTATTTAGCATTGAAATATGTATCTCTAGATTGTCGACGGGTTTTTTTAATCGCTGGCTTTATCACATTGTATAATAACTAATTAAGACTTCTGCAATTGTTAATTAGATATAGATAATCACCCAAAGTGATAAGCAAAGTAATTACATACATAAGTTAATCGGAGATTAAAACTATCATATCAATAAATGAATCTTATGCTTAATTGGTCGGTGAGTAATATAAAACTTCTACGTGCTTATTATAAAATTTCTACTTATTTACGAATATTGGTGGTGCAACGAATTTTAATTTAATTAATTCACTTAATTTTACGTAATGAAATTTTCAGATGATGTTATTTTGACTATCTGAAATTGTTATGCCTTTGCCTGGAGAAACCTGTTGACGGATCTCGTCATCACGTCCTTGTGGTGACGAATTAAGAATACATAGTGTTACCACCCCTATTCATCCCGTGGGTGTCGTAAGAGGCGACTAAGGGAAAAACTATTCAGGAAATTTCTCTATAAAGAGAACGAGAACTTGAAACATATCAACCCGTCAGGCCAGCGTGATATAGTAGGCCAAAACTTCTTTGCTAAGGAGAGGCCTATGTCCAGTAGTCCATTGTAAAATGCTGTTGATTGATATAAAGATCGACATCGCAGATCAATATATCAAAGATCAATTTATATTACTTAAATGATGAATAAACCCAGATTCGAAACTACAATTTTATTATATCCATAATGTATTTTTGAAGTGAATTTAATAAAGAGCTTGTGCAATTATTGGAAGCGGTAACCATAGGACCGGTTATTACGGTGAATATTGGGGAAAAATTATATCCAACAGTGGGAGTCTTTCGGCTGAGACGGTGATGATAATAAATATTTAATTAAATGACAATTTTTATTGTAGTTTCAGAAGCACACTATTAAATTCAGTTGGTTTCTCAACTGGATTGCCTCTGAATTACCAGACTGGATGATCGAATCAGATTTTTGTGAATCTATACATATAATAAAATCGTAGGCAAGTCAAAACTGAACATTGAATATTTTTTTAAAAGAATACTTGGGGCGTGATCTACAATTGATATCGAAGTCAAAAATTGTTAGAATTTTTGTCTGTCTGTTTGTTTGTATATATGTCCGGGCTAAACTCAAAAAGTACTGCATGGATTTACTTCAAATTTTCCATAAATTTTACTAACAGGTCGAGTCAACATACAGGCTACATATTATCACGCTGTCACCTACGGGGGAGGAGCTGTAAATCTTTATTTTTGTTATGCATTTTGTGACAGCGTGTAATTTAAGGACGCACATTTTGTAAGGTATGATACCTTTGTACGTTTTTCACTCTTTTGTGTCCTGGAATATATTCCTGCATTATTTTCTCTATTTTCTGCAGTCATATCTTATGACTGAACTCTGCAGGATTGCCATATAACTCTCTTCACTTGCTTTACTTGCAAAAAAACTCATATTTTAATGCTATTTTAAAAGTTGTTTAATTATAATGCTATAGCGACACTGGCATGTTAGGTATGTTTGGTGCTGTAGAGCCTTCACGCAGACGACGTCGTGGGCAGCAGCTAATCATTACTAAATACCAAGATGGCGTCACACTTTAGAACAATACGATATTATTAGCTAAAGACATTTATTTCTATTAAGAGGAAAAATTCCAAAATCCTTATGAGAGAGAATTCGACCGAATATAGAAGAATTCTTTGCATACCTGCAAAAACTATCACATTCGGCTCAAAAATTACAAACTTCTGCCTTTGTGTAATGTAGTATGGTATATATTTATCATGTTGTGTTTATGTTGCTGTTTGTTATTAATTAAAAGATATCTCTTGATATCTTATTTCTGGGTTTTTACGCATTGATTATTTTTATTTTGATACAAATCATGAATGGTTTTAGTATGTTAAAATTCAGTATTTTTTTAAGATTATCAATTGTCGTTCGATTGACTTTCTCATACTTTTTTATTTATCAAAGTTTAGTGGATCTAAATTGAATCAACAGATCGAGTATCTTTTCAACAGAGGGAGAAGTAGTAATCCAACCAAATGGGTGAACATGCCTCTCTAGATGTTTGATGTTGGGCAATATAGATATACTACCCAACATTTAATCGGCTTAAGAACTTCAATTGTGAAATTCTCCCACATCTTGGTTACTCTGTAGTTCGGTATGCCTTTAAATGTCAATTAGATTCTCCTACTTACCAGTTGGACAAATACGTGCCAAAGGTACTGCAACCCTTGGTGGGAGAGAATCCCTATTTTTTTTCGAAATTCTCACCGCTTTATCAACATGGTCGAGAACATATAACTGGAACCGGATAAAGATAAAATAATGGTGAGTTAGCTTAGAAACTGTCCAAAGGGGAACCTGCTTATCGGGGGCAATGTTTTCTGGGTAATCCAGGAATCTACGGAAGCGGTACGTCAGGTTAATTAGTTGCACCAGTTTTATGCAAAATTTAAAAAAAAAACATATTTAATGAAATTTCAGGTCAGTGTCATATTCATTCAAATAATATCTTTGATTATTAATAATAAGTATTCACTAAAATAATGTTCTAGTACACAATATACTGTAGTAAAAGCCAATAGTTTATTCAAATACACACTTCGTGTATACTGTATTTCTAACCATCGATTTTTTTTTTTCATAATTTAATGAGCTGTCCTGGCCGTTGGGTCCTATAAGTAGGACTCATGTATAGTGGAGGTATGTTTCTTATATTAACATGATATACTCGATTAAATACTAAAATTCCTTCTAGGACTTCCCTACTATAGGAATGCCTTGGTATTTTTACAACTTCTCAACCAAATTTGAAATTTACTTCGGTAGTAAAGCTGACAGCTTGAGCTTTGCAAATTAATAATCTCAAAAAAAAAATCAGAAGTGAAAGCTTATAACTGTATTTTGAGCATTATCTGATGAAATAAGAGAATATTTAGATTCAAACTATAGAAATTAATTTATTTAGACTGAATTTTACATTAACACAACGCACTATATAATTTGACAATCGTAGAAGAGTGATAGTTTTTATTATTGCCGTGTGAGGTCGCTAGCAGCTCACAAGTCTGCGTTTCGTTTCTCAACATTCTCTCCTGAACGCAGACCCATTGCTCTGCTGAAAGCTTCATGTTTTGGTCTATGCAATCCTTTGGTCAAGATGTCCGCAGTCATGTCTTGACTTCTTTGGTATTTTACCAGGATTTGTTTGGCTGCAATCCTTTCTCTGATGAAGTGGTAGCGAACGTCAATATGTTTACTGCGCTGATGAAAACTTTCATTTCCTGAAATGCGAATGGCACTTTGATTATCACAATGTACAATAATAGGGAGATCTGATGATTCAGGCCAAAACTCTTCATCTAGTTGTTTTAGCCAGATCGCTTCTTGCACAGCAGTGGCCAGAGACATGTACTCGGCCTCCGTACTTGATAGGGCTATAGTTAATTGTTTTTTCGAGCACCAGCTTATTGCAGCACCCTGAAAAACAAAAATATACCCAGTACAGGATCTACGGTCTTCAGAATGACTGGCCCAATCTGCATCACAATAGCCTGTAATGTTGCCTTCAGAGTTTCCATCATATGTCAACTTATAATCAATGGTGGCTTTTAGATATCTCAAGACTCTCTTGAGTGTAGTCCAATGCTCTGTAGTGGGTTGACCATTGTACCGACTTAATGCATTTACAATATATGTTATATCAGGTCTTGTCCCTTGTGACAAGTATAATAAGCAACCAATAGCTTCTTGATAAGGTATGTCTCTCAATATTTCTTCCTCACTTTCGGCTCTCTTCAACTGAATGTTTGGATCACATGGAGTCCAGACTGGCTTGCAATTGGCCATGCCAAAACGAGTGAGTATCTTTTTAATATAAATTGATTGATCCAGTGATATTTTATTTTCATCTTCATGTGTTATTCTAAAGCCAATACACTGTTTTGCATGTCCCATCTCTTTCATATTAAAGTTATCTTTAAGCTTTTTCTTTGTTTCTTCGCCAGTTTCAGAATTGTTGTAAAATAACAGCAAATCGTCAACATAAACTGAAATAAACAATATATCATTCTTGCTCAATATACGAAAATAAATGCAAGGATCAAGCTTTGATCGTTTCATGCCAATTTCTAATAAAACAGAGTTTAGCTTTTTATTCCATTGTCTACTGGCTTGCTTGAGACCGTAAATGGCTTTATTTAAATGCCATACTTTCTCTCCTCGATCAAACCTGGGTGGTTGAGACATATAAATATCTTCATCAACGTCTCCTTGTAGAAATGCAGTAATTGCATCCATTTGATGTATTTCTAGATTATATTTTGCAGCTATACCTATGAGATATCTTACCGACGTGTATCGTACAACAGGTGCGTATATCTCATTGTAATCTATTCCTTTTTTCTGCTTGTAACTCTTAATTACGAGTCTAGCCTTGTAACGAGTGATTTCTCCAGTATCCATCCTCCAGTATCCATTTGCATGGAATAGCCTTCTTCCCTTCAGGTAAGTCTACTAAAGACCAAGTATTATTGTGAATTAGAGACTCATACTCTTCTTTCATTGCTTGTTTCCATTCTTCAGATTCTTCACTTTGAAGAGCTTCTTCCAAGCTCTGGGGATCATTGTTAAGAAGGCTTGATGTAGACTCACCATTCATGCAAATGTACAAAGTTGAATCATCATTACTTACTTGCAGCTTTCTTTGTCTACGGGTTTTAACACCTGTTTCTTTTACAGGTGAGATGTCAACACTCTGACTTGGTAAGTATGTATCATCTAGTGGGTCTTCATAATCTGTAGTTGAAGTATCTGTGATGCTATTATTATCTGAGGAAGGCTGCTCTTCTTCATTTGAATTTTCATCATCTTGTATAATTAATTCAAATTTTTGGTCATTTAATGGTAAGTATACTTTTGTTAATTTTTGTTCTTTATTATTATTCTTCTCATTATTCATTTTATTATTTAATACATGTACTTCTTGATTAATATTATTTATTTTTGTTTCAGGTGCTGAAAAAGAAGATTTTGCAACTTTACTTGGAATGTTTTCTTCCAGAAAATGGACATCCCGACTGATAACTGCTTTATTATTTTTCGGGTCTATAAAACGGTAGCCTTTACTGCACTCACTATACCCAACAAAGATTAGCTGACAAGATTTCACATCTAATTTTTGACGCTTTTCTTTGGGTATGTGCACCATAGCAGGACAACCAAATATTCTGATATTCTTCAGGTCTGGCTTTTGTCCAGTCCACACTTCTTGAGGTGTTATATCTGACAAAGCATGTGTGGGTGAGCGGTTAACTATATATGCAGCAGTTGTTACAGCTTCTGCCCAATAATTCTTTGGTAAGTCAGCATTAAATAACATGCATTTAAGGCCATCCATAAATAGCCAGTAATCCGACTAACAGCTGACAAGTGATCTAGTCCAGAGTTGAAGTCCAGTCCAGTCCAAGAGTTGTATTCATTCAAAACTGTTCAGGTAATCTACTAGGGTAAGTTAAGAGACGATGATCCGAATGTCATAACAACAGCTGTTCTCAGAATTCTCTTATCTCAGACACAAAGTGGCACACCGTACGACTTCAGTCGGTCCGCTCTCGACACACAACCCCACCGGCAGCTTTAGTGGGGTTGCAGGCTGGTGGATTTCCATACGTATAAAAAGGAGTTAAATGAAACTTTAACTTGCCGATGTAGTAAGCAGTATTCAATAGGAAAGAAAAGACTATAGCTATACACCTGACTTCTCTTAATGTTCTAATGTATGCCCAATGAGAGAGTCATTGATTATCGTAACATATTTGATAACATCTGTGTTATGTACCTATTATGTATTTATTATAGATCGTACCTATGTGTATGATCCATAATAAATGCTTATTGATTGATGGACTGATTAATTGATTTGATATTGGTAATTATCCTTTATTGTTGCACTTCGGGCAACGCTTTCTCATTATGTAATTTTTAAAGAATTTGTTGGACTATAAGTTGCAAAGAGCTAACTATCTAGTGTGTTTACGTGACTTAGCGCGGCGTGAATTTAGCGCTTAGCTATTTTTTTTTCATAAACTAATCACAGCTTTGTTTGTGGTACTGCCCTTGTACGACTTTTTTGACATTGGGAGCATTGGATATTTCCAACTGTTCAGAGGGTCTAGTCTGAGTTTGTTTCACATTGATATCGAATTATCCTGTCATTTGATTCACAGCGACCGAATTTGGCGTTACGATTGGTAAAGAATCAGTGCTGATTAGACATAAAATAAACTCCCACCGGATTTCCAGGTTTTTGTATACCGCAACCATTCAACTGAAGAGTAGCGGTAGCATTTTTTGCTCAATATCCCCATAGCCTTAACCTTAGGTATGTGACACAGGTGCTACGATAGTTAACTCCTCAATGTCTTTAATTTTACAGCAAATTTTTGATGGACGGAATCAGATTTCTTACCCGATTCTATTTGATCACCTAGACGATTCTCATTACCCCATCAAACTCCTAGTAATATAAATATTGTGCCTCAACATATGTTACGGAGCTTATACCCTGTTTCAATATGTGCTTCACACCACCGCACTTTTTCACATCAGCAGTAATAATATTTGAAGATGGTCGTTTTTCGTAGGTTACTGGTTCTCGCAACTTATATCGCATAGTTCAACTTACCATTAATATTTTACACTAAAGATTATTTTAACTTACCATTAACATTTTACAATAAAAAAACATAAAGAAAAACTCAACCGAATGAAATAAAAACAAATCACCGAACTCAGAAACATTAAAAAGTGAAAAATTTACTGGGTTATTTATTTGTTCACAAATGCACTTTTTCTAACTACAAAACACGACGAAACGACAATCATTGTTTTTTCCTTATATTATAAGTTATTGATTGATTTTTTTATGACATGACAGGCATATGGGCATACTCAGGGGTTACAAGAGCATTGCCGGCCTTTGTGTAAGGAGTATGTTTTTTTTCTTAAAGGTTTGAAGGTCATATCGGTCCAAAAATTCCGTAGAAAATAATTGCATGAAAAAATTAACTTTCATGCAAGTTGAATACTTTTCACAGTTGAAAGTGCATAAATTAAGTAAGGTTAAATTAGAAAATAGAAACGGCAATTAATTTTACTTCATTCTTCGTAAAGGTTCGAATAAATAAAAGATGTATGACAAATAAAATTACGTCTGTTCTTTCAATTCATATCGTCTTCTTCACTGGTGCCGCTATCTATTTGAGAGACAAGGATTGTTTTCCAATAAA